>BRKX01000014.1:40369862-41735219 GCA_026008535.1 Perilla frutescens
AGGTGTAAGGCACGCATAATGAACAATTAAAACTGTACTCGTATTGCTAGTAATAATTTCCTAATGAACAGAGGATAATGGCTACTCGTCATACACCAGAGGACCCGAATAATAAGCATCATTATTATAGTCAACAAGTAAAGCTTGAACTTTTGCAGGTTTGGGGTATGTAACCTGATGATGGCTAAAATCACCACAATTAAAACAAGCACCTATTGGTGCAAAAACTATTGCTGGAGTCTGGTGGCCTTCCACAACTGGTGGTGGTGTTAGGCGACTCAGAAAAGAATAGGGACTATATCGAGCAACTTGTCACTCAAGGAAAAGTGTACGTTGGTGGGCTTCGGAAATAGAAGCTGCGGCAAACAAATTTATGGTGTCTTGCAACTGAACATGCAATCCACCAATGTAGCGAGAGATGAGCTGATCTTCAGCTTCACAAAGGTTATTGTGAGTGAGTAAGTGATAAAACTTCTTTGATAGTTATTAATGGAACGAGATCCTTATCGTAAATTTTGTAATTTCTGATAAAGAGTACAAGAATAGATAAAAGGTAGAAACTCTTGACAGAGATGTTTAAGAAATTTGTCTTCGATAGTGATATGAGGCTTGTTGTTACGACCTTGAGTTGCCTGAAGTTACTGCCACCATGTGCTTGCTCAATCGTGAAAATGAATAGTAACTAATGCAACTCAATAATCAAGAGACACCTTCTATAAGTTCACCCACAACCGCCAACCAATCTAAAAAATCATTGGGCTTCATCCCTTCTGTAAATTCAAGAAACTTGAGCTTGAACAAAAAATTAGGATACATTCTGGAAAAATCAAACTTTCATCGAAGAGAAACAAATGAAAGGCTTTCATGAAAATTATCTTAGAATCGAGAATGAAGTTTTCATTTTGTACATGCCAGATCTTGAATTAGTAACTGCATCCAATTTCCAAAAAAATCCCAATTGTGTCGAACTTTCCATTTTTGGAATGGAATATGATCAAGATTAAACCTTATTCCTTGGTATTTACATAAGGTTCCTAGTCCCTGAGAGGGCTTAATTGATCTATGATTTATATTTCATTTTTCATTTTCTTTTCATTTGTTTCAAGAAATCTATCGATCAATTCAGATTTTTTCCTTTTCTCTTTATTCTTTTGCTGCTTAAACGAGGTGATTCAGGATCAATGAATGGCTCTGGATCAAGGCCAGATGACACCTACCATCGAATGGTTTATCTCTCTTGGCGTAGGCAACATAGTGAATGATGTAACTAGATATGAGATCGATGTCTTAAAAGATAGATGTCGAGAGAAACTGTTAGACTTCTTTATTGCGTTGCAAAGAGAGATCGAAGATGAAGATTTTCTGACATGGAAAGGACAGATAAAGGAACAACCCACCAGAAAGGAATACCTTAAGGAGCACCAATCTCCCTTGGCAAAGATCTATCTACACGAAGCCCCCTTGAATACAATGGAATTTCACACCTGGAAAATCATTGACTCTACTTCCTCTTATTAAGACCTTGAAGTGTTTCTCTCGCCATGATTCAATGAGAATGGATAAGAGGCTCATGGGATTGACGTGAGGGGGCAGGGATGGCTATATTTCTGGTGTTTCCAGTGGCGAATGAGTGAGTAATACGTAAGAACCTACTCTTGGGAGTGGAACAAAAGCTGGAAATGGATATTAATACCCTTTAGGCTGAGTAGAAAAAGGAGAAATCCGTCCAAAGAGGGGCTTGTGTCTGCTTAGCTAGTTAGTGAGGCAATAGCTTACCTAGACGATGATTAGTAACTGGTCTGAAAGGATGATCAACCACACTGGGACTGAGACATGACCCAGACTCCTATGGGAGGCAGTAGTGGGGAATATTCCGTAATAGGCAAAAGCCTAACGGAGCATTGCCATGTGGAGGTAGAAGGCCCACGGGTTGTGAACTTCTTTTCCCAGAGAAGAAGCAATGGTAGTATTTGACGAATAAACATCAACTAACTCTATGCCAGTAGCCGCGATAAGACATAGAATGCAAGCATTATCCAGAATGATTCAGCATAAAGCGTCCTTAGGTGGCTTTTTAAGTTCACTGCCAAATTTGAGGGCATAACCCTGGACAGGTGGTGGACACTACCAAGCTAGAGTACGGTAGGGATAGTGGGAATTTCTGGTGGAGTAGTGAAATGCCTAGAGATTAGAAAGAATACCAATAAGGAAAGCACTATGTTAGGCCGACACTGATACTGAAAGACGAAAGCTAAGGGAGCAAATGGGATTAGATACCCCAGTATTCCTAGCTGTAAATGATGGATACTAGGCACTATGAATATCGACCCGTGCAGTGCTGTAGCTAATGCGTTAAGTATCCCGCCTCGGGAATATGATCGCAAGAATGAAACTCAAAAGAATTGACCGAGACCTGCACAAGCGGTGGAGCATGTGGTTTAATTTGATGCAAAATGAAGAACCTTACCAAGGCTTGACATGCTGAGAATCCTCTTGAAAGAGAGGGGTGACTTCGGGAACACGGACACAGGTGGTGCATGGCTGTCATCACCTCGTGCCGTAAGGTATTAGGTTAAGTCCCGCAACGAGCACAACCCTCGTGCTTAGTTGCCATTGTTGAATTTGGAACCCTGACCAGACTGCCGATGATAAGCCAAAGGAAGATGAGGATAACGTCAATTCATCATGCCCCTTATGCCCTAGGTGACACACGTGCTATAATGGCCGGGACAAAGGGTCGTGATCCCGTGAGGGTGAGCTAACCCGTAAAACCCGTCCTCAGTTCAGATTGCAGGCAGCAACTTGATTGGTGTTTATTTGTCCTATTTTATCATAGGAATTTTGTGTCTTTAGTATGTGTTTTTCCTTTGTTTTCGTGATATTTTTATGTTATTTACTTCACGTTTGCTCTTTTGGTGAGTTGGGCCAGGTTTGTGCAAAACTTGAGCTTTTGTGTTAAAAAGCAGGATTTTATGGCTTAAAGGCGGCTAGGAGGCAAAGGTCCCAACTGAAGGCCCCAACCAAAGCTCCCAACTGAAGCTCCAGGTTGTTGATAGGTCCTGAATCACCCGCTACGCTAAGCTGGTCGGAGGTCTCGCTGCCCGGTCAGCTAGTCGGGGGGTCAAGGGGGGCGACGTCCCCCTTGTCTGGGGGTCCGAAGGGGCGAAGACGCCCCCGGCCTGAGGATAATGGACCAAACTGATGGCCGAGCTCACGTCGCACCCAAAACTGATCAGTTTTGGGGTCAAACTGAAGATTCCAAGCCACAACTGATGGAATCAGTTGAAGTCCCTAGACTGATAAATTGAACTGATGGAGCCCAAAGCTTGGAGCTGCAGCTGAAGAACCGAGAGCTGAGCTGGAGGCCCAACTGAGAAAACCCAGCTAAAGAGCCAACTAATGAGCTCAACTAATGAAAGAGCCAAGACTGAACAGAAAATCAAAGCCGGAAGTTGGAGCTGAAACGTCGCGCGGCGCGGAGGCACCACGGCCGCGGAAGGAGGCCCAAGGTGCAGCACCGCACACGCGCGGCTGCCACCACTGGTGCGGCGCTCCTCAGCCCGCTGACATGAGGTGGCACTGCCGGCACGGTGCACTCCAGCCCGCCGGCGCTGCGGCACACCGCCGGTGCGGGGGTGATCAGTCCAGCTCCCTCTCGATCAATTTTTCATTCCGCGATCAGTTTTGTCCTCTTCTTCGATCAGTTTCAGCTGTGATCTTTAATGCGCTCCACCTACGTGGCAAGCTGGAGAATTAAATGGACACAGTTCTAGCTAGGAGATAGGAGTAGGAGGAGTTTGGGGAACCATCTGCTAATAACTCCACCTTTACTTTTCTCTTTCTTCAACCAATAAATCATCCATCTCCCGATTCATTCCATAACTCTTCTGACTAGGAGGGAACTCCATTCTCTCCCAGTTCACCACTCCACACTTCACCACCACAGTTCCAGAGAGAGAAAGGAGGAGGAGAAGAGGCAACGAAGCTCAAGCCTAAGAAAGAGGCACGAGAAGAGGAACCCGACTTCAAGCTGTCTGCGGAAGCTAGGCTTGCTCGAGGATCCTCTTTTTTGGTATTTCTTTCCTTGGCTTTAGCTTATTTGTGGGGATTTTTCCCAAAATCTAGAGACAACAAACATTGTAGAAGTTTATATTTTATTTACCTTTCGATTTATGAAATGGACAAATTTTATGATTCTTGTGTTGTGTTGACCATGATGGGCTAATTTCTTACATTAGGGGATAGATAATCAATTTGGTTTCGATCCATGCTTGTGATGGTTGGTTTCTTGTTGTTGGAATTGTGCTTGTTTATGTTGAGTACTTGGCCACTACTTAGCATTACTAGGCTCTAGATGAGACCGAGAAGAGATTCTAGAGCCCGACTTAGGTTCCTTCAATGTTAGGTGGACTGGGTACATAAGCCTAAATGTTAATCTTGTTCGTATGATATAGCTGATGGGGGTTTAACGGATTGACGGTGACAGTAAATGAAGTTAAGCCTCTTGAAGAGGTCTATTATACGTCTAGGATTATCATGATCAAATCAAGCTAAGAAAGAAACCAATGAGAGAATCTATACCCTAATGCTCTTTCCATAATCTTTTCCCTTATCTTTGTTATTGTTGGTGTTTCTTAGTTCATTCTTTTTGTTTTAAATTGGTAGTTTAGACAAACCATCCGAGCCCTTGATTAGAATGTTTAGGATTGTATTTAAATTCACGTGTTTGTAAACAATTATAGCGTAGAAAGGTAATCGCCCACATTAAGCTTTCCTCGAGAGACACAACTCGGGTTAGCTCACCGTCCTACAACTACCCGTCCTCTTGCGGGTCTGGTCAGTAGTAGTTGTGCATGTGTAGGTAAACCGGACATCAATCACAACTCACCTACATGAAGCCAGAATCACTAGTAATTGTCGGTCAGCCATATGGCGGTGAATTCATTCTCGGGCCTTGTACACACTGCCCGTCATACTTTAGGAGTTGGCCATGCCCGAAGTCGTTACCTTAACCACAAGGAGGAGGATGCCGAAGGTAGAGCTAGTGACTAGAGTGAAGTCATAACAAGGTAACCGTATTGTAAGGTGCGGCTGGATCACCTCTTTTTCAGGGAGAGATAATGCTTGTTGGGTATTTTGGTTTGCCAATGCTTCACACCCAAAACAAACACAAGAGAGCTACGTCTGAGTTAAACTTAAAGATGGAAGTCATCTTTCCTTTCTCAATGGTGAAGTAAGACCAAGCTCATGAGCTTATTATCCTAGGTCGGAACAAGTTGATAGGATCCCCTTTGTTACATCACCGTGTCTCCCGTGTGGGGACATGGAGGTGAAAAAAGGAAAGAGAGGGATGAGGTTTCTCTTACTTTTAGCATAGTAAGACCCCAGTGGGAGGCTCACACGACGGGCTATTAGCTTAGTGATAGAGTGTGTCCCTGATAATTGCATCATTGTTCTTAGGTTGTGAGGACTCTCAGCCACATGGATAGTTTAATGTGCTCATCGGCGCCTGAACCGGAGATGTGGATAATCCAAAGCACATTAGTATGGTGTACTCTTCCTGTTTGAATTGGGGTTTGAAACCAAACCTATCCCCAGAAGGATAGATGGAGCGATTCGGCTGAGATCCAATATAGATCTAACTTTCGATTCACTCGTCGGATCCAGACGGTCCAAGTGATGAGAATTATTGTCACGGGGAGGGGGTGTTTGGGACTAGCAAAAGGGTTCTCGATGGAGCAATGTCATTATCGTTGGAAGGGCTGAAGAGTGAAATAACTCATCGGTAGAGCCAGGACACCTGTGACCGTTGCGATCTCAACGTGAGGGTATTTTGTCGTGGCATGTGTTTTGGGAGACGAGGATTGTGAGAATCCAATTGTGCGTGCAAACAAGCCATCTGTTGTGTCAACATGTCAACCTGTTGATATAGTTATGCATTTTCTTGTTATAAATGTTGAGTATCTTAATGAGACAACATAATTTCAAAGCATGAAAACTCAACGAATCACTAGAATTCACACGAACATAATTGAATTCTCACAAAAATTCAGAATATATTCATAAAAGGGAGAAAACCCTCAAAGTTTCAATCAATAATCATCAAAAATCTAAAGTCACATAAATAAACTATTTAAAGAAAATAAAAACTTGTATCAAACCGTCTAATGGGTCCCTTACATTAGATAGGCAAATAGGACCCAAAACCCACCCAGAAATCCCATCTAAACCTGTCCAAACCCGCATGCATGACCACACGCGTATCACTATATATAAAGTAAATTATCACTATGTATGAAGTAAAGTATCACTAATTATATGTCAAAATATCACTTAATATGAATTGAAGTATTATCAACTATGAAGTATTTTCACATGTTAAGAAGAAAATAAATAAGTTATTTACTATATAAATCATAATCCGGGGTCTTAATTTAGTTGATTCATTTATCATCTTTTTTTAGAATATGTTTATTGATTCTCTAGACATCAGGTATGACTGTATATGAATTAAAGTATCACTAATTATGTGTCGAAATATTACTTAATATGAATTGAAGTATCATTAACTATGAAGTGCTTTCACATGCTAAGAAAAAGAATAAATAAATTATTTTCTATATAAATCATAATGTGAACTTTTAATTTAGTTGATTCAATTGTCATATTTGTTAGTTTTGTATACTGGAAGACTTGTCTTTGTATACTTTTCTGATGATATGATGATATGAAATGAAAGTTATTACAATCACTGTTTGCATTTAGATTATGTTCTATAATTGTTCTATGCAATGTTCCATATACTTACATTGTAGATGATATGGTGTGGGGAGTCACACGGTAAGATCATACCATTAGAACCTTGTAATGTATTAAAGAGCTCACGGCTTAGATGGTCCTTAACACACCATCGGTACACTGTAGAATAATCTGATAAGTTAGTTTATCTTAACTAACTGATTATTCTAGTACACTTGTTAGTGTATTGAGGAGGATCACGATAGGATACTATTCTCTGTCTCTGACCCAGTTATTGAGAGAATAAAGATCCACAGTGTTCGGGTTCTGAACTCATGTGATATTGGCGAGCATATGTATGCGTTGTTTATTACTTTGATTTATCAATGAGTGAGATCTTTTCGTAGATCGAATTTGATATCTTGGGTAATAACAATATATACATGATGTCTCGAGCAGTATGCATGAGCACCATGTCCTGGTGCGCCTGGTTGATGATGTTCTCTTGAGAAAACAGAAGTTCATGTTGAAACCCTGCAGGTGGAATTTATTCCTTACATGGTAAAGCTTGTGTGGTACTACTCAAGGTTTTAGATGTTAATTAATTATAGCTGTCAGAGGCTGACATAGTTAATTAATGAACATTATATCTAAAACACGGGGAATGGCTGGACTAAAGGAGAAAGCATATTCGTAAATATGTATTAAATTGGTAGGTCAGTTTTACTTCTTTAGTGGAATAAAAGTAAAACTTAATTTATTTAATTATATCCTAAGTTTATTGGATATTGGATATTAGATAAAGAGTAAATTAGCTTAAAATACACGAACTTTGGGGTCATTTTGGTTTTTCACACGATTTAAAAAATGTAGTTTCAATAACACGAACTTAATCTCTATTTGGTTTTTCACATGTTTTTCAAATTCCGGCAAGTGGAATCTGACGTGGCAGCCGGAACTGCCACGTGGCAGTCAGAGATGCCACGCGTACATCTACGTGGATATCAAATTGCCTTAAAATACACAAACTTTCGACTGATTTTGGTTTTTCACACAAATTAAAAAATATCAATTTTTTTTTGCTTTATTTGTGTAATACAGAAAATTCATCGATTATTACTATAGAGTTGTTGTAGTAGACATTGTGAAATATTTTGAATTTTCTTAGTTGATGCAATATATAAAATTTAGGTTCGAAAAAATAAATAAAATAACTATCGGACCTTTTTAGTTTTCAATTTGCAGAAAAATTTAAATAATATGACTTAAGCTAGTGTAATGGTATACATAATTGAATTCTGAATACAACAATCATCAAGTCATAAAAAGTGGTCAATGACGTATCGTATATGTTGATGAATAATATTACACAATTAATTAATTGAGTTTACAAATAAATTGATCACGTAGTAACTACATATTAATTTTTCATATATGTTTAATAGCATATTTTGATATAACTTTATATGTTAGATAATCTCAAATTATATCAGAAGATGCTTTTATACATATATGAAAAATTAATATGTAGTTACTACGTGATCAATTTATTTGTAAACTTAATTAATTAATTGTGTAATATTATTCATCAACATATACGATACGTCATTGACCACTTTTTATGACTTGATGATTGTTGTATTCAGAATTCAATTATGTATACCATTACACTAGCTTAAGTCATATTATTTAAATTTTTCTTCAAATTGAAAACTAAAAAGGTCCGATAGTTATTTTATTTATTTTTTCGAACCTAAATTTTATATATTGCATCAACTAAGAAAATTCAAAATGTTTCACAATGTCTACTACAACAACTCTATAGTAATAATTGATGAATTTTCTGTATTACACAAAAAAAGCAAAAAAAAATTGATATTTTTTAATTTGTGTGAAAAACCAAAATCAGTCGAAAGTTTGTGTATTTTAAGGGAATTTGATATCCACGTAGATGTACACGTGGCATCTCCGATTGCCACGTGGTAGTTCCGGCTGCCACGTCAGATTCAACTTGCCGGAATTTAAAAATCATGTGAAAAACCAAAAAGAGGTTAAGTTCGTGTTATTAAAACTATGTTTTTAAAATCGTGTGAAAAACCAAAATGACCCCAAAGTTCGTGTATTTTAAGCCAATTTACCCTTAAATAAATTAGTAGGCCAATTTAATATTCTTCTAGATCCCTGTTGTAGCCCAATTGACTGATAGTGGACTGGATATTGAACTTGAGATAGAGGCTCAAACCCAGTAGGGTTTGGAGATGTAATTTTCACCCACTTCCCTATATATAGGGGAAGGGGGGCGGAAATTTACAGTATAATATTCAGCCCCTCTTTGTCTCTCAAAGTTATCCACAAATTCCACAACCCTATCTAGTAGATTTCAGCCCACTCTGAATCTAGATACAGTCCGGGAATACAACAGAAGATCTTGGAGTAGAATCTGTAAGTGGCCGATTTTTCTCAGAAAAAAGGGGCGCCTGTTTGTGTTCATTCTACAGCAAGATTAGATCTTTAATCTTGTCCTCAGACCGTCTGACAATTGTAAGTAATTCGGATCTATGTCTTTCGCTTTATTAGATTCGTTTTACATGGTTTTGTGCGTGACGTGATAAACATGCATGGGACATAAAAATATGATTTGCATGAACATGGATTAATGAACAACCAAATGATCCTGCGGTGGTTTAATTCGAAAAAACCCCAACAATATTCAAGTATAATCAACTATGAAGTGTTGTGCGTGACACTAATTGAAGAGACTCAGTCAAGATGGATCACTGGTGTCATACTGCGCACTATGTTTTTTATCAAGTCATCTGCATTGCACTTGTTAAAGTGATTAAGTGCCATTCATCTATATGGCATTGGATAATCACTTAAGTATTTGGTTTTTGCCAAGTGCATGTCTACTGTTCTAGACAACGTTTATAAAGATATAGATGAACGTGATCTGAACTGTAACAGCCCGGTCCCATAGGCGGTCATTTTTAATGGTGACGTGGTGTTAGGCATAAAATCCGAAAGATTAATCGGAAATCCAGGGGGGTGTTTCTAGAATTTAACTAAGTTAGCGCCTAAAAACTTAGGCAACTTAACTTCATGACTTGGAAAAACTATCATCTTCAACGAATTAAAGGGGTCAAAGGATTCAATCGAGTCAAACGAACGCCATATCATAGGCCAATCAAGATCTAAACAGAATCCAATGACAAGCAGATAGGAATTCGACTCTTTAAATAAACAAGACCTCTTCATGGGTTACAGCGACAAGGACTCATTAATAAGTCGGAGTCCAATAAATCATACTATCCCATTTATGGGACGAAACAAAAGGAAAACTTAAGATTAACTGGAAACGAGCGGAATCATGCTTTGAAAGAAAAAAGCCTATTCGTAGGCGAACAACAATAACAAGCATGCAAGATTCATTCACAAGTCAACTGAGAATGAATAGATACCGAAATGCTCAACAAGTATGACTACTCAAATAACTCGAAATCAATAAAGGCATAAACGGGTATGTCAAAAGAACATGCTTCAACTTCTCAAGACTTTATTACTATTTAGCAATCATAGTATTTAAGACATGCTACTATCAAGAATCAAGTTACAAATATCAAGACTAAATACCAGATTTCAGAGTACTTAGCAGAAACATAGCGGAAGAAAATCATGTAACCATAAAGCAACAACTTGGAAACTTAAACAACTCAGGCAACCCCACCAACAGCACATCACCGGCCTTAGCATCTCTACCTGAAAACATTTGAAAAAGAGGGCGTGAGCACTAATATACTCAGTGGGGTTTTACCAGAAAACTCTTTGATAAACTTTGAAATATCCAATTATAAACTGACAGCATATGGAGAGCAAAATGTAAAAGCCCTCTCCATATCCGCAAAACCTTTTACTTCCTTTCCTGGCGCCTTTCCTAGCTCAAACCCGATGCCTACTGCACCCTTAGATATACTTTATGATAAGAGAGGGATTACCTCAAATATCCTCCCGAGTATGTGAGGGGATTACCCAGCAGTGACTTCCTTTACTTATCAAATGATACAACACTAGTGACACGAATGTCACAACATGATAATGCAATAAAACTGTTCTTTGAGCTCGATAACTTGCTTAGCAATAATTGAATCATAACATTCAACATCACAACCTTAACCTTAACTCCTTAATACTTAATCCTCAACATTGAATTCTCACATTCAAACCTTAATATCAAAGCCTTAATACTATATCATACTGGCATAAATCATAACCTAGATTAAAACATCTAGATTGCATTCCTTAATAAAAGCTATAACCTTAATGCCGCAAAGGAATTCTATAATCAGCCTACAAGGCATTACTCACTTAAACATTCTTCCTCAATCATAATATCAACAACAACTTAACTTATGATCATGATCGTCTATACCTTTAAATAAATCAACTATAAGATATCACAACATATCAAATCATAATATCTTTTACTTAATCAAGAGCTCAAACAACAATAAACAATATCATGCTATAACTTCCTTCCTTTGTTTTCTTTTCATTTCCTTTCCTTGTACAGAGACTAATAAGGCAGAGCATAAAATATTTTAATTGGATATTCATCTTGCCCTATCATACTTCTAGAGCTTAATAGCTCAAACCTTATACTTAGTTTAGAACCACCCGCCTCGATGACGAGCACCTCGATGACGAGCATGTGGACGAAGCAACAAGCTGAAAATCCTTTGTTAGTTCTCCTCGGGGCTCATATCTTCCTACAAAAGTTGATTCATCGACTTAGCGGCCTCCCTCGAAGATTTCTAACATCTAACGAGAAATCAAACAATACCTAGCCTTTCCTCCCTTAACTAGGACTTAAACATACATTGCACGACTTTAGAACCTTTATAAAACACGAGGGTTTGAAAGACTCGAGTTTAGAATATGAATGGAAGCAAAACTTGGCAGCAGAAGCCTTGCACAGGCCGTGCTAGGCCTTAAGGCAAAGTAAAACACGCCAAACTTTTCTACACGGTCCGTGCTAAGCTAGCACGGTCCATGCAAACCTTAGCACAGGCCGTGCTATCTGCCCAGAAACTTTCGGGATTTCTCTGAGAGCTCTACACGGGCCGTGTTAATCCTTGCACGGTCCGTGCTATCTCACGGCCTTCAAAAACTCTCGATCGAGGTATTGGTCGAGGCGTTACTCGGGCGCCTCTCCTTTTCCTTGAAGTTTTAAACTCAAATACAAGGCTTAATGCTTGGCAAAAACTTAGAAATGAGCATGCTTTAAACTTGAAAAGAAATCGACATTATAATGGCATAAACACAACTATATCTTAATCTCGACAAAACTTTAAATACGGAAATTTAAATACGGAAATTAAATGAAACATGAACTAAATAACGAGAATAACAACAATAATAACAGGAGCAGAATAATAAGCTTACAAAAATGAAAGATGGAAAACAAACAAAAAAATGAAATAAGAAGGAACTTGGATCCGACATCGATGAAAAAGAATGGACGTAGTCGAGTGCGTCGAAGGAACATGGCTAGCTCGGCATCTCGTCAAGTTGCAAAGGTGGCAGAGCCGCCTACTACAATCCAATGGTGCCCCTAGCACCTTCTCCCACCGCATCCCTTCCAGCCACTCCGCTCGTCGACTCGGGGGTGAACTCACGAAGAGAGTCCCCACTACTCTCGACTTTTTCTCTCTCTAGAAATGGGGTGAAGAAGTGAAAATGAGCAATTTGAAGTGAAGGGGTGCTCCCCTATTTATAGGAGAAAGTTTGGCTTCTCCAAGAAGCTTCTGTAGTGGAAAGATACTGCAAAAGTTACTCCGGGTTCGGTTAAAAGCTGCTTTATTCGATGTCGAGGTCCAAATGACATCAGACACGAAATCTGAAAATACCGGGAGACTCCTTGGCTCGAGTACTATTGAACCAACTTGACTCGGGATGAAAAATAGATTGTTAGAAGAAAGATGAGTAAAGATTCCTTTTTTTGGAATTACTTTTACTATTCACTCAGACTGACAAATTTTGCTCTCGAGTGTTCGATTGACCTCAGAATTGAAATTCGTGAACGCCAACGGATTCCTTGAGTCATTTCCCACAAGTGGAGCCTGACTGAACAAGACTCGAATCAACAAGGAGGATTTAATAAATTTCTCAAAACACGAATGCAAGCAAAAGTTACTATTCATAAATCCTTTAAATACGTTTTTCATCACCGGGACCTCAAATGAATTCAGATTTAAAATCTGAAAACACCGGCATACTCCTTGAGTTAAAAGCTTTCTAAAAAGACCAAAATCAGCCATAACAGAGTTAAGATCAAAATTTCTGAAAAGACGATTTTATGAAAATTGACCCCTAAAGTCGTGACTGACATCTGACTTCACTTAATCCTTATAAAAAATCTCTTCCTTAACTCCTTAATTATGCTTAAGAATTCTCTAAACCCTAATCGAAAATCTGGGGCGTTACATTCTACCACCCTTAAAGAAATCTCATCCCAAAATTTACTTCTCCTCAAATGGAAATCTGGATACTTCTTCAAGTACTAAAAGCCTTACCGGAACCATACTGGTTCGAAACCCTTACTAAGCTTACAACTATAAACCACCTCTAGCCTTCAATTCCCCCTTCCCTTTCTCAAAACTTTATCGATCTCGAAAAAAATAAACGACGAACCTTAGCTAATCGGGTGCTTCCTTGGATGGATCCTTCGCACGCTCTATCCGATTCGAACGCGCTTTATCTTCATCTTTAACTTCTTGATGTTTGACTTCCTCTTCTTCTTGGTGCGTACTTCGCGATGCACCTCTATCTTTAATTCTCATTGCAGTCTTCTCTTTTTCTCGAAGTAATAGTCTGACTTCATGGCTTCTGCTGGTGATCACCATCACTTGCAGGCGTTAAGATCGCACGTCTGGGCTTTGACTGCATGCTAGGAACTTACATGCCGACATTCTTTAGATCTCCTTTAAACATAACGAGCTAAGAAATTACTTTTAGAAACACGCGTCCTGTCCTTGGGGAATACTATCTGGCGCTACTTGGATTCTACTTCCTATTAGGAACTATCGCCTCTTATTCTTCTAATGATGACTAAAGAATACTGCTATATACTCTTTGCTTTATTCCAAGATCCATACTCGAGTGCTATAAGTGGGATAAAAGGGAAACAAATGCCTCTGAGTGAGGGCTTTATCTTGATTAATAATTCTTTGACAAGGTCAAAAGCTAGAAAGAATGTAACACTTGGTTATATATGCCAAAAAATATTGCCTTTTCAAAGGACTAATAAACTTGAAGGGTTCTTGCATATGACAAAGATATGGAAGAAATCAACGGTTAGCAACTAGAAACCGTGCTGAACTATTTTCATAAAGACGACAGCATAGCCTAACAAGGAAGTGCTATTACTGATTCTTGATGATCAAGGAGTATCATCCAAAAAGATTGCAAATTATCCAAGAGGATATAATTGAAGAATTTCAAATGATATAAAGCTATTGAAGGGTAATTGATTCATTTGACAAAAGAATACATAAATCGATTCCAAAGAGAATAAATCGATTCTATTGACACGAGACTGAATAAATAGACTCAACAAAACTTCATAATGAAACTTTCAATCTATCGAACACTAGGTCTATCTTCTTAATGATCTTCTTCGGGTTCTTTCTTTCTTCCTTGAGCGTCATGCACTTTCTTCTTCTTTACGAGGCTGCTATAAAATAGCACGAGTCAGCTGGACTTAAATGGCCGCGCTTGGCCGGGAAAGCGACATCCGGGGATATTTTCCTATCTATCGAAAGGGGTACGACTAAGCATCTTAATCTATGGCACCTCTTGGACTTAAAACAACTTGACTTCAACTTCTCCTAGAAGCTCGGTAGAACACCGACATATCTTTAAACTCTCTTGGCTACAGTCGTGATGACAATCTTTATCTTCATTAATCGGCTTGAAACAAGCAACGACTTTGGGCATTGAACGCGACGTGACCTTGAATGTCGATCCATTGAATCAACGAGCTTCTATCGATGGAAACGAATCTTCATTCCTTGCAAACATGATTGGATCTTCAGATGAGACTTTTGTTGAGTTGAAAGCTCGTGTAGGGATTCCTTGAACTTGCATTAGATCCGCAATCTAATAACTAGCCTTTAACTTGACTGCTCCTCTTCTTGCTTCTGGCTTTAACTTCATAACCTCACTCTCGCTTCTGCTATCGGAACCCTTTAACCTTCTCACAAACATCCTTGCGATAGAAATGTTCTTTCGAACAACTCTACTTAACTTAGCTCCTTGAGAGGAAACTTATTCAATCTAGGTTCTTAAGAGAACCTAAAGGGCATCCTAGAATTCTCCTTAATTCAAGCTTGATATAGTCTATGTTTTAACTATATTCTCTATACCTCACTTATCCTCTACTCATTCTTAGATCCTTTCCTTATGGGTAGTAGACGAGCCTTTTATCAAAAGAAGATTTTTAAATCAACTTTCAAATTTTACAAATAAAAAATTTTGACGATCCAAAATGACCGATATAGTTTGAGTATCTATAAAAAATAATATTCTAAAAAGATTTACTTCTTGCTTGAGTCTACATGACTTAAAACTCTTTACGAAATAACTGATCTAGAACTTACTTCAATAAGTTCCACTTTAAACTTTGGTATAACCATAAATTATTTCATAGATAAATAATATTCGACTTTCAAAAATCGACTAACCCTAGCTTGCTCAAAACATTTCTTTCTTATCATGTACTTTCAAAAAGTTATACCAAATATAATTAAAAGTACTTTAACTCGATCATACCTTAACTTTGTTGAAGATGCGAGGGTGATGATGAGCTAGAGGTTGCTGATTAATACCTTTGAACAATTCAATATTCACATAGAATTCAATCAATTACTACAAGAAGAGACAGGTCTGCAGAGTTACAAACCTGCTCTAATACCATCTGTAACAGCACGGTCCCTTAGGCGGTCATTTTTAATGGGGACGGGGTGTTAGGCATAAAACCCGAAAGATTAATCAGAAATCCAGGGGGTGTTTCTAGAATTAAACTAAGTTAGCGCTTAAAAAACTTAGGCAACTTAACTTCATGACTTGGAAGAACTATCATCTTCAACGAATTAAAGGGGTCAAAGGATTCAATCGAGTAAAAGGAATGCCATATCATAGGTCAATCAAGATTTAAACAGAATCCAATGACAAGCAGATAGGAATTCGACTCTTTAAATAAACAAGACCTCTTCATGGATCACAACGATAAGGACTCATTAATAAGTCAGAGTCAAATAAATCATACTGTCCCATTCATGGGATGAAACAAAAAGATAACTTAAGATTAACTGGAAACGAGCGGAATCAAGCTTTGAAAGAAAAAGCCTCTTCGTAGGCGAACAACAATAACAAGCATGCAAGATTCATTCACAAGTCAACTGAGAATGAATAGATACCGAAATGCTCAACAAGTATGACTACTCAAATAACCCAAAATCAATAAAGGCATAAACGTGTATATCAAAAGAACATGCTTCAACTTCTCAAGACTTTATTACTATTTAGGAATCATAGCATTTAAGACATGCTACTATCAAGAATCAAGTTACATATATGAAGACTAAATACCAGATTTCAGAGTACTTAGCAGAAACATAGCAGAAGAAAATCATGTAACCATAAAGCAACAACTTGGAAACATAAACAACTCAGGCAACCTCACCAACAATACATCTCCGGCCTCAGCATCTCAACCTCAAAATATTTGAAAAAGAGGGCGTGAGCATTAATGTACTCAGTGGGGTTTTACGAGAAAACTCTTTAATAAACTTTGAAATATCAATTATAATCTGGCGGCATAGGGAGAGCAAAACGCAAAATCCCTCTCCATATCCGCAAAACCTTTTACTTCCTTTCCTGGCGCCTTTCCTAGCTTAAACCTAATGCCTACTGCACCCTTAGATATACTTTATGATAAGAGAGGGATTACCTCAAATATCCTCCCGAGTATGCGAGGGGATTACCCAGTAGTGACTCCCTTTACTTATCAAATGATACAACACTAGTGACACGAATGTCACAACATGATAATGGAATAAAACTTTCTTTGAGCTCGATAACTTGCTTAGCAATAATTGAATAATAACATTCAACATCACAACCTAAACCTTAACTCCTTAATACTTAATCCTCAACATTGAATTCTCACATTCAAACCATAATATCAAAGCCTTAATGCTATATCATACTAGCATAAATCATAACCTAGATTAAAACATCTCGATTGCATTCCTTAATAAAAGCTATAACCTTAATGCCACAAGGGAATTCTATAATCAGCCTACAAGGCATTACTCACTTAAACATCCTTCCTCAATAATAATATCAACGACAACTTAACTTATAATCATGATCATCTATACCTTTAAATAAATAAACTATAAGAAATCACAACATATCAAATCATAATATCCTTTACTTAATCAAGAGCTCAAACAACAATTAACAATAAACAATATCACGCTATAACTTCCTTCCTTTCTTTTATTTTCCTTTCCTTTCCTTATACAAAGACTAATAAGGCAGAGCATAAAATATTTTAATTGGATATTCATCTTGCCCTATCATACTTCTAGAGCTTAATAGCTCAAACCTTATACTTGGTTTCGAACCACCCACCTCGATGATGAACACCTCGATGACGAGTACGTGGATGAAGCAACGAGCCGAAAATCCTTCCTTAGTTCTCCTCAGAGCTCACATCTTCCTACAAAAGTTGATTCAACGACTTAGCGGCCTCCCTCAAAGATTTCTAACATCTAAAGAGAAATCAAACAATACCTAGCCTTTCCTCCCTTAACTAGGACTTAAACATATATTGTACGACTTTAGAACCTTTATAAAACATGAGGGTTTGAAAGACTCGAGTTTAGTGTTGGGGTTTTTTCTAATTGAACCACCGCAGGATCTAATTGGATGTTCATTAATCCTAATGTCATGTAGATCATAAATTCATGCATCTCATATGTTTTAATTAACCGAGTTTAATTAACATGCAAATCCGATTTTCGATTCTACTAAAGCGGAAACATAGAATACCGAAAAATGACTTACAAATTAAACGACGGGTTGAGGACAAGATTAATGGCCTAATCATGCTGTTGTATGAATGATAATAGGCGCCCCTTGATGCTATTCCACTCCATCTTCTGTTGTATTCCCGGACTGAATCTAGTTTCAGGGTGGGCTGAAATCTACTAGATCAGTATGGAATCTGTGGAGATAAAGAGAACACAGGAGGAGCTGATCTATCACCCCAAAATTTCATCTCCCACCTCCTTATTTATAAGGGGGTGGGCGAAATTTCAGTGTCCCAACCCTACTGGGTTTGGGCCTCTATCCCTTTTTCTATCTCCAGTCCATTAAAGTCATATTGGGCTACAACAGGGATCCAGAAGAATATTAAATTGGCCTGCTAATTTATTTAATTTCTAATATCTAATAAACTTAGGATATTAATAAATAAATTAAGTATTATTTTTATTCCACTAAAGAAATAATACTGACCTACCAATTTAATACATATTTCTGAGTATGTTTTCTCCTTTAATCCAGCCATTCCCCGTGTTTAAGATATAATGCCCATTAATTAATTATGTAAGCTTCTGACAGCTATAATTAATTAATATCTTATCCTTGAGTAGTACCACACAAGCTTTACTCATGCACGGAATAAATTCCACCTGCAGGGTTTCAGCATGAACTTGCATTTTCTCAAGGGGACACCATCAACCTGGCGCACCAGGACACGGTGCCCCTACATATTGCACGACCCATCATAAGTGTAAATGTCACAACCCAAGATATCGAGATTATTGATCCTATGAAAGAATCTCACTCTTTGATAAATCAAAGCTGCAAACACTACACGTATATGTCCGCCAACATATAGGAGTTAAGAACCCGAACTCTGTGGATTCTTATTCTCTCATTTAAAGTCAGAATAGAGAATAGAATCCTAAGTAGATCCTCCTCAATACACTTGACCATGTATTAGAATAATCAGTTAGTCAACACAAGCTAACTATCAGATTATTCTACGGCGTACCGATAGCAGGTTCAGTGGCATCTAGACCGTGAGCCTTTTAATACATTACAAGAAACCGATGATATGATCTAACCGTGTGTTTACCCACACCATATCATCTACAACGCAAGTATAGTGAACATGCATGTAAAACTAACAATTTAAATGCGAAGAGTGACTGCAATTGTATTCATTCTATATCATCATAAAACTATTATCAATAAAGTATACAAAAGACAGGTCTTCTAGTATACAAAACGTACAATCTCTCACTTATACTTGAAGCATGTCTTTCAAATATAAAACAAACTGGCTAACTCTCCAACTCTAACTAAAATCTCAATTGGCAACCCCGGGTCTGCATCTCACTCCCATTTTCTCCACGTGACCGTAGAAGGTCTTAGCTTGAAGGCTCTTCGTGAATGGATCAACTAAATTGTCCTCCGATGCAATCTTGACCACTGCCACATCTCCTCTCTTAACGATTTCTCGTATAAGATGGTACTTTCTCTATATGTGTTTACTTGCCTTATGGGCTCTGGGTTCCTTTGAATTTGCCACTGCACCCGAGTTATCACAAAATACCGTGATACTCTTAGGCAAATCAGGTACCACACTCAAGTCCAACAAGAAGCTCTTGAGCCAGACGGCCTCTTTTGCAGCCTCAAAGGCAGCTATATATTCGGCCTCCATGGTGGAATCCACAATGCATTTCTGCTTTATGCTCCCCCATGCAATGGCTCCGCCTCCCAAGGTAAACACATAGCCCGAGGTAGATTTACTATGATCTTTATCGGATTGAAAATCTGAGTCCGTGTAACCCAAAGGCACTAGACTATCAGAGCGGTATACCAGCATATAATCTCGAGTCCTTTTTAGGTACTTGAGTATATTCTTAACCGCAGTCCAGTGACCTTATCTAGGGTTAGACTGATATCTGCTTACCATGCCGACTGCATAGCATATATCAGGTCTAGTGCATAGCATAGCATACATAAGACTTCCCACAGCCGAAGCATATGGAACGCCCTTCATCTCATCTATCTCAGCCTGTGTGTGGGGACACATATCCTTGGATAGATGAATTCCATGCCTGAAAGGTATAAAACCTTTCTTGAAATCCTAGATGTTAAACCTAGCTAGCACTGTGTCGATATATGTCACCTGGGATAAGCACAACATCCTTTTCTGGCGATCTCGAATTATTTTGATGCCAAGAACATGTCCAGCTTCTCCTAGATCTTTCATATCGAACTGTTTGGACAACCACACCCTTATGTTAGATAATACTTTCTTACTGTTTCCAATAAGTAAGATATTATCAACATATAGCACGAGGAAAGCCACCAGGTTTTCATCACTCTTCTTGTACACACAGCTCTCATCCGGACATTGCACGAATTCATATGACTGGATAACCTCATCAAACCGGATGTTCCAAGACCTTGACGCCTTCTTAAGTCCATAAATGGATCTCTTAAGCTTGCACACTAAGTGCTCTTAACCTTTAGCAATGAAACCCTCTGGTTGCTTCATGTGGATGTTTTCCTCAAGACTTCCATTCAGGAAAGCTGTCTTGACATCCATCTGCCAAATCTCATAATCCAAAGAACGACAATAGACAAGAGAATCCGGATTGACTTAAGCATGGCTACCGGTGAAAAGGTTTCCTCATAATCGATTCCTTCTTTCTGAGTGTATCCTTTCACCATCAATCTTGCCTTGAAGGTTTCAACCTTCCCGTCAGCTCCTCTCTTACGTTTGTAAAACCCCTTACACCCAATGGGTTTCACCCCATCTTGTGGTTCTACAAGCTCCCAGACTTGATTGTGATCCATAGATCCAATCTCAGACTCCATTGCAATTTTCCAAAAATCTGCATCTTTGTCTTGGATCGCTTCGTCGTTGGTTCTGGGATCCAATTCATTTAGTCCTTTAGGGAATTCCGAAGATTCACCCAAACCAATGCATCTGTCAGGTTGGCGTACAACCCTCCCACTGCGACGAGGCAGTTCTTGTACTTCTGTGACACGTTGTGCAGTAAATTATGGTTCCTCTTCTTATACTGTTGGTGTCAGATTCGAATTTTCCCCTCGAAGTTCCTCGAGTACTATCTCACTTCTTGGCTTGTGATTTATTACATAGTCTTTCTCTAAGAATCGAGCATTGGTACTCACAATGATCTTCTGATCCTTAGGACTATAAAATAAACCACTTTTCATTCCTTTGGGATATCCAACAAACAGTCTAACATCCGTACGTGGTGCCAGCTTATCAGCATCCTTATCCAGCACATGTGCTGGACTACCCCAAATCCGAAAATGTCCAAGACTGGGCTTTCGTCCAGTCCAAAGTTCTGTGGGTGTAGATGGGACTGATTTTGATGAAACCACGTTAAGAATATAGGCTGCCGTTTCTAGGGCATATCCCCAGAATGAAATAGGCAGATCTGAATAGCTCATCATCTATCTAACCATCTCTAACAATGTTCTGTTCCTTCTCTCCGCCACGCCATTCTGTTGTGGCGTTCCCGGCGCAGTCAACTGGGATGTAATCCCATTCTCTGCTAAGTAGTCCCTAAATTCATTTGAGAGGTACTCACCACAATGATCAGACCGTAGTGATTTGATACTTTTACCTGTACATTTTTCCACTTCCGCTCTGAATTCTTTGAAAGTCTCAAAGGATTCCGACTTGCGGCGTAACAGGTATATGTATCCATACCTTGAGTGATCATCAATGAATGTGATGAAATAATCATACCCTCCTTGAGCCTGAACTGACATAGGGCCACATAAGTCAGAGTGAATCAAATCTAGTACCTCCTCAGATCTATTCCCTTTATCCTTAAAGGGTTGCTTTGTTATTTTACCTTCCAAACAGGATTCACACAAAGGGAACAATTCTAGGACCAATGAAGACAAGGGCTCATCGTTTACTAGTCTTTGTATCCGTTTAAGGTTAATATGGCCGAGCTTATGATGCCAAAGATAGGTTTGATTCATTTCCGAAGATTCTTTTTGTTTGTTAGGGTTTATGACCGATGTATTCAGTAAATGCATTTGCGTAGTGTTTTGCATAGGATTAAGTAAATAAAGATGTCCATCCAATGTGCCAAAACAGATAAATCGTTTATCACTAAAGATAACAACCTTGTTATCAAAAGAAATAGAATATCCATCCATAAAAACTTTAGAAACTGAAATCAAGTTTCGCCTAAAACCAGGCACATAAAGACAATCCTTTAAAACTAAAATCCTATCACTACTAAAAGATAAGGTTACATCTCCCACTGCAACTACCGCCACTTTCGTAGCATTGCCCATGTAGACTGAAATCTCTCCATCACTCAGCTGTCTTTTTGCCAGGAACCCCTGTAAAGACATGCAAACATGATCAATAGCTCCAGTATCTACTACCCATGACTGAGTAGAACAAGTAGCTAAACATGTTTCAACGACAAGAGATTGAGACGTACCCTTTTTCTTCTTCTTGTTAGGACAATCCGCCTTCCAATGACCTGGCTGGCCGCACTTGAAACACTTTGTCTTTGACTTAAATTCCTTGGGAGGAATCTTAGTCTTAGACTTCTTCACCTTAGGAGCCCCCTCTGCAGCTTTCTTGGGTGTGTTCTTCTTCTTCCTTTTAGTACCGGAAGAAGACGCCCTATTTTCAGCTAGGTGTGCCTCCGGATTTCCTTTTTGAAGTAACTCAGCCGCCTGAAGATCCATGAGCAGTTCAGTCAGGCCGACATCCCTTTTAATCATGTTAAAGTTCAGCCTAAACTGCTCAAACTTCGAGGACAAACTATGAAGAACAATGTCAATTTGAGAATCGGCGTCCAGCTCTCCATCCAAGGTCTCGATCTCAGCCAAATACCCCATCATCGTGAGAACGTGATCCCTAACAGATGTGGAGTCAGACATTCTCGCATCCATTAGCTTCTTCATTGCCAAATGGCGTGCCGAGCGGTTCTGATGACTGAAGAGCTGCCTAAGGTTGTACATGATATAATAAGCGGTTTTCATAGGTTCATGTTGATGTTGCAACACATTCGACATGGATGCCAGAATGTAACAGCGTGCTATCTCATTAGACCTAACCCACTTATCATATGCAACCTTTTGGGCTTCGTCAGAACCCTCATCTGGCTTCTGAGGACATACCTCTTCAAGTACGAATTTGTGTCCTTCCGCAGTGAGAACAAGATTAAGGTTTCGAATCCAGTCATTGAAATTTTCACCGATTAACTTGTTTTCTTTGAGAATAGAGGACAAGTTGGAGAGTGCCATGATGATATAGAATAACTAAAAAGTAAACATGCAGTACAGTCACAAACTTTAGGATACTCACATATAATCGTATACCTCAAAAAATTATATGTAATCCACCGACATTTTAAAAATGTTTCTTATAAGCCATGTTAGTGTAGACGTTTATAAAGTTCATCCTTAAACAGGTAAAACCACCTTTAATTTACCTCTAGTCAAATTTCCTTATGACAAGTAAATTAATAGTCGGAAATAAGCACGGTCGTGTAACCTTCCAATTAATAAGCCACGTTAGTGTGGACGTTTATTAATAAATTACACCTAAGTGTGAACACCATCATCTTAGCACCAAGTCCACTATTTCGAACTCCCTGCTCCAGTTGGAGGAGTCAGTTTGTTCTAGTAGTGTTCTACAGCTATCTTGATAAAGAAGTTTAATTTGTAGAGATAACAGTGATATACCACATCCATTATGGAGGAAGACCTATTGTCAACTCGCATGTCAATCATATATCAATTAAACCAGATTAATGGAGACCGTTTGAGATTTCTACATACTTTTGTATGAATCTCTCCTACTTAGTTATTTAAGATTGAGGTTTCATTTTATCCCATTGTAAAACATGCAAACATCACATAAAATGATAAAACACCATTGCATGCTTCAAACAACATAATAAGCAATAATAATAAAAACCAACTATCATGGCTTATATCTCATGTTGCTGAATGAGATAAAACTGGAAAGTCAGCTCCGGAACCTCAGGCATGGCCGCCGCCCCCATCACTACGCCTCGCCGAAAATCCTAGCTCCAATTAGGATTTCGGGACGTGAATCAGTGACACTTCCTTTCTTGAGCTGTACTACTCTCCTTCTTCGAGTTGATCTTCAAACTTTATTCAATATAGAATTTCTATTCCTTAGAGGAAAAAACTAATATATCTAGAATAATTACAACTCAATAACTTGGTCTAATAGTTTTATTTCTATTATATTAAAACAACATAAAATAAAACCTAGACCTAATCCATGGATTTTCTCATGGATTAAAATCACGTAGCCAAACCGGCATACGGCCTATCACACATCCAACATAAATTAAAACATACATCACATAATTAAGGAGCCATGATAGTCGGTAACCCTGCAAACAAGTCAGTCTACAAATCCAACAATCACAATTACATGATTAGCATAAAATAACATATGATATCCACACATGACATAATTTTTAAAAATTACAATTCATTAAATTAATTAATTTTGAAAATAGCTTCAAGATTTAATTTGGAAATTAAAATAATTATCCACCAAATTTAATCTTGATAAATCTCGAAAATCCCTTAAGAATAAATCTGGAAATTTGTTATAATTATCCACCAAATTTATTTCTTAATTTTCGGATAACACCCTAATTAATTAATATTTGGAAATCTTGATATAAATCAAAAATCTATCCCAAATATTTGGATAGGCTAGGATCGAAAATTACAAAGATAAAATCTGGAAATTTGATCCACTTCAAATTCTATCCAAATTTAAATCTTATCTTCAATCCTATCTAGATTAGAATTAAGTAATTTATGATATACACCAAAAAGTTACTTTTCCAATTCTTATCTACAAGATTTTTGAAAATTTCAAGATATTAAATCTGGAAATTTGATCCACTTCAAATTCTTCCAAATTTAAAATCTATTTTCAAATCTTTTAGAATTAGAATTAGATAACTATTGATATATATCAAAAATTACCTTATCCAATTCAAATCTTTGTAGATTTCGAAAATCACAAGAAGATTAAATTTGGAGATTTGATCCACTTCAAATTCTATCCAAATCTAATATTCTATTTTCAAATCTATCTAGATTAGAATTAGGTAATTTTAAGATAAACATCAAAAATACCAAATCTAATTTTAATACACATAATTTTCGAAAACCCTCACCAAATAAATCTGGAAATTTGATTTTCATCAAAAACTTATCCAAATTAATTTAATAGAATCGAAAATTACATAGAACAAATTAGGGAATTTAATACATCAAAATTTCAAAAATTTTGATCCAATAATTTTCGAATACCCATTAAAATAAATCTAGAAATTTTGAACTCATCAAAAATCTATTCCAAATCCAATTTTAATATAATCGAAAATTATAGCAAACCTCAAAACTAGAATTTTCGAACTACATCAAAAATTCATCCAAGTTTTGAATACTACCATTCGAAATACATTAGCATATAAATCTGAAAATTTAAGCCACATAAATATTTCATCAAATTTATACATATATTTCGAATTAATCCTAGGATTAAATCTAGAACAGTGCCAAAACCCGCTCTGATACCAATTGTTGGGGTTTTTTCGAATAAAACCACCGCAGGATCTAATTGGATGTTCATTAATCCTAATGTCATGTAGATCATAAATTCATGCATCTCATATGTTTTAATTAACCGAGTTTAATTAACATGCAAATCTGATTTTCGATTCTACTAAAGCAGAAACATAGAATACCGAAAAACGACTTACAAATTAAACGACGGGTTGAGGACAAGATTAAAGGTTTAATCTTGCTATTGTATGAATGATAATAGGCGCCCCTTGATGCTATTCCACTCCTTGATCCTCTGTTGTATTCCCAGACTGAATCTAGTTTCAGGGTGGGCTGAAATCTACTAGATCGGTATGGAATCTGTGGAGATAAAGAGAACACAAGAGGAGCTAATCTATCACCCCAAAATTTCATCCCCCACCTCCTTCTTTATAAGGGGGTGGGCGAAATTTCATTATCCCAACCCTACTGGGTTTGGGCCTCTATCCCTTTTTCTATCTCCAGTCCATTAAAGTCATATTGGGCTACAATAGGGATCTAGAAGAATATTAAATTGGCCTGCTAATTTATTTAATTTCAATATCCAATAAACTTAGAATATTATTAAATAAATTAAGTATTATTTTTATTTCACTAAAGAAATAATACTGACCTACCAATTTAATACATATTTCTGAATATGTTTTCTCCTTTAGTCCAGCCATTCCCCGTGTTTAAGATATAATGTCCATTAATTAATTATGTAAGCTTCTGACAGCTATAATTAATTAATATCTTATCCTTGAGTAGTACCACACTAGCTTTACTCATGCACGGAATAAATTCCACCTGCAGGGTTTCAGCATGAACTTGCATTTTCTCAAGGGGACACCATCAACCTGGCGCACCAGGACACGGTGCCCCTACATATTGCACGACCCATCATAAGTGTAAATGTCACAACCCAAGATATCGAGATTATTGATCCTATGAAAGAATCTCACCCTTTGATAAATCAAAGCTGCAAACACTACACGTATATGTCCGCCAACATATAGGAGTTAAGAACCCGAACTCTGTGGATTCTTATTCTCTCATTTAAGGTCAGAATAGAGAATAGAATCCTAAGTAGATCCTCCTCAATACACTTGACCGTGTATTAGAATAATCAGTTAGTCAAGATAAAATAACTATCAGATTATTCTACGGCGTACCGATAGCAGGTTCAGTGCCATCTAGACCGTGAGCCTTTTAATACATTACAAGGAACCGATGATATGATCTAACTGTGTGTTTAGCCACACCATATCATCTACAACGCAAGTATAGTGAACATGCATGTAAAAATAACAATTTAAATGCAAACAGTGACTGCAATTGTATTCATTCTATATCATCATAAAACCATTATCAATAAAGTATACAAAAGACAGGTCTTCTAGTATACAAAACCAACATTTAGAATACGTTTGAAAGCAAAACTTGGCTCCAGAAGCCTTGCACGGGCCGTGCTAGCCTTGTACGGGCCATGCTAGGCCTTAAGGCGAAGCAAAACATGCCAAACTTTCCGACATGGTCCGTGCTAAGCTAGCACAGTCCATGCAGACCTTAGCACGGGCCGTGCTATCTGCCCAGAAACTTTCAGGATTTCTCCGAGAGCTCTGCACGGGCCGTGCTATCTCACGGTCTTCAAAAACTCCCGATCGAAATGTTGGTCGAGGCGTTACATGGGCGCCTCTCCCTTTCCTCGATGTTTTAAACTCAAATACAAGGCTTAATGCTTAGCAAAAACATAGAAATGAGCATGCTTTAAACTTGAAAAGAAATAGACATTATAACGGCATAAACACAACTATATCTTAATCTCAACAAAACTTTAAATGCGGAACTTTAAATATGGAACTTAAATACGGAACTTAAACGAAACTTGAACTAAATAACGAGAATAACAACAAAAATAACAGGAGCAGAATAATAAGCTTACGAAAATAAAAGATGGAAAAGAAATGCGGAAATGAAATAAGAAGGAACTTAGATCCGACGTCGACCAAAAAGAATGGATGGAGTCGAGTGCGTTGAAGGAAGGTGGCTAGTTTGGTATCTCGTCGAGTTGCAACGGTGGCAGAGCCGCCTGCTACAACCCAACGGCGCTCCTAGCACCTTCTCCCTCCGCATCTCTTCCAGCCACTCTGCTCGTCGACTCGAGGGTGAACTCACGAAGAGACTCCCCCACTACTCTCGACATTTTCTCTCTCTAGAAATGGGGTAAAGAAGTGAAAATGAGCAATTTGAAGTGAAGGGGTGCTCCCTTATTTATAGGAGAAAGTTTGGCTTCTCCAAGAAGCTTCTGCAGTGGAAAGATACTGCAAAAGTTACTCCGGGCTCCGTTAAAAGCTGCTTTATTCGATGTCGAGGTCTAAATGACCTCAGACATGAAATCTGAAAATACCGGGAGACTCCTTGGCTTGAGTACTATTGAACCAACCTAACTTAGGATAAAAAATAGGTCGTCAGAAGAAAGACGAACAAAGATTCCTTTTTTTGGAATTACTTTTACTATTCACTCAGACTGACAGATTTTGCTCTCGAGCGTTCGATTGACCTCAGAATTGAAATCCGTGAACGCCAACAGATTCCTTGAGTCATTTCCCATAGAGGGGCCTGACAGAATAAGACTCAGATCAATGAGGAGGATTTCGTAAATTTCTCAAAACACGAACGCACGCAAAAGTTACTATTTATAAATCCTTTAAATACGTTTGTCATCACCAGGACCTCAAATGACTTCAGATTTAAAATCCGAAAACACCAGCATACTCCTTGAGTTAAAACCTTTCTAAAAAGACCAAAATCGGTCATAACAGAGTTAAGATCAAAATTTCCGAAAAGACGATTTCACGAAAATTGACCCCTAAATTCATGACTGGCATCTGACTTTACTAATCGAAAATCTGGGGCATTACATGAACTTCCTAAAGACAGATCAAGCAAGAAGTTTTGATTGAGCTGAGGATGAAGGCTATTGTGCATTGTTTCACAATAGTGATTGTTCAACATGTTGAGTACTGCCAGCTAACTTGAGTGATAGCCAGAAGTCAACTTGTGAACATACAAGATATTCCGCTGTGCTACTTGAACTGAAGATTCAAGATCAACAATGTTCCTTGCAACATTTGTGAACATTTTCATGAACATCCCTTGTCCAGATTGTTCTTCCAAGATCGATGAAGCTGTTTGAGATTTCCAACCAAGAAAAGATTCAAAGATCATTCTAGAAAATGCATTATCCAGCTTGAAGAGAACGAGATTGAAGACATAGGTAGAGTTCTAAATATAGAAGAAATCCTAACTTGGATTGTCCTAGATCTCGGATCCAATAAGGAAAGTTTTCTTATTCATTTTAGATTAGAATTAAGACATTTGTTCCCTTGTTAAAGCTGTATTGCTCATCTATAAATAAGCCTAGGATACAGATCTGACTAGAGACACACCGATTAGAAAAATTACACTGATTATTTCAAGAGCTCTAACTATTTTGAGCCACTTAGTTTTGGTTGTGAAGTTTAGACTAGAGTTTAGTGTTGTAGTCATTGTGTATTAAAACACTTTTCATACACTATCAAAAGAAATCTTGGGAGAGATTTCCTGTAGAACTAGATAGATTAGACATCTAGGTTGTGAGGGGATCTCACAATTCAATTCAACAAAAGAGACTGTACGGGTAGAAAGAGTTTCGAGTGACGGGAGGTCATCTGCGTGTAATAGCCTAAGTAAACGTGACACCAGAGTAGTAAATTATTTTTCACGGACTTGACAAGTCCCTCTGACATAAATTAATCGATCAAACAGGGTTACCATTCTGTTGTGTGCTTTACATTCTGCAATTTACATTAAGTTCACTACAATGTTCTTGAACATTATTGTGAACTTTATCATTCAATGTTCATGATCTTTTTAGTCAATGTTTGTAGTTAGATACAGATCACATGGGTATGCACTTTCAATTGGCACCAGAGCAGGTTGTTTTGTGTTCAAACTTAAAAGATTAATGTGAGTACATTTCTGTGTGAAGTATTTGGTTTTAAAGCCATGAGTTATATAAAATAAGTAGGTTCCACAACCAAGCCACCGCTTCTAGCAGGCAACAACTACCCATATTAGAAAGCAAGAATGTGTGTTTTTCTCAGATCCATCGATGATCAAGCATGGAAGAGAAGGACTGGACTGAACCACAAAAGATATGGTTCAATGCTAACTCCAAAGCTCTTAATGCCATATTCTCCATTGTTGATTCGGAGTCATTCATTCTTATCTCAACGTGTGAAACTGCCAAAGCTACATGGGAGATACTGGAGAAAAACCTTTGATGGAACCAACACTGTCAGACTATCTAGACTTCAAAATATTTCTTCCAAATTTTAAAATTTGAGAATGGTAGACTCTGAAACTACTAGGTAGTTCAATGCCCGCTTAAGGAGTATATCTAATGAGAGTTTTTTAGTAGAAGTCATGACAGATGAGAAGCTAGTTAGAAAATTCTTAAGGTCTTTACCAAAAAGATTTGCCTACAAGGTTGCTGCCATAGAAGAAGCTAAGGACATCAGAAGCATGAGGCTGGATAAACTGATGGGATCTCTCAAAACTTTTGAGATGAATCTTGAGGAAGACAAATACATGGAGAAAGGTAAATGAATTACCTTAAAAGCTGAAACCTAAGAAAAGATTCCTGAAAAAGTTCATAAAGATGTTTCTAATGAAGAGTTGATGAATTATATGGTTCTGATCAACAATAATTTTAGAAAGATGCTGAAGAGGGCTGGGAATCAAGCTTTCAACAAGAATAACAACATGAAGCAATTCCGTCGTAAGTCTTTAAACAATAACAACTCTGATTAAGATAAAGATCAAGGCAAAGAAATAAGATGCCGAGAATGTGAAGGCTATGGACACATTCAGAGAGAATGTGCTAATACTCTGAAAAATAAAAAGTGCTACAATACTTCAATGAGTGAAGAAAAAACAAGTTTCAGTGGATCAGACTCAGAAGATGAAGCTATTGCCTTCACAGCTAGAGAGAAACAAGAATCACATACTGATCCTTCTTCCATAAATCAAGAATCAGATGATGATGATGTCAGTGACTTAGATGTTGAGAACACCTATCAAGAGATGTTCAACAAATGGTTGGACGTTGTTGAAATCAACAAGCAACTTGTTGCACAGAATCAGACGATCAGCCAAGAGAATAGTCAACTGATCATCAAAGAAGTATCTATGCAAGAAACCATCTGTGATCAGAAGAAAAAACTTGAGCAAGTCAATGAAGATCTAAAGGTGTTTATGAGAAACATAAGGATGCTTAACAATGGTACCAAGAATCTGGATGAGATTCTTAATTCAAGATTGACCACAAAAGTTCATCATGGTCTTAGATACTCAGGACAAAGTAAGGAGAAATTAAGTTTGTCAAAGCAAAGGAGGAACCTGAGCGGAAGAAAGATGTCCAGAAGAACGTTCAGAATGTTAGCAAGAACATTCATCCTCGAAATGTTCCTCACAAGAAGATCTTCTACAAAAACAACTCCAATGCTACTTTCCAAAACATATCTAATAAAAGGTAGATCAACTGCCACTATTGTGAGGTTGTTGGACACATCAGACCTCATTATAAAGATTATCTCAGAGATCTTAAAAGAATAATGAGAAGGTTTGTGCCTACTAAAACCAAAGCTGCAGCACCACATCAAAATTGGAAAAAAGGAACAAAACTCACCCAAAAACCAGTGGGTAGTAAAGAAGCAACGTGTTAGCATGATTGCACACACATCTCTTAGAGATGAAAGTTCAAATAGTTTGTACTTTGACAGTGAATGCTTAAGGCATATGACAGGTGATAGTGCAGTGGTGAAGAATTTGAAGACATGTGCATCTAACTTTGTGACCTTCAGAGATGGAAAAAAGGGCAAAGTTATGGGAAAATAAGTTATGAATGTTGAAAGGATACCCAATTTAAAGAAAACTATGTTAGTGGATGGACTAAAAGCCAACCTAATTAGCATAAGTCAACTATGTGATGATGATATGACCGTGATCTTCACCAAAGATGACTGCAAGGTCTACAAGAAGGATGGTGAAGTTTTCATGGAAGGAAAGAGATTTTCTAACAACTGCTACTATTTCAATGTTCCTACAGAATGTTCAATAAATTATCCGAGAACATCCTTGGATGAAACTGAGTTATGGCATCAGAAGCTTGACCATACTTACTTTAGGAATCTCTAGAAGCTAATCAACAAAGATATGATAAAAATGATTCCAAAGATGAAAGTTGACTGCGTTAGAGTTTGTGGCCCCTGCCAATTAGGAAAGCAAATCAGATCTTAGTACAAGAATGTTTAACACATCACCTCTAGCAGAGTCCTAGATCTTCGTCACATGGATCTAATGGGACCAATGGCTACTGAAATCTATAGATGAAACAGGTATGTGTTTGTCTGTATTAATGGTTTCTCTAGGTTCACCTGGGTTAAGTTCTTAAGAGATAAATAGAAACATTTAAAGCCTTCGAGAAATGATACGACCCGGACAAATAATCTAGGACGAATCTAGAGACGTAGTGGAAGACTTCTGGATACGAAACACATCAGCGAATGAAGGGTTTCAATCCGACTCAACTAGACGAATAAAACAAACAAATCTAGACAAATAAAATACGTAGACGATGACACAAACTATGTAACACGATACCAAAGAAAGAGGGGCTGAAAAGGGACGGATATGGGCTGGAAATTATGGGAGTAAATCGTGTGTGAAGGCTTGTGAAGAATGGTTTGGGCAGATAGGATATGTTAGAGATGAATCGAACTTACGTGTAGATGGGGTAGAACTTGAACTCGTCTTGTGGAAGAGACTCGATTCATTGGTGGCTGGACGGATACAGACGTGGATGGCTTGATGGGAGTCGTCGTTTGGTGTAGATGGATGATGATTCGTTGATGTGAATCACAACCCGATAGCCTCCTTGAATCTCGAACGTACCCAAGGATGAAATCTCTAAGTTGCTCTTCGATAGCGAATACCGGTTAATCCCTCAAGTGGATTAAGCAATATCTTTGAATAAGACTTAAAGTTGCTAGCTCCAAGAATATGAATTTTAAATCAAAACTCACAAAGATTTAAAAGGGGGTTGAGACAATATTGAAAGCAAAGCTTAATAATTCAAATAAAGTCTAAAGTATCAATGTAACATGGATCCCCTATTTATAGGGCTAATATGGACGAAAATAAAGTGAAAAAAACCCTAAAAATCTGATCCAAAAGGGATCTCTAACTATACTAGGAAGAAACCTAAACTAGAATTCGATTCAAGGTAGGAAATTACCTTAAATACAATTCTAGTCAAACCTATTTAACTTATGGACGAAAATTAACAAATAAATAATTAAAAATCTGATCTAAACTATAGTCTAAATTAATTAAATAAATACTATAGTCTAAATAAAATTCAACCCCTTAATTAAATAACTAAGGGACGAAAATCTGATCCACATGCACACACGATCACGTCGACTTCTTCAACACATGCACATGTGCACTTCTTCACTTCATCTTCATGTATTATTCTTCAAACCTTGATCTCCAATCTTTGATTGTTAACAAGGTAACAATCTTGGGACTGCATTTAACTTCTTCTAATTCCTCAAACTTCTTGCGAATAATTGCTTGGAAACAACCTTGCAATTTCTTGGCTGGAAATCGTGTAATTGAACCTCTAAATGGCAGCTCCGGATTTAGTTCTTCAAGGCTTTTCATGGCTTCATCATTCCCCTCCTCTTGAAAAGAATTCGTCCTCGAATTCAATTCTCCGGGATCAAAGACGAACACGAACTGATCATCGAACTCCTTTTGCACAAGCTGCATAAAACACATCTTCATGAACGTACACATCAACTTGGTGTCAAATGGCCGAAACTCTAGCTCCACAGTTTGCCTTGACATGGCATTCACGATCCAATCTGGTGGTACATCAACTTCCAATGGAATTTCTTCAACAACCTGTAAAATAAAGACATCACAAGAAAACGGTTGACAAAAAATGTTAGAACTCGGCAGCTCCTCCATGTTAGCTTGTTCGAGCTCTTCAAGATCTTCAACCATTGTCTCATGGATATCATTCTCCTTTTTATAACAAGGTTGTATCTCCAACAACTCTTCAACTTCTTCAACTGCAGTAATGATCTCCATTTCTTCTTCTTCTTCACTCAAAGGTTGATCCGACTCTTCTAGATCAAGCTCTTCAACAACCTTCTCTTCTTCTTCAACATTCTGACAAGTTGCAACATCGATCAGTTCTTCAATAGATGCATCAACTGAAATTGTTACCTCTAAAGTAGAATCTTCTTTGATGGCAACGATCTCAGATGGTAACTCAACGTGGATCTCTTCTTGAATGTCGTGAGCTTGGTTTGGCATATCCATGACTGGTCGAACTGGTGATGCAGGCCGTGTAGGTGGCATATAGGTACGTAGAAACTCCTCGAATGACTCAGGTTCGCTCCAATGAAACGGGGCTGTTTGGCGATGAGCTCTAGGTGACAACTCTACATTTGACTCTACTTGAACCTCCTCTTTTGACGTCATCTCTAGTTCTTCTAGCCATTTTTCTATCCGGATGGCATATTCCACCATGTCTTCCAACTCGTCGAAGCGGTACAATGCTACTCTTTCACGAACTGCCCTTCGTAGACTAGCTAGAAATCTATCCATGGTATCTTCTAGATATTCTTCTACATCAGCTCGTCTCATGGCTTCAATCATTTTGTCGTAGTAGTCATTTACACTTTGATCTCTTTGTCTAAGCTTGTATAGCTTTTCCTCCAACTCCCATTGGTAGTGGTCTGGAATGAAGCGTTTCCACATCAAATCTTTCAACTCACGCCATGTGTCGATAGGTGGAAGGTGATCTCTATGGCACCGGTTCTGCTGGAATTCCCACAATGTTGTTGCGTAGCCTTTAAACTTTGACGAAACAAGCTGCACTTTCTTTTTCTCGGGGAAGTCATAGCACTCAAAAAGTTTGTCTACTTTGCGTTCCCAATCCAAATAGATGTCGGGATAGTATAGACCTTCAAACTCACGTATGATCATGTTGTTGTTGCGGTAGAGATGGTGAGAATTTGGTGTATAGGGTGTATGGGTATACGGAGTATGAGTGGTGTATGGTGTATGGACCGGATGGTACATGGGTGCATATGTGTATGGTCCGGATGGTGTATATGAGTGTGAACAGATGGTGTATGTGGACTAGGATGAATTTTCGATCCCCTTGATGATGGTGGACGAAAATTTGAAGGGAGGAAGTGTATATAGAAGGTTTGGAAGGATTTGGATGGAAGAAAGCTAGAAAAGGAAAGAATTAGATGTATTTTTGAAGTCCTAAATAGTGTAGGAGATCCAAAAATAAATCCCAAAGGTAGAAGGAAAGAAATAGGAAGGAAAAGGAAAGAAGGATTAGGTAATTTGGAAAGTGTTACACAATTGTGACACAATCTAAATATCCTAATTGAACTAGACTCTAAAAGGAAAGAACTAAAAATAAATTACAACTCAAAAGGAAACTACCAAAATAAAATAAAAAACTTGGAAGGAAAGTTCCAAAAATAAAATAAGACTCTAAAGGAAGTTACCAACTAAAAAATTATCCTAGAAGGAAACTACCAAAATTAAAATAAGACTCACAAGGTAAATACCAACTATGAAATAGTACCAAAAGGAAAGTACCAAAATTAAAGAAACACAAAAGGAAACAATGAATATACCTCTCTTTTTTTTTAATTTTCGGATTTTTTTTTCTTTTTTTTATCCGATTTTTTTTTTCTTTTTTTTTTCACGGATTTTTCTCTTTTTTTTTGTCGATGCTCTTTTTTTTTCAATTGATAGCTATGCTATTACAACTCGATACAATAAAAATGAAAAAGACAGGTAAGACGACACGTAGGATAAAAATGACACGTCGGATTGAACCACGACCAGCAGAGCTGACGTGGCTTTGATGCCAAATTTATGATACGACCCGGACAAATAATCTAGGACGAATCTAGAGACGTAGCGGAAGACTTCTGGATACGAAACACGTCAGCGAATGAAGGGTTTCAATCCGACTCAACTAGACGAATAAAACAAACAAATCTAGACAAATAAAATACGTAGACGATGACACAAAATATGTAACACGATACCAAGGAAAGAGGGGCTGAAAAGGGACGGATATGGGCTGGAAATTATGGGAGTAAATCGTGTGTGAAGGCTTGTGAAGAATGGTTTGGGTAGATAGGATATGTTAGAGATGAATCGAACTTACGTGTAGATGGGGTAGAACTCGAACTCGTCTTGTGGAAGAGACTCGATCGATTGGTGGCTGGACGGATACGGACGTGGATGGCTTGATGGGAGTCGTCGTTTGGTGTAGATGGATGATGATTCGTTGATGTGAATCACAACCCGATAGCCTCCTTGAATCTCGAACGTACCCAAGGATGAAATCTCTAAGTTGCTCTTCGATAGCGAATACCGGTTAATCCCTCAAGTGGATTAAGCAATATCCTTGAATAAGACTTAAAGTTGCTAGCTCCAAGAATATGAATTTTAAATCAAAACTCACAAAGATTTAAAAGGGGGTTGAGACAATATTGAAAGCAAAGCTTAATAATTCAAATAAAGTCTAAAGTATCAATGTAACATGGATCCCCTATTTAGAGGGCTAATATGGACGAAAATAAAGTGAAAAAAACCCTAAAAATTTGATCCAAAGGGATCTCTAACTATACTAGGAAGATACCTAAACTAGAATTCTATTCAAGGTAGGAAATTGCCTTAAATACAATTCTAGTCAAACCTATTTAACTTATGGACGAAAATTAACAAATAAATAATTAAAAATCTGATCTAAACTATAATCTAAATTAATTAAATAAATACTATAGTCTAAATAAAATTCAACCCCTTAATTAAATAACTAAGGGACGAAAATCTGATCCACATGCACACACGATCACGTCGACTTCTTCAACACATGCACATGTGTACTTCTTCACTTCATCTTCATGTATTATTCTTCAAACCTTGATCTCCAATCTTTGATTGTTAACAAGGTAACAATCTTAGGACTGCATTTAACTTCTTCTAATTCCTCAAACATCTTGCGAATAATTGCTTGGAAACAACCTTGCAATTTCTTGGCTGGAAATCGTGTAATTGAACCTCTAAATGGCAGCTCCGGATTTAGTTCTTCAAGGCTTTTCATGGCTTCATCAAGAAATTAGCTTGTAAATTCTCTACGGAAAAAGGTGTTCTCATTATGAGAATCAGAAATGATCGTGGAAAGATGTCTGCTTCACATCAAAGATTGAGCCTAAAAATATGAAGGAAGCTCTGCAAGATCAGTACTGGATTGAAGCAATACAGGAAGAATTACTGCAGTTTAGAAAGAATGATGTCTGGGACTAAGTGGATCTTCAGAAACAAGATTGATGAAGAAGGAAATATCACCAGGAATAAGGTAAGACTAGTTGCTCAAGGCTACTCTAAGATCGAATGAATTGACTTTGATGAGACATTTGCTCTAGTGACAAGACTAGAATCTGTAAGATTGCTTCTTCTATAGCATGCCAACTGAAATTTGAGCTACATCAAGTGGATGTGAAGAGTGTCTTTCTCAATGGTTTTCTCAACAAACCTAGTATGTTGCTAAGCCTAAAGGATTTGAAGATCCCTACTTCCCAGACCATGTCTACAAGCTCAAGAAAGCTCTATATGGTCTTAAACAAGCTCCTCGTGCTTGATATGAGAAACTTGCAAACAACTTGCTACGCTAAGGATACAGAAGAGAAGGAGAAGACACGACATTATTAATTAGAAAGGAGCACAGTGCTGTTATCATATTTGGATAAATGTCCCAGAAGATGGTCATGAACTTCAATAAGGACATGGAGACTGAATTTGAAATAAGCTTAGTTGGAGATCTTAAATACTTTCTGTAACAGCCCGGTCCCGAGAGAGGAATTAACAAATGGGGACGGGGTGTTAATTAAGGGATTAATACAAAAATGGAAGATTAACAAAGAAGGTTTATGAATTGAAATATGCTTTTGAAGATGGATGATGATGCTCGAAATTACTTGATTAAGAAGGAATCATGCTTGACAAGATGTAAATGCTAACTAATCAGATACCAACAAGCATAGACCCATTCATAGGTCAAAGCGGATAAACAAATACCAATATGAACAAGTCTCTTCATAGGTGAAAGGAAAATATACTCAAGAAGCAGGAATAGAACATAATATGCATCATTATATATAGCTAACCATGTCTGGGGAATATTCATAGAATCTCGTTAAACATAATAAAACTTAGGAATTATAAAGAGTGTATCAGAGTGGCAGAAACATAATGAGATTTCAAAAGAAACTTATACTATAACAAAACAATCTTGGCAGCCAACCCATATCCACAGCCACCAACATCCTCAACATCTCAACCTGAAAACATTTGAAAAGAAGAGGGCGAGAGCACTAATGTACTGAGTGGGTTTTAATAAAAACACTTTAATATACCTCAAAGATATCCAATAATTAATTGACGGTATATGGAGAGCTAAATGCAAAAGCTCTCTCCATATCCGTAAAACCTTTTCTTTTCTTTTAGGCCCATCCTGGCTCAAATCTGATGTCAACTACACCCTTAGGCATGCCTTAGGACACAAGAGGGGTTACCTCGAATATCCTTACAAGTTTGCGAGGGATAATCCCAACAGTGACTCACTTAACGATCAAATATCAAAAGTCCTCTGAGCTGAATTCCTACTTAAGCAAAATGCTAAATTCCTTCTTTCCTTAAGCTTTCTAGCAAAACCAAACCTAGAGCAACATCTAGGGGCTTAAACCTTTACTATAGCATGATCTCGGCCTATAAGGGATTATCGCTACCCTAGAAGGCAATCCTTAACTATACGAGCCTTAGCAAAATATCAACATTCAAATACAAGAAAATGAACATACATAAACACGTAATTGCAACTAACGACAATTCTAAATATCTCATGCTAAGCATTAATAATACTTTAAACATTTCTAAACATGCTTGAGAGCTCAATTAACACATAATATCTTCCTTTCCTTCCTTCCTGGTACAAAGATCAATCAGGCAGAGCAAAACATTTTATTGGATATCTTATTTGCCCTAACATGCTTTTAGAGCTTATTAACTCAAACTTTAGATGAGTAGATTCACCCACCTCGATTACTGAGTGGAAGATGAAGCAACGAGATAATCATCCTTCTCCAGATTTCGACGGGGCTCAGTTACTCCTACAAAAGTCGAATCATCGACTTAGCGGCCTCCTTTGAACATTTACAACAACTAACACCAAAATGAACATTATCTAACTCTTACACCTTTAACTAGGACTTAAACATAGATTGCACGACTATAGAACCTTTAGAAAACACGACGGTTTGAAAGAATCGAGTTTAGAACACATTTGGAGATCAAACATGGCGGACGTAGCCTTGCACGGGCCTTTCTAGGCCTCGAGGCAAGAAAAATATACACAGGTCTTCCGGCACGGGTTGTGCCAAGCTGGCACAGTCCATGCGCGCCCTGGCACAGTCCGTGCCATCAGTGTCGAGAGTTTCTAGGCACTTTGTACCGCTCTGCACGGGCCGTGCAACACTTGCACAGTCCGTGCACTCTTACAGACTTCAAAATATTTCTATCAAAGTGTTGGTCAACGCGTTACTCTGTCATCTAAGACCTTCCTCGATGTTTTAAACTTAAAACAAGGCTCAAAACTTTGTAAAATCATAGAAACGAACAAGCTTTAATCTTGAAAAAGAAATCAACATTATAATGGAATAACACGAAAATCCTCCTTCAATACTTGGAAATAACGATGAAATATTAATGCAGAACTTGAATGGAACTTCAATGAGACTAACAATGAGGAATGATAACGAGATCATAATAACGAGAATAACAATCAGCAATTTAACGGAAATGCTATTGACTTGGAATTTCAACAAGAATCGAAATACTAAACTTTAGACAGAAATAAACGAATAATAATGAAGAACATGAAGAACAGAAGTAAATGCGGAAATTTAAAGACAAGAAAGAAATTGATTCGAGGCCGAAGAACAAGAATGGACGGAGTCGGGTACGTCGAAGGAAGGTGGCTAACTCGGCGTCTCGTCGAGTCGCAACGGCGGCAGAGCCGCCTGCTATGACCCAACGGCGCCCCTAGCACCTTCCCTTACCGCATCCCTTCTACGTCACTCCGCTCGTCGTCTCGGAGGAACACTCACGAAGAATGTCCCTCGCTTCGACAGAACTTTGACTCTCTCAAGCTCTCAAGCTCTCCCTCTCTCCAAACATTGGAAATGAAAGTGAAATGGATGAGAATGAATGAAAGGGTGGTAGGGTATTTGTAGGGGGACCTTTAGCTTCCTTGAGAAGCAAATCCAGTGCGGGGACATCACAAAAATTAGCCCGGGTTCGGTTAAAAGCTACTTTATTCGATGTCGAGGTCCAAATGAACTCAGACATGAAATCCAAAAATACCGGGAGACTGGTTGGCTTGAATACTAGTGAACCAACCTATCTCAGGATAAAGATGAGGTCTTCAGAAGAAAGATGAGCCAAGATTCATTTTTCAGAATTACTTTTTACTATTCACTCAGACTGACAGATTCTGCTCCCGAGCGTTCAATTGACCTCAGAATGGAAATCCGTGAATGCGGATGGATTCCTTGAGTCGTTTCCTATAAAAGAAGCTTGACAGAACAAGACTCGGATCAACGAGGAGGATTTCATAAATTTTCCAAATCACGAACGCACGCAAAAGTTACTATTTATTCATCCTTTAAATACGTTTTTCATCACTGGGAACTCAAATGACTTCAAAATAAAATTCAGGGAACACTGGCACACAACTTGAGTTAAAATCTTTCTAACAACACCAAAATCGGCCATAACAGAGTTAAGATCAAAATTTCTGAAAAGACAATTTCACGAAAACTGACCCCTAAAGTCGTGACTGACATCTGACTTTGCTTAAACCTTATTTAAATTTCTTCCTTAAGTAATTAATTACCATTAAAAATCCTCTAAACATTATTTGAAAATCTAGGGTGTGACATCCAACCCCTCTTAAAGAAATTTCATTCCCGAAATTTACTAACCATGATAAGGGACAACAGGGTACTTCTTGAGCAACTCGGAATCTAGCTCCCAGGTTGCCTCCTCCGAACCATGATCGTTCCAGATTACTTTTACAAGACTGATCTCCTTGTTCCTCAACTTCTGGATCTTCCGATCCACAATGGTCTAGGCTTTTCTTTATATGTTAAGTCCTCATTCAGGACTATCTCTTCCTTATTAATCACGTGTTTTGGATCCAACACGTACTTTCTCAACATTGAGACATGAAAGACGTCATAAACGTCACTCAGGTTGGGTGGTAAGGCCAACCTGTAGGCTACTTCATTCATCTTCTCTAGAATTTCAAAAGGTCCAATAAATCTGGGCCTTAGCTTGTTTCGTTTGCCAAAACGAACCACTCCTCTGGACGGAGATACCTTCAGGAATACTTTATCTCCAACATCGAAACTGATCTCTGATCTTCTTTGATCCGCTTAAGCCTTCTATCAATCTTGAGCCTCCTTGATTCGCTGACAAATTAGCTCAATCTTCTGGACTATCTCAGGTCCAAGTATCCTTCTTTCTCCAACTTCATCCCAATACAATGACGACCTACACTTTCTTCCATACAGGGCTTCATAAGGGGCCATGTCAATCGATGATTGGTAGTTGTTGTTGTACGCAATCTCTACCAATGGTAGTAGCTCTACCCAACTGTTTCCTTGATCGATGACTACTCTTCTAAGCATATCTTCCAGAATATTTATAGTCCTTTCGGACTGGCCATCCATCTGAGGTTGGAAGGCCGTACCGAAATTGAGCTTTGATCTCATGGCTTCTTGTAGGCTCCTCCAAAATCTTGATGTAAATCTCGTATCACGAAACTATGTGATCGAGTGCGGTACTCCGTGCAATCGCACAATCTCCCTAACATATATATGGGCTAATTGATCTAGCCCATCCGTCATATTAACGGTAATGAAATGTGCGGCTTTCGATAATCGATCCACGATTACCCAAATAGCGATATTACCCCGCTTAGACTTTGGAAATCACCACAAAGTCCATATTAATATGATCCCACTTCCATTCGGGAATTTCTAAGGGTTGGAGTAGTCTAGAGGGTTTCTGATGCAAAGCTTTCACTTGTTGACAGTTCAAACACCTTTCTACGAAGGCGGCTACTTCTCTCTTCATGTTATTCCACCAAAAGTTCTTTTTAAGATCTCGATACATCTTGGTGCTTCCGGGATGTGCTGTGTATGGTGTGTCATGTGTCTCGCACATGATTTTCTCATTCAGTTCTTCCTTGATTGGCAGAACATGGTCTTCGTTTGAATAAGAGTGCATTGTCGACGGCCTCCGTGAAGTCTTGCGAGGAATCTGACCGTGCTTCTAGTCTTTTCTTCTTGAGAAACTCATTTCCTCTCTAGGCTTCGACTATCCTTTACCTTAGGTCGGGCTGAGCGACTATCGTGGTGATCTGGGCTTGAATGGTCTCAGGTGGTGTTAGCACCTCAATTCTCAACTTCTCGAACTCCTTGCGAAGATCCTCCTGGACTTGAACGAGTCCTAACTCTGCCTTCTCTTTCCTACTTAGGGCATCAGCTACCACATTCACCTTGCCTGGGTGGTAGTGAATCATGCAGTCATAATCCTTTACGAGTTCTAGCCATCTTCTCTGCCTCATGTTAAGATCCTTTTGTTCAAAGAAATACTTTAGGCTCTTGTGATCTGAGAAAATTTCACACTTAGCTCCGTAGAATAGTGCATCCAGATCTTCAGCACATGTACAACTACTACTAGCTCTAAGTCATGCGTGGGATAGTTCTGCTCGTGATTCTTCAGCTGTCTCGAAGCATAAGCAATCACCTTTCCTCTCTGCACCAGCACACATCCTATTCCTTTCTTCGATGCATCTGCGTAAACTATGAAATCTTCATTCCCTTTCGGAATGGCCAACATTGGGGCTATGGTTAACATCTTCTTCAAGGTTTGGAAACTTTCCTCGCACTCCGGCGTCCACTTGAACTTAGAGTCCTTCTTTAGCAGTCGCGTCATAGGCTTAGATATCGATGAGAATCCTTTGATGAATCTGTGATAGTATCCAGTGAGTTCTAGAAAGCTTCTTATCTCGTTCACGCTCCTCGAAGACTTCCAGTTACTTACCGCTTCAATCTTAGCTAGATCCACCTTGATTCCTTCTGCTGACACTATATGACCTAAAAACATAACTTCCTTGAGCTAAAACTCACACTTACTAAACTTAGCATAGAGTATTTCTCTCCTCAACGTCTCTAGCACCACCCTTAGATGCTCTTGGTATTCCTCTTCGTCCTTCGAATAGATGAGGATATCATCTATGAAAACTAGCACAAACTTATCTAAATACAGGTGAAACACTCAGTTCATTAAATCCATGAACACCAGAGGAGTGTTGGTCAATCTGAATGGCATTACCACGAACTCGTAATGTCCATAGCGTGTCCTAAAAGCGGTTTTAGGACTATCCTCCTTTCGGATTTTCAGTTGATGATACCCAGATCTTAAGTCTATCTTAAAGAAGACACTTGCTCCCTTAAGCTGATCAAAAAGATAATCTATTCTTGGGAGAGGGTATCAATTCTTGATGGTTAGCTTATTCAGCTCTCTATAGTTAATGCACATTCTCAATGTGCCGTTCTTTTTCTTCATGAACAAGATTGGGGCTCCCCAAGGCGACACACTAGGTTGGATAAAACCCAGGTCTAATAACTCTTACAGTTGAACCTTGAGTTCTTGCAACTCCTTAGGCGCCATTCTGTTGGGGGCTTTCGAGACTGGGATAGCTCTTGGTTCCAACTCGATGGCGAACTCCACTTGTCTATCTAGGGATAGTCCTGGTAGCTCCTTCGGGAATACATCGGGATATTCTCTTATGACAGACATGTCTTCGATTTCCATCTCTCCTTCTTCTTTCTTCATCAAGTTAACTAAGAACGCTTGGCAGCTATCCCTTCTCATTATCTTGGTGGCCTTCAGAGCGGATATCACTGGTACTTTAGTTCTCAGCCTTGATCCGTAGATCTTCACCTCGGGTTTCCCGGGTGGTCGAAACACTACTTCTCTCTCAGGGCAGCTTATGGAGGCATAAGCTGAGGCTAACCAATCCATTTCTAGGATTATATCGAAGTTCTGAATCTTTATTACATAAAGATTTGACTTAAAGGTTTCTCCGTCTATGTTCAATTCTAGGTTAGAGCAGACTTTCCTAGACATCATTCTTTTTCCAAAGAGGATACTTATCTCAAGAGCATTCTCAGCGTTCTCTGGTTTTATCTTCAATCTCTTACAAACAGACTCGGCTATAAATGAATGCGATGCTCCAGTATCAAAGAGGGCTAAAACGGGGTGTGTCGAAGAGGGTAATCATACCTGCTAGATTACTTGGGGCCTTAGCAGCTTGCTGCTGAGTGAGAGCATAAGTACGAGCTGGTTGTGGTGGCCTCTGTCCTTGATTAGACCTTTGATCTCGTCCTTGGTTCGGCCTTTGATTCATTCCCGGCCTTTATCTTTGAGCCTTGCTGTAGCCTTAGCTGGTTTCCAGGAAATTATCGAAGTGACTGCGGGTACAGGGGTTGTTGTGGTGTCTGGGATCATCTGTTGTTTCCTTTAGGACACTCCCTCTTGAAGTGTCCCTCTTCACCACAGTTGTAGCACCCGGTTTGGTTTGCTCGACAGGCTCCAGGGTGCGTCCTTCTGCACTTTTGACATACTCTAAGGCTAGGGGTGGGGTCAGGCTGATTTTGAGGTACCCCTGACTCTCGGCTCTATCAGTGGGGTTCTTTCATCTATCCTCTCTCCTTCCTCCTTCCCATTTTCTCTTCCCTTTTGGATCATTGGCTGGCTGAGGGGGCTGTACTTTCTCTCGAGGGAGGATCACTTCGATGCTTTAGGCCTTGGCTAAGGTTCAAGCTTAAGACATGTCTTTTTGCCCAGAGAGGGCTATGCCGAACTCAGGCCTAAGTCCCTTCTTGAACTTGCGTGCCTTTTGCCCGTCTGAGTCCACTACATGTGGAGCGTGCCTTGACAACTGGTTGAATTCCCTATCATACTCTGACACCATCTTCTTTCCTTGTTTCAGGTTCCAAAACTCCATCTCCTTTGCCTCTTGTTAACAATCTGGGATGTACTTCTGATATACGTTGTGCTTGAAATCCTTTCAACTGTAGTCCTCCCATTGCTCTGGAGTTATCGTCCTTCGAACGGACTCCCATCAGTAGTCTGCATCATCCGTAAGCATGAAAAGAGCGCAACTTAGCTTCTCTTCTTTCGAACAAGCTAAAAAATTGAAAATTCGTTCTAAGGAGCGAACCCATTTCTCGGCATCAATTGGGTCTCCTAAACTATTAAAAGATGGAGGGTTGTGTTTGAGAAACACATTCTCGGCTCTTGGGCCAGGGTTTTGGACTTGCTCAGGTTCGTTCTCATCTTCTTGGCGGCATTCTAAAGAACTAAATATTACCAACGCTCGATTGAATTTGCACAAAGTAAAAATGCCTTTCGATAAGGTCTTTAATTTACGCAATATAGATCAAGCAAGGTGAAAATTTAAATGACATCAAGTATGAAGGAAAATTGCCTCATTATGAGGACTTTGGCATCGATATCATAAAAGAAGTTCTGGGCTATATACGGAATAGGGTAGTCTTTTGGAAAATTCACTACCGCTATTAAAGTTTAGAAAGGGTTAATTAATATATTACATATTAGGATCTAGGTTAAAGCAGATTAAACGGACATCAGACAGACAGACAGATCAGCTATGTGTTCTAATAACAACACCTCCTATCAGCCATTTCTGCAGATCAACTAAATCAGATCTTGTTATCTGTACTAATCTATCAGCTATGGGAAATCATAAGCTGCCTATTTTTTCAGTTGAGAACTACGATAACTGGAGTAGGAGAATGAATGCGCATCTCTGCTCAATCCACGATAATATGTGGGAAGTTATGGAAGAAGGTCCAATCATAATCATGATGGAGAATGAAGCCCACGTTGCTGATGTCAATCAACTAGCAATGATCCCGGAGCCAACTCATCTTCTCACGAGCGAAGAGAAAAATTTGAAGAACCTAGAGTTCGTGGTTCAAGCTGCGTTGTTCCAAACTCTAAATGAAGATCGCATAAAGGATACGAAGAATTGCAGCACTGCCAAGGAGATATGGGACTTACTTGCAGATCTATGCAAAGAGTCCGAGGCCATTAAAGGAAACAAGCTCCAACTGGCGGTGGATAAATTTGAGTCCTTCAAGATGTACTCAGAAGAAACCATCTCAAGCCTTGAAATAAGATTTCTAGGCATCATCAGCGAGATGAACAATCTGGGTAGGACATATCCCAATAGTGAGATGAACTCCAAAATTTTGGACAATCTCACAGAGGAATGTGATATGAAGGTGATTGCTATAAAGGAGTTAATAGACTTAAACAATATCACCCCAAGAGAACTTTTCAGTTCTCTTAAGGCTCACGAGTATAGCCTAAACCGAAAAAGGGAGGCATCCACATTGTCAGCCCAGGATGCAGCTTACTATGGAGAGTGAAATCGGTTTAGAGAAACTCGAGGAAGAAATATCTTCTGGCCAAGAAGTTCTCAAGCTAGAGAACAACCAAAAGGCTCAACTGATCAAAGGAGAGAAGTAGCGGAGAAGAAGGAGAGCCTGACTGAAGACATCAATAACCAGATCCAGTCAGTTACCAAGCTACTAGAGAAGCTCTAAAAGAAGCATAGGAGAATGCTTCCATTGCCATAAGCATAGGACACTATCGATATAAGTGTCCAGAGCTCCCTAAAGATAAGAAGGCCAAGGTGAAGAGAAGCTTTTTCAAGAGAAAAGCTATGATGGCCAACACAGAGAACGCCGTGCTGGATGACTCAAATTATCCATCAGAAATTAACTCTGATGGCTACATCTCTGAAGATGAGGCGCTATTTTGCCTCATGGCTGACAATGAAGAAGAGGTTAGCACAAGTGACTCTTTAACCTCTTTTTATCACATTCATGAAACTTCCATTTCTAGCAATGAATTGAATGAACAATTAAGAATGCTAGAAGATCAGTTAGCTACAATATCATGTATGCATCTGCAGCTGTAGGAAGAAAATGATGACCTAAGAGATGAGGTCAAAAGACTGAGAAGTGATCATGATAGAACTGAATCACTTGGAGCTTAGTCAGTTGAATGTGAGAAGTTGAAGCTGAAAGTTGATGAGCTAGAAGCTAAGAATGAGAGGTTCAGGCAGGAGATCCATGAGAGAGAAGAGATATATCTCAAATTCAAAGAGGGATCTCAAACTCTTGATGAGATTCTAAGCCATCAAAGAGTTGAAACTGGTAGTCCGGGATTAGGATATAACAGGTACACTGTAGCAGAGAAAGAAAAGGCAGTTGCACAAACCAGTCAAGAAGGAGCTCTACCTAGTTTTGTCAGACCTGCACCAACCCAACCAGTTAAAGAGACCGAAGATAAGGGAACTGTGAACATCCATTCAAATCAGCCGAAAGGGTCCAATCAATCCTCCCAACTGAAAGGCTCAGTTCAGTTTAAGCCATCAGTTCAGCAGAGGAAGCCATCTCATCGAAGGCCACTAGCTCAAAATAGGCAGTCCGCCTATCAGCAAAGGCCGCCAGCTCAGCAAAGGCAACCAGCCTATCAACAGAGGTCGTCAGTTCAGCTAAGACATCCAGCTCATTAGAGACAGTCAGTTCGACACAGATCACCAGTCTATCCAAGGCCAGAAGCTCAGTACAGGCCTAAGATGAACAGAACTGACCGGTCAACTGAAGTATGGAGAAATACTCAGTTTGGACCACAGTCTCAGCAAGATAGGGCACCAGTTCAGTATAGAACTGCACCGCCAGCCTATGTTTACAAACATCCAGCAAGTCAACCTAGAAGAGATGTTGACTCAAGAAGAAACGTGCATATAAAGCTCTATCGAGCACGAAAACACGTTCTGATTCCCCTGGAAAAGTTTACTCCATCCGATTTTACAACTCAGTATAGTGAGTACTTGGATTCAAGGAATGAACCAAGGACAAACTCCAACTATAACTGGTCTGCAAACTAGCCATACCACAAGAGCGACAGAGCTCATGAAGTTAAAGGAAATTGGCCACAGGGAAGAGCTAAACAAGCTCGAGTTCAGAGAGTTATGATTGAAGTTTTCTATCCTACTAACTCTCATCGCAGGTACAAGTCAAATGACTCAGCTCAGAGGAGGAGAGCTGAAAAAAGAGTAAAATTGATCAGATGATCAATGTCTAAAAACTCTATACCTGCCAATGAGCTAAAAGTTTGGCAAATCTGGATCCCCAAACACTTGATTAGCAAAAAAGGACCCGATATCATGCGGGTTCCTAAAAATAATCGTCTCTCTTGCAGGAAAAGAGCATCCTATCGAAGAAGAGGACCAAGGAGGTTTGGTACCTAGATAGTTAGTGCTCAAAACACATGACGGGAGACAGAGAAGATCTAGAAGGTTACAAGGAGGTGAAAGGACCATTAGTCAAATTCAGAGACAACTCTAGAAGCCGAACCATTAGAGAAGGGTTCATAGTCAAAGGAAGGGTGGTAGTCAATGGAGTCTCCCATGTAGATGGACTAAAGCACTAACTGCTCAGCATCAGTAAATTATGTGACAATAGATACACAATTGATTTCATTCGAAGCTCATGCGACATCAAAGATAAGTCAACTGGAGCAATTCTCCTAACTTGCATAAGGAGAGGCAACATGCATGTTGTTGACTGGTCAACCGGCTACGAAAAAGCTTGCTTTCTTTCAAAAGGCTCAACTGAAGCAAGTTAGCTATGGCATCGATGACTCAATTATCTCAACTTCAGAACCATCAACCATCTAGCCAAGAAGGAGCTAGTTGATGGGCTTCTCAAGGAGATTTTCAAGAAAACTGGCGTCTGTGGACTATGCCAGAAAAGGAAGCAAGTGAGGTCATCATTCAAGAACAGAAGTCATCCTCCAGGGATAACTGCTCCCCTTCAACTGCTACACATGGATCTATTTGGGCCAGTTAGACCATCAACTCCTAAAGGAAAAAGATTCACTCTTGTAGTAGTTGACGACTTCTCAAGATATGCATGGGTAGAGTTTCTCAGAAGCAAGGATGAAACCTACTCCAAGCTATCAGCGATGATCAGAAGGCTGCAAACTGAAAGAGAAAGATCAGTTCAATGAATTCATTTAGATAATGGAACTAAATTCGTAAACAAGAAGATCATCAGTTTTCTCAGTTAACTGGGAATAACTCACGAGCACTCAGCTGCTAGAACTCCACAGCAAAATGGTGTAGCTGAAAAGAGGAATCGCACACTCAAGGAGGCAGCTCGAGCATTGATAGATGATGCCAACAGAGCAGAAGGATACTGGGCCGAAGCAGTCAACACGGCGTGCCATACTCAAAACAGAAGTGCCATCATCAGTGCACATAACAAGACTCCTTATGAGTTATACAAGGGTCGTAAGCCATCTATCTCATACTATAAAGTATTTGGCTGCAAATGTTATATACACAATAATGGCAAAAGTCAATTGAATACTTTTAGTGCCAAACCTGATGAGGGAATATTTCTTGGTTACAATTCCCCTCATGCTCAAGCCTACAGAGTGTTCAACAAATGAACACTAGTTATGGAAAAACTTGTCATGTTGTTTTTCATGAGTTTGCCAATGAGTACAGGAGTAAAGAAATACTCAATACATCAGTTCAAATACTACCTAGCAAAACTGATAACTCTCAAGATTTTGTGGATCACACAGTTCTAGAAGAGTTTAAAGTTGGACTAGAAGATGAAGGAAATGTATCCAGCACCAGACCAGCTGAGAGCACAGCTAAGGGCAATCAAGCCAATAAAGAAATTGATCGTGCTGAGACCTTCAACCCCACAACTGAAGTAGGGGGAAGAACTGAGGAAGATGGAGGGCAAACTGAAGGAAGGATATCAGATGATGTTATTGCTCAGGATCCAACTGAAAATCTAGCTGAGGACAGCCTACGCAAATGGCTCAGATGCCACCTAGCTGATAAGATTACTGGAGATCCAAGAAATCGAGTTTAGACCAGAATTTCAACAGACCATGCTCTCCTCACATGCTTCCTATCTCAAACTGAACCGACTAACATCAATGAAGCTCTTGAAGACACAGATTGGATAATAGCCATGCAAGAAGAACTGAACCAGTTCACAAGAAATGATGTTTAGTTTCTTATTGATAGGCTAAAAACCCAGAAAGTCATCGGAACCAAGTGGGTTTTTCGCAAAAAACTGGACGAACAAGGCATCATCACAAGGAACTAAGCAAGACTGGTAGCCAAGGGATACTCTCAAAGTGAAGGGACCGACTTTGATGAGACATTTGCACCAGTTGCAAGATTGGAAGCTATCAAATTGTTCCTTGCCTATACGGCTCACAACAATTTCACAGTCTATCAAATGGACGTGAAAAATGCTTTCCTACAAGGGATGCTCATGGAGGACGTGTACGTCGAGTAACTGCTTGGATTCGAGATTGAAGATCAAGTCTTCAAACTGAAGAAATCACTCTATGGGCTGAAGCAAGCGTCCCGAGCCTGGTATGAAACCCTCACAACATTCTTGCTCAAGAATGGGTTTCAAAAATGAGTCATTGATCGCACATTGCTCAGAATAGAGCGATCATCAGAGATTTTAATGGTTCAAATTTATGTGGATGACATAATGTAACGCCCCGGTCCCGAGGATTAGGACGGGGATATTACGGGAAAAATACAAGGAAAAAGATAGCTTGATCCAAAATCCAGGGGGTCCTCTGTAATGTCCCGGTCCCAAAGGGAATAATAAATGAGGGTCGGGGTGTTACTCAAAAAGGAAGTACTATTTAGGATAATCAAATGAAATGGCTTTAGAACAAGAATAGGTTATATTCCCCTGAAATTTGGGCAGTTTAACCTCTGAAACTGGAAGAAATCCACGTCTTTCAAAGTATAAACGAAGTCAAATGATTCAATCAAGTCAAAAGAATGCCTATTCATAGGCTAGTCAAATTCAAACAGAATCCAACAATTAATAGATAGGATTCTAACTCTTCAAATAAACAAGACCTCTCCATAGGCCACAACAACTAAGACCCATCAATAGGTCAGAGGCAAATAAACAATTTTATGTCCCATTCATAGGACAGAAACAATTAATCAAGTTGAGACCCATTCATAGGTCAACTGGAAAATCAACAGAATCCAAGACTCAACCAAATATGACTTATCCATAGGTCGAAAACTGTAAAGAGACATGCTTGGATCTAAGGAAAAGAAATTGGACTTTATTTATCATGATTCAATAAAGAATACAATTCAGATAAGCCCAAAAATAAAACATAGCATGCAATCATACTATGGGGCAACTGTATCAGAGTTTAAGCGGAAAATAATGGAGTAATATTGTATCACATAACAACATACTCATGAGCAATAATTCAGTCTGAACAAGACAGCAAGGCATGATCAACCCACAACAGTACATCGAGCCATCACCTCCAGCATCTCAACCTGTGAAAAACATTTTGAAAATATTTTGGGCGTGAGTACTAAAGCACTCAGTGGGTTAAACTTTTAACACATTCTTTAATAAAAACTGTAACAGAATATCCAAAATATAAATACAGATAATGGAAAGCAAAACGCGAAAGCCCTTTCCATTTCTGCAAACCTTTACTTCTCTTTGGTACCCTGTAGCTCCTTCTGTCGTCTACTGCACTCTATGAAATGTCGCTGATAGGAAAAGGGAGGGGTTACCTCGCTAATCCGAGAAGAGTGTACCAGGGATCACCTAGCATTGACCCTGAGTATACCAGGGGTTACCTAGCATTGACTCCTATAGTGATGCCCAGATCACGTGTATGTGCAGGGGTTACCTCACAGTGACACCTTTAGTGAATAACATCACAACTGCAAGAATCACAGTTCCTGCCTATCCTTTGTTCTATGTTCTCTCTATAAAGTGCATAATATTATATAAGCACAAAAACTATGTCATCCTCTTAATATAGCAACTATGCTAACCTTTAAGTCCTCTATCAAACTTAGTTCAATTATGCTTGTTATTCTTTAAACGGAAATCATTCTGTAACTTGAGTTTAATGTTGAAAGCACAAGCTAAAGAGTACAACTTATTATACACAAGTATAATCAATACACAATAAACATTCGATATACTGTAACTTTAAACTATGACTTTTAGACTTTAAACATAAATTTTAACCTTAATCTATAAACTATGAACTTCAAACTATAACCTTAACTTTTAACCCATAGACTTTAGTTATGACAAGGCATAATCTATTCTATTTAATTATGTCGAAGCATAATCTATATTCGCTTATTGTGATAAATCATAATCTATATTCTCAATAATTATGATAAAGCATAATCTATGTTCTCAGTAATTATGGCAAAGCATAATCTATGTTCTCAATAATTATGGCACAGCATAATCTATGTTCTTAATAATTATACATCAGTATAATACTATGTTCTCATTAATTATACAACAGTATAATACTATTACTCTAGCAGAGACTTGAGCAGATAATTTCTCAAATATTTTATTTGGATATTCTAACTATGACTATCACATTTGTGAGTTAATAACTCAAATATAGATAGGTTTTGCAAATAAACCCACCTCGATTAGACCAACTCAGGTGATCAAACTTCTCGATACTCATCCGCCAGCTCTTCTAACCGGCTCAACAAGTCCTACAAGGTCAAACCTTATTTTAGGACTGCTACTCTAATTTTCAGAACTCGACTTTAATTTAATTGGAGCTTTTATTCACTTTAATTATATTTCAACTAAGAATGCGCGACTCTAGAGACCTCGTACAACTTCCACATAGAAGGAAATAAATTCCAAAATATAATTTCCGATTTAATGGAATCAAAAGATTTGACAGAGGTCACTTTCCATAACTTGTCATTTTAATCAAATTTACACAGCTAACCTCGATTGCACTTTTTACTTGTCCAAAAATTATGAAAATAATCAGACATGACCCCACATATATCTTTATTAAACTATACAATTTTTGGAATTTTCTGAAATGACATGCTTTAATTATAAAAATAACCGCCTGATTAAAATAATTGACTTTAATCAAAACTTATCGGAAAATTATGAAACTTGGCAGTCCTATAGGAAATAATTTTTCGACCAACTTTACAGAAGAAACTTTTTCGATTTGACTACCCAAAATGGGCGAAAACGGGCAAAAACCGAAACTAATCGGCGCCCCTTTATTTTTCACGTTTTCCGGCGTTTTCGCCGGTTTCCGTCCACCGGACGACAACGCACTCAACATACGAAATGAAGCACTATTTAAAACACACAACATATTAAAATTTTAACTATAGAGGATAAGAAATAGACCGAAACGAGACATCCGAAGCGGCCGCGCGACGGCGGCGCGACGATGGCGATTCCGGCCATCCACGGCAGCGGCAGCGGCGGCGGCCCTCCGGCAGCCTTCCGACGCTCGATAGTTGCTCCCGCAGCAGCAGCACCCCTCCCCCCAAATAAAACTTAACCTGGGCCCGCATGCGCGATTTATTCGGCGCAGGCCCGGGTTTCTCTCGTTCGTCAACACGAACGAGAGAGAAAGAGAGAGAGAAGAGAGAATGAGCAAGGAAAAGTGAGCTCCCCTCTCCCTTATTTATAGGAAAAAGGACTCCGGGGCGGGTATAACTTTTTCAGATATAAAATACTGATAAAGAAATTTCCGGATTCAATAAAAGTTGCTTTATTCAGTGTCGAGGTCCAAACGACCTCAGACACAAAATCTAAAAATATCGGGAGACTCGTTGGCTTGAGTACTATTGAACCAACCCAACTCGGGATGATGAGGAAGTCGTCTGAAGAAAAACGAAGAAAGATTCCCTTTCAAAAATTACTTTTACTATTCATTTCGACTGACAGATTTTGCTCCCGAGCGCTCGATTGACCTCAGATTGGCAATCCGTGAACGCGAACGGATTCCTTAGGTCATTTCCTATAAGATAGGCTTGTTAGAACAAGTCTCGGATCAATGAGGAGGATTTCGTGAATTTTTCGAATCACGAACGCACGCAAAAATTACTATTCACAGGTTTTCCCTTTACGATTTTCAATTACGGGACTCATGTAGAGGTCAGAATAAAATTCTGAAAGCACCAATAGTTTCCTTTAGGTCGTTACATTCCAGAAAAGACCAATATTGACTATCTTCCGGAGACAAATGCAAACTCTCATAAATCGATTTTCACATAAAATATACGAAAAGGTCGCGACTTACATCTGTTTTACTTTATTTTAGCTGCAATTATTTTCTTTAGTGTTCTAAATAAATTTAGAGAACTCATTGAAATTCTGGGATGTTACAGACTACACCCTTAAAAAAAATTTCGTCCCGAAATTTACTTCCCCTCAAACGGAGATCTGGATACTTTTTTAAGAATCCACAGCCTTACTGGAACCATATTGGTTCAAAACCTTTACCATGTTTACAAGTCTAGACCTTACAGTCAAGAATAGCCTGAGTTCTTTCTTCATGGATTAGTTCTCACTCAGAACTATCTCTTTTCTTTGGTAACATGTATTTATCTCAAACACATATTTCCATAACATTAGGACATGAGACATGCCATGCACAACAATATGGTCAGGCATCAAAGCCGACCTTTGGTCTATGTCTTTATCCTCTTCGAGGATTTCCAATAGGTTCATCGAACCTTTTGCTTTAATCTCTTAGCGAAACGAACTCTTCCATTGGTTGAAGATACCTTTGAGAAGACCATGTGTTCCACCTGGAACTGCTAATCATTCCTTCGGTCTTTCGAGTCCTTTCTTGGTAGCAGAGCTATCTTGCTGAACTTTGGTCGATCCTTTATCTTGGCTAAACTTTCTTTACATGCAATCATACACGTAACTGTCTTTTATCCGCATACTATATGTTCCGAGTCTTTATTCACCTTGATCGAACTTTGCCTATGCCTTGATTGATCGGTAGCTCTCAGCTTTTCTCGTACTAGCTTTGTCTTATACATCTTCACTTTAACTATCGCATTAGACTCCTTGTCACGTCTTTTGAAACTCGTGCTTCATCGCTGCTCGAATGACTCGCAACTATAAGAAAGGGGATTACTTATTTAGTCTAAGTTCAAAGTGATTCTTATCAAAGGATAACTTAAAGTTCACCCTATGTTAAAGCTTCTATGTCTATGTTCTTTCTAAGTTCAAAGCCTAGAAATGCATTTAACTTCGATAACGCTTCCTCAGGCGATCTGGGATTTTCGTCGGGCATTCACCAGCTGGTCGTGATGTCTTGACTTCTATAACGCTTCTTTGATGATTCACGATTTTTCCGAGCATTCTCCCGCCGCTTGGAACTTCTTTAGCTCTATGTACTTGTCTGTAGTGAAACTCTTTCTTTTCTTTCGGGTTGCACAACACTTGCATTGTATCAACAGGCCCAGAGGACTTGAAATTGCAATGATTCACCCTTGATGGTTGCTTCCTTCATTGTACTAGCTTGCTTTGAGATAACTATACTCTTCTAGTCTGATGGGCTGGCCTCTTGCGATCAATCTTTACAATTGGTAGGACTTTCTTCAAACGACGAAGCTTCTTTTCTCTAGCATGACTCCCACGCAGTGTGAAGGGCTCGCCCAACCACACGCCTCTTAAACTCTCTAGCTATGGAACTTAATTCGTAAAGCCTCTTTAATCATACAGGTAAAACTTAGAGTTCTTCTAAGTTCAAGCATCTATAGTCTATGTTCTCGACTAAGCTCTATTTTTAAATTATCTATCCTCGATCCTCTATCTTAGTCATTCTCTATCCTCAGAATTATAATACTCTCTAGCAGTAAATAGTCCTTTTTCCCAAAGAGAAGACTTTTTAAATCAAAATTCAGGTTTCAACAATAACCAAAAGATTTTGATATCAACATGATTATATCTTTAAAATCCTTTTTGAAAAGAATAACTATAAATTAACTTTTGTCTTTTAAAACAACTTTAGACTACCTTTGGATTCATCCAAAATTACTTTCACTCTTTAAACTTTTAGATTTATGACTTACTTGAAATTGAAATTCTTTAATTTTCCTTAACTTGCTCAAAGCTCACTTATGAATGACTTACCTTTTATCTGTACTTTAAAAAGTTATAACACAATATAACCAAAGCTTTTAAAACTTTCATACCTTTGAACTCTATTGAGGATGCGAGGTAATGATGTATTGTGGGTTGCTGTATATGAATCCTTTAAGAATATAACTCGAATTCACATAATCACTTTAAACAAACAACTTAAGAGACAGGTCGCGGAGTTGCAACCTGCTCTGATACCATTCTGTAACGCCCCGGTCCCGAGGATTAGGACGGGGATATTACGGGAAAAATACAAGGAAAAAGATAGCTTGATCCAAAATCCAGGGGGTCCTCTGTAATGTCCCGGTCCCAAAGGGAATAATAAATGAGGGTCGGGGTGTTACTTAAAAAGGAAGTACTATTTAGGATAATCAAATGAAATGGCTTTAGAACAAGAATAGGTTATATTCCCCTGAAATTTGGGCAGCATAACCTCTGAAACTGGAAGAAATCCACGTCTTTCAAAGTATAAACGAAGTCAAATGATTCAATCAAGTCAAAAGAATGCCTATTCATAGGCTAGTCAAATTCAAACAGAATCCAACAATTAATAGATAGGATTCTAACTCTTCAAATAAACAAGACCTCTCCATAGGCCACAACAACTAAGACCCATCAATAGGTCAGAGGCAAATAAACAATTTTATGTTCCATTCATAGGACAGAAACAATTAATCAAGTTAAGACCCATTCATAGGTCAACTGGAAAATAAACAGAATCCAAGACTCAACCAAATATGACTTATCCATAGGTCAAAAACTGTAAAGAGACATGCTTGGATCTAAGGAAAAGAAATTGGACTTTATTTATCATGATTCAATAAAGAATACAATTCAGATAAGCCCAAAAATAAAACATAGCATGCAATCATACTATGGGGCAACTGTATCAGAGTTTAAGCGGAAAACAATGGAGTAATATTGTATCACATAACAACATACTTATGAGCAATAATTCAGTCTGAACAAGACAGCAAGGCATGATCAACCCACAACAGTACATCGAGCCATCACCTCCAGCATCTCAACTTGTGAAAAACATTTTGAAAATATTTTGGGCGTGAGTACTAAGGCACTCAGTAGGTTAAACTTTTAACACATTCTTTAATAAAAATTGTAACAGAATATCCAAAATATAAATACAGATAATGGAAAGCAAAACGCGAAAGCCCTTTCCATTTCTACAAACCTTTACTTCTCTTTGGTACCCTGTAGCTCCTTCTGTCGTCTACTGCACTCTATGACATGTCGCTGATAGGAAAAGGGAGGGGTTACCTCGCTAATCCGAGAAGAGTGTACCAGGGATCACCTAGCATTGACCCTGAGTATACCAGGGGTTACATAGCATTGACTCCTATAGTGATGCCCAGATCACGTGTATGTGCAGGGTTTACCTCACAGTGACACCTTTAGTGAATAACATCACAACTGCAAGAATCACAGTTCCTGCCTATCCTTTGTTCTATGTTCTCTCTATAAAGTGCATAATATGATATAAGCACAAAAACTATGTCATCCTCTTAATATAGCAACTATGCTAACCTTTAAGTCCTCTATCAAACTTAGTTCAATTATGCTTGTTATCAAACTAAAGAGTACAACTTATTATACACAAGTATAATCAATACACAATAAACATTCGATATACTGTAACTTTAAACTATGACTTTTAGACTTTAAACATAAAGTTTAACCTTAATCTATAAACTATGAACTTCAAACTATAACCTTAACTTTTAACCCATAGACTTTAGTTATGACAAGGCATAATCTATTCTATTTAATTATGTCGAAGCATAATCTATATTCGCTTATTGTGATAAATCATAATCTATATTCTCAATAATTATGATAAAGCATAATCTATGTTCTCAGTAATTATGGCAAAGCATAATCTATGTTCTCAATAATTATGGCACAGCATAATCTATGTTCTTAATAATTATACATCAGTATAATACTATGTTCTCATTAATTATACAACAGTATAATACTATTACTCTAGCAGAGACTTGAGCAGATAATTTCTCAAATATTTTATTTGGATATTCTAACTATGACTATCACATTTGTGAGTTAATAACTCAAATATAGATAGGTTTTGCAAATAAACCCACCTCGATTAGACCAACTCAGGTGATCAAACTTCTCGATACTCATCCGCCAGCTCTTCTAACTGGCTCAACAAGTCCTACAAGGTCAAACCTTATTTTAGGACTGCTACTCTAATTTTCAGAACTCGACTTTAATTTAATTGGAGCTTTTATTCACTTTAATTATATTTCAACTAAGAATGCGCGACTCTAGAGACCTCGTACAACTTCCACATAGAAGGAAATAAATTCCAAAATATAATTTCCGATTTAATGGGATCAAAAGATTTGACAGAGGTCACTTTCCGTAACTTGCCATTTTAATCAAATTTACACAACTAACCTCGATTGCACTATTTACTTGTCCAAAAATTATGAAAATAATCAGACATGACCCCACATATATCTTTATTAAACTATACAATTTTTGGAATTTTCTGAAATTACATGCTTTAATTATAAAAATAACCGCCTGATTAAAATAATCGACTTTAATCAAAACTTATCGGAAAATTATGAAACTTGGCAGTCCTATAGGAAATAATTTTTTGAGCAACTTTACAGAAGAAACTTTTTCGATTTGACTATCCGAAATGGGCGAAAATGGGCAAAAACCGAAACTAATCGGCGCCCCTTTATTTTTAACGTTTTCCGGTGTTTTCGCCGGTTTCTGGCCACCGGACGACAACGCACTCAACATACGAAATGAAGCACTATTTAAAACACACAACATATTAAAATTTTAACTATAGAGGATAAGAAATGGACCGAAACGAGACATCCGAAGCGGCGGCGCGACGGCGGTACGACGATGGCGATTCCGGCCATCCACGGCAGCGGCGGCGGCGGCGGCCCTCCGGCAGCCTTCCGACGCTCGATAGTTGCTCCCGCAGCAGGAGCACCCCTCCCCCCAAATAAAACTTAACCTGGGCCCGCATGCGCGATTTATTCGGCGCAGGCCCGGGTTTCTCTCGTTCGTCAACACGAACGAGAGAGAAAGAGAGAGAGAAGAGAGAATGAGCAAGGAAAAGTGAGCTCCCCTCTCCCTTATTTATAGGAAAAAGGACTCCGGGGCGGGTATAACTTTTTCGGATATAAAATACTGATAAAGAAATTTCCGGATTCAATAAAAGTTGCTTTATTCAGTGTCGAGGTCCAAACGACCTCAGACACAAAATCTAAAAATATCGAGAGACTCGTTGGCTCGAGTACTATTGAACCAACCCAACTCGGGATGACGAGGAAGTCGTCTGAAGAAAAACGAAGAAAGATTCCCTTTCAAAAATTACTTTTACTATTCATTTCGACTGACAGATTTTGCTCCCGAGCGCTCGATTGACCTCAGATTGGCAATTCGTGAACGCGAACGGATTCCTTAGGTCATTTCCTATAAGATAGGCTTGTTAGAACAAGTCTCGGATCAATGAGGAGGATTTTGTGAATTTTTCAAATCACGAACGCACGCAAAAATTACTATTCACAGGTTTTCCCTTTACGATTTTCAATTATGGGACTCCTGTAGAGGTCAGAATAAAATTCTGAAAGCACCAATAGTTTCCTTTAGGTCGTTACATTCCAGAAAAGACCAATATTGACTATTTTCCGGAGACAAATGCAAACTCTCATAAATCAATTTTCACATAAAATATACGAAAAGGTCGCGACTTACATCTGTTTTACTTTATTTTAGCTCCAATTATTTTCTTTAGTCTTCTAAATAAATTTAGAGAACTCATTGAAATTCTGGGATGTTACACATAATATTTAGATCGAAGAGCAAAGATCTATGCACTCAATTCGCACAACTGATCCAGAGCGAATTCGAGATGAGCATGATGGGAGAAATGATATTCTTCCTAGGACTCCATGTAAAGCAGCTCCAAGAAGGGATATTCATTAGTCAAGTCAAGTATACAAAGGAGTTGGTCAAGAATTTTGGAACTGATAAGGGAAAAACTATAAAGATCCCCATGAATACATCAGTTCAACTGACTCTCGATGAAGAAGAAGAATCAGTTAGCCAAACTTACTACAGAGGCATCATTGGTTCACTTCTTTACTTAACTGCCAGTCGACCAGACATTTCTTATTCAGTCGGCTTATGTGCACGCTTCCGAGCCAATCAAGCTTGGATAACTTCGCGAGTCAAACAGGCCCTGAGTTTTTCGCAAATATTGTTAAGTTTTGGATCAGTTTATTCACCTCCCCTCTATATTGATTCTGACTCACCCCGGGAACAACATCTCTTAGCATGAAAGTTTCTTCTGATCTACCGTCTTCATCAAAAGAGCTGCTGCAAATTTAACTTCACAAATTTATCAGCCCCAAGAAGGGTTCATCACGTGGATCAGCACCCTCCACTCCTGAAATCTATATGCATCAAAGAATTATCTCACATTTGTGAGACTACATTCCCTTCCATGCCCAGAAGACTCTGGACCATGCTGCTGAGAGGAAGAAAGTTCAGGAACTTCTTCATGAACTTCTTCCAGAAGAGGAGTTGCAAGGCCTTCTGCAGAGAAAGATCAACCTCTTCATACCTTGGCTGAAACAGCAGTCAAGAAAAGTGAAGATACTTAGAGGAAGAAAGGCTATCTCAGCACACCAGCCCGAACTGAAGAGCAAGATAAAGAAGAAGAGGTTGCGCATAAAGAGGAGTCTGCAATGGAAGAAGAGAAAGACAAGGAGAAAGCAGCTAAAAATGGTACTGACACTGATGATGAAGAAGGAGAGCTGAAGATGTAGAAGAAGAAGAAGAAGAAGAAGAGGAAGTTGGAGCCGAAGAATTTGAGTCTGCTCAATCAGATGCAGACAAATTTGAATGAAGAAAATCTCTTCACTGATACTCCTTTGCTTGAATCTGCAGGCAAATAGGGGAGTATTAGTTTTTCCAAAAATTATAAGTTGTTTTTGCTCTGATCTTTGAATAGACTCACTCGATGAGTCTTAGTTTTTTCTCATAATCTATTTAGTAATCACCTCACCTTTTATTACATCAATCTGCACATCTCCATCATGATACTTTTGTCTTTACCATCGTATTGTTAGTGATATTTAGATGCTCTGATAAAAAGAATAAATAAAAATGATAAAAGAATAAATAAAAAAAGGAGAGAAAAGTAAAGAAAGATAGAACTGAAGTTCATAACAATGTTCGTGAAGATCCAGGTGAACATTCCTACTGTTGATGAAGATGCATTTGGAAATATGAAGGAGTTGCACCTGGAAAAATGAAAGAGCTGATTTGCCAACAGATAAAGATAAAGGGGGATATTGTTAGTGTTGTGCTTGACACCAATCGAAGAGATTCAGTCAAGATGGATCACTAGTGTCATGCTGCACACTATGTTTTTTTTTTATCAAGTACTCTAAATTGCACATGTTACAGTGATTAATTGTAATTGATCTGTATGGCATTGGATAATCACTTAAGTATTTCGTTTTTCCAAGTACATGTCTACTGTTCTGGACAACGTTCATAAAGATGTACATGAACATGATCTGAACTTCCTAAAGACAGCTCAAGCAAGGAGTTTTGATTGAGCTGAAGATGAAGACTGTTGTGCATCGTGCCACAACAGAGATTGTTCAACATGCTGAGTACTGCCAGCTAGTTTGAGTGATAGCCAGAAGTCAGCCTGTAAACATATAAGACATTCCATTGTGCTACCTGAATTGAAGATTCAAGATCAACAATGTTCATTGCAATGTTCGTGACGGCTTGCATGAACATCCCTTATCCAGATTATTCTTCCAAGGAGATTCAAAGATCATTTTAGAAGATGCCTTATCCAGCTTGAAGAGCACAAGATTGAAGACAAAGGCAGAGTTCTAAAGATGGAACAAATCCTAACTTGGATTGTCCTATGTCTCGGATCCAATAAGAAAAGTTTCCTTATTCATTTCAGATTAGAATTAGGACTTCTGTTTGTTGGTTTTGTATACTAGAAGACTTGTCTTTTGTATACTTTATTGATAATGGTTTTATGATGATATAGAATGAATACAATTGCAGTCACTGTTTGCATTTAAATTGTTATATTTACATGCATGTTCACTATACTTACATTGTAGATGATATGGTGTGGGTAAACACATGGTTAGATCATATCATCGGTTCTTTGTAATGTATTAAAAGGCTCACAGTCTAGATGGCACTGAACCTGCTATCGGTACGCCATAGAATAATCTGATAGTTAGTTTGTCTTGACTAACTGATTATTCTAATACACGGACAAGTGTATTGAGGAGGATCTACTTAGGATTCTATTCTCTATTCTGACCTTAAATGAGAGAATAAGAATCCACAGAGTTTGGGTTCTTAACCCCTATATGTTGGCGGACATATACGTGTAGTGTTTGCAGCTTTGATTTATCAAACGGTGAGATTCTTTCATAGGATCAATAATCTCAATATCTTGGGTTGTAACATTTACACTTATGATGGGTCGTGCAATATGTAGGGGCACCGTGTCCTGGTGCGCCAGGTTGATGGTGTCCCCTTGAGAAAATGCAAGTTCATGCTGAAACCCTGCAGGTGGAATTTATTCCGTGCATGAGTAAAGCTTGTGTGGTACTACTCAAGGATAAGATATTAATTAATTATAGCTGTCAGAAGCTTACATAATTAATTAATGGGCATTATATCTTAAACATGGGGAATGGCTGGACTAAAGGAGAAAGCATATTCAGAAATATGTATTAAATTGGTAGGTCAGTATTATTTCTTTAGTGGAATAAAAATAATACTTAATTTATTTAATAATATCCTAAGTTTATTGGATATTGGAAATTAAATAAATTAGCAGGCCAATTTAATATTCTTCTAGATCCCTGTTGTAGCCCAATATCACTTTAATGGACTGGCGATAGAAAAAGGGATAGAGGCTCAAACCCAGTAGGGTTGGGACACTGAAATTTTGCCCACAGATTAGCTCCTCTTGTGTTCTCTTTATCTCCACAGATTCCATACCGATCTAGTAGATTTCAGCCCACCCTGAAACTAGATTCAGTCCAGAAATACAACAGAAGATCAAGAAGTGGAATAGCATCAAGGGGCGTCTATTATCATTCATACAACAACAAGATTAGACCTTTAATCTTGTCCTCAACCCTTCGTTTAATTTGTAAGTCATTTTTCGGTATTCTATGTTTCCGCTTTAGTAGAAACGAAAACCGGATTTGCATGTTAATTAAACTCGGTTAATTAAAACATATGAGATGCATGAATTTATGATCTACATGACATTAGGATTAATGAACATCCAATTAGATCATGCGGTGGTTCAATTCGAAAAAACTCCAACAACTGGTATCAGAGCGGGTTTTGGCACTGTTCTAGATTTAATCCTAGGATTAATTCGAAATATATGTATAAATTTGATGAAATATTTATGTGGCATAAATTTTCAGATTTATATGCTAATGTATTTCGAATGGTAGTATTCAAAACTGGGATGAATTTTTGATGTAGTTCGAAAATTCTAGTTTTGAGGTTTGTTGTAATTTTCGATTATATTAAAATTGGATTTGGAATAGATTTTTGATGAGTTCAAAATTTCCAGATTTATTTTAATGGGTATTCGAAAATTATTGGATCAAAATTTTCGAAATTTTGATGTATTAAATTCCCTAATTTGTTCTATGTAATTTTCGATTCTATCAAATTAATTTGGATAAGTTTTTGATGAAAATCAAATTTTCAGATTTATTTGGTGGGGGTTTTCGAAAATTATGTGTATTAAAATTAGATTTGGTATTTTTGATGTTTATCTTAAAGTTACCTAATTCTAATCTAGATAGATTTGAAAATAGAATATTAGATTTGGATAGAATTTGAAGTGGATCAAATCTCCAAATTTAATCTTCTTGTGATTTTCGAAATCTACAAAGATTTGAATTGGATAAGGTAATTTTTGATATATATCAATAGTTATCTAATTCTAATTCTAAAAGATTTGAAAATAGATTTTAAATTTGGAAGAATTTGAAGTGGATCAAATTTCCAGATTTTATCTTTGTAATTTTCGATCCTAGCCTATCTAAATATTTGGGATAGATTTTTGATCTATATCAAGATTTCCAAATATTAATTAATTAGGGTATTATCCGAAAATTAAGAAATAAATTTGGTGGATAATTATAACAAATTTCCAGATTTATTCTTAAGGGATTTTCGATTTTTATCAAGATTAAATTTGGTGGATAATTATTTTAATTTCCAAATTAAATCTTGAAGCTATTTTCGAAATCAATTAATTTATTAATTGGATTTTTCGAAAATCATGTCATGTGTGGATATCATATGTTATTTTATGCTTATCATGTAATTATGATTGTTGGATTTGTAGACTGACTTGTTTGCAGGGTTACCGACTATCATGGCTCCTTAATTATGTGATGTATATTTTAATTTATGTTGGATGTATGATGGGCCGTATGCCGGTTTGGCTACGTGATTTTAATCCATGAGAAAATCCATGGATTAGGTCTAGGTTTTATTTTATGTTGTTTTAATGTAATAGAAATAAAACTGTTAGACCAAGTTATTGAGTTGTAATTTTATTCTAGATATATTAGTTTTTTCCTTTATGGAATAGATATTCTATATTGAATAAAATTTGAAGATCAACTCAAAAGAGGAAAGTAGCACAGCTCAAGAAAGGAAGTATCACTGATTCACGCCCCGAAATCCTAATTGGAGCTAGGATTTTCGGCGAGGCGCAGTGATGAGGGCGGCGGCCATGCCCGAGGTTCCGGGGCTGACTTTTCAGTTTTATCTCATTCAGCAACATGAGATATAAGCCATGATAGTTGATTTTTATTATTATTGCTTATTATGTTGTTTGAAGCATGCAATGGTGTTTTATCATTTTATGTCATGTTTGCATGTTTTACAATGGGATAAAATGAAACCTCAATCTTAAATAACTAAGTGGAAGAGATTCATACCAAAGTATGATATCATGTACAACCTTAGACAGCTATTCGGTCATCAGAATCACTCGGCACACCATTTGGAAATGAAGAAGCTAATGGATGCGAGAATGTCTGACTCCACACCTGTTAGGGATCACGTTCTCACGATGATGGGGTATCTGGCTGAGATCGAAACCTTGGGTGGAGAGCTGGACGCCGATTCTCAAATCAACATTGTTGTTCATAGTTTGTCCTCGAAGTTTGAGCAGTTCAGGCTGAACTTTAACATGATTAAAAGGGATGTCGGCCTGACTGAACAACTCATGGATCTTCAGGCGGCTGAGTTACTTCAAAAAGGAAATCCGGAGGCATACCTAACTGAAAATAGGGCGTCTTCTTCCAGTACTAAAAGGAAGAAGAAGAATGCACCCAAGAAAGCTGCAGAGGGGGCGCCTAAGGTGAAGAAGTCTAAGACTAAGATTCCTCCCGAGGAATTTAAGTCAAAGACAAAGTGTTTCAAGTGCGGCCAGCCAGGTCACTGGAAGGCAGATTGTCCTAACAAGAAGAAGAAAAAGGGTACGTCTCAATCTCTCGTCGTTGAAATATGTTTAGCTACTTGTTCTACTTAGTCATGGGTAGTAGATACTGGAGCTACTGATCATGTTTGCATGTCTTCACAGGGGTTCCTGGCAAAAAGACAGCTGAGTGATGGAGAGATTTTAGTCTACATGGGCAATGCTATGAAAGTGGCGGCAGTTGCAGTGGGAGACGTAACCTTATCTTTTAGTAGTGATAGGTTTTTAGTTTTAAAGGATTGTCTTTATGTGCTTGGTTTTAGGCGAAACTTGATTTCAGTTTCTAAACTTTTTATGGATGGATATTCTGTTTCTTTTGATAACAAGGTTCTTATCTTTAGTGATAAACATTTTATCTCTTCTGGCACATTGGATGGACATCTTTATTTACTTAATCCTGTATAAAACACTATGCAAATGCATTTACTGAGTACATCGGTCATAAACCCTAACAAACGAAAAGAACCTTCAGAAATGAATCAAACCTATCTTTGGCATCTTAGGCTTGGCCATATTAACCTTAAACGGATACAAAGACTAGTAAACAATGGGCCCTTGTCTTCAATGGTCCTAGAATCATTCCCTTTGTGTGAATCCTGTTTGGAAGGTAAAATGACCAAGCGACCCTTTAAGGATAAAGGGAATAGATCTGAAGAGGTACTAGATTTGATTCACTCTGAATTATGTGGCCCTATGTCAGTTCACGCTCGAGGAGGGTACGAGTATTTCATCACGTTCATTAATGATTACTCAAGGTATGGATACATATACCTGTTACGCCGCAAGTCAGAATCCTTTGAGACTTTCAAAGAATTCAGAGCGGAAGTGGAAAAATGTACAAGTAAAAGTATCAAATCACTATGGTCTGATCGTGGTGGTGAGTACCTCTCGAATGAATTTAGGGACTACTTAGCATAGAATGGGATTATATCCCAGTTGACTACGCCAGGAACGCCACAGCAGAACGGCGTGGCGGAGAGAAGGAACAGAACATTGTTAGAGATGGTTAGATCGATGATGAGTTATTCAGATCTTCCTATTTCATTCTAGGGATATGCCCTAGAAACGGAAGCCTATATTCTTAATGTGGTTCCATCAAAATCAGTCCCATCTACGCCCACAGAACTTTGGACTGGACGAAAGCCCAGTCTTGGACATTTTTGGATTTGGTGTAGTCCAGCACATGTGCTGGATAAGGAAGCTGATAAGATGGCACCACGTACGGATGTTAGACTGTTTGTTTGATATCCCAAAGGAACGAAAGGTGGTTTATTTTATAGTCCTAAGGATCAGAAGATCATTGTGAGTACCAATGCTCGATTCTTAGAGGAAGACTATGTAATAAATTACAAGCCAAGAAGTGAGATAGTACTCGAGGAACTTCGAGGAGAAAATTCGAATCTGACACCAACAGTACAAGAAGAGGAACCACAATTTACTGCACAACGTGTCACAGAAGTACAAGAACTGCCTCGTCGCAGTGGGAGGGTTGTACGCCAACCTGACAGATTCATTGGTTTGGGTGAATCTTCGGATTTCTCTGAAGGACTAAATGAATTGGATCTCAGGACCTACGATGATGCGATCCAAGACAAAGATGCAGATTCTTGGAAAATTATAATGGAGTCTGAGATTGGATCTATGGATCACAATCAAGTCTGGGAGCTTGTAGAACCACAAAATGGGGTAAAACCCATTGGGTATAAGTGGGTTTACAAACACAAGAGAGGAGCTGACGGAAAGGTTGAAACCTTCAAGGCACGATTGGTGGTGAAAGGGTACACTCAGAAAGAAGGGATCGATTATGAGGAAACCTTTTCACCGGTAGCCATGCTTAAGTCAATTCGGATTCTCTTGTCTATTGCTGCTCATTTGAACTATGAGATTTGGCAGATGGATGTCAAGACAGCTTTCCTGAATGGAAGTCTTGAGGAAAACATCCACATGAAGCAACCAGAGGGTTTCATTGCTAAAGGTCAAGAGCACTTAGTGTACAAGCTTAAGAGATCCATTTATGGACTTAAGCAGGCGTCAAGGTCTTGGAACATCCGGTTTGACGAGGTTATCCAGTCATATGGATTCGTGCAATGTCCGGATGAGAGCTATGTGTACAAGAAGAGTGACGGAAACATGGTGGCTTTCCTCATGCTATATGTTGATTATATCATACTTATTGGAAACATTAAGAAAGTATTATCTAACATAAGGGTGTGGTTGTCCAAGCAGTTCGATATGAAAGATCTAGGAGAAGCCGGATACGTCCTTGGCATCAAGATAATTCGAGATTGCCAGAAAAGGATGTTGTGCTTATCACAGGTGACATATATCGACACAGTGCTAGCTAGGTTTAACATGCAGGATTCCAAGAAAGGTTTTATACCTTTTAGGCATGGAATTTATCTATCCAAGGATATGTGTCCCCACACACAGGCTGAGATAGATGAGATGAAGGGTGTTCCATATGCTTCAGCTGTGGGAAGTCTTATGTATGCTATGCTATGCACTAAACCTGATATATGCTATGCAGTCAGCATGGTATGCAAATATCAGTCTAACCCTGGACAAGGTCACTGGACTGCGGTTAAGAATATACTCAATTACCTGAAAAGGACTCGAGATTATATGCTGGTATACCGCTCTGATAGTCTAGTGCCTTTGGGTTACACGGACTCAGATTTTCAATCCGATAAAGATCAGAGTAAATCTACCTCAGGCTATGTGTTTACCTTGGGAGGCGGAGCCATTACATGGAGGACCATAAAGTAGAAATGCATTGCGGATTCCACCATGGAGGCCGAATTATTGGTTTTGTATACTAGAAGACCTGTGTTTTGTATACATTATTGATGATGGTTTTATGATGATATAGAATTAATACAATTGCAGTCACTGTTTGCATTTAAATTGTTATATTTACATGCATGTTCACTATACTTACATTGTAGATGACATGGTGTGGGTAAACACATGGTTAGATCATATCATCGGTTCCTTGTGATGTATTAAAAGGCTCACGGTCTAGATGGCACTGAACCTGCTATCGGTATGCCATAGAATAATCTGATGGTTAGTTTGTCTTGACTAACTGATTATTCTAATACACGGACGAGTGTATTGAGGAGGATCTACTTAGGATTCTATTTTATATTCTGACCTTAAATGAGAGAATAAGAATCCACAGAGTTCGGGTTCTTAACCCCTATAAGTTGGCGGACATATACGTGTAATGTTTGCAGCTTTGATTTATCAAAGGGTGAGATTCTTTCATAGGATCAATAATCTCGATATCTTGGGTTGTGACATTTACACTTATGATAGGTCATGCAATATGTAGGGGCACCGTGTCCTGGTGCGCCAGGTTGATGGTGTCTCCTTGAGGAAATGCAAGTTCATGCTGAAACCCTGCAGGTGGAATTTATTCCGTGCATGAGTAAAGCTTGTGTGGTACTACTCAAGGAAAAGATATTAATTAATTATCGTTGTCAGAAGCTTACATAATTAATTAATGGGCATTATATCTTAAACATGGGGAATGGCTGGACTAAAGGAGAAAGCATATTCAGAAATATGTATTAAATTGGTAGGTCAGTATTATTTCTTTAGTGGAATAAAAATAATACTTAATTTATTTAATTATATCCTAAGTTTATTGGATATTGGATATTAAATAAATTAATGGGCCAATTTAATATTCTTCTAGATCCCTGTTATAGCCCAAAAAGAGACTGGATTGAATTGGAGATAGAACAAGAGATAGAGATAGAATCCCAGGACCTACGACGAAGCGATCCAAGATAAAGATGTAGATTCTTGGAAAATTGCAATGGAGTCTGAGATTGGATCTATGGATCACAATCAAGTCTGGGAGCTTGTAGAACTACAAGATGGGGTAAAACCCATTGGGTGTAAGTGGGTTTACAAACGCAAGAGAGGAGCTGACGGGAAGGTTGAAACCTTCAAGGCAAGATTGGTGGCGAAAGGGTACACTCAGAAAGAAGGGATCGATTATGAGGAAACCTTCTCCCCGGTAGCCATGCTTAAGTCAATCCGGATTCTCTTGTCTATTGCCGCTCATTTGGATTATGAGATTTGGCAGATGGATGTCAAGACGGCTTTCCTGAATGGAAATCTTGAGGAAAATATCCACATGAAGCAACCAGAGGGTTTCATTGCTAAAGGCCAAGAGCACTTAGTATGCAAGCTTAAGAGATCCATTTATGGACTTAAGCAGGCGTCAAGGTCTTGGAACATCCGGTTTGATGAGGTTATCCAGTTATATGGATTCGTGCAATGTCCGGATGAGAGCTGTGTGTACAAGAAGAGTGACGGAAACGTGGTGGATTTCCTCGTGCTATATGTTGATGATATCTTACTTATTGGAAACAGTAAGAAAGTATTATCTAACATAAGGGTGTGGTTGTCCAAGCAGTTCAATATGAAAGATCTAGGAGAAGCCGGACACGTCCTTGGCATCAAGATAATTCGAGATCGCCAGAAAAGGATGTTGTGCTTATCCCATGGGACATATATCGACACAGTGCTAGCTAGGTTTAACATGCAGGATTCCAAGAAAGGTTTTATACCTTTCAGGCATGGAATTCATCTATCCAAGGATATGTGTCCCCACACACAGACTGAGATAGATGAGATGAAGGGCATTCCATATGCTTCGGCAGTGGGAAGCCTTATGTATGCTATGCTATGCACTAGACCTGATATATGCTATGCAGTCGGCATGGTAAGCAGATATCAGTCTAACCCTGGACAAGGTCACTGGACTGCGGTTAAAAATATACTCAAGTACCTGAAAAGAACTCAAGATTATATGCTAGTATACCGCTCTGATAGTCTAGTGCCTTTGGGTTACACGGACTCAGATTTTCAATCCGATAAAGACCAGAGTAAATCTACCTCAGGCTATGTGTTTACCTTGGGGGGCGGAGCCATTGCATGGAGGAGCATAAAGCAGAAATGCATTGCGGATTTCACCATGGAGGCCGAATATGTAGCTGCCTCTGAGGCTGCAAAAGAGGCCGTATGGCTCAAGAGCTTCTTATTGGACTTGAGCGTGGTACCTGATTTGCCTAAGAGTATCATGGTATATTGTGATAACTCGGGTGCAGTGGCAAATTCGAAGAAACCCAGAGCCCATAAGGAAAGTGAACACATAGAGAGAAAGTACCATCTTATACGAGAAATCGTTAAAAGAGGAGATGTGGCAGTGATCAAGATTGCATCGGAGGACAATTTAGCTGATCCATTCACGAAGAGCCTTCCAGCTAAGACCTTCTACAGTCACGTGGAGAAAATGGGAGTGAGATGCAGACCCGGGGTTGCCGTTTGAGATTTTAGTTAGAGTTGGAGAGTTAGCCAGTTTATTTTATATTTGAAAGACATGCTTCAAGTATAAGTGGGAGATTGTTGGTTTTGTATACTAGAAGACCTGTCTTTTGTATCCATTCTTTGAGGCATCCGTGTAAATCACAAATTCTTTATCACTGACTGGAATAGCTAACACTGGAGCAGTGGTTAATCTTTTCTTAAGCTCTTGGAAACTGGCTTCACATTCTTCTGACCACTGGTATTTGATTCCCTTTCTTAACAATTGTGTCATTGGCCTAGCTATCTTGGAGAATCCTTCTATGAATCTCCTATAGTATCCAGCTAATCCCAAGAAACTTCTGATTTCGTTAGGAGTAGTTGGAGACTTCCATTCTTGTACTGCCTCTACTTTAGAGGGGTCCACTTTGATTCCTTCTGCTGACATAATGTGCCCAAGGAACATTACTTCCTTCAGCCAAAATTCGCACTTACTGAATTTGGCATAAAGCCTTTCTTTTCTTAGTGTTTCTAACACTGTCCTCAGATGCTCCGCATGATCCGATTCATTCTTGGAATAGATGAGAATATCATCTATGAACACAAGGACAAACTTATCTAAAAATGGATGAAACACCCTATTCATGAGATCCATGAATACTGCTGGGGCATTTGTCAATCCGAACGGCATTACCGTAAACTCGTAATGACCATATCTGGTTCGGAAAGCTGTCTTGGGTATGTCTTCTGGCTTGATCTTCAGTTGATGATACCCAGACCTTAGGTCAATCTTCGAGAATACACTTGCTCCCTTGAGCTGATCAAAGAGATCATCTATCCTAGGTAAAGGATACTTGTTCTTCAACGTCAGCTTATTCAGCTCACGGTAATCTATACACATTCTCAATGTGCCATCCTTCTTCTTCACAAATAGGACTGGTGCTCCCCATGGTGACGCACTAGGTCGGATGAAACCTAGGTCCAATAATTCCTGAAGCTGAATCTTGAGCTCTTGCAACTCTTTTGGGGCCATCCTGTACGGAGCTTTTGAAATCGGAGCTGCTCCTGGTTCCAAATCTATTACAAACTCGACCTGCCGGTTCGGAGGCAATCCTGGCAATTCTTCTGGAAAAACGTCTGCAAACTCTTGCACAACTGGAACATCTTCCATTGTCCTCTCTATATCATTTATCTTGTTTAGATAAACCAGGAAAGCTTGATTTCCTCTCTTGATCATCTTCTTGGCCTGCAGTGCTGAAATCATTGGAGTGAACTTTCCCATTTCTATGCCGTGAAAACTTGTTGGCCTTTCTCCTGGAACTTGGAATGATATCTTCCTTTCGCTGCATAGGATCGTGGCATGATTTTCTGACAACCAATCCATTCCTAGGATTACGTCGGTATCCCACATCGGTAGGACACTAAGATTATCCACCTTAATCCTAGTTGTTCCCAAGTCTATTTCTATGTTCGAGCAAACATGAGTCGTAGTCATGGTTCCGCCAGTTGGTGTTAAAATCTTTTTCTTATGACTAGCTCGTTTAGTTTTAAGCTCTAACTTATCACAGCATGCTGATGAAATAAAGGAGTGCGATGCTCCAGTATCAAATAAAACAACTAAAGGCATGCCATGAAGTTTGCCCATACCTGCAAGATTACCTTTCTGCTTCCCTTTCCCGGAGGAACTGGGGTTCATTGCATAAGACCTGGGATTTCCTGGTTGCATCTGCCTCTGCTGCTGCTGCTGATATTGTTGTTGCTGGGGTTGCTGACTTTGTTGCCCCAATGCCTGCAAGGCCTTAAGTTGCTGAGGGTTCCGTCTTTGTTGTGCCTTCGGGCAATTCCTTGCATAGTGACCCTCCTGGCCACAGTTATAGCAACCCGTGTTGCCGGCCTGACATATGCCCTGGTGGCTTTTGTTGCACCTTGGGCATAGAGGAATGTTGGGTTGTGATGGTGCAGTTCTTCCCTGAGCAGGGGCACCCTGCTGGCCCTGCTGCCTATTTCCCTGCCAAGGCTTTCTGTAGCCTTGGTTCTTGTTCTGGTTACCTCCATCATTCCACTTTCTCTTCCCTTGGAAACTCTGTGATGGAGTTCTGGCTGGTGTTGGTGCTGAAGTAGGTACTGGAGCTGATACTGGGGCCTTTCTTTCTTCAGGCATTACTGCCTCGATGTCCAATGCCCTATTCAACGACTCGGCATAGGTTAGGTCTTCCCGACTTGCCAAAGACATGGCAATCTCATGCCTCAGTCCTGATCTGAACTTAGATGCCATCTTCTCATCAGTATCTACCTGAAGAGGTGCATACCGTGATAGCTCACAGAATACTCGCTCGTACTCTGTGACGGACATCTTCCCTTGTTTCAGAGTATGAAACTCTGCTTCCTTCTTGACTCTGAACGTCTTAGGAATGTATTTGTCATAAAATCCAGTTTTGAACTGTTCCCATGTGTAAACATCAAGCTGCTCCGGAGTCATAGTCCTCCTTCTAGACTCCCACCAAAAATCTGCAGATCTGGTTAACTGGAATGCTACACAGGAGAGTCGCTCCTGGTTATCACAGCGGAGGAAATTAAAAATCCGCTCCATCGCTCGGATCCACGCCTCAGCATCGGCCGGGGTTCCTGCTCCATCAAACGATGGAGGGTTCTGTCGCAGAAAAAGCTCCTCAATTCTGCGCCGTGGAGGTGGGGGAGGTGTCTGCTCTCTTTGTTCCTCGTGTTCTTCTTGTTGTTCTTCCTCCACTCTTTCCTGTCTTCCTTGCCTTGGAGGTCTCCCTCTAGGCCTATTCTGTCTTACGGGATTCACATTCGCATTTCTTCCTCGTGCTGCTCTGGGTGGTACCATTCTGCAAATTATAATTTCAATTTATAATTAATAATTAGACTACTGCCCCACTGCTGTGTAATAACTCATGCTTTAATTAGTCCTTAACATATTTTGAGTATGCAAAACGCATTGAAACTCTGAAGCATAATCAACAACCTTACTAGTCTTATATATATATTTACATCAGGAAAATTGCCTCCAACGAGGTCTTACAAGTACATTTCCTAATGCATGGGTTCTACAAAAACCAGCCATGCCTGGATGACAGAATGCTTACAAGCTACGCATTCCTGTCTCAAAAGGTGGGAATACCTAAGTCCCAAGAATGGTCCTCTAGGGACACATTCAACTACTGTAATGTACATATCAAAATAGATTATCCTGATATAAAATACGCCAACATAGTACAAAAGCTAAACTAGTCGGACGAGCTACTGGCCGACCGACCATCCTGGATCCTCTGAGGGCCATCTCCCTCCTCTGCCTGTGAAGCCTCCGAGGGCTCCTCCTCCTCTGACTCCTCCTCCTCTGACTCCTCTCCTATCACCAGTACTAGACCGTCTGCAGCTGCTGCACCTCCCTCCTCAGCTCTCTGGCAGGGTACCTCATACACAACCTCTATGGTCCTCTCTGGAGAATCTGCCACCGCCTGACGCTTCTTGGGAGGAAGCTCGTCATCTGCGTCTCCTGAGGCTGCTCGCCTCACTCGTGATGGTCCCGCCTCCTGATCATGGCTGCATCCCTGATGGGGCAGGAGATCAGTGTCCAGCCGTACTGCTGGCTCTGGAGGTGGTACTGCCTGTGGCTCAAAAAGAGGAGGAATAAGACGGTCGTAAACTCCCCTAGGTGGCTCATCCCTGAGGAGATAGCTGTGCATCTGAGCATATGGGCCTGGAGGAGGTACACGCTGAGTAAGGTACTGGTGCATGAGTAGGGCGATAAACTCAGGCAAATTCGCCATCAGCTCAAAAGTCTGTGAGTGCTGGCATATGTAATAGTATGAAGCCTCTGACGCCCATCCACGCCACAACAGTGGAAGCACTCTAAGCAGACGATGGATACCCTCCACATCACTGAGCCTCGCATGCAACCATAGCTCGTGGTAGCGTGACAAGAACCCTGCTAAGGTCTCCCTGCTCTCTGGCTCACAGGTCCTGAACCATATGATGTACTGTGCTACAGATATAGTATGGGGTACACTCTTCCGTGCCGTGCATCTCATGCCTGCCATCTGAAATATAAAGAAGGATTCTCATGAGAAACTCTTTTATATAGACACATCTGAACACACACATACAACGGCACTATGACTCCCTAACCGAAAGGAAAAGAATAGAAGAAAAATTTCCACAGTCAACTTTGCACTGAAATAAGTTCTTACTGACAAACTCCTTGACTTAGAACATTTCTAAGTCCAATTTCGAGACGCTGACTCGATTATTCTTAACTCCTTTAAACATCCCCGATCGACTTTCGAAACTTCTGCTGGAAAATCTTGAACTCTTAAACTCTATTTCAAGACGCTAACTTGAAATAGAAATCTCCTGGCTACTTTTCAAGTTTCTGACTTGAAAACTCTGAACTCACTATTTGAGATGCTGACTCAAATACTGGAGTTTTACCTCGAGACGCTAACTCGAGATAGAAATTTTGAGGTTACTCTTTTCGAGACGCTGACTCGAAAAGTAAAATTTCTGAAGGATCTAGTTCGAGACGCTGACTCGAACAAAATTTTCAAGATTCTATCTTGAAGGTTTTTGGACCAATTTATTTTGAGACGCTGACTCAAAATAAATTCGGCTCGAGGTTTCGAAACGCTAATTCGCAAACCTTACCGAAATGAGGACTTGATGCATCAGCTACTAGAACTGGAATCCCTGATCATCATGCCTCCTGAAACTGGATCTGATTCTGAAACTTGTCTTTTTCTTGAACTTGCTGAATTTCTTCATCAGGTTCCACTGACTGAGTTTTTACTTAAATGAAAGCCAACTTAAAGGGAACTAAGGCAATCTAGATTCCTCTAAATTCCTCTATGTTCTCTGAGGCTTAAATTCATGAAGCAACTTGACTTATCTGAAGTCTGATCGTGAAAAAGCCCGACTTATCTAAAGTCTGACTTAATGGAACTTTGCAATTATCTAAACTGCACTGCTGCAATCTGGCAACCTTGGGTGCCTACTGAACTGATACATCGTGAGCTTGCCTCAACGAAATAAAAATAATTGAAACTCTTTTAAACATAAAGGGCTTTCAAAAACTTTTTCTGATGCAAAAATTTTGCCAATATCTGATTGGTCTTACCATGCCATTATCTGAATGGTCTTACCGAAATTTTTATAAAATCGCCACTTCCGAAAGGCCTGATCTGAATGATTTTATAAAAATTTTGCCAACATCTGGATGGCCTGATCTGAATACTCTTTATAAAAATCTCACCATTCTCAAAATGGCTTAACTGGAAATTTTTATAACTTTGCTATTATCTGAATAGCCTAAACTGAAAGATTTTCAAAATCTCGCCATTATCTGAATGGCCTATTTGAATACTGTAATTTTGACAATCACATACCTTTCTTTCTTTAGTTGAGACTGATGTGAGGGAGTGCTGAGAATTGTTAACTGATCATTGAATAGTCTAAGGAACAATCTTAGACTTAACTGAAAGAACTTAGAGCTCAGAGCAAAAACGCTTTGATACCACTCTGTCACGACCCCAAATTAATATCTGATTAACATGAAGTATGACTGGCACGACTCGATCCCAATAAAGGATGGATCGAGGCGCGAACCGGAAATAATTAAATAAAAGAAGGAACTACTATATTCCAGGAACGATAATTGCTGTGAGCTCGAATTCTGAACTAACTTTAAGTACTCACAAGAGATAGAATAATAACAGTACTTAATTGATTATCGAGTTATGGAACTCGTCCAGAACAAAAGCTGAAATGTTGAACTTGTGATATAACTGAGTTGCGGAAGCAAAAGAAAGACAATAATAATAATAATAGTAATACAAGGTCATCTGAGCCTTGTACCAAAAGAACTCCACTCTCAGCACTTCTCCCTTCCACACCAGCTCAACCTGCACATTTAAAAACAAACATGCAGGGCTGAGTACAAGGGTACTCAGTGAACACATTGCCAAAAATATTTCTGAACTGAAACTCATTTTCTTGTCATGCATCTGAGTAAACACATAGGGGTTTTATCTAAAAAGGCCCTATGTTTTACTAAATCATTTTATGTCATTGAGTGCTCTTTTCTGTTGTATGATCATCCATATCCCACTGAAAGTCGAGGAATAGCTCCGCTCAGCCTTTTCCACAAACGTCGGGGAATAGCTCCGTTCAGCCTTTTCCCTCGAACGCTTAACATAACTAAATGCCGAAGAATAGCTCCGCTCAGCCTTTTCCACGCACATTTAGCATCGTCGATGTCTTAGTCAGGAATAGCTCCGCTCAGCCTTTCCCTCTTCCTAATATCACCGACCTTAAGTGTACACTAACCTCGGTTAACACGCTAAGTTAGCACGAGGCTCGATCGATTTACGAGTTAGAAAGCCCCTTGCGAGCTAACTAAATACACATAGGGATATCATACAAAACAAAACATTTTAAGCATGACAATAATTTATTTGCATCAGAAATAAATAACTTTAGGTGAGTAAAAACTCAAATCATTATTTGGACTAAGAGTCCGTTGAAAAGAAAGCCCACCTTTCACCGAGATTTTAACACTTGAACTGCAGCAAAAGTTCCTCCTCGCACTTTATCTTGTACTGGACAGCTCGCCTTCATAGAGTTAACATAAATTTTGAGTACGTTGAACCAAATACGTTGTTTGGACTCAACATGAAATTGAAGGCCTATTAGGGTCTAGTATCCGTTCTAAAATTCTCTTATCTTAAGGGCTAATCTCAACCCTAGCTATTAAACATCTTAAGGCATACATCGACATCATTTAAGGTGTCAAAAATACCTCAACATCCATCGCAAGTTGATTCTAAAAACAAGATCAACATTAAGCTTAGATTGAACAACACTCTGCACAACGATAAACTTTGCAGAATTTTCTGTTTTGACTCGCTAGGGTGCAGGGGACAAGCCATACACCGTTGGAAAGCCACGGAAGTCTAGTTTACGGCTAAATTTACGGTTACTCAAGACGATAACTAACGAAAAAGTTATGACCGTTTTACTAGAAGGTGGCAGATCTGCCAGAATTTCCGAAAACAAACTCGTGACCTGACTTTGAAGATTTTTCACGATCGATTCAGGAAGAGTTACGGACTGAGATATATACCATTAGAAAGCCATGGAAGTCTATAATTTTTACAAATTTACAGTGGCTTAATATGATAACAAATGAAACGGATATACCCGTTTTACTAAAAGGTGGCAGAACTGCCATGACTTCATGAAAACCGAAACATGACCCAACTTTGCCGATTTTTCATAATTTATTCAGAACTAATTAGAGAATGAGACCTATACCATTGGAAAGCCACTTAAGTCTAGTTTCCGGCAAAATTTACGGTGACTCAATACGACATCTAACGAGGGAGTTATGCTCGTTTTACCGAAGTGTGGCAAAACTGCCGACCCGCGCGCGCGAATGCGCGAACTTAAACAAAACATCACAAACCTTCCTATATCTTCGAAAACATGCAATTTAACACACCAATCCTCACCCCAAATATGCCTTTATGCATTAATCAACTCATAATCATATAACATGCTTTGAACACCAAAGACACAACAACATGCTCTATAAACATCTCAACAAGCTTTGCAACACAATCAACTAATTTCCACCAATTGACATGCTTCAAAAACACAAGACATAATTTCCCAACACAACACCAAACCTATACATATATATAACTCATGGTTTTCGAAATACCTTTCAAATGACAACAATGGAGAAGAGTTGGAAGAAGCTTGAAGGAGATAGAACGACGAAATGAAGCTTCCAACGACGACGCCGGAAACGAAACGGTGAGGAGCGGTTGCAACGAGATGGAGTTCTCCTCAACAATGGCTACAACCTCTTGCTTCTCTCTCACTCTCTCTCTCTCCCTCTCTCTTAAAGAAGATGGAAGAAGAAGATGGTGTGGTGCTAGAGTTGATCTTTCTCTTTCTTTCGATAGTTCGTGAGGAATGGAGATGAAAGGATGAAATGGAGATGAAGTAGAAGAAGTTGGGTGTTGTTTTCCTCCTCTCTCTCTCTCTCTCTAGTTTGCATCAAAAGACAATGAATGGAAGATGATGAAATGGAGAAGATGATGAAGACCGAACACTCTAGCTCTCTCTCTCAATCTCTATATGTAATCCATTACATATCTAACTTGCTATTTCTTTTTTTTTTTTCTTTTTTAAAAAGTGACGTAAAGTATGGGGAGGTAAGGGGGAAAGGTAAGGGGAAAGGCATGGGTGAGGTGAGGGAGGCCATGCCTTGGTTGACCAAGAAATATCCGGTTAAAATACCGGTTGTTCGACTATCGTGATATTTTCCGTCTCCGGAAAAATCCCGAACTTACCCGAGCTTGATGAAATAAATCACTTATTTTAAAATAATAATTTATTTGAAATTATGGATTTTTAGAATACCACTTCGAAATACTGGTTTTAATTTATCGACCATTAAAACATCTGAACTAGAGAATATCTAATTCTCTCAGATTTTAAATCACCCTGTTTAAAATATCTGAATTTAAACACTAATGACTGAAGAATATCTGATTCCGCTAGTCCTAAAAATATTTATCGGAATATCTAATTCACGATAAACACTCACCGCAAATTTAAAAGAATAGGAATTGAATTTATCTGAAATTACAATTCCGGCTTTCCATAACTAAAAAGAGGATTAAACCTTAACTGAAATAATTAATTCACCTATGGAAATTAATTGATCTTGAATTCCATGGAACTTAACGGATACTTTCGACCCTAATCTGACTGGAAATTACTATACTAAATAGTAATTTCAACAATTAACTGAAATTAAGCAGTAATTATTTTACGGGGTATTACATTCCACCCCCCTTAAAATAAATTTCGTCCCGAAATTTACATACCTTAGAGAAACAATTCTGGGTATGTTGCTTTCATCTTATCCTCGAGTTCCCATGTCGCTTCTTCTTGACCATGGTGACTCCACAGGATCTTAACTAGAGGAATAGACTTGTTCCTCAACTCCTGGACTTTTCGATCCAAAATGGCTTCTGGTCTCTCTTCATAAGTTAGATCTGGATCTAACTCAATCTCACTGTGTTGGATCACATGCTTGGGATCATACACGTATTTCCTTAACTGAGAAACGTGAAATACGTTATGAACATTACCAAAATGGGGTGGTAATGCCAATCTATACGCCACTGCACCTATCCGCTCAAGGATCTCGTAAGGTCCTATAAAACGTGGTCGTAACTTTCCTTTTACGCCGAATCTTATTATCCCCTTGGAAGGAGATACTTTAAGAAAAACCTTGTCTCCTACTGCAAATTGTAAATCTGTACGGCGATTATCCGCATACGACTTCTGCCGACTCTGGGCTTCTTGAATCCTCTGACGGATTTTTCTGACAATTTCAATCATTTCAGACACTGAGTCTGGCCCAAGAATCCTTCGTTCACCCACTTCATCCCAATAAAGTGGTGATCGACACTTTCGCCCATACAACGCTTCGTATGGCGCCATATTAATGGTTGTCTGATAACTATTATTATAGGCAAACTCAATCAACGCTATTATTTCCTCCCAGCTTCCACCCCTATCTAGGACCACTGTTCTCAACATGTCCTCTAATGTTTGGATGGTCCTTTCGGACTGTCCATCTGTTTGTGGGTGAAACGCTGTACTGAAATTGAGTTGAGTTCCCAACTCCTTCTGTAAACTAGTCCAAAATCTTGAGGTAAACTTTGAATCTCTGTCCGATGTTATCGACACTGGAACACCATGAAGGCGTACAATCTCTCTAACATAAATCTGAGCTAGCTTATTCGATCCATCCGTAACTCGGATCGGAAGAAAATGAGCTGACTTTGTGAGCCTATCAATAATGACCCATATGGCCGTATTCCCTCGTTTTGACCTGGGTAGGCCTGTCACAAAATCCATCGCTATGTGTTCCCACTTCCACTCAGGAATCTCTAACGGTTGTAGCACACCGTAAGGCCTCTGGTGCAATGCCTTAACTTGTTGACATGACAAGCATCGCTCAACATAGGAAGCTACGTCCCGTTTCATTCCTTCCCACCAGAATTTCTGCTTCAAATCCTGATACATTTTCGTACTTCCCGGGTGTGCTGTATACGGAGTATCGTGAGCCTCGCTCATGATCTCATTTCTGAGCTCAACACAGGGTGGAACACATATCCTATCTTCATAAAGGATAGCATTATCTGATGCTTCCTTGAAGCTTTCTGTTTTTCCCGATCTGATCTTCAAGCGCATCTCTTCCATGGTTTGATCTTTTCTCTGTGCCTCAATTATCTTTTCTCGGAGATCGGGTACAGCCACTAATGTTGCCACACGACATACAATCGTCTCAGGTGGGTAAACCACCTCTAGCTGTAACCTTTCAAAATCCCTGATGAGTTTCTCCTCCTGAGTAAGGAGAAAGCCCAACTTGCTTGATTTACGACTCAAGGCATCTGCTACCACATTAGCCTTGCCTGGGTGGTAACTGATTCCACAATCGTAGTCTTTTACCAATTCAAGCCATCTGCGCTGTCTCATATTTAAATCCTTCTGCTCGAAAAAGTACTTTAGACTCTTGTGATCTGTGAAAATCTCACACCTAACTCCGTATAGGTGATGTCTCCAGATTTTCAAGGCATGCACTATTGCTGCCAGCTCTAAGTCATGCGTAGGGTAATTCAACTCATGAATTCTTAACTGTCTGGACGCATACGCTATGACTCTGCCTTCTTGCATTAGGACACAACCTAATCCATTCTTTGAGGCATCCGTGTAAATCACAAATTCTTTATCACTGACTGGAATAGCTAACACTGGAGCAGTGGTTAATCTTTTCTTAAGCTCTTGGAAACTGGCTTCACATTCTTCTGACCACTGGTATTTGATTCCCTTTCTTAACAATTGTGTCATTGGCCTAGCTATCTTGGAGAATCCTTCTATGAATCTCCTATAGTATCCAGCTAATCCCAAGAAACTTCTGATTTCGTTAGGAGTAGTTGGAGACTTCCATTCTTGTACTGCCTCTACTTTAGAGGGGTCCACTTTGATTCCTTCTGCTGACATAATGTGCCCAAGGAACATTACTTCCTTCAGCCAAAATTCGCACTTACTGAATTTGGCATAAAGCCTTTCTTTTCTTAGTGTTTCTAACACTGTCCTCAGATGCTCCGCATGATCCGATTCATTCTTGGAATAGATGAGAATATCATCTATGAACACAAGGACAAACTTATCTAAAAATGGATGAAACACCCTATTCATGAGATCCATGAATACTGCTGGGGCATTTGTCAATCCGAACGGCATTACCGTAAACTCGTAATGACCATATCTGGTTCGGAAAGCTGTCTTGGGTATGTCTTCTGGCTTGATCTTCAGTTGATGATACCCAGACCTTAGGTCAATCTTCGAGAATACACTTGCTCCCTTGAGCTGATCAAAGAGATCATCTATCCTAGGTAAAGGATACTTGTTCTTCAACGTCAGCTTATTCAGCTCACGGTAATCTATACACATTCTCAATGTGCCATCCTTCTTCTTCACAAATAGGACTGGTGCTCCCCATGGTGACGCACTAGGTCGGATGAAACCTAGGTCCAATAATTCCTGAAGCTGAATCTTGAGCTCTTGCAACTCTTTTGGGGCCATCCTGTACGGAGCTTTTGAAATCGGAGCTGCTCCTGGTTCCAAATCTATTACAAACTCGACCTGCCGGTTCGGAGGCAATCCTGGCAATTCTTCTGGAAAAACGTCTGCAAACTCTTGCACAACTGGAACATCTTCCATTGTCCTCTCTATATCATTTATCTTGTTTAGATAAACCAGGAAAGCTTGATTTCCTCTCTTGATCATCTTCTTGGCCTGCAGTGCTGAAATCATTGGAGTGAACTTTCCCATTTCTATGCCGTGAAAACTTGTTGGCCTTTCTCCTGGAACTTGGAATGATATCTTCCTTTCGCTGCATAGGATCGTGGCATGATTTTCTGACAACCAATCCATTCCTAGGATTACGTCGGTATCCCACATCGGTAGGACACTAAGATTATCCACCTTAATCCTAGTTGTTCCCAAGTCTATTTCTATGTTCGAGCAAACATGAGTCGTAGTCATGGTTCCGCCAGTTGGTGTTAAAATCTTTTTCTTATGACTAGCTCGTTTAGTTTTAAGCTCTAACTTATCACAGCATGCTGATGAAATAAAGGAGTGCGATGCTCCAGTATCAAATAAAACAACTAAAGGCATGCCATGAAGTTTGCCCATACCTGCAAGATTACCTTTCTGCTTCCCTTTCCCGGAGGAACTGGGGTTCATTGCATAAGACCTGGGATTTCCTGGTTGCATCTGCCTCTGCTGCTGCTGCTGATATTGTTGTTGCTGGGGTTGCTGACTTTGTTGCCCCAATGCCTGCAAGGCCTTAAGTTGCTGAGGGTTCCGTCTTTGTTGTGCCTTCGGGCAATTCCTTGCATAGTGACCCTCCTGGCCACAGTTATAGCAACCCGTGTTGCCGGCCTGACATATGCCCTGGTGGCTTTTGTTGCACCTTGGGCATAGAGGAATGTTGGGTTGTGATGGTGCAGTTCTTCCCTGAGCAGGGGCACCCTGCTGGCCCTGCTGCCTATTTCCCTGCCAAGGCTTTCTGTAGCCTTGGTTCTTGTTCTGGTTACCTCCATCATTCCACTTTCTCTTCCCTTGGAAACTCTGTGATGGAGTTCTGGCTGGTGTTGGTGCTGAAGTAGGTACTGGAGCTGATACTGGGGCCTTTCTTTCTTCAGGCATTACTGCCTCGATGTCCAATGCCCTATTCAACGACTCGGCATAGGTTAGGTCTTCCCGACTTGCCAAAGACATGGCAATCTCATGCCTCAGTCCTGATCTGAACTTAGATGCCATCTTCTCATCAGTATCTACCTGAAGAGGTGCATACCGTGATAGCTCACAGAATACTCGCTCGTACTCTGTGACGGACATCTTCCCTTGTTTCAGAGTATGAAACTCTGCTTCCTTCTTGACTCTGAACGTCTTAGGAATGTATTTGTCATAAAATCCAGTTTTGAACTGTTCCCATGTGTAAACATCAAGCTGCTCCGGAGTCATAGTCCTCCTTCTAGACTCCCACCAAAAATCTGCAGATCTGGTTAACTGGAATGCTACACAGGAGAGTCGCTCCTGGTTATCACAGCGGAGGAAATTAAAAATCCGCTCCATCGCTCGGATCCACGCCTCAGCATCGGCCGGGGTTCCTGCTCCATCAAACGATGGAGGGTTCTGTCGCAGAAAAAGCTCCTCAATTCTGCGCCGTGGAGGTGGGGGAGGTGTCTGCTCTCTTTGTTCCTCGTGTTCTTCTTGTTGTTCTTCCTCCACTCTTTCCTGTCTTCCTTGCCTTGGAGGTCTCCCTCTAGGCCTATTCTGTCTTACGGGATTCACATTCGCATTTCTTCCTCGTGCTGCTCTGGGTGGTACCATTCTGCAAATTATAATTTCAATTTATAATTAATAATTAGACTACTGCCCCACTGCTGTGTAATAACTCATGCTTTAATTAGTCCTTAACATATTTTGAGTATGCAAAACGCATTGAAACTCTGAAGCATAATCAACAACCTTACTAGTCTTATATATATATTTACATCAGGAAAATTGCCTCCAACGAGGTCTTACAAGTACATTTCCTAATGCATGGGTTCTACAAAAACCAGCCATGCCTGGATGACAGAATGCTTACAAGCTACGCATTCCTGTCTCAAAAGGTGGGAATACCTAAGTCCCAAGAATGGTCCTCTAGGGACACATTCAACTACTGTAATGTACATATCAAAATAGATTATCCTGATATAAAATACGCCAACATAGTACAAAAGCTAAACTAGTCGGACGAGCTACTGGCCGACCGACCATCCTGGATCCTCTGAGGGCCATCTCCCTCCTCTGCCTGTGAAGCCTCCGAGGGCTCCTCCTCCTCTGACTCCTCCTCCTCTGACTCCTCTCCTATCACCAGTACTAGACCGTCTGCAGCTGCTGCACCTCCCTCCTCAGCTCTCTGGCAGGGTACCTCATACACAACCTCTATGGTCCTCTCTGGAGAATCTGCCACCGCCTGACGCTTCTTGGGAGGAAGCTCGTCATCTGCGTCTCCTGAGGCTGCTCGCCTCACTCGTGATGGTCCCGCCTCCTGATCATGGCTGCATCCCTGATGGGGCAGGAGATCAGTGTCCAGCCGTACTGCTGGCTCTGGAGGTGGTACTGCCTGTGGCTCAAAAAGAGGAGGAATAAGACGGTCGTAAACTCCCCTAGGTGGCTCATCCCTGAGGAGATAGCTGTGCATCTGAGCATATGGGCCTGGAGGAGGTACACGCTGAGTAAGGTACTGGTGCATGAGTAGGGCGATAAACTCAGGCAAATTCGCCATCAGCTCAAAAGTCTGTGAGTGCTGGCATATGTAATAGTATGAAGCCTCTGACGCCCATCCACGCCACAACAGTGGAAGCACTCTAAGCAGACGATGGATACCCTCCACATCACTGAGCCTCGCATGCAACCATAGCTCGTGGTAGCGTGACAAGAACCCTGCTAAGGTCTCCCTGCTCTCTGGCTCACAGGTCCTGAACCATATGATGTACTGTGCTACAGATATAGTATGGGGTACACTCTTCCGTGCCGTGCATCTCATGCCTGCCATCTGAAATATAAAGAAGGATTCTCATGAGAAACTCTTTTATATAGACACATCTGAACACACACATACAACGGCACTATGACTCCCTAACCGAAAGGAAAAGAATAGAAGAAAAATTTCCACAGTCAACTTTGCACTGAAATAAGTTCTTACTGACAAACTCCTTGACTTAGAACATTTCTAAGTCCAATTTCGAGACGCTGACTCGATTATTCTTAACTCCTTTAAACATCCCCGATCGACTTTCGAAACTTCTGCTGGAAAATCTTGAACTCTTAAACTCTATTTCAAGACGCTAACTTGAAATAGAAATCTCCTGGCTACTTTTCAAGTTTCTGACTTGAAAACTCTGAACTCACTATTTGAGATGCTGACTCAAATACTGGAGTTTTACCTCGAGACGCTAACTCGAGATAGAAATTTTGAGGTTACTCTTTTCGAGACGCTGACTCGAAAAGTAAAATTTCTGAAGGATCTAGTTCGAGACGCTGACTCGAACAAAATTTTCAAGATTCTATCTTGAAGGTTTTTGGACCAATTTATTTTGAGACGCTGACTCAAAATAAATTCGGCTCGAGGTTTCGAAACGCTAATTCGCAAACCTTACCGAAATGAGGACTTGATGCATCAGCTACTAGAACTGGAATCCCTGATCATCATGCCTCCTGAAACTGGATCTGATTCTGAAACTTGTCTTTTTCTTGAACTTGCTGAATTTCTTCATCAGGTTCCACTGACTGAGTTTTTACTTAAATGAAAGCCAACTTAAAGGGAACTAAGGCAATCTAGATTCCTCTAAATTCCTCTATGTTCTCTGAGGCTTAAATTCATGAAGCAACTTGACTTATCTGAAGTCTGATCGTGAAAAAGCCCGACTTATCTAAAGTCTGACTTAATGGAACTTTGCAATTATCTAAACTGCACTGCTGCAATCTGGCAACCTTGGGTGCCTACTGAACTGATACATCGTGAGCTTGCCTCAACGAAATAAAAATAATTGAAACTCTTTTAAACATAAAGGGCTTTCAAAAACTTTTTCTGATGCAAAAATTTTGCCAATATCTGATTGGTCTTACCATGCCATTATCTGAATGGTCTTACCGAAATTTTTATAAAATCGCCACTTCCGAAAGGCCTGATCTGAATGATTTTATAAAAATTTTGCCAACATCTGGATGGCCTGATCTGAATACTCTTTATAAAAATCTCACCATTCTCAAAATGGCTTAACTGGAAATTTTTATAACTTTGCTATTATCTGAATAGCCTAAACTGAAAGATTTTCAAAATCTCGCCATTATCTGAATGGCCTATTTGAATACTGTAATTTTGACAATCACATACCTTTCTTTCTTTAGTTGAGACTGATGTGAGGGAGTGCTGAGAATTGTTAACTGATCATTGAATAGTCTAAGGAACAATCTTAGACTTAACTGAAAGAACTTAGAGCTCAGAGCAAAAACGCTTTGATACCACTCTGTCACGACCCCAAATTAATATCTGATTAACATGAAGTATGACTGGCACGACTCGATCCCAATAAAGGATGGATCGAGGCGCGAACCGGAAATAATTAAATAAAAGAAGGAACTACTATATTCCAGGAACGATAATTGCTGTGAGCTCGAATTCTGAACTAACTTTAAGTACTCACAAGAGATAGAATAATAACAGTACTTAATTGATTATCGAGTTATGGAACTCGTCCAGAACAAAAGCTGAAATGTTGAACTTGTGATATAACTGAGTTGCGGAAGCAAAAGAAAGACAATAATAATAATAATAGTAATACAAGGTCATCTGAGCCTTGTACCAAAAGAACTCCACTCTCAGCACTTCTCCCTTCCACACCAGCTCAACCTGCACATTTAAAAACAAACATGCAGGGCTGAGTACAAGGGTACTCAGTGAACACATTGCCAAAAATATTTCTGAACTGAAACTCATTTTCTTGTCATGCATCTGAGTAAACACATAGGGGTTTTATCTAAAAAGGCCCTATGTTTTACTAAATCATTTTATGTCATTGAGTGCTCTTTTCTGTTGTATGATCATCCATATCCCACTGAAAGTCGAGGAATAGCTCCGCTCAGCCTTTTCCACAAACGTCGGGGAATAGCTCCGTTCAGCCTTTTCCCTCGAACGCTTAACATAACTAAATGCCGAAGAATAGCTCCGCTCAGCCTTTTCCACGCACATTTAGCATCGTCGATGTCTTAGTCAGGAATAGCTCCGCTCAGCCTTTCCCTCTTCCTAATATCACCGACCTTAAGTGTACACTAACCTCGGTTAACACGCTAAGTTAGCACGAGGCTCGATCGATTTACGAGTTAGAAAGCCCCTTGCGAGCTAACTAAATACACATAGGGATATCATACAAAACAAAACATTTTAAGCATGACAATAATTTATTTGCATCAGAAATAAATAACTTTAGGTGAGTAAAAACTCAAATCATTATTTGGACTAAGAGTCCGTTGAAAAGAAAGCCCACCTTTCACCGAGATTTTAACACTTGAACTGCAGCAAAAGTTCCTCCTCGCACTTTATCTTGTACTGGACAGCTCGCCTTCATAGAGTTAACATAAATTTTGAGTACGTTGAACCAAATACGTTGTTTGGACTCAACATGAAATTGAAGGCCTATTAGGGTCTAGTATCCGTTCTAAAATTCTCTTATCTTAAGGGCTAATCTCAACCCTAGCTATTAAACATCTTAAGGCATACATCGACATCATTTAAGGTGTCAAAAATACCTCAACATCCATCGCAAGTTGATTCTAAAAACAAGATCAACATTAAGCTTAGATTGAACAACACTCTGCACAACGATAAACTTTGCAGAATTTTCTGTTTTGACTCGCTAGGGTGCAGGGGACAAGCCATACACCGTTGGAAAGCCACGGAAGTCTAGTTTACGGCTAAATTTACGGTTACTCAAGACGATAACTAACGAAAAAGTTATGACCGTTTTACTAGAAGGTGGCAGATCTGCCAGAATTTCCGAAAACAAACTCGTGACCTGACTTTGAAGATTTTTCACGATCGATTCAGGAAGAGTTACGGACTGAGATATATACCATTAGAAAGCCATGGAAGTCTATAATTTTTACAAATTTACAGTGGCTTAATATGATAACAAATGAAACGGATATACCCGTTTTACTAAAAGGTGGCAGAACTGCCATGACTTCATGAAAACCGAAACATGACCCAACTTTGCCGATTTTTCATAATTTATTCAGAACTAATTAGAGAATGAGACCTATACCATTGGAAAGCCACTTAAGTCTAGTTTCCGGCAAAATTTACGGTGACTCAATACGACATCTAACGAGGGAGTTATGCTCGTTTTACCGAAGTGTGGCAAAACTGCCGACCCGCGCGCGCGAATGCGCGAACTTAAACAAAACATCACAAACCTTCCTATATCTTCGAAAACATGCAATTTAACACACCAATCCTCACCCCAAATATGCCTTTATGCATTAATCAACTCATAATCATATAACATGCTTTGAACACCAAAGACACAACAACATGCTCTATAAACATCTCAACAAGCTTTGCAACACAATCAACTAATTTCCACCAATTGACATGCTTCAAAAACACAAGACATAATTTCCCAACACAACACCAAACCTATACATATATATAACTCATGGTTTTCGAAATACCTTTCAAATGACAACAATGGAGAAGAGTTGGAAGAAGCTTGAAGGAGATAGAACGACGAAATGAAGCTTCCAACGACGACGCCGGAAACGAAACGGTGAGGAGCGGTTGCAACGAGATGGAGTTCTCCTCAACAATGGCTACAACCTCTTGCTTCTCTCTCACTCTCTCTCTCTCCCTCTCTCTTAAAGAAGATGGAAGAAGAAGATGGTGTGGTGCTAGAGTTGATCTTTCTCTTTCTTTCGATAGTTCGTGAGGAATGGAGATGAAAGGATGAAATGGAGATGAAGTAGAAGAAGTTGGGTGTTGTTTTCCTCCTCTCTCTCTCTCTCTCTAGTTTGCATCAAAAGACAATGAATGGAAGATGATGAAATGGAGAAGATGATGAAGACCGAACACTCTAGCTCTCTCTCTCAATCTCTATATGTAATCCATTACATATCTAACTTGCTATTTCTTTTTTTTTTTTCTTTTTTAAAAAGTGACGTAAAGTATGGGGAGGTAAGGGGGAAAGGTAAGGGGAAAGGCATGGGTGAGGTGAGGGAGGCCATGCCTTGGTTGACCAAGAAATATCCGGTTAAAATACCGGTTGTTCGACTATCGTGATATTTTCCGTCTCCGGAAAAATCCCGAACTTACCCGAGCTTGATGAAATAAATCACTTATTTTAAAATAATAATTTATTTGAAATTATGGATTTTTAGAATACCACTTCGAAATACTGGTTTTAATTTATCGACCATTAAAACATCTGAACTAGAGAATATCTAATTCTCTCAGATTTTAAATCACCCTGTTTAAAATATCTGAATTTAAACACTAATGACTGAAGAATATCTGATTCCGCTAGTCCTAAAAATATTTATCGGAATATCTAATTCACGATAAACACTCACCGCAAATTTAAAAGAATAGGAATTGAATTTATCTGAAATTACAATTCCGGCTTTCCATAACTAAAAAGAGGATTAAACCTTAACTGAAATAATTAATTCACCTATGGAAATTAATTGATCTTGAATTCCATGGAACTTAACGGATACTTTCGACCCTAATCTGACTGGAAATTACTATACTAAATAGTAATTTCAACAATTAACTGAAATTAAGCAGTAATTATTTTACGGGGTATTACAGAAACCCTGCATGTGGAATTTATTCCGTGCATGAGTAAAGCTAGTGTGGTACTACTCAAGGAAAAAATATCAATTAATTATCATTGTCAGAAGCTTACATAATTAATTAATGGGCATTATATCTTAAACATGGGGAATGGTTGGACTAAAGGAGAAAGCATATTCAGAAATATGTATTAAATTGGTAGGTCAGTATTATTTCTTTAGTGGAATAAAAATAATACTTAATTTATTTAATTATATCCTAAGTTTATTGGATATTGGATATTAAATAAATTAATGGGCTAATTTAATATTCTTCTAGATCCCTGTTGTAGCCCAAAAAGAGACTGGATTGAATTGGAGATAGAACAAGAGATAGAGATAGAATTCCAGTCCAACTGGGTCACCAATTTCATCCACCCCCTTATAAATAAGAGGGTGGAGGCACGAAATTTATGTCATATATATCAACCCTCTCGTGTTCTCTTGATCTCCACAGATTCCATACCGATCTAGTAGATTTCAGCCCACCCTGAAACTAGATTCAGTCCGGAAATACAACAGAAGATCAAGGAGTGGAATAGCATCAAGGGGCGCCTATTTTCATTTATACAACAGCAATATTAGACCTTTAATCTTGTCCTCAACCCGTCATTTTATTTGTAAGTCGTTTTTCGGTATTCTATATTTCCGCTTTAGTAGAATCGAAAACCGGATTTACATGTTAATTAAACTCGGTTAATTGAAACATATGTGCTACATAAAATTATGATCTACATGATATTAGGATTAATGAACATCCAATTAGATCCTGCGGTGGTTTAATTCGAAAAACCCCAACACGAATTTGTAGCTGCCTCTGAGGCTGCAAAACAGGCCGTCTGGCTCAAGAGTTTCTTGTTGGACTTGAGCGTGGTTCCTGATTTGCCTAAGAGTATCACGGTATATTGTGATAACTCGGGTGCAGTGGCAAATTCGAAAGAACCCAGAGCCCATAAGGCAAGTAAACACATAGAGAGAAAGTACCATCTTATACGAGAAATCGTTAAGAGAGGAGATGTGGCAGTGGTCAAGATTGCATCGGAGGACAATTTAGCTGATCCATTCACGAAGAGCCTTCAAGCTAAGACCTTCTTCGGTCACGTGGAGAAAATGGGAGTGAGATGCAGACCCGGGGTTGCCGTTTGAGATTTTAGTTAGAGTTGGAGAGTTAGCCAGTTTGTTTTATATTTGAAAGACATGCTTCAAGTATAAGTGGGAGATTGTTGGTTTTGTATACTAGAAGACTTATCTTTTGTATACTTTATTGATAATGGTTTTATGATGATATAGAATGAATACAATTGCAGTCACTGTTTGCATTTAAATTGTTATATTTACATGCATGTTCACTATACTTACATTGTAGATGATATGGTGTGGGTAAACACATGGTTAGATCATATCATCGGTTCTTTGTAATGTATTAAAAGGCTCACGGTCTAGATGGCACTGAACCTGCTATCGGTACGCCGTAGAATAATCTGATAGTTAGTTTGTCTTGACTAACTGATTATTCTAATACACGGTCAAGTGTGTTTAGGAGGATCTACCTAGAATTATATTCTCTATTCTGACCTTAAATGAGAGAATAAGAATCCACAGAGTTCGGGTTCTTAACCCCTATATGTTGGCGGACATATACGTGTAGTATTTGCAGCTTTGATTTATCAAAGGGTGAGATTCTTTCATAGGATCAATAATCTCAATATCTTGGGTTGTAACATTTACACTTATGATGGGTCGTGCAATATGTAGGGGCACCGTGTCCTGGTGCGCCAGGTTGATGGTGTCCCCTTGAGGAAATGCAAGTTCATGCTGAAACCCTGCAGGTGGAATTTATTCCGTGCATGAGTAAAGCTTGTGTGGTACTACTCAAGGATAAGATATTAATTAATTATAGCTGTCAGAAGCTTACATAATTAATTAATGGGCATTATATCTTAAACACGGGGAATGGCTGGACTAAAGGAGAAAGCATATTCAGAAATATGTATTAAATTGGTAGGTCAGTATTATTTCTTTAGTGGAATAAAAATAATACTTAATTTATTTAATAATATCCTAAGTTTATTGGATATTGAAAATTAAATAAATTAGCAGGCCAATTTAATATTCTTCTAGATCCCTGTTGTAGCCCAATATGACTTTAATGGACTGGAGATAGAAAAAGGGATAGAGGCCCAAACCCAGTAGGGTTGGGACACTGAAATTTCGCCCACCCCCTTATAAATAAAGATGTGGGGGATGAAATTTTGGGGTGATAGATCAGCTCCTCTTGTGTTCTCTTTATCTCCACAGATTCCATACCGATCTAGTAGATTTCAGCCCACCCTCAAACTAGATTCAGTCCGGGAATACAACAGAAGATCAAGGAGTGGAATAACATCAAGGGGCGCCTATTATCATTCATACAACAACAAGATTAGACCTTTAATCTTGTCCTCAACCCGTCGTTTAATTTGTAAGTCGTTTTTCGGTATTCTATGTTTCCGCTTTAGTAGAAATGAAAATCGGATTTGCATGTTAATTAAACTTGGTTAATTAAAACATATGAGATGCATGAATTTATGATCTACATGACATTAGGATTAATGAACATCCAATTAGATCCTGCGGTGGTTCAATTCGAAAAAACCCCAACACTGTTCCCTTGTTAAGGTTATATTGCTCATCTATAAATAAGCCTCGGACATAGATCTATTGAGAGACACGCCGAATAGAAAATTGCACTAATTATTTGAAGAGCTCTAACTATTTTGAGCTACTTAGTTTGGGTTGTGAAGTTTAGATTAGAGTTTAATGTTCTAGTCATTGTGTATTGAAACACTTTTCATACACTGTCAAAAGGAGTCTCGGGAGAGATTTCCTATGGGAACTAGATAGGTTAGATATCTAGGTTGTGAGGGGACATAGAATTCAATTCAACAAAAGAGGATGTATCGGTAGAAAGGGCTTCGAGTGACGGGACGTCAGCTGCATGTAATAGCCTAAGTAAACATGACACCAGAGTAGTGGCTTATTTTTCACGAACTTAACAAGTCCCCCTAATATAGATCAATTGATCGAACAGGGTTACCATTCTGTTGTGTGATTTACATTATGCATTATGCAATTTACATTAAGTTCACTACAACGTTCTTGAACATTATTGTGAACTTTATCATACAACGTTCGTGATCTTTTTCAGTGAACATTTGTAGTGAGATACAGATCACACGGGGTGTGCACTTTCATAGGGTATATTTATTTCAAAAAAATTAAATTAATTTTAAAAAATTAAATATATATATATATATTTTAAAAAAATGAAAAAAATTAAAAAGTGGAAAAAACTAAAGAAAAGGAAAATGGTATGGAGAGAGGAAGGGGAACAACTAAAAAATAAAAAAGAGGGGGGATCACCTCATGAGTCAAGTAGAGATCTGTTTAACTTAAGAGATCCGTTAAATGGTCTCACACAAGTGTTCATGTATAAAGAAAATAAATAAGCCTAATTATGGTAAACTACTAAGTACTAATCCAACTAAGAAATAAAAACAAAACATATTGTTGAAACATATTGGCCCATTTCTCTTGTGGGCTTGTTGGCTTTGCCCCATATTACTTCTTGTTTATCTTGAGCCTAGTCTACATCCCCTTTACCCTAACGGCAACCTATTTATCTTGCTACTGTTCAACGTTCTAATTAGATCAGAAGCCTCACACTTATCACACTCTCTGTAATCGCTCCCTTATCCTCTACTCATCATGGGATGTTGTCCTCTTCTCTTCGTTGGCTGTCGTTCTCTGCTCTTTGTGGGGTGTTGTTGATTGAGCTTTGTGCTCTTGTGGTCTCTGCGTGAGATAACCTTCTGTAGTGACCGGAGCAGTGTTACCTATGGTGATTTGGGCGTTGTGGTGCTAGGTTGTAAAGCTACCTTCGTGGTCTTGTTATGTTGCCTTGTTCTACTGTGATGCGGTTTGTTGTCCAAGGTGAAAGTTCAAGCCCAAGGAAAACCTGAGCCATCTCTTCTTTTTCCCGACACTTGAGTGTCTAATGACGAAGACCGTGCCTATGATGGAGGAAGGTGAAATACCAGCAAGGCCGATACTGAATAGTGGTATCAAAGCCACGGTACCCTCGTTGGGACACCTTCCGCCACTACATCTTCATCATCCCGCCACCCTCTATGGCCGCACCATTTCCCTGCTCCTTAGTGAGCTTTGCAAAGGTAAGTCAGAGTCCCCCGCCTAGGGACCTCCGCTCTGGTATTACCACTCGAACCTCCCATGTTCTTCTATTCTTAGTTGGCATCCTAGGAGTGGGCTTAGCCTTGGTATTTAGTAGTTTTAGGACTACTTATTTTTAGGCAAGATGCTACCACTATATATGTTTTTTTGTGTGTTGGTAAGAGTCTCTGTGTTGAGTCTCATGAATTTTGAATTTTTTGGGGTATATTTGTTCGTTTTGTAAGTCTGCTTGGGCTTCATGTCTTAAGCTTCTTGTTTTGCTTCCGCTGCACTATGTGTGTTGTTGTTTATCTTTATAACTTCTCCAATGTGTGCTCGTCTTTCTCTTGTGTTTGTTGAGGACTTGAGTGACCCCCTGAGCCACAAAAATCTATGTTGTGAACTGAGAAATCCTCTGTAGCTCCTCCGTTCCTCTACATTCTTGCTCCTTTTAATGGTAAAAGTAATTTTAACTTATGGAGACAGAAAATGAAATTTTTATTGATTAAGGAAAAAGTGTTTAAATCCATTGATATTAAATATAATGATAATGAAAATGAACACAAGAAATCTAAGATGAATGAGTATGCATTGTCTTCCATCATGTTGAACTTGTCGGATGTTATGTTAAGGAAAGTTTGTACCATTGTATCTGCTAAAGAATTGTGGGTTAAATTGGATGAGCTCTATAATCAGACTACTCTTCCTAGTCCAATGTTTTTACTTTAATTTTTTTTCAATTTTAAACTGTATTTGAATAAAGAGATGGATGCTAATTTGGATGATTTTAACAAACTCGTTCAAGATATTAAAGAGATGGGATGGATGATATTACATTTGATACATTTGTTAATAGGTTAAAAAGTAAAGAAATCGAGTTAAAGCATGGTCGGGGTGCTAAACTCCAGTTGATAATGTTATGTACATGAGGGAAAAGAATCATTCTAGTTCTAGACATAATAATAGGAAGTGTTATAGTTGTGGTGAAACGAGTCACTGTTCTAAACATTGTAGAAAACCTAAGGATAAGAATAAGAAAAATGGTGAGCAAGCTAATGTTGCCTCCACTAGTGATACTGTGTATGATCATAGTGATGTGTTGTGATATGGTGCTTCATCCTCTCTGGCTCTGTTGCTCCAAGTAAGGTGGAACTGTAGATGTGTTTTGTGAATTAGTATTGCTCTTTGTGGGTTGTGTTGTGTTTCTATGTGAATTTGTGATGCTCTTTGTGAGTTGTTGGATTTCTTTGTGATTTTATGGTACTCTTTGTGGGCGTGGTGTTTCTTAGTGAAATAATGTTGGGAATTTGTGGTGTTCTTTGTGAGCTTTCTGAACTTTCAGCACTAAGTGTGCACCTCTTTGTGGACACCTTTTGGTTTAAGGTAAAGCGTTTTTCTGTATGAAGTTGTTGTACTTGGTGTGCTTTGTATTGGTTCATCTTTGTGATCTGCACTAACTATGTCTTATCTCCTCTTTGTCTGTGTGATATTGCAAGAGAGAAAATATGGCGATGATGAATTTCCTCCGGACATTTTTAACAGCAACATATGCCACAAGGTGGAGATTGTTGTAATATTATGGCCCATTTACCTTGTGGTCTTAATGGCTTTGGCCCATATTACTTCTTGTTTATCTTGATCCCAACCCACATCCGCTTTACCCTAATGGCAGACTATTTTTTGTGCTACTATTCAACGTTCTAATTAGATCAGAAGCCTCACCTTCATCACACTCTCTATAATCGCTCCCTTTGCTCTTCATGGGCTGTCATTCTCTGCTCTTCGTGGGCAGTTATTGATTGAGCATTGTGCTCTTGTGGTCTTTGTGTGAACAACCTCCCATGGTGATCGGAGTAGTGTTAACTAGGGTGATTTGAGTGTTCTGGTGCTGGGTTGTAGAGCGACCTTTGTTGTTGCTGTCCCAGGTGAAAGTCCGGGCCCAATGAAAACCTGAGCCATCTCCTCTTTTTCCCGACACTTGAGTGTCTAACGACGAAGGCCATACCGACGACGGAGGAAGGTGAAACACCAGCGAGGCCGAAACCCAACACATATAAACTTTAAAATAATCAAAATAAATAACTAAATCTTTTAAACTCTAAATCCATCAATCCTCAAGTGATCATATTTAGCCAAGAATGCTAAGGGTGTCTCGTCCCCATTACATGTACCGAGTATTTTCTGGAGAAAATAAATTTCTCCAAAAATATGGACTCATATTGTAGTATATTTCTGTTAGCTTATATATATATTGTTGTATCATATATGTGTATTTCCTTAGTCTTAGATTCTTTCCTTTTTTCCATTTATGTTGTAATTCTCTGGTATATGTATCCTTAGTCGAAATAGGTCTTATGCACTCTATATATTATATTTGGCTCTATATATATATATATATATATATATTGTGATAATGTATCAAATCATTTTACAAAACCTAGTTTCTCCTACAATTTCATCGGTGATTCTATAATTTAAGTAGTATTAATTATATTTTAGTTTTATGTTAATTTTAAAAATAACTACAAGAAAACTAATCAATTCTAACACGTAAAATTCAGTAGGAATCGGATCAAAATCATTGAAATTATAGATTTTGGCGCATTTTATTCATCTCACTTCGTATACAGATGAAATTCAATATTTTCATCATATTTTGATATTTTTTTGCAACGATACGTTAGTGAAAAAATTCCACTTAATACATATAATATGCGTAGATAATTATTTTAGTACAAAAAGACACACAACTTTAACGTCTATAATTAACACGCTAAAACTCAATTGGGTGACAATCAAATTATAACTTAGAAACAATCAAATTATAACTTAGAAACATTGAGATACACAAAATAAAAATAAGATAAAAACTTGTATGAAACCGTCTATTGGGCCTCTTACGTTAGACGGGTCAAATAGAATCCAAACCCGCCCGAAAAATCCTTCCAAACCCGTAAAAACAATCAGGCGCATAGGCTCCACGCGCCCGCCCACGCGTGGCCGCTCAGGTATCACTAGGTATAAAGTAAAGTATCACTACGTGTTAAGTATCACTAACTGTTAAGTGAAGTATTATTAACTATGAAGTGAAGTATCATTATATATAAACTTGGTGAAATATCATTAACTATTAAGTGAAGTATCATTAGATATATATCCGGTAAGTATCATTAACTATGAAGTGAAGTATCATTAGATATAAATTTGGTGAAATATCATTCACTATTAAGTGAAGTATGATTAGATATATATCTAGTGAAGTATCATTAACTCTGATGTGAAGTATCATTAGCTATAAAGTGAAGTATCATTAGCTATGAAATGAAGTATCATTAACTATGAAGTGAATTATGATTAGATATAAATTTGGCAAAATATCATTAACTATTAAGTGAAGTATCATTAGATATATATCTGGTGAAGTATCATTAACTATCATGTGAAGTATCATTAATTATGAGATGAAGTATCATTAACTCAGAAGTGGAGTATAATATGATACTTCACTTCGCAGTTAGTGATACTTTACTTTATACCTAGTGATATCCGAGTCATTTTATTTTTTAATTATATATTTTATTCAACTCGAATCGGGTTGAGTTACGTCTAACGTAAGAACCCGTTAGACGATCTCACACAAGTGTGCCCCTAAAAATAAAATTGTATGTTCCAATTAAAAACCTTTGAAATATTTAACTGTTTTAAATTGTGTGTTAGTGCCACCGCATGCACTAAATATTTATGTTATTGTATTGGCGAGATATGTTCGACAATGTGTGCCTGGGTATGTCGCACGAAGATTTGTTTTCCGCTGTGCAAGAAAAGAAAGAACAGTTGGTGAACTGTTCCAGAGTATGTCCCAGACAAAACCAGGGACACTCTATTTATGGCAGTTTCCTTGTTGGAAAGATCTTGCGCCAAACCAGTTTGGAAGGTTATGATAGATTCGTTTTACTGCCTTGTGGTGTAGATCCGGTGCTGAATTAACCCTCCTACTCTTGGGAAGTATCTACACACGTTTGGAAGGCCACAAACCTCTTACCATGTTGGCGGCGGATGGAGATCGACGCCTATATGAAAACCGAATTGAGGAGCAATCGGTACCACTGATATTTTGTTTAGATTCTAGTGTTAGAATCAGTTTGTGGTCATTTTTTTGTAACTAGTAGTTGTTCATTAAAACGTTCAACGTGATAGACTAGTTTTGAGTGTTTACGAGTGAAACACGTGAGGGATTTTTTATATCCATTTTGTACGCAATCTCGGGAGAGATTGTAAGTTGAAGTCGTGAGTAGCTAGAGAGAGTCTAGTGTCATGGTTGTGAGGGGATCTTACAACTTTCGGCTAGCGAAAGAGTTCGAGGAGAAGAACGGGCGACATAAGGCGGGAGGCTTGTATGTGTAAGATCTTTAATACACTCTTCAAAGGAGTACCAGTCGAATCTTCAAGTTTGGGAGCAATCCCCCCAGAGTAGGTTGTTTGAACCGAACTGGGTTATCATCTTGTGCGTTTTTACTGCTTTATTCGTTTATGTTCTTGCATCTGTCCCACACATATTACAGAACAATTTTTAAGCAGTTAACTAAAAATGTTTAAGCACGGATTACTGTTTTTCAATTGGCACCAGAGCGGGTTGCCTGTATTCAGGGTTGATCTTGGGGTATTAATCCGTGTTATTGTGTTGTTTTTGTCGAGATGGACTCGATGAAAGAAGGAGCCTCGACGGTGCGACCTCCGCTCCTTGATGGTAATAATTATGCCTATTGGAAAGCTCGTATGACAGCTTTCATTCGCTCAATTGATGAGCGTGCCTGGAAGATGGTGACTGAAGGGTGGAAGCCTCCTATCAAGAAGGATGAGAAAGGCAAAGCGGTGCTGAAGCCAGAAGAAGAGTTTGACGATGCTGATTATCTGATCATGGGGCTGAATGCTAAAGCCATGAACGCCATTTTTTCTGCAGTGGACATGAACGTGTTGAAACTCATCTCCACATGTGACAAGGCAAAGGATGCATGGGATATTCTTCAAACTGCTTTCGAAGGAACGAGCAGTGTTCGTGCATCTCGTATGCAGCTCCTCACTACCAGATTTGAAAACCTTCGAATGGATGAAGGTGAAAAGCTTGCTGATTTCAACGCCAAGATTTGTGACATAGCTAATGAAAGCTTTGCACTTGGTGATGCCATCTCGGAGGAGAAACTTGTGCGGAAAGTTCTGCGATCTCTTCCTAAGAGATTTACATATAAAGTCACGGTGATAGAAGAGGCCAAGGACGTGAGCAAGATGAAGTTACAGGAGTTGATGGGGTCCCTGAGGACTTTTGAAATGGGACTAACAGATGAAGAGACAGTTCAGAAGAAAAGCATAGCTTTTCAAGCCGGCTCCAGTGCTGATGTTCCAAGTAATGTCTCTGACAAAAATGATCTGGCTGAGTCAATTGCCCTTCTGACAAAGAATTTCTCAAAATTTGTCAAACGTTATGAGAAGTCTTCACAGAATAATTATGTCAAGAACAGATTCTTCAAACCTCGGAGATCTAAAGATGAAGATTCCATTGAAGAAAAACAGAAGGAGGTCAAGTGTAGAGAATGTGGGGGTCTTGGGCACTATCAAGCTGAATGTGCTAACACCTTAAAGAAGAAGAATAAATCATACAGTTCCACTCTTAGTGAAAGTGATGATCCAGATGATAGTGAGAGTGATGAAGAATGCGTGAGCAACCATATTGCTTTCATGACACATTCTAACAAAGAACCTGTGTCTAATTCTGTCTCTGACAGACATAATGACAATGTTTCGGAATGCAGTGATGATGAAGAATTCACTGAAGAATCTGCCATAGAAGCTTACAAAAAGCTTCATGAGAGCTGGATCATGGTGGTTAAAGTCAATGAAGGGCTGATGAAAGAGAATGGTGATCTCATTAAAGAGAGAGATTGTTTGTCCACGCGCCTCAGTGAATTGCAGAATGATCTTCAACAGTCCAGAAACAATTCTCACTCTCAGAATGGTGAACTACTTCATCTAAAGAAGCTTGTTAAGATGATGAACTCTGGATCATCTCAGCTCGATGACATCTTTTCTAAAGGAAAAAGTCCGCAGGACCATACAGGTCTTGGATACACTGGTGTGAAGTTTTCCGATCGTTTCTATCAAGGACAAACATCTGGAAAGCATGATGAATCTGTTCCAGAACCTGAATTTAAATCAGAGATCAAGCAGCCACAGCCTCCAAAGTCACAGCCTCGAAAGAATGGAGTTGTCTGCCACTATTGTAGAAAACCTGGTCACATTCGACCTTACTGTAGGTACTACGTCAATGATCTCAAAAGAATGAGGAGGAAAGGTCGATCTCAGAATGACCTGAATTTCAGAAGACAATCTATGCGGAACAGATCCTGGAACAGTCACAAGAACTATGTTGTTCACACTGCCCTCAATATTCACGCAAAGAGCAGCTGGTACTTTGACAGCGGATGCTCGCAACACATGACTGGAGATGCCAGTATGTTGAAGAATATCCAAACGGATTGTTCTTATCAATCCGTTACTTTTGGAGACGGTGTTAAGGGAAGAGTTCTTGGCCGTGGTCATCTAAATGTTGAAGGAATGCCCAACTTGGAGGATGTTTTGCTTGTTGAAGGAGTGAAAGCTAACTTAATTAGCATAAGTCAACTCTGCGATCAAGGTCTCTTGGTTCATTTTACTAGAGACAAATGTCTTGTGAAGAACAAATAATGTGTGCTGCTGATGGATGGAGACAGATCAAGGGATAATTGTTACCTTCTCAACATGAAAGGTAATTGCTTCAGAACTCAGCTTGATGAAGCAAACATATGGCATGAAAAGCTCGGCCATGTGAGTTACAGAAACATGCAATGTCTCATGAAGACAGAAGCTGTGAATGGAGTCCCTAAGTTTGATATTGATCATGGTAAAATTTGTGGACCGTGTCAAGTAGGAAAATAGATTCATACATCACATAAATCTATTAAGAAGATTACCACCTCAAAAGTCTTGGAGCTGTTGGACGGAAGAAGTTTATTTTTGTGTGTGTGGATGATTTCACACGATTCACCTGGGTGGAGTTCCTTAGAGATAAGGGAGAAACTTTTGAGACATTCAAAAATCTTTGTCTCAAGCTTGAACTGGAGAAGGCAATAGCTATGATGAGAATTCAAAGTGATCATGGTCGTGAATTTGAAAATGCTTACTTCAAATATTTTTGTGAAGAAAAAGGTATTGCTCAGGAGTTTTCTGCACCAAAAATGCCTCAACAAAATGGTGTTGTTGAGAGGAAAAATCGGACTCTTCAAGAAATGAGCCGAGTCATGTTGAAGGCAAAATCTGTCCCTGACAATCTATGGGCTGAAGCTGTGAATACAGCATGTCATGTTATTAATCGGGTGTATTTCAGACCCAAGACAAGAGTTACTCCCTACGAGCTGTGGAAAGGGAAGAAACCAAATTTAAAGTACTTTCACATCTTCGGAAGTACTTGCTATATGTTAAGAGACCGAGAGCAGCTTGGCAAGTTTGATGCCAAAGGAGATGAATGCATTTTTCTCGGATATTTGAGAAATAGTCGGGCCTATCGAGTGTTCAACAAGAGGACCAAGACGGTGACGGAGTCCATCAATATTGTTGTAGATGATCTGGAAGAACCTGTTGCCCAGATTGATGAAGAGATTGTTGATGTCACAACTCTTGTGCCAGCTTCTGTTCCAGACAGTTTGGAACACAATGATCAAGCTGAGTTGAGAAACGAGAACCTGAATAGCCTCAAACCTTCAAAAGGTGTGCAGAAGCATCATTCTGCAACAGACATCATTGGTGATGTGAGTGAAGGAGTTAGAACCAGAGGAGTTCGAAAGAATTATCGTGAGATGATTGCAAATGTCTGCTATACTTCTACAACTGAGCCCAAGAACGTTAAAGAGGCCTTACAAGATGATCGATGGATTCATGCCATGCAAGAAGAGCTCTTGCAGTTTGAAAGAAATGAAGTATGGGATTTTGTTCCATGTCCTAAAGGTGTTAATGTGATCGGCACGAAGTGGATCTTCAAGAATAAAACCGATGAAGAAGGGAACATAACCAGAAATAAGGCGAGACTTGTGGCACAAGGTTATTCACAAGTTGAAGGTGTGGATTTTGACGAGACGTTCGCTCCAGTTACTCGTCTTGAATCTGTCAGGTTGCTCCTTGCCATGGCTGCATGGATGAAGTTTAAATTGTACCAAATGGATGTGAAGAGTGCCTTCTTAAATGGGTACTTATCTGGAGATGTGTTTGTAAGCCAACCCAAAGGCTTTGAAGACCCATACCATCCTGAGTATGTGTACAAACTGAAGAAGGCCCTCTACGGTCTCAAGCAAGCTCCACGAGCTTGGTACGAACGACTTACCAAATACCTTCTGGAGAAAGGATACGTTCGTGGTGGTGCTGATAGAACTCTCTTCATCAAGAGAGAAAAATCTGACGTGATCATCGTTCAGATTTATGTGGATGATATTGTCTTTGGATCTGTCTCGGACAGAATGGTGAAAGACTTCGTGAAGGACATGACTTCTGAATTTGAGATGAGTCTTGTAGGTGAACTAACCTACTTTCTGGGGCTTCAAGTGAAGCAAAAGGATGATGGAATCTTTGTATCTCAAACGAAGTATGCAAAGAACTTAATCAACAGATTGGAAAGTTGCAACCCGAAAAGAACTCCGATGGGGACATCTTCAAAGATGTTAAAAGATGAAGCTGGTGTTGCCATTGAGCAAACCTTGTACCGAAGTATGATTGGGAGTCTGCTCTACCTTACAGAAAGTAGGCCAGACATTTGTTACAGCGTGGGAATTTATGCTCGCTACCAATCTGAACCCAAAGAAAGTCACTTGAAATGTGTCAAGCACATAATCAAGTACATAAAGGGTACTTCTGAGTTGAGACTTTGGTTTTCCTATGATACGAACCCTAGTTTGGTAGGGTATTGCGATGCAGATTGGGTAGGTTGTACTGAAGATAGGAAGAGTACCTCTGGAGGATGTTTCTTCCTTGGAAATAACATGGTGTCATGGTTCAGCAAGAAACAGAATTCTATCTCACTGTCTACTGCCGAAGCAGAATATATCGCTGCTGGAAGTTGCTGCACTCAACTTTTGTGGATGAAACAAATGCTGCATGACTATGGCGTCCCACAGTCTGTCCTTACCATATACTGTGACAATATGAGTGCGATAAACATTTCAAAAAATCCAGTTCAGCACTCTCGTACAAAGCACATAGACATTCATCACCACTTTATCCGGGGGCTTGTTGAAGATGGATCCCTTGTGATCGAATATGTTGGAACAGATGCCCAGCTTGCGGACATCTTTACAAAGGCACTTGATAGCAGAAGGTTTGAAACACTAAGATCCTCCTTGGGTCTTTGTGTTCTCTAAACTTCTCCGTTGTGAGAAGACTCTCTATACAGTCTTGGTCAGTGATATATGTATAGAGAGTATAAAATGACCATGGTTAATATGGTCTGTAAGTGTTGTGCCAATATCTGTCTCGGACAGTTTCTGCTTTGGACGAACGGTTACTTTTCAATGGCTAGTTGTGCCTTGATTTTCGCACCACGATCGATTCCACTTCTCCACACCTAGTTGCGGGGTGATGTGTGAGGAATAAGTGAGTTAAGGAAATATCCTTTTAGAGTTTCCTAATTAAGGTCTTAACTTTATTTTTCAAAAGAGACAGAATCGTTGCAAAATTTCCAAGTCGTTCTCTCTCTGTGGTGTGTGTTTGAATTTTCGTTGTTCGAACTCTAATGGCGGACAAAGCTGTTTCTTCTAAGCCCACTCAAGTGAAGAACCCCAGAATCTTCCTCTGAAGCTCTTGCTTCTGTGGCACCTTCTGCTGATTTGCCGCCTTGATCTGTGTCTGAGACAGATCTCGATGTTCAATCCTCTCCTAGGGTTTTTGAAGTGCCATCCTCTCCGCCCATGGTGTCTGAGGAAATTTTGGATGCCTCAATTACAGCTGCTATTGAGAATGTTGGAGGAAATGAAGTCTCCATGGCCTCTGTTGAAGATGATGTTGCCGTCACCCCTGCTGTTGACGAAGATCTTACCTCTATTGAGGAATTTGCTGCATCTCTTGACGCGCTGAAATTTGTTCAAGCTCCATCTATCTCTGTTGCTGATCCTGTGGTGAGTGACACGCCCGTTGTCACGGTTCAAGTTCCTCTTGGTAAAGTATCACCTGTTGCTGCTGCTGAAAACCTTGTTCATGATCAAGGTGAAGATGATGTTGATATCTCCTTCCTCGATGAGGAGTCTCCTGTTAATGAGGATGTTTCTGTCCCTCCTCCAAAGGCTACCTCCTCCAAAACTCGCGGGTCCAAACGTAAGTTGGAGTTGAGAGATGAACCAGTCACTCTTCCAGTATCTAATGATGAAGATGACACATCCATTGCCAAATTGAAATCCAAAGTGTTGGCCAAGGTTGCTGAGAAGAAGGGTTCTCCTTCAAAAACCCTCAAATCCAAAAAAGTTGCTGCTAAGAAGGGGCCTTCGTCAAAACCCCCAAAATCAGTGAAGCCTGCTGGGAAAAAGGCTGTTCCTAAGAAGCCTGAGGTTGTTCCTGCTCGCCGTATTACACGGAGTGTGTCTGAGCAGAGGATGGGGTTGATGTCGGGTCATCGTCGCCCGCTGATGAAGCAAGCCAGAGCACCTTCCCTCTCTGATGAAGAAGCAGAGGATGTCCCAGAGTCTGTTCCAGACAGATCAGATTCCGATTCTGAGGACTTTGGTTCAAGTAAGTTTATCTCTGCCCTTCACCAAAATCAATTCAAGATTGTTGCTGGTCGCTCGTTGATTACCGAGCGTTGTTTGGTTAAGATTGATATAGAGGGAACTGGTGTTGATTCTCTGTTGCATGATCTCCAGTTAGAGAAATCTGCTTTTTCTGCTCCTCCTTTTATTGCTGATGTTGTGCATGAATTTTATGCCAACTTGTCCAAACGCATGCGTGATGCTTCCTTTGAGCATGCTTTTTCTGTGTTTGTGCGGGGTCATTGAATTGCTTTTTCCCCTGCCGCGATTAATGATTTTTTGGGTCGTGAGAACCTTGTTGCTCATGCACCTGTTTTTGATTTGAATGAAGTGGTGTCGGAATTGACTGGAGGAAGTCGGGTGGTTTGGCCCTCGGGGCGTGCGTTGTTAGCGTCTGATCTGAGTGTGAAGTACTCAATACTTCACAAGGTTGCTGTTCGGAATTGGTTGCCCAGTACTCATGATTCTACTGTTGGCAAGTCCATGGCTTTGTTGCTATTCACAGTAGGCACTCGTAGTGAGTTTAATCTTGGCCTGCTGATCTTTGAGAACGTCATTGCTCATGCCGAATCAACTCGTACCCAGCAACCTGTTGGCTATCCTGGCCTAATTTTCAGCATCATAATGGCCCAGCATGATGTTGTTTCTGCAAATGATATGTATGCGCCTGTTGCGCAACCTTTGTCAATCAGCCACAAGCTGTTTTCGTCCCAGCATGCTCCGGATGTTCCTTCCCGTGATGCTGATGAAAGCTCGAGACCTGTGCCACCATCTGTCCCAGACAGATCTGCTGCCTCTTTTGCTGTCACTTCTGTTTTCTTTGACAGGCATATCAAGTCTCTGGAGCGTGAAGTTGTGTTTCTGAGCAAGTCCATTCGGACTTTCAAGACCAGGAAATAGGAGTTGGAGGCCTTGCTCATTGATCTCCGGGCCCGAGCCCTTAGCCTTGCCTCACCGTTTGACGTGCCGAGTGCTTCCTCTGTTCCTGCTACTGATAAGCCGGCTGCTGCTAATGCCGATGATGATGATGATGTTGCTGCCTCCCCGGCCTGACGTTTGGTGTTTGCCGTTTCTGGCAACAATTAAGGGGGAGAAGAAATGTTGGTGAACAAAGGCCACGGTTGGATGAAGGATGGTCCTTTGCTGCTGCTGCTATGTTGAACGTGTGCTCATTTTTTTATGTTTGATGATTTCTGAACAAACAATTTATTGGGGATGCTGTTTTACCCCATTTTATTTTTGTTGGTCTGTACTATATTTTTGATCGATTGACAATGCAGTTCTACACTGCGAAAACAATGCTCTGATCGTGATGAAGGCAGTCCCAGTTCAGATTCAGGGGGAGTGTGCTTGTAACTGTCTCTGACAGTTTTTGAATATATCACTCATTTTGATATATTGTTGATCTGCGAAGTTTATTCAAGCGTTGTGCAGATCGTGATGATAATTGTCGACCATAAACGCCAAAGGGGGAGATTGTTAGTGCCACTGCATGCACTAAATATTTTTGTTATTGTATTGGCGAGATATGTTCGACAATGTGTGCCTGGATATGTCCCACAAAGATTTGTTTTCCGTTGTGCAAGAAAAGAAAGAACAGTTGGTGAACTGTTCCAGAGTATGTCCCAGACAGAACCAGGGACACTCTATTTATAGCAGTTTCCTTGTTGGAAAGATCTTGCGCCAAACCAGTTTGGAATGTCAAGATAGATTCGTTTTACTGCCTTGTGGTGTAGATCCGGTGCTGAATTAACCCTCCTACTCTTGGAAAGTATCTACACACGTTTGGAAGGCCACAAACCTCTTACCATGTTGGCGGCGGATGGAGATCGACGCCTATATGAAAACCGAATTGAGGAGCAATCGGTACCACTGATATTTTGTTTAGATTCTAGTGTTAGAATCAGTTTGTGGTCGTTTTTTTGTAACTAGTAGTTGTTCATTAAAACGTTCAACGTGATAGACTAGTTTTGAGTGTTTACGAGTGAAACACGTGAGGGATTTTTTATATCCATTTTATACGCAATCTCGGGAGAGATTGTAAGTTGAAGTCGTGAGTAGCTAGAGGGAGTCTAGTGTCACGGTTGTGAGGGGATCTTACAACTTTCGGCTAGCGAAAGAGTTCGAGGAGAAGAACGGGCGACATAAGGCGGGAGGCTTGTATGTGTAAGATCTTTAATACACTCTTCAAAGGAGTACCAGTCGAATCTTCAAGTTTGGGAGCAATCCCCCCAGAGTAGGTTGTTTGAACCGAACTGGGTTATCATCTCGTGCGTTTTTACGGCTTTATTCATTTATGTTCTTGCATCTGTCCCACACATATTACAGAACAATTTTTAAGCAGTTAACTAAAAACGTTTAAGCACGGATTACTGTTTTTTAATTGGCACCAGAGCGGGTTGCCTGTATTCAGGGTTGATCTTGGGGTATTAATCCATGTTATTGTGTTGTTTTTGCCGATATGGACTCGATGAAAGAAGGAGCCTCGACGGTGCGACCTCCGCTCCTTGATGGTAATAATTATGCCTATTGGAAAGCTCGTATGACAGCTTTCATTCGCTCAATTGATGAGCGTGCCTGGAAGATGGTGACTGAAGGGTGGAAGCCTCCTATCAAGAAGGATGAGAAAGGCAAAGCGGTGCTGAAGCCAGAAGAAGAGTTTGACGATGCTGATTATCTGATCATGGGGCTGAATGCTAAAGCCATGAACGCCATTTTTTCTGCAGTGGACATGAACGTGTTGAAACTCATCTCCACATGTGACAAGGCAAAGGATGCATGGGATATTCTTCAAACTGCTTTCGAAGGAACGAGCAGTGTTCGTGCATCTCGTATGCAGCTCCTCACTACCAGATTTGAAAACCTTCGAATGGATGAAGGTGAAAAGCTTGCTGATTTCAACGCCAAGATTTGTGACATAGCTAATGAAAGCTTTGCACTTGGTGATGCCATCTCGGAGGAGAAACTTGTGCGGAAAGTTCTGCGATCTCTTCCTAAGAGATTTACATATAAAGTCACGGTGATAGAAGAGGCCAAGGACGTGAGCAAGATGAAGTTACAGGAGTTGATGGGGTCCCTGAGGACTTTTGAAATGGGACTAACAGATGAAGAGACAGTTCAGAAGAAAAGCATAGCTTTTCAAGCCGGCTCCAGTGCTGATGTTCCAAGTAATGTCTCTGACAAAAATGATCTGGCTGAGTCAATTGCCCTTCTGACAAAGAATTTCTCAAAATTTGTCAAACGTTATGAGAAGTCTTCACAGAATAATTATGTCAAGAACAGATTCTTCAAACCTCGGAGATCTAAAGATGAAGATTCCATTGAAGAAAAACAGAAGGAGGTCAAGTGTAGAGAATGTGGGGGTCTTGGGCACTATCAAGCTGAATGTGCTAACACCTTAAAGAAGAAGAATAAATCATACAGTTCCACTCTTAGTGAAAGTGATGATCCAGATGATAGTGAGAGTGATGAAGAATGCGTGAGCAACCATATTGCTTTCATGACACATTCTAACAAAGAACCTGTGTCTAATTCTGTCTCTGACAGACATAATGACAATGTTTCGGAATGCAGTGATGATGAAGAATTCACTGAAGAATCTGCCATAGAAGCTTACAAAAAGCTTCATGAGAGCTGGATCATGGTGGTTAAAGTCAATGAAGGGCTGATGAAAGAGAATGGTGATCTCATTAAAGAGAGAGATTGTTTGTCCACGCGCCTCAGTGAATTGCAGAATGATCTTCAACAGTCCAGAAACAATTCTCACTCTCAGAATGGTGAACTACTTCATCTAAAGAAGCTTGTTAAGATGATGAACTCTGGATCATCTCAGCTCGATGACATCCTTTCTAAAGGAAAAAGTCCGCAGGACCATACAGATCTTGGATACACTGGTGGGAAGTTTTCCGATCGTTTCTATCAAGGACAAACATCTGGAAAGCATGATGAATCTGTTCCAGAACCTGAATTTAAATCAGAGATCAAGCAGCCATAGCCTCCAAAGTCACAGCCTCGAAAGAATGGAGTTGTCTGCCACTATTGTAGAAAACCTGGTCACATTCGACCATACTGTAGGTACTATGTCAATGATCTCAGAAGAATGAGGAGGAAAGGTCGATCTCAGAATGACCTGAATTTCAGAAGACAATCTGTGCGGAACAGATCCTGGAACAGTCACAAGAACTATGTTGTTCACACTGCCCTCAATATTCACGCAAAGAGCAGCTGGTACTTTGACAGCGGATGCTCGCAACACATGACTGGAGATGCCAGTATGTTGAAGAATATCCAAAAGGATTGTTCTTATCAATCCGTTACTTTTGGAGACGGTGTTAAGGGAAGAGTTCTTGGCCGTGGTCATCTAAATGTTGAAGGGATGCCCAACTTGGAGGATGTTTTGCTTGTTGAAGGAGTGAAAGCTAACTTAATTAGCATAAGTCAACTCTGCGATCAAGGTCTCTTGGTTCATTTTACTAGAGACAAATGTCTTGTGAAGAACAAATAATGTGTGCTGCTGATGGATGGAGACAGATCAAGGGACAATTGTTACCTTCTCAACATGAAAGGTAATTGCTTCAGAACTCAGCTTGATGAAGCAAACATATGGCATGAAAAGCTTGGCCATGTGAGTTATAGAAACATGCAATGTCTCATGAAGACAGAAGCTGTGAATGGAGTCCCTAAGTTTGATATTGATCATGGTAAAATTTGTGGACCGTGTCAAGTGGGGAAACAGATTCATACATCACATAAATCTATTAAGAAAATTACCATCTCAAAAGCTTTGGAGCTGTTGCATATGGACTTGATGGGGCCTGTTTAAACTGAAAGTATTAGATAGAAGAAGTTTATTTTTGTGTGTGCGGATGACTTCACACGATTTACATGGGTTGAGTTCCTTAGAGATAAGGGAGAAACCTTTGAGACATTCAAGACTCTGTGTCTTAAGCTCGAAGTGGAGAAAGCAACAGCTGTGATGAGAATTCGAAGTGATCACGGTCGTGAATTTGAAAATGCTTATTTCAAATGTTTTTGTGAAGAAAGAGGTATTGCTCAGGAGTTTTCTGCACCAAAAACGCCTCAACAAAATGGTGTTGTTGAAAGGAAAAATCGGACTCTTCAAGAAATGAGCCGAGTCATGTTGAAGGCAAAATCTGTCCCAGACAACTTATGGGCAGAAGCTGTAAAACTTGAAAGATGTATTCAGTGTGCATCCTAACGAATTCTTGTAGTTATTTTATGCAAATAAACACTGGTCCCTCATGCCAAAGAGTGGGGGAATATTTTAAAAAGTGTTACTTTAATACCGTAAAGTATCTCGTTTATGTTATTGAAAATTATGCTATTTTTTTTTATAAAAAATTCACTATTTTTTTATAATTATTACTATATTTTTTAAATTTAAAAAAAGTATCATTTCTAATACTGAATAAATATCACATCTAACACTCGAAAATATCCATCTATAAATATACAACCATTATATTGTACATAAGAATTTGCCTTTTAAAATTCTTGGATCGGAGACCACGAGAAATATATGCGGTATTAATGTATTATATTCTATAATAGTGCTGTTTCATCTCATTTTTCCAAATCTAGGGTTATCGATCAATACATTTATTTACTTTTTTTATATACTTTTATCAATTTAGAGTTAGAAACATAACTATCAATTAAGAGCATGAAATATGAAAATTATCATTTTAGATCGGTTAGTACTAATGTTGATCACACATATTTTAATTTATTCATAATCTTTGATTTTTCCTAATTTTGTGGATATCTTATATACTTGAATTTAATGTATTTTAAATATCCTTGATATAGATGGAATATGCGATTTGATATATTTTAATATAAGAGCTGAAAAATATTGATTTAATATGGTAGAGTTTCATATTGAATAGGAATGTTTCCTTGTTGATAACTTTGATTGTTTCCATCTTTCTATTAATTTATTTTGTAGCAAAGAAGAGCACGAAATTTGTACTTGATCAAATCCTACTACACATATATAAAATGAGGCTTTCAGATAATAGAAGAAAAGAAGAAGTCTTGCATTATATCTCGGAAGAAATGTGAGCTACTGCAGACTTTAATGTTATTTTGAGTGTTAAGTATTTTTGTTCAACATCCCACATTTGATCTTTTGTATCTGAAGTTTCAGAGTAGTTAAGGGTTGTTGCGTTTGGTATTGTGCCTTCAGTCATATCACTTTTGTATTTGGAGAGATTCCGATGCTTGAAGAAGACATCTTTAAGGGACATTTTTTCACATTGTTTTTTGTAATTCACCTGTATTTATAGTGACGTTGTAGCCATCAAGTCGTGTTACAAATACACATTGTATTTGTAGTACATTAAAAAAATCATGCTTATTTTATTTATGCTGCTTGTTATGTCTAATATTATGATCTGTATTTTAACATTGAACGCAACATTACTTTGTTTATACTTTGTACGTTTTTCAGCAAAATTAAACGCCTAAATCTTTGTAATTGGTTTCCACAGTGTCTCCCGATTTCTCTCAAGATCATCGACGAATGAAATTATAAATCTAAAAACCTCTTAAATCATGTGTCTTGATTCTTGTTTATGTTTAATATTAATTTTCAATGAAAATTTCTTCACGAATTATCTATTAAATTTAATAAACAATTCAATAAAAATAATTATAAATAAAATAAGAATCAAAATAATTTTTTTCAATCTTTCAGATTTCGAGTTATCACTTTTCTATCTTTCAGACTCTAAATTGATAAACTCCTGATTCTTTTAGCATGTTATGTTGATGATTGAGAGGAAGATTGTAGTAGATATATGAGTGCTACTACACATTTGATTTGCAAATTGTACAGTTGTACGGCCATATACATTTGTGGGCAGAAATTCATTATAGCACAGCAAGTGAAGTCCATTCAACATCCAACCATCGATAAAGACATTGTTGGTGGAATTGACTTAATTTCATCGTAACGCCTAAGGTCATGCATATCTATATTGGGAGAAAAATAAAATAAAAAATTGATATAGTGCCTCTTGCGGTTATCTAACTGGCGGGGATGGAATATATGACTTGACTTAAAGGTAATGATGAGTTCACTTGTCTAGTGTGATTTGCGGGGTTTTGTCCATACTACAACCAATGCATGTGTATATTCTGTCACAATAGGTCTATTGAGACACTTAAGAGTGTCTCAATAGACCTATTGTGACACTTAAAAGTATCTATTGTGACAAATATGTACATGCATTGGTTTGTAGCATGGACAAAACTGATTTGCGGTCTGTAATAACAGTTGCTGGAAATTTTATTTTCAACGTTCTTTGCATTGAATTATTATTATTTTAAATTTTCTAGTCACAAAACAATGTTATTGTGAGATGATGTTGAATAATAAATGTTCTTTGAATGCATGGATCCGGTGAGCCAGTTTATTTTAAAGAGGATATTGGGGTCATTTCAACCCCATACTTTATTAAAACCTGATAAATAGCTCTTTAAAATGAGAAAATATTGATTTTGGTCCCATAGGACATCGGGTATTTCAATTTTGGTCCCGACACTATCATTTTTTGTTCCAAACAGAGTTAGTATCGATTTTGGTTCCCTTTTTTGCCTTGAAATCATGGAACCAAAAATGATATTCTTAAACCTATGGGACTATAACTGGGCAATTTTTTTGAAAAAGGACCAAAAATGATAGTGTCGGGACCAAAATCGAAATACCCGATGTCCTATGGGATCAAAATCAAAATTAACTCTCTTTAAAACTATTCAACAGAAGCAAAAATTTATGGAAAAGGATAATTCAACGAAATGAATGGAAATTTCAAGAGAATCCTAGACACTAGTAACTGGTGGCACATTAATATATTTTCATATTATAAAATACTCCCTCCGATCCGTTTCTATATAAATTTCATTTTGAAAGAATGCACACAAATTAATAAATTAATTAAATTACCTAATACACTCTTGTGTGAAGACATTAAATAAGTTAAATATAGATATTTAAATGCATTAAATAAGGGTAAATATGTGAAAAATGTGAATTTATATCTCAAATTTGTAGAATGACACTTTTTTTTGAAATAAAATTAAAATGTTAAAATGACATTTATACAGAAACAGAGGGAGTATAAAATTAAAATGTTAAAATGATATTTTTTAAGCCAGACACTCATGCGGTCCTCTAATCGAACCTTTGTGTCAAACGGGCAGGTCAAATCGCTCCGAAACCCGTCCCAAATCTGCCCAGACACGATCTAAACCCGTGACAATAAAAATGAAATTGAAATTGCATTAGCGCTGAGGTATCATGCTGATGTCAGCAAACATAACTCAGACTGCAAATGATTTAATCCGATTTGCGCATAATACAAAAAATACCAAATTCAAGAACTTTCCATACTATCTCATTTAAAATGTAACATGGTCATAATTAGATGAAAAAATATAGATGAAAAATACAAAATATTAATTTTTCATACATGCATAAGTTCTATATAAAATTAAAAGGAAAATAAATAATCATTTATGTACTCTATGTTTGACCTCTTATCAATTTTAGTATCCTATGTATTATTTCGGTCAAAATGAAACACTAACAATAGTACAATACATATTTTGATAATTTTCGTCTCAGTTATGTACAATACCATGCTTATCGGTTATTTGGATCATTTGTATACTTTTTTAAAGTTGAAGGACAAAATTAAAAATTTTTAAAAAAATTATGTAATTTAATTTATTTTTTAAAAATAATATAATTTTATTTTTTAATATAAATTGAAAATTATAAAAAATTATGTAATTTTTATTTAAAAAAAATAAAATATATTTCTTTAAATTAGCTACTAATATATATATATATATATATATATATATATATTAAAAAAGAAAATTATATAACTTTTAAAATTTAAAATTACATATTTTTTAAATTAAATTAAATATTTTTTAGAAAATTAAAAAATATATAGTTTTTAAAATTTATAGATAAAATTATTTTTAGCAATAATAAAATTAATTTTTTTAAAAATAAATATATATATATATATTTTGAAAATAAATTATGTAATTTTTTAAAATAAATGAAATTATGTAATTTTTTTAAAAATTATAATTACATAACATTTTATAATTTTAAAAAATTATAAAAATAATTTAAATGGCCCATAAATCTTCTATTCTAGGTAATTGAGACAAAAATGGTTAAAACAAGTATTGTTAATGTATCATTTTGACTAAAATAATATGCATGGTACCAAAAGAGATAAGAAATCAAACATAAGATACCAAAATGATCATTTTTCCTAAATTAAATTCTAACCAAATAATTGTGTAACCTAATTGAGATGTAATAATCTTTAATTTGGATGTAATAAACTCTAATTGAGATTAATAAACTATGTCTGAAATAAAGCTAAATAATCTATTAACTAAAAAAATGAATCTAATTGAGATGTAATGAACCATCTTATGAATAAAGTAAACCATAATTAAAATGAAATAAGATCATATAAATCAAGTATTAGACGAATAATTTTTTATATTACAGTGATACTTTTCAATTTGAAACGTAATACTTATTCCTTTGTTTTTTCGTTGGTTTGGACTGGTTGTCCAGGTGACCCGTCTGACGTAAGTCTTCGATAAGACTATCTGACAAGAGACTTTGTCTTTTTTTTTTTGGCGCAAAGAGTCGTGCACACCCGTTATATATAAGCATTATATCAAACGAATACTTTTAATATGAGAAGTGATAGTTTTAGAGAAAAATTCAATTTTTGTTCCGTAGGACATGCCTTAGTCCATTTTTGATCCCGAAACTATCTATTTTGGTCCCGAAGGAATTGAAGTATAAATTTTAGTTACGACGTGGCGTTTTCCATTAAAATTAATATTGATTTTGATTTCATTTTACTTTCAATTTTGATCTAAAAAGGAATAATTTCAAGAATATCTTTAACAATTTTTGGAGGCAAAATGAAGTGATTTCACTATTAAAATGGAGGGAAAATTCAGGAGAGTATTATTGTAGAAATCGAAAAAGAGCCAATTTATTTTTAGCCACTTAAAGTTTTAAACATACTTTTTTTAGCAGACTTTCCTACTTGGACGAGAATTCCTTTCATAGTTGGAATCAACTTCTTCATCTATAAAATGACTCAATGGTAGACGAATATATATACATCCATATACATCAACACACATTCAATTCAATCCAAATCATCCATCCACCTAGATTGAAAGCTGCAGAGAAAAGCTAGAAGATTGAAGAACAAGAGATTCAAGTCAACCAAGATTGAAGATGATAATTCTTCCGAGTTTTATTATTTTTTTTATTTTGTTAAACATGAACTATTGTTGATGTTTTGTTATTTACTATGGATAGCTAAACTTTAGTATTCCAGGGTCGAGAGATGATTTTTAACACTAGATCTAGATCAATTGACTTGTTAATCAATAACACTCGAAAGAGTTGAAATTAATTAAGAGGACAATAAACCTTAAGATCTGTTAGGAGTTGCATGGTATTAATTGAACTGAGACATTAATTATATTGTGTGATCCACGTTTTAGGTGCTTCGAGAAGAGGTCTAAAATAATTGTGTGGTTGTCCTTGCAATATATAAGTCTCAACATAGGTAATTAATTAATTGACAAATTAATTTAGTTGAATGAATAATGATTCGACAACAATTCTAGAATGCGTCTTTATCTCCTTTTTTTTTCTCATGGGATTTCTATCTTTGTGATTCACCTTTATTTCCTTTTATTTGTTTCTTATAGTTTTAAATCCAAAACATTTAATTCATTCGTCTAGATAACATAATTAAGAAAACTAAATTGTGGTATTTAAATAATTAAAATATTAAATCCCTGTGGTTACGATACTCTTGTTCACCGCTACACTATAAACCAAATTGTGCACTTGCAATAAGGTTAATATAACCATGAACACTTTTCAATATTAGAAGTGATACTTTTCAGTATTAAAGAGTTAGAGTGATACTTTTCGGTATTAAAAGCAATTTTTTTGTCTCATATAAAACTTATATACAATTAGTACACGAGACCATCCATTTTTTTATCTGAGTAGAAACACACGCTACGTATCACCAGCACGCCAAACTCAAGAGACGCTAACAAACAATCTTAGAGTTCACGGAAGCAGTTATAAGCCACAAACACTTAACAAAATCGACGTGATATCTTTTTTTTAGTAGAAATGCGCACAGAAAATGATTATATACTTTACTTAATTAATTAATAACAAGCCAATCCGGCTAGCAGACATCCTAGAGCTAAGATTGAACTATGTTTGGATTACACAACAAACATGGATTAGCTAATTGCTAATCTGGATTTAAACTGCAGAACCATTACCTGGCTAAACTATATGAGAGAGCGAGAGTTCAACTAGGTTTTTAAGTATTAAGTTGCTTATCACTATCAAAAAAATGGTCTTTAGGGACAATATTATTTGCGACGACAAATGTCGTCACTAATAATAGACTTAAGTAACAACATGTCGTCTCTAATAATTACATGTCATTTCTAATGACATTTTTTGTGACGACAATGTTGTCACTTAAAATAATTTTTAACTTATTTGGGACGAACTTTTAGGGACGCTCTATTTGCGACGACATGTTGTTGTCGCAAAAAATATTTTTACGCGGCAACAATGTCATCACAAAAATTTTATTAGAGTTGACATGTGATGATTAGAAACGACATGTCGTTACTAAATATCTAGTATTAGTGACGACATTTGTCGTCGCTAATAACCTTGTCTCTAAAGACCATTTTTTTTGTAGTGTATTAAGATAGACCGTACGAAGATACACCCTTGCGCAAATTATTAACGACATTTAAACATGACGATATCAACCGTTCAAGAAGTGGATGCAACACTAGCTAGTAACAAACGAACTAATATTCTCTAGAACGGAGAACCATGACATACATATATAAATATATAAATATATATATATATATTACAATAATAGATGTTTGAACACGACTTAGGCTTGTGCTATGGTCGACAAGTAACTTTAATCAGGTGCTGCTTCGATGGTGATTTACAAACTAAAACTAGACACAAAATGCGACTTAGGAGCATGAAATAAAATTTGATAGCCTATTTGTGGTATATATTAGAATGAAAGAAGAAAATTGAAGGCATATAATTATCTATCACCACAAAAAACAGATCTCCCAAATCTTTAGCTGTTTCCTGCTGTCTACTGATGCTAGTGCTAGCTGTGAAAACTAACTAATGCCAAACCCACGATTAGCGTTTATTTCATTTAATAATGGACAAATTCAATTATACATGAGCGAGTTTTTTTTTTATAAATTGATTTTTGGATCTATTTACTGATAAAAAGATTAAACAAATAAGTTCATTTAGTACTCAAATTAAATTGATCTACATTATTTCAATCGTACCACATGATTTTGAATGTCATAAAAATTAAATAGCAAATTAAATAATATGTCAAACCAACCACATGATTATCATGTTAGGAATTCTTTGATTTCCTAAATAATCAAAATATGGGTAATTAACATTTTTTAATGCAATTATATTGGCTATTTAAATCTTTATGTAATTAATTAAATGATCTTAATAAGGTAATAATTCATGACCTACGTAATTGATATGAAATTAAAGGTTTATGGGTGTCCTAATTAAAATAGTGTCTACGTTTCGTTTTGATTGTTGTTTTAGTTTTTTTTAATCAAGAATTAACAATTAATTTCATGGACTATTATACTCATCACTTATAAATAACATGAAGTCGGTTGGTCCCGTACGAGTTTTGTTCAGTTTAGAGGGGGGTGAATAAACTGAATTGCAAATTAAACTTTTCTTGCGGAATTCTTTGGGGCCCTAACTCATTTAACTTAGATTACTTGTCTATTTTCAATTTTCAAGATATAATATCAGTTGTGTGTCGTGTAGGCTTGTGTGTAAACTTTCAAAAGTTAACAAAGCACATAAAGATAAGATACAATACACAATCATTTTATAGAGGTTTGAAGCCTTAAAACTTCTACGTCCTCTCTTCCATCCTTAGAAGGGATAAATTCACTATATAACTTGAGTTCACTTTACAAATTATACAATGAAAGATGGTAAGCTGAACCTGGTAATAATGAGCTTCTTTACAGAGTTACCTCAGCTGGGTCGACAGCTCAAATTTACACTCTCCGGCAAGTTACTATTGTGGCGGCTCAAACTTAGCTTCTTTGTTACTCTTGAAAGCATATACTAATTAAGCTTGATCAGTTTAACGTAGGTTGAAGTTTACAATCAGATCGTCTATCTTGTTAGAATTATTTTGACAGATTGTATATCGAGAATTTTAGATAAGGCTCTTAATATTTGCAAAAAGTCTCTCTTTAAAAGTTCTGTTTTATGTATCTTATATAGATGAGTGGAAAATGATAGTTGGTCATTTTAGACTTAAATAAGTCTAACATCATGCTATTATGGAGAGCCGTTTGAGAGATTGAACCACTTTAGCAATTAAGTCTGAGTTGACTTTTGTAATCTCTTTCAGTTGCTTGATCGTTTCACATTCTTCAGTTTGGGAAGCTTCAATCCAGAAGCCTCGTACTTCATTTGCGATATACTTCAATTCGGTTTTCTGGCGAACTTGCTTGTCAGTTCTTTTTCAGTTCAATCAAGTTCCAAGGTGAACTTGATGGCTTTGCCTTAGTTCAGTTTGATTCCAAATTGAACTAGTTTGTTATTTCTTCGTCAGTTCAGTTGAGTTGCCAACTAAACCTGATGTCTCTGCTTCAGTTTGGTTGAGCTACAAACTGAACTTGATATTTCTTTTTCAGTTCGGTTAAGTTCCAGGTTGAACATAGTTTCGACATCTCATCAAGGCCTTTTTCTTCATTAGTTTTCTTTGGTTAAGTTCCAGGATAAACTTGGCTCAGTTTTCTCTTACTTTGTACTTTGTTGGTTTTTCGACATCTCATCAAGACCTTTATCTATATAATTTTGCCTAACAATTTCCTCCTTTTTGATGATGTCAAAACCATTAAGTAAGATGATGGAAAACTGATGATGGTAGATATTTGAGAATGCTGGAATTTGCATTGAGGTAGAAGACTTTACAATTATAAAAGATAAAGAAAACAGAAGAAGGTATTTTCATATCCCAGTCCAAATATGGTAAAGGTCTTGTCAAGTAGCAAGCACAAGAGGACTGCAATAAGGACAACAACCAAGATTACCAAGGATAATGCTGGAACTGAAGTCGATTAGGCTATCTATAGAAGCTTGATTAGAAGCCTGCTATATCTAACAGCCAGCAGACCGGACATAGCATACAGTATGGGAGTATGTGTCAGATATCAAGTATGTCCAAAGGAAAGTCATCTAAACGTTGTGAAGAACATCATCAAATATGTCAATGGAACAGTTAAGTATGGTCTCTGGTATTCGACTGATACAAATTCAAGCATTATGGTATATAGTGATGCTGACTGGGCAGGCTCCCAGATGATAAAAAAAGCACATTAGGTGCTTGTTTCTTTGTAAAGAACAATCTTGTTTCCTGGTTCAGCAAGAAGCAAAATAATATATCTCTCTCTACAGCTGAAGCTGAGTACATTGCAGCAGGAAACAGTTGTACTCAGATCGTGTGGATTCTATAGATGATGAAGGACTATGAAGGTGCTCATGATGTCCTAATTCTATTCTGTGACAATATGAGTGCAATCAACATATCCAAGAATCCAATTCAGCACTCAATGACCAAACACATTGATACCAGACATCACTACATCAGAAGTCTAGTTGAAGAAGAAGTCCTGAAGATTGACCATCTCAACACAGAAGATCAACTAGAAGATTTATTCACCATGAGAAGCTCTGATCCTTATTGGGTCTTTGCATTCACCATTAATCAGCCTAATGGTGTGTGTATGTGTTTATTTCACATTCAGCAGGTCATAAGAAAAACCTACAAAAAGAACCAGCTGAATTGGAGAATCTGTGAATAAAGTTCACCATAGATGTTCATAAACATCTCCCAGAAGATGATCATGTATTTTCTTATTTACGGCTAGTTAGCGTCTCTAGAACTTCAGAACCGGAAAATACATATTTCGCTCCAAATATTTTGTGTCTAACGGAACTATTTGATCGACGTCACAAGAGATAAGAGATCATCTGCTTAAAAGGATATGCTCTCCGTCCATAATCTCATTTTTTTGTTCTGAGTTTCTGTCATCAAAGATCTCTCTGTCTCTTTCTCTGAAAATTTATTGTTACCATTAAAATTCTTTGCATTCTTTAAACCTTTCTTCTTTCACCCTACTTTCTCTATGGCTCCCAAAAGAAAAGCCCCTTCCAAACTAAGAAAGAGACTTGGCAAGGTCACTTATGTAGGAAGAACGCTGGATGAAGTTACAGGCCTTGATGATTTCGATAAACAAGTCATGAGACTTGATTCTAAAAGGCAGAAGGTGACTAGGAGACTTCGTGATGAAGAAGATGAGTTTGGAGACTCTAAAGATCCGTATATTGAAGAATATCACGAAAGTGATGCTGAAGAGGTTGTCTTAGAGAAAGAAGATGAAGCAGAGGTCGCATCTTTGAAGAAGGTCAAGAAGAGCAAGCCATTAAAGCTTGATGATCTGATTAAGCAAGTAACTCAGACCTACAAGCACGCTGCTGTTGCAAAAGCTCGAATGAAGAACAGTGTCAATAAGAAGACCACCACAAAGAAATCAAAGAAGATCGTGGAAGAGGTTTCCAAGAACCTTGATCAAGAAGCCAAGAAAGCTTCTACTATTGTTGGAGAAGAATCCATTCCAAAGGCTACTACAAAACCAACCAAAGATGTTCAAGAACAAGTTCCTAAACTTGCTGATAAAGATGAGCACATTCCTCTTGCTCAGAAATACAAAATGTCTGCAAAGAAACTGTTGTCAAGAAGGGAAAGGCCAAGATCATTCATAGATCTGTGTTTGCTGAAGATCCAGAAGAAGAAATTCAGAGCTCTTCTTCCTCTGAAAAAGAAGCCCTCACATCGCAAGTAGAGAAGCTGCTCGCAAGTGCTCAATACACCATCGAGCCATTCACTATTGGATATCATTCTCTTGGAGTATCCATGAAGAAGAAAATCCCGCAAAAGTCTACTAAGGGATATGTACCTGTGTCCACCTGATCTCCAATGACCAGAAGCCAAGACTCAGAAGAGATTCTGGGAAGCTTCTTGAAGAAATCTACTGCTAGAAGGGAGACCAGAACCAAGGCTGCTGCCGAGATGAAGAAATTTCATGAAGATGTTCGTGAATACGTTGGTGGACGTTCCAGACAACTGGACGTGATTCAAAAAGAATGTACTTCTTATGGTCTTTTTAGATCAGTTTTTTTCATGCCTCATTGTCGGATAAAGTCGAGAAAAGAAATGTTATCATGGAGTTGAGGATAGATACATCTGTGCTAGTTGAGGCTAGTATCTACACTCTGATTGAGGCTTCCGGTTTGTTGCAAACCGTGTTGAAAGTTGGCGAGTATGTTCCGATAGTTGTCAGTGAGTTCTACTACAACCTGACCAAAGATATAGGCAATCCTGCTTCAAAAAACTTTGAGAAAGTTTTCGTTTGAGGAAAGATGGTGGAGTTCTCCCCATGTTAGTCGATTAGATCAACTGTTGAGGGGGAGTTTGAAGAAGTTGAAGACTGGGGTGTCATCGCTACTGAACTCACACGAGGTGAGTATGATATTGGCCATCAAATCCCCAAACCATTCCATTCAGCAAGCTGACTATAATATACAAGGCCCTGTTCAGAATTTCCATCCACAATTGGGTGCTAACCACTCATTGAACAGGAGTTAATCAGAATCGAGAAAGGTTCATGTTTCACAAGGGAACTAGAAGAAAATTTGATTTTGGAGAGTATATCTTCAACAAGGTGGTGAGCATGGCTGAGAGTGAGCTGATCAAAGCTCCTTTGGTCTACCCTGTGTTGATCTACAAGATCATCAAGAGCCAAAGGAAGAATGTTGCCACCACGATGGATTCTGTCATCAAGCCCAAGAAGTCTCTTGGCATCAAAGTTTCATCCGATCTACCTTCTGCATCAAAGGAGCTGCTCAGAATATCATTGCACAAGCATGTTAGCCCTCAGAAGGGTACACAACATGCACCAGCATCTGTCTCTCCTAATATCTCTATGCACGATAAAATTTTAGGAAGACTCTGGATCATGCTGTTGAGAGGAAGGAGGCTCAGGAACTTCTTCATGAACTTCTTCAGGATGAAGAGTTCACAAGGCCTGCTACTGAAAAGGATCAATCTCTTTACACCCTTGCTGAAACAGCAGTCAAGGAAAGTGAAGACACTTAAAGGAAAGAAGGTCGTCTCAGCACCACAGCCCGCTCTGAAATGCAAAGATCTGTGGCTGCGTATGAAGAAGAGCAAGACAAGGAAGAAGAGGAGAAATAAGAGGCAGAAGAAGAAGGTGACAATGCTAGTAATGAGGCAGTTGAGGATGAAACTGAGAGTGAAGAAGTAGATACAGAAGCAGAAGAAAAGTAGGAAGAGAAAGAGAAGGAAGAGGAAGAAGAAGAGGATGAAGAAAATGAAGAACATGAAGATGAGGAGAAAGAAAATGAAGATTTTTCTACTGATATCCATTTTCCAAATCTGCAGGCAAATATGGGGAGTATTAGTTTTTCTCTAAATTTGTTAAGTTTTTTTTTTCTCTAATCCATTCTCAAAAGACTCTCAGTCTGAGTGTTTAATTTTTGTGAAGTTCTATACTTTGAGCTTCAAGTATTGATGTAATCATTATGTAAATGCCTCATCATCATTACATCATTCTGCAATCCTCCATCTTTGTTACTTTTGTCCTTAAACTGCAAATGATCTTCTAAAAATTTCTCTAATAAAAATAAAAAAAAAATATGAAGAAAAAGAAATATAAACAGACCTGAAGTTCATTGTAAAGTTCATGAAGATCTAGGTGAACATCCCTGCTATTGCTAAAAACATTCAAGGAAACAAGAAGGAGTTGCACCTGGAAAAACAAAGGAGCTGATTTGCCAATAGATAAAGGCAAAGAGAGAGATTGTTAGTGCATTACGTGACACCAATCATTAAAGTTGGTTCAGATTAATTCAATGGTGTAACTGCACTATGTTTGTTTATCAAGAGCTCTACATTGCTCTTCTTATAAGTGATTGATTGTCATTTATCTTTATGGCAATTCATAAATCACTTCAGTATTTTGTTTTTCCAAGTACATTACTACTGTTTTGGACAACATTCATAACAATGTACGTGAACGTGATTTGGATTAAGCTGAAAAGAAGACTGTTGTGCATTGTGCCATAACAGAGATTGTTCAATATGCTGAGTACTGCCACCTAGCTTGAGTGATAGCCTGAAGTCAACCTATGAACATACAAAAGATTCTGTTGTGCCACCTGATGTGAAGATTCAATATCAACAATGTACATTGAAAAGTACATGGACATATGTTATGAAGAGATTACTCAAATATCAACACTGTTCATTATAACGTTCTTGAATGTTTACGTGAACATCCTTTGTCCAGATTATTCTTCCAATGATCGATGGAGCTGTTCAAGGTTTACAACCAAGAGAAGATTTAAAGATCTATCCAAAAGCTGCCAAAAGAGTCCAAGACTGAAGTTATAGGTATATCTCTATTGTTGGAAGAAATCCTAACATGGTTCGAGTTTGATCTCGGTTCTATACAAGGAAAGTTTTCTTATTTATTTCTGAATAAAATTAGGACATTTGTTCTCATGTTTAGGCTATCTCTGTTCATCTATAAATAGCATGAGATACATATATGTGGAAGTACAGAGAACATACCCAACAGAAGCACTACACAAGTATTGTTTAAGAGCTCTAACTGTTTTGAGCCACTTAGTTAGGGTTGTGTCTTAGACTAGAGATTAGTGTTCTAGTCATCGTGTATTGAAACACACTTGTTCATACACTATCGAAAGGAGTCTCAGGAGAGATTTCCAATGGGAACTAGATAGGTTAGATATCTAGGTTGTGAGGGGATCTCACAATTCAATTCAATGAAAGAGGGTGTACGGGTAGAAAGGGTAGCGAGTGAAGGGAGGTCAACTGCGTGTAAATTCATTAGTAAACGTGACACCGTTGTAGTGAATTATTTTCCACATACTTGAAAAGTCCCCCTGACATAGATCGATTGATCGAACAGGGTTACCAAACCTTTGTGTTCTTTATTTTCTGCAATCATCTTAACATTCAAAATAATGTTCTTGAACTCTATTGTGAACATCTTTTAAACGTTCAGCATCTTTACTATGAACGTTGTGCAGACAGATACTTCTCACACGGGTGTGCAATTTGATATAGGTGTTGAAGTTAACTGAGTAGCCTTTGTCACATAGTTGGTTGATACTCAAGAGTTTGTGCTTCAGTCTTTCAATGTGTGATATTCCGTTAACTACACTTTGTCTTTCACCATGAACCATTTTCCAATGTTTGGCTTTTGGAGTTATCTCCAAATGTGACAAGTGAGCTTTTGACTTCTTTGTATCCTTCTAGATCTTTTCTTTCTCCAGTCATGTGCTTAGAACACCTGCTATCTAGGTACCAAATGTCTTTGGGTTTCTTTCTAGATAGGATGTTTTTTTCCTGCAAAAACAATGATTAGTTTTTAGGCACCCGTTTAGTATCGGGTCCTTGTTGATTTAATAAGTTCTTTGGAATCCAAATTTGCCAAAAATTTGGTTTTTTAATGTTTAGAGATCTATCGGACTTTGATTGACTGATTATTCTAGTTTTATTTCCTGCTCTTCTTCTTTGTGCTGACTCAGTTGAGTGATACCTACATTGAGTCTTTAGATAGAACCTTTCAACTGATCTTTGTTTGTTTATTTCTCTTCAGTTGGGATAGTGCTTTGTGTGTTTCCAGTTTCATGAACTGAACCCATTCGTATTTATCTGTTGATCATTCGTTGAATTTAAATAATCATCATATTAGTTTCTAGGTTCAAATGCATTTCTTTGATTCCTTCTATAGTTATTCTGATTGACTCTATATGAATGTGGGTTGAACCTTTGGTTTTGATTGGGATAAGTTTGAGATCTGCAAATGGCGTTTCTACTGCTTGGAAAGATGGCTTAGTTTGGGTTCTTATTAGTTTAGGCCTATGTGAGTATTGACGCGCGGTCGTTTTGCCGTCAGAATAAATTTTAAGAGAGACTTATCCTTATGCCCACTGCAGGTGTATCTAGCAACGACAGTAAGGGTCGATCCCATGAAGAGCTGTGAAGTTTATCTTCCAATGTCACTATTTCCAAAGTTTTGAGGGTTGTTGCAGTCTCCATACTTCTTAATGTAAAAACTGTAAAGTAAAAATAACAAAACAAAAGAAAGTAAAAGTATTAATAGTAACGTATTCCGGATTAGAACTTAGATTTCGAACTTAACAAACACTTGACCGATCATGGGCACGCTGATTACTTATGTGAATCTAATTATCTGGTTAAAGGTACTGGTTCTCTCTCAACGTACCCAATCTATCCTTTGGAGTATAGACTAGAGGTGATCTCTCATCTCCTAATCTCTAACCTATTGCCCAACCCCGATCTCGTATATGATTGTAAACAATAAGGCAACTTTATGCCTAGACAGACCCAGATTTACTTAGGCACTGATCTCTCAGATGCCCTCAGTACCCGTGATGTATCTCATCCCTTTATGACCAACACACAGCTACAATTCATTGATTATTTATGGAGGTAGTGAACACTATTCTAATTAACAAGTGATCAGTCACGATTAACTAGCTTATCCCACTTTAATGCAATAAAGAAAATGATTACATGAAGGAACCAAATTCACACAGTTTATACCCATAAGCCTCACGGTTCTTACGTGTTCATTAAGTTCTTATCTTTGTTCAATCCGGAATAATGAATCTAGCCGCTCATGCTAGACTTTGAACAACAATAAATATAAATAAATAAAGACATAAATTAAATGAAAAACTTGCTTGATTAAATAGAAAAATGATCCAACACCAACGTTAGATTTAAGTACATAAACTGAAAATCCTAAAGGCTGCGGGCATAAGGCCCGAGATTGTTCAACGAAAATTAAAAATGCAAGTAAAAGTAAAATAATAATGTATGTGGCGTGTGTGTTCGGTCTCTGCCATGAAAACTACTTATATAGGAGTACAAAACACATGGTAACTTCCCCCACATGCCGGGGGATTTTCAGCCCATCTCGCAGTCGTTGTGCCCAAGACTTTCCATATCTGACAGATTCTTTCCTTATTTAGAAGATCTATCTCACAAATTCTGTACTCACCGTGCCCTAGATTGCCGACATTCAACCTTCATTAATTAGCCTATCCACCTTCTAGAATATGGAAGATACGATTAGACTTTCCTTGTAAGCTCTTCTTTCCTTCAGCGGCTAGGGTGCACTGCTCTTGCTCTAGCTGGTGATTGCTATTCTTGTGCCCATTCTGTCTCCTTCTCTCTGGGTTTGTTATGGGCACGATCACGAACTTCTCCTTCAACAATGCTGAAATGGTGGACATTTCTACCAGGCTCGAGAGAGAGCTTCCCGTTGAGAAATTGTGGCCTATCTTTGATATCATTGGCATCCAAATGCCCTCCGGATGTGATTCTGCTACCTCCTGCCCCCTTGTGCCCATACTGGCTCTTCCCGACTAAAAAAAGAGAAAAAATAAAGGACAAAAGAATGAGAAAAGGACACAAAAACATGAGAGAATTTGGACTTGTCACAACCACCCACTTTAAACATACTTGTCCTCAAGTATGAGGGTACAACATGCCCAAATGAAAAAAATAGAAAAAAGAGGAGGAAAAGACGGACTCAAAGAGAAAGGCACGACAAATCAAGCATGTAAAGTAAAATCCCTTACAGGTACAGAGACCTAGGTATTTGACCCCAACCAACAGCATACAAACAGTAAAAACATAGGTAATGCCCACTGTAAATCAAAATGACTAAGTGATGGTTTCTCTCATGTTTTCCTCACTTAAGTGTTTGGTTAAGTGTTTACTCTCAAGGAAAAACATAATTGAACCAAGGGTCACTATAGGCTTGCAATTGCTCTTGTTCCTCCGCAAACTTTTAGAATAATAAGTACACTTATGCTTAAGGACTTAAGGGTTGTAATGGGGCTACGGGTTTAAGGTAGAAAATATTTGGATCTGGCTCAAATTTTAGTCGAATTTTCCCTTTGTAAGACTTCTTTTGACTCTTACTGGCCTTTACCACCGTGCCCATTTTATGAAGCACATGTCCCAGATTTTTTATTTTGGGGATATTTTGTACTTTATTTTCTTGGGTTTCTTTATCATTTTTTCTTTTAATTTCAACCCCTTCTTTTTTTCTTTTCTTTCTTTTTTTTTCCTTTAGGCATTTTATGCCTTGTAACACACTAGATTTATCCTCCCCTAGTGCCCATGGCTTTTTATGAGTTTTCAAGAAAGAACATGACCAGGGCATAATTCATTTTTGGCTCAAAAGGGCTGCAAGGATAATATCAGGGTGGTTTTATTTGGCTTTGTGGGCTCAGAAAGATAATTTGCCTAAGCATTTCAGTAGCATACCCAAAATTCATTGTGACCTCATAATAGAGCAAAAGAAAGTTCTAGATAATCTAAATTTAAAAATACAGAAATCACACTAGAAAGAATAATCACATGCATCGTGAATTTAGGCTTAATTCCTCACAAGTTATTTAGTTCATTCATCATATAAGCAGTAGCATGGGCATGCTGAAATAAAGTTGCAGTAAAATATGCTGCCTTATGGTCACAAGACCCTAGACTCCATGCTTACAAGTTTAAATAATTAGACATGCTTGACACTAAAAAAAACGCAAAGAAGGCAGAGTAACCCCCACCCACACACTTTGCCTTAGGCAAAGTGGGTGCGAGAATATTACCCTACGAACCGCAAACTCAACGAAATATTAGAAGGCCCCCCTACCCACACACTTTGCCTTATGCAAAGTGGGTCAGTACGGGGGTCATCTAACTACAAAACAAGACACAAAAATAACAAAACACAAAAACAAAAAGACTCCTAATGCCCACACCCATACACTTTACGCAAAGCAAAGTGTGGGAATGTGGTGACATTTAAACAGATAAAAAAACAAAAAAAAAATCTAATCTACAGGAAAGAGTACCAGGTTAGGCATCAGAGGAGGACGAATAAATGAATCCGACATGCTTGAAGTAGGCGAACAGGGCGGTCTCCAATCGGTCTAGTCTGGATATGATGGTGGTGGTTGCTAGCTCTTACTACTATGCCCTCGGGGGCCTCTTGCTGGGACCTGCCTTCAGAGGAAAACTAAGGCTACTCGAAGTTTCTAGCTTCGGTATGCCAAAAGCGGGTTTCCTCTCCTCATCATCAAAAACATCCAACATCCTCTTCAAACAGTTCAAATCAAATAATTCAGCATGTTTGCAATACAGATTTGTAGAAGAGGGGTCAAATAATTTCAGTTTTTCAGCAAGATGGGTTATCAGTTGGGCACAGGAGATCCCGTTCTTAGGGTGAGCAAGGGTGTCCTTAAAATGGGCAATGGCCACAGCCCCAAAGTTTCCTCTTCTTGTGCACCATGCACCAGAGGACAAACAACTCCTGGTTTGTGATGGAGTTGGCGTTATCTTTCCGGCCAAAGAAGTTATAAGCAAGAACTCAGTGACAAAAGCGAAGGGAACTGGTTTTCAACATGTATCTCTTACTAGTTCCAGACTTTAATTTGGAACCCTCACCTAATTCAACCCATTTTTCATCTCAATTCTCATCCATGGGCACCACAGAAATAGTGGATTTATACTTATCATCATTCAAGTCAAGAAAGGACACAATGCCCGAACCCATATTCAGTTCATCAGCAGACAAATTAAAATTGTTACCAAAAATTTAAAACTTGAACACCTTGGTAGACGTACCACCCTTCCCCATGCTCTTAATAGTTAAATCATGAAAAAACTTATGCACCAATTTGGGAAAAATCAAACAATCCCATTCAATGAAAAACGACCAGCCTATGTTAGAGAAGAGTTCTCTTACCTCTTGCTCGATGCCCCAGATAGTGAGCAAGGAGAAGTGGATGGTGTTGCTATGAATGATGTTCCTGGTGGGTACGACACCTTCTCCCTTTGTCATGATTTTTCCAGAGGTAGGGCTGACTACAGTTTTTCCTTTCTTAGCAGACGGTTTGGTAAAGGCCTTCCCCTTTCCCTTTGTAATTACTGAAGACGTATCTATTGTGCCCTTGGTAGCCTCCTTCACCAGGGAAAGAGTCAGGTCATCCTGGCTCTTATGGGCACGAGACTCCCCACTGCTCTCGTTCTCTCCTTTCTCAACTTCTTGCTCAATTTCTTCTTCCTCAAATACTGTCGGTGATATCTGCTTCTTCCGTTTCAAGGACGGCGATGAAGCTTTAGCAGCTGTGACCTTCTCTTTCTTTATCTTCTTCAACTTTTCAGTTGCAGAGGGCTCAGGGGTCTGCTTCGGTGTTGTCTCGGGTGTTACCTCCTTTTGCATACTGGCCTCCTCTTGCTCATCTATTTCATCGGCGGTCTCTGCCACCATCTTCAGAGAGGGCTCATCAGTCTTCTCAGATTCTCAGGTGGAGATACGCAATGGAGGTTGCTTCACAGTGGTGGAAGGTTGGACCTCAACGGCGGTGGTGCTAGGTGGCTTTGGTGGTGCAACAGTGTCGGTGGTCGTGTCTTTGGTGCTTTCTGGTGAAGTGAAGTGAGTGAACTCGACCTTCTTATTTGAGGACTTGGAGGTGCGAGTTTTGTGGGCCATGGTGATCGTGGTTTGGGTGGTTGAGAGAGAGAAAGAAAGAGAGTTTTAGAGAGAGAGAGAGCTGTAATTTTTTTGAATTTGGGTAAAATATGGTGAGTGAATTTTGAGGAAAACCGGGGGGGATAGTTAAGTATCCATCAATTAACCCTAGCCACTCGATTAGGATTGGTGTGACAGGCCCATCAGAAACTTTTGGGCTTCTAGGGTTTTCTTATTCAGGGTCTGTGTTATGCCCACGGGAGCGGACAAATCCCTAAATCTTCGATCGTTCCTTAGCTTGTGTGCTTCAAATCGAAAAGTGTCCAGTTTTACTAGATTCTTTCCTTCCATGAAAAATTCACCATAATTTCTTACCTAAAATACTTCAAAACAAAATCCACCCGTAAAATCTAACTCCTAGTCTAACATGAAAAGGAAAAAAATACTTAAAAGGAAATAAATAAATTGCAGAAAATAAAAAAAAAGAACCTGGGTTGCCTCCCAGTCAGTGCATCAGTTATTGTCGTGGGCACGACGCTTGCCTTTCATCATATGTATGTGGGCTCAATGAGCTGGAGCCCGAGAGCCTTTATATATGAAACTGTTGAGTCATTAAGATGCTTCAGTCGTTGACCGTTGACTTTGAATGTCACTCCAGTACTTGAATTAAATAATTTCACTGCTCCAATTGGGCACACGGTCTGGATCTCATATGGTCCGGACCATTTGGACTTGAGTCCTCCTCCTAATATCATTAGTCTGGAATGATACAGCAAAAACTTTACCCATGCTCAAACTATTTATAGCGAATGAGGTAGTCATGGATTCTCTTCATTCTTTTCTTGTAGAGCACTGCATTGTCATAGGCCTCCAGCCTCATCTCTTCTAACTCTTGAAGTTGGAACCTTCTATCAATTCCAGCTTTATCGAGTTTCATGTTCATCTTCTGAATTGTCCAAAATGCCTTATATTTAATTTTCACCGGAAGGTGTCAATTCTTTCCATAAACTAGGTGAAAAGGAGACATCTCGATGGGGGTTTTGTAGGTAATGCGATATGCCCATGATGTATCTTCCAGCTTAAAACTCCAATTTTTTCTATTGGGGTTCATGGCCTTCTGAAGTATGGACTTAACTTCTCGGTTTGAAACATCAGCTTGCCCATTTGTCTGTGGATAATATGCAGTAGTTACCTTGTGCCTAACTCCAAATTCCTTGAGCAAATTCTTGATAATCATATTGCAGAAGTGAGATCCTTGATCACTTATCAGTGCCTTGAGCACACCGAATATGCTGAAGACATTAGACTTCAGGAAATTTTTGACCACGCAGGCATCATTCGTGGTAGTAGCTTTTCTTCCACCCACTTCGACACATATTCCACAGCAAGGACTATGTATTGATATCCATTGGATTTAGTCAAGGGACCCATGAAGTCGATTCCCCAAACGTTAAAAACTTGTACCGGCATGATGGGTGTCATGGCATTTCATTACATTTGGAAATATTTCCAGTCATCTGATAGCGTGGGATCATCTGCATACTTCATAAACATCTTTGTGAAGTGAGGGCCAAAAGAACCCGCAATCAAGAACCTTTTTTGCGGTTCTTTTCACACCAAAGTGCCCTCCACATGCTTCGGAATGGCAGTGATCAAGAATACTCTTGGTTTAGTCCGTGGGCACGCAGCATCGGATGATTTGGTCTGCATACCTTCTCCACAGTATGGGACGATGTCGACTCTCACTTCTGATTTTGTTCCTTTGGTAGGTTGAGAGTCTGGTAGGTTGTTCTCCAGAGATCATGAAATTGACCAAGTATGCGTACCAGGGTGTAGTGCCCTTGAGGATAAATAGGTACTCATATGGAAAGGATTCCTCGATGGGCATCATGTCTTTTTCCTCATTGAGGACTCTACTCAAATGATCGGCCACTTGGTTTTGAGCTCCACTTTTATCCTTGATCTTCCAATAAAATTCTTGTAGCAGTAGTATCCACCGAATAAGCTTTGGTTTTAATTTTTTCTTCACAAGTAGGTTCTTCAATGCAGAGTGATTGGTGTAGACCACACTCTTAGCTCCGAGCAAATAGGATTGAAAATTTTCAAAGGTAAAGACTACTGCCAGCAGTTCTTTTTCAGTTGTGGTATAGTTGGATGGGCATGATTCAACGTCTTGGGAGTATAGTATATGACATGACTTTCTTTTTCTTACCTTTGTCCAAGCACTGCGCCCATAGCGTATCCACTGGCATCGCACATTATTTAGAATAGCATACCCCAGTCTGGAGGTTGGATGATGGATGTCGTAACCAACTTCTTTTTTAGAGTGTTAAAGCTTCCTTACAAGCATCATCAAAGATGATGGGCACATCATTTTGCAAAAGATGAGTGATCGGCTGAGTGATCTTTGCAAAATCTTGAATGAATCACCGATAGCACCCGGCGTGCCCAAGAAAACTTTGAACTGGCTTCACTGTCACGGGATAGGGTAGCTTCTCGATGATATCCACCTTAGCTTTATCCACCTCGATGCCTCTCTCTGAAACAACGTACCCAAGAACAATTCCTTTACGAACCATGAAATGACATTTTTCATAGTTTAGCACCAAGAATTTATCATGCATCTTTTAAGGACTTTTTCAAGGTTATCGAGGCATGCGTCAAATGAATCCCCCATAGACTATAAAATCATCCATGAACACTTCGATACATTTCTCCAAAAGATCTGAGAAAATGCTCATCATGTACCTTTGAAAAGTTCCAGGAGCATTGCAGAGCCTAAAAGACATCCTCCAATAAGCAAATGTGCCAAATGGGCATGTGAAAGTAGTTTTCTCTTGGTCTTCTTAATCTACTATAATTTGCATGTAGCCTGAATATCCATCAAGGAAACAAAAGAATTTGTTTCCAGCCAATCTCTCTAGCATCTGATCTATGAAAGACAATGGGAAGTGGTCCTTCCTTGTGACCATGTTGAGCTTTCAGTAGTCTATGCAGACTCTCCACCCAGTTTGTAGCCTTGTGGGCACAAGCTCATTCCTTTCATTTTTCACGACATAGATGTTATGATTGTATACTGAAAGCTTGTCTTTGTATACTATTAACAATGTTTTCTTTTGACGATATAGATTGATTATTATTGCAGTCACTCTTTGTGCATTTATTTATTATTGTACATGTATATATGCATGTTTTATTATACTTGCATTGTAGATGATATGATGTGGGTAAACACATGGTAAAAATCATATCATCGGGTTCCTTGCAAAGTATTAAAAGGCTCACGGTTTTGATAATCCTGAACCAATCATTATACGTAGTAGAATAATCTGATAGTTAGTTTTTCTTGGCTAATTGATTATTCTGATACACTGACATATGCATTGAAGAGGATCACGATAAAATACTATTCTCTGGTCTAACCTTAAAAGGAGAGAATCAATATTCACAGAGTCCGGGTTCTTAAACCATGAACAGTGGCGGACATATGTGTGCTATGTCTACTGCTTTGATTTATCAATGAGTAAGATTCTTGATAGGGTCAATAGTCTTGATATCTTGGGTAGTAACATATACATAGATGATGGGTCGTGCACTGGGTATGGTCACCATGTCCTTGTGCGCCAGGTTGATGATGTCCCTTTGAGTAAACACAAGTACATGTGAAACCCTGCAGGTGGAATTTATTCTGTACATGGTAAAGCTTGTGTGGTACTACTCTAGGAATGGAAGAATTAATTAATTATAGCTATCAGAGCTTGCATAATTAGTTAATGGGCATTATATCTTAAACATGGGGAATGGCTGGACTAAAGAAGAAAGTATTGAGTAAAAATGTATTAAATTAGTAGAGGTCAGTGTTATTTCTTTAGTGGATTAAAAATAACACTTAATTTATTTAATTATATCCAAGTGTTGGATATTTGATATTAAATAAATTAGTGGGTCAATTTAATATTCTTCCAGATCCCTACTGTAGCCCAAATAATACCTTAATGGACTAAGGGAATGGAATAAGTGGAGAGGCCCAAGCCCGCTAGGTTTCGGAGCCCTTAAATTCGTCCCCCTCTCTATTAATTAAAGAGGGGGAGGTGTGAATTAGGGACTCTCGATCAGCCTCTCTCAGTTGCTCACTTATTTCCCTAGGTTATCCATAAAGTTTAGTAGTTTGTGGCCCACTCTACATCAACATGGTATCGGGAATACAGTAGAAGATCAAAGAGTATCGCTGCAGCTCCAAGAGATGTCGAACATAGAGAGAAAGAAGGCCTGTTTGATCGTGTCTTCTATAGCAACGAGATTAGACCTTTAATCTAGTGATCAACCCTACGTTCTATGTAAGTGGATCTGTCAAATTATTTTTTCCGCTGCATTTTATTCGACTGTCTTGCATGATCAATTCAACATGTATGTTTAATATCATCACACATAAAATCAAGATTTGCATGCCTAAAGAATTATAGATTAGCCGATTAGACCCTGTGGGGCGTAGTTCGAAAAAAAATCCAACAACTGGTATCAAAGTAGGTATCGACCGAATTCTTGGACTAATTCTATATATATGTTCAAATTTTTTCATTAAACTTGTAGATAAATTTAGGTGATTAAATTTTCAGATTTAATGGATGATGAATTCGAGTATGTTGTGATTAAAATTGGATGAATTTTTTATGTATGTTTCGAAAATTCTTAATTTTAATTGCATGTAATTTTTGCCTAGCATGAATAATAATATGAAATGATATTATGATGTTCTTTGTAATTTCCATAATTTATTAAGTGTAATTTTCAAAAATTTGGTTCTATTATTTTTGAAAATTTAGTGTTAAATTGTCCCTTAATTTGATTCAATATTTTCGGCTGTTTAGTGTAGGATTTGGAATAGATTTTTGATGATATCAAAATTTCCATATCCTATACTAGAGGGGGTCGAAAATTTTAGAGATTAAAATTGGTTTATGGTAATTTTTGGTGTATAACAAATGTTACCTAATTTTAATCAAAGATGGTTCCAAAATAGAATTTTAAATTTGGTAAGTGTTTGAAGGAGATCAAAACTACCTTATTTTTAATTTTAGTAATTTTGGTACTTAATAATATAATTTGGATAGTATTTTGACTAGTATCAAAATTCCAAATTAATTATTTAATTAGGGGGGGCGAAAATTTGGGGTTTAAAATTTGAAGGATTAATTTTTGATTAAGGTCGAAAATTTCCAGATTTAATTCCCTTGTATTGTTCGAAAATTTAGGGTATGATTTGATAGATAATTGTGATCAATTTCCAAATCTTATCTTATGGTAATTTTTGAATTAATTAAGATATACTTTGGTAGATAATTTTAATTAATTTCCAAAGTTAATCTTAATAGATATAATTGCGATATTAAGATATTATTTGGTAGATAATTTTGGCTAATTTTCAAATAAGAAATCTTAAGGATATGGTCGAAATAGTTGATTTAATTTGGTGGATAATTTTAATTTCCAAATTAATCAAGTAGGTAATTTTCAAAATTCTTTAATTAAATTAAAGTGATAAATTTTGAAAATAATGCATGCATAGATATCATATGATATTTTATGGTTAACATTTAATTGTGATAGTTGTATCTGTAGATGGTTTATTTTACAGGTGACACCAACTATCATGGCCTTTAATTTTATGTTAATGTGATGTTTATTTTTGTATTGAATGTATGGTTGGTCGTATGCCGATTTAGCTACGAGTTTTTTAATCTATGAGAAAATCCATGGATTAGGTCTAAGTAATTTATTTATTATGTTAGTTTAATGTAATAGGAAAATAAATTGTTATAATTAGAGGTGATTTTCGAAAATCACCTAGTTTTGAGTTGTATTTTTTTTTCCTTTATTATTCTAGATATATTAGAATTTCCTTTTGGAATAGCTTTTTAATATAGAATAAGGGAAGGAGATCAACTCAAATATGGAAAATGGGGTAGCTTCAAAATGGAAGGACATCCCGAACACGTCCCGAAGCCCTAAAGGAGCTAGGGCTTCGGCGAGACGCAAGAGAGGTGGCAGCCATGGGGAGTCCGGGTTTCCGAGAGCTATTTTTCCAAGATTATCTCATTAACAACATGAGATATAAGCCATGATAGTAAGACTTCAAGCTGAAATGAGAGACAGCTATTCAGAAGCATGGTCAACCAGCTTATAGGATTGCCTCGATCAGGCCAGTCAAGACAACTCTTCGAAGCCTAAGAAAAGCTATAAAAAAAAGGAGAAAAGAACTTTGAAGACTGGTAGGCATCCACAGATGAGTAACCGTCAGTCTTAACAGAAAGCCAAGACAGACTGATGAACAGAGTCAGCTTGAAAGCTGAAACTGATCTAATCAAAGATTAGTTTGAGCTGACCCTAAACTGATCAAAGATCAGTTAGCTGGTAAAATAGCTCTAAAAGTATTGAGCATCTACTGAATTGACCATAGATCAGTTCAAGGAGAAAAGGTAAAAGCTCAATCAGTTAGCCAACCGATAAGTCCAGAACTGAAAGCTTTTTGTAAGCTTAGCTGCTGAGTCAGCTGAACTGGACTATATCAGGATAGAAGCTCAAGATAGCTGAAAATCTGTCAACTGGACAATCTCAGGGCTGGAAGCCGAGATAGCTGAGAGCCCATCAGTTGAGTGTCCAAAAATCTGATAGCCGAATCACCTGCTCCCTCTGACAAGCAGTCAATGAAGATCTTAACAGGAAATCTTTAAAAGATCCTGATGATCTTAGAGCAGAGAGCATTTAAGTCAAAACGGCCAGTTCATTAAGAGCTTCAAACAGCTACAGGCATTAAAATGCCACCGGTGGTTTGTTTTTTTAAACAATCACCAATCATAACGGTCAAAATCCACTCATTTATTTAAAGAGGGTGAAATCAATTTTTGGAAAAGACTTTCGCCTATCTAACTTTACTATTTTGCAGAACGAGCTCTTTCTTTCTCTCTCCTCACAGCTCAAAGCTTAATATTCTCAAAGTGTGAAAAGTCCTAACTGAGAAGGCGTGCTTCAAGTTCAAAGCAAGCTGCTAAGCTGACTCAGAATTCCAGCAAGAGCAAAGCTTCTCAGTTCAGTCCCTTAAAGATCAACCACTCATCTTAAGAGAAAGAAGCATTCCAGGTTGATAACAGATTCAAGACTGCATTCTTGAAGATCGAGCGAGATCTAAAATTGTGTAAAGACGGACAATAGCACCTAAAGTCTCAGTGAGCAGTTGGGACCAGTAAGTGTGAGCTGTCGACCCAGAAACCGGCTGAGGAAGAGCATGTACCGACGGGTCCGTTCTTCCAAGACAGCAACAGTTGGAAAGGAGGCCGCGCTCGGGTTGAAGGGTGCCGTTTTCAGGTCCAACAGGAATTTTTCACTGTGTAACTGTAATAAAGAAACTTTACACTTACATAGTGGATTGCCCTTCTGCGGAAGGAAGAGGGGATGTAGAAGCAGGAAGCTTCGAACCTCTATAAAATTCTGTGTGTGCTGCTCTTACTACTTTTCAGTTTTGCAAGTTCTTAAACTGCACACTATCACACACACAGACTGTACTGATAAACTTTAGCCACGTCTTCAAGCTATTAGTTGAAAACTGATCAGCTCATCAGCTAAGCTTCAGTCAGCTTCTCTCAACTGATTAGTAAGCACAGATAAAATATCAAAAGCGAGTCAGGGCCCTATCTATTCCGAGTCTGTTTTAAAGTTTTTGAAGTCAATTTATTCACCCCCCCTTCTAAACTGACAAAGACTCGCACCGAGACCAACAAGTGGTATCAGAGCGGTTGATTCTAAGGATCAGCCGTTTCTGTAGATCATTTGAATCAGATTTGTTTATCTGTGCTAACCTTTCAAGCTATGGGAAACTATAAGCTACCTCTCTTTTCAGTTGAGAATTATGACAACTGGAGCAGAAGGATGAAAGCTCACCTATGCTCCATCCATGAAAATATGTGGGAGGTGATAGAAGACGGTCTAATCATCATAATGATGGACAACGAAGCCCACATCGAGGATGTCAACCAATCGGCCAGGATCCCAAAGCCAACTCATCTTCTCACGGGTGAAGAGAAGAAGTTGAAAAATCTAGAGTTTTTCGCTCAAGCAGTTCTTTTTCAAACTCTAGATGAGGATTGCATGAAAGACACAAAAAACTGCAGAACAGCGAAGGAGATTTGGGACCTTCTTCCAAATCTATGCAAAGAGTTTGAGGCCATCAAAGAAAATAAGCTCCAGCTGGCAGTTGACAAATATGAGTCTTTCAAAATGCAGCCGGAAGAAAGCATCTCGAGGCTAGAAACAAGATTTCTTGGCATTATAAGCGAGATGAACAATCTGGGAAGAAACTATCCCAACAGTGAGATGAACTCAAAAGTTCTTGACAATCTCACTGATGAATAGGATATGAAAGTAATTGCTACCAAAGAGTCGAGAGCTCCCAAAGAGTTATTTAGATCTCTCAAAGCTCATGAGTACAGCCTGAACCGAAAGAGAGAAGCATCCACTTCCTCTTCTCATGATGCTTCTTTCTATGCTGAAAGTAATCGGTTCAGAGAAGCCCGCGGAAGAAACAACTTCCGACCAAGAGGCTCGCCTATCAGAGAGAATCCAGGGGGATCGGTGACTGATCGAAGAAGAGAGTCAGCCGATAAAAAGAAGATCCTGACTGAGGATTTAAATGAGCAAATCCAGTCAATGATAAGATTGCTGGAGAAGCTAAGAAAAGTCAGAGATCAACAATCAGCTCAACCCCAAGCTGATGAAGCTGCTAAAGGTGAAAGGAACCAGCAGCCAGCTGATCGTCCAACTGAACAATTCAGGATGGCAAACAGCAACATAGAAGAATGTTTCCACTGTCACAAGTAAGGACACTACAGATATAAGTGTCCAGAGCTTCCTGAAGATAAAAAGGCCAAAGTGAGGAGGAGCTTCTTCAAAAGGAAATCAATGATCGCAAACTCTGAGAATGTTGTGCTTGACGATTCGGACTACACATCTGTAATCGACTCAGATGGCTATAGCTCCTATGATGAAGCTCTACTATGCCTCATGGCCGACAATGATGAAGATGTTAATCAATCTGACTCAATAACCTCATTCTATCATATACATGAAGCTTCTATCTCTAGGAATGAACTGGATGAACAGTTAAGAATCCTAGAAGATCAATTAGCTTATGTATCAAGTATGCATATTGAACTGAAGGGTGAAAATGATGAGCCAAGAAGTAGAGTTGATGAGCTAAATGCTGAAAATGAAAGACTGAAAAGTCTTGAAGCTCAATCAACAGAAATGGATCAGCTAAAGCTAAGAAATGTTGAACTGAAAGCTGAGAATAAGCAGCTCAAGCAAGAAATTCTTGAAAAAGAGGAATTATCCCTCAAGTTCAAGAAGGGATCCCAGACTCTTGATGAAATCTTGAGTCATCAGAGAACTGGATCTGAGAGACCAGGGCTGGGATACAGCAGGTACACTGCTGCAGAGAAGGGCAAGGCAGTCGTACAGAGCTGTGAATCTAGAATCATGAGAGGATTCACAAGACCAGCTTAGTTCCCCCCAATTAAGGAGTCAAAACACAAGGCTAGGGCATCTTGGAAACTCATCAAACTCAGCCCAAAGATCAAACTGATAAGTCGAGAAGGGCAACTCGAAGACAATCGGTCTTTCAAAGACTTGGTGCTCAGTCAAAGCCTCCAGTTCAACACCGAGTAGCTCAGCAGTCCAGATCTACTACTTGATCGAAATCCAAAGCTCATCAGAGGTCAAATCCTCGATGGCCTCCATTTCATTCCAGGTCATCAGTTCAACCAAGACCTGAAGTTCACCTAAGGCCAGTCGCTCAGACAAGAGCATCAGCTCAAAATAGGCCATCAGTTCAACGATCTAGAAACTCCTCCAATACATTTCAACCTGGGAGTTCTTCAAACCCCAGAAGAAATGAACACACAAGATTGTATTACGCAAGACATCATAATCCAATTTCTCTGGAAGAGTTCCCTCCAAGTGACTTTGCAACCCAGTACGATGAGTATTTAAACTCAAGGGATGAATCAAAAATCAATCCCAGTTACTACTGGTCTGCAGATTGGCCATACCACAAAGGCCAAAGAGCTTATAGTCAAACGGTCAGATGAAATTGGCCAAGACAGAGAGCATCAAGGTCACAACATGAGAGGATATTAGTTGAAGTCTTCTATCCTGAATCTCATCGGAGGTATAGATCACAGGATTCAACTCTCAATCGAAGAGTTATAAGAAGTCCGATGCATATCAAGAGATCCAACTCTGAAGGATCTCTTGGAAAAGAAAAGCTAAAAGTGTGGCGTATGTGGATTCCCAGATACATAATTAACCCCTCAAGACCCGATATCATGCGGGTACCTAAAACCTGACTCTTGTCTTGTAGGGAAAGAGCATCCTATCTAAGAAAAAGGTTAAAGATATTTGGTATCTGGATAGCGGGTGCTTAAAGAGGTTAAGGGACCACAAGTCACTTTTGGAGACAACTCAAAAGGTCGAACCATTGGAGAAGGGTTCGTGATCAAAGAAAAAGTTGTCGTGAATGGCGTGTCACATGTTGATGGACTGAAGCACAAACTGCTGAGCATCAGTCAGCTTTGTGACAATGGGTACTCAGTCGACTTCAGCAATAGCTCATGTGATATAAGAGACAAGATAACTGGAGCCATACTCCTGACTGGAGTAAGAAAGGGCAACATGTATGTAGTTGACTGGTTAACCGGCTACTCAGAGACTTTCTTTCTCTCCAAAGGATCAACTGAAGCAAGCTAGCTGTGGCATGGATGACTAAATTATCTCAACTTCAAAACTATCAACTACCTGGCCAAGAAGGAGCTAGTTGATGGGCTTCCCAAGGAGATTTACAAGAAATCTAGTGTCTGCAGACCTTGGCAGAAAGGGAAGCAAGTGAAGTCGTCATTCAAAAACAAAAGCCATCCTCAAGGAACAACTGATACTCTTCAGTTGCTTCACATGGACCTGTTTGGACCTGTGAAACCGCCAACCCCCAGAGGTAAAAAGTTTACACTTGTAGTAGTATATGACTACTCAAGGTATACCTGGGTAGAGTTCCTGAGAAGTAAGGATGAGACTTTTGAGAAGCTATCAACATTGATCAGAAGATTGCAGACTGACAAAGGGAAATTAGTTCAAAGGATAAGATCCGACAATGGAACTGAATTTGTCAATCAGCAAATGATCAAGTTCCTGAGTGAACTGGGAATCACTCACGAACACTCTGCTGCAAGAACTCCTCAAGAAAATGGCGTAGCTGAAAGGAGAAATCGCACGATAATGGAAGCAGCTAGAGTAATGATAGCAGATGCCAGCGTAGCCGAATGCTATTGGGCAGAGGCAGTTAACACATCCTACCATACACAAAACAGAAGTGCCATAGTCATTACCCATGACAAAACGCCCTATGAGCTGTTCAAGGGATGTAAGCTTTCTATCTCTTACTTTAAGGTATTTGGCTGCAAGTGTTATATCCACAACAATGGCAAGTCCCAACTGAAAAATTTCAGTGCCAAAGCTGATGAGGTGATCTTTCTCGGATATAATGCCCCTCATTCTCAAGCTTACAGAGTATTCAATAAAAAACACTGGTTGTGGAAGTAACATATCATGTGGTATTTGATGAGCTTGCTAATGAGTACATAAACAAGAAGGAGGACTGTACATCAGAGCAAGCATTGCCTAGTGAAAGTCTGCTGGACTATTTTGATCACATTGTCCCAGAGCAGTTTGAAGCTTCACTAGAAGATGGCATTGAAACTGATTCTAGACCAGTTGAAGATAACTTGGTAAATGAGGACACATATCGAGGTGATACCTCAAACCCTATAACTGGAATAGGGGGAAGAATCAGTGAAAATGAAGAACAGGCTGATGGCGAAGAATCAGCTAAGAGAGCAGTCAAAGAATCAGTTGTTAGAGCAACTGATGAAGCAGCTAAAGGCATAGCAGAAGCAACAATCCCCAAATGGCTCTAAAGCCATCCAGTCGACAAAATTGTTGGGGATCCAAGAAGCAGAGTCCAGACCAGAGGGTTAATAGAGCATGCACTCTTCACATTCTTCATCTCTCAGACTGAACCAGCCAACGTTAAGGAAGCACTTGAAGATTCAGACTGGATTATAGCAATGTAAGAAGAGGTGAACCAGTTCACAAGAAATGATGTATGGTTTCTTGTTGATAGGCCAAAAACTCAAAAAGTCATTGGGACTAAATGGGTCTTTCGCAACAAACTGGATGAACAAGGTGTGATCACAAGGAACAAGGCCAGACTGGTAGCCAAAGGTTACTCACAAAGTGAAGGGATCGACTTTGATGAGACATTTGCACCAGTTGCAAGATTAGAGGCCATCAGATTGTTCCTCACCTATGCAGCTCACAACAATTTCACGGTCTATCAAATGGACGTGAAAAGTGCATTCTTGCAAGGGATGCTCAAGGAGGATGTGTATGTTGAGCAACCTCCAGGCTTCGAAATCGGAGATCAAGTCTACAAGCTGAAGAAAGCTCTGTATGGTCTGAAGCAGGTGCCAAGAACTTGGTATGTAACCCTCACAATGTTCTTGCTAAAGAATGGGTTTCAAAAATGAGTCATCGATCGTACTCTATTCAGAATAGAACGGTCAGCTGAGATCTTGATGGTTCAAATTTATGTGGATGACATAATATTTGGATCCAAGAGCAAAGATCTCTGCAATCGATTCGCACAACTGATGCATAGCGAATTCGAGATTAGCATGATGGGAGAAATGACATTCTTCTAAGGACTTCAAGTGAAGCAGCTTAAACACAGAATCTTCATTAGCCAAACCAAATATACCAAGGAGCTTGTTAAGAAGTTTGGAACCAATAAGGAAAAATCTCTCAAAATTCCAATGAATACATCAGTGCAACTGACTCTCGAGACGCACTACAGAGGAATCATTGGATCCCTTCTCTATCTGACCGCCAGCGGACCAGACATCTCCTACTCAGTCAGACTGTGTGCAAGGTTCCAAGCCAACCCGAAGAAAAGTCATCTCGAAGTAGCAAGGAAGATTATGAAGTACCTTAAAGGAACCATAAATCTTGGGCTATGGTATCCCATAGATGACAGCTTGAGTCTAACTGGCTACTCAGACTCAGACTTCGGAGGATGCAAGATTGACAGAAAAAGCACCAGTGGAACATGTCAGTTTCTTGGAAATAAACTGATATCCCGGTTTAACAAAAAGCAGCACTCAGTTGCCACGTCAACAACTGAAGCCAAGTATGTGGCTGCTGGAAGCTGTTGTGCTCAAATCTTATGGATGAAGCAACAGCTCAAGGATTACAAGGTGGAGACTGAAGAAGTGTCAATCTATTGTGATAACAATAGTGCTATTGCAATATCTCAAAATCTAGTATTGCATTTAAGAACGAAGCACATTGATACCAGACACTACTTCATCAGAGATCATATAGAGAAGAAAGACATGTATCAAATATGTCAACATGGAGAAACAGATAGCCGATATCTTCACCAAGCCATTACCAGAAGCTAGATTTGTTGAGCTCTGCATGCAGTTGGGATTGCTCGAACTAGCTTCAACGGAAGACGATGATCATCCAAAATGAGTGAAAAGGAGCACTCCAGCTGATGATGAGAACTGACCTAAGAGGGCATCAATATTCTAAAGATTTGAAGCTTAAACTGATAAGCCCATATCAGTTCTAAACGAACAGCAAATGCAGCAATAATGCTGACGGATGATAATGTGAAAACTGATCGCGGAAGGCATCAGTTCTCCACCAGTCATATTCAACTGATGAGAGCAGTTAAATTTCAAATTGACTGAAGATAACAAAGCTTCAGCTGAAGAAAGCAGCTGATAAGTTTAGGCGGAGCAAAGCTGAAGATGACAGTTTAAGCTGACAAGGAGTCAAAGCTTAAGAGAATCCAGCTGGAACTAATCACTCTAAGCAGGTCATCAGTCGAGAAGGCAACTGATGACATCAGCAGCTCAATGCCATGAGGAGAATGAAGGAGAACCAATATCAGATAAGTTTAAAAATTGAATTTATTACTGAACGGTAAAATGATGTGCCTTCTCAATATTACCGTTGGACCCACTCTCTCTCTCCTCATTAATTTCAAACGGATAAATATGAACTTAAAATCAATGGACTTATCAAAACCGCTCGATTTTAACCGGTGATCAAATTCTTTTACCATTGGATTCATCGATCACTTGAGTCTATAAATAGGTTAGCTGTTCTCTCAAATTCTTCACACAGCTAACCAAAGAACTCAAAGCACTCAGTCTCTCAAAACCCATTCAAAATCTACTCTTCATTTCAAAGCCTTAGAAATCCTCTCAAGTTATCACTCTCAAATGGCCCAATACTCTTCCCACCTTCACAGAAGACCTCGCAACTTCAAAATCTCTGGTGATGAGTCAAGAGTCTTTTGTGAGGACCCGGGCCATGACAAAATACTAAGTGCAACAAACACCAGACGATTCGCAAACTTTTCTCAGTTAGGAGAGGTGATTCTCACTCTAATTGGGAATGCACAACTAAGGAAGTATACCGAAAGTGCTCCCATAAGAGTGTATCCGGAGGCGGTAGCAGAATTCATTCTCAACTCATTCAGCCAGAAAGATTCTTGGGTGATCACGAGTGAAGTAAGGGGGATACAAGTCTTAATCACCCCCTCTGTTCTGAGAAACATCTTTGGCCTACCACAAGCAGGGGAAAGACTGGAAGATAAAACTGTGAATGCCAAATACTGCTACAACAGATGGGCAACTACACCTGCCTCTGAAGATTTTCAAAGTACTCATTCTACATCTAGATTCCAAAAGGAATTTCAGGTGTTAGCAGCAGTAGTCTCACAGATGATGGTAGGATCGTGCGAAGGGCACGATGAAATGTCAGAATTAAAATACAAAATCTGTAACGCCATTTGGAAAACTAGAGGAATTAACTGAGCATCCTTCATCTTCAAGCAACTGAAAAGGTATGTAGACATAGTGGAAAGGGAAACAAGAAGCAGCACCTGCTTTCCACAAAAGATCTACTACATCAACCGAGTCAGTCTCATTCTAGATAAGCTGCTTCCTGATCTGATGGTAGAGGAAACAAGTTATCAGTCAGTTGATCCTGATGATTTTGTTCCAAAAGTAGCAGAAGGAGCACTACCTCCACTAAGAATCAGAGAGTCACAATCACGATTGAGGAGAAAGTTCATTCCCTCTATTCCAGCAGAAAAAGAAAAAGAAAAAGCGAAGGTCGTAAAATCAATAGTTCAATCAACCTATGACTCTGATGACGTCCTTCATGCTGTTGATAGATATCAATCATCTAGAGATGAGGATAAAGAGGAAATAAACTCAAAAAGGAGTCCAATTAAATGGAAGATTGCCTCTTCAGCACAGTCTGAAACAGTTGACAAGCCAACTACAGGTAATCAGATTGTTAAGCATCAACTGAGAATTGATCACTTAACTGGAGAGCGGCTGCCGACTGCGGAAGAGACTCAGCCCAGAATTCAACAATCGAAAAGGCAACGGTCAGGAAAAGCTTCAATCAAAGCACTGATTAAATGCATGAAGGAACAGGTAAAACAACTCTCTGATTCCATCATAAAACTGGAAGCTTGCTCTAAAAGTGATGACTTAAAAGACTCTTTAAGCGAGAATGAACCAGATAGCTTCCAAACTGCAAAGAAAAAGAAAAACTGATCACAAGAAGACCTGAAGGTTTCAGAAGTGAACTAACTAGATGCTTTAAGAAGACTTCTTGTAAATCAGTTTATTTTTTAATAAAATAATAATAATAAATATATATTTCTTTTGGCTAAAATAAATGCTTGTGTCAGTATTTATTGTTTTTGACCGTTGGTCCTCAGCCCAAAATCAAAAGCCAAAGGAAAACGACAAGCGAATTTAAGTCTTTCAACCAACACATTTATTATAAGTCTCCTTCTCACTCATAAAAACCCCTTGCTCAAAATTTTGAGAGATTACAATACAATACAGCATCAAAGCACTCAAAAGTTTTAGAAGAGAAAAATCATCTTTCAAAAGAGTGTTCTCTCTCTCCCTTAAAAGGCTTTTCAATTCAAACTCAGCCAATATTCTTTAAAAAAAATGGCTGAAACATTTAAAGCTCTTACTTCTTTCAAAGAGCAAATGATGAGAGATAAATTTCTGAAAAGATAGAAATTTCAATTGATTCTTAAAGAATCAAACAACCCTTTTCTTCTGGTCAATCAACACAAGATCGGAATACTGCAACTCCAAATCACAAGACCGGAATTAGTGATTCAAGGAAAGAAACTCCAAATCACTGAAAGAAAGATTGCCGAAATCTTTCAACTTCCCAGAAAAGGCTCCAGGGTCCAAGATCTGAAATATTTAGCTGAACCTTACTGGAAAGAATGGCGTGCTTCAAACTGCTACAAGTAATTCAGTTTCACCACAGCCAAAACTGATTTGAAGCCCAAGTATGGAGTAATACTCGATATGATGAACAAAATGATGTTCGACGCCATATGAAGCTTGAGTCAGTTGACTCAAGAAAGATACAAGGTAATGATACACCTTGTTGAAGGATTGGAAGCTAATTGGGCAGAATTTGTCTTCTCCTAATTCAAGCATCAAGTCATCAAGGCTGCAAACTCAAAAAGAACTAGGAAATTTGAGTCCAAAGTAGGACTTGTTCTAAGAATGAGGAAGCTCCTGGAAGATATGCTGAATCTTCCAAATGATGATACACTGCCAATCCTCATATCCGATTGGATTCCTAAGAAAGGGAAAACACATCTTCAGTAACTCAAAAAGAAGAGGAGATCTAAAGCCAAGTCTGGCGATACAGCTTCAAGCAGTTCAGATGCCAATGAAGTTCCCTCTTCTCACTCCAAAAATGGATCATCATTTGATTTCAAACCCTGCACTGATCCAGATGAGCTCATTCCCTTCATTGGAATTCCTCATCCAAATTATGGAGCTGAGTACTTCAGGAGAGCATGCCCTCCTCTCCAGTTGACTAAAGATAATATTCGCACCTTCTACAGTGGCGAGTATGAAGTCAAGAGTGCTTAGAAGGATGTAATGAATCTCCTTCTCACTCACTTCACATATGTTGCCCAGCAAGACAACCAAATGTTCAAACAGCTGCACCGGTACTTTTACTGGTATAACTAGAGACATTCAATGTCCATCCAGTCATATTTCTTGCTAACACCCTTTCATGGCACGATCTTTTAGCATCGTAAAGAGACTTGGAGCCTCAAATAGATTGGAGCCTCAAATCCATTTCCTCCAAATATTGTGCAAGTCCAGCGGATTATGAAGCATCGACTTGAAAATAACATTCCAGCTAAGGCTCTGCTAGCTGATGTTCAAGCCAGCTTGACATCGTAAGGAGTTGCAACTGTCCAACAGCTTGCCAACAATCCAGTCGATCAAAGTTGCCTTCAACTAAATCTTGATCCAATTCAGTCGGAAAAAGCACATCTACAAGCTGCAGGTACCACTGTGGAGATAGACCAAGATCTTTCTCATACTCAAATAGTGGTAACTCCAAGGAGTTAACATCCTGGACAAAGTGGAACCAAAGACGACGAAGACATTGCCACGTCTCCAGATCTTCTGTCCAGAGGCTATGTTACTCCTCTTATGAAGTCCTGCTCAAGAGCTGCAAAACTGATGATAAATTAGTCCAGCTCATCCTGCAGAGGAATTAAAGAGCTAACCACCTTGAAGCTGACCACCTCAGCAGTTGCTCTTAAGCAACTTCAGCATGCTAAGACCCAAGCCAGAACTGATTCCTTTTAGGACATCATCAGTTCACCTTTTAAAAGGAAACGGTCCAATAACTCTAGAGGAAACATTTAAGCTAGTCCCATTCGACCACTCAAGAAGAGGAAGTTAACAAAAAGACGATCAACAATTGCTTACCAAAACTGATTCAATCAGTTAAACGCGTCATCATTAGTTTAGCAGGAAACTGACGCCTTGAGCTCCAAGTCCCTCCTATCATCAGCTGCTTGATCAATCCTCTTCGATAAGCTTCTCTACTCTCTGTTCCTCACTGCTTATTTTTTGAAAAAGTTATCGTTAACATTTCAAAATAAGCTTACTATTCATCTGAGTTACCATTTAAGTCTCTATACTCAGCATTAAAGTATAAAGAGATGAATTTTCTGAGGGATATAAATAGCAAATCTTCTGACAAATATTTGCTATTTATGGAAACTACTCAGATTTTCAAACCCTCAGATCTCAGCCGCTTGATCAAAGAGCATTAATCCAAGTGGACGGCTGAGATGCGTGCATCATTTATTCAGCTAACTTTCTTTTCCATCATATAGCTGATTAGCCAGTAAGCACTCGATTGCTCTGGTTTAATGCATGAAAACTTACTGCCTTTAAAAGCAGTAGAGAAGTTGAATGAAAATAAGAACTCACAATCGAGATAAATCTTTCTCTAACATTTTTCATTCCTTCTCCTTGTCTTCTCACTTATCCACAGCTCTTTTCTTCTCATATCATATCATCGCAGAATGGCTTCCTCATTCCACTCGATGAATATGAAGCTTCTAATAAATAAGCTCATATCAGATAAGTTCATTAACCGACAGTTTCTTCAAGCTCGAATCGATTCTGAGAAGACTAGCATGATCTTTCACTTGTTGAAGACATGCGGGCTTTTGTCTTTCATGACAACACAGCCCCAGAGGAAGCAACTTCTACTTGTAGCTGAGCTCTACTACCATGCGAAAATTTCTGGACAAAATATATTATCTGTTCTCCAAGATCAGGTTATCATCATCAACAAAGATATGCTAACCGACCTGTTTCAGCTCCCCGATAATGGCCCAAAGGTGTTTGACCTGGTGTTTCCCTCAAAGTTAGGTTGTGGAAAGACTGGAAGCTTTCACATGTTGATCACAGAGACTTTTCAAATAATTTGAAAGATAGTCTCTCTCCAACCATGGTCCAGCTCTTGGACATTGTGATGCATGTTTTTCTCAGCAGCATCACTAACGCCCAGTTCAATAACAACACCTCTCATCTTATGGCCGCTATATATTATGGATGCAGGGCTGATTGGACATCCTATATATTGGCTCAGCTCCGCATTCATGTGAGGCATGCTGAGATCGATCTAACCTCTGGCACATTCAAAGCCAAGTTAGGATTTGCCAATCGACTCAGTCATATCATCGCGGAGCAGCTTGGAACAGTCCCTGGTGGGCATTTTCTCACTAGAAGAGATCTTCTTCCTACAATTTACATTCATCGCAGACATCGGAATGTAACTGGACGCCCTAGGAAGTCGAGACTTCAGCTTACGGAGAACCGCAGCCCAGCTAAAGGAAAGCAGCCACTTCTTTATGCTGAACCTCCGGCTGATGCAGATCAGTCTTCGACTGACAGTGACTCCTTCACCTATATAAGTGAAGAGTCTACTGCACCTGCAACCAGCGAACCTCCTTATATTGCTGTCCCAAAAACTCTGGAAGAAGGCTTCAATGCAATCTTTGATCAACAACTGAAAAGTTGTTTTGGTCGAATAAGGGATCACAGTCCCTTCCTCTTCGAACAACTTTGAAGATATCTCCAGTATCATCTCTGGAAATACCAGGTGGATGCTGCCACCATGCTCATGATAGCAGACAAGTGAGGCTACTCATATTGGATTGAGGAAGGTTAATGGAGCAGGAGCTGGATGAACTATCCGCTCGATACACCTCCATCGGTCCCAAAAATCATGGATTCCATGATTCAGAGGTTTCAAACCTCGGTGCCTCATGATGCACCCTTTCCCAAACATGAGCCCTCCCACTCATCTACAACTCCTCTTCAAGAGGATGCTATCATCACCATACCGGACGAGCCACTTATCGATGTCGCATCAGCCTCTTCTCTTCGGCAAGATCCTCTCTCTCTCCCAGATCTTGACCAACTGATGACGATAGAGGAGTCATACACATGGTTGACCGCTCCTATGCTTGCACCCCAAGCTCCCTTCATCACCAACAACTTGCTGGCCACTTCTTTCTCTCCTCTGCCACAGTTGTTACTGCCTCATTATGACTTCCATCAGCTCATCTTTTTGGATGATGCTAAAAAGGGGGAAGGATATATCGATGATGGAAAATCATATGTGCCAATATATGATGGTTCCTAGCAAGCTGATCTAACTCTTTGGGATGAAATCCAAAGAGAAGCACAAAGAGAGGTACAACTTCAGAAGTAAGCTACCTTTCAAAGGGAAGCTACTTACGAGAGGGAAGCTACCCATCAAGGGGGAGCTATTCGTGAGGGGGAAGTCCAACTTGAGCAACGTCCGGCTCAAGATTACTTCTGGACTAGGGAGAATACCCAGCTGAAACAACAGTAAGAATGGGGTATCCACAGTATACCAAGCATTTCTCCCTGCAAGTTTGAAAAAGGAGAATCGAGCAAAAAAAGAAGGAACTAAATGGTGAACAGTTCCAACTGAAGAAGAAAGTTAAAATATCAAGTCTTGATATTTTCTTTCTCTCTTACTTCTTTATACTTCGTCATCTTCTATGCTCTGTCAGCTTCTAAAACATGCTCTTTTGTTAATAATACAAATACTCTGATCATGCTGATATATCTTCTTGAATGGCTTAAAACTTTCTATGCGCCCTGATAAATGAAAAATCTGTATGATAATCAGAATTGAGCTATGTTTAGAACTGAAACATTTGAAGCTTGTCAAGCTATGCAAACGAGTACTTAAATATCTTAAGGTCATTTTAGCTGCATGTCTCACCAGCTAAAGTCTAATACCTGACAGATAAAACTCATTGAGCCTACATATTAATGTATGCTCCATTACTCTGATACTCATCTTATTATCAAAACTATGATGATCACATCAAAGTTTTGATAACTCATGAATGTCTAAACTGTTAGCTTTTGAAAGCTACAAGCATCTAAGTCTATTCTTATGAACTTAGTCTAGTTTCAGTCTTGATACCTAAATTTGGTACAGACTCAGATGCTCATTCATGAATGATAACCTTGTACAGTTTTTCCATCATCAATTTAGCTGGTTTTGACATCATCAAAAAGAGGGAAATTATTAAGAAAATTGTTGGGAAAATCCCAAATAATGGTTTTGATGAAATGTCAAAACATGTGTGATAATTTAATGAAAAACTGCAGGTTATGAAAAGCTGGAATTCCGGAATAATGGCTAAGTAAGACTTCAAGCTGAAATGAGAGACAGCAATTCAGAAGCATGGTCAACCAGCTTACAGGATTACCTCGATCAGGCCAGTCAAGACAATTCTTCGAAGCCTAAGAAAAGCTATAAAAAAAGGGGAAGAGAACTTTGAAGATTAGTAGGCATCCACAGATGAGTAACCATCAGTCTTAGCAGAAAGCCAAGACAGACTGACGAACAGAGTCAGCATGAAAGCTGAAACTAATCTAATCAAAGATCAGTTTGAGCTGACCCTAAACTGATCAAAAATCAGTTTGCTGGTAAAATAGCTCTAAAAGCATTGAGCATCTACTAAACTGAACATAGATCAGTTCAAGGGGAAAAGGTAAAAGCTCAATCAGTTAGCCAACCGATAAGTCCAGCACTAAAAGCTTTTTGTAAGCTTAGCTGCTGAGTCAGCTGAACTGGACTATATCAGGATAGAAGCTCAAGATAGCTGAAAATCTGCCAACTGGACAATCTCAGAGCTGGAAGCCGAGATAGCTGAGAGCCCATTAGCTGAGTGTCCAAAAATCTGATAGCCGAATCACCTACTCCCTCTGACAAGCAGTCAATGAAGATCTTAACAGGAAATCTTTAAAAGATCCTGATGATCTTAGATCAGAGAGCATTTAAGTCAAAACAGCTAGTTCATTAAGAGCTTCAAACGGCTACAAGCATTAAAATGCCACCAGTGGTTTGTTTTTTTAAACAATCACAAATCATAACGGTCAAAATCCACTCATCTATTTAAAGAGAGTGAGATCAATTTTTGGAAAAGACTTTCGCCTATCTAACTTTGCTATTTTGCAGAACGAGCTCTTTCTTTCTCCCTCCTCACAGCTCAAAGCTTAATATTCTCAAAGTGCGAAAAGTCCTAACTGAGAAGGCGTGCTTCAAGTTCAAAGCAAGCTGCTAAGCTGACGCAGAATTCCAGCAAGAGCAAAGCTTCTCAGTTCAGTCCCTTAAAGATCAACCACTCAGCTCAAGAGAAAGGAGCATTCCAGGTTGATAACAGATTCAGGACTGTCTTCTTGAAGATCGAGCAAGATCTAAAATCGTGTAAAGACGGGCAATAGAACCTAAAGTCTCAGTGAGCAGTTGGGACTGGTAAGTTTGAGCTGTTGACCCAGAAACTGGCTAAGAAGGAGCGTGTACCGATGGGTCCGTTCTTCCGGGACAGCAACAGTTGGAAAGGAGGCCGCGCTCGGATTGAAGGGTGCCGTTTTCAGGTCCAACATGAATTCTTCACTGTGTAACTGTAATAAAGAAACTTTACACTTGCATAGTGGATTGCCCTTCTGTGGAAGGAAGAGAGGGCGTAGAAGCAGGAAGCTTCGAACCTCTATAAAATTCTATGTGTGCTGCTCTTACTACTTTTCAGTTTTGCAAGTTCTTAAACTGCACACTATCACAACACAGACTGCACTGATAAGCTTTAGCCACGTCTTTAAGCTATCAGTTGAAAACTGATCAGCTCACCAGCGAAGCTTCAGTCAGCTTCTCTCAACTGATTAGTAAGTACAGATAAAATATTAAAAGCAAGTCAGGGCCCTATCTATTCCGCATCTGTTTTAATGTTTTTGAAGTCAGTTTATTCACCCCTCTTCTAAACTGACGAAGACTCACACCGGGACCAACAAGTTGTTTATCATTTTATGTTATTTATTGCATGTTTAAATGGGATAAGATGAAACCTCAAGTTTAAATAACTAAGTGGGAGAGATACATACCAAAGTATGTGGAAATCTCAAAACGGTCTCCATTAATCTAGTTTAATTGAGAAGTGATGGGCAACCTCCCTGCGGAGGGGTCATATTACTGGATTCTCTAGAAATTAAACTTCTTAACGGATAACTGTAGAACATTATTAAGAACAAATCAAACTTACTACTAGGGAGGTGGGTTCGAAATAATATTCTTAGGGTGAAGATAATGGTAAGCACACTTAGATGTAATTTATTAATAAATATCCACCCTACATGGCTTATTAATTAGATGATAACATGACCGAGTTTATATCCGACTATTAATTTACTTGTCATAAGGAAACTTGACTGGAGGTAGATTAGAGGTTAGGTTAACCTGTTTAAAAATGAATTTTATAAACGTCCACCCTACGTGGCTTATAAGAAACATTTTTAAAATGTCGGTGGATATGCGTATAATTTCTTTTTGAGGTTTTCGAATTATATGTGATTTTATCCTAAAGTTTGTGACTGTACTGCGTGTTTATTTTCAGTTAATTCTATTTCATCATAGCACTCTCCAACCTGTCCTCAATTCTCAAAGAAAATAAACTAGTTGGTAAAAACTATAAAGACTGGATTAGAAATCTGAACATTGTCCTTACTGCTGAAAACTTCAAGTTTGTACTTGATGAAGAATGTCCACAAAAGTCGGATTAGCATTCTAGTGAAGAGCAAAAGGCGGTTTATGATAAGTGGGTTAGAGCTGATGAGATGGCACGTTGTTACATGCTTGCCTCTATGTCAAGTATGTTACAACATCAACATCAGTCTATGAAAATCACTTATGATATAATGCTTAACCGTAAGGAGCTTTTCGAATATCAGAATCGCTTGGCACGACACTTGGCTATGAGAAATCGGAGATCGAGACCCTAGGTGGTGAGTTGGATGCTGAGTCCCAAATTGACATTGTGCTTCACAGTCTGTCACCGAGGTTTGAGCAGTTCAGGCTGAACTTTAATATGATAAAGAAGGATGTTACTTTATCAGAACTGCTCATGGATCTTCAGGCAGCCGAGCATCTCCAAAAGGGAAGCTCGGAGGTGCACCTAACTAAGGCATCTTCTTCAGGTGTTCAGAAGAAGAGATACGCACCTAAGAAAGCTGCAAAAGAGGCACCTAAAGACCCTAAGGATAAGAAGGGCAAAGCCAAGGTACATTCGGAGGACTTCAAATCGAAGTCAAAATGTTTCAATTGCGGTTAACTAAGACATTAGAAGTCTACGTGTCCTAATAAGAAGAAAAGAAAGGGTACGTCTCACTCTTTAGTTGTTGAAACATGTTTAGCTACTTGTTCTACCCGGTCTTGGGTAGTGGATACTAGAGCTACTGATCATGTTTGCATGTCCTTATAGGGGTTTCTGGTGTAAAGGCAGCTGAGTGAAGATGAGATTACCGTCTACATGGGCAATGCTACTAAAGTGGCGGCTATTGCAGTGGGAGATGTGACTTTACCCTTTAGTAGTGATAGGATTCTTGTTTACACCTTTAGGCGAAACTTGATTTCTGTTTCCAAGTTATTTTTGAATGGATATTCTGTTATTTTTTATAGCAAGGTCATTATCACAACTAGAAAACGTTTTATCTATTCTGGCATATTGGATGGACATCTTTATATACTTAATCTTATGCAAAACACTGCACAAGCGCAATTATTGAATACATCGATCATTAACCCTAATAAAAGAAAATAACCTTTGGCACTGAATCAAACCTATCTTTGGCATCTGAGGCTTGGTCATATTAACCTTAAGAGGATACAAAGGCTGATAAATGATGGACCATTGTCTTCATTGGTCTTGGAAAGGTTTTCTTTGTGTGAATCCTATTTGGAAGATAAAATGACTAAGCACCCCTTTTCGTCTAAAGGCAATAGATCCAAAGAGGTATTAGATTTGATTCACTCTGACTTATGTGGCCCTATGTCAGTTCAGGCTCAAGGAGGGTATGAGTATTTTATCACATTCATTGATGATTACTCAAGATACGGATACATTTATCTATTGCGTCGCAAGTGTGAGTGTTTTAAAACATTCAAAACATTTAGGGCGAAAGCAGAGAAACAAACATGCAAAAGTATCAAAACACTATATTCTGATTGTGGTGGTGAGTACCTCTCAACTGAATTTAGGGACTACTTAGCAGAGGATGGGATTACATCCCAGTTGACTGCGCCTAGCACTCCATAACAGAATGGCGTAGCTGAAAGAAGAAACACAACCTTATTAGAGATGGTTAGATTGATGATGAGCTATTCAGAATTGTCTGTTTCATTTTGAGGGTATGCCTTGGAAACAGCAGCCTATATTCTTAACATGGTTTCTTCCAAATTAGTTCCTCGCACGCCCCTAGAACTATGGACTGGTCGAAAACCCAGTTTAGGTCACGTTCGAATTTAGGACATTCTAGCACACGTGCTGGATAAGGAGGTAGATAAGTTGGCACCACGTTCAGAAGCAAGACTGTTCGTTGGGTATCCAAAAGGAATGAGAGGTAGTTTATTTTATCGTCCTAAGGATCAGAAGGTCATTGTCAGTACCAATGCCCAATTCTTAGAGGAAGACTATATAATAAATCACAAACCCAAGAGCGTGATCGTTCTTGTGGAGTTTTGAAGTAGGAACGTGAATCCTACACCATCTGTACAGGAAGAGGAACCACCAATAACTGCACAATATGTCATGAAAGTACGGGATATGCCTGATCACAGTGGGAGGGTTGTTCGTCAACCTCATAGATTCATTGGTTTGGGAGAATCTTCGGATTTCCCACAAGAACTGAATGAATTAGATCCTAAGACCTGTGATGAGGCAGTACAAGATAAAGATGCAGATTCTTGGAAAATTACAATGGAATCTGAGATTAGATCTATGGATCACAATCAAGTCCGGGAGCTTGTAGAACCGCCTGATGGGGTAAAACCCATTGGATGTAAGTGGGTCTACAAACAAAAGAGAGGATCTGATGGGAAGGTTGAAACCTTCAAAGCTAGATTAGTGGCGAAAGGCTATACTTAGAAAGAAGGGATCGGTTATGAGGAAACCTTCTCGCCAGTTGCCATGCTTAATTCGATCCGGATTCTCTTGTCTATTTCTGCTCATTTAGATTATGAGATTTGGTAAATGGATGTCAAGACATCTTTCCTAAATGGAATTCTTGAAGAAAACATCCATATGAGGCAACAAGAAGGGTTCATTGCTAAAGGCCAAGATCACTTAGTGTGCAAGCTTAAGAGATCCATTTATGAACTTAAGCAGGCATCACAATCTTGGAACATACGATTTGATGAGGTTATCTAGTCATATGGATTCATCCAAAGCCCGGATGAGAGCTGTGTGTACAACAAGAGTGACAAAAATATGGTGGCATTCCTAGTACTATATGTTGATGATATCTTGCTTATTGAAAACAATAAGAAGGTCTTGTCAAACATAAGGGTATGGCTGTCCAAGTAGTTCGATAGGAAGGATTTAGGAGAAGCTGGACACGCTCTTAGCATAAAGATCATTCGAGATCGCCAGAAGAGGATGATGTGCTTATCCTAGGCAACATATATTGATACAATGATAGCTAGGTTTAGCATGCAAGATTCCAAGAAAGGTTTTATACCTTTCAGGCATGGAATTCATCTATCCAAGGATATGTGTCCCAAAACACAGGCTGAGATAGATGAGCTGAAAGGGGTTCCATATATATCCACTGTGGAAAGCCTCATGTATGCTATCCTATGCACTAGGCCTGTATATGCTATGCGGTTGGTATGGGAGCAGATATCAGTCTAACCCTGGAAAAGGATACTGGACTGCAGTAAAGAATATTCTCAAGTACCTGAAGAGGACTAGAGATTATATGCTGGTATACTGTGCTGAAAGTCTCATTCGATTGGGTTATACGGAGTCAGATTTCTAATCCGTTAAAGATCAGAGTAAATCTATCTCAGGCTATGTATTTACCTTGGGAGGCGGAGCCATTGCATGGAGGAGTATCAAGCAGAAATACGTAGCTGACTCCACCATGGAGGCTGAATATGTAGCTGCCTCTGATGCTGCAAAGGAAGCTGTCTGGCTCCAGAGCTTCTTGTTGGACTCTGGTGCAGTGGCAAATTTGAAGGAACCCAGAGCCCATAAGGCAAGTAAACACATAGAGAGAAAGTACCATCTTATATGAGAAATGGTTAAGAGAGGAGATGTTGCAGTGGTCAAGATTGCATCGGATGACAACCTGGTTGATCCATTCATGAAGAGCCTGTCGGCTAAGACCTTTGATGGTCACGTGGAGAAAATGGGAGTGAGATGGAGACCCGGGATTGCGTTTTGAGATTTAGTTAGAGTTGGAGAGTATTGCCAGTTTTTGTTCTATACATAAAAGACATGTTTTAAGTATAAGTGAGAGATTGTTAGGATTGTATACTGAAAGCTTGTCTTTGTATACTATTAACAATGTTTTCTTTTGACTTTATAGAATGATTTTTCTTGCAGTCACTGTTTGTGCATTTATTTATTGTTGTACATGTATATATGCATGTTTCATTATACTTTCATCGTAGATGATATGGTTTTGGTAAACACATAGTAAAGATCATATCATTGGATTCCTTGTAAAGTATTAAAAGGCTCGCGGTTTAGATAATCCTGAACCAATCATTATACGTAATAGAATAATCTGATAGTTAGTTTATCTTGGCTAACTGATTATTCTGATACACTGACATATGCATTGAAGAGGATCACGATAGGATACTATTCTCTAGTCTAACCTTAAAAGGAGAGAATAAATATTCATAGAGTTCGGATTCTTAAACCATGAACAGTGGCAGACATATGTGTGCTATGTCTACTGCTTTGATTTATCAATGAGTAAGATTCTTGATAGGGTCAATAATCTCGATATCTTAGGTAGTAACATATACATACATGATGGGTCGTGCACTGGGTATGGTCACCATGTCCTGGTGCGCCAGGTTGATGATGTCCCTTTGAGTAAACACAAGTACATGTGAAACCCTGCAGGTGGAATATAATTTATTCCGTACATGGTAAAGCTTGTATGGTACTACTCTAGGAATGGAAGAATTAATTAATTATAGCTGTCAGAGCTTGCATAATTAATTAATGGACATTGTATCTTAAACATAGGGAATGGCTGGACTAAAAAAGAAAGCATTGGGTCAAAATGTATTAAATTGGTAGGTTAGTGTTATTTCTTTAGTGGAATAAAAATAACACTTAATTTATTTAATTATATCCGAGTGTTGGATATTAGATATTAAATAAATTAGTGGGCTAATTTAATATTCTTCTAGATCCCTACTGTAGCCCAAATAATACCTTAATGGACTAAGGGAATGGAATAAGTGTAGAGGCCCAAGCCCGCTAGGTTTGGGAGCCCTAGAATTTGTCCCCCTCTCTATTAATTAGAGAGGGGGAGATGTGAATTAGGGAGTCTCGATCAGCCCCTCTAAGTTGCTCACTTATTTCCCTAAGTTATCCATACAGTTTAGTAGTTTATAGCCTACTCTACATATAAACGGGTATCAGAAATACAGTAGAAGATCAAGGAGTATCTCTAAGAGGCATCGAACACAGTGAGGAAAAAGGCCTGTTCGATCGTGTCTTCTACAGCAATGAGATTAGACCTTTAATCTCATGATCAACCCTACTAATGGAGCCAAAAGCTTGGAGCTGCAGCTGAAGAACCGAGAGCTGAGCTGGAGGTCCAACTGAAGAAACCCAGCTGAAGAGCCAACTAATGAGCTGCAACTGATGAGCTCAACTGATGAAAGAGCCAAGACTGAACTGAAAATCAAAGCCAGAAGCTGAAGCTGAAATGCCCTGCAGCGCAGAGGCACCACAGCCGCGGTAGGAGGCCCACGACGCAGCACCCCGTGCGCATGACTGCCACCGCCAGCACGGCATTCCTCAGCCCGCCGGCGCGGGGTGGCACCACCGGTGTGGTACACTCTAGCCCGCCAGTACGGGGCACACCACTGGTGTGCGCGTCACGATTAATTTAGCCCTCCTTTTCGATCAGTTCAAGCTGTGTTTTCGGAGTTTTGCTCTTCAATGCCTTCCAACTAACTTGCGAGCTGAGAAAATTAACTATGGAGACTTTTGGAGCTAGGAGTAGGAGGAGTTTGGGGAACAATCTACCATCGACCAATAACTCCACCTTTTGCTATTGCTCTCCATCAACTCTCAACCACCACATTCAATTCATACGAAGAGAGAATGAGAGAATGTTTCCCTATTTATGGAGCAGAGAAAAGCAAAAAGAGGGAGACTTCCAGAGTGGAAAAGAATACTCCTAAAGGGAGGACCTCCCAACTGGTTTGAGGGACGTTCCATTCACTCCATTATCTCCACCGCATAAGAAAGAGAGAGGATCAGTTTGGGGGACGTGACACCCTCAAACTGATATGTTGAGAAAAGATGGAGTAGACAACAAGTAGAGGCCCAGAAAGAGAGAGAGGTGATCAGTTTGAGGGACGTAACACCCTCAAACTGATCAGCTTGGAGCTTGGGTGAAGCTGGAGCAGAGGGGAAGAAAGCATAGAAGAGGGGTCTAACTTCAAGCCGTCCGCGGAAGCTAGCCTTGCTCAAAGATCTCCATTTCTTTGGTATTACCCTTTTAGTTTTAGTTTCTTGTGGGAATTTGTCTCAAAATTGTCGAGACAAACAAGATTTATATAAGTTTGTAATTTATTTATATTTTGATTTATAAAATAAAGAACTCGTTTAATCATTGTGTTGTTTCGAGCATGATGATGGGCTAATTCCTTCCATTTGGGGGGTAGATAATTGATTTGGTTTCGATCCATGCTTGTGATAGTTCTTATTGTTGGAATTGTGTTTGTTTATGTTGAGTACTTGGCCACTACTTAGCATTGCTAGGCTTTAGATGAGACCGAGAGGAGATTCTATTGCCCGACTTAGGTTTCTTCAACGTTAGATGGACTGGATACATAAGCCTAATTGTTAATCTTTAGGTGGACTGGGTACATAAGCCTATTTGTTCGTATAATATAGCCGATGGGGGGGTTTAATGGATCGACGGTGACAATAAGTGAAGTTAAACCTCTTGAAGGGGTCTATTGTAGGTTTAGGATTAATGGAATCAACTTGGATCAAGATAGGAGAGAACAGATGAGAGAATCTACACCCTAATGCTCGTATATATTAGTTTAGTTTATTTGTTTGCTTATTTACTTTCTTGTCTTTCTCTTTCTTTGGTTTAGTAGATTTTAGTTTAATTTCCTCAATCTCTGGTTTAGAATGTTTAGGATTGTATTTATTTTCATGTATGTAACACGAGAGGGACAAATCACCCTGTTAAGCTTTCCTCGAGAGACACGACTCGGGTTAGCTCACCGCCCTACAATCGACCCCGTCTTTTTGCGGGTCCGGTTTATACTTTTTGCGTGTGCGGACTAAACCGAAAATCAAATAATTGACGCCGTTGCCGGAGAAAGCTTTAGGCGTATTTGTCTTTTTTATCTTATATTATTTTTCGTGTTTATTTTCTTTTGTTTAAGTTTTCATAATTTCTTCCACAGTTGCATGTGATCTCCTTTTCTTGTTTGAGTCTGTGTATGTTAGGTCAAAGAAGTCTCAACAGGAAGCTTACTCTTTGAGTAATGAAACTCAAAATGGAAGACCAACCTCAAGAGCACGAAGTCGAGCTGATCGTGCTTAATGATCCCCCCATGACCACCTACTGAGGCTCTGTCCAGCTCGGGACATCAAAATGAGCGTTGCATGGGAGGTAAACCATGACTTTACTGCTTTTGTAGTTTGAATAACTTTTACTTTTGTTTGTTTGTATTTTGATGTTTGTCTCGCAGTAATAATGTTGTGGTTCTTTTGGATCTGCTCAAATAAACTGAAGGAAAAATTGCTGCAAGTTGAGAGATCCAACCGCCGCTGCCATGCCACCCTCACCTGGAGATTCAGCTCAGCTGAAGCTCAACTCCTCTACCACCTTACTAGCCACCGGATCAGTGAAGTTATCTTTGTGTTCTTTTTATGTGTTTTCGTGTCTTATGTTGTGTTTTGTCTCGTACTTAGCATTCTTTGTCTTGTCTACTTGTCAAACTATAATATTTAGGATATGAATCTTCAAGGGATTGTGTTGAATCGATCATGCTACATGAGATTGTTCCCATTGTTTCATTCTAGAACATGAATTATCATGAGAATGATTATAATTAGAAAACTTGTGTCGTGGGTTTTGTCCTCTAAGAATTAGGAAGCATGCTTAGTTATCTTAACAAAGGTGATAGTTATTCTCTTTGAACTTGTCTATTCTCACACTTCCTCTTGTGATAAATAAAAATATGAAATGATGAAATAAAAAGTGAGGATAATAACGATTTCTGCTCCGCTAGTCGACAAAGTCGACTATGAGCATGGGAAACCATGCAAGGACACTGGGGATTTTCTCCTTAAGGACTAAACCTTGTGAATTTATATCCACGTCCTCCTAAATAATTATCTAAATAACTGGGGTCACATTCTGGATTATACTCCTATCATGTGTGCTAATTCGAATAAAATTCTGCATGATGAGTATGGGAAACCACATTAGGAAGCTCAGCTTAGTCTGATGATTTAACCTAATAATCTATATCCTATGATTGCACCCCCGGGTTAAGCTTAAATAAATTAAGGAAGCTAGTGTGAAAGATGTTTTGAAGGGATATTTATTGCAATTGCTTTGAGACTAATCTGTCTTCCATATTCTTGTTGGACAAGCAACATGCCTGGTTTGATAATTATCTTTCTTTTCTTCGATAATGAGTGTTCTGGTTTGAAAACGTGTGAAATGGTTTATTGTGCATAATCTACTTGGGAACAACTCCTTCTTGCTTTATGTCTTAAATTACTGTGTTTGCTTGAGGACAAGTAAAAGGTTAAGTGTGGGGGAATTATTTAGTTATTATTTGTGATGTTTTTCTTATTGTAATTGTATGCCTTTTGTCTGTGTGTTTTCTTATTTTAGTGTTTATAACTTCATATTTGATCCCTTGGTGTGTTATGCCTGAGTTGCGTAGACTTTGAGCTTTTGCTCTAAAAGCAGGCATTTTATGGCACAAAAGGTGAAAAAACTGGAAGAGGGAAAACTGAAGACCACAACGGATGACACACCCAAATTAAGCTCCAAACTAATGCCCAACTAAGTCCCAACTGATGGCCAAACTGATCCCAAACTGATGGCCAAACTGAACTGATGGAGCCAAAAGCTTGGAGCTACAGCTGAAGAACCGAGATCTAAGGTGGCGGCCCAACTCAAGAAACCCAGCTGAAGAGCCAGCTGATGAGCTGCAACTGATGAGCTCAATTGATGAAAGAGCCAAGACTGAACTGAAAATCAAAGTCGGAAGGTGGAGCTGAAACGCCCCATGGTGCGGAGGCCATGCGGCCGCGGTAGGAGGCCCACGGCGCAGTACCCCACGTGCGTGGCTGCCACCGCCAGCGCGGCGCTCCACAGGCCACCGGTGCGGGGTCGCACCACTAGCGCGACGCACTCCAGCCCGCCGGTGTGGGGGCACACCACCGGCGCGGGGCAACTGCGCACCACCGATCCTGTGGTACCGTCAGCGCGGCGCGATCAGTTCGGCCCTCCTTTTCAATCAGTTCAAGCTGTGTTTTTGGAGTTTTGCTCTTCATGGCCCTCCAACTACCTTGCCAGCTGAGAGAATTAACTATGGGGACTTTTGGAGCTAGGAGTAGGTGGAGTTTGGGGAACAATCTACCATTGACCAATAACTCCACCTTTTGCTCTTGCTCTCCATCAACTCTCAACCACCACATTCAATTCACACGGAGAGACAATGAGAGAATGTTTTCCTATTTATGGAGCAGAGAAAAGCAAAAAGAGAGAGGCTCCCAGAGGGGAAAAGAAGACTCTTAAAGGGAAGACCTCCCAACTAGTTTGAGGGACGTGACACCCTCAGACTAGTTGGGAGGGTCCATTCCATTCACTCCATCATCTCCACCGCATAAGAAAGAGAGATGATTAGTTTGGGGGACGTGACACCCTCAAATTGATCCGTTGAGAGAAGAGGAAGTAGGCAACAAGTTGAGGCCCAGAAAGAGAGAAAGGTGATCAGTTTGAGGGACGTGACACCCTCAAACTAACCAGCTTGGAGCTTGGATGAAGTTGGGGCAGAGAGGGAGAAGGCATAGAAGAGGGGTCTAACTTCAAGCCATCCGCGGAAGCTAGGCTTGCTCGAAGATCTTCATTTCTTTAGTATTTCCCATTTTAGTTTCAGTTTCTTGTGGGGATTTGTGCCAAAACTGTCGAGATAAATAAGATTTATATAAGTTTATATTTTATTTATCTTTTAATTTATGAAATAAAGAACTTGTTTGATCCTTGTGTTGTTTTGAGCATGATGATTGGCTAATGCCTTCCATTAGGGGGGTAGATAATTGATTTGGTTTCGATCCATGCTTGTGATAGTTAATTTCTTATTGTTGGAATTGTGCTTGTTTATGTTGAGTACTTAGCCACTACTTAGCATTGCTAGGCTTTAGATGAGACCGAGCGGAGAATCTATAGCCCGACTTAGGTTCCTTCAACGTTAGGTGGACTGGGTACATAAGCCTAATTGTTAATCTTTAGCTGGAGTGGGTAGATAAGCCTATTTGTTCATATAATATAGCCGATGGGGGGTTTAATGGATCGGTAGTGACAGTAAGTGAAGTTAAACCTTTTGAAGGGGTCTATTGTACATCTAGGATTAACAGAATCAACTTGGATAAAGCAAGGAGAGAACCGAGGAGAGAATCTACACCTTAATGCTCGTATATATTAGTTTAGTTTATTTTTTTGCTTATTTACTTTCTTGTCTTTCTCTTTCTTTGGTTTAGTAGATTTTAGTTTAATTTCCTCAATCTCCGGTTAAGAATGTTTAGGATTGTATTTATTTTCATGTGTGTAACACGAGAGGGACAAATTGCTCTGTTAAGCTTTCCTCGAGAGACACAACTCGGGTTAGCTCACCGCCCTACAATCGACCCCGTCCTCTTGCGGGTCCGGTTTATACTTTCTGCGTGCACGGGCTAAACCAAAAATCAAGCAGAGTGCTATCAATATATCCAAGAATCCAGTTCAACTTTCAAGGACAAAGTACATCGATATCAGACATCACTTCATAAGAGAGTTAGTTGAGGAAGAAATTCTGAAGATTGAACATGTGAAGACAGAAGACTAACTAGCTGATCTATTCACCAAGGGATTGGATGATGTTCGATTTGAGAAACTCAGAGCTTCCCTTGGGGTTTACTTGGTTCAGTAAACCAAGAAGAGGGGTAAGAGTGTGTTTATTTCACACTCAGCAGGAAAGAACCATTCATGTACAAAGGGACTGAACATTTCCATAAATATTCATCGGTATGTACATGAATAATTTTTTAAATTATTTTATACATCCTTGTAAACGGCTAGTTCTGACACACTATCGTCATCACTGGTTGGATTTCCCTCCAAATTCTCTATCTAACGGATACCTGGAATACATATAGAATGGAGTTCTCTCTTATATATACGTTTAACCGTTTTGAGATATCATTATACGCTCCATGATTCCAAATTTTGAAGCTCCTCTCTCAGAAATTCTGATATCTCTCTCTTGTTCTTCTCTTCTTTCTGCCATTGTCATCCTTTGATCATTCTCAAAAATATTCTTCTATTATTTTCAATAGCACCTAAAAGAAAACTTGTTTATCCAAAAAAAGGTTGTAAAACCAAGAATGAGGTATGGAAAGGTGACTTATTCCGATCCTCAGGATCAGTTATATGAAGAAGATCATTTTGATAGACAAGTTCATGGAGAATCTTCTTTCAAGAAACCTGCTCAGAGGACACTATGGGATGAATTCTCTAGTAAGGACACTGAAGAGTACATCGAGACATTCCATGGAGAAAAAGAAGAAGACTTGGAGGAAGAAGAACCAGAAGTTACATCTTCTATAAAGAAATGAAAGACTCAAAATCATACACTCCAAGATCTATTGAAAGAAACAGCAAGATCATACAACGTCAACAAGAAAGTTGTTGCAAAGAAGGCCAGAACAAAGGGGTTTGTAGTCAAGAAACTAAAAAAAGACTACAATCCCTGCAACAGAGAAGATCATCACAGCACCTGCTAAACAAGCTCTTCAGAAAAAAAAGGGATCTGCTGTTGATGAAACAGTTTTGTCTGAAGATGCTCCTATACATGAAGAGGAACATTTTGCTGAAGAAAACACTGCCAAGAAGACATCACCTGTTAAGTCTGTTCCAAAGAAGGTGATTTCATAACAACCACCTGCTACTGAAGGAGAAAATATTTCAGAGGAGGATGATATTCCTCTGAGTATCAAGATGAAGGCTATTGCTGCTTCTGCTGCAAAAGGAAAGAAGAAGGTCATCAAAAGACCTTTAGTTGCTGATCCGAAAGAAAAAGAAGATGTTTATAGTTCATCTTCTGAATCTTCATAAAAGACTTTTGTTCCATGGTAAGAAAAGTTACTGGCATCGGCTCAGTATGATCTATTTACCAGATCACCTATGATGAAGAAGACTCCCAGAAAGAAGTCTTCTACTGCTATTGTCCAGATTGTTCAGAGAACCCCTATGACAAGAAGCAGAGCATCAGTTACTCATCCATCCACGACACCATCTCAAGAGAAGAGAAAAGTTATCACAACTGCCGGTCCTTCCAAGAAGGCCAAGAAGTCTGTTCATCCTAAGCATGTACCTGAAGATGATCTTTCTGAATCAAGTGAACATGATGCTGATATTTACAAACAGATCATCCATTTCTAGGTATCTCTTAACATGCTCTCTTTCGTTTGATGAAGCATGCTGAACTATTGGATAAGGTGAAGAAGAGGTCATTGATCTCTGAGAAGAAGGTGGATAAGGATACACTCCTAGCTACTGGGGTATATTCTTTGTTGGAGGAAGGAGGTTTGTTAGGAACTATGCAGAGGGTGCACAAGTTTGTTCCTTTGGTTGTATAAAAATTTTATTGCAACCTAACCAAGAAGATTGATGATCCTGAATTAGAAGACTTTCACAAAGTCTTTGTTAGAGGAGAAATGCTGAATTTCTCACCAGAACTCATCAATGAGTTTTTGAGATGTACTATTGAGGGGAAGTTGAAAGAGATAGATGATTGGGGGGTGGTTGCTGAAGAACTGACCTAGGGCATTTATACCAAGTAGCCCTCTAATCCTCAGACGATTCCATCATCAAAGCTGTCACAGAATTATGGTGCATTATTTCGCATCATGATTCACAAGTGGATGCCTACCAAGCATAGAGTCATAGTCACATAACCTCAAGGAAGGTTCTTATATCACCTAGGAACTGGCAAGAAGTTCAATTATGGTGAGTTCGTGTTTGGGAAGCTTGTGAGCAGTGCATAGTCAACAGTAGTGAAAGGTTCTATATGTTATCCATCTCTGATCTATAACATCATCAAGAAGCAGAAAAAGAATGTCTCTACGAAGAATGACAGAGTCATACCTCCTAAGAAGCCTCTGGTGATCAAAGTTTCTCCTGAGATTGGTGATCATCATCTACGCATTCAGTTCAAAAAGTTCATTGCTTCACAGAAAATGAGTGATGCATTTGTAGAAAAGTCTTCACAAAAGAATCTTGTGCTAAAATTTCTAGAGAATAGTCTGGAGTTCCATGCTCGATTGATCTCTGAGCAAACTTCTAAGAAGTTGAAGATTCATGCCCTGATTGCTGAACTCTCATTTAGAGAAGAGTTTGCCTCTCCATCAGCTGATGTCCATGAACATGTTCACAACTTGCACAAGCTTGCAAGTACTGTTGTAGATTCCACTCAGAAGAGATCTTCATCGACTGCATCAAAAGGTGAAGAGCATGATGATCAACTTACAAAAGAGGATGTTGTAGAAGAAGAAGCAGCAGAAGAGAAAGCTGCAGGAGAAGGGGAGCAAGGAACTGAAGAAGAAGAAGAAGAAGAAGAAGAAGAAGAAGAAGAAGAAGAAGAAGAAGAAGAAGAAGAAGAAGAAGAACCTGCATCTAACAAACCCGAGCAGATTTCTTTTTACTCCTTTGCCTTTCTCGGTGGCAAATAGGGAGAGTAAATGCTAGATAATTTTTAAAATTTCTCCTGTTCAAGTTGATTATCTTGCATCCATATTTTTGCAAGATATTTTTGTGCTTTATTTGCTGTAATATCAATTCATTGATATTATATTTTGAACAAATGTTTTTATCTGCAACATTATGATCTTTATCTACTAAAAAATTGAAACTGCTGATGAAGAAAAAAAAAGAATATAATTAAAAAACGCATTACAGTAGAGCAGATACAAGCAAATAAAAGAGTGAAAAACAGCAGGATCATACGATGTTCACAGAGACATTCAAGAATGTTTTAAGGTACATGATCCTTCAGATAAAGATTGTGTTCTTTAAAAACTTGGAGTTGATTTGCCAACAGATAAAGACAAATGAGGAGATTGTTAGTGCCATCTGCACTAAAGTGTTTGAGATTGTCATAATCTTTATGGCAATTCAAAGAACACAAAGGTTTTGGTTTTTCAAGTTTGAAGACCATGTTCTGGACATTATGATATGAACATTCCGCTGCCAATCTGATTGAAGATCGAAGAATGTACTTGAGCATGTTCGTGAACATAATCATGTACATGTGGTGCGTCGGTTTTCATCAAAAATAATCCGACACGCAGTCGGTATGCCCACACTACCCAGAATAGTGGTAAGCAAAATCTTCTCCCAAAGGACCGGCGAGAATTATCCAACACTTTAGTCTGCAAGTAACTAAATCTTCCAACGAATATCTTGATTATAATGTAAAAACGAAATTAAAAGCAAATAAACAAATGTAGATTTCTTCATAGATTAAAAGGCATTCCGGCTTCCAATTAACTCCACCCTAGCTTAATTATTTCGATCATTGACGCAATGATAACTTCAATTAATGAATGCAAACCAGTTATAGCCACCGAAGACACTTCTGACGCGGCCTAATTTCTCCTTAGCTTCTCGATAATCAGGAAGACACTTCACTAATTATTTCCCTAATCGACTGACAACCGTAAGAGACACTCTATAGATTTAATGAGCCGACAACCTTAGGAACTAGAGAAACCCGATTCAAAACCAACAGACTTTGACACAGGACTATTGAATTAAGACTGATCTTCCCTCAATTCTGAAGAATCGTTGTACCATTAATTAAACCTGAACCACAATTACGGATGGCCGATTTAATTGGCTACTAATTAATCCCGGATTACTAAATATTTGCAACTACTTAGCAAAACCGAAACAATTAACAACTTTAAACACAGAGAATCACAGATGCATTCATATAATTAAAGTATAAGAATGAATTAGATCTCACAGAATAAATATGCCAGGGATTCGTTAGCCTTCACCGGAATAGAACGCGCTTAGCTTGAATTCATAATCTGATTGGCACTTCAGAAATTAATTGATAGAAAGAACGATGAGGAAAGGAATAAAAAATTGAATTGAATCGTGAACTGCAGATTAAAAAATGTTTCTAATCTGTATCTGGCGTTGGAATAATCTCTACTACTAATGGATAGAGTCCTACTCTATCTATAAGTCTTTTTATACCTATCCTTAACTAATTAATTAATAAAAGAAATCTAATCCTAATCCAACTAGAAAAATAATAAAAATAAAGTCCAAAAGTAATAAAAACAACCCAAATTTCGTCCAGCCCAATACTGGTGCATATCCACTATCTCCAGTCCAAATACTCGCACAATCCACTAGTCGGTATGCCCATACCGACTGCTTTCCAGACTCTTCAGCTTTTCTTCAATCCAATTGCATCCAAAGCCTTCAAAATAATGCCATTATCTCCACTCCTATGTCAACCACCTTAAATTAACCACAAGACACAATCCTTCCCCAAAACTTGACCAAGGGGTGAGTAACACTGCAAAAATATACCAAAAATGACCCAAAATATATATGAAATAACAACCTAATCAAACCCCCCCCCCCCACACTTAGACAATGCTCGTCCTCGAGCAACATTAAACAAAAGACAGACTCAAGAAAAACTCAAAGATGACAAGACAATCAATGGCAACCTTCAATGGAAAACAATCAAAGTCGGAAGCAAGATACAATCATCCACAGTCCACAAACCAATCTTTTGTTTCATAAAACTGTACACATGCTTTTCATTCACGTCAAAAATATGCAAAACCAATCCTGCCTCACCAAGATTCGCTCAAGTTCTCTCAAAAGACAATAAGGACAGAATTTAATTCACACAATCGTAACTTGATGCTTTCAAACATAAATTTGCCCATATGTCAAAATCTCTACCATGCAAATGAGATCTATATACAAATCAAAAGGTCTTTTTGCACGGGTGTAACAGGGCTAGGGTGCATAGGTAGGATAAAAAGGATGAAATGGCTCAAATAATTGAAAACATGTAAGCATATCAAATACATTCACCAAGTTCGTCTGCACTTCCCAAATAAATCAACAAAAACCAATTGAGTGCTGGTTTCCAATAATACAGGGCAACAGAATAAATGATATCAATTAAGCATAGCCCCTTTTATTCCATGCTCGTTCTATTCCTTATTTTTTTTCATCTCTTTTTTTCTTTTTTTTTCTTTACTTTTTTTTCTTGTTTTTTTTTTTTGAAATAGAATAGAGACATATACACATTCATCAACTCTCCAATACCAATATCTTCAAGCAGACTTTAAACTCATTGCAACACAAAAAATACACTTACATATTTTCAGGGGACAAGAGCAGGCCAAAAGGCTAAGGCTTAATTATTTAGTGGCTATTTATAATCAAAACGAAATGGATTAGGCACAACGGGCTCACTAATGGACAATTAAGGGCATGGATAATTTTTATAAGCCAGAGCAATGGGTAATCCTAAATACCTTAATCATTTTCATGCAAAGAAACTCAAAAGTGGTGTGACTATGGCAACTGGGCAAATTAGAAATCCAACATTCAAGTACGATACACTCAGCAAGAAAATAAATTGAGCTTTCTCATATATAATGCTCATTAGGCTCAAATCTCACAATTTAGAAAGCTTCAAAAATTTTGATCAAATTTTGCATATTTCTCATTCAAGAATACATACAAGCATGTGCATATTTTAATCACAAGAGATAAACCATCCACTCAAGACCAATCCCATATCATAATCTTTCTTATCATGCAATCCATCTCAAGTAAGCCAATGATTTGGCGCACCAAAACCACAAACATAAACTCTTTTTTTTTTACTAAACAAAAAAGGCAAGAACAAACTAACAAACTAACTCTCTCCCCACACTTAAACATTACAGTGTCCTCACTGTGCAAAAAATGAGAGCGACCTAAAAGAAAAATAGAACAACACATAAAAAAAACTATACAAAAGGGAAGAAAATGCAAACTGTGTGGTCACTAAGATGAAGACATGGAGAAGTGGGCGACGGCTTGTTCCACAGCCTTGAGGCGGTCATGGAGATCATCCAGCCAGTTCATAATCGGGTGAGTATAGCACTCGAATAGCTTCTGGATCTCAGCAAGGGAAGGGACGATGCTAGAAGAAGTACCTGCACTAGAAGAATGACTCGGGCCAGAGACACCCGGTCTAGACAACTGATAATTGCCTTCAGCGTTAACAAAAAGCAAATTCATAGCACGAAGGTCAGGCAGAGTAAAATAGAAAACGGGAATGTGAATGACACCTTCAGTAGGAACATGCAATTTTGGGCCAAAAGAGTGATGAAATTCCCTAAAGGGACTTTCCCAGTGAAATGATTAACACTAAACTGCCATTGTTGTGCAATCCAAAACCCAAAATTTAATTTTCTGTACGAAATCATGCTATGGAGAAGGAAGATTTCTTTCTTTGTCACAATATTCATCGCATCACAACGACCAAAGAAGTTATAAGACAAGAACCTATGACACAGCATCAAACAATCATCTCTTAAATTAGCACTTTTAGACAATCGTGGCACATAATCATCCTCAATTGACATCTCACGCCAACGATCAGCAATAGACATAGAAAAAGAATGAGGAACATCACACGCAGCAGACTCGTACAACTCATCATGTAATGACTCATCAGATTCAACTCCAAGCAACAAATTCAAAGAATTAACCGACAAGTTTTAATCCTGACCCCTTAGACGAAATACAATAGCATGTGAGTCGGAAAGCCCTCTAGTCAAATCAAACGCAAATGAAGACAGAAATTCAAAACTCAACATATTGAAGACAGGATAATCATTCTCAAGCAACAAATCCCAACCAATATGCCTAAAATGATCATGAATAGCCTCATTAACCCCAAGAACCTCAATGTTCAACCAATCAAATAGACGAGGACCAAGTAGAGTACGTTCTCGATTCAATCTAGAAGATTTGCGTACCTCTTCATCAGGACGAAACGGTGGCCTCGTGACATATGTACGTCGTGGCAGCGGTGAATCATGTTGAGAAGAAGCAGAGGACGGTTGTGACGGGTTCATACGAGTCGAAGGAGCAGGCGTAGGTGCTGACTTGGACCGAGTCCGATGTGGAGAGGGCATGACAGCGGGAGGCGATGTCGGTGGCATGGTCGCCGGTGACCTGGCAGCGACAGAGGACGTACGGTGGTGGCTGCCTCTCGTGCAGCAGTGGCGGTGGTGCGGGTCTGGGGTGGTGACTTTCGTTTCTGACCCATGAGTTGGTGGCGACGTGTGTGTGTGCGGCGGCGGCAAGCTGGTCGTCGGCTGTGGAGCGGCGATGAGAAAGAATTGCAGCGGCTGTGTTGTGACTCATTTCCTGCGAAGCGTGAAAGTGAGCGGTGAGATGTGGAAAAGAAGAAAGAGGAGTAAGTTGGGGCTAATTGAATCCAATTAGGGATTTGAAGAAATTAAACTTAGATGGAAAATTAAAAATCTCCAATAGGAAATTTTTCAAAATTGCTAAACAACCCCATCTTAAAAAAAACTCAAAACACCCCCCTTTTCACTTGGAATTAAATGCTGATCTTCACCCCTTTTCTCTCTCTTTTTTTTTATAAATAAATAATACAAACGAAAAAAGCAAGGAAGAAAAAAAAAATAACATAAAAAACCAAACGAAAAGAAAAACTAAAGAAAAAAAAAGAAACAAATAAAAACCAAGAGACTTTTTGTTTGTTTATATATATATATATCTAAAAAAATGAAAAAACAAAGAAAGAAAAAGAAAAATAAAAAACAAAGAAACAAATAAAAAAAAACTAAATTAAACGAACTAATAAATAAATTACAGAAAAACGGAAATAACACGAAATAAAAACACGGGTTGCCACCCGAGAAGTGCCATTATTTAATGTCCGAGGCTCGACATGAGGATAATATGATCACGAAACAATGACGGGGGTCACCAGATTGACCCCGTCAAAAGTAGGTGTCTCTATTCCGGCAAAATACGGCTTGAGTAATTGCCCATTGACCTTCAAAAGCTGGTGAGTGCTAAGACTTCGAATCTCCACTGCTCCGTGAGGACTGACACTCACAACTTCGTATGGCCCCGTCCAACGGGACTTCAATTTACCCGGCATGATTCGGAGACGAGCATTAAAGAGGAGCACCTTCTGTCCAACTTCAAAAGTCTTCCTTCGAATATACTTATCATGCAGAAACTTGGTATGCTCCTTATAAATGCTAGCATTGTCATAGGCTTCTAATCGAATCTCTTTGAGCTCTTGTACTTGAAGCTTCCTTTCACGGCCTACAACGTCTTGATCAAAACAACACTGCTTCACAGCCCAGAATGCCTTGTGTTCTAGCTCCACAGGTAAATGGCATTGCTTCCCAAAAATCAATCGATACGGAGACATCCCGATAGGCGATTTGTAAGCTGTGCGGTATGCCCATACCGCATCATCTAGACGCAAACTCCAGTCTTTGCGATTCGGGTTTACGGTCTTCTCAAGGATGCTCTTTATCTCTCGATTAGATACTTCAGCTTGCCCGTTGGATTGGGGATGGTAAGCTGTGGCAACTCGGTGATGAATTCCATATTTCTTGAAAAGAGCCTCCAAAGTACGGTTACAAAAGTGTGTTCCTTGATCGCTAATGATAGCACGTGGAACACCAAACCGATGAAAGATATTGGTCTTGAGGAACTAGGAAAGAACTTTAGAATCATTAGAGTGAGTAGCCTCAACCTCGATCCACTTGGAGACATAATCGACGGCCAGAAGAATGTAGGAGTTGCCGAATGAACTGGGGAAGGGACCCATAAAGTCCAAGCCCCACACATCAAAAATCTCACACACCAGAATGGGAACTTGAGGCATTTCATTCCGAGAAGAGATGTTGCCAGTGCGTTGGCATCGATCACAATTCTTGCAGAAGAAATAGGCATCCTTAAAAATAGTTTCCCAATAGAAACCACAATCAAGAACCTTACGAGCTGTCCTCTTTGGTCCAAAGTGGCCACCACAAGCATGCACATGGCAAAAAGTCAGAATGGACTGAATCTCATCATCGGGAATACACCGCCTAATCACCTGATCAGCACAAGTTTTCCACAAGTAGGGATCGTCCCATATAAAATATTTTGCTTGGCTCTTCAATTTATTTTTCTTTGCGGTCTCTGTCCCTCTTGGAAACATCCCAGTAGTTAAATAGTTAACCAAATCAGCATACCAAGGGATCACACCGGTAATGGCCAATAAAAGCTCATCAGGGAAATCATCCGGTATGGGCATACCGTCAGATTTTGTCAGCAATCTGCTTAGATGATCAGCAACATTATTTTCCGCCCCCCTTTTTATCTTTGATCTCTAAGTCGAATTCCTGTAGCAGAAGCACCCACCATATGAGATGAGGCTTGGATTCCTTTTTGGAGAGCAGATACTTCAAAGCAGCATGGTCAGAGTATACCATGACCTTCGTTCCAACAAGGTAAGAACGGAATTTTTCACAAGCAAAAACCACAGCAAGCAGCTCCTTCTCCGTTGTTGTGTAGTTGCATTGAGTGGGATTAAGAGTCTTTGAGGCATAATATATCACATAGCTGTTCTTCCCACTCTTTTGCCCAAGTACAGCTCCAACAGCAAAGTCGCTTGCATCGCACATGATCTCAAAAGGCAACCCCCATTTCGGTGGTTGAATAATGGGAGCAGAAGTCAGCTTGCTCTTCAAAAGATCGAATGCCTCTTTGCACTTGTCGTCGAAAATAAATGGGGCATCTTTGTGCAGCAGTTTTGTCAAAGGCTGCGCAATCTTTGAAAAGTCTTGAATGAAGCGTCTGTAGAAACCCGCATGGCCCAAAAAAGCGCGGATTTCTTTCTCATTAGATGGGTAGGGCAACTTCACAATCAAATCAATTTTCGCCTTATCCACTTCTATACCCTTCTCAAAAATAACATGGCCGAGCACAATGCCTTGCGTCACCATGAAGTGACACTTTTCAAAATTCAGCACCAAATCTGTTTCAACGCACCTCTGCAGAACCTTGTCCAGATTAGCCAGACACTGATCGAATGAGTCTCCATGCAATGTAAAATCATCCATAAAGATCTCGATACAACTTTCAATCAAGTCGGAGAAGATACTCATCATACACCGTTGGAAAGTGCCAGGAGCGTTACATAAACCAAATGGCATTTTCCGATAGGCGAATGTTCCAAACGGACATGTGAAAGTTATCTTTTCTTGATCTTCTTAGGCTACAAAGATTTGGAAGTAGCCTGAGTAACCATCCAGGAAGCAAAAGAAGGATTTTCCCACCAATCGTTCGAGCATCTCATCAATGAACGGCAAGAGAAAATGGTCTTTGCGTGTAGCATCATTCAGCTTCTGAAAATCTATGCACATGCGCCATCCTGTTTGAAGCCTCATGGGAATCAACTCATTGTTCTCATTCTTGACCAACTGGAACCCAGACTTCTTTGGTACCATGTGCACTGGACTAACCCAAACGCTGTCAGAAATTAGGTAACTAATCCCTAACTGGAGCAGTTTAAGGATTTCTTTGAGCACCACCTATTTCATAACCGGGTTCAATTTTCTTTGTGGATCTCTAGACGGCTTGCAATCCGGCTCAAGGAATATCCGATGCATGCAGATATCAGGGCTAATCCCTTTTATATCGGCTAAAGTCCAGCCAATTGCTCCCTTGTGCCTTTTCAAAAGCTCAATCAACCGTCCCTCTTGCTCTGTGCTCAGATCCTTGCTTATGATGACAGGCAACGTGTCTTTCTCTCCCAAAAAGACATACTTTAGATGCTCTAAAAGAACCTTCAATTCCAGCACTGGAGCTTTCACAACAGATGGTAAAATTGGCTCCGAGTTGATCGGTATGGGCATACTGCTCAACAGATGCCGATCGGAAAACTCACTGGTAGCATACAACTGCATGATAATATCTCGAATCTCCTCAACTTCTCCCGTTATTGCAGCGGTATCAGTCATTCCTCCAAATAGTACTTGCTCCAGCTTATCTTCCCTGAAATGCTTCTCAACAAAATCGTCAACTAACTTATCAACAATATCAATCATATATAAAGCTTTAGGATCCTCAACATGTTTCGTAGCTTCAAAAATATTAAATGTGACAATATCTCCATCAAATTCAAAGCTAAGCATGCCTTTATCAACATCAATCTTTGTTCTAGCCGTTTTCATGAATGGTCTTCCTAAAAGAATCATAGATCTATGTGCAGAGAAGGAATCACCCATGTCAACTATATAAAAATCCACAGGAAAAATCAATTCATTAACTTTGACTAGAACATCTTCAACCACACCTTGAGGATATGCATTAGACCTATCAGCTAAATGAATGATAACACGAGTGTCTTTCATAGGCCCTAATTGCAATTCCTTGTACATAGAAAGAGGCATAACATTTATGGATGCGCCTAAATCTAGCATGACTCTCTCAACCTTTTTGCTACCAATAATGCAAGGAATAGTAAACATACCAGGATCCCTACATTTTTGTGGTAATTTCCTTTGAATAACAGCAGAAACATTCTCATCAACTTTAATTCTCGCATCTTTCCCATATTGCATCTTTTTAGCACACAGTTCTTTCAAGAATTTTGCGTACCTGGGAACTTGCTTAATGGCATCAATCAGAGGCAAATTAATTTCTACCTTCTTGAACAGCTCGAAGATCTCCTTTTCATCATCTTCCTTCTTATTTCGAATCAACCTGGAAGGGAAAGGAGCTGCAGTCAGCAATTGAGAGTTAGAAACTTTTGGTTCAACACTCACCTAAGGTGAAAGAGGCACGGTAGATTGTTCTTTCTCTTTTCCGGATTCTTCTTTTGACACTTCCATGTGCTCTTCTGGCTCTCTTTCCTTCTTCTTAGCCTCCAACTCGGCTAATTCCTTCCCACTTCGCAAAGTGACAGCACTAACATTCCCTTTTGGGTTCATTTCAGCTTGGGATGGGAGTTTGCCTTGATTTGACTGTAGCTTGTTCACCTGAGTAGCGAGTTTGGTGATTTGAGTGCCCATACTCCCCAAGGCAGCTTGTGTCTCCTACTGGAATGCTTTTTGATTCTGTGCTAGACTATTCACAAGTGCACTGCTCTGCTCCAAACACTTCATGATGTCATTCATGCTCGGTGTAGCACGGTCGGTATGGGCATACTGACCACCCTGCGGCTGCCTCTGAGATAAAACTCCTGGCATCTTCTGATCTGGTTGCTTCCAACCGAAATTTGGATGATCCCTCCAACCTGGGTTGTATGTGTTTGAGTACGGATCATACTTCCTCCGTCTAAGGGCATCTTGCTGTGCATCTCGGTATCCATAACGTGCATGTTCAGTTGATGGATCTTGCAATGTAGGACAAGCATCAGTAAAGTGCCCATTTTCCGAACACACTCCACAGCGGACATTTTGCGTCTGTGCTACAGCTAGACCTCGAACCAGAGAAGTCAGAGCATCGATCTTCTCATTGACACTGGAGCTGTCTGTTCGCTCAACTCCCTTCACAGGTCGGTATCGGTCATCGTCCTCATCCTCATATTGCTGACCTCCAGAGACCATGTCGATGATGAGCTGCTTCACCTCTGCTAGAGTCTTGTTAGTCAGTGATCCTCCGCTAGTAGCAGCGACTATTTTTCTGTCAAAGGTAGACATACCACAGTAAAAATAGTTAGTGAGCAACTGATATTCAGAGAAACCGTGGTCTGGACATTTGCGGCACAACTGTTGGAATCTCTCCTAGTAGTCGGCTAGACTTTCATTTTGCTTCTGCTTGATGCTGCTGATCGCCATTCTCAAATTTACAGCTCTGGATTCCGGGAAGAACTTGCGCAAGAATTGTTCTTCCAACTCATTCCAGGTGGTAATCGAACCAAATGGAAGATCAAATAGCGAATCTCTAGCTTTGCCCTGCAAAGTATGAGAAAATTTCAGTAATCTCAAATTATCAGATGAAAAACCTTGAGGGCATAAAGTAGAGCAAACTAAATCAAATTCGGCTAAGTTCTTATGTGCACTTTCTCCAGGTAAATCGCCGAACTTGGGTAGAACTTGAATAAAGCTAGGCCTTATTTCAGCATTATTCACAATAGCAGGAAGCACGATGCAGATAGGTCGGTTGTTTCTGTGGCGACCCAACTCCTTGATCTGAAGTTCTTGTTCAGGTACTTGATTGAGAGCCATATCTTTTTCGAACAGTTGATCAATATCAAAATGTTCTGGTGTAGATGTAGAAGCTCCTTTAGACTCTCTTGCAAACTTCCTCGACCTTCGTAAAGTCCTCTCCGGTTCTGGATTGAATTCTAGACTTCCTTTTTGTGTAAATCAAATTCGGCTAAGTTCTTATGTGCACTTTCTCCAGGTAAATCGCCGAACTTGGGTAGAACTTGAATAAAGCTAGGCCTTATTTCAGCATTATTCACAATAGCAGGAAGCACGATGCAGATAGGTCGGTTGTTTCTGTGGCGACCCAACTCCTTGATCTGAAGTTCTTGTTCAGGTACTTGATTGAGAGCCATATCTTTTTCGAACAGTTGATCAATATCAAAATGTTCTGGTGTAGATGTAGAAGCTCCTTTAGACTCTCTTGCAAACTTCCTCGACCTTCGTAAAGTCCTCTCCGGTTCTGGATTGAATTCTAGACTTCCTTTTTGTGAAGATCGAGTCATGCACTGGAAAAAAAAACAAAACAAAATAAAAAGAAATGGCAAACTAAAAATATTAGAATAATTACTGCTTAAAAACTGATCCCCGGCAACGGCGCCAAAATTTGGTGCGTCTTTTTTCACCAAAAATAATCCAACACACAGTCGGTATGCCCACACTACTCAGAATAGTAGTAAGCAAAATCGTCTCCCAAAGGACCGGCGAGAATTATCCAACACTTTAGTCTGCAAGTAACCAAATCTTCCAACGAATATCTTGATTATAATGTAAAAATAAAATTAAAAGCAAATAAATAAACGTAGATTTCTTCACAGATTAAAAGCTATTCCGGCTTCCAATTAACTCCACCCTAGCTTAATTATTCCGATCATTGATGCAATGATAACTTCAATTAATGAATGCAAACCAGTTATAGCCACTGAAGACACTTCTGACGCGGCCTAATTCTCCTTAGCTTCTCGATAATCAGGAAGACACTTCACTAATTATTTCCCTAATCGACTGACAACCGTAAGAGACACTCTATAGATTTAATGAGCAAACAACTTTAGGAACTAGAGAAACCCGATTCAAAACCAATAGACTCTGACACAGGACTATCGAATTAAGACTGATCTTCCCTTGATTCTGAAGAATCGTTGTACCACTAATTAAACCTAAACCACAATTACGGATGACCGATTTAATTGGCTACTAATTAATCCCGGATTACTAAATATTTGCAACAACTTAGCAAAACCGAAACAATTAACAACTTTAAACATAGAGAATCACAGATGCATTCATATAATTAAAGTATAAGAACGAATTAGATCTCACAGAATAAATATGCCAAGGATTCGTTAACCTTCACCGGAATAGAACGCGCTTAGCGTGAATTCATAATTTGATTGGCACTTCAGAAATTAATTGATAGAACGAACGATGAAGAAAGGAATAAAAAATTGAATTGAATCGTGAACTGCAGAGAAAAAAACGTTTCTAATTTGTATCTGGCGTTGGAATAATCTCTACTGCTAATGGATAGAGTCCTACTCTATCTATAAGTCTTTTTATACCTATCCTTAACTAATTAATTAATAAAAGAAATCTAATCCTAATCCAACTAGGAAAATAATAAAAATAAAGTCTAAAAGTAATAAAAACAGCCCAAATTTCATCCAGCCCAATACTGGTGCATATCCACTATCTCCAGTCCAAATACTCGCACAATCCACTAGTCGGTATGCCCATACTGACTGCTTTCCAGACTCTTCAGCTTTTCTTCAATCTAATTGCATCCAAAGCCTTCAAAACAATGCCATTATCTCCACTCCCATGTCAACCACCTGAAATTAACCACAAAACATAATTCTTCCCCAAAACTTGACCAAGGGGTGAGTAACACTGCAAAAATATACCAAAAATGACCCAAAATATATACGAAATAACAACCTAATCAACATGGTTGTCCAGAGAGTTTGCAAGAGACGTGACAAGCTGATTTCAAGGAGTTGAAGCTGCCTTTTCAAGATGGACATTTCAGAATAGAAGTTTCCTTATTTGAAGATGAAGATCAAGAAGGAAAGAGGCGAGTTCTATTCAAGGAAGGATTCTAAACTAGGAGTTGTCCGATTTAAACAAGGAAAGTTTCCTTGTTGAGTTTGTGTCAAATTAGGACAATCTGATTACCTTGTTTAGGCTATGTCTTGTGTTTATAAATAGCCTGGGAATCAGACTAGTTTAGAGTGCACAGAGTTTATGAATATACAAGGGCTAGAGAGTCTAAAAGACTTCAAATTTGAAGCATATATTATTCGAGTATACTAGGTTTGATCTTTGCGATCATTGTATGTCTAGTCTGTGTTTAAAATTATTTCATTCACACTTTTAAAGGAGTCTCGGGAGAGATTTCCTGTGGGAACTATAGGGAGTCTAGGTTGTAAGAGGATTTTACAATTAAGTCCATCGAAAAAGGTTGCAGTGTGTAGGAAAGGGGTCGAGTGACAGGAGGTCATCGTGTAATAGCCTTTGTAACCTTGCAACGGAGTAGTGGATTATTTCTCATGGACTTGTAAAGTCCCCCTAACATAGATCAGTTGATCGAATAGGGTTATCAACCTCGTGTCATTTACTTGCTTTCAATTTATATATCTGACCTTACATGTTCGTTATAATGTATGTGTACATGATGTTGAGCATGACTGCCCAGTTTATGTAACTTTACATATTTATGGATATGGCTTCTTCAACTCAATTAATTCCTCATGTTTAAGATATCGAATGTCAATTAATTAAATCGAGTATACTAATAACTCAATTTAATTAATTGATTATCCATGAGTCGTACCATTCAACTTTTATTATCATGTTTGATTAAAAAAACTAATTCACTTGCAAGATTTAATATGATAATACTTTTTGAGCTCATCGGGGGACATCATCAACTCGGCGCACCGAGACACAAATTCCTTATATAAATAGTAACCCATCAAATATAAAAATAACACTACCCAATCTATCAGGTTTATTGATTCTTTAATTAGAATCTCACTCATTGATAGGTCAAAGTAATGTACATTAAAATATACATGTCTGCTATTATATAAGGATTAAGAATTATGAGTATCTGAGATTTATATTCTTAGGTGCTGTTAGTCCATAAGATTATCTCGCTGTGATCTAGTTCAATACACTACAAAAGTGTACTAGTATGATTCCATAGCCAAGATAGACTAATTACAAATCACACTACAACTATATTGATGGTTCGTCTAACTCCATCTAGGTTGTGAACTCTTTTCATACTTTATAAGGAACCGATAATATGATTTTATGTGCGCATTCCACACACCATATTATCTACAACATTAAGTATAGCACAATTTGCATTATTTATTATATAAAATAAATGCAAAATATGTGAACGTTATTCTCATTCATAATTAAGGGAAATAATTATATACATAAAATACATGTTTTTAGTATATAATCCCAATAGCCCAGCCAACCCACTGCTGCCCCTCGCAGCACCACTACCAACATCTTCAACCTGAAAATATTTGAAAAGAGTTTGGGCGTGAGCACTTATGTACTCAGTGAGTTAAGAGTTTTAAAAAGCATTTGACAAATCATTTGAGAAAACATATCCAATCAACTGAACAACACATAACAAAACTCTATTTTCAAGTCAATAACAATGTCATCCTAATGTTCAGTACAACCCTTTTTATAGATAGGTAAAATAATATAAAACCCTAGCTAGAGATAAATAATCAAAAATGAAATAAATAAAGTTCAAAGCTCGAAAATAAATAAAAAAATCAGAAATCAAAATTCGCTTGCGAACTCGCTGGCGACCACCCTGCTCATTACTTCTCTCGCGAATCACGTAGGTGAATCCCCTCCCGGACCAACCAAAGGCGAACCCTTCTCAGTAGCGGGCTAATAAAAACTGGCTAAGTGACTCGCAACTCCATTTGCGACCGAACTCTTGATCTCCTGGCTGCTCACAAACCACAGGAACATCGCCTTTGCCCCATTTGTGACCTCCTATGCCCGTGGGCCGCTGAATGCACAAATGCATTGGCACTCGAGCTGGATCAACCACAACCCTATTCCGAGTCGCATCAAGCCCGCTGATTTCGAGCTAATTGACATCCCTTGTTACATCATTGTTTTGGCATGGAAAAATGAGATCCATGTTGGATTTTAATTTTTTTTAATAGAATAAATACTAAATTGTATGTAGTTGCAGAACCAGATATATATATATATATATATATATATATATATATATATATATATATATATATAAACAACTCGTACCCTAATCAAATTCAAATAATATTCGAGTCCCTCCTCAAATCTGCACTTCATTGTTCGGAACGAAAACAACCTAAAACTTTTTCGATGTATGCAGGTGTAATAATTTTATTTTAACCCAAAAATAATGGTACTATATTTATTTATTTATAATAGAATTATAGAAGACTCCAACTTTAGCTTGGGAGATAGTTACGGATCTATAGCACGCCTAGAGCCCTTTTAAGCTCCGACGGCTACAACCCACTAATTAAATGCTTTATACATATAACAAAAGTTTTGTTTACCCGTTTTTTTATCTTCAGCGTTTTTTATTTTTCTTCTTCTTTTTCTTTATTTTTTTTTATTTTTTGCCTAAGTTAAAGATGCAATTCTTTAATATTCAAAAGAGTCGTCTTTGATTTATTTTCATCTTAAATAAATGAAATTAGTGTTTGTTATGTGGTAGGTAGCGTCACTGAAAAAAATGAAAAATGTTTGCTTTTTTATAGACAGAAATTGGGAAAGGAACTTGCTGTCGAAAATGGCATAGATGAGTGCACGATAAGAAAATCACTTTTCATATTTAGAATTATTACAGTAAAAATAAGATCAATGAGACGATTTGTTTGACTCTCTAAGCAAAATTATTATTATTATTATTATTATTATTATTATTATTATTATTATTATTATTATATCAAGGCCCGTTTGGTTAATTAGATGGATGATACAAATAAGATAAATTGAATATCACTGTTTGAATAAAAATAATCATGTGTTAATTGGATTGTTTAATTGTGATTTTAACCATTTATAATTGATTATCAATATTAAGTTTGAATTAAAGTATTCTGATTAAAATATAAGAGAATGCATAAATGCTCTCCACATAAGCTTTTCATAATTAATTTAAAATAATTGAATAAAGCTAGTTTGGTAATTTCGAGTTTAATTATAGATGGATGGGAATAATTACCCGAATGTTAACATGATGACTTATCAAACAAATGAATTATAGAAATTCGAACCTATCATCTGTAATAACCCGAAATATTTTAGAAGTTTTTATTCAACTTATGTTACCTTCTGGTAAGTTAGAAAATAAGTTGGGTTCTTAGAGAATTCAAATAAAGGAAAATCGCAGCTAGGGAAATCTGTTAAAATTTAATTTGGTCAAAAATTGCTTTAAAAATATGTTCTGATATTTTTCTCGGGTTGATAGAAAAAGTTTCAAGGATTGTGCCAAACTTTGAAATTTTCAATTTCGAGTTCAAATGAACTCTTGGCACAACTTTGAATAGAAAAGGCACATCCGTCATTATCCAATTTCTTTTTCAAAATATTATCATATTCGTAACTATCCTATTCTTTTTCCATCATTATCATATTCCATCATTATTCTTTTTTTTTATTCGTTATTATCTTATTTATTCTTCCTCTATAAATAGGAGCTTAAGGTTTCATTTTTCATTCATTTTCAAAATGGAAACGCCGAGCAGCTTCTAGAGAAGGTACGTCTCTAATTTCCTATTTCAATTCTGAAATAGTCATTTTAAAAGTGTCAATATGTAGATCACGAATACGCAATTGAAAAGATGATTTGACGGACGATCACGATGGAAAATCGCCGTGACCGCCGCCAAGATCACCATCACCACCATAATCAAATCACCACTACCGCCAACCACCTACCATAACACCAACACCACCGCCAACCATCACCTTACCCCACCCCACACCAAACCCCCCTCCCACACTAATCACTCCAACTCACGGCAACAATCACCAAACTCCACCACCGCCACTCCGTCGCCTCAAATCGGCGATTCTTTCGGGTCGCCTAATTAAAAAGTGTCTTTAGGGTTTTATGTTCTATATATTTTTGTATACATTTTCCATGTTGTCACTTTTTAAATTCGGGTATATTTTGGGTATCCGAATATTAAATTGTAGTCTTTTTCAGATCTATCCTTCATGGATAGCCCTATCGTATTTTTAGTCTCAAAAGTTGTTCTGTCTCAAAATATAGTATTTTTATTTAAAGTTTCATATTTTTCCAATGGGTGGATCTTGCGGTATGAATTTATTTGTACCGAATTAATTTTAGGATACGAATTTGACCACCCCGTATGCTAAAACTTCCAAAAGGGTTTTTCTTTTTAAAAATTCCCTGAGTAAAGTTCCCTTAAGATTCAAAATATTTTGATGACCCGGGTGCTGCGTATTAAGATTGTAGATATTATAATATTTACTTCAAAGCTAAGAAAGGTTCGATTTTGACCTAATGGTAGTCTTTCATCAAAACTAAGTTGCCGGATAATCTTGTAGGCACAGAAGAAGGAGACTTCTAGTTGAGACCAAAATCAGAATCTAGATCTAGTTATCCAGATCAGATTACCAGGTGGGTTTTTATTATATAAAAATGTATTTCGGGTTATTAAGCCCTGATATTTATAAACTGAATATGATTGAATATTCAACTCATGAATGTATTTAATGTGCTCTCCTGACTCATGTAAGTCTTACTACTGTTTTGGTGATGAAACTACAATGGTTCACGATATCGAGCCCCAAGCAAACAGGGCAGTGTCCAACCTTAAGCAGCCGGGTTGTGTACACGAACCGACTCACCGTAAGCGTTCTAGGGGAGAGTGGCGTGCTGATGGAACTAAAATGATTTAGTATACATGGAATTCACAAATTTTCTATTTTAAAAGCTTTCCATGATATGTTTAAAATATGATTGGATATTCTGTTTTATAAAATGATTGTGAAGTTTTTCTCAAAGGTACCTACTGAGTGCATTAGTACTCACGCCCAAATCTTTTCAAATATTTTCAGGATGAGCGACGGGATGGCGGACGGTTGTGCTAAGGCTGAAGGGCTATCTTTTAATGTATATGTTTCTTTTATGTGTGGAGTCTAACTGAGAACATGGTTACCTTTTGAGTCTGAATAAATGCACTGCGTTCTTGTCCGCTTACTCTGATTATTGTTATGGAGTGTTCGGTTCTCCGAATCCCATTTTCTTTACTGCTATGGAGTGTTCGGTTCTCCGAATCCCATTTTCTTTACTACTATGGAGTGTTCAGTTCTCCGAATCCCATTCTCTTTACTGCTACGCAGTGTTCGGTTCTCCGAATCCCGTTTAATTTACATTCCTGACAAGCAAAAGTCTGGCATTTATTTACTTTCTTTATTTAGACAGGCACAAGCCTGGCTTTACATTACTTTCCATGTCAAGGCGAAAGCCTGGCTTTATATTGCTTTCACGACAAACGAAAGTCTGGCATCTCTTTACTTCATGTATTTGGACAGATATCTGTCTGGCCTTTTTCTTGCCTAACCTATTAACAGTTAATCTTTGAAGTGTTGTTATTTAAGTTAAACCTGCCTTAGTTATTATTTGATGATTTTATGTCATAAGTCTTGGTATCAAGTTTGAGTCATTATAGACGCTTTAAAAGCGTGGATTGGTCCATTTATACAAGTTATGCTGCCCAAATTTCTGGGTCACAAACTCTAGTTCTTTGATTGTTTTTGTTCAATAACCCCTTCCCCTTCCCCTTCCCCCAAATAGCGCACCGATCCCCTGCCCTTCTCCCGGGATCGGAGCGTTACATCATCAATACATGACCCCAATCAATTGAAAAAATAACTTATTGGGTCGGATATTATAATCAATCATATTGCATAATCATATGCTCAATTAAGCAAACCAAAACAAAATATAATATACAGATTCACTAGCTACTAAATCATAAAAAGACAATATATAATCTGTAGCACAATATCTTATTTATTGAAATATACCAAATTATCAGTATGAGAATCGCTACTTTTTTCAGTAAATATTTAAAGAGAAATAATAAACTATTATTGCAAAATGTGTGTATAAATACAATACTATTCTATAATAAATAAAGGGGCTAAGGTGTAAAAATACCCTAACACTTTACTTGTGGTACGATTCTCTCACTCCTTAATGCAAAAGTCTAATAAGCACAAAATACCATATTTAAATACGAATTTAATACACAAGAAAATATGGATATAAAATACGTTGGATTTTGGAGTTCTCATTCACACTTTAACCCTTATTTTAAATCTACAACTATTATGAAGGAATCTTGTTTTAAAAAATTTGGTTTGCATAATATATCCCTATTATACATTTAATTTATGGATAATAATGTATTATAATATAATTATGAGAAATATAATAAATAAACTTTTGTTTTTCAAAATATTACTAATGATCTAATATAATATATTACAATTATAATTCACTAGGTAGATATAATTAGTTTCCATCTATTAGTAATTAATTTCCAAAAATTAAAATTTTAGCTTTTTCCATAGTTGTACATTATAAATAGTGTGATGTTAATCGTTTGAAGCATTAAAAGTGAATGAAATATATCAATGTAATATTTAGTGCGTTGTAGGATCTTGTAACAACTCGTAAAAAATTGAAATAAATAAAAATGGGACAGGTCTTGTGGGCACTAGGTGCACATCAGATGGCCAATGCATTGACCAAATCAATGTAGATTGATTAAAAAATTCGTCAAAATCAGTATCAATCGTAACTCTAGAAAGTATCACTTGAAAGCCCAAAAATATTACTTGTACCATTAAAAAGTATTAGCCAGAAAAAATAAAGAAAAAAGCTATCAAAATCAATATCAACCGTAACACTAAAAAGTATGACTCAAAATTCAAAAAAGATCACTTGTATACCTAAAAAGTATTACCTATTTTGAAGTGTTGACCCGGTCAACGCACTGACCGTTTGATGTACATCTTATGTACAGGAGAATTTGAGATAAAAATATATTTTATCTATTGTATCAACAAATATACTTGGTCCCAAAATGAGTCACGAGAGTTTAGAGGGGGAGTTTGAGTAAAATATTTTTCAAATTTAGAAACTTGTGGAATAAACTAGGTCCCAACTCATCTCAGTTTAGCAGGTTTTGCTTTTGCACGTACATTTAGTAGAGGGTTTTTGTAATTACACATTCCTTATGAAGTATCTGTTCTACAAATGTTCACACGAAAGTATTTGAACGTTATAAGATAAAGTTCACAATAATGTGCAAGAACGTTATTATGAACATAATGTAAATTGCAGAAAATAAAGCACACAGTGAGTTGGTAACCATGTTCAATCAATCGATCTACATCAGGGGGACTTGTCAGGTCCGTGGAAAATAATTCACTATTTTGATGCAACATTTACTTGGCATATTACACGTAGCTGACCTCATGTCACTCGACACCGTTTCTACCCATACACCCTATTTCGATGAATTGAATCGTGAGATCCTCTCACAATCTTGACTCTCTCTATCTAGTTCCCACAGGTATTCTCTCCCAAGAAATCTTTTGACAGTGTATGAAAAGTGTTTCACTACAAGATGACTAGAATACTAATCTCTAGCTTAACCTTGACAATCAAAACTAATGTGGCTTTTAAACGATATTGAGCTCTTGCAGATTCTATCTACTTCAGATCTTTTGGTCTGTTTTAGTTGTATTCTAACAAGTCTGGTTCCAGGCTATTTATAGAAAACAGAAACACAGCCTTAACATGGAAATCAGAAGTCCTAATCCAACTAGGAATCTGATAAGAAAACTTTCCTTGAAACTCAAACCGATGACGTGTCATATTAGAACTCTCCCATCTTTAGACTTCTGCCTTATCTTCAATCACGTGCTCTTCAAGCTGATAAAGGCATCTTCTAGAATGATCTTGAATCTCTTCTTCGTTAACGAATTTCGAACAATTTCAATGATCATGGAAAAAATAATCTGGACAAAGAATATTCATGCAAACGTTCATGAATGTTGCGATGAACATTGTTGATCTTGAATCTTCACATGAGGTAGCACAGCGAAATATCTTGTATGTTCACAAACTGACTTCTAGCTATCACTGAAGCTAGCTGGCAGTACTCATTGTGTTGAATAATCTCAGTTATGTCTCGATCACAATAGTCTTCATCTTCAGCTCAATCATATCTTCATGCTTGAGCTGTCTTCATGAAGTTCAGATCACGTTCTTGTACATCCTTACGAACGTTGTCCAGAACAAACGTGTGTACTTGGAAAAAACCAAATACTTTGTGATGATTCTATGGCATAAAGACTAATGACAATCAATCACTACTACAAGTGCAAAGTATAGCGCTAACAATCTCCACCTTTGTCTTTATCTGTTGGCAAATCAAATCCTTCATTTTTCCAAGTGCAACTCCTTTAGTAGCAGGGACGTTCACCTAGATCTTCATGAACATTGTTAAGAATTTCAGCTCTGTTTTTCTTTCTTTTCTTTCCTTTTCTTTTATGTTTTTTCTTTTTCATTTTTATCAGAACACTGAAGATCATTAACATAGTATCAGGATAATGAAGACGTAAGTAACTGGGTGGAAGAGTGCGGAATGAGGTAATGTTTTGAAAGGAGATGAGATGGTTATGGATTACATCATATTAGAAGCTCAAGATAGAGAGCCTCAAATAAAAACAAGACCCAACTAAAGAGCCTTATAAAAATCATAGCAAAAAAATGATTTTTTCAAGAGAATTTTTTTGAAAACTAATACTCCCCCTATTTGCCTGCGGATCAAGGCAAAGGATCATTGTGATGTGCTTTCATCAGTCAGACTTGTTTGCATCAGATTGATCATCTTCATGTGCAGACTCGAATTACTCTTCCTCTTCTTCTTCTTCTTCTTCTTCAGCTTCCTCTTCAGCATCTCTCTCTGCTTCTGCTTTCTTTTCCTCCTCTTGCTCTCCTACAAAATCTTCTTCATGCTCGGCCTCTTATTAATCATGTTCTTTTTCAACTTCAAGTTCGGTTATCTTACTAAGATGGCCTTTCTTCTTCAGAATATCTTCACTTTCATTAACTGTTATTTTAGCCAAGGCCTGCAAAGGTTGGTCTTTTTCTATAGAAGGTCTCTTAAATTTTTCATTTTGAAGAAATTCATTAAGAAGTTCTTGAACCTTCTTTCTCTCAGCTGCATGTTCAAGAGTCTTCTGGGCATGTAAAGCAACACAATCTTGTAGATACGAGATAATCCTTTGATGCACATAGATTGCAGAAGTGGAGGGTTCTGACGCTTGAGTTGAATCCTTATTGGAGATTATGAATTTCTGAATTTGAGATCTAAGTTGCTCTCTTGTAGAAGAAGGCAGATCAGAGGTAACCTTCATTCTTAAAGGCTTCTTAGGCTTTACTATCGAATCCATTCTGGTAATAATATTCCCCTTCTATTTTTTGATGATCCCGTAAATCAGGATAAGATAGATAATTGGAGATTTTACAAGCTCACTTTCAGCTAACGAAACAACTTTGTTGGAGACAAATTGTCCAAAATCAAATTTTTTTTCTATTCCCACGTGAAACAGAAATCTCCCTTGGTTTTGATTCACACTAGTGTGGTGTGTTGTTGGAACCCAATTATGTATCACAATTATGAACAAGGCTTTGTATGATGGACTCAACATGCTTGATAGAATTGTTTCCGGGTTGGTCAACCAGTAGTTAAACTCACCTCCTATGAGTTCTATAGCTAACATGCCCCAGTCTTCAACTTCCTTAAACTCCCCCTCAATCTTAGACCTGATGGTCTCATTGATCAGTCTCGGAGAGAACTCCACCATCTCTCCTCTTACAAAGACCTTCTCAAAATTCTCAGAAGTGGGGTCATCTATGTCCTTTTTAAGGTTGCAGTAAAACTTACCGACAACCATAGGAACATACTCACCAACCTTCAACACAGTTTGCAGAAAACTGACAGCCTCAACCAAGGTATAGATACCAGCCTCCACCAACATAGAGGTATCTACCCTCATCTCAGTTATCACATTTCTCTTTTTAATCTTTTCTCATAGAGAAGCATGAAAACAGATCTAAATAGACCAGTAGAAGAAATACCTTCTTATTAACAAATTTCCAGTTTCTTGGAACGTCCACCAACAGGTTCATGAACATCTTTTTGAACCTTCTTTTTCTCAGCAGCAACTTTTGAGCGTGTCTCTCTTCTGGCTTTTGAATTCTCCAGAAAGCTTCTAAGAATTTCTTGTGAATCTTTGCTTCTGGTGATGGGAGATCAAGTGGACACAGTGACATATCCCTTTGTCAACTTCCTTGGGACCTTCTTCTTTGTAGAAGATCCTCCAAATGTTGGAGATCCAACAGTGAATAGCTCGATTGTGTACTGAGCACTTACAAGCAGCTTTTTCTTTTGGGGGAGTAGGTGATTCCTCTTCAGAAGATGGAGAGCTTTAAATCTCTTCATCTGGGTCTTCAGTAGTCACAAGTCTATGAATGACATTGGCTTTTCCTTTCGCTGCAACTGATGGCTTTTTACTTTTGATCTTGTATCTTTGAGCAAGTGGAATATGCTCATCTTCTTCTTCTTCAGCAATAATTTCAAAAACTTCTCCTTGAACTTCCTTCTCAGCAACAAGTTCTTTCATAGCTTCAGCTATATGTTGATCTGCCTTTTCTGTTTCTTTCTCCAGATTCTTGGAGACAATTTCAACCACTTTCTTTGATTTCTTTGTTGTAGATTTCTTCTTGATGCTACTTTTGGTTCTAGCCTTTGAAGTAGCAGTTGGCTTTGTAAGTATTGGTTACCTGTTTGATCAGGTCATCAAGTTTTAATGTCTTGCTTTTCTTAACTTTATTTGATGATGCAACCTCTGTTTTTTCTTCAAAAACATTCTCCTCATCTTCTCTATCATGATAAGCTTCAATAAACATATCTTCAAAGTCACTAGATTCTTCCTCATCTATCAACCTTCTTAAAACCTTTTGTTTCTTAGAATCAAGTCCCATGACTTGTCGATCAAAATTATCCAACCTAATGTCTTCATCAACGATTCTGCTGACGTAAGTAACATGTCCATGCTTCATTCTGGGTTTAGAAGGGGGCTTTTCTTTTAGGAGCCATATAAGATAGATGAAAGATTTTGAAAGTAAACGCTTGATAATGGCAGAGATAATAATAAGAATTTCAGAGAGCAAATAGATAGCAAAGAGATGGGGAACAAGAATTAGAATGCGTGAAATTGCATATCCGATCAAGTTAGAGAACTTTTATATTGATCATCTATCTCTTGTAACATCACAATAGTATCCGTTAGACATAAAATTTGGAGTAAACTCCCACCAAATCCGCAGACAGTCTTTCAAATTTGCAGAGTCATGAATTAGCTGTTATAGACATAGTACATGCACATCTTTATGAGAATGTTCATGGACATCATTAGTGAACATCCTTCACAGATTCTCCAATTCACCCCTTTCTTTTGCATGAGTCTTTTTTGTCCAGCTGAGTGTGAAATAAACACACTCACAAACCATCTAGACTAGTTAATGGTAAATGCAAAGACCCAAAGTGGATCTCAACTTTTCAAACCTTGCAGTGTTTAATCCTTTGGGGAACAGATCAGCTAGTTGATCTTCGATATTTAATAGCTCAATCTTTAGAACTTCCTCTTCAATTAGACTTCTGATGTAGTGGTACCTGATATCAATGTGTTTAGTCCTTGAATGTTGGACTGGATTCTTTGATATGTTGATAGCACTCATGTTGTCACAGAATAGAATAGAGACATCATGCATAGCTTCATAATCCTTCATCATCTGTAGAATCTACCCAATATGAGTACAACTGCTTCCTGTTGCAATATACTCGGCTTCAACTATTGATAGAGATATGTTATTCTACTTCTTGCTAAACCAGGAAATAAGATTGTTCTCTACAAAGAAACAAGCATCTGATGTGTATTTTTCTATCATCTGGGAAGCCTGCCTAGTCAACATCACTATATGCCACAATGCTTGAATTTGTGTCAGTAGAATACCAGAGACCATACTCAGTTGTTTGATTGACATATTTGATGATGTTCTTCACAACATTCATGTGACTTTCCTTTAGACATGCTTGATAACAAGCACAAACACCAACACTGTATGTGTAACGCCCTAAACTACTCCGTTTGGTCACGTCACTTAACGTACAATTTACTTACTTATTTTTGTGTGCTTATTTTAAATTGAGCGGAAGCTAAGGTCAAATAGCATAATAAGGTAAGACATCATGATTTTCATTATAAATTTTGCGCAATTACAACATGCAACCTATCGAATCTGCACTATCACACAATATAGTATTTAATGGAAGTATTGCATAAACCCATCCACATCAATCATATAATTATCTAACCTATCGGGCTCATAGGTTTTACACAACCCGTCCGTCTAGCACCTTAAATTTACATACATAGCATAGGGGTTCATTGACATAATTCTCACATAGAAGGCTCCAAGGTCGAACGACCCTCCTTTATAAAATGTTTTGCATAATATCAAGTTATATACATCATAACTACAAAATAGGGCTAGTCCCATCCCCAATAATCATCGATCATAAACAAAGAAGAGTGATCAATGAAATAATAATAATGTGAGTATTTGAAAAGAAGAGCATGCAAAAATAAACACAAGCTTGTGGGGTTTCTCTTGTGTTCACAACGCTCCTACTCGGGCCCCAACTCCTCAACCTGAAATTCATTAAATGAATGGGGTGAGTATTTAACAACATACTCAGTGGGGAACACTGTAAACAGTTATAGCCAATTGCACAAGTGAAAATATAATATATGGATACTTCTTTTCTTTGTGGAGACTAGCCTCAACCCCGTAGGGCCCAAACATCATGATGCCCTTGTTAATGAACGTCTTTATCCCTGTAGGGATGCCCACAGGCTTATTATCCCCCAGGAAGGACATTAACGAGTCTATTATTGATCCCAAAGGACCTCTTTATCGATCCCGAATGATCTCTTTGTCGACCCCGAAGGATCTCTTTATTGACCCCGAAGGATCTCTTTCATTTCACCGGTCCGAAGACTCTTCATACTTATACAATCAAAGCACAACAATAACTATAACTTTACACGTGTTCACAGTTTAGAGTTACCCCACCTTATCAGACGCTAATCCTCAACTTTTGAAATACTTCATCGCCGTGCACAAGTTGTCCACCTCGAGCCCCAATATGTCGCCTAGCACCTTTAGATCCCCTTTTTCATTTTAGATGTCGAGTTATACAATTAATTCATAATTTAACCAAACACAAGCTATATTTTTCTTTAAAGATTTCATACATATCCATATACATAACCTTGGATATACCAACTCATAATATGATTTTAGACTCAAAATACATATTAAAACTCTTTGAAGCATTTAATCGAACACATTACGTGCACTCATTTAAACCACATGATCATGACTCAATTTAAATCCTTTAAATCCAACATTTCAAATACAAACACCTTCATCCTAGGGCTCTAACATACATGAAAATCAACCCCAAACAACCATCACAACACCTCCAAACAATTATCAACATATTAAGGGAAATTAGGGCAAAAATCCAAACCCCAGCAGCAATGAACCATAGGAATTCGATATAACTTCACATATAGCTTCAAGGAGGTAAATAAACCATATATTCAAGATATTTAGGGAAGAGGATTAATAAAATCGAAAACCCTAATTTGGATAGCAAACCCTAGGTTTGATCCAACATGGAATTGGTGTTTAATCACAAAGAAGAAGAGGTATGAGGTTACCTTAGTTGATGGATGGTGATGGTAGAACACACTCCAAAAGTTGAAGAATTTTTAGAGAGAGATGGAGGAGAAAATTGCCCAACAAGAGAGGAGAAATGAAGATGAAATGAATAAGTGTGGTATTTAAAGATAGAAATCCGGACAGAAAAAATGTCCCAGCCCGCGCGACCGCGCGCCTCCCGCGACCGTGCACCAGGGCTCTCGGCCAACTGCACCCCGCGCCCGCGCAGCCCTGCGCCGGCACGCGACTCGCCCGCCCCGCGGGCGCGCATCATCTCGCGGGCGCGCGGTGCCCCGCGGGCGCGCACCATCCCGCGGCCGCACGGCGTTCTCGTTTCAACCCCCGAACTAAAATCGATTCCCTGACATTTCCAACTCCATTTAACTTTAAATTTTTCAATGCACTTTTAATACACACCGAAAAAGCAGGGGGCGTTGCCCCCTGGCCCCCATCGGGGTGCTTCGCCCCCTGAACCCCCGACTCGCTGATCGAGCAGCGAGACCCCCGATCTACTCAGCGTTAGGGTGTTCAAGGTATGGCAAAACAAAATTAAATATAATTACACTCATTCATTATCATATAACTCGACACTTTAGTATTAAAATTCAAACTGTATTATACACTCAGTATAATATCACTGTGCTATGACGTATCGGCTCGAGTGGAACAACCTGCAATAAATCAACGGCATAATACAAACATACTCACATGATTAATATCCAAACAATATTAATTCAAAATCATTTACTAAAATTATAATTTATAATTTAGCAAAAAGGGTCGGGGTATCACAATCTCCCCAACTTTTAAAAATTTCGTCCTCGAAATTAGCCTAACATTTCTGTTACATTTGGATATCGAGCTAAGATATCAACTTCTTTCTCCCAATTTGCCTCTTCAGGTCCATGCCTACTCCATTGAACTTTTATTAAAGGAACCTCACGGGTTCGAAGAGTGTGAACTCTTCTATCTAACACAGCAATTGGGACTTCTTCATACGTTAAGTCCTTAGAAATTTGCACTGTGTCATATGAAATGATATGACTAGGGCCAGGCACATATCGTCTAAGCAACGACACATGGAAAACATCATGCACACCTGCCAAATCCGGAGGTAGTGCTAGACGATAGGCAACATCACCTATTCTCTCTAGAATTTCAAACGGTCCCACATATCGTGGCTGCAACTTACCCTTCTTCCCAAATCTAACCACTCCTCTCATTGGTGCAATCTTCAAGAATACCTTGTCACCAATCTCAAAGCTCACATCTTTTCTTTTTATGTCGGCATAAGATTTCTGGCGATCTTGGGCTACCCTGATTCTTTTTCTTATCTTCTCAATTACTTCCACCGTCTTCTCAACAATCTCGGGACCTAAGAATCCACGCTCTCCCACTTCTCTCCCACTTCATCCCAATGAATAGGATATCTGCACTTCCTCTCGTACAATACCTCATACGGGGCCATTCCAATCGACGCTTGGAAACTCTTATTATAAGCAAAATCCACAAGTGGCAAGTGGATCTCCCAACTTCCACCAAAATCGAGAACACATGCACGAAGCATGTCTTCTAATGTCTGAATGGTCCGCTCAGATTGACCATCGGATTGAGGATGGTACGCAGTGCTAAACCTCAACTGTGTTCCCATAGCTTCTTGCAGACTCTGCCAAAACTTAGATGTAAACCTTATGTCACGATCTGACACTATCGACATAGGAATGCCGTGAAGACATACTATTTCATCGATATAAATCTGAGCTAATCGATCCATGCTCAACGTCATTTTTACCGGAAGAAAATGAGCAGACTTGGTCAACCTATCAACAACAACCCAGATTGCATGATGACCCCTAACTGACGGAGGTAATCCTACCACAAAGTTCATTGCAATGTGCTCCCACTTCCACTCGAGAATCTCGAGTAGATTTAACAATCCAGAAGGGCATTGATGCTCGGCTTTCACTTGTTGACAAGTGATACACTTCGATACGAATTGGCTAATCGACCTCTTTATATTTCTCTACCAGAAAACCATCTTCAAGTCCTTGAACATCTTCGTGCCTCCTCGGTGTACAGAATACGGGGTATTATGTGCTTCCTCAAGAATCTCCCTTCTGAGCTCTTCATTCTTCGGCACATACAACCTTCCCTCGAAGAATAGTGTGCCATCACTTATAACGGCAAATCCTTGAATAGAACCCTCCAATGCTCTCTTCTTCATTTTGCATAAGAAAGGATCGTCAACTTGTGCTTCTCGAACTCGATCACGAATTAGTGGTCGAACCACTAAAGCTACTAAAATCCCTTGAGTGGTGTTGGAAGGATCTAGCACCTCTGGATTCATCTTTTCAAACTCCTTAATCAACTGCTCTTGCTTGGTTGGAAGATAGATCTTTCGGCTTAAGGCATCAGCTACAACATTCGCCTTTCCAGGGTGATATAAGATCGTACAATCGTAATCCTTCACCAACTCTAACCATCTTCTTTGATGCAAATTCAACTCCTTCTGTGTGAAAAAGTACTTCAAGCTCTTGTGGTCGGTGTAAATCTCGCACTTGCTCCCATAAAGATAATGCCTCCAGATCTTCAATGCATAAACTACGGCAGCTAGTTCGAGATCATGCGTCGGATAATTATGCTCATGCGTCTTCAACTGTCTTGATGCGTACGCCACTACCCTTCCATGCTGCATCAAAACACACCCAAGTCCTTGCTTTGAGGCGTCGCTATAGATAAGAAAGCCTTCAGTCCCATCAGGGATAGTCAACACTGGGGCTGACACGAGACGTCGCTTTAATTCTTGAAAGCTCTGCTCACACTTCTCACTCCATTGGAACTTCTCATTCTTCCTCGTCAATCTCGTCAAAGGACCTGATATCTTGGAAAACCCCTCAATAAACCTTCTATAGTAACCCGCTAGTCCTAAGAAGCTTCGGACTTCATTAACATTCGATGGTGTCTTCCAATTGCTAACGGCTTCCACCTTCGACGGGTCTACTTCGATTCCATTTGATGTCACCACGTGGCCAAGGAATGCCACTCGTTCTAACCAGAACTCGCATTTTGAAAATTTTGCATACAACTCTTCTTTCCTTAGCATCTCCAATACGATTCTAAGATGCTCAGCGTGTTGCTCCTTGCTTCTTGAATAAATCAGGATATCATCGATAAAGACTATCACGAATTGGTCGAGATACGGATGGAACACTCGATTCATTGAGTCCATGAAGACTCCCGATGCATTGGACAATCCGAAAGGCACCACCGTGAACTCATAATGCCCATAACACGTTCTAAATGCCGTCTTTAGGATGTCACTCTCGTTGATCTTCAGTTGATGATAGCCGGATCTCAAATCAATCTTCAAAAACACACCGGCTCCCTTTAGTTGATCGAACAAATCTTCAATTCTTGGCAGCGGATACTTGTTCTTGATCGTCAACCGGTTCAATTCTCTATAATCAATGCACATTCGCATTGATCCATCCTTCTTCTTCACAAACAAAACAGGTGCTCCCCATGGTGAAACACTTGGTCAGATTAATTTGTTGTCAAGCAACTCTTGAAGTTGAACCTTGAGCTCTTGTAACTCCTTTGGCGCCATTCTATACGGAGCTTTAGATATTGGTGCCGCACCTAGCACTAGGTCGATGGTGAACTCGATCTGACGGTCAGGAGGAATCCCTAGCAACTCGTCTGGAAATACGTCAGGAAATTCATTCACCACTGACACGTCTGACACTTGGACCTTAGTGGACTTCGACTCCACTATGCTGATGAGGAATCCCTGATATCCTCTTTTCTTCAACAACTTCATTGCCTTCATTACTGTGATGATTCTCTGAGTTGATCTCGTTCTTGCACCATAGAAGATTAGCTTAGGCTCTCCGGGAAAATCAAATTCGACCTCACGATCACGACATCGAATCGTGGCATGATTCCCACTCAAGCAATCCATACCTAGGATTACGTCAAAATCACGCATCTCCAAGACATGGAGATCTGCTCTTAGCACTCGATTATTGATTTCTAGCTTCAGGCCATATGCCATCTTGCTAGAAGAAACTTTCTTTCCCGAAGGAATACTGATCTCTAACAATTCACCACTATCCTTGCATGAAATACCAAGCTTGGAACAGAAACTTACAGATATAAAGGAATGTGATGCACCCGAATCGAATAACACTAAAGATGGAATATCTGATACTCGAAGAATACCTGACATAGTATCCTCACCTGAATTAGGGTTCTTTTTCTCACCATCCAAAGTGAACAGTCGGGGCTTCACCTTTCTTTCTTGCTCCTTCTTCTTTTTCGGGCAGTCATAGGACATGTGGCTCGGGTCCCCACAAGTAAAGCAAACCCTCTGCCCCGCACGGCACTCTCCTAGATGGAAATTTTAGCATTTAGGGCAAGGAGCCCTGTCATTGTTTCCTCTCGGTGGGCCAGGCCTCTGCTGCCACGGCTTGTTTTGCATAGGAGCTTTCCCTTTTCCTTTGTCCTGCAGCTCCCATTTCCTCTTGCCAAAGGCCTCACGCTGCCTTTGGTCCTTCTGGTCCAACTGGAGCCCATGAGAGATGGCTTGGGCCCTCTCAATCACTTTGCCATAGGTTCTTGACCTTTGGCCTAACAGCGAGACCCCCGATCTACTCAGGGTTAGGGTGTTCAAGGTATGGCAAAATAAAATTAAATATAATTACACTCATTCATTATCATATAACTCGACACTTTAGTATTAAAATTCAAATTGTATTATACACTCAGTATAATATCACCGTGCTATGACGTATCGGCTCGAGTGGAACAACCTGCAATAAATCAACGGCATATTACAAACATACTCACCTGATTAATATCCAAACAATATTAATTCAAAATCATTTACTAAAATTATAATTTATAATTTAGCAAAAAGGGTCGGGGTATCACAGTATGCAATGTCAGGCCTGATTGCAGTAAGATATAGCAAGCTTCTAATCATGCTTCTATATAGAGTATGATCAACTTCAGTTATAACATCATCCTTAGTGATCTTGGTTGATTTCCTGATTAGGATCCTCTTATATTTTCAACTTTCCAGACTTATTTCTTGACAAGATTCTTTGTATATTTGGATTGAGATATGAATATACCTTCTTCAGTTTGCTTAATCTGTAGTCCTAAGAAGTATTTCAGATCTCCAACTAAGTTCATGTCGAATTCAGTCTCCATGTCCTTGATAAAGTTCTTGACCATCTTCTCAAACTTTGATCCAAATATGATATCATCAACATATACTTGAACGATGATAACAACACTGTTCTCATTTCTTATGAACAATGTCTTGTCTTCTTCTCCTCGTATCTTGTAACGCCCCGATCTCGGGAGAAGGGCAGGGGACCGGTGCGCTACTTGGGGGAAGGGAGAAGGGGTTGTTGAATAGAAGCAATCAAAGAAATAGGGTTAGTGCCCCAAAAATTTGGGTAGCATAACCTCTATAAATGGATCAATCCACGCTTTTAAAGCGTATGAAATGACTTAAACCAGATACCATGACTCTTAGGATGAACCCAAGAAAAAATAACGAAGGCAAACTTCAACGTAAAGAATAACAGTTCAAAGGTTAACTGTTAATAGATTAGGCATGAAAAAGGTCAGACTAATATCTGTCCAAATACATGAAGTAAAGAGATGCCAGACTTTCGTCTATCGTGAAAGCAATATAAAGCCAGGCTTTTGCCTTGACATGGAAAGTAATGTAAAGCCAGGCTAATGTCTATCTGAATAAGGAAAGTAAATAAATGCCAGGCTTTCGCCTGTCAGGAACAGAAAGTAAACGGGATTCGGAGAACTGAACACTCCGTAACAATAAAGAAAATGGGATTCAGAGAACCGAACACTCCATAACAGTAAAGAAAATGGGATTCGAAGAACCGAACACTCCATAACAATAAAGAAAATGGGATTCGGAGAACCAAACACTCTATAACAGTAAAGAAAATGGGGTTCGAAGAAGCTAACACTCCGTAGAAATAAAAAAAATGGGATTCGGAGAACCGAACACTCCGTAGCAGTAAAGAAAACGGGATTCGGAGAACCGAACACTCCGTAACAGTAATCAGAGTAAGCGGAAAAGAACGTAGTGCATTTATTCAGACTTAAAAGGAAGCATGTTCTCAGTTAGACTCCATAGTGGAAAAGGAAACATATACATCAAATGATAGCCCTTCAGCCTTAGCACAGCCGTCCACCATCCCGCAGCTCATCCTGAAAATATTTGAAAAGATTTTGGGCGTGAGTACTAATGCACTCAGTAGGTACTTTTGAGAAAAGCTTCACAATCATTTTATAAAACAGAATATCCAATCATATTTTAAGCATATCATGGAAAGCTTTTAAAACAGAAAATTTGTGAATTCCATGTATACAAAATCATTTTAGTTCCATCATTGCGCGCCACTCTTCCCTAGAACGCTTACGGTGAGTCGGTTCGTGTATACAACCCGGCTGTTTAAGGTTGGACACTGCCCTGTTTGCTTGGGGCTCGATATCGTGAACCATTGTAGTTTCATCACCAAAAACAGTAGTAAGTCTTACATGAGTCAGGAGAGCACATTAAATACAGTCATGAGTTGGATATTCAATCATATTCATTTTATTAATATCAGGGCTTAATAACCCAAAATACATTTTTATATAATAAAAACCCACCTAGCAATCAGATCTGAAATAGCTAGATCTAGATTCTGATTGTGGTCTCAACTAGAAGTCTCCTTCTTCTGAGCCTACAAGATTATCCGACAACTTAGTTTCGATGAAAGACTACCATTAGGTCAAAATCTAACCTTTCTTAGCCATGAAGTAAATATTATAAAATCTACTATCTTAATACACAGCACTCGGGTCATCAAAATGACTCTTAAGGGAACTTTACTCGGGGCATTTTTATAAAGAAAACCCCTTTTGGAAGTTTTGACATACGTGGTGGTCAAACCCGTATCCTAAAATTAACTCGGTACAGAGTGGTATCAGAGCAGGCTGCAACTCTGCAGGCCTGTCTTATTGTTTATTGAGTCTAGTTCTCAGTGTATTCTCTTAATTGATTGTCTAATAGCCCTAGCACATCGCCTACACCGCACTCATCTTGCTTCAAAAAGAAAGGTACGCGAGTTAAAATGTTTTTTGAAATTCAATGATATTTACTAATTTCAAAAAAAAGAATGTGGATAAGGACCATTCTCCACATTGATGGTATTTATGAAAAGTCGCGCCAATGACGGTTTTGAAAGGATAATGGTATCATTTTGGGACTATGTGCCCATGTGACGATGGTTATGAATGAAAGGGACTTACTGTACATGATGGTAAAGTTGTGGGACTTTGTGCCCAGATGGTATTGAATAATTATTTTGAATGAGACTATATGTCCATTATGTTTGAAATGAAATGTCATGTTTTAAATGGGGCTATATGTCCATGATATTTTCCAAAAGAAAGTGTGGTGATAGCAATCAATGCCCTATGATTAAAAATGTGATGATGTGGAAGTGATTGGAAATGTGAGAACATTAAAGTGATAGGAAACCTAGAATGCTTATGCAGATGGAATGTGAACATAGAATGATTTGATTGAGAATGTAGATGAACATAGCTAGTTGTGATTTATTCACATAGATTGGATTTTAAGTTGATGATTGTTAAGATTCTTGTGGAATATAGATTGATTAAGTGTTTTTGCACATTTAAGATTATGAGCCTACATGGATTGGTTCCACTGAAATGTGTCAATTTGTTATGATGTGAAATTTCAAAAGAATGTGTTATGTCATGTTTGGATTGAATCCTACATGAAAAAGGGTTCATGGCAAGGCCATGGTTCACCTATGGTTTTAATGGGATGTCTGGGACATCTGGATTCCGGTTCAACCGAGAATCTGATGAATGATTATAAAGAACAGATTGACTAAGAAGGTGGGAACAATTATGTAATGCCTTGTAGTCTTGAACGTAGAAAGAACTTAGAATGGATAAGTATATTCTTTAGATGGCTTGAGTTATATGGATTTCTAGGAAATGTCGTTCGCGTGTATATGCGCATTTGAGGAGCATGTTGGGAGAATTTTGAATATCGATGAAGAATCAAGAATGATAGATCCGTTCTCGCTACACCTGCCTCTATATGTTTCTGATCGAGGAGCAAGGACAAGTTCGAGAGTGGATGTCTCAAGTTCACAGTGACGCATACGATGATTGAGATAATATGCTTTGATTCAGGTGGATCGATATCTATTCTCTCTCTCTCTCTCTCTCTCTCTCTCTCTCTCTCTCTCTCTCTCTCTCTTTTCTCGACTTAAAGGATGATGCTAAAGAATATTCGAAGAAAGATGCAGAGAAGAACGTATGAAGAGTTATGTGCATCAAGTTAAAGTGGACCAAGGCAGAGTATACGTCTCAGTAAGATTTACGACTCAAGATAAATAGTGTTTTAACTAAGAATGATGAGATAACTTATAAACTAGTCATATTGCTGATTCTAGCTAAGGTTCATAACGTGATCGATGTCTCAATGTTGAGAAAGTATGTGTTTGATCCTAAGCACGTTATAAAGAATGAGGAGATAGTCCTGAACCAGGATTTTTCTTATGAAGAAAGACCAGAGGCTATTCTTGACAGAGGTGTCTAAGAATTACGGAACAAACAGATATCACTGGTGAAAGTCTTATGGCATAACCATGGGAGCGAGGAAGCTACCTAGGAGCTTGAAAGTATAATCAAGGAATTGTACCCTGATTTACCCTATAGAGGTAAGCAAATTTCGGGACAAAATTTTTATTAAGGGGGGTAAAATGTAATGCCCCAAAATATTTTAGAAGGTTTTATTCGACTTATGTTACCCTCTGGTAAGTTAGAAAATAAGTTAGGTCCTTAGAGGATTCAAATAAAGGAAAATAGCAGCCAGGGAAATCTGTTAAAATTTAATTTGGTTAAAAATTGCTTTAATTAAAAATATGTTGTGATATTTTTCTCGGGTTGATAGAAAACGTTCCAAGGATCGTGCCAAACTTTGAATTTTTCAAATTCGAGTTCAAATGAACTCTGGGCATAACTTTGAATAGAAAAAGGCACATCCATCATTATCTAATTTCTTTTTCGAAATATTATCCTATTCGTAATTATCCTATTCTTTTTCCATCATTATCCTCTTTCTTTTATTCGTTATTATCCTATTTATTTTTCTTCTATAAATAGGAGGTTAAGGTTTTATTTTCCATTCATTTTCAAAATCGAAACGCCGAGCAGCTTCTAGAGAAGGTACGTCTCTAGTTTCCTATTTCAATTCTGAAATAGTCATTTTGAAGGTGTCAACGCGTAGATCACAAATATGTGCTTGAAATGATGACACGACGGACGATCACGATGGAAAACCGTCGTGACCACTGCCAAAAGTCGCCACCACCCTCTCAAATCGGTGACTCTTTCGGGTCGCCGGATCAAAAAGTGTCTTTAGGGTTTTATGTTCTATGTATATTTATATACATTTTCCATGTTGTCACTTTTTAATTTTGGGTATATTTTGGGTATCCGAATATTAAATTGTAGTTTTTTTCAGATCTATCCTTCATGGATAGTCCTATCATGTTTTTAAGCTCAAAAGTTGTTCCGTGTCAAAATATAGAATTTTTATTTAAAATTTCATATTTTTCCAATGGGCGGATCTTGCGGTATGAATTTATTTGTACCGAGTTAATTTTAGGATACGGGTTTGACCATCCCGTATGTCAAAACTTCCAAAAGGGTTTTTCTTTATAAAAATGCTCTGAGTAAAGTTCCATTAAGAGTCATTCTAATGACCCGGGTGCTGTGTATTAAGATAGTAGATTTTATAATATTTACTTCATGGCTAAGAAAGGTTAGATTTTAACCTAATGGTAGTCTTTCATCGAAACTAAGTTGTCGGATAATCTTGTAGGCTCAGAAGAAGGAGACTTCTAGTTGATTCCAGAATCAGAATCTAGATGTAGCTATTTCAGATCTGATTGCCAAGTGGGTTTTTATTATATAAAAATGTATTTTGGGTTATTAAGCCCTGATATTTATAAAATGAATATGATTGAATGTCCAACTCATGACTGTATTTAATGTGCTCTCCTGACTCATGTAAGTCTTACTACTGTTTTTGGTGACGAAACTACAATGGTTCGCGATATCGAGCCCCAAGAAAACAGGGCAGTGTCCAACCTTAAGCGGCCAAGTTGTGTACATGAACCGACTCACCGTAAGCGTTCTAGGGGAGAGTGGCGCGCAATGATGGAACTAAAATGATTTTGTATACATGGAATTCACAAATTTTCTGTTTTAAAAGCTTTCCATGATATGCTTAAAATATGATTGGATATTCTGTTTTATAAAATGATTGTGAAGCTTTTCTCAAAAGTACCTACTGAGTGCATTAGTACTCACGCCCAAAATCTTTTCAAATATTTTCAGGATGAGCTGTGGGATGGTGGACAGCTGTGCTAAGGCTAAAGGGCTATCATTTGATGTATATGTTTCCTTTTCCACTATGGAGTCTAACTGAGAACATGCTTCCTTTTAAGTCTGAATAAATGCACTACATTCTTTTCCGCTTACTCTGATTACTGTTACGGAGTGTTCGGTTCTCCGAATCCCGTTTTCTTTACTGCTACGGAGTGTTCGGTTCTCCAAATCCCGTTTTCTTTATTTCTATGGAGTGTTCGGTTCTTCGAACCCCATTTTCTTTACTGTTATGGAGTGTTCAGTTCTCCGAATCCCATTTTCTTTATTGTTATGGAGTGTTCGGTTCTCCGAATCCCATTTTCTTTACTGTTATGGAGTGTTCGGTTCACTGAATCCCATTTTCTTTAATGTTACGGAGTGTTCGGTTCTCCGTATCCCATTTAGTTTCTGTTCCTGACAGGCGAAAGTCTGGCATTTATTTACTTTCCTTATTCAGATAGGCATAAGTCAGGCTTTACATTACATTCTGATCAGACCAATTCTACTTAATATTTTGGGCCATTTTGGTATGATTTAGTTGTGTTGATTGCCATATAATGATGTCATTTTGGAAGAATGTTGTGCCTTGAGAGTTTTACAGGTAATTAACACAAAGTTAGAGAAAGTAGCATGCTTTTGGTAAGAGAACATGCTGTGCAAGGAAAGCTGAAACTGGAAGCTCGGAAAGCCATGCCGTATGGGCATACGGCAGGATAACATGAGCGAATAATTCAGAAACTGGGCCTGAGCGTGCGTTTTTGGGCTTATATGTGGAATTTACTAAAGCCCATGGCCTGGACGCGAATTGGATGCTATTTTACAGCTTTTAGACTCTATATTTATCTCTTTCCTTATTAGATTAGGTTTAGGATTCTATTTCCATGATTAAATAATTATATTTAAGGATATTAACATAGATTAGGATTTATCCAATTCCATATAGACGTGAACAGTAGCAGAGAGACGCATTCCAGCGACATTTATTTCTTTTTCTTTATTATTTCATGGTGTTCTGCTCCGTTAATTATCGGCGTGATTTTATGATTATGCAATCAAGCTAAGTTCTTCTTATTCCGGTGACAACTAACGAAGCCCTGGCCTAGCTAAACTGTGAGATCTAATTGTTCGTTTATCATTCAATTTAATAGCATGCATTTGTTATTCTTTGTATTTCGAGTCGTTAATTGTTTCGATATTGCTAGATAGGTGCACATATTTAGTAGATCGGAATTAATTAGTAGTCAATTAAACCGGCCATCCGTAATTGTGGTTTAAGTTTAATTAGTGACGAAACGGTTCTTCAGAACCAGGGAGAATAACAATCTTAATTCACGGTCCTGCGTCAGAGTCTGTTAATTATGAATCGGGTTCCTCTAGAATTTAAGGTTGTCGGCTCATTAAACCTATAGAGCGTCTCTTACGGTTGTCAGTCGATTAGGGAAATAATTGGTGAAGTGTCTTCCTGATTATCGAGAAACTACGGAGGAATTAGGCTGCGTCAGTAAGCGTCTTCGGTAGCTATAACTGATTTGTATGTGTTAATTGAATTTATCTTTGCGTCAAGGATCAGTTTAGGTAAGCTAGGGTGGAGTTAATTAGAATCCGGAATATTTCTTCTCGTATTTTAAATCCGTTTATTTTGTTCAATTGTGCATCTCTCTAGTTATTTATTTAATTTCATTTATTTTGTTAAAATCACAAAAACCCCTTGAAAGTTTGGTCCTACAGATTGGAAGTATAGAGTAATTCTCGCCGGTCCTTTGGGAGACGATCTCCCTCATCGCTGTACACGTGCAGTAAGGGCATACCGACTGCTGTCGGGAAATTTATTTTTGGTGTAAAACGACGCACCAAATTTTGGCGCCGTTGCCGGGGACCGGTTCTAAAGCAGTAATTACTCTCGTATTTTCAGTTTGTTATTTTTCTTATTTTTGGTTTTATTTTTTCAGTGGATAGCTCGGTCCTCACACGAAGAAAAGCTAGAGTTCGATCCAGAGCCAGAAAGAACTTTGCATAAGCTGAGGAGAGCTGCCAGGAAGTCTAAGGAGGCTTCTGTATCTGATCCAGGAACACTTGATAGTGATCAGATTTTTGAAAAAGACATGGCCAACGCGGGGGAGTTAGTTCTTAACTGCGAACCTGAACGTGAGCCTCTTATCAGGGAGCTTGGCCGCCATAGAAGTAACAGGCCCATCTGCATCGTGTTGCCTACCATTGCAAATAATTCGGAGATCAGACCTGGATTCATACAAGTGCTGCCAAAGTTCAGTGATCTGCCAGGAGAGAGTGCGCATAAGCACTTGTCTGAGTTTGACCTAGTCTGCTCCACCTTGCGGCCTCAAGGATTTTCTGCTAATAATCTAAGGCTACTGACTTTTTCGCACACTCTGCAAGGCAAGGCTAGAGAGTGGCTGTTTGATCTCCCATCAAGCTCTATTTCCACTTGGAATGAGTTGGAGAAACAATTCCTACGCAAGTTCTTTCCTGAATCAAGAGCTGCAAACTTAAGGATGGCAATCAGTAGCATCAAGCAGAAGCAGAATGAAAGTCTAGCAGATTACTGGGAAAGATTCCAACAATTGTGCCGCAAATGCCCAGACCATGGATTCTCTGAATATCAATTGCTAACCAATTACTTATACCGTGGCATGTCTACCTTTGATAGGAAGATTGTTGATGCTACTAGCGGAGGATCTCTGACCAATAAGACACTGACCGAGGCAAAACAACTTATCATCGACATGGTCTCTGGAGGTCAACAATATGAAGAAGAGGACGATGACTGGTATAGACCTGTGAAGGGGATTGAGCGAGTTGAGAGCTCCGGTGTCAATGAAAAGATCGATGCTCTGACTTCTCTGGTTCGAGGTTTAGCTGTGGCACAAATGCAAAATGTCCGCTGTGGAGTTCGCTCAGAAAATGGTCACTTTACTGATGCTCGCCCAACTTTGCAAGATCCGTTAACCGAACAAACCTACTATGGGTACGGTGATCCACAATTTGATGCCCAAAGACGGAGGGATTCTGATTCGTACTCATACACATATAACTCTAGCTGGAGGGATCATCCTAATTCCAGTTGGATGCAGTCGCAGGGTGGCCCGTATGGGCATACTGACAAGCCTGCGCCCAGCATGAGTGAAATTATGAAGTGTCTAGAGCAGAGCAGTGCCCTTGTCAACAGTTTGGCACAAAGTCAGAAAGCATTCCAGCAGGAGACGCAAGCTGCCCTAGGGAGTATGGGCATACAGATCACTCAGCTCGCCACTCAAATGAACAAGATGCAGGCGAATCAAGGCAAACTCCCATCCCAAACTGAAAGGAATCCAAGAGCACATGTTTGCCCTGTCACTTTGAGAAGTGCGAAGGAGTTGGATGACGTGGAGGCTAAGAAGGAAAAGAACCCGCAGTATGGGCATACTGCACAGACTGAAAACAAATCCAGTGCAGAAGAAGAACAACCAGCTGCCGAGTCTGCCCCTACTGAGATAAAATCTGAAACTAAAGTTCCTAACCCTCTGATTGCAGCTTCTTTTCCTTTCAGGTTGATTCGAAACAAGACGGAGGATGATGAAAAGGAGATCCTCGAGCTATTCAAGAAGGTACCTTTTGGTGGGCTGACTGAAACCGCTGCAATAACAGAAGAAGATGAGGAGATTCGAGATGTCATCATGCAGCTGTACACCACCAGTGAACTTTCAACTCAGCGTCTGATAGGCCGTATGCCCTTACCGACCAATTCGGAACCAATTTTACCAGCTCATGTGAAGACCCCAGTGTTGGAGCTGAAAGGGCAAGAAGCAAGGATGGTCGAGCTTTTGAGGAAGCATAAAGGCGTGAGGATGGAGACAATTCCTTTCGACAGGGGTAGATCTGCTACCCCTGAAATTGTCTCATGATCGAGTTCTACTTGTGTCAAGCCTCGGACGTTAAATAAGGGCGCTTCTCGAGAGGCAACCCGAGCTTTTTCTGCTTATTTCGTTTTTCTTATTTCATTTAGTTGCGTATTAGTTTTCATAAAAAAAAAAAACTCTAGTCCAGCTTTTTCGTGCAGGTACCTCTTCTAGCGCTGCCCCTACCCTTGCCGAGCTCATGGAGTTGTTTGACCATTACACATCAAGCTGGGCTACTGCACTTGAGCGTCATCCGTATGCCCTTACTGGCCATCTCTCCCCTTACTTGCGAGTTTGCCCTCTCTCTCTCCCTTTATTTTTATTTTCTTTTGTTCATGATTGTGTCCATTTTGTTGGCTCTCTTCCCTGCACAGTGAGGACACTGTGTTGTCTAAGTGTGGGGGGATTAAGTTGCTGTTTTTGTGTCTGGTTTTTTTCTAAATCGAAAAAAAAAAAACTTTTGTGTTTTGCTTGTTTTTGTTGAGTATTGGCTGTCTGAGATTGAAATGTACAAAGAGAAAGAGTTATAGCATGGATTATCTTGGTTTGTTTGATTGATTCTCTTGTGATTGAATTATGCTATTGCTCGTATGTATTCTTGAACGATGAAATGTGCAACTTGATCAACTTTTGATGAGCTTTGTAAATGTGAGATTTGAGCCTGTTGAGCATGTCATATATATATAGAAAGCTCAATTTTCATTCTTTTGATGAGTGTGTCGAATTTGAATGCTGAATTTCTGATTTGCCTTATTGCCATGATCATACTGCTTGTGAGTTTCCTTTTGCATGAAAATGATAAAGGCATGTAGGATTAACCATTGCTTTGGCCTGAATAAATTATCCATACCCGACACTATCCCTTAGTGAGCTCATTTGTGCCTGAATCATTTCTTTCTTGATTAATAGCCACTAAATAATTAAGCCTTAGCCTTTTTTTGGCCTGCTCTTGTCCCTTGAAAGCATGTGAGTTATATTGGATTGTGTAGAGATGAGTTCAAAGTTTACTTGAAAGAACAGTTGGTGTTGGAAATTGAAGAAAACTTGTGAAAAAAAAAACAACTCCTGTCCTATTACTAGAAGAAAAAAAAAAAGCAAAGCTTCAAGAAAAAAAAGAAAAAAAATGGTTCGTATGCCCATACTGGACGTGGAGGAAATAGGGCTGTACCCGATTGAAGTTAAATTTTGTTACCCTGTATAGCTTTGAAGACCAGCATTTAACTTAGAGTTCGTGGGATATTTGAGAAGCTGCAGCCGAACTTGATTAATGTGTTCTGATATGCTTACATGCTTTCATCTTATTTAAGCCACTTATCCAAATTATCCTACCTAAGCACCCTAGCCCCATTACAACCCATTGAAAAGACCTTTTGATTTGTGCATAGTTCTTACTTGCTTGGTAATGGTTTTGACATATGGGCAAATCTATATTTGAAGGCATCAAATCACGACTTGAGTGAATTTAAATCTGTCCTTACCTTCTTTTGAGAGAAATTGAGCGAATCATGGTGAGGCAGGATTGAGTTGCACGTTTTTGACTTGAATGAAAAGCATGTGTTTATTTCATGAAATAAGAGAAGGGTTAGTGGATTGTGGTTGGTTATGCTGTAATTCTGACTCCGAGTATTTTTTCAGTTAAGGCAGCCGATGCTTGTGTTGTTTTCAAGTCTGTATTTTATTTAGATATGCTCGAGGACGAGCATGGTTTAAGTGTGGGGAGATTTGATTAGACCAATTCTACTTAATATTTTGGGCCATTTTGGTATGATTTAATTGTGTTGATTGCCATATAATGATGTCATTTTGGAAGAATGTTGTGCCTTGAGAGTTTTGCAGGTAATTAACACAAAGTTAGAGAAAGTAGCATGCTTTTGGTAAGAGAACATGCTGTGCAAGGAAAGCTGAAACTGGAAGCTCGGAAAGCCATGCCGTATGGGCATACGGCAGGATAACATGAGCGAATAATTCAGAAACTGGGCCTGAGCGTGCGTTTTTGGGCTTATATGCGGAATTTACTAAAGCCCATGGCCTGGACGCGAATTGGATGCTATTTTACAGCTTTTAGACTCTATATTTATCTCTTTCCTTATTAGATTAGGTTTAGGATTCTATTTCCATGATTAAATAATTGTATTTAAGGATATTAACATAGATTAGGATTTATCCAATTCCATATAGACGTGAACAGTAGCAGAGAGATGCATTCCAGCGACATTTATTTCTTTTTCTTTATTATTTCATGGTGTTCTGCTCCATTAATTATCGGCGTGATTTTATGATTATGCAATCAAGCTAAGTTCTTCTTATTCCGGTGACAACTAACGAAGCCCTGGCCTAGCTAAACTGTGAGATCTAATTGTTCGTTTATCATTCAATTTAATAGCATGCATTTGTTATTCTTTGTATTTCGAGTCGTTAATTGTTTCGATATTGCTAGATAGGTGCACATATTTAGTAGATCGGAATTAATTAGTAGTCAATTAAACCGGCCATCCGTAATTGTGGTTTAAGTTTAATTAGTGACGAAACGGTTCTTCAGAACCAGGGAGAATAACAATCTTAATTCACGGTCCTGCGTCAGAGTCTGTTAATTATGAATCGGGTTCCTCTAGAATTTAAGGTTGTCGGCTCATTAAACCTATAGAGCGTCTCTTACGGTTGTCAGTCAATTAGGGAAATAATTGGTGAAGTGTCTTCCTGATTATCGAGAAACTACGGAGGAATTAGGCTGCGTCAGTAAGCATCTTCGGTAGCTATAACTGATTTGTATGTGTTAATTGAATTTATCTTTGCGTCAAGGATCAGTTTAGGTAAGCTAGGGTGGAGTTAATTGGAATCCGGAATATTTCTTCTCGTATTTTAAATCCGTTTATTTTGTTCAATTGTGCATCTCTCTAGTTATTTATTTAATTTCGTTTATTTTTTTAAAATCACAAAAACCCCTTGAAAGTTTGGTCCTACAGATTGGAAGTATAGAGTAATTCTCGCCGGTCCTTTGGGAGATGATCTCGCTCATCGCTGTACACGTGCAGTAAGGGCATACCGACTGCTGTCGGGAAATTTATTTTTGGTGTAAAACGACGCACCACATTCCATGTCAAGGCAAAAGCCTGGCTTTATATTGCTTTCACGACAGATAAAAGTCTGGCATCTCTTTACTTCATGTATTTGGACAGATATTAGTTTGGCCTTTTTCATGCCTAACCCATTAACAGTTAACCTTTGAACTGTTATTCTTTACATTGAAGTTTGCCTTCGTTATTCTTTCTTGGGTTCATCCTAAGAGTCATGGTATCTGGTTTGAGTCATTTCATGCGCTTTAAAAGCGTGGATTGATCCATTTATAGAGGTTATGCTGCCCAAATTTTTGGGGCACTAACCTTATTTCTTTGATTGCTTCTATTCAACAACCCCTTCCCCCTTCCCCCAAGTAGCGCATCGGTCCCCTGCCCTTCTCCCGGGATCGGGGCATTACATATCTATCCTTTGCTCAGTAACTAGTTTGCAAGCCTTTCATACTAAGCATGAGGAGCTTGTTTTAGACCATACAAAGCTTTCTTAAGCTTGTAGACATGATTTGGAAAGTGAGGATCTTAAAACCCTTTAGGTTGTGCAATATACATAGGTTTGTTGAGAAAACCATTGAGAAAGACACTCTTAACATCCATCTGATGTAACTTAAATTTCAGCTGGCAAGCTATGGCAAGTAGTAATCTTACAGATTCTAATCTTGTCACAGGAGTAAATGTTTCATTGAAATCAATCTCTTCATTCTGAGACTAGCCTTGAGCAACCAGTCTTGCTTTGTTCCTAGTAATGTTTCCATCTTCATCAGTCTTGTTTCTGAAGATCTATTTTGTTCCAAAAATATTAACATCTGCTAGAGCTAAAACAAGATCTCAAACATCATACTTTCTGAACTACAGAAGTTCTTCTTGCATGGCTTCAATCCAATACTGATCTAGCAGAGCTTCTTTCACAGTTTTTTCTCAATCTGTGATGTGAAGAAAATGTTGGATATAAACTTCTGAACCTTTTCTCTGCTTCTTGCCTTCAATATATCATTGACATCTCCAATGACTGCAGTAGTCGAATGGCTCTTGGAAATATGCTTATATGTCTTTCTGGGAATAGCAATAGGTTATTCTTCATTACCGCTTAATTTCTCAAAATGTTCTTTGAAATGTTCAAAGACATCTTGATGAACTTCTTCCTCATCATCACTCTTGTAGTCCTGAGCATTATCAAACTTGACATTGACTGATTTAATGACAGCTTTAGTTTCCACAGTGTATACTCTGTAGGACTTATTGTTTCTTGAATATCCAAGAAATATACCTTCAACTCTACGATTCTCTATCTTGGTCAGATATTATCTATCATTGAGAATTTAACATGTGCACCTGAATATGTGGAAGTACTTCACGGTAGGCTTTCTGTTATTCCACAATTCATAGGGTGTCATAGATATACATGGTCTGCTGTGAATGCAATTGCTGATATGACACACAGTATTGATAGCTTCGACCCAAAAGTGTGCTACAATATCATTTCCAGCAATCATAGCTCTAGCCATCTCTTGAATTGTCCTATTCTTCCTTTCAACAACTCTATTCTGTTGAGGAGTTTTTGGTGCAGAATTCTCATGGCTGATCCTAAGCTCTTCACAGAAGTCATTAAACTGCTTGTTTTCAAACTCCTTTTCATGATCATTTTTTATTCTTCTGATAGGAATAGCTTTCTCCACAGATAGTTTACAAGCCAATTTTTTGAAGGCCATAAATGTTTCTTCTTTATCTTTTAGAAACTCAACCCAGGTAAACCTAGAGAAATCATCAATGCAGACAAACACATACCTCTTTTCTCCATAACTTTCAGTAGCTATAGGTTTCATCAGATCCATGTGAAGTAGATCTAAGACTCTTTCAGAGGTGATGTGGTGAACATCCTTGTGTTGAGATCTGATTTGTTTTTCTAGTTGACATGGGCCACAGACTTTGTTGCAGTCAATCTTGATCTTTGGAATCCCTTTAATATGAGTCTTTGTTGATTAGCTTCCGCAGATTCTTAAAGTGAGTATGACCAAGCTTCTGATGACATGGCTTAGTTTCATCTAATGATGTTCTCTGACAAGTTATTGAATGCTCGATAGAAACATTAAATTGATAGTAGTTGTCAGTTAACATTTTTCCTTCCATGAAGACTTCATTGTATTTCTTGTAAATTTGTAATCAACTTTGGTGAAGACCACAGTCATATCATCATCGCATAGCTGACTGATGCTGATAAGGTTAGCTTTCAAACCATCAACTAGCATGGATTTCTTCAAGTTTGACATGCCTTCACCATCCAGAACTCCTTTATCCATGTTTTTTCCTTTCTTTCCATCTCCAAAGGTCACAAAGCCAAATGAACAAGTCTTCAAGTTTTTTACCACAGTCTTATCCCCTGGCATGTGCCTTGAACAACCACTGTCAAAGTACCAACTACTTGAACTCTCAGCTCTAAGAGATGTATGAGCAATCATGTTGACATGTTGCTTCTTTACAACCCACTACTTCTTAGGTATAATTGTCTTCTTCTTACAGTCCTATCATGGAGCTGCAACTTCAACTTCCTTAGGCACACATCTCTTCCTCATTCTCTTTACAACCCACTACTTCTTTAGTTTATCTTGACTAGTCAATTATTCTAGTACACTGGTTTGTGTATTGAGGTGAATCATGATAGGATACTATTCTCTATTCTGACCTTAAGTGAGAGAATAAAGATCCACAGAGTTTGGGTTCTTAACCCATATATATTGGCTGACATATATATGTTATGTTATAGCTTTGATTTATCAATGAGTGAGACTCTTTGATAGGATCAACAACCTCGATATTTTGGGCAGTAGCATTTACATATATGATGGATCGTGCAATATATATGGCCACTGTGTCCTGGTGCACTAGGTTGGTGATGTCCCCTTGAGGAAGCACAAAATTCATGCAAAACCTTACAGGTGGAATTTATTCCGTACATGATAAAGCTTGTGTGGTACTACTCAAGGAACAAGATATTAATTAATTATAACTGTCAGAAGCTTACATAATTAATTAATGGACATTATATTTTAAACATGGGGAATGGTTAGACTAAAGGAGAAATCATATTCGCAAATATGTATTAAATTGGTAGGTCAGTATTATTTCTTTAGTGGAATAAAAATAATACTTAATTTATTTAATTATATACTAAGTTGCGGATATTGGAAATTAAATAAATTAGGAGGTCAATTTAATATTCTTCTAGATCCCTATTATAGCCCAATATCACCTTAGTGGACTGAGGATGGAACAAGAGTGAGAGGCCCAAACCCATTAGGATTAGAGAAGTGAATTTTTGTCCCTTTCTCTATTTAATTAGAGATGGAGGATGAAAATTACTAACGAGAAATCAGCCCCTCTTTGTGCTCTCTTGATCCCCCTTAGTATTCACACTTGTTTAGTAGTGTACAACTTATCTTATATCTAGACGCGGTCCGGGAATACAATAGAAGATTGAGAAGTGGAGTCGCAAGCTTGGGGCGCCGATTACACTGCATTCAACAACAAGATTAAACCTTTAATCTTGTGATCAACCCGATGTTGAAATTGTAAGTTATTTTCGGTATTCTATATTTCCGCTTTTAGTAGAATCGAATTATAACTTCCATGCTATTTCAACTTGGTTTAATTATTTACATTGCATGCATAAAAATAAGATATACATGAGCTAGGATTAATGGGCATCCAAATAGATCATGTGGTGGTTTAATTCGAAAAAACTCCAACAACTGGTATCAGAACGGGTTTTGGCACTGCTCTAGATTTAATCCTAGGAGTATTTTTTATTTATATGTTTAAATTTATTGATAAATTTATGGTGTATAAATTTTCAGATTTAATTGATCATATATTTCGACAATACATAGTTTTAATCTTGGAGATATTTTTCTTTTTTGATCAAAAAATTCAAAATTAATCCTATGAGATTTTCAATCCATGTGGATAAGATTTGGAATGGTATTTTTATGAACATCAAATTTCTAGATTTTATTGTTCATGGTGTTTGAAAATTTAGTGTTAAAATTCCCTAATTTTGATCTACAAATTTTCGAAAATTAGGTTTTAGTTTTGGAATAGAATTTTGATCAATATAAAAATTTCCATATCTAAATCCTAATGGTGCTCAAAAATTTGGGGATTTAGAATTGTTTAAGGTAATTTTTGGTGTATATCAAAAGTTACCTAATTCCAATCCTAATAGGTTTGAAAATAGAATTTTAAATTTGGAAAGTATTTGAAGGGGATCAAAATTTCCCATTTATTACTTGGTAATTTTTGAAACCTATGTAAATTATTTGCAATAGATTTTTTATTAATATCAAAATTTTCAAGTTTGAATAATTAAGTTTTTTTGAAAATTAAGATTTAAATTTGGAGGATAATTTTAATTAATTTCTAAATTTATTATTATTGTATTTTTTAGCATAATAAGATTTAATTTGATAGATAATTATAATTAATTTTCAAAATTTATCTGATGGCATGTTTCGAAATTTTTTAATTTTTCTAAATAGGTTTTTTTGAAATTTGATTCATGTATGAATATCATGTAATATTTTATGCTTATCATGTAATTATGGTAGTTGTATTTGTTGACTGTTTTGTTTGCAGGTGGTACCAACTATCATGGATCCTTAATTATGTAATGTATGTATTTAATTTTAATGTTGAATGTATATTGGTCGTATGCCGGTTTGGCAACGTGATTTTTAATCCATGAGAAAATCAATGGATTAGGTCTAGGCTTTTTATTTTATTATGTTGTTTTAATTTAATAGAAAAAATAAATTATTAGCCCTACGAGGCGATTTTCGAATATCACCTAAGTCTTGAGGTGTATTTTTATTTTCTTGTTATTCTAGATATATTAGGATTTTCCTTTTGGGATTAATATTCTATATTGAACAAGGATAGGAAATCGACTCAAAGAAGGAAAATGGTGCAGCCCAGTAAAGGAAGAAAATTTCGAACACGTCCCAAAATCCTAACTGGAGCTAGGGTTTCGGCGAGGCGATGGTGGCAAATTGATGGCCCCACATGTCTAGTTTCGGAGCTGTCTTTCAAAGTTTATCTCATGAAGCAACATGAGATATATGTCATGATAGTTAGTTTTAATTATTATGCTTATTGTGTTGTTTAACATGCAATGGTTGTTTATCATTTTATGTGATGTTTGCATGTTTTTAAATGAGATAAAATGAAACCTCAAGTATAAATAACTAAGTGGGAGAGATACATATCAAAGTATGTGGAATCTCAAATGGTCTCCATTAATCTGGTTAATTGAGAAGTGATGGTCATGCGCGTTGATAATAGGTCTTTCTCCATAACGGATGTGTCATATCACTGGTTTCTCTAGAAATTAAACTTCTTAATAAGATAAATGTAGGACACTACTAGAATAAATTGACTTCTCCAACTAGAGCAATGAATTCAAAATAGTGACCTTGGGGTGAAGATGATGGTGTTCACACTTAGGTATAATTTATTAATAAACGTTCACACTAATGTGGCTTATTATTTAGAAGATTACATGATCGGATTGATTTCCGATTATTAATTTACTTGTCATAAGAAAACTTGATTGGAGGTAAATTAAAGGTTTATAACCTGTTTAAAAATGAATTTTATAAACATCCACACTAACGTGGCTTATAAGAAATGTTTTTAAAATATCGGTGGATATACATATAATTCTTTTGAGATTTTCAATTATATGTCTTTATCCTAAAGATTGTTACTGTACGGCATGTTTACTTTTCGATTATTTCTATATCATCATGGTACTCTCCAACTTGTCCTCAATTCTTAAAGAAAACAAACTCATCGATGAAAACTATAATGATTGGATTCGAAACTTGAACATTGCCCTAACTACTGAAGGTTTTTAATTCGTACTTGAGGAGAAATACCCTCGAAAGCTAAATGAGAATTCTAGTGAAATGCAGAGAGTGGCGTATGATAAGTGGGTTAAGACTGATGAGATAGCACGCTGTTACATTTTGGCTTCTATGTCAAATGTGTTGCAGCATCAACATTAGTCTATGAAAACTGCTTATTACATCATGTTCTATCTCAAGTAGCTTTTCGGATACCAAAATTGCTCGGCTCCGCATTTGGCAATGAAAAATATGAGGAACACAAAGATGTCAGATTCCACACCAGTAAGGGATCAAGTTTTCAAGATGATGGGCTTTTTATCGGAGATCGAAACCTAGGTGGCTATTTTGACGCTGAGTCTTCAATTGACACCGTGCTTCACAGTTTGTCACCGAATTTTGAGAACTTTAACGTAATAAAGAAAGATATTACTTTATCAGAACTGCTCGTGGATCTTCAAGCAATCGAGCTTATTCAAAAAAGAAACTCGGAGGCACACATAGTTAAAAATATGGTGTCTTCTTCAGGGACCAAGAAGAAAAGATACGCACCTCAGAAGGCTGCAAATGTGGCCTCTGATCCTAAGAAAGCCAAAGCAAAGATTCATCTAGAGGACTTTAAGTCCAAGATAAAGTACTTCAAGTGCGGTCAGCAAGGACATTGAAAGTCTGCGTGTCCCAACAAGAAAAAGAAAGGTACGTCTCACACTCTCGTAGTAGAGTTACTTGTTCTACCAGATCTTGAGTAGTAGATATTGGAGCTATTGATCATGTTTGCATGTCTTTGCAGAGGATCCTGGTAAAAAGACAGCTGAATGAAAGCGAGATTACCGTTTACATGCGCAATGCTACAAAAGTGGTGGCTATTGTAGTGGAAGACATTACTTTACCTTTCAGTAGTGATAGAATTTTGGTTTTAAAGTATTGTTTTTATATGCCGAATTTTAGGCAAAACCTTGTGTTAGTTTCTAAATTGTTTTTGAATGGATATTCTGTTTCTTTTTATAGCAAAGTCGTTATCACAAGTGGTAAACCTTTTATCTATTCTGGTACATTAGATGGACATCTTTATATACTTAATCCTATACAAAACACTACACAAATGCAATTATTGAATATATCGATCACAAAGCCTAATAAAAGGAAATAACCTTCATAATTAAATCAAACCTATCATTGGTATCTTAGGCTCGGTCATATTAACCTTAAGAGGATATAAAGGCTCATAAGTGATGGACCACTGTCTTCATTGGTCTTGGAAATGTTTACTTTGTGTGAATCATGTTTGAAAGGTAAAATGACTAAGCACCCCTTTAAGTTTAAAAAGAATACCCCTTTAAGTTTAAAAAGAATAGATCTGAAGAGGTATTAGATTTGATTCACTATGACTTGTGTGGCCCTATGTCAGTTCAAGCTCGAGAAGGGTACAAGTATTTCATTATGTTCAGTGATGATTACTCAAGATATGGATACATATGCTTGTTATATTACAAGTTCGAATGCTTTGAGACATTCAAAGAATTTAGGGTGAAAATGGAGAAACGAACTGGTAAAAGTATCAAATCATTGTATTCTGATTGTGGTGGTGTGTACCTCTCAGGAGAATTTAGGGACTACTTGCCAGAGAATGGGATTACATCTCAGTTGAATGCGTCTGGCACACCACAGCAAAATGGCGTAGCGGAAAGAAGGAACAGAACATTATACGAGATGGTTAGATTGATAATGAGCTATTCAGATTTGCCTATTTCATTTTAGGGATTTACCCTAGATACAGCAACTTACATTCTGAATGTGTTCTATCAAAATCAGTTCCTGCTACTCTAACATAACTCTGGATTGGTCGAAAGTCCAGTCTAGGTCACTTTTGGATTAATGGTAGTCCAACACATGTGCTGGATAAGAAAGCTGATAAACTGGCTCCACGTACAGATATTATATTGTTCATTGGATATCCTAAAGAAATGAAAGGTGGTTTATTTTATAGTCCTAAGGATTGAAAGGTCATTGTGAGCACTAATGCCCGATTCTTAGAGGAAGACTATGTGATAAATCACAAACCAAGGAGCGAGATCGTTCTTAAGGAGCTTCGGAAAGGGAAATTGAATCCTACCATCTATACAAAAAGAGGTACCACCAACAACTGCACAACGTGTCACAGAGAAATATGAAATGCCTCGTCATAGTCGGAGGGTTGTACGCCAACCTGAAATATTCATTGATTTGGGCGAATCTTCAGATTTTCCAAAAGGACTAAATGAATTGGATCCCAGGACCTACGATGAACCAGTTTAAGACAAAGATGCAAATTCTTAGAAATCTATAATGAAGTCTAAGATTGGATCTATGAATCACAATCAAGTCTGGGAGAATGTGGAACCACCTAATGGGCTAAAACCTATTAGATGTAAGTGGGTCTACAAAATAAAGAGAGGATCTGACAGGAAGGTTAAAACCTTCAAGGTTAGATTGGTGGCGAAAGTGTATACTTATAAAGAAGGGATCGATTATGAGGAAACCTTCTTGCCGGTTACAATGCTTAAGTCAATCTGAATTCTCTTTTCTATTGCCACTCATTTGGATTATGAAATTATCTTGGAACATCAGGTTTGACGAGGTTATCCAATCGTATGGATTCGTGCAAAGCCCGGATGAGAGATGTATGTACAAAAAGAGTGATGGAAACGTGGTGGTTTTCTCATACTTTATGTTGATGATATCTTGATTATTGGAAACAATAAGAAAGTCTTATCAAACATAAGGGTGTGGTTGTCCCAGCAGTTCGACATGAAGGATCTGGGAGAAGACAAACACGTTCTTGGGATCAAGATCATTTGAGATCACCTAAGAAGGATGTTGTGATTATTTCAAGCGACTTATATCGATACAGTGCTAGCTAGATTCAACAAGCAAGATTCCAAGAAATTTTTTATACCTTTCAGACATGGAATTCATCTATCCAAGGAAATGTGTCCGTAAACACAGTCTGAGATAGATGAGATGAAGGGTATTCCAAATGCTTCAGCTATGGAAACCCTCATGTATGTTATGCTATGCACTAGGCCTGATATTTGCTATGCATATAGCATGGTAAGCAGATATCAGTCTAATCCTAGACAAGGACACTGGACTGTGTAAATAATATTGCCAAGTACCTGAAGAGGACTCGAGATTATATACTAGTATACTGCGTTGATAGTCTTGTGCCTTTTAGTTATATAGACCCAGATTTTCAATCCGATTAAGATCAAAATAAATCTACCTCAAGTTATTTTTTTACCTTGGGAGACGAAGTCGTTGCATGGAGAAGCATCAAGTAAAAATGCATAGCTGACTCCACCATGGAAGCTGATTATGCAGCTGTCTCTGAGGCTGCAAAGGAATGGTCCATCATTTATGAATATTTGTATCATCTTAAGGTTAATCTGGCCGAGCCTAAGATGTCAAAGATAGGTTTGATTCAATTTTGAAGGTTCTTTCCTTTTATTAGACTTTGTGATCGATGTATTCAGAAATTGCATTTGTGTAGTGTTTTACATAGAATTAAGTATATAAAGATGTACATCCAATGTGCTAGAACAGATAAAATATTTACCCCTTGTGATAACAACTTTGCTATCAAAAGAAATAGAATATCCATTCAAAAACAACTTAGAAATTGAAAGGAGGTTCCGCCTAAAATTCGGCACATAAAGACAATCTTTTATAACTAAAGTTCTATCACTACTGAAAGGTAAAATAATATCTCCGACTACAACAGCCGCCACTTTTGTAGCATTTCTCATGTAGACAGTAATCTCACCATCACTCAGCTGCCTTTTTACCAGAAACCCCCATAAAGACATGCAAACATGATCAGTAGCTCCAGTATCTACTATCTAAGACCGGGTAGAACAAGTAGCTAAACATGTTTATACAATGAGAGAGTGAGATGTACCCTTCTTCTTCTTATTGGGACACGCAAACTTCCAGTGTCCTTGCTGACTATACTTAAAGAACTTTATCTTGGACTTGAAGTCCTCTGGAGAAATCTTGGCCATGGCTTTCTTATCTTTAGGTACCACATTTGCAGCCTTTTGAGGTGTGTGTCTCTTCTTCTTGATCCCCGAAGAAGATGCCCTATTTACAGCTATGTGTGCCTCCGAGTTCTCTTTTTTAATAAGCTCTGCTGCTTGAAGATCCATAAGCAGTTCTGATAAAGTAACATCTTTCTTTATCATGTTGAAGTTCAGCTTGAACTGCTCAAACTTCGATGATAGACTGTGAAGCATGATGTCAATTTGAGACTCAGCGTCCAAATCACCACACAGGGTTTCAATCTCCGATATGAAGCTTATCATCTAGAGAACGTGATCCCTTACTGGAGTGGAATCTGACATCTTCGTGTTCATAAAATTTTTCATCACCAAATATAGTGTCGAGCGATTCCGGTATCCGAAGAGCTCCTTGAGATTGAATGTTATGTCATAAGTGATTTTCATAGACTAATGTTGATGTTGCAACACATTTGACATAGAAGACAAAATGTAGCAGCGTGTTATCTCATCAGCTCTAACCCATTTATCATAGCTCGCTCTCTGCGCTTCACTAGAATTCTCATCTGGCTTTTGAGGGCATTCCTCCTCAAGTACGAATTTTAAACCTTCAGCAGTTAGGACAAGGTTCAAGTTTCAAATCCAGTCATTATAGTTTTCACCGATTAGTTTATTTTCTTTAAGAATTGAGAACAAGTTGGAGAGTGACATGACGATATAGAAATAACTGAAAAGTAAACATGCTGTACAGTCACAACCTTTAGGATAAACACATATAATCAAAAGACCTCAAAAGAATTATATGTATATCCACCGACATTTTAAAAAAGTTTCTTATAAGCCATATTAGTGTGGATGTTTATAAAATTCATTTTCAGATAAGTTAATTAACCTTTAATTTACCTCTAGTCAAGTTTCTTTATGACAAGTAAATTAATAGTCGGAAACCAATCTGGTCATGTAATCTTCTAATTAATAAGAAACGTTAGTGTGGATATTTATTAATAAATTACACCTAAGTGTGAATGTTTAGTGATTATTTGTGCTATTTTATTGTAGGAATATTGTGTCTAAGTGCTTGTGTTTTCGCTATTTTTGTCATATTTTTATGTTGTATTCTTCATTTTTTGCTCTTTTGGTGAGTTGTGCCAGATTCACATGAACTCCACATTTTTAGGAGTTTTTGCCCAAAAATGATGATTTTATGGCATAATATGTGATAGCCGGAAGCCCAGCTAAAGCTGAGCTGGAGACACATGCAAACTAACACCCAGCTGGAGCCCAACTGAAGAAACCAGATGAGAGCCAAACAGAGCTCGCCAACTGATGGTCCGGACTGAAGACTCAACTCAATCGTCCAGTTGGAGCTCGAACTAAAGCTCCCCAGCTGGGCAAGGAACTGATCAGTTGAGCCTGCATCATGTACGAACTGAAGACAAAACCGAAGCCACAATAAGGAGGAGCCAGCCGCCCCGGAGCACCCAGCGACTACTAAGGATACTCTCAGCGCAAGGCACCCCGCGAGCGCGGAGTGCCCCGCCGGTACTGGGTAGACCATCCCCAGCCGATACTGGGTACTCCGCCGGCGCGGGGCACCGATTCTATGCTATTCTCGGGCAGTTCGGTGAGCTCCTAATTGAGTATTTAGTTCTTTAAGTCATCCAACTACTCCACCATCCAGAATTCAATTCCACGCGGAGAGAGAAAGGGCTTCTATCAATGGGAGAGTTAAAAAGAGAGAGGAGTCTCATTCTACAGACATTACTTTTCCACCAATGACTTCACTTCACTTTTTTTCAAAAATTCACTGTACATCATCCATTTTCACAGTGGAGAGAGCGAGACTCTCCGTCCTTCACCAATCCACAAGCGGAGGGAGTGAGACTCTCCGTTATTCACCAGTTTGTGAGAGAAGAGGAGGAAGTGAAGTCGTCCAACTAGTTCAAGGAGGAGAGAGTAAGACTCTCCATTCACCACCAGTGAAGAAAGAATAAAGAGACGATCAGTTGGGGGACGTGACACTCCTAACCGATCAGCTGGAGTTGAAAAATAAAGCAAGAGAGGAAAAGCCTAAACGAAGATGGAAGACGGAGGAGAAGGGACCCAAGCTCAAGCTGAAGCTGGAGAGCCAAGCTTGCTCGAAGACTTCTTTCTCTTCGGTATTTCCTTCTTGTTTAAGTTCATCTGTGGGGAGTTGTCCCAACCCTTGTGAGACAAACATTATTATGTAAGTTTGTATTTCATTTGTCTTTTTAGTTTATGAAATGAAGAACTTATATGATTTTTGTTTGATAGTTTGCATGATGAGGGGCTAGTTCTTTACATTAAGGGTAGATAATCGATTTGGCTTTGATCTATGTTTGTGAATGTTGATTTTCATCATTTGAATTGAGCTTATTTATGTTGAGTGTCTAGTCAATATTCATCATTGCTAGGTAATAGATGAGATCAAAAGAAGATTCTATTACCCGACTAGGTTCCTTCGTCATCTTACTTGTATAATCTAGCCAATAAGGGTTTAATGGATTAGTGGTGAGAGTAAATGAAGTTAATCCCCTTAATGGAGTCTATTATACGTGTAGGGTTAAAGAAATCAACTTGAATCAAGCTTAGAGAGAAATCAAAGAGAGAATCTACACCCTAATGTTCATTTCACAATCGTTTATTTTATTTTTACTGCTCGCTTGTTATTTTCATGCTATTAATTTAATTTAATTAGTAGATTTTAGTTCAAGCTTCCAAACCCTTGATTTAGAATGTTTGGGTTTGCATTTAAATTCATGTATATATTCATGTGTGTAGCATAGAAAGATAATCGCCTTGTTAAGCTTTTCTCGAGAGACATGACTCGGGTTAGCTCACCGCCCTACAATCGATCCCATCCTATGTCGGGTCGGTTTGGGATTTGTGTGTTCAAACCCCGATCAACGAAACAAATTTCTAGCACCGTTTCCGGGGAAAGCTTTAGGTGTATTGTCTTTTCGTGTTATATTGTTTTCGTGTTTGTTTTGGTATTTGTGTTTATTTTTCTTAGATTTTTGTTTAAGTTTTCATAATTCTTCCACAGTTGCGTGTGATCTCCTTTTGTATTTGTGTCTATGCATGCAAGGTCGATGAAGTCTCAATAGGAGACTAGCCCTCGTGTTCAATAATATTCACAGACCAAGGAGGACGATAGTGCCCAACTGGGAAGAAGAAAGTTCGAGAGAAACCTACTCTTCGAGTGATGAATCTCAACCTTTAGAGAGGATGCTAATCACATCAACAATGATAATAATGCTAATGTGGAAAGGAACATGAGAGATTTTGCTCGCCCTGTAATAGGTGCATCGACATCTTGCATCGTTCTTGGAGATGCCGCAAGAAAATACTAGTTGAAGAACATCCACTTCAACCAGTTGCCATCCTTCTATGGGATGCCTGCAGAAGATGCCTTAAACTTCATCCGGCTTTAATTGGCATTCCCTTCATGTGGCTGAGGAGAATGTGATCATCAGAGTCTGAGTTGTCAAGTTGTGACTCAGTTGCAGTTTTCTTCCCTTTTTCCTCAATTGCCTTCTCAGCTTTCTTCGGGACAACATCAATTTTAACACTTGGTGCCTTTGGGACCTGTTGTCTTCTGGCAGTTGTTGGGATAAAGTCTGACTTCTCCATTAACAGGATTTCAGTTTCATTTGCCATGAAACTGAGTGTGCTCTCTAGCAACTTGCTGACTCTGCAGGCATAGCACATCCTCTGCATGAACTCTTCTTCACTCCAGTTTTTCCTTACAAGATCCACATACTTCTTGATCTGCTCAAAGAAGTATTGTGCCCAGTTGACTTTGATGTCCATGGTAATTGCAGCACAAACTTTGTATTTGGGCTCAGACATCTCGGAGTGACTTCATATGGTTCCAACAATCATTCTAGCTGCAATTGATGCTAGAGTTTTGTATTCCTCCTGAAAGCAAGACATGAGCATGGTACTTTTATAGGGCTCGTGGCAGTCAGCTCTTTTCCAGAGGTTGTAGACTTGTTGTTGATTGACTTTCACCTCTTCCAGTCTTATCCCATCAGTGGGCAGTTGAAAAACCCTTGCAAGCGATTCTGGAGTGATTTCCATTACAGACAGGTTGATTGTTGTTGATTATTATTTTGTCATCATATCCAGTCTTTATTGTTGTTGATTTCCATTTCAGCTCTTTCAGTCTTGTTGTTGATTGTTATTTTGTCATCATATCCTTTTGAGTTTAAGTAGACCTTACAAACAGGTTCACGATAGATTTTGGTAGGAGTATCTTTAGTGCACTGCTGTAGTCCTGCTTGAGCTATCTTTGTGATGAGAGAGTCGCAGAATGGAGAGTTGGAGCATTTCTCTCTGTAGGCTATTTGATCAAGGAATTTATCCCTATAGAGATTTACTTGAAATCTCTGGGATGACTCTCCAGTTTTTCTAAAATTGAATTTTCATCGAACAATTGGTGTGTTCTTCTTGGCCATAATGTTCTTGTAAGATTGAAAGAAGGTTTTGATTATGGAAAGAGGGATTACGCAGTGAGTGCGCTGACTGAACTGAGATTCAAGAAGAGAGCTGAGTAGTGAAAGGTTCTCTGAACTGGAGAATTGAGAAGGTAATTCCTCAAGAATTCGACTGAATTTTGGATTAGTAAAAGTGAGACTCGAATTCAGCTATTCCTTTTATATAAATAGAAGAGTTAGTGATCCAATGGTTGGGAGAATTTGGATGCCCTAGCTTCAACGGTCGGATTCAATCAATGATCCTGTCGATTGATTTTCAAATCTATCCGTTAGGACTTGATGAGGGGAGAGAGAGAGAGTGGGTCCAACGGTAATATTTTATCGACACATCATATTTACCTTTTTCCTTAATAAATTTGAATTTATATGTTTCTTCCTCTTGGGCTTCCGCGTGGCCTTGAGCTACTGACGTCATCAGTTGACTTCACCGACTGATGGTCTCCAGTTTAGCTGATAATTTCTAGCTGGACTGATCAGTTCCAACATAAATTTCTTCAGTTCAGTTCCTTTACTTTTTGTCAGCTGGAGTTTACTCTTCAGTTCAGCTCCTCATTTGGTTCAGCTGGTGATGAAATAATATCTCCAGTAATCAGTTTGAACTGATTGGCCAATTTTGACTTCTCTTCACTTAGTTTGCAGTTTCTGCATTTGCCACTTCTTCTGAACTGATTGACTTATCAGTTTGAGCTTCTGAACTGGTGCAACTGATGCAGCTAGTTCAGTTCTCATTTTCTCTTGAGTTCCTTTCTTCAGTTGGAGTGGTCTTTTGTACTCTTCCATCCAACTGATCATCTTCATCCTTTGAAGCTAGTTCAAGCAATCCCAGCTGGATGCATAGCTCCACAAATCTAGCTTCTGGCAATGGTTTGGTGAAGATGTCAGCTATCTACTTCTCCTTGTTGACATATTTGATGCATATGTCTTTCTTCTCAATGTGATCTCTGATGAAGTGATGCCTTATTTCAATGTGCTTTGTCCTTGAGTGCAATACTGGATTCTGTGATATTACAATAGCACTATCGTTGTTACAGTATACAGGCACTTCTTCAGTTTCAACTTTATAATCTTTCAGTTGTTACTTCATCCAGAGAATTTGAGCACAACAGCTTCCAACAGCTACGTATTCAGCTTCAGTTGTTGACGTGGCAACTGAGTGCTGCTTCTTGCTAAACCAGGATATCAGTTTGCTGCCTAGAAACTAACATGTTCCACTAGTGCTTTTTCTGTCGATCTTGCATCTACCAAAGTCTGAGTCTGAATAGCCAGTTAGACTCAAACTATCATCTCTGGGATACCATAACCCAAGATTTATAGTTCCTTTGAGGTATTTAATAATCCTCTTTACTGCTTCAAGATGACTTTTCTTCGGGTTAGCGTGAAATCGCGCACACAGTCCGACTGGTCGATTGACAGTTAAGTAGAGTAGCGAACCGATGATTCCTCTGTAGTATATTTGGCTAACTGATTCTCCTTCTTCATTGAGAGTTAGCTGAACTGATGTGTTCATTGGAATCTTGAGAGTTTTTCCCTTATCGGTTCCAAACTTCTTGACTAGCTCTTTAGTGTACTTGGCTTGACTGATGAAGATTCCATCTTCTAGCTATTTCACTTGGAGTCCTAGGAAAAATGCCATTTCTCCCATCATGCTCATCTCAAATTCTCTTTGCATCAGTTGAGCAAATCGAGTGCATAAATCTTTGCTCTTTGATCCAAAAATTATGTCATCCACATAAATTTGGACCATTAAGATCTCAGTTGACCATTCTATTCAAAACAGAGTTCGATCAATGACTCCTTTTTGAAACTCATTCTTCAGCAGAAATGTTGTAAGGGTTTCATACCATGCTTGTGGAGCTTGCTTCAGTCCATAGAGAGCTTTCTTCAGTTTGAAGACTTGATCGCCAATTTCAAAACCTGGTGATTGCTCGACATATACATCTTCCTTGAGCATTCCTTGCAAGAATGCGCTTTTGACATCCATTTCGTAAACTGTGAAGTTGCAGTGAGCTGCATAGGTGAGGAACAGTCTGATAGCTTCCAATATCACAACTGGTGTAAACATCTCATCAAAGTCAATTCCTTCACTTTGAGAGTACCCCTTGGCTACCAGTCTTGCCTTGTTCCTGGTGATCACGCCTTGTTCATCCAGCTTGTTGCGAAAAACCCACTTTGTGCCAATGACTTTCTAGGATTTTGGCCTATCAACAAGAAACCATACATCATTTCTTGTGAAATGGTTCAGCTCTTCTTGTATTAACATGATCCAGTTTGAATCTTCAAGAGATTCATTGATGTTTGCCGGTTCAGTCTATGATATAAAGCATGTGAATAGTGCATGCTCAGTTGAACTTATGGTTTGAACTCGGCTTCTTGGATCGTCAACTATCTTGTCAGTTGGGTGGCTTCGGAGCCACTTGGGCAAGTTGGCTTCAACTGGATCTTCAGTTGCTTCTTCAGCTTGTTCTTCAGTTGTTCTTCTAGCTGGTTCTTCAGTTGACTCATCATTTTCATCAGTTCTTCCTTCTGCTTCTGTTATGGGGTTTGTGGTCTCAGCATGATTTGTGTCCTTATTGACCAGATTGTTTTCAGCTGGTCTAGTGCCAGTTTCATTGCTTTCTTCTAGTGAAGCTTCAAACCGCTCTGGAATAATGTGATCAACATGGTCCTGCGAGTTTTCAGTTTCACTAGGTAGTACTTGAACTAATGTATCAATTGATTCTTTGTTCATGTACTCATCAAAAAATTTATCAAATACCACATGACATGTTATTTCCACAATAAGGGTTCATTTGTTGAACACTCGATAAGCTTGTGAATGAGGGAAATTATATCTAAGAAATATTCCCTCATCAGCTTTAGCACGGAAGGTTTTTAGTTGAGTCTTGCCATTGTTGTGAATATAACATTTACAGCCAAATACTTTAAAGTATGAGATAGAAAGCTTACGACCCTTATACAGCTCGTAGGGTATTTTTTCATGTGTACTGATAATAGCGCTCTGGTTTTGAATGTGGCAAGCTATGTTGACTGCTTTGGCCCAATAACTTTCAGCTATATTGGCATCAACTACCATTGCTCGAGCTGCTTCTTTGAGTGTCTGGTTTTGCCGTTCAGCTACATCATTCTGTTGTGGAGTTCTTGCAGCTGAGTGTTCATGAGTGATGCCCAGTTCATTGAGAAAGTTGATCACTTGCTGGTTGACAAATTCAGTTCCGTTGTCGGATCAAATCCTTTGAACTAATTTTCTTTTTTCAGTTTGTAGCCTTTTAATCAATGTTGATAGCTTGTCATAAGTTTCATCTTTGCTCCTCAGGAACTCCACCCAAGTATATCTTGAGAAATCATCAACCACTACAAGCGTGAATCTTTTACCTCTGGGAGTTGGTGGCTTTACTGGCCCAAACAGATCCATATGTAGCAGTTGTTCCTGGAGGGTGACTTTTGTTTTTGAAAGATGACTTCACCTGCTTTCCTTTTTGACATGGTCCGCAGACACTAGTTTTCTTGTGTATCTCCTTGGGAAACCCCTCAACTAGCTATTTCTTCACCAAATAGTTGATAGTTTTGAAGTTGAGGTGGTTCAATCGTCGATGCCATAGCCAGCTTGCTTCAGTTGATCCTTTTAAGAAAAAGCAAGCTTCTGAGTAGCCGATTGACCAGTCAACAATGTACATATTACCTCTTCTTATTCCAGTTAGAAGAATTACTCCAGTCGACTTGTCTCTTATGTCACATGAACTCTTGCTGAAGTTGACTGAATATCTATTGTCACACAGTTGACTGATGTTAAACAACTTGTGCTTCAGTCCATCCACATGAGACACTCTGTTAACTACGACTTTTCCCTTGACCACGAACCCTTCTTTAATGGTTCGGCTTTTGGAGTCGTCTCCAAAGATGACAAATGGGCCTTTGATTTCCTTATAACTGTCGAGATCACTTTTGTCTTCGGTCTTGTATTTGGAGCACCCGCTGTCTAGATAACAAATATCTTTGGTCTTTTTCTTAGATAGAATACTCTTTTCCTGCAAAACAAAGATTAGTTTTTAGGTACCCATATAATATCGGGTCCTGGATGGTTAATCAAATATTTAGGAATCCACATTTGCCAAACTTTTGGCTTTTCATGATTTAATGATCCCTTAGATTTGGATCTTCTGATCATTCTCGGACTTTTGTTAACTCTTCTGCTTTGAGTTGAGTCCATTGATCTATACCTGCAATGTAAGTTAGGATAAAACACTTCAACCAATATTCTTTCATTTTGAGCCTTTGGTGCTCTTTGCTCTGGCCAGTTTCTTGTATTCTTCACAACTCTGGTGTTGCTCCTGCTTGGATAATACCTTGGATCACTTCTGTAATTTAGGTATTCATTATATTGGGTTACAAATGAGCTTTCAACTTTTCTCCCATGGGAGCTCTGACCAGGCTTATAAGGATGATATGGTCTGGGTTGAATGTTTCTTCTGGGGTCAAAAGATCTTCCAGTTTGATTTGCAGGTGGCCTTTGCTGGTAGGCTGTTCTTGTGTGATTGCAGGTCTCAATTGAACTGATGGCCTGGCTTGAACTGATGGCCTTTGCTGAAAAGTTGGCCTTGGATAAGCTGAGGGTTTAGACCGAACTGATGGTCTTGTCTGATGGGTTGGTTTCTGTTGAGCTGGTGCTCTAGGTTGAAAGGATTGGCTGAGTTGCCTGGGTTGAATTTGAGGGGTTCTTAGGATTCATTTGTCTTTTGATACCTCAGCTGGAGGTGATTGGGCTGGTCTGGTGAAAGGATTCTTTTATCGCTGCTCTGGGCAATTGCCTTTTCTTTCTCTGAGGTAGTGAACTTACTGTACCCTAGCCCTGGACTGCCAGATTCAACTCTTTGATGACTCAAGATTTTATCTAGAGTCTGATATTCTTTCTTGAATTTAAGAGATAATTCTTCTCTCTCAAGGATCTCTAGCTTGAGCTTCTCATTCTTAGCTACTAACTCACCATTTCTCAACTTTAATTTTTCAAATTCAATTGACTGAGCTTCATGCAATTTTATTCTTTCATGATCAATGCTCAGTCTTCTAACTTTATCCCTTAGTTCATCATTTTCTTCTTTCAATTCAACATGCATACAGGATATAAAAGCTAACTGATCTTCTAGCATTTTTAGTTGTTCATTCAATTCATTGCTAGAAATGGAAGCTTCATGTATATGATAAAATGAGGTTTTAGAGTCAGATGTACTAACCTCTTCTTCATTGTCTGCCATGAGATAGAACAGTGCCTCATCATTTGAGCTGTAGCCATCCGAGTCGATCTCAGATGGGTAGTCTGAGTCATCCAGTACGGCATTCTCCGAGTTGGCCATCATCAGTTTTCTTTTGAAAAATCTTCTCTTTACTCTGGCCTTTTTATCTTCAGGGAGCTCTGGACACTCATATCTGTAGTGTCCTTGTTTATGACAGTGAAAGCATTCACCTATGCTTTGGCTGGCTATCCTGGACTGTTCAGCTGATCGTTCAGCTGGCTGCTGGTTTCTTTCTCCTTTCGGGACTTCATCAGTTTGAGGTGAAACTGATTGTTGATCCCTGACTTTCTTCAGCCTTTCTAGCAACCTTGTTACTTACTGAATTTGATCATTGATATCTTCAGTCAGATTTTCCTTCTTTTCGGTTGCTTCTCTCCTTCAATCAGTTGCTGATCTTCTTAGATTTTCTCTGGCTGGTGAGCTTCTCGGTCGGAAGCTATTTCTTTCTCGAGCTTCTCTAAACCGATTCCTTTCTCCATAGAAAGTTGCATCTTGAGCTGATGATGTGGATGCTTTTCTTTTTCGGTTTAGGCTGTACTCATGAGCCTTAAGAAAGCCAAAAAGTTCTCTGGAGGTGATGCTATTCAACTTTCTTGACTCCTTGGTAGCTATCACCTTCATATCCCATTTTTCTGTGAGATTATCTAAGATTTTGGAGTTCATCTCACAGTTGGGATAGCTTCTTCCCAGGTTTGTCATCTCGCTTATAATGCCTAGAAATCTTATTTCAAGGCTCGAGATGGTCTCTTTAGGTTGCATCTTGAAGGACTCGTATTTGTCGACCGTCAGTTGGAGCTTGTTTCCCTTGATGGCTTCGGACTCCTGGCACAGATCTGCTAGCAAGTCCCATATCTCCTTGGCAGTTCGGCAGTTTTTTATGTCCTTCATCCTGTCTTCATCTAGAGTTTGAAACAGTGCAGTTTGTGCAACAACCTCTAGATTTTTCAACTTCTTCTCTTCGCTGGAGAGAAGATGAGTTGGCTTCAAGATCCTGGCTGGTTGATTAATATCAACAATGTGGGCCTCGTTGTCCATCATGATGGTGATTGGACCGTCTTCGATAACTTCCCACATATTCTCATGGATCGAGCAAAGATGTGCCTTCATCCTACTTCTCCAATCAGGAGAAGTGTTTCGGAGATCGGATGGCTCGGTTTGTGGGTGTTTCCATACTGAAGAAGGAATTGGATTTGCTTTCTTGGCAGAGGCACTTGCAGTTTTGGTTGCATTGGATTGGGCTAGAAGACTGTCTCTAGACTTTATTTGGCTGGAGGCAGATTCTGTGTATGTGGTCTCTCTTCTAAAGGCTCGAAGCTTGAATGTTCCTTGGATAATTAAAACTCGTTGGCGGGTGGCTATGGATTATATTGATAGAATTCATTTTGTGCTTCACATGTTTATCGAGAAGGAAATAGGGTAGCTGATATTTTATCTTCTCCTTCCCTTTATCCTGGCTTTTGGTTTTATGACATTCCTTGTATTTCTACAGCTGTTTTAGAGGATTTTCATTCTCGTGGTTATTTTCGTTTTGTATAGAGGAGTACTCTTTTTCCCATATGGTTTTTCCCACCATGGGTTTTCCATATGGGTTTTAATGAGGCTCCGGTCCTTTGAGTTATCGGTATGTGATATCTGGGACTTTTAGGTTTATTTTTGTTTCTTTTATAAAATTCATTTGATAATTCTCAACTGAAAAAAGAGGTAGCTTATGGTTTCCCATAGCTGAAAATATTAGCAAAGATAAGTAGATCTGATTCAGTTGATCTACAGAAATGGCTGATCCTTAGAATCAACCGCTCTGATACCACTTGTTGGTCCTGGACGAGTCGAAGTTAGTTTAGAGGGGGTGAATAAACTAACTCAAAAACTTTTGACTTTAGTGCAGATAGGGCCCTTGACTCGTGTATAAAACTTATCAATGCGCTTAAATAGTTGAGAGAAACAGTCAGCTTGTAAGTGCAGCTTGTGTGAGATTCGTGTGTAGTTAAAGATATGCAGATAGAGAACAATAAGTACAGCACACAAGTAGTTTATAGAGGAAGCTTAAAATTCTACGTCCTATCTTCCTTACTGAAAAGGGCAATTCACTATGTAATGGTAAAGTTCATTTATTACAATTAAACAATGAAGACATAGGTTGAACCTGGAAACGGCAACTCTCGCAGAGTTACGGTTACCTTTTCAACTAGTGTTGTCCCGGAAATGGTAGTTCTCGCAGAGCTACGGTCTCTTCAGCCAGTTTAGATAGCTCACACTTGTAGTCCCTAACTACTGGCTGGGGAGTTAGGTGCTATTGCCCGTCTTTACAAGATTTTAGATCTCTTTCGATCTTCAAGAATACAGTCTTTAAACTGGTATCAACTGATATGCTCCTTGAATTGAGCTGAGTAGTTGATCGTTAAATATCTTGAATTGAGAAGCTTGCTCTTGCTGGATTCTTCAACAGCTAGCTGATTGGTTGATTCTTTGAAAACTTCTTCTCAGTTGGGACTTTCGCAGCTTTTGAAGGTGCTTGAACTTGAGCTGTGGGGGAGAGAAAGAAAGCTCAGTATCTGCAATATAGCAAGAATTAGAATGGCAAAAGTCTTAGAATCGGAAGTCCTGTGTCAAATGAGATTCACTCTTCTTATATAGAGGAGTGATCTTGTGACCATTGATTTCACCTATCGTTGATTCTGTTGATCTATCGATGGTAGTTGATTCTTGTAGCCGTTGTAGCCTGTTTGAATTAGTTGTTGCTCAGCCAATTGATCTCTGCAGAGCATTTACTCCAGGATCTTCTTCATTAATATCAAGATCTCTGGTTGAGCATTAACTGCGGGAAGCTTCAGTTGGCAAACTCTTCAGCTGCTCAGCTTCCAGTTCTGGACTCCAGTTGGCAATTTTCCAGTTGCTCATCTTTCAGTTCTGGACTCCAATTGGCAGTTCTCTAGCTGCTCATCTTTCAGTTCTGGACTCCAGTTGGCAGTTCTCCAGCTGCTCATCTTTCAGCTCTGGACTCCAGTTTGGCAGTTCTGTACTTGGCAGCTAGGTTTGGCTATAGCTTCAGTTGGCTGTTCTTTTGAGCTCTTTTGCCAGTTTGACTGATCACAACTGTTTGATTGGTTGGTCAGTTCAGCTGGTCTTATCTTGAGCTTATTTGTCAGTTCAGTTGTTTACAAACTGATGAATAGTTCGTCAGCTTGACTAGTCTTGGTCAGCAGTTGATGTTGAACTTGAGCTTTAAACTGGCTGACTCTAGTTCTGGCCATCAGCACAATGATTTATCTCTTGTCTTCTGTCGGCTGATATATGATTTTTGGCCATCTATTGAATGCTTCCAATCTTCAGTTAAACTGACTGGTTGTCAGTTACTTTAATCAGCTTGATTTGTCTTTTAGTTCGACTGACTTGATAGTCAGTTTGGTTGAAGCTGATCTGTCTTTGTGCTTTAACCCTCAGTTGGGTTATTTTCTGACTGGTTGATGCATCTTTTCAGCTGGATTGACCATGCTCCAATGCAGTTGACTCTTGCTTCAGCTGAGCTGCTTTTGGAGTCTCTCTTTGGTCAATCTTTCATTTCCAGCAGTTTTTCAGAAAATATTTCTACATGTTTTGACATTTCATCAAAACCAACATTAGGGGTTTTCTTGATAATTTTTCCTAGCAGTATTAAATAAAAGAAATTGGTGCCCCAAACACAAGGGAGACCTAGGTAGTGGCCCACTTGATCATTCGCGAGGGTCGGCCCCTCCACCGTTGATGTGTTAATGTTATATGATAATATTTTCTTACCATGTGTCATCATCTCATCAACAGTGAATGAATAGGTGATCATACATTATACATGTACGTCCATAATATCCTCAAAATAGTAATCCATTCATAAACCAAAATCCATAAATTGTCTAAAGCTGCGACCAATTGTTAAAGAGTATAGCAAAATCAATAATGTTTCTTAAAAAAAAGCTAAATAACAATCCCGTACATAAATTTGTATATCCTTGGATATTAAGTCCATTTATTTTTGTACATATATCGGTCGTGTTTTTTCATAAATGGGGGTTCTCTATAGGGTGGAGGTGGATTAGGACCTCATGGTCTGAATAGGACAATAGGGAGTAGAGTAATTAGAGGTCTTTGACATGGAATATTATCACACACGTCTTTTTTTATATACTCAAAATGTATAAAATTAGAAAAAGTAAAAACACCATGCATTTACGGTTACGGTGGAAAATTGAAGCCTTCCTTTCTTTCTTTTTATTTTTTGATTTCCTTACTTGGGTAACTTGTCAAAGCTCTGAGCTGGCCATGTATTGTCAACAATATTAACACACTAACACATGGGATAAATCCTCAAATTTGCACCACTAGATCGGGCCCGTGTTTTTTTTTAACATTCTTTTTTTTACTTAAACATCCAACATATGGTATTGAGGGGATTCGAACCCGTAACCTTTAGTCTCCAAACAACCTCACTTAGATCGGGTCTGTGTTGTATACTATAATCCTAATTCATTTACATCTCCCGTGTAGTTTATGAACTATAGTAGAAAGACATAATTTACATATATAGTGCAAATCTCGACGCAGATTTTCCTTTATCAACACATATAACACATTATCTAAAACCTCATATTTTGATTAGAAAATCGTAGGAAACGTTAAGCCTCGTACCAACTGAAAAGTACTGAACCAAAATTCGATCCATTAATTCAAGAAACTCTCTAATAGATATTACATCAACATACAATTACGACGCATCCGACCATGTGAAAATGCTGGAGGCGATTTGAGGCGTTGCAGAGGGCATTGTGAGCAAGTGAGTTGCAGCATTTTTCCCATTGCTCATTCCCTCCACTCCAACCATCAAGTTTAATGGAATTAACGAACTCAAGCTTCCAACACCTGCTTTCTCATGACATGATGCCACTCTCCAATCGGAGCCGACGTTTGATCCCGTCTTATCAGGAGGGTGGTCTAGTTGGTAGAGTGGAGGTGAAATCACGGTCGGCCGCCTAGCCATTTCCCCCGATAGGAGACTGTTGCTTTCCATAATCCGCTCCACATCATACCTTGATGTATCAAAGTTGGTCACAGCATTTGCACCCCTAAATTTGATAGCAGCTACATCATATGCCTCAGCAGCTTCTTCTTGTGTGCCTGAAATTAGTTACATCACCAAAAACCACAATTTTATTGGAAATAGCTAAACAGATCAATCTGAACACATCATATTACAACATAACAAGTAATATAAGAATCAATGAGGTCATTAACTAAGACACAATACATAGAGGATTAGGCAAGTCAATCCAACCCAAAACCCGTGAGCTGGCCCTAATAGACCGGGAAAAGTAAACTCACTAAATGTTCCGAGATAAAGATCCTTGTTTCCAGCAACTCTGCCTATCCGAGCTTGCCAACGCCCGTGTTGATGATGCCTGCTAAACAATAAGATTTCAAAATCGAGTAATGCTTACTAAACAAAACATGTTCATTTTAGTATATGAGCAGCCGTGTAGACCTTGTTACTCCTCTGTATATGGAAGCGCCCCTCGAGAAACCACTGCTCCTCCTGCAAAATGATGTTTAGAGAGAGAGAGAGAGAGAGAGAGAGAGAGAGAGAGCTGCAAAGCAATGAGAATCGAAATTGGGAAGAATGTGGTGTGAAGATCACCTTCTTAGGTGAGCAACGTATTCTTGTCTGCTCATGTTCTTCATTTCTTCGACTTCTTGTTCATAATTTTCCAACTACAACTCAATATATGTCTCTCAATTTATCATTTCTATATATTGCAATGAAAAAAAGCTAAATGGAATAAAAACACACCGGAAAATTGATATGTGTAGAAGGGCCCCAATATTTGATCGCTGCGAGATCGTAAGCCCTAGCTGCCTTCTCTTCCACATCATAACCCCCTAAAATATTTCCAAAATTGAATATCAATCTGTGTAGCAATATATATAGATAGAAAGGACGGAAAAAAAAATTAAACAAATAAATTTACCTAGATAAACTGGAAATGTGTTCATGTTATTCGCCGGGAATCATATTTTGTGACAAAAACAGAGCAAACTTCAGTAAAAAATTATGTATGTGATAAATTTATGCATTTTTTGCAAAATTAACTAACCTTGTCTTCCCTTTCTGCTTTGCCCTTCTTTCTTACAACTATTGTCCCACAAATGAGCTTCATATCTACCAGTCCATCGATGCCTAATACAATAATGTCCATTTAAATCTTGAAAAAAAAAAACGAACACAAAATAGCAAAAACAACATAAAAGAATCAAAGTTAACATAAATTAACATGTCACCTTGTGACACCTCTATACTGAGAGGTCCTTTGCCCGAACGTGTCAATTGATTTCCGATGAACAATCTGCTTCTGATCACCTCTTTCGATGCCCCTTTTCTTTTTCTCAAGAGCAATGCAGTTTGTCACAGCACCAGAGATTTGCTCTGAACCAGCCACACTGGAAATCGGGCTCATCGATAAACTTAGAGAATGCAAGTCACCATTTCTTGAATCCCAGTTCTTGATTGAGCACATTGGATCTCCTGCCATTGCTGGGAACTCAAGATTATGAGTTTGTTGATGGTGGCTCAGCAAATCTTGGCCGTTGATGGCTTGATTTTGAGGGTACATCGTTTTTAAGCTCAGAGCCATTCCTTCTCTGTCACAGCCTTCATAGTTATGGGTCCCCATTATTGTTGCACTTGCACCACCAATGAAATCCATACCTTCGCAGTAAAAATTAGTCAAACATAGTATAATTCACTGAATATGTAGAAGTAAAAAAAAAAGAACATTATATGGGCTAGTTTGAATAATGATTCAATGAATATATACAAACCTTGTGGTTGAGGCCTATTGATGGCTTCCATTAGGCACAATGAGGCATCAGGTTTAAGGGGCATTATGGAATTGAAGCAAGAATTGTTACTTTCACAGCCATAGTAAATTCCGGGGTAGCTAAAGCTAGACGTGAAGCTCATCGGAATCGCGGTCGAGACGTCCACGGAGCACGGCTGAGCTTGGTGGTTATAGACTGAGCCATCCATGCTAGTAGTAGAAGCAGAGAGAGAGAAACCCAACCAGTTGTTGTTACCTTGGTTGTTATTTTCATTACTCATGATGTCCTTCATTTTTTTTTTCACTTATGCAAAATGTCAAAAGCAAGATTCTATAAGTATTTTTATTTTGTGGGTGAATGAAAGCAAGTCAATCATTGGAAAGAAGTAAAATAATAATGTCTCCAACTCTCCCTTTGTTTTTCCCTCCACTTTGAAACGACATGTTTCGTTTGTTTTGTAGCTACAAACTTACGTTGAAACGAAATCCAGACTAAAATCTTGCCAAAGTAATGCACTTTCTTTTGCTTTTTCACTCTCTCTCTCTCTCTCTCTCTAGATCTGTCTCTCTCTCTCTGAAAAGAGAACAATACAAGGCCCTTTAAACTTAACAAAAAGAATGAGTAATGCTGGGAATCCTTGCTGCATTTTCATAGGGATCTGCGCCTGAGAAAATACATCATCTTCTTCTTTTGCTTTTCCTCCTCTTCACCTCTCCTTTTCATTTTTCCCTTTCTATTGCATGAATTAATTTGCAGTGTGTGTATATATGTATGTATCTCTGCTGCAACAGCGACTTTTAGCGTCGAGAAATCAAACCATTGCAATTAATAAAAACTGGGCAATTTTACCCATTTGAGAACACCAGTTTCTGCAGAATAACAGCTCCTTGTTACCATGAAAAACCGCTTGATAATTGGGAGTAGCCTCGACTGCTATGCAATCAATGATAACAAAATCATTCTAACTTATAAAAGGGGGCCGTGTCCATCCAAAAACAAAACTGTAAGACTGTCTTATTTAATATGATTTGACACAACAAGAAAATGGGTAAATCTTATATTCATGTTGCATTGCACCTTCTAGATTGTATCTCGTGCATCATCTACCATTCATTTTCCTCGTATAAATTAATGTTCGTTTGTAGATAATTACGATTTATGCCTAAATAATTGATTATTCATTTTCCGGGATTTTACATAATGTATGCTCAAATAGGATTGTAGAAATACCCCCGTACCACTAGATTAATTATTATCTAATGAATTTATTATATTAGACGATCTTTATTTGTCTCGTGAGGTGGTTCATTTCCTTCTTTTTTTTAATGGTCCCCCTCTTCCTGTTTTTTTCCTTTTCTTTTTAGTTTTTTTTTGTCAATTTTTAATTTTTTTTCATATTTTTACAAATATATATTTAATTTTTTGAATTAATTTAATTTTTAAAATAAATATATACCCTAAAACGGAACTAGTGAACCCTAAAATTGAATAGATTTAAATTAATTTTTATATCCTACATCTCGCCCAATGCATTAGCTCGGCGCTAACGCGTGAACTCATGCACTAGGTTTGATATAAAATGAAGATTAAAAAAATTGAAAAATAAAAAAAAATGAAAAAAAGAAAGAAAATGGGGATTGTCGGGTGCTTCATAGGTAATAATACTTCATTTCATTGCTAGTGAAACTTCAGTTCATGTGTAATGACACTTATATATTATTAGTTGTTGATCGATTTTTTATTTCAAAGAAAACTAAAAGCTCATGATTTTTTGTTTAAAAAAATCTTTTAGAGAGCAAGACTTGGTAAAGATACCAATGAAAGTATATTTGTCATGATCTAAAAAATAAATAACAAAAAAAAAACATTGCATATCTGATAATACTTCAATTCATATTAAGTGATATTTCAACACATATTTCGTGGTATTTTACTTCATATATAGTGATATATGATGTCTGGAGAATCAACAAACATATTCTCAAAAAAAGATAAAACGAATCAACTAAATTAAAACCCCACATTATAATTTATGTAGAAAATAATTCATTTATTTTCTTCTTAGCATGTGAAAAATACTTCATAATTGATGATATTTCAATTCATATAAATGATATTTCACATATAATTAGTGATGCTTTACTTCATACATAATGATAAGCGCGTGGGAGGGCATGTGACCTGATTGGTTTTGCGAGTTTGGGCTGGATTAGATGTTTTTTTCGGCGGTTTGAATTCTATTTGACCCGTTTAACGCAAGAAGATAGGGGTGAGCAAAACCGAATCGGAACCGAAAAATCGAACCGTCGAGTTCGGTTCGGTTCGGTTTGGTAATTTTCAGCCACGGTTCGATTCGGTTTGAAAAATTGGAACCGATTTTTTATCGGTTCGGTTTCGGTTTGGTTGCTCCAAAATCGAAAAACACCGAACCGAACGAAATTGATCTCCATTAAGCCCATTACACTAATTAATGTTAATAGCCCATTCCCAAATTGAGGCCCAAATTGATGATTGTTGAGTAGAATTATTGATTTAACAAAAAATATAGGTTTTATCAGTTCGGACCGAACCGAACCGGTTTTATCGGTTTCGGTTCGGTTTCGGTCCCAAAAATATGCATTCGGTTTTTATCGATTTTGGCTAATCGGTTCGGTTCGGTTCGGTCCGGACCGTTTGCTCAGACCTGAAACCGTTAAATGATTTGAATTAAACTGATCAGCTTTCATCATTCACAAGATCACCTGCAAAATCTTGGCTCATATAGATGTGTCTCTGATTATACACATACAAAATTGTATAGGTATAGACTGTAGAGACAGCTACATCTGCATAGCGAAACTAGCCTTGGCAAGGCTAAACGATGCCGTTTGGACAAAAGTCTTCTTACAATTACAAAAGTGTGTGAAGTGTGTGGCATGACACAGAAACTCAGCAAATGGGTGTGTAAGGAAAAGAAAAAGATAAAGAAATCTGAGTTATGTTTGACCAAGTCATGCTTTTTGGTGCTCTTTTGAAGCTTTTAGAGTTGTACCTTTCTAAAGAGGTGCCACCCTAACTTTGAATGGAATACTATCCAAATCTGGATATGAACCAGTTTCTAACTCTTTTGTAATTCTTCTACAATCTCGGATAAAATTGTGCAAGTGTGTAATGGGCAAACCTCATTCATTTGAACTGAGCCTGAGAAGTTCAAATCTAAAGATATTGTTTGAATTTGAACTCGAAATTTTCGATCTCAAGTTGTACTATTCCACCATTGGCCATCTTAAAAGAGATAACTTTACATGTTATGAATATGTGTTTGGGAATATATAGAAGTTGAAAAAAATTAGATGCTACTTTTTTTTTATTGGAGAATTTAAACTGGATATAAATAATTTTAAATTAAAACACACGTACCAATGTAGACATATGTCATGTGTTATAATAGGAGACAGTACAAAAGTCACAATAATTGAGAAATCATACCGATGTCAAATTACTGAGAAATTTGCGTTACACATTTGTGTGATGTATATATCTTTCTTTAGCAAATTGATAGTATGTCTTCTCAATAAAATAAAAAATTGATAGGCTATGGCAGCTGCTTCAAAATATTTAAATAACCATATAATATTTTGTCCACCGTCAAGAATATATAGGTATGGATATGATATTATAAAAGGTGTTACTATATACATCACTAAATTTTCAATATACACTACTATTAAATTTAATTAAAAAATAAATCATCCTTAATTTACTTAAATATCATTTTAAATAAAATAAATGTTTCAATTATTTAAAAATTAATTTTAAGAAAATCAAAATAAAAAAAGGACTCTCGGTAAAAAGCTATGGCGGCGAGACTTCGGGAGTTAGCCCGTTTTCTGGCCATGCACCCTTACCCACAAGACTTTGGTTAAAAAAAAAATGATTTTGAACATGTAACTCAGGTTTGAAAAAATGATTTCGAATATACCAGTCAAGTTTGAAAATATAATTTCGAAAAAATATTAATTTAAGAAGCAAGAATTTTCGAAGCTAATAATCATATTCAAAACTCACGTTTCAAATCAGAGTATAGGTGAAAAGTTATGTTCGAAGGGTGGCCGCAAGATAAATTTCTAGATCCAACTTCACGGATGCCGCCATAGTTGATTGGCGGCAAAGAGAAGAAGCAGTAGCAATGAGTAATATAGGGTTGGGCGGAGTTTTCGGCGATGGAGTGCTCTTGGTTGGAGTTGTTGGCAGCGGCGGTGGAGGAAGAAGCAGCAAGTATTTTCTCTCTTCTACGGGATGTGAGTTTTTCATTCTTTCTTTTTTGTTTTTTAATTGATTTAAAATGATTTTTTAAACTGGTGGGTAAAATTGAAAATGACTGTGGTATATAAAGTAAAAACAATAAAAAATCTTAAAATTGTTGTGTATTTAATAAATGTGGTGTATAAGAAAAAAATAATGGTGTAAATAGAAACACCCTATTATAAAATAAAGGGTTAATTGCATTAAAAATCATGAACTTTGGCATAGTTACAAATTTGACACGAACTTTAAAAGTAAGCAACTAACACACTAACTTCTAACTTGGGTGTTATTCAACATCCCCGTTTTTTATAAAATAAATTAACCTCTGATTTAACTGTCAACTTGTTTGTCTCTTCAAATTCATCATAATTTGACCATCAGTTTTCGAAAAAAAAAAAAGATGTTGTTGTAGCCGAATTTAACAATCCCCGATTTTTTTCCATTGATGCGAGTGTGAAATCCAGTCACTTTGACGTCCTTTTTCAAAAATTGATGGTCTAGCCACAATGGGTTCGAAGATAAACAAATTGGAGATTGAATTGGAGGTCAATTTGTTTTACAAAAATTTGAGGATGTTGAATAACATCCAAATTCGAAGTTGGTGCTTTAATTGCCTACTTTTAAAGTTCGTGCAAAATTTGCAACTGTGCTCAAAACTCATGATTTTTAAGGCAATTAACCCTAAAATAAAAGTTAAAAAAAAGACATGATATTAGTTTTCTTCAAGAACAATTAATTAATTAGAGATATAAAGTTCGCTGGAGTTTTTATCAGAGTTATTAATTTTCTTCTAGAAAAATTAAAAAGTGTAGCTATGAGATGTTGTAAAAGTGAACTAGTCAAATTTAAAATCATAACCGACACATTTAAATGTAATGATAAAAAAAATTAAAAATTAAAACCTGTTAGTCAGGATAGTGTTTTTTTTCAAAGAATAAAGATAACTTTGCCTGCAAAGTAGCAGTTTTGTTCATCTAAACATAGTTTTCTCCTCTTATGGTTCTTTAAGTTTACATTTAAAAAAAAAAAAAAATTGGTCTTCTTAATTTCTTTTGATTTTGTTTTATGCATCTAATCATCCGAAAAAAAAAAAAAATCCATTTGCTTTATTTCGGCCCAAGTTGTTTAATCCATATTACAATTTGAGATATTTTAAAGAAGAGTAATTATATTTGCAATCCTCATTTTTTTCTTTACCATCCCAAAATTAAATTAAATTACAACTAGATATTTCTATCCTTATAACCCCAAACTCTATTTTTTTAGCCAACTTTACCAATTAAATTGCTTTCACTAGGTAGTGAAATATGGTTCCACTCATATAACCGTTAGAAAGTCACATGAATCTAGTTTCCAACAAAAGAAAAAAAGGAGGAACTAAAAAATAATATTCTATAGATAGTTATTATTAATTTACTGAAGTATGTCGCAAATTACTTATATAAGGGAATTAGGAATATGCAACCAACATTATAAATTAAAAAAATATGTTCTTTGGGAGTGAATTATTATCCAAGTCATCTAAAATTAAACACACACGTGAGAAAAAAGAGCTAAAAAATAAGACTTCTACGTAGTCACATAGAGTTATGATTGTTTTACTAAAGTGTGTCATGCTTGTACTACTTCTATGAAATTTGAGTGTTAAAAATTAAGAGGTGGTTTTCGGTGCACCAAGCCCATCGTGCGGCACCCATCAGATGGGCGCGTAGCGCCCATGTGACTGTCAGTTATTGTTTTTTTTTTTTGGCGATTTTTAAAATTTTTTTTTCTATTTTCTTTATTTTTTTTTAATTTTTCCCAAAAAAATTTATACCATAAAATAAAATTAGTGAACTCTATAATTAAAGCGAATTGATATAATTTGTTTGAAATAAATATAAATTTATACCCTAAAATGAAATTAATTTATGCTAAAAAACACAAAATAAAACCCTAAAAACACCCCCCAAAAAATCCTAAAAAATACAAAATAAAACCCTAACCCCCCCCCCCCCAAAAACCCTAAAAAACACAATTAAAAACCCTAAAAAACACAATAAAAAAACCCTAAAAATACCCCTCTAAAAATACAAAATAAATCCCTAAAAAAACACCCCCAAAATAAGTAGCAGATGCCTTACTTTTTAATGATACAGGTGATACTTTTCGAATTTTGAGTGATACGTTTTAATGTTACTGTTGATACTAATTTTGCCGGTTTTTTTTTTTACGGATTGACCCGCGTTGACTTGGGTCAAAGCGGGTTGACCCGCTAATTTGACCTGTCCCGTCTGATATAAGGCTTATGTGCACCACATGCACTGAAAACTTTGCCAAAAATTAATGATTCTACGTAAAAATGTGATTTGTTTTACTAAAACATGTCTATATACTGTATCATATACACAAATGGGTCTATGAGGATAAAAAAGTTGAATAAAATCATATTTGAATTAAATAAATTTTGAGAGTTGTGTAGAGAAAAAAAAAATAGAGTTATGAATAGGATCAAACTTTGAAGACATGAATAGATTTTGGCACAATCTTGGGCAAAAGTACGAATATTTCCAATTTTCGTAAGATAAAAAATTGTGTAAAACTGTATGACGAGTCAAAAGTCATCAGAAACATCTTCGACAACTTTTCACTTCAATTTTCCTTAGTACTTCATATTAAATTAGCATTTAAATTGTAATATCAATAAAATAAGTTTTACTCAATTAGAAGCCAAATTAAATTTTCAAACCAAACATTTATCTAAAAAAAAATGGGTTAAGGGCCAAATAGGCCCCTGTACTTATTTGGAGGGAACAAATAGCCCCTCGAACTATTTTTTGTCTCGATTGAGCCCCTGAACTTTTATTGAGGGCTCAATCAAGCCCCTCCGTCACACCCCTCAATAACGGCCGTTAGTGAAGAATCAAAACGACGCCGTTTTATACAAAACGACGTCGTTTTGATTTTGCCAAAAAAAAAAAATTAAATCCGCCAAAAATCAATTAAACTCGCCCTGCCCCAAAATCCCTTTGTCTCTAAAAGTTCGATAGAGAAGGGTTCTACACCGCCGCCCCAAAACTCTCGCGGCCAACATTGCCGCCTTTGCGAATTTCGGCTACTTTAAGGATTTGCTCGAGATTCTTTTCCGAGTTCTTGAGGGTTCCGACGCACGAGAATTGGCGAAAGAAGCTGGGGAGAACTTGAAAGCTTATAATTCGGTGAGAGAGGAGTGGGATATTTTAAAGGAGGTGATCTCGAAGATTAAGAAATCTGTGGAAACTGAAGGAGGGCGGCGGCGGCGGAGTAATGGTATACCACCGAAGTTGTTTTGGAAGAGGAAAAATCTGAAGATGAAATTGATTGAGGCCAAGAAAAGTCTCGATATGAAGCAAACCCGTGAAGAGAAAAGGGTCGAACGAGCGAAGAGCGTTGTAGAGAGATCAAGACCCCCATTTCAAGTTCTTGCATGAACAAGTTTCCGATCTCTTCGCGCAGCGGTTGAGATCGGATATGGAGATGTTGAAGTCTGGGAAACTCAACAAAATAAGCCTTGCTTCAAAATGGTGCCCCTCTCTTGATTCGTCGTTAGATAGAATAACGCTGTTGTGTGAATGATTGTGTTCTGGGTTGGCGATTTTGGTGAAGGAATTGCAGTAGATTTTCTTGTTGAATTTTTTTGAATTTTTGCAAATTTGATTTGGGATGAAGAACAATCACAACAATTGGTTAATTGAGAATTGGGGCGGGTTAATTGATATTGGGGCGGGTCAATTGATTTTTGGGGCGGGTTTTTTTTTTTTGGGCAGAATCAAAACGACGTCGTTTTGTATAAAATGACGTCGTTTTGATTCTTCACTAACGGCCGTTAGTGAGGGGTGTGACGGAGGGGCTTGATTGAGCCCTCAATAAAAGTTCAGGGGCTCAATCGAGATAAAAAATAGTTCGAGGGGCTATTTGTTCCCCCCAAATAAGTATAGGGGCCTATTTGGTCCTTAACTATACAAAAAGTGCAAACATGATTAAATGTCCAACAAATTAATTTAAGTATGGGTATCAGAATTAAAATTTCGCAAACTTAGATGCCAAAAGTAGACGAAGAAGTCAAAGTTAGAGGAAATATACACAAAGTTTCCTTATTTTGCAAGGGAGAGCACATGTGGTTTGTTCATTTGAACTTCCTCCCAATTTGAGAATTTTCTTTGTAATTAACTAGTCTTATCAGCTTAGAACTTCTCAACCCGATAAAAATTTTGTGCAAGATCATCTTACAAATTATAATTTATAACATAGGTCAAGATCTAGATTAGAACTCATATTTGGCAATACATTTGTAATTTTATTAAAGTTTGATTAACGTGTTTGGATTCAGATATTGACCCGTTTTATGAATTTTGACTCGTAAGACTTTCTCACACAGGACCCTCTTTCAATAAAGAAATCTGATTTGAGATAGTCTTATAAGTTAAAATTCATAAAAACAGGTTAAAATTCAAAACTAAATACTAACAAAATTACAATTGTATCAATGTATCATTGAATATATATGAGGTTCAATTCAAATTTTGACATGTCTTATATAAATTATACTTTTTACATTATAATTTTTCTGTCATTTTTTCTTGGACTTCGATTTCAAATTTTTATACTCTAGTTTAATTTTTACATTGTTAATCATGATTCATTCTACCCAACTAGAGTTTATAATTTTTTTTATTATTTAATTTTTGCTTTTTAATTAATAATTGATTCTTTGAGATTAAATGTTAAAAAATAATTATAATTAAACCTTATAATTTGGTAAAATAAACCTCAATTAACAAGTGCAAAAATAAACTAAAATATAAGAAATTAGAATCAACAAATTTTTTTCCGAAGAAGAATTAATGAATTTAATCATGCTGTAGATGAATGTGTATTCATCTGCATTTTGCATACTCAATCACATTTATTTCCTCAATTTAATAAAAGGAAAACTCATAATTAATCGCAAATTCAACCACAATACGTAGCTATATTTTGTTTTTAGAAGGAAAAGAAGATGAAATCGAGATCAACACCATATCAAATTTAAATATATGAACTATAGTTTCCCGAGAATGGATCATTTATTGGTGTCTCGTACGATGAAAGTCGATTCGACACTCCACGCAATTTACAAAACCACGCAAAACTATGAACCAATTTATTAAACAACCACCTTGTTTAATTTAAATCGTTTGGTAAAAAATAGATCTCTTACCCAAAGTGGAGACCACGATAGAAATTTAAAGAACCCGGTCATGTGGCCGTACGAGATTGTATTGGGAGGATTCGAACTCAAAACTTGACGCGCTACATGCCTAGCAAACACGGCCGCATCCGTGGATTTGCCACTCTGAGATGCTTTGGCTCTCTCATATATAGATTCTCTAAAATCTTTATATAATCTCCACTCATATTCCTTTAATCTATCCATACTGTTGTTTCCAAAGTTAGACCGTATAGCCCCTGGTTGCACTAACACCACGTTAATATCAAACGGCTTGAGCTCGACTCTAAGTGCATGCGACATGGCATGCACGTACGCCTTGGTAGCACAATAGGACCCTGCCCACGGGGTCGGCACATTCCCAACAACACTCCCTATGTTGACTATGCTCCCGCCCCCGCCGCGCGCCACCATGTGTGGCACCACTCGTTGCACCATCCGCAGCTGCCCCAATGCGTTAATCTCAAAAGCCTTCTTCACCATTTCCAATGGGAGCTCGGCCAGTGGGCCCATGCTCCCGACTCCAGCATTGTTGATCAAGATGTCGATCCTCCCACGTCGGGATATGACGTGGTCTATGACGCTCGCCACACTTGCATCGGATGACACGTCGAGCTCTAGAGCCTCAATTTGATCGGATTGTAGATGTGTGAGATCGTGCATACGTTGGGAGACGTCGGAGGCGATGACGGTGCAGTTGAGCTCGGCGAAAGCCTTGCAGTACTCGTAGCCGATGCCGCCGATGCCGCACCCGGTGATCAAAACAACCTTACGCTCGATCATTCTCTCTCTTTAATTTTTTTTCTTTTTCCTTTTGGGGATAGGTCTTAGTATTGCCTGTGATAAACACAACATATATAAAAATGTTTTACACCGTGTTTATTTCTAGGATTTGTAACAACATGAGAATATTCTGCGATTATTCCTCATTGGCCGGCGGCCATTCTTACCATTATATATATGTTGAAATAAGAAATGTAAATTCAATAACAATGTAACAGAAAAAATTGACACATTTGTCTTTGCACAAAGTCTAACCAAGCAGCAAGACATTGGTGGGAATAGTGACACATTTTTTTCATTTTCTTTCTGTGTCCCAGTGTTGTAAAATTACTTTTTATTTGTGAAATGATTTGAAGTTCATCTTCCGTCCCCAATGTTTGTGTGGGTATTTTAATATGTCATTATGTGTTTAGAGCTGTCAAAAGTGGTCCGGCTTAATAAGCTGGTACATGGATGAATATATAACTCTACACTGAACGACCCGTAGAAAAAATGCGACGGCCTGGTAAAAAAAAAATGCCTTTGGGGTTAGGCCTGGGCCGGGCTGGAAATAACACTATGGCCCGCACGCCCGACCTAGCTAGCCCACCCAATATGTGGGCACAAATTACACATGGAAATCCGAACCGGCCCGAATTGACCGCTATAATTCAAAGTCATATCTAATTACTTAATATCAATTAAGGTAATGAGATTAAATATAATAAATTGTAAAAACTACATTAAATATGCTAAGGGAAATCTCCGATTAAAAAGGGATGGGGATGGGAACTAACGGATGAAATATGTTGCTACACTTTATACAATACTCCCTACTATACATTTGGAATCATTAATTTTTATTTCATTTATTTCTTCAATTTCAATCTAGTGTGCTTAAGTTTAATTTTATAATTATCAATTATGGTTAATTATACCTAGTTAGAATGCATAATTATTTTTTAGTAAGATTGCATAACTTGCTTGACGCTAGTCGGATGACCCGAGGGCGCCCTTAGGATACCGAAGCGAGGCCTAGGCCCTTTTTTTAATTAAAATAAATAGATATTAATAATATCATGAATGAAATAACCTTCAAAAATAAATCTCTAAACTTATTAATTAATTGAAACTAAAATTGTTAGCTTGTGGTGTTTTGTCTATCATCCATATAAAGATAAAATAAATATTTTAAAACTCCATTGGAAATAAAACGAAAATTTAGTAGTTATAGGTCCAAGAACCAAAATGTAAATTTTTTTATATTTAATGAAAATAATTCAGTCTCTCACCAGTCACCAGTCACCAGTCACCCACCTTCTCCCCACGTCTCTCTACTTCTCTACTTCTCTTCAATCTCGTTTTCTCTCAAGTTTTTCTTAGTTTCTCTTTTCTTTTCTTTTTTTCGAAAAGAAGCGAAAAAAAAATTCAGAATTTTTTTTAAAAATAATATCGGTTAGGTGGTGCGACTGAGGATGCTGTTAATTACAACCTATCTAGGGCCCGCTAAACCCGAATTCTATCACATTTTTTTAATATTTTATTTACAAATAACAATTATATATCTATAATCAACCTTAATTAATAATTAAAAAATTAAATTTGGGCACTAGAAATTGGAATTAAAAAAAAAAAGAATAAAAGTGAATAATTTGTAATTGTGTAGCAGAGACTGAGCATGACATAAATTAGATTTCATCTAGAGAACGACCAAACGAGAGAATTCCTTGTTTGGTCCATGTTTCATATTTATAAACTATGATTCTAATCGTGTCGTAATTTTTTTGGCTTTCGAACTAATTATTTCAGTCCATGTTTGTTAATTTTAGGTTTTACCATTTTTGTTTTTTCTTTTCCTAGAGACATTTTTGCCTCATTAGAATAGTTCAACATTTTGATTACCATTTTATTAGATTATTGACTCGATCAGTGACACCGTTTCAAACAAATCGAAGGGAGTTTATGTATGCATGTATGCATGTATGTATGTATGAATTATACATTAAAATATAACAAAAAATATCAATATAAACTAATAGCGTGATAAAAAAATTTAAATCAAATTTAAAAATAGGTAATTAATTTTATGCAAAGTAAATAGAAATTGCTTATCTATATTTCCTTCACACGTTAAACACGTCCAATAAGACTCCAATTATATATTCATAAAAATAAAATCTGTAACTTATTGGTGGTAATAACTAATAATTACTTTTTTAGCTAATAAACTAATAATTACTTGTTAAGGATAAAATCTAATTTTTATATTTTTTACAATTTGTTTTTTTTTTCTGCGTTTTTATTTATGTTATGAAAGAGTTCGGTAGTTCACTATTAGTTATTGACCGGTTCAATCAGGTTGTACTCGCGACCGATTCGCAATTAAATTGATCGAATAGGCGGATACAATTTTTTAAAGGGCAAATTATAATTTAATTCCCAACATTTGAAACGTTTAACAAAAATAATCTAACATTTTAATAATAACAATTTAATTCCCAATGTTTAGATATTCTAACAGAAATAACCCAATGTTTAATATTAACAATTTAATTCCCAACATTTGAAAATTTTAACAGAAATGACCCGATATTTTAGGATAAAAAAACTATTTGGCCGATTTCAATCATATTTAGTCTCAAGTGAGCTAGAGACTCATATAATAAACTAACATTTTTGCCGGAAAAATGACCAAAATGGTTTTTATCGCCTAAATTATAGGTCATTTCTGTTAAAATGTTCAAATATTGGGAATTAAATTGTTAATATTAAACATTGGGTTATTTCTGTTAGAATATCCAAACGTTGGGAATTAAATTGTAATTATTAAAACGTTGGGTTATTTTTGTTAAAACATTCAAATATTGGGAATTAAATTGTAATTTACCCTTTTTCAAATATTATTACGTTACATAAGTATTATTTCATCTAAGCACAGTAGAATTGTGAACTGGGTTGGGCTTGGATGGCCCATGTTGTCAAATGACCCAACTCGCCCAGGACCACCAATAGAACAGGCTGGGTCTAGCATTGGCTTTGTAAACAAATGTGAGCTCGGCTCAGCCCATAAACTAAAGTAGGCCTGATCTGGTTCGTACCTGAGATGGGCTTGTGTTAGGGTTGGGCTAAGATGAGTTTGGACTAGACTTTAATATAATTTTTTCTTGTCTTATATTGAGTAACATTTTGATATAAATTTTGGGATATTTGGAAAGATGGTGGGAACTATATTGGAGATATATGGTATTATAATGAAAATATTAGCGAAAATAGTATAATACTAAAAATAATTCCTCAATTTCATTAAATTCAAATAATGGATGATATTATACTTTTAATTTTAGAAAATACTAAAAAATATTGGAATTTGTTGACAATCATACATAAATCTTTTTTGTTTGAGTACCATAGTATGTTGTCATGTAGAGACTAAGGAGTTGGAAGGATGGGCTGTGACTGGCCCAGGCAGGCTGGACTGGGTTTGCACAGTGGGTCAGGCTTGGGCTGGGTCAGGTTTGGTCTCCAGTGAGCCTGGGCTAAGCTAGGCTGGTCTGGGTTTGGGTTTTGAAAAAGACCTATATTAACCCATTTAGCCTAGTCAAATTCGGCCTACTTAACCAGCATTTTTCATGGGTTGGGACAACTCTAAAGCATAGTTAATAAGTAGATATTCGTCTGGTATTGCGTTTTCTCGATTCGTGTCACATCATAATCTAAATAATTGACAAAGGGATAAAATTCAATTCATTCATTCAAAAATATTAAATCTAATAAATAAACCTAAAAATTGAAAATAAACCCTACAAAATTGAAATATATACTACAAAAAATTTAAAAATGAGAAATGAAAACTAAACAAATGAAACCCTATGAATAAAAAAATAAATCCTAAAATAAAAAAATAAAAAATAAAAGATTATAAATACACCTAATAATGTAAAATTAAAATAAATTTAAAATATGAAAAACATACCTAGAACATTAAACAACAAAACTAAACAAATGATTTTTATTTTATTTTTACCTTAAGAATTGGAATTGTCAAATTAAAGAAGTTAATTAATAATTGATATTTTCTTCTTCTTCTTATTCTTCTTCTTCTTCTTTTTTAATTGGAGAATGGGGGATTGAAATTCATATCAGATTTATCTTCCTTAGCTTATAAATGGGAGAAATACCAATTAAACTACATATTAGTGTTTTATTTTTTTTTTGCAAACTATTTAGATAGTGACGTAACGCAAATCTAAACTGTATAACATTAGATGAAACAATACTTGTTTATAGTATAAATCCGTACGATAATCCGGAATCACGACTGAGAGATTCAGTGTCGTTCCAATTCTTGATTTAGGGCATTACCAATTTGCAGCTTTTTTCCTCTCCAATGGACACGACAAAAGCAACACTAAAATAAGGGAGAGGAGAGGAACGCCATATATGTCATCCTAGGGCTGGCAATTTTGGCCTGGCCCGGCCCGCTTTCGGGCCGGGTCGGGCTAAAAAAAATTAGGCCCGAACAGTTTTCGGACCGGCCCGGGTATAAACAAAATTGGCCCGAAATAATTTTGGCCCGGCCCGAAAATGAGAAAAGCCCGAATGGGCCGGGCTTTTTAGCCCAAAATACGGAAAATTACACTAAGCCCGCGGGCGGCCCGGCCCGCCTTTTCGGGCCGGCCCGAGCCTCAAAAAAATAGGCCCGAGGTAATTCCGGGCCGGGCCGGGCCTCACAAAAAATGGCCCGAATTTTTTCGGGCCGGGCCCGAATTTTGCAAAAAGTCCGAATTTTCGGGTCGGGCCGGGCCGCCCGAATTGCCACCTCACTCATCCCTAACTCCTATGTGCTATAATTTTTTTTATTTTCTTTTTGTTATTTTTTATTACTTCAAATATTGTAATACATTTTGCATTTTAATTAATGTGTTATAAACTAACATTAAAATTTGTTATATATGATAAATTTAATTAAATGCAAATGTTGAAATACAAAATTAAATTATATAAAATTACATCAATAATAAAAATTACATAAAAATACTAAATAGATAAAAGTACAAGGACTTGTTAACAAAATAAAAATAGGTATAAAATAACAAAAAAAAAGATATAAATTTTTTGTGCTCCATTAAAAAAAAATCCGAAATATAGAAGCACATTTCTCGCTTCAGGGAGAATTAGAAATAATAATTATAAAGAGAATATTATAGAATATTTTCTTTTGGTGTACAATTATATTGCAGACTGTCGTTGGAGATGAAATGCAGAATCTGTTGTATTGTAGTGATAGTAACACTGTATTATAGTGCAAACTGTTAGAGATATATAGCCTTCGAGCTTGTGTTTTGGAGATCTGGTGGTGTAGTTTTCATGATTGCGTGGGAATAGAATTGGAGTCCTGCTTGTGCCGATCAAAGACTCAAATCTATTGTCTCTTTGTTCAGCTTTTTACTCTCTAAAAAGTTGTTAGAGAACAAACCAATGCCCTTTCCAAACAAAGAGAATATGAGTTCAGGCATGCCATTGTCCTTGTATCCGTAGGGATGTGCTCATCCTAACTTTTTTTGGGGGTGGGGTGATTTTTAAATCCATAAAATTACAAATATATGTGTATGTATAATGTATGTATGTATAACCTATATGTATATATTGCATGGGGTCTTGCTGATTGTTACGTTTAGACTCGTTTTTTGGTTTTAGGCTTAATTCATAAGCCGAGTATGTTAAGGTTTACAAGTTAAATACCTTGTTTTATTTTGTAATACACACAGTAAAATTCATATCTTTTAGTTTAAAAAAAAAAATCATATATTTTGGTTCATGCATATAGCTAACACAACATTAGTGAGCCACATAAATTATGTGTTTTACTAGCATAATCTGGTTATGAGGTAGAAAAAATGAGTAAATTACACTTTTGTTCCTATAAAAATATGGTCAAACATTTTTAGTCCTAAAATATATAGTTTTGGTCCAAAATTAATTTTTTTGACAATTTTGGTCCCAAAGTTTATAATTCAACACTTTTAGTCCAAAAAACTAACAAACTATATATAACATCCGTTAAATACTTATTTTGGTGCCACACACTATCTATTTTGTTGATCTTGGTTGCACCGCCTAAGGGTGAAAAATAGAGGAAATGCAGTGAAAGTTTCAATTCAAAATAGGTACTGTTTTAGCTCAAAAATAGGTATTTAACGGATGTTAAATATAGTCCGCTAGTGTTTGGGAGCAAAAGTATTGAATTATAAACTATGAGACCAAAATTGTCAAAAAAATTAACTTAGGGACCAAAATTGCACATTTTAAGACTAAAAATATTTGGATCCTATTCTTACAGGATCAAAAGTGTAATTTACTCTAGAAAAAATATATATACCAATACATTTTATACATCTTCATTTCATTGTTCTATTTTTCCACCACAACTACTCATTAAGTTTTTATAATTAAGATATTCAAACAGATTACTGTCAATTGGTAAAATATTTAATCCTCTCAATCTATCCTTAGACATCAATATTAATCTTAAATATGATTTTATTAATTTTAACTTTAAAAAATTTATTTCAAAAATAACAATTGTTGTATATATGCATTATGAAATTTTCGTAGCTAATCCGTCATTAAGATTAAAAAAATTTAAAAAATTGTTTAACGATAGCTTTTTCCATAGTCATTATTTCGTCGTTAACATAAAAAAAATAAAATTTAAAAATTAAAATGCGACGTGTAATGATGGATTTAGTTCGTCGTTAAGTTAGAGATGAAAAAAATCGTCGTTAAACATCTCAATCATAACCCGTCGTTAATTTATTGGTATTTTAACATAATCACACAATATAATACAATCAAAAATAAAAACAAAATCGAAATATATGTTACAATAATCAACAAATAAATTCTCTAAAATTAAGATTGAGAGATAGAAAGATGAAACCTTTTAGGACGCTTAATTCAGTCTACGACAGAGCGCTTGATTCAAGGGAAGCTTGGATATATGTAAACATGTATAGAAATAGAAGAATGGCAGATGGGTGTAATCAGTGAATTAGGTTGCATCAGTACGTATTTTTAACATTTTTTTTTATATATCCGTTAAGTGTAGGATGTCGTAATTATAATTAGGTGATGTACTGTATTTTTTTTTTTAGAAAAAATAATTAGGTAGTGTTAGATATGTAATTAAGTTTTTTTTTTTAGTATGTATGAGTATATGATGTATACGGCCGTTAGGTATATGGTTAAATATAATTAAGATTTATTAATTAGAATTTGGCGGAAGCTGGTAGATCACTAATTTTAGGGCATTTGGATGTATTTATTAGGATTTTTTTTATTATTATTTTATGAGGGGTGTGTGTATTTAAGAATTTTTATTATTCAAATGTGTTGGGCAAATGCACCGGTAGAGATGACGGATATAAAAATTAAATTAATTCAATTCAATTTTAGGATTCACTAATTTCATTTTACGGTATATATTTATTTCAAAAAAATTAATTTAATTTAAAACCAATCTAGTAATCTGAATTTGGCATATGCAGAATCGGTTTTATCTTTTAAACATTATGTTATGTGCTTTGAGATGATTGGATGTGTTTGCTAAAACAAGTTATTAAATGTTTTAGAAAATTCTTCACCCACTGAGTGCATTAGTACTCACACCCAAATTCTTTCAAATATTTTCAGGTTAAAGATGTTGGCAGTGGTGTTGCGAGTGGATGCAGTGGGTTGACTGAGTTTCCTTTATGTCTTTGTAATAATGTTCTTCATTTATGGTTCTTTTGTTTTAATTATCAAACAGTGTACTATGTTTCCATTCTAAATCTCAATATCTAGCCCCACATAGCATGTAGCATGTTATGAATTTTGTTAGGCTTTGAATAGTGTTTCACATATGTTTGCCAGTGATGAAGCCCTATTGTCTATATCGGAAATAAATATATGTTTGCAATCAAATGTACTGATTTTGTTATTTGTCTGGATCCTATTTGTCTTCTTGATTGTCTTCTGAGCCAAATCACCTTCTTATAATATGTGTAAAAATGTGAAATTGCTCAAGTTATAGAGGTTATGCTGCCCAAATTTCTGGAAAGCATAACCTATCGTTCTTAAATATATAATTAGGAATTCCTAGTTCCGCAAGCTTAGTGTAACAACCCCTTCCCTCCGTAACGCACCTATTCCTTAATTCCCGTTCTTCTGGGATTGGGTCGTTACACTAATGTCACAAGTTTATTTAATTACTGTTCTCCCTCCCTCTCTCGCCATCTCTCACTATCTAGATAGAGCACTTTCTATCCAACTCCCCCACTCACTCTACCTCCCTCCAACTAATACATAGTAAGAGCATATCTAAGGATATCTCCAAGAATAGGAATATAATTAAATCGAGTTGAATTAACTAGTAACATGTTAAAGCTCGAGCCCCATAAGAAAATTCGTGCTCGAAGGAACCTAATATCTTTGTTAATACACCATAGTAAATTTTTTTTACTTTAATAAAACTATCTAATTATTAGCCACCGAATGTTTTGACAAATATAAAATCGGTGTACAACTTTGTCTAATTACCTTGTATTTGCAATTCAATCCAACATTTTTCAGATAATTGCTTCAAACTACCCAATTTTTGTGTATTTGTAAAGCTCAATATGACAACATACGCCAGAATGTGCGTATGCCCCTATATGACAAACATCTACAAATCACAATCAGCCGAATTTTCCGCCATAGCTAATATTATTTCTTCATGCATATATAAGATTTCTAATAATAGTTTTGAGAAAGCGACTCTTGTATCTGACATCTGACGGGCCCTGAATCGAGCTGAACACACAATTATGCGACGCTGAAGGTTTCATGGAGCAGGAACATTGCAGCAGATATCGAAGATATCATTCAAGGGAGCATGGTCACCAGTCCCTTCATCCTTTCTTGCATACAGCAACTGCTTTCCTTTGAATACGAACATTCCTCCCTAATAATCGCACATGCCGGATTGCAATGTTAGAAGAGAGACAAATAAGTTTATTGCATGAAGCTAGCTAAAACATGATTCATAACCTGTTGCAGAACGCTGCTAGTATCATCTGGAGTGGCTTTGATAGTGTAGTTCTTCATAGCCTTTTTCAGTTCTTCAAATCTTGAAAATACTTTGGTCTGCATGATTTATGCAATAGTGAAATCTGAATTTGAGTGAGAACATGTGAACATCTTACATTCATGACAAGAAATCTTGCAAATCATGCTAGAGGTTGAGAACAGTACACTAGCTGGGTTGAGAAATGTACGACGGAAGCCATAATACAAGCCCAAAACATCATATGCCTGAAATTCCGATAGGAGGTCGAAGATTAGCTCAAGTATGCATCAAGAATAGCACACTCAACTAGCAGTTATGGGTTACCTTACGATCAGGGTCAGCATAAAGGGAATCCAGAGGAAATGGTAGCTGGAACGAGAAAATGCTCAGTATTAGAGATCAAATCTTAGTATAAAGTGAATATAGTTGCATCTTGTGATCTATACTTTCTTAAGGAGCTAGGAGCAAACACTATGTACACACATCCTAAGTGAAGAGAGAATCACAGTTAACAAGGAGATTAGAATGAGGTGTATACCAAAATAAAATGCTTTCACTTTAATAAGGATAAGGTGTTATAATATTCCAATTTCTAAACCTTTGAACTAATGGTGATGGATACAGGGCTGAATATATGATGATGGAAAGGAAAGGATACAGCCATAACAAATTGGTGAATTAATACAAATGTTTTAGGATAAATCAACAAATTTACAAACCATAGACAATACTGATGAGTGATGACTGATCCAATTTTAAACCAATCTAGTAATCTGAATTTGATACTGATGCTTCTGCACTTCAAACGCTCCTTTCATGACCATGAGAACATGAAAATCTTATTGTGAGAACATAAAGAAAGTCCCCGAATAAATGACATCAAATGAGTTTTATACCCATAGAAGGTAAGAGAAACAAAAAGATAAGACAATTACTCTTTCAGCAAGCAGTTGAGCTTTGTCGGGAGTTCCAACACCAACAGCAATTAGCTTCACACCAGCTGAGTCAAATTTCTCCTTTGCTTCTTTAAGTGCTGCAGCAAGCTCCCAGCTAGAATACAGAAAGGAAAGAGCACATTGAAAACGAGAGACAAATAATCTTATGGTATTTTAAAATAAGATTTTCAGGGCGGAAGTCAGCAATTTACCAACAAAAACACCCAAAGTGCCTCAAAAGTGCAACAACAGCAATTCCCTACAAAGAAAGAGTTTTCAGAAAGAAGTCGACAAAACACAAAAGTAGCTAACTTACTGCATATATCACATTTAGTTGAACTTGAAATAAGCCTCCGAGTTGGAGTGTTGAAGTCGGATATTTTTTATTATCAAATTATAGTCATTCCCAGGCAAAGAAAGTTAAAAGATTGCAATTTGATAGACGGTTTAATATGCATTGGAGAAATTTCCAGTTACAATTATCTTATACACTTCGAACAGAACTTAGAAGAGTAAAACTCTTGGGATACTTATGTAGTGATGCAGACATACATACTTCACAGAGCAAACGAAGTTTTAACTTGTTTCCATCAACTAGGACATCTGCAACAAGATTTAGTTGGTCCTTGAGTGTGAGTTTAAGTTGCAATTTGTATCAAGAACTTAACCGAAAACTAGAAATGCTGGAACTTTTTATTGGTCCAACTGAGTGAATTGTGTAATGATGATTTCACATTCATTTCTATGGTATCCAAGCTCATGCATTTGCTGTAACTTTACTAGCCCTACCATTTAGTTGTACACACATTGATGTTTATAGACATGTTTGCAGAAAAAGACTTAAAAACACATAAAATGCTTCGTAATATTTCAAAATTTCCAGTACCCGCTTCAGTTTTTTAATCTCTAACCAACCATATTCTTCTGTTCCTTTGTTTTCCCTGTCCTTCACCATCTTATCTTGGTATTATGATAAGTTAGTGATTTAATTCAACAAACTAAAGCAGTTCGTTTGTTTTAACCAAATTTAGTAATCTTACCAAACTCGAATTTAATATACAGCACGAAAATAATCAAGATTATAAAACTTTTACTACCTTAAAACTCTGTATGGATTTCATGTCAAGCTAAGTTGGTTGTTGCCCTCTTCACTAGCTCGAAGTCAGCCTTTAGATGAATCAGAATTGTCAAGATGCAAAGCACCATGTTCATCATCTTTTAACGTAATAGTTTTGGCTAATTGAAATAGTTTTGGTCAAATCATATGATGTTAAATCATTGGAATTTATAGATCATTTAAACATACCAAAAGAAATAGTTTCCTCAAAGTATAATAGAAATTGTAACGACTTCACCTAGACCAATCAATATTTTCCCAAAAAATAGAAATGGGTGAGAATGCTCACAAATATAATCTTAAACTCCTTAATTGAGCCAGAGAGGTTATTAAATCATATAGAAAAAATAAAATAAAAAATAACAAGCAAGTTATAAAACCTCTTGCTGATCCCAAAGCTCCTTAAATTTGACGGGATCGCCGGCGGCGGTAAAGATGGTGACTTCGCCGAGCACATTCGAGATGTCATCGGGCACGACGGCGGCGGCGGTAGTGGTGGAAGACGATGACGCCCTCACAACGAGCGACGGCCCATTTGGATTTCTTGAAAAACAAGGTCTGATGATGGGCTTAGTTGAAATAGATAAAGATTGGGAAGGGAAGAGTGAATTTTGGTAGAGGGGAGAAGAAAAAAGAAGAGATGTGGATGGAGATATGATTTTCGCCATAGTTGGTAATAGATATTTTATGGTATATTCTTCCTGCAGTGGAAGGTAGGCTGACAATGGCTCCTTAATTTCATTTTTTCTCGTTAATTTTGGTTCTCAAATTTTTATTGTTTTTTCAAGAATGTAACGCAGTCGCAATCGCAATCTTAGCGTGAAAGAGTATACTCCAGTAATCTGCAAATCATATAAAAGAGATTAATCACACTTGATCTTTCTTTAGAGATCAAGTGTGACAATTCCCACCTAGCGGATACACATAAACCACACTGAAATATTAAAGTGTGAGAGTCCACACCTAGCGGATACACACAACATGTAAACCACGAGCGTGGAATATCTTGTAACCATACTTTGAAAATCAAGTGTGACAATCTCACACCTAGCGTGTTGGTGATTTTCAAACTTAAAATCTTTAATTTTAAATTTACACCACTCCACCACTGAACTATCGAGGGGCTTTGGTTATAAATTTTGACTTTTGAGTAAGCAAGTGCTACTCACACGTCGTTTATATTTTCGTATTTTGATTATCAAATTTATAATTTTAATAATAATCATTACAAAAATAAAAATTAATTGTAATATATTGAATCATATTCAACATTTATCAAACAAAAAATTAAATTAATTAATCTAATTAAATTATGTTATGGTAAATTTTAATAAATTATTAATTAAATACTAAAAAAATTATAAATCCTAATTGGGTGGATTTAATCCTAGTTGATAGTGGTAAAATTAAACTAAGTACAATAAATCTAAATCAAATAAAATACATATACATACATATATATATATATATATTAAGGGAGTGTTTGGTTCAAGTTTCGGAATGGGAATCACATTGGGGTATCGTTGAAGGTGTTAATGAATAAAGAGTTGCAAGTAGTTAATGAAAGTTAGGAAATGATTAATTTATTTTGATTCTTATTATTTCCTTTTTAAATTGTACCAACCATATCATTCCTCACTTCTGATTCCCTCATACCAAGCGTCCCTTATAGATTTGATAGTTAAATGTGAGAAGTATAACATGTAAATTTTGTGTACTTTTTATTTTTATTTTTTTTTTATAACAAGGTGTAACACAAATTTTTGTATTTAATTTGGTAAAACACAAAACAATGTAAAATAAAATGATTTCGGATCAAAAATATAAATTTATGAATCCAATCTCTATTTTTCCTCTGATTCTTCTATTCAAAACTTGATTTTCAAACAGTCTTTGAAATCTTCAGAGTAAATTTGTCTCTTTGATTTTCTCGGACTTGTTGTTTGAACTTGGCCTTTGAAGTTTTCGGGGAAGATTTGTATCCTCGATCTTCTTTGACTTGATCTTTAGTCTTGATAACGTTAACTCAGAGGGCCGACGCCTTGTTTCCTGATCAAACGCTAATTTTGGAATGAATTTGATGAAGAACGCCTTTGACTGCCTTGCTTATGGATCAAACGTCGTGTTCGGGATGAATTTGGTGAAGAACGCCTTGAATATCTGAGAGAATTTCACCTATGGAAGTTCTCAAATTCTTGAACTCTTCAAATGACTTCTGGTGTATTTTTCAACTGATATGGATGCCCCTATTTATAGTTGTAAGGAGAGAGATCTAGAGCTGATGTGGCACTATCTCATTGGCTGTTGGAAATTGATATATATCTTTTTGAAAGATATATATACTTGTTGCCAAAGACTTTTAATATTTATCATATAATAATATCTTTATTATTTAAATATTTTATTTAATTTTGGATTTCATAAGATTTCAAAACTAAATAAATATATAAAAATCCATAAAAATATTATTTATAATATTATAAAATTTCGTCACCTACAAATTCCCCCTCGAGACTTGTTCATGGACGACTTGTCGTTTGAAATGAATGAGTCTCGAAAATTGATTAGATAGTTTAAACTCGTATCAAGGAGTCTTGAACTTAAATTTAGTAGATAGTTTATACTTGTGTCAAGGAGTTCTTGAAATTAAACTTGTGAATAGTTTATACTCATATTCAAGAGTTCTTCAATTTGAATTTATTAGATAGTTTATACTCATATCAAGGAGCATTCAATTTAGATTTGAATTTAGATAGTTTATGCTCTTATTAGGGAGTCTTCAATTTTTTTGACTTGGATAGTTTATACTCATATCAAGGAGCTTTCTTGAACTTGGATAGTTTATGCTCATATCGAGGAGCTTTCAACTTGAATTTGGACTTTGTAGACCTTTTATACTCGTGTGCGTGAGTACTTAGATTTGAATTTGGATTTGTAGACAGTTTTGGCTCTTATCAAGGAGCTTTCCTGAACTTAGATAGTTTATGTTCATATCAAGGAGCCTTCAACTTGAATTTGAATTTATAGACATTTTATACTCATGTCAATGAGTCTTAAATTTGAATTTGAATTTGTAGACATTTTATACTCGTGTCAAGGAGTCTTGGATTTGAATTTGTAGACATTTTATACTCATGTCAAGGAGTCTTGAATTTGAATTTGTAGACATTTTATACTCATGTCAAGGAGCCTTGGTATTTCTTGAAGAGTTTAGATAGTTTTGGCTCTTATCAAGGAACTTTGGAAGATAGTTTAGGCTCTTATCGAGGAGTGTTGGAAGATAGTTTAGGCTCTTATCAAGGAGCATTTGCATTTTGAAGACTTTAGATAGTTTTGACTCTTATCAAGGAGTTTCGAAGATAGTTTGGGCTCTTATCGAGGAGCGTTGGAAGATAGTTTAGGCTCTTATCAAGGAGCATTTGCATTTTCAAGACTTTAGATAGTTTTGACTCTTATCAAGGAGTTTCGAAGATAGTTTAGGCTCTTATCGAGGAGCGTTGTTCTTTTTCTTTTCATGGAATGTAACATGTATTGGAAGACTTAAATAAGCCTTTGATGAGATTTGTAGCCGTTTCTTCATCTTCATCATCATCTTCTTCTTCACTTGGAGTTTCCTCAAAAGGTTTGCCCCCATCATTTGTTTCTTGCTCTTCTTCAAAGTTCTTGGGCTCTTGCATTGATAGTCCTTCAACTTCATTTGCGACCATGCTTAACTCCATATCGTAAGCTCTTGTGGCCAATTCCTTGAAAGTCTTTGGTTGATTCCCTTTAAAAATATATCGAAGACCCCAGCATATGCCTTGTATGCATATCTCAATTGCTGAAGTTTCTGATAATTGATCTTTGCAATTCAGGCTCAAGTTTCTCCAACGGTTGATGTAGTCGATGACGGACTCTTCTTTTTTTTTGGTTTGTATTTGTGAGTTCAACTAAGCTAACTGTCCTTCGAGTACTGTAGAAGCGGTTAAGGAATTCTTTCTCCAGTTGCCCCCAACTATCAATCGAATTTGGCTCCAAATCGGTATACCAATCAAACGCGTTGTCTTTTAAAGAACAAACGAATTGCTTCACCAAGTGATCTTCGTATGTCCCAGCATCATTACAGGTCTCTACAAAGTGAGCCACATGTTGTCTTGGATTTCCTTTGCCATCGAATTATTGAAACTTTGGCGGCTGGTAGCCATCTGGCATCTTTAAGTTGTCAATTCTTGGAGTATATGGCTTGTTGTAAGTCCAGAGTGAATTATGGCTCTCTCCATACTTGTCTTTGATTGTCTTCAGTATGAAATTTTTGAGTTGATCAACTTGTATTGAGCCATCAAACGAGATTTCAATTTCTTTGGCTATAGATTTTCCACTTTTGTTGGCATGTAGCTTTGTAGATATCTCAACTTCAGCATCATCATTCAGTTGCTCGCCACCAAAATCAACAATCATTTCTTTATTCAGTTTCAAGATTTGAGCATCCCGTTCTCGTATTCACTTGGCAAGTCCTTCGGCCATCTTCGTTAAATTTACAATCTGTTCTTCCAGAATTGTAGACATCTTGATGCTTGAGAAAATTGGTGAAGAGAATAGATGAGAGGTAGAGATTGTCCCACTGGGCGTGCTAAAATTTATAACACAAATTTTTGTATTTAATTTGGTAAAACACAAAACAGTGTACAATAAAATGATTTTGGATCAAAAATATAAATTTATGAATCCAATCTCTATTTTCCCTCTGATTCTTCTATTCAAAACTTGATTTTCAAACGGTCTTTGAAATCTTCAGAGTAAATTTGTCTCTTTGATTTTCTCGAACTTGTTGTTTGAACTTGGCCTTTGAAGTTTTCGGGGAAGATTTGTATCCTCGATCTTCTTTGACTTGATCTTTAGTCTTGATAATGTTAACTCGGAGGGCCGACGCTTTGTTTTCGGATCAAACGCTAATTTTGGAATGAATTTGATGAAGAACGCCTTTGACTGCCTTGCTTATGGATCAAACGTCGTCTTCGGGATGAATTTGGTGAAGAACGCCTTGAATATCTAAGAGAATTTCACTTATGGAAGTTCTCAAATTCTTGAACTCTTCAAATGACTTCTGGTGTATTTTTCAACTGATATGGAGGCCCCTATTTATAGTTGTAGGGAGAGAGATCTAGAGCTGATGTGGCACTATCTCATTGGCTGTTGGAAATTGATATATATCTTTTTGAAAGATATATACTTGTTGCCAAAGACTTTTAATGTTTATCATATAATAATATCTTTATTATTTAAATATTTTATTTAATTTTGGATTTCATAAGATTCCAAAACTAAATAAATATATAACAATAAAATGATTTCGGATAAAAAATATAAATTTATGAATCCAATCTCTATTTTCCCTCTGATTCTTCTATTCAAAACTTGATTTTCAAACGGTCTTTGAAATCTTCAGAGTAAATTTGTCTCTTTGATTTTCTCGGACTTGTTGTTTGAACTTGGCCTTTGAAGTTTTCGGGGAAAATTTGTATCCTCGATCTTCTTTGACTTGATCTTTAGTCTTGATAACGTTAACTCGGAGGGCCGACACCTTGTTTCCGGATCAAACGCTAATTTCGGAATGAATTTGATGAAGAACGCCTTTGACTGCCTTGCTTATGGATCAAGCGTCGTCTTCGGGATGAATTTGGTGAAGAACGCCTTGAATATCTAAGAGAATTTCACTTATGGAAGTTCTCAAATTCTTGAACTCTTCAAATGATTTCTGGTGTATTTTTCAATTGATATGGAGGCCCCTATTTATAGTTGTAGGGAGAGAGATCTAGAGCTGATGTGGCACTATCTCATTGGCTGTTGGAAATTGATATATATCTTTTTGAAAGATATATACTTGTTGCCAAAGACTTTTAATGTTTATCATATAATAATATCTTTATTATTTAAATATTTTATTTAATTTTGGATTTCATAAGATTCCAAAACTAAATAAATATATAAAAATCCATAAAAATATTATTTATAATATTATAAAATTTCGTCACCTACACCAGAATAATCAACCGTGCTAAATCATACTTGGAAAACTAAGTGTTCTAGTGATTCAAACCACTCCATCACTTTGACATCCTTGACTTAGTGTTTCGATTTTCGATACATATAATGCATGAATACAAAACAGTTCATTAATAATATTTGTAATTATAATATTTTCAATTTTTTTCTAGCCAATTTAATACCCAAATCCAACCTCATATGGGCTATTTTCATATATATTTTTAACATGGTTGCACATGTATAGTGTTATTAGTGTACATGTATAAATTTGATAGAACACATGGTACTGGACTAGTCTGAAAAATTTGGGTGTGTTCTAATTATAAAAAAATATTAAAGGTGGTTTTTTATTTTTAACAATTAACAGATTATGTTATAATTGTAAAATAACTGAAATATGGGATTTTTAATGCAACTAACTCTAAATAAATGATATGAGAAATTAAAGTTAGTTATTCTTATTAATGCATAAAAATTAGAATCAATCGAACAGATCTATTTTGGAGTCACAATAATTGATGGAGGTATGCATTATGTATGCTATCAATTATCAATACTAATGACTTAATTGTATCTAAATACACTTAAAACAATTTAATTGATAAATTGAGAAAATGTGAGACGTGTATTTATTTGACAGCATGTTTTTTTTTTAACGGAAACATTTGTATTTATTTATTTATTGGTTATTCGACTTGTCAAAATGGGTTAACCTGTCGAGCCGGCTTGTCCTCGCCCCATTTCGACGGGCGGATAAATCAATGTTTTGAAAACTGGACCGGACCGATCGGTTCGGCTGGTTTAATCGTGAACCGGTCATTTATCTGGTTCAGTTATATACATACTACGGTTCATGCTTTGACCCGGTGTGAACCGGTCAAATCCAATTAAATGCCTTTATACAATGAACTCAACCAACTGGGCCAACACACTTTGTTGTGTTATTATTTGAATATTAATAATATATATATATATGCCCTAATTGAAATTACAAATTTACATTTAATTGAAATCAATGTTTAACATGCAATTAAAATAAATAGAGAGAAAAACTAAAATCTAAAATAGTGCTTGTGAAATAATGATTAGCAATGTTTTTAATTATTATTGTGTAGTATTCTTTGTAATTAATATTTAATTATTTGACATTTAATTATATATTTTCTCAAAATTTAGAATTTAATGTTCAATATTTATTTTTATAAAAATATTATACTTTTGACTACTTAACTTATGGAATAATTATCGATAAATTAAACATTTTATTTCTTTGCATTGATATAAACTTGATGTATGTTTTAAACTTATTTAATATATTTATCATGATAGTAATTTTTATAAATTTATTATGTTTTATTGTATATATATACATATAAATATCATATACCGGGTTATCCGATTTTTTCAAAACGGTTGAACCGATTGAACCAGTGACCCAGTGACCCACTAAATTGACCAGTTCGATATCCGGTCCGATTTTAAAAATATTGGAATAAACACGCGTATATATCCAATATTATAGAATTATGGAATTAATAATAATAAAAAAGTGAACTCTTACTAACACAAATTTACAGACAAAGGTGATCACCAGAGCATTAATGCAGATCATCATTATTCGATAACAAAACCTCGATACAAGCTAAGGGGTCTCCAGTTACATCAAAATTGAGCATTTTTTTATGGACAATGCTAAATGGCACAAATTGTACCGGAATAAATGTAGAATTTAATAAAATTTCAATGTAAAATCACATTATTATCCTTGATATAATTTTGATTAAAATTTATTCCCCATTTTCTAAACAATTTCCCAATATTCAATTTGAATGCATGAATGGTCAATAATGCATGAGATTCATCCCACATTTTCTACACCAATTTCCTAGTACAATGAATTTGTCTTAAAAAAATAAAAGTAGAAATTAAACCACTCAAATTAATATTTGTACTTGAACATGAATATGATATTTATATAGTGTATTTTGTTTTAAAAAAATATAAGGAATGCAATTAATATAGTATATTTTGATTTAAAAAAGAAGCCATCTATGATTTTTATTTAGTCATTAGGAATACAAGTCAATCTAGCCAGTTTATTTCATTTAGTATTGCAACCTAAGTTACAATTTGAGCACTAATGAAGAAACATGAGAGAAGAGGAGAGTTGTTAACAAGGGGAAGTCAAGATTTTTGGAGCTGACGAGCCACGACGACTTTTACTGGATGAGCATTCATTGTTTAACTTGTACAAGTTATATCTTGAGGAAGTTTAAAAGATAAAGGATGAAGAAGCTAAAAATATTCCGATGATTGATATTACCGACACTATCGATGATTCTATTTCTAATATATAAGTGTCATATAGCAATTATGTTGTTTTTTTACCTAATGAAAATGCCAATGAAAATTTTGGCTTAAGCATGTAAACATGCTATGAATGAATTATATATTACTAAATATATCATATTTTCTCATATGTTATCTTCGTTAAATTTTCACGTGATGTGCAATCAACAATTTTTAAAATATTTTTTAATCACATAATCATAAATTGAGCAAACATTTGATTAATTGAAGAATTGAAGTTCAAAGTTTAATTATCTTCTATGAACATTTTTTGATATATAATAAAATTGAACTCACTGCCATACTATGAATGGAATAAAACCATAAAGTTAATTATCTTATAAGACATATTTGTACGTTTATTAATCAAATAATCATAATTAAGTTGTGCTAATAAGTGATTAATTAAAAAGTTGATTTTAATTATTAAATGGTGGGAGAGAGATATCAACATAAATTAATGGAATGAGAGAAATTTAAAATTTAAAATTCTTTTAAAATAAATAATCTAATAAGGATAATTTAGTCATTTAACATAATTATTTACAATTTGTGCTGGCACAATTTGTGCCAAATAGAATTATCCTTTTTTAATTTCCCCTCAAATACTGAACTAACAGAACAAGTGAATTTTTCCTAACACAACACCATACTTCATATCTTCTATCCCCAAAAACCAGAATTGATATTACCTCAGTCTATGAATTAGCAAAAATTTAGTATACATCTTATTCTAAAATATTTTTTTCCCACATTCAATCAATTTTCACTAACAAGAAAGCCAATGCTATTAAATTATAACAATAAATTATCTTTCTTTCTTGATTTTGTTATTTATATAGCCTATAATGTCACAATTAAATATAAATTAAATATAAAATTTGAGTAAATTACATTTTTGGTCCCGTAAGAATAGGGTCCAAACACTTTTAGTCCCACAATGTACAATTTTGGTCCCAAATTTTATTTTTTCGACACTTTTGATCCCACGGTTTATATTTGGACATTTTTAGTCCCAAAAACTGATGAGACCGGGATGAGCACTGAGGAATTAAACCCGGAATTGCAGATGAGAGGTCGTGGCCATGCATGGACGTGCAATACATAATTAAATCAGCTCATGGACGTGCATTACATAAGTAAATCAGCTTGATTTAATTATTTATCCTTTAGTATAGTTTATTTAATTTAATTTAATTAGAAGCCCAATTTTCACAACTTGTTTAGGTGTTATTGGGCCAAGGGATTTATTTATTTTATTTTTAAGTATAAGTTCGAAATTACAAGCCCAAAGACTTGTGAATTTCGTGCCCTAGGATAGTATTAAAGGTATTTTCGTTCATTTTGAAGATTAGACTGGATTTGAATGAAAAACAGCTTTACGCTTTTCTCCCGTCTCACAAACAAACATCGGTTCTTTGGTAGAGTTTGGTTCTGGCGATTCCAAGCTTGAAATCTATTGTCTCGTTTGTGATATCTCGTAGTATCCAAGTTAGACAGCCATTGAAGGTTGCTCCATAGGCGCGTTCTGAGTTCTCGTCGATTCGGGGTTCGTTTCGGGTAAGTTTCACCTATCCTTTTCGTTTTTCTTCATCATCGATCCTTCCACCATCACCACAGCCACCACCCACGTCCATAACATTCCCATATCATCATCAACACCCTCAAAATCGTCCCACTTCAGATCGAAACCCAGATTCACCGATTTAGGTCTAAAAACCCTAAATCGGGTCAGAAACTTCCAACCATTCGATCTATTAAACCACTTGTGCAAATTAGCTGAATTTTGGATATATTTTGCATCTCTACAGATTGTGTCTTGTGTTAAAATTTGAGCTCAATCCGAGGTCGTTTGCATAGGTTTCTGTTCATGTCTTTATTAATTTTTTATTGTTCAGTTTTGTTTGGATTGAATCAACCATATAGTTGTCGTGTGTTCGTTTCTTTGCTTCCGCGTATTGATTGGCCGCATCAAAAACGCAGCGGCAGATTTTTGGTAACAATGCTGACGTTATTTCCAGTAAAGATGATGAAAGTGAAGAGTTTTACTCTCCGAAAGGCTCCATTAATGGCAGAGATAGCTCGATCGGAACCGGATCAGCTTCTAGAAAAGCTTTTGCTGCCATTGAAGTAGAGAATTTTAACGGCTCCACTTCAAATTCTTCCTCTACTTACTCTTCTTCTGTGCCTGGATCGGGCTCTCCGGCGCACTCTGCGTCGGTTAGTCTTTCTCCGGCGAATAATCCGAGCCTGATGAATTCGGTACCTAAGTCGCCGGACCTAATCGAGATTCAGACTGTTGCACCTCTGTCTCCGCAAATTCCATCACCACCTGAGGCGCGAGCTTCGTTGCTTCAGGAATCGGCATCGCCATCGCCGCCGAGCTCATCTTCACCAGAAAGGTATTCGAGGAGGAGCGAGGAAATTTCTCCGAGAAATTCAAGTCTTTTAGATCAGAATTTGGAATCTCCGGCGAGAATTAATAGCCCTGTCCATCATAACGCCACTGTTAGCCCAACACCGCCGGAAACACTAGGTTTGGAGCTTGCGGCATGTGAATCTCCGTCGCCGCTAACTTTTTCACCGAGGAATTCTAATACTTCTGATCGAAATGTCGAATCTCCGGGGCCGCGTATCACCAACGATATCCCAACCTCGCCGGAACTAGAAGTTCAGAGCTTTTAGAATTTGCGTTGCCATTTCCCCTGAGTTCATCGCCGAGGAATTCGAATGCTTCGGACCAGAATTTAGAATCTTCGGCGGGAGATAACATTCCTGTGCAGCATACTACTCTGACTCCGCCGGAAATACGAGGTCTAGAGCTTTCAGAATCTGCATTGCCATTGCCACCGAGTTCATCATCACCGGAAAGATGTGCGAGGAGGAGTGTAGAATCATCGCCGAGGAATTCGAATGTCTCGAATTAGTCTGCAGAATCTCCGGTGAGAAGTAACAACCCTGTCCATAACCCCAATGTTACTCCACCGCCGGAATCTGCATCTCTGTTCTCGCCGGATTTTGACGCTTGGGACTAAAAATGTTCAAATATAAACTGCGGGACCAAAAATGTCGAAAAAATCAAACTTGGGACTAAAATTGTACATTGTGGGACTAAAAGTGTTTGGACCCTATTCTTATGGGACCAAAAGTGTAATTTACTCAATTTGATTTGAAACACTCAACTTGAAAAAAAAAAAAAAGGACATAAAACTTGTGGGTCTAGACAGGCGCAAGCAAGGCCTCATTTTTCATGTGACGAGCTTACCAGCGTTGCCCCGCCATAGGGTGGGCTTGGAACAACCACCCCCGGTTGCGAGCCCATTTTGACAGATCTAGTTATTACTTAATTATTTATTTATTTATCTATTTTTTGGGGAGTGATTATTTGCACCACTAATTTTACTATTTGCACCAAAAAAGAAAAAAATAAAAATAAAATAATTTTAAAGTTAATTAAATGTCCTTTACTTAAAAAAAAGTCAAGAGTGGTTCGAAAATGAAATTTCGAACTCACCATGTCTGTTTAAAATTTAATTTTCGAATAATCAAGATTTTTCGAACAACCATGGTGTGTTCAAAAATTTATTTTCGAACGAGCTCCATGAATTTTTATTTAACTACCGTTCGGAAACAAGATTTCGAAATCACAACATGTTTATTCGAACACATAAATTTGAACGAAACGTGATTTTTTTTAATTTTTTTTATTAGTAAGGATTTTTAAGTAAATTTATAACTAAAAAAAAATAAAAAATAATTTATGGTGCAATGGTGATGTATTTAGGTTTTAGCAACTCCCAATTTTTTATTTTTTATTTTTTTATGGGAAGTTAGTCCTCAATCTTTGTTATCGAAAACCCCGATTAAACCCTCTTCATTCATTTATTTGCTTGTTATCTAAATCGCAGTCTTGAAATGATGATTTCTGCGGTAGCTCCGCCGGCAGCCTTCAGTTCCGGAATTTGTTTCCGCCGCCACAGTATATCGAATAATTTGGGATTTTCTGGCGGCGGCTTAACTTCACCTTCCACAAAGCTCTATTTTTTGTCCTCCACTGCTTATCCCGTCCAAAAGGTGAGCTGCTATCTTGATTAAACTGTGTAAAAATCCATCTATGTATGTGCATATTTCATTTTTATCTTTGATTGGTTAGTGTACGTGGCTCAATTTTTGTGAAACATCATAAAAATGGTGAATCCCCAATAAAATGTACAACTGCACTCTACTTAGGTTACATTTGGCTGAAGGAGTTGAAGATGGATGGCAGTAGCTCATAGATTTGAATTATATGGGATTTTAGATCCAGATTTTTGAATTATTTGGGTTTTAAACCCTCGTATTTCAAGTCTAATATTTTTTAATCCTTATTTTTGCATCATGTAGCAATGGAATGTTCCCTTGGTTTGCACAGTGTTTGATTTCGTCTCTACAGACTCAATATTTAATTACAATAGTCTGTTATATTGTAGGAATAGGAAATAAGTAGAATAGCATGAGATAAATTTTACCTATATCTAATTTGCTTACTACACTATACGCTGCAAAATTGACTTTCTAGTTCTCTTAGCATTTGATGTGAGAATAAGTAGATTACCTAGATGGGAATTTTTCGGAACCAAGTTTATTTGGGGGTGCTTACTGCGTTGAAGCAAGCCAATAGTCATTGCGAATCTTCTCGAGTGTGCACATTATAGTATGCCTGCAGGAAGTTAAATCTTCAAATATGCAAGCTATTGTAGAAATGGTGTATGGAACTCCGCCCTTTCTGGGGAGTCTTACCCATTCTAACACTGCATAACTCGCAGGTCTCTTAGCAAATTTTTGATACTACTAAGCGCCGCGAGTTCTTTTTCGTATAATGCGTCTGCTAGATTGTGCTTTATACTGAGAAAGCTTACTTCAACTACTGTCCTTCTAAAACCTTTGAAACAATCTAATGAAAAGCATTCTTTATGTTTTGTAAGTGGGCTAATTCGTTGATTGACATCTAGTTAACCATATTAAATTGCTAAACCACATTTCACCGAGAGCTTGCTTGTGCCACTGCCAGTATATATCCGTGCTTCTACTTGATTTGAACTTAAGCAACTTATTGTAGATCAATTAATCAACTAAAAATATAATCTCTATGGGATGATACATGATGGGACTTCCGAGGCAACAAGTTCACCAAAATATTTCTTTTGTTCTCTGATTAATTGGAAAGGTTGCATGAATAAAATTCTAACATATATGATATATAGTCCTAGTTTTTACAGAAATCCTTGGTATTGTTGCCCGGACTCTCTTTTTGGTGAATTTCTTCTGTGGTGAGGCTTGCACTTCAGAAATTAAATCATTATTAGTATACTGATTTATTCTCAGAAAATTGAGGTGCCTACTGGGGAAATGGCTATGGCAATCTATTGCCACAATCCTAACTTTCTAATGTCACAGTCATTCCTTAACTAACATTTTCTGCTGAGATCATATGGAATATCAGTATGAGTCTGGTACTCTCAGTGTTACATAGTCATGCTAAACAACAATTGCTATTTAACATTAATTTTATTTGGAGAACTGATGCAGAAAGCAGGTAGTGAATTTCCCTCTATGCAGCTCGAGGGTCTTCCACATTTTCTTTCCATTTGAAATATGAAAGAGATTAATCATATTTCCAGCCCATGGAAACTATAATATGGAAAATATTAGTTTATTGTTTGCAAAATATGGAGTCTGCAACAGACTATTAAATAAAAATAGGCTAGAAAGATAAAAAGCAGCTTATCATCCATGTTCTACTTTCGTCTTCAAGATTTTTATTAATGTAGTTCATTCATTTCTCTTTCCAATTTTGCTCAGCAAGAAGTTAAATTTTGAAAGATTATTTTATTATCTCATACTTTCTTCACAAACTGGAATTTAGGATGTGGTTCTGAGCTTCCAAGCTTTTCAGTTCAAGCTTCTAGATAGACTTTCCGTGCATGCCGGGGCTACAAAGGCTGAAAGTTACATTGAAGTTGATGATGAGATACAAGATTTAAAGAGTTACATTGAAGGTGATTTGGCATTGCCTTTCGAGTCTGCCGTTATCTCAGATCAAGAGGCAAAGACATCAAAAAAGGAAAAGAATCCAAAGCCGCTCAGCGTATCTTCTGCTGCAAATACATCAAAAAAGGGAAAGAATCCCAAGCAGCTTAACAGTAGCGCAGCACTGATCAAAAGCCCTGACCATTTTCAAGTTATCAGATATCCTCTTAGGACGGAGGCTGCAATAAAGGCAATGCTGGAACGTAACACTTTGGTTTTTGTTGTTGACAAACGTGCTGATAAGAATAATATCAAAGACAGTGCTAAGAATATGTTTAAGATACCCATCAAGAAAGTGAATACATCGATCATGCCTGATGGAAACAAGAAGGCTTTTATTATGCTGGCACCGGGTTGTAATGCTGCGGACGTGGCAAAGAGGATTAAAATCTTGTGAAGATTATACATGTGATTCTGACCAATTCCTAGTTTTTTCGGATTCAGGTATCTTCTCTTCAATAGCTGTTCGTTTTCTGTAAATCTTATGGTCTGTATCAAGCAACATTTGTAGGCTGCTGCATCTTGTTTGAGTTTTCAGGGTATCTTCAACCATGGCCGTTTTCTGTAAATCTTAGTGTGTCTGTATCAGGCAATATCAAGCATTTTTGCTTCCTGCCCTGAGACAGAACATTTATAGGCAGCTGCATCCCTTGTTTGAGTCTTTGAGGCTGTACAACTGACAAATTTTGCCCTCATACGAATTTTCTACTTTAATTGTGTGATAATAATAATCATTACTGAGTTTGTATATTTTCTGTAAAGTTTTATATAATATTAGCATTAGCCTTTTAAATTATTATAGAATCTTATGAACCTTCTTTTAGTTATTACCGAGCTTTAAAATAACTTTATAATTTTTTCGGATTTGATTTTTTTTTTTGAGGAGATATTTGAATATTGTATGAATCTTGTTTTTGTTATTACATAGCTTTAAAATAGTATTTATTGTTAAATGTTTTTGGAAAAAAAATATAAATTTCTCGAGTTTCTCATATGAATTTTAAAAAAATTATTGTTAAATTCTAGAGCTTTTTGTTTAAGTTTTTTATATTTATAAGCTTTGTTTTATTTTAAGCTTTCTAGAACATTGTTTTATGGGTAGGTCTTGTGTACACTAGTTGTACATGTGGTCAATACATGTTGACTAGATTAACGCGCGTTGATCCGATCAATGCGTTGATAAAAAATCCGTTAAAATCAGTATCAATTATAACACAAAAAAGTATTATTCAAAAACTCAAAAATATCATTTATATTATTAAAAAGTATCGGTTAGAAAAAAAATAAAGAAAAAGTTGTCAAAATGAGTATCAACCGTAACATTAAAAAGTATCCCTCAAAATTTAAAAAGTATCATTTGTATCCTTAAAAAGTATCATTTGTTTTGATGATTTTTTTTGTTAATACGTTGAACGTCTGATGTACAGGAGAATTTGCGCTGTTTTATAGATTTATTGTCTTTTTTTCATTGATTGTAAGAATTTGCGCTGTTTTATAAATTTATTGTCTTTTTTTTTTTCATTGATTGTAATCTTTTTTTTTATCCATGTAAAATAGACTTTTATAAACTAATTGATGAATAAGAGATTTAATTTGTAAGAGTAAAAAATAGGCAAAAATTTCTCTACGCTAGTTGTACATGTATATAGGGTTATATCAGACGGTCAATGCGGGTTAATACGAGTTGACCCGGTTAACCCACAAAAAATTAATAATAGTGATACTTTTTAAGGATATAAGTGATATTTTTTGAATTTTAAGTGATATTTTTTAGTGTTACGATTGATACTGATTTTGATGGGGGTTTTTTTTTTCGTCTGGCCAATACTTTTTAAGGATATAAATGATACTTTTGGTCTTTTAAGTTATATTATTTAGTATTGCGGTTGATACTGATTTTGACGTTGATGGGTCAACGTGCGCTTTTCAGTGTCAATCAGTCAACACATTAACCCGATCAACGTGTTTGATGGTGGCACTAGTGCACATAAATATGACTTCTAAATAAACTAGCATTTCTCCCGTGCGATGCACGGAAATATCATATACCTATTTTAAATTTAAATCATATGAATTTAAATAATTTTAAAATTTATGATTATTATTACATAATAACAAAAATATATCCAATGAATGATATAGTGAGTAATAGCATAAAAATAAATATTAATACTAACTTCGTAGTCCAATTTTTGTAAGTATTAATTTATCATTTCATTTTTATATACACAATTCACTTTTGAGTATATTTGTGTATGTATTTTTAAAATAGTATCAAACACAAAAATATAATTGTTTACATCACATAAATTATATTTTTCAACATGTTTAGTAATAATTCATTTCATTGAGGTTTATTATATAGTGTTTTGCTTATAAATTTTTTTCTTTAATCTTTTACTTAAAATACAAATAATCATTCTTAACAAAATTTAAAAAGAACTGTTCTTTTTAAATTGTCCCAAAACGACTATATATAACTAACTTAACATGAATATTATATATATATATAATAAATTATAAATTAATATATACTAATACAATATAGTTAGAAAATACGAATGTTAACAAATTAATAAAATTCTGCAATATGAAAAATGTTAAACAATCAATTACTGAATTAATGAGTAGTAGAAGTTTTAATGTTTAATTATATATATGAAGTAAATCAAGTATCTTCTATATAATTATATTAGAATTAAATATTTTAAATTTTCCTAATAAAAATATTAAATATTTAAATACTCATAAAAAAATTAAAATATGATTTTATTGAATATAAAACAAAAATTTATCTTTTTATTAACATTGTAAAAACTTGTTCAGGTGCAGTTGCAATCTGTACATTACAAAAATATCTAAATACAACAAACGCTATCACCTGATACAAAAATGTGAAATTGGCCGAATAAATGTACAAAAATTGTGACAATTTCATACAAAGTCCAAATTCACTAATTTTGAAATATAGGGATTCATATATTTTTCTCTCATGCTTCTTCCACCACTCAATATTTTCAGCTTCGGTGTTGATGAATGTCGCTAGATTTCATCCATTGTCCAGAGTTCATCTGTTTTTTTTTTTTTATCGAATTTTTATTTTCATTTTGTATCCAAAGTAATAGTCAGATAACAACACACAAATTCAACAATGAAAAAAAATTAAAATGTAAGAATGTTGTTAATACCTCATCAATACAATCCAAGTTGAATAGTTGGACCAGAATTCAAGAACATGAGAGATCATGCTTCACAAATCTGCAGTAAAAAAATATAATTATTAGAGTTCAGAAATCTGAAAACAAAGAACACTCCATCAACACTTATATATAAAAGATCAATAGAATAAAAAAATAATCATCAACTAAATTTACGCAATTATAATTTATATCATATGCTTAATTAACGCAATCGGTGACAAATTAAGCAAATTGATGGAGTTAATTTACGTTGGTTAATTAATGCATTAATCAAGTTAAATATATAAAACACCATAAATTATAGATATTATAAAATTGTGACATGTATACATGCACATTAAATGTCAACCAATTTATATATAGAAACTTTCAATTTATATAAACATAATTATATATTTGCTTTAATAAAATTATTAATTATCAAAACATGATTATGGCAATTAAGTAATTGCGAAAATAATCGTGTATATATATATTGAGTAAATTTTTAATAACTGTCGAACTATGTTATTATATAGAGAGAGATAGAATATATTATATCTATGTATATATATTATATTGCTATATTGGGTTTAAAAATATTATTATATTACTGTATATTAAATTAGATATATAGATATAAATCATTGTATAATATTATGTGAAATATAAGTAAGAAAATAAATGAAGGAAAAAATGACGAAAAAATAACACATTTTGATGATGATAGTTTTTACATTTTAGTGACATATTGTATATGAATCAACAAAATATATAACAATATGTAATTAATTTGTAAGACTAAGGTTAACTAAAAAAACAATTAATATGTAATGCATTAATTATACATATGATTTTAAATTAAAGTCAAATATCTTTATTTATATAATTTATATTTATCAGATTTTATAAATAAATGAGTTTGTTTACATATACGGTAGTGAATTTATGCAAAATAACAACTAAAAACTTTTATCATAATTCTAATCAAAATTGGTTAAATTTGTAAATGTAAAACAACATGTTCTTTATCCATATATTGAAAAATACAAATATATTAGTTTTACTATTTTGTGAAAAAATGTTAAGAAATAACGTCATCATCAATTCATGCAAATGTCTATGATGAAGAAATTAAGATGCATTACAAAAATAATACAGTAACTATTAACATGCTCAATGTTTTTTTTAAGTTGGGTGAAGTACTATGAGTATCGAACTCAAAAGGTCTCTCCCATGCACCCCTATTAATATACACATATATATACAATAATATATATATATGTATATAATCCAACTAATTAATAACTTAATATAATTTTTAATCAAATAATAATTTAAGAGATTAAAAAAGGTATGGCCAAAACAAATTAATTGAGCATGCTAATAGTTGCAATATAAGTTATAACTATCTAAAACAATACAACTAAATGAACCACAAAAAAAAAAATTACACTAATAATGAATATTTGCTCTACAATTATGATCCACAATCCATAAAACTCGGCCATACAAATACAGTCCATAGAAATCAGGAAAAAGTAAAAGAAAATACAATAGATCAAATAAATAAATATAAAAACAAAAAGAATAAAACGGTAGAAGAAGTCATTTTGGGAACCTCAACCTGCTCTTCTCCAATTCCTCATTACTTTTTCTCTATCAACACGGCAACATTAGAATAATAATAGCATTTATAATTAGGAATAGGAAGAAAAAACTCATGAATAGATTCATGGCTGAATAAATTCTAGAACATAATAATCGAGCATTTATGTGATTTTGAAGGCAATTTTATTGGATTTATCGAGCATGAAAAATTATTGCATTCTATTATCTCTTATATAGAGATAGATATATTATTGTGTTCTTAATTCACAATAATGATGATTAATTATGATTTGCTTGATTTACGTTCATAATTAATACGATTGTTTGATTAAATATTTTTCCATATATATTATGGATTGATTGCAATTAATTGATCAAAGTTTTTCTAATTAAATATACCTTTTATTAATTTAATGGCATGCATAATTATTCTTAAAAATGATTGGAAAAAAAGGTGGTGTGTGACTTTATTATTATTATTATTATTATTATTATTATTATTATTATTATTATTATTATTATTATTATTATTATTATTATTATTATTATTATTATTATCAATCAACTTATTATTGTAAATTGGTAATCAGACATAAAATTGATAAACGGGTGTGCATTGTTAGGGGATTACAATTATAAAAAATTAAAATTAAAATTTTATTTTACTCGTAATTTGATTATTAAAATTAAAAATTGAAATTAAAATTTTATATTCATTAGACATTTAATTAAATGATTATTGACTTTTTTTTATATTTAGTAAAAATTACAAATACAACACACACACACATATATATTATATTACTATTACAACATGTTAATATTAAATATATTGTATATATTTATAATTTTATATAATTGATATAATTAATATATAACTAATCTATATATATTACAAAGTTAACATACTATTTTTAGAAAGAGAGTTTTGGCGGGAAAACAAAGAGTTTGCTATTTTGAAGACCTTTGTGTTATTATATATATAAAGATAAGGATATTTTTTCCCGGTGATTGAAATTCCGGATAACGTAAGGTATTGAATAACTGAAAAACGATAATCCGTGCTCACAAGTGTTTAATTAATACTGCTTATTAATTGTTCTACGATATGTGTGGGACAGATGTAAGAACATAAAATATAAAGCAGTAAAATATGCACGAGATTGGTAACCCAGTTCGGTTAAACAACCTACTCTGGGGGGATTGCTCCCAAACTTGAAGATTCGACTGTTACTCCTTCATTAAGTGTATTAGGGTTCTTACACATACATGACTCCCTCCTTATGTCGCCTGTTCTTCTCCACGAACTCTTTCGCTAGCCGAAAGCTGTAAGATCCCCTTAAAACCGTGACATTAGACTCCCTCTAGCTGCCCACGACTTCAACTTACAATCTCTCCCGAGATTGCGTACAAAACAGAATTAAAAACCCCTCACGTGTTTCACTCGAAAACACTCAAAACTATTCACGTTGAACTGTTTTAAGGAGCAACTACTAGTAAATACTTGGGACACAAACCACAATGACTCTCAAATAATATGCTCAGAGAATCTAAGAAAACGTCCACCGATTGCACAATGAATCGGTCTTTATATAGCCTTCACTTCACACTTGTCGCCGATCTTCATTCGCCGCCAATATGGTAAGTGTATTGATGGTTTGTGATCTTCCCAAACGTGTGTAGATACTTTCCTTGGATAGGAGGGTTATTTGCAGCTCGGTATCTACTCCACAAGGCAGTCAATCGAACATATCTTGCCTTTCACGAACGGATCCGCGCAAGATCTTCTATTTATGGAAACTGCCATATAAAAGTGTCCCTAATTCTGTCTGGGACATCAGAGGGAACAGTTTGCCAACTGTTCTTCTTTTCTCGCACAGCGGAATGAATAGCTTTGGGGACATACCTAAGCACACATTGTTGACCATATCTTACCAACAAAACAACACGAACACTTAGTGCATAACTGTGGCACTAACAATCTCCCCCTTTGGCGTTTATGGTCGACAATTATCATCTCAATCTGCACAACACTTGAATCAACTTCGCAGATTAAAAATATATCAAAACATGCGATATATTTAAAAACTGTCTGGGACAGTTCCACGCACACTTCCCCTGAGTCTGATCTGGGAGTGCCTTCAAACATCACGAACATTGTTTGCGCGGTCACGACCGCATTGTCTGGTGGGTCAGAATAAGTACAGACAAACAGAAGTAAAAATGGGGTAAACAAGCATCCCCAATAAAATTGTTTGACAACAAGATATAGCAAAAACAACAGAAGAGCACACAAGCTCTTTAGCATTAGCAACAGCAGCGGCAGACAGCAGCAACAGAGTGTCCTTCACTCCCCCTGTCTTCCTCTCCCCCTTAATTGTTGCCAAAAATGACAAGACCGTTCAAAGCGGGGAGGCATCATCATCTGCATCAACATCGGCAGGAGCAGCAGCGGCGGTGGAAAGCTGATCAACAGAGGGTCCAGCAGCAGCATCAAATGGTGAGGCAAGGCCAAGAGCCCGAGCTCGAAGGTCAATCAGGAGAGACTCCAACTCCTGCTCTCGAAGCTTAAAAGCCCTGATGGACTTCTTCAGCAGCTGCACTTCACGCTCCAGAGACTTTATGTGCCTGTCAAAGAAAACAGAGGTGACAGACAAATATGGAGCAGATCTGTTTGGAACAGAAGGTGGCACAGTTCCATCGCTAGCAGCATCATCTCTTGCAGGGATATCTTGGGCATGCTGGGATGAAAACAACTTCTGGCTGATTATGAGTGGGAACGCCTCTGGCTCATAAAAATCATCAGCATTCACAACATCCTGCTGAGCCATAATCAAGCTGAAAATCAAGCCAGGGAATCCAATCGGTTGCTAACTACGGGAAGACTCTGCATGGGCCACAACATGCTCAAAGATGAGCTGGCCAAGGTTGAACTCCATCCTGGTTCCAACCTTAAACAACAATAGACCAAGGGGCTTTCCAATCGTCGAGTTGTGTATGCTGGGGATCCAATTGTGAACCGCAATTTTGTGAAGTATTGAATACTTCACGCTCAAGTTTGACGCCAGTAAGACACGGCTTGATGGCCACACACACCGACTGCCTCCAGTCAGCTCAGCAGCAACCTCATTCAAATCAAACATTGGGGCAGAAGCCACCACATGCTCACGACCCAAATATGCATCTATCACAGATGGAGAAAAAGGTATCCAATGACCCCACACAAAGACAGCAAAAGCATGCTCAGATGATGCATCACGAATGGACTTAGATAAGTTGGCATAAAATTCATGCACAATTGCAGCAACAAAGGGAGGTGCAGTATAGACAAACTTCTCTAGTCTCAAATCATGCAAAAGATCAATAACCCCAGTACCTTCGACATCAGCCTTAATCAACTTTCGCTCAGACACTAAGGAGCGGCCAACAACCAGCTTGAATTGACTTTGGTGAAAGGCAGAGAGGAACTTACTCAAATTATAGACTTCAGATTCTGAATCAGATCTGTCAGGGACATCTGCGGCGACATACTCTGCTTCATCATCAGAGGGAAAAGGAGCTCTGGCTTGCTTCATCAACGGTCGGTGATGACCCGACACCAACCCCATCCTTTGCTCAGACAAACTCCGTGTAACACGGCGAGCAACAACAACAGCAAGCTTCTTAGATGGAGCTTTTGAACCAGAAGCTTTAGAAGATTTGGGGGCTTTTGAGGGCGACCCCTTCTTGGCAGCAACCTTCTTAGACTTGGAGGTTTTGGTAGAGGGCCCCTTCTTCGCAGCAACTTTCGCTGGCACCTTTGATTTTAGGTTGGCGATAGGAGTGTTATCTTCATCATCAGACATCGGAGGGGTGACTGGAACATCTCTCAACTCCAACTTGCGTTTGGTCCCGCGAGTTTTTGTGGAGGTAGCTTTTCAATTTGGTTTAGGTGGAACAGAATCAGCCTCAGGAATGGGGGAATCTTCATCGAGGAAGGAGATATCAACATCTTCTTCACCTTGACCTTGATCAAGGGTTTCATCAGCAACAGCAGGTGACACTTCACCTAGGGAAACTTGAACAGTGACAATGGGCGTGTCACTAGACAGCGGAGCACCGGTAAGAACAGAGGGTTCTTGAACAAATTTCAAAGCATCAAGGGATGCAGCATAATCCTCAATTAAGGAAGAAATATCAACCACCACGGTGGCAATAGAGGCTTCCACCAATTCAACATTCTCCAGAGGTAGCGATGGAGGGTCAACAGAAACCCTAGGAGAGGGAAGAACCACAGAATCTGTCTCAAACACAGATCCAACAACAACTTCAACAGATGGTGCCACAAAAAGAGGCACAGAAGCAGGGACATCTGGAATCGCCTCAATCGGCTATTCCAAGACAGGGGCGATAGAGCCAAAAGGAGCAAACACTAATGGTTTTGAAAGCTCACCCAATTTACGCCACAAATCTTGCGTAGAAATTTTAGGCTTCTTGAATAGAGAGGGCTTGGAAGACTCAGATTTGTCCGCCATTGATTTCTGAGAAGGAAGAGTCTTGAGAGTAGAAAATTCAAGAGAAAGGCTTGAGGAGAGAGAATTTTGAAAAAATTCTGTTGCCTTAATGAAATTTGAACAGTAGATTTAGCCCTTAATTAGAGAATTTAAGTTGGAAATTCCCATAACTGTCACATCTCATAAACAGCACCCACTGCTCGTTCTTGGGAAGTGGAACCGAACTCGGCGCGGGAAACAAGGATCCACTAGCCGTTGAGAAACAACTGCTCAAACTGTCCCAACATCTGTCTGAGACATCCTTTGGCACACAACACATCGACCACACCAACTTGGTCAATTTACTCTCTCTGTACACACATCACTGATCAAGACCGTACAGAGAGGCTTCTCACAAAGGAGAAGTTCAGAGAACACAAAGACCCAAAGAGGATCTAAGTGTTTCAAACCTTGCATTATCAAGTGCCTTCATAAAGATATCCGCAAGTTGGGCTTCAGTTCTAACATATTCAATTACAAGCGATCCATCTTCAACAAGTTCACGGATGAAATGATGACGGATATCTATCTGTTTTGTTCGTGAGTGCTAGACAGGGTTTTTTGAAATGTTAATTGCACTCATATTATCACAGAAGATGGTAAGGATAGATTGTGGCACACCATAGTCAAGCAACATTTGCTTCATCTAAAGAAGTTGAGTACAACAACTTCCAGCCACAATATATTCCGCTTCGGCAGTAGATAGAGAGATCGAATTCTGCTTCTTACTAAACCATGAAACCATGTTGTTTCCAAGGAAGAAACATCCTCCAGAAGTACTATTCCGATCTTCAGTACAACCAGCCCAATCTGCATCAAAAAATCCCACCAAATTAGGGTTTGTATCATAGGAAAACCAAAGTCCTAACTCAGCAGTACCTTTTATGTACTTGATTATGTTCTTGACAGATTTCAGATGACTTTCTTTGGGATCAGATTGGTACCGAGCACAAACTCCCACACTGTAGAAAATGTCTGGCTTACTTGCAGTAAGGTAGAGCAAACTGCCAATCATACTCCAGTACAAGGTTTGCTCAATAGACACACTGGCTTCATCTTTTGACAACTTTAGAGTTGTTCCCATCGGTGTTCTTTTCGGGCTGCAACTATCCATACCAAACTTGCTGATCAAGTTCCTTGCATACTTTGTTTGAGACACAAAGATCCCGTCATCCTTTTGCTTCATTTGAAGCCCCAGAAAGTAGGTTAGTTCACCTACAAGACTCATCTCAAATTCAGAAGTCATGTCCTTCACAAACTCGTCCACCATTCTGTTTGAGACAGATCCAAAGACAATATCATCGACATAGATCTGGACAATGATCACATCAGATTTTTCTCTTTTGATGAAGAGAGTTCTCTCAGCTCCACCACGTACATATCCTTTCTCTAGAAGGAACTTGGTTAGCCGTTCATACTAAACTCGAGGAGCTTGTTTGAGACCGTAAAGAGCCTTTTTCAGTTTGTATACATACTCAGGATGGTGAGGATCTTCAAAGCCTTTGGGTTGGCTAACAAACATGTCTCCAGACAAATACCCATTCAAGAAGGCACTCTTCACGTCCATTTGGAATAATTTGAACTTCATCCAAGCAGCCATGGCAAGGAGCAAACGAACCGATTCAAGACGAGTAACGGGAGCAAAGGTCTCGTCGAAATCCACTCCTTCAACTTGGGAATAACCTTGGGCAACAAGTCTTGCCTTATTTCTGGTTATGTTCCCTTCTTCATTGGTTTTATTCTTAAAAATCCACTTTGTGCCGATAACATTAACATCTTCAGGTCGTGGAACAAGATCCCACACTTCATTTCTTTCAAATTGCAAGAGCTCTTCTTGCATGGCTTGAATCCATCGGTCATCTTGCAATGCCTCCTTGACATTCTTGGGCTCCACAGTTGAGGTGTAACACACATTGGCTATCAATTCACGATAGTGCTTTCGAACTCCTCTTGTTCGAACCCCTTCACTCATATCACCGATGATATCGGATGCAGAATGATTCTTCTGAACACCTTTGGAAGGTTTGTAAATGTCCAGTTTCTCACTACTTGCTTCTGTCGGGATACTGTGTTCCGAACTGTCTGGAACAGATACTAGAACATGGATAGTAGCATCAACGCTTTCCTCATCAATCTGGGCAGCAGATTCTTCCAGATCATCAACAACAATATTAATAGACTCCATCACAGTCTTGGTCCTTTTGTTGAAAACACGGTAGGCCCGACTATTTCTCGAGTACCCGAGAAACATACATTCGTCTCCTTTGGCATCAAATTTACCAAGCTGCTCTCGGTCTCGCAACATGTAACAAGTACTCCCAAAGATGTGAAAGTATTTTAAGTTGGGCTTTTTCCTTTTCCATAACTCGTAGGGAGTAACTCTCATCTTGGGTCTGAAGTACACCCGATTAATGACATGACAGGCTGTATTCACCGCTTCAGCCCAAAGGTTGTCAGGGACAGATTTCGCCTTCATCATGACTCGGCTCATCTCTTGAAGCGTCTGATTTTTCCTCTCAACAACACCGTTTTGTTGAGGTGTTTTTTGTGCTGAGAACTCTTGACCGATTCCTCTTTCTTCACAGAAACATCTGAAGAAAGCATTTTCAAACTCACGACCATGATCACTTCTTATTCTTACAACATTGGTTCCTTTCTCTACTTCAAGCTTGAGACACAACTTCTTGAATGTCTCGAAGGTCTCTCCCTTGTCTCTTAGGAACTCCACCCATGTGAATCTAGTGTAGTCATCCACACACACAAATATGAACCTCTTCCGTCCAATACTTTCAGTTTGAACAGGCCCCATCAAGTCCATATGTAACAGCTCCAAGGCGTTTGAAGTGGTGATCTTTTTAACAGATTTGTAAGATGTGTGAATCTGTTTTCCAACTTGACATGGTCCACATATTTTCCCTCGATCGATACTCAATCTTGGCACACCGATCACAGCTTCAGTCTTCACGAGTCTCTGAAGTTTTCGAAAACTGATATGGCCAAGCTTTTCATGCCATAAATTTGCTTCACAAATTTGAGATCTGAAGCAAGTCCGCTTCATATTATGGAGATAACAGTTGTCCCTCGATCTGTCCCCGTCCATCAGAAGAACAGTTTCTTTGTTCTTGACAAGACATTTGTCTCGAGTGAAATGTACCAAGAGACCTTGGTCACACAACTGACTAATGCTAATTAAATTAGCTTTCAGTCCTTCTACAAGCAGCACGTCCTCCAGGTTGGGCATTCCATGCACATTGAGACATCCACGGCCAAGCACTCTACCTTTAACACCGTCTCCAAAGGTAACCGTTTGATATGAGCAATCTTTTTGAATGTTGCTCAGCATGCTAGCATCTCCGGTCATATGCCGAGAACATCCGCTGTCAAAGTACCAGCTACTTTTCGCATGAATATTGAGGGCTGTATGAACCACATAATTTCTGTGGTTGTTCCTAGATCTATTCCAGACATTTCTTCTGGGAAACTGATTAGATTCTCCAAAGCCCCTTATTTTCATCCTTCGGAGGTCATTGATGTAGTTTCTGCAATGTGGTCGAATGTGACCAGGTTTCTCACAGTAATGACACACAACACGTGTCTTTTGAGGAGACTTCCTTCTCTGCTGCTTGTTCTTTGGCTCAGCTCTCGATTCTGGCACTGTTGAATCTTTTGTTCCAGAGGACTGTCCTTGACAGAATCCATCATAAGTATGACCACCATTGTATCCGAGCCCCGAATGATCCTGAGGGCTCTTTTCCTTGGAAAGAATCTCATCCAGTTGAGATGATCCAGAGTTCATCATCTTCACAAGCTTTTTCAAATGTTGAAGCTCACCAATCTGAGAGTGACTGTTGTTTCTGAACTACAGCAAGTCACTTTGCGCTTCCTTGAGACGAGTGGCAATATTATCTCTTTCTTTCAAGAGATCGGCATTTTCTTTCATCAGCTCTTCATTTGCTTGAACCACCATCATCCAACTCGTATGAAGTTTTTTATATGCTTCCATGGCAGATAATTCAGTGAATTCTTCTCCATCACTGCATTCAGACACCTTGTCATCCTGACTGTCAGGAACAGACTCAAACACAGTTTCTTTGACAGACTGTATCATGAAAGCAATATGATTGCTCACACATTCTTCATCACTTCCGCTATCATCAGGGTCATCACTCTCACTGAGAGTAGAACAATATGATTTGTTCTTCTTTTTAAGAGTATTGGCACATTCGGCTTGGTAGTGACCAAAACCATCGCACTCTCTACACTTGACATCTTTATGTTTGTCTTCATTTGAATCTTCATCTTTTGATCTCCGAGGTTTAAAAACCTTATTTTTTCCAGAATTATTTTGTGAGGACTTCTCATATCGTTTGGCAAATCTTGAGAAGTTCTAAACAACATAGCAATTGTCTCGGCAAGATCATTTTTGTCAGGGACATTGCTTGGCACATCAGTACTAGAACCTGCCTGAAAAGCTATGCTTTTCTTCTGCACTGTCTCATCATCTATCAGCCCCATTTCAAATGTTCGCAGAGACCCCATCAGCTCCTGTAACTTCATCTTGCTCACGTCTTTGGCCTCTTCAATGGCCGTGACTTTATACGCGAATCTTCTAGGCAGAGATCGCAAAACCTTTCGCACAAGTTTCTCTTCAGAGATCGCATCTCCGAGGGAAAAGCTTTCATTAGCGATGTCACAAATCTTGGCGTTGAAATCAGCAAGTTTTTCACCTTCATCCATCCGAAGGTTCTCAAATCTGGTGGTAAGCAGTTGCATTCGAAAGGCACGCACACTGCTTGTTCCTTCAAACGTGGTCTGCAAGATATCCCACGCATCCTTGGCTTTATCGCAGGTGGATATAAGCTTGAAGACATTCATGTCAACAGCAGAGAAGATAGCGTTCATGACTTTAGCATTCAGCCCCATGATATGGTAGTTGGCATCCTCCCATTCTTCTTCCGGCTTCAGCACTACTTTACCTTTATCATCCTTCTTGGTGGGAGGCTTCCAGCCTTCAATCACCATCTTCCAGGCCCGTTCATCAATCGAACGTATGAAAGATGTCATTCTAGCTTTCCAGTAGGCATAATTGTTGCCATCCAGGAGCGAAGGTCTCACCGTCGAGGCTCCTTCTTTCATTGTGTCCATCTCGGCAAAACAACACAAAATACACGTATTAAAAACCCACGATCACACCTTAAGAAAGGTGACCTGCTCTGGTGCCAATTGAAAAATGATAATCCGTGCTCACAAGTGTTTAATTAATACTGCTTATTAACTGTTCTACGATATGTGTGGGATAGATTTAAGAACATAAAATATAAAGCAGTAAAATACGCATGAGATTGGTAACCCAGTTCGGTTAAACAACCTACTCTAAGAGGATTGCTCCCAAACTTGAAGATTCGACTGTTACTCCTTCATGAAGTGTATTAGGGTTCTTACACATACATGACTCCCTCCTTATGTCGCCCGTTCTTCTCCACGAACTCTTTCGCTAGCCGAAAGCTGTAAGATCCCCTTACAACTGTGACTCTAGACTCCCTCTAGCTACCCACAACTTCAACTTACAATCTCTCCCGATATTGCGTACAAAACAGGATTAAAAACCTCTCACGTGTTTCACTTGAAAACACTTAAAACTAGTCTATCACGTTGAACTGTTTTAAGGAACAACTACTAGTAAATACTTGGGACACAAACTACAATGACTCTCAAATAATATGCTCAGAGAATCTAAGAAAACGTCCACCGATTGCACAATGAATCGGTCTTTATATAGCCTTCACTTCACACTTGTCGCCGATCTTTATTCGCCGCCAATATGGTAAGTGAATTGATGGTTTGTGATCTTCCCAAATGTATGTAGATACTTTCCTTGGATAGGAGGGTTATTTGCAGCTCGGTATCTACTCCACAAGACAGTCAATCGAACATATCTTGCCTTCCACGAACGGATCCGCGCAAGATTTTCATTTATGGAAACTACCATATAAAAGTGTCTCTGGTTCTGTCTAGGATATCAGAGGAAACAGATTGCCAACTGTTCTTCTTTTCTCGCACAGTGGAATGAATAGCTTTGGGGACATACCTAAGCACACATTGTTGACCATATCTCGCCAACAAAATAATACGAACACTTAGTGCATAACTGTGGCACTAACAATAACTAATCCCAGTTTTTAGGAAAATTAATTTATACATGAATGGACGTGAATATCGTAATTTCTTATTCCATGTAAAATTTTGAAGCATTATAGGCTCCTATATTCGGTTGTCATTAATGTAAAGTTGTCATCTTCTATTTAGAAAATGTAAAGCACTATAGGAGCATTTATATGCTTATATTTTTTAAATGTGATTTCTTTGAAAATGAAAAATAACAAATTTCTTATCATCAATTTAGAAAATATTGAGAAAAATATCATGATTCTGATTTAGTGCTTTGATTAAATTAATAAACTAAAGAATGTAATGATATTTTTCTCATTAGAACGTAAGAGGCGGCAACGGTTCCGGAATCGGAACTGCATTGTCAAATCATAGTTATGGTACGGTTTCAGAATCGGGAACCGTCGGTTTCACGGTTCCAGTCGGTTCTAATTTTTTTTAAATATAATATTTAAACTTAATTTATAAAATAATTACAAATTTGAATAGAAATATCCACAAATTAAAATAACTCAAAATTATGGAATTATGAGAGTTCCTTAAAGAGAAATTAGTGTATTAATAACTAAATGTCCATTATCCTTTTATAGGATAAATTAAACCATTACCTTTCATAAAAAATCGATATGCGACATTTGATTTGGGAGTTGGGACATTTCTTTTTGTCTCACATTGGTTTATATCAAAGACAATTAGTTAAATTTTCTTCTAAATTGATATTGAACCTTTGTTACCAAATATTAATCTTAATAGAATATGATCACATAAATTATTAAAATGACACCACGATTTCTAATTTTTAGGAATGGGTTGAAATTGAATTTTTCGTCTCATGATAATATGATATAATTGCTATTGTAATTATTTAAATAAAACTTTAAAAATAATAAACTAATAAATAAAAATTATATTAAAGAAACTTGAAATTACAGTTTAATTAAATTTCAAATAATCAACTCCACATTTGTATTATTCAATTGATTTTGTTTATCATATGATTCATAAGAAGTTGGGAGGTCATTTTTCCATTTTAATATTAAGGTCTATATAAATTGACAAGTAATAAATTTTTTTATATTGATTAATTTAAATAAATTATTTTTAGGGATGAATTTATATATAGGCAATTTTAAATATAAAATGGGGTGGTTGGGCAAGATTTAAATGTAGGGAGTTATTTGGGCAATGTGTACTTGTAGTGGTCCATTGAATCTGATTTTTTGTCTGAAAAGTTATGACACAAGAATAAGATAAGTTTTGACTTCAATTCAACTACCAAAAAGAAATATCATTATTAGGGTTGAGAAATTTTAAAAGAAATCTCTTTGCCAAAAGAACGACCCCCTCTCTCATCAAAGCCATTTTATTTCTTTTTCTCTCATGTCCTAAAAAAAACAACTGAAATCGTGAATTGAAGAAGAAGAAACACATTTTAATTAATCGTAGTATATTGTAAATTAATCGTAGCATATTGTAAATTAATCACAGTACATTTTAAACTAATTGTAGCACTTAAAAATTTAATTGTAGCACTTTGTAAACTGATCGTAGTACATTTTAATTAATTATAGTATATTATAAATTAATCGTAGCACATTTTAAACTAATCATAGCACTTAAAGATTTTATCATAGAAATTGAAAAATTAATCGTAGCTCACCAAATACTAATCGCAGCCTTTAGAAAAATAATCGTAGTCTTAAAAATAATTATAAAAATTAATCGTAGAACTTTGAAAAATTAATCGTAGTACTTTTAATTAACTTACGATTAATAGGTTAATTTTAATAATTAGTTATTCAAAGTAATCGTAAGTGGTTACGATAAAAAAATAATCAATGTAATAATAAGTGGTTACGATTCAAATGTAATCATAAGTGATTCAAATTTTAATTTAATCATAAGTGATTAAAAAAATCAATGTAATCATAAGTGATTCAAAGTAATTTATTAAATTTTACGATTATAAATGGCTACGATTAAACATTATAAACATATAAAAATGGCTACCTAAGCCTACTATTATTTGGTCTAATTACTGAATTTAAAAATGACTATGATTAAACATATAAGGAACATAAAATGAGTTTACGATTAAATTTGAAAATTAATCGTAGACCATTTTCAAATTTTTATAATTATAATTAATCGTAGGTCATTTTAATTATAGTCATTTTAAATGTAACATGACTAATGTTTCATTTTATTATACTAATATAACTAATCGTAGTCATTTTAAATGTAGCATATGTTATATTTGATTAATCGTAGCCATTTTAAATATAACATAATTAATCATAGGTTGTTTCGTGAATTCATAATTAAGAATCAATTTGATTATACTATAGTATATAAATTGTTTTGAGAATTCATATCGATAATCAATTTGATTATACTATAGTGTATAAGTTGTATAGTGATTTCACATGTGAGAATCAATTTGATTATGCTATAGTATATAAATTATTTCGAGAATTCATAAGTGATAATCAATTTGATTATACTATAGTGTATAGGTTGTATAGTGATTTCACATGTGAGAATCAATTTGATTATACTATAGTGTATAGGTTGTCTCACGAATTTATGATCGAGAATCAATTTGATTATACTATAGTGTATGTGTTATTTCGGGAATTCATAATCAATAATCAATTTGATTATACTATGGTGTATATGTTGTATTGGGATTTCACTTGCGAGAATCACTTTGATTATACTATAATATATAAGTTGTTTCGGAAATTCATAATCGAGAATTAATTTTATTATATTATAGTATATAAGTTTTTTCAGGAATTCATAATCGATATCGATTATGAATTCCCGAAAAAACTTATATACTATAATATAATCAAAGTGATTCTCATAAGTGAAATCCCGATACAACATATACACTATAGTATAATCAAATTGATTATCGATTATGAATTCCCGAAACAACATATACACTATAGTATATTCAAATTGATTCTCACATGTGAAATCACTATACAACCTATACACTACAGTATAATTAAATTGATTACCGATTATGAATTCTCGAAATAACTTATATACTATAGTATAATCAAAGTGATTCTCGCAAGTGAAATTCCGATATAACATATACACTATAATATAATCAAATTGATTATCAATTATGAATTCCCGAAACAATATATACAACTTTTATACTATAGTATAATCAAATTGATTCTCGATTATGAATTCTCGAAACAACCTATGATTAGTTATGTCACATTTAAAATGGCTACGATTAGTTATATTAGTATAATCAAATGAAACATTAGTTTATGTTACATTTAAAATGACTGTGATTAAAATTAATGGCCTATGATTAAATCTTTAAGTGCTACAATTAATTTACAATATGTTACGATTAATTTACAAAATGCTACGATTAGTTTAAAATGTGTCACGATTAATTTACAATATGCTACGATTAAATCTTTAAGTGCTACAATCAAATCTTTTTATTTGTTTACAAAGCCACGTGTTGACTTTTTTATCTTAAAAATAGTCGTAGGCCTACGATTGATTCACAAAGCCACATGTTGAATTTAATTTAAAGCTACGATTGTGTTATAAGATTGATTAAAAAAAATGCTGCAATTAATTTAAAGCAACAATTTAAAGCTACGATTGCTGACTTAATTAAAAATAATGCTACTACAATTTAAAGCTACGATTGTTAACTTAATTAAAAATAATGCTATAATTAATTAAAAGCTACGATTGTATCATACGATTGATTGAAAAAATGGTATAATTAATTAAATGCTACAAGTGTGTCATACGATTGATTAAAGCTAGAATTATTTTAAAAATAATGCTACAATTAATTAAAAAAATGCTACGATTATATTTAAATGCTATGATAATATTTTAAAATGCTACGATTAAAAATACAAGACTACGATTAATTAGTATGCTACGATTATTGATGCAATGATTATAAATTTTTAACCTATGATCAATATATAGAGGCTATGATTAATATCACCAATGATACGATTACTTTAACTAAGGCTACGATTAATTCTTAACCTAAACTTAGTTTAATCAAAACTACGATTAATTATAAATAAGACTATGATTAATTTAGAAAAGCCTATGAGATGCTGGTCTCTCCCTCTCGCCTATTTTAAAAAAATCATAATCGTAGCTTTGATACAAAATAATCACAACACTTTTAAAAAATAATCGTAGCATACGATTACCTTTTTAAATTAACCGTTTCTTTTTAAATATAATCGTAGCATTTTTAAAATTAATAGTATATGTATAATTAATTTTTAAAATTAATTGTAGCTATTTAAATGTAATCAATAACTGTAGCTTATAAAATTTAATCATACGATTTTTAAAAAAAATAATCGCAGGCATTACATTTAATCGTATGCATTAACTGTATAAATAATCGTATTTCAAATATTAATCGTAGCCATTACTTTTAATTGTATTTCAAATTTATAAATAATTGTACCCATTATAAATACAATTGATTTGAACTCACATACAATGTATTATATATATATATATATATATATATATATATATATATATATATATATATATATAAAGGGCCAAAAATATCCGAACTATATGTCCAATCCCACCTAGACGTACGAACTATTTTTTGGCCCAAATACACACTTAAACTATTTAAAAAGTACAATTGGTCTCCTCAACTATTCAAAATATATCAAATTCACACTTTTCATTTAACACCGTTAACTTTTCCCATCAAATAAAATGCCCATACCATGTATTGTGGTATGGTTAGAAAGCCCTCATCATGGACTTTCTAATTATACTCTCAATTTGTCAATCGGGTGTTAAATGATAGAATAATTACACGGAGAAATATTGATGACGAGGGTTTGTATTATAAATTAAATTTTAAATCTCGATACCAATTCGATGTTGGATTTTGAAATTAAAAGAGGAGTTTGAAACTCCATAGTGTGGGCTATTTGGCCGTGGTTTCAATTTGTTCGATCGGAATTTATAAATGATAGAATTGAGCTTGATACATTTTAATTAACGGAAAAAATTAACGGTGTTAACTTCAAGTGTCAATTTGTTCTTTTTTGAATAGTTTAGGGGGGTGATTGTTCTTTTTAAATAGTTTAGGTGTATTTTTGGGCTAAAAAATAGTTCGTACGTCTAGGTAGGATTCGACATATAGTTTAGGTGTTTTTTTGGCCTATATATATATTTGCTGTGTAGTAAGTAATAAATATCAAAGTACACTTACCCAATGATTGAGTGTAGAGACCAAGTATGTCATAAGGGTAATTGAGACATTTACAATCCAAATTACCTACAAAACTCCCTATTTTTAAAAATTACTTTTTTTTTTCCCAATTCCTATTTACTTTTGCCCATTTTTATACATTTACACTTATTTTTATCGAGTAGATTTATCCACAAATTAGGAATTAGGAATCCAACAGATAATGAAATTTCTATTAAGATAAATTGGTGGCAAGGATGAAAATATCGCTATCGCAACATATATCACAACTTCAATTTTACGGATATATCGCCGGATATATCGATATCGCAGAAAATTGAAAAAAATGACGGAAATCATATTAAAATCTTGGAAATTTAGCAAGAAATTTTAGGAACTATTATGACATATTATTATGCACATATTCCACTAAAATTTTTGATAGAATTGTATTTTGAAAGCAAACATATGAATAATGCATTATATAAATACCGTCTGAAACAATACATTTGACAAAATAATACATAATACAGCATAAAATAACTAAATAAACATTATAAAGTACAATTAATATCAAAATGAGGATCTATGAGGTTCAAATATAGTAGATGGAATGCCATCTTGTTCTAAACAATATTGGTACCAACTCATCACATTAGAGTAATTATGGATATAATTATGCACATGCGATTGATATGTTTCTTGATTTCTTAGATTTCAATTTCGTATGATATATGGGGAGAAAAACTTTAGTGATTTGTCTATCATCATGTCCCCTAACTGAAAAAATAAAGCTGGTGCATCTCACTTTTCTTTCTAAGACATCCGTTGGTTTCCCGGTTTTCTTTCTCTTATAATTTTTTGCAAAGTGAGTGTCTTTATAAAGCAAAGAATATTTCAATTCAAATATTACATTGTAGATCTAAAAAAGACCACAAAAATATATAGTATTAAATAAAAATCAAAATATATTATAGATATATAAAAAAATCGTGATATATTGCGATATTTTGCGATAATATGCGATATTTTGCGATATATTGCGATAATATGCGATATTTTGCGATATTTTGCCGATACTCGGGAAAAAAGATATACTCCCCAATATCCGTATCGCAATGTCAATATCTGCAATATATCCACGATATATCCGCGATATTTCAATCCTTGATTGGTGGAATCATAATTCATGACCTAATACCCGATAAACCAAATTATTACCTTTGATATAATATCGACGTTGGACATTTGGTTTGAGAGTGTAAACTTGAAAGTTGAGAGTTGGAACATATTTTTTGTCCCCCTTTGGTTTCATATAAAAAACAATATATTAGACTTTTCTTATAAAATAATATTGGTCTTTGGTTATCATTTCACAAATTTATCTTTCTAGTAATATCTCATTATGAGAATCTCATATTATTTTTATGGATTCCTAATTTGTGAGTATTTTATTTAAGTTTGTACAAGTTTAACATAGTGAAGTTAGAAAAGAAAAGAAAAAGAAATAGGCGGTTCGTGATTAGAACAACCGATTCCTGATTCTCAGTTTTTAGAACAGGAACCGCACCATCGAAACGTGGTTCCAATTATAGTTCTGAACCGTCTTCCACGGTTCCGGTTCCGAAACCAACGGTTCTGGTTCCGAAACCAACGGTTCTGACTTTAACCAGCGATTTCAGAACCGTTTGTCACCTCTATTATAATGTAAGTAAAGATTTAGCTTTTTTTTACTATTAAGTCTTTCTTTTTTTTTTGGTTTAAGAAACCACATTTTTAATCGATCTTTTTGGCAGCAGAGCCTGAAATGTTTGGAATCATGGTGGGAATTTTCAAATTTCCACGGACATAGGGAATCATAGATGGAATCTAGTGATTTCTATTTAAAATTATAAATCTATTAATTTTTTTTTAACGAGACGGTGTAACGGATCACAATCCGTTAGATGGACCAAATATGTCCAAACTCGCCCACACCCAACCCGTCCATTTCTGCAGAGGCTCTTGTTATTTTTTTTTCCGAATTTTTTTAAATATTTATTTTGTATCAAGTACAGAGCACAAATCTACATGTTAGCCTCGAGCAAGTACATTACGTGAGACGCTATATAAAAAAAAATTCAACATATATATATATATATATTTGTAAAAAAACAAAATAAAAAATTGAAAATTGAAAATAAAAATGGAAAAAAAAGGAAAAAAGTGGGTGGCCATTGAAAAATAAAATTGAAAAAGAAAAAGAAAAAGAAAGACCACTAAATCAAATATAACATTTGTCTAATGGCTTGTGATCTGTTATACGGTCTCATACTCTCATTTAAGTTTGTACGTTGGAAATAATCCTTTTACATTTATTTGACAAATTGCATTGAGCACTTTTATAAAAACACGATTATATATATATATATATATATATATATATATATATAGAGAGAGAGAGAGAGAGAGAGATGAGATCATGTGAGAACCACACCCCCCTGTGAGAACTGAGAACCAATCTCAGCCACAGATTGCTCTGATTTGGACGGTTAAGATCTGTCTCAATATTGAAAAAAATGCGGTGGCATATTTGTAATATTAGCGACTTTTAATGAAGCAAGAGTATTTTTGTAATTTAGAAAATCTGTTATATTTGGAATGAATCTCCTTCCATCTGCAATTCGTTCTTCTTCAACTCTCCCCATTTTTCTTCCTCGCAATAGAGGGCATCAAGCAAAGATTTTTCTGCATTTCTGCATCTCGGTTCTCTGTTCATTATACAAGAAAAGAAGTAGCAGAAAGTAAAGCATACCTATACCCCATTGTTTTCTTCTTTTATTTTCTCTCTCTCCCCCTCTCTCTCTCTCTCTAAAAAGCTTAATTTGCTGGTGGTTGTTTCTCTCTCTGAATCTGAATGAGGACTGTGGGAGGGAGTCAGTTCTAAAAAACAAAGTGCATGGGCTAACCATCTTTTGTGAGAAAATTAAATTTGTTTGGGATTGAAGAATAGTAAGTATTATAATAGAAAGGCAAAAAAGGGTTTTCAATGAAGACTCTTAGCAGAGGTGATTATGAAGTTTGGGTGGTCTCTTTCTATATTGTTTGGCGGTTTTTAAGCAGATGATGGGCTAAAATGGAATTGAAGTTGGGGTGGAGGCACCAACCATGGAACTAGGTGTAGTAGAGATTGGATAGCGTGAGAGGAAGGGTGTTTTTGACTAGACGTGGATGCCGCGGTTAATGATCGAGGAGGAAAACTTGTTTGGTTTAGGGTGTACTTTAGCACTACTGTGATCTATTTTAGCACTGTTGTAACCTATTTTAGCACTACTGTGAACTGTTTTAGCACTGCCATGTACTTTAGCACCACTGTGATCTATTTTAGCACGATCGTAACCTATTTTAGCACTAGTGTGAACTATTTTAACACTTAAGTTGACGAAGCTTATTAAGCTATTATTTTGAATTTTTCACTATCAGTACTTTAGCACTAATGCGATTGTGATTGATTTATTTCTTTTGTTTCACTAGATATATATATGTTTGTTCGTGATATGAAAAAATCTGGGCAAAGCTGAATGGCAGCGGCTCATTTATTCTTAAATCATTTATATATTATCGTATTTGCTTTGCTTATTTGACCTCTGGGATATGGGAGATTACGATATGAATATTGTGTGTGTTTGTTGCTATGAGAAATAGAATGTCAAGAAATTTAGTTTATACGGTTGATGAGAAATCTGATGATGTTTTGTTGAGCGTTCTGCTGCGATCTTGGATTGAAACAATTAATGAATATAAGTAGTTATATTTCCACATTTTTCATCTGTAGGAAATTAAAGGATATATAGTTTCTACCATATTCATTGGCTAGTATCGAGCTGATATGTGTGTGTCGATCTGGATTTGTGGTTTTTTATTTGTTGTTAGCATTGTAAAAATGATTGAGTATCATAAAGAATATCTCGGCAATAGAGTATTTTGCACGATGAATGCAGCATTTGCAATAACCAATGAGTATTATAAAAAACATTTTGTTAACATGTACTTTAGCACTACTGTGATCTATTTTAGCACTGTTGTAACCTATTTTAGCACTACTGTGAACTGTTTTAGCACTGCCATGTACTTTAGCATTACTGTGATCTATTTTAGCACTGTTGTAACCTATTTTAGCACTACTGTGAACTATTTTAGCACTTAGGTTGACGAAGCTGATTAAGCTGTTATTTTGAATTTTTCACTATCAGTTTTATATTTGAAAATATATATCAAAATGTAGAAAGAAGAATTTTAATTTAAAGATTGTATTCCCTCCAATCTCAAATATGTACACATTTTGTATTTTAGCATCACAACTCACGATTATATATTAATATAGTATATATTATATTATGAAAAATCTCAAACTTGATTAAATAAAAATGATATAGGGATTTAAAAGAATAACTCGTTTTCTAATATAAATCCTAATCTACGTGAAATGCCAAAATTAATTGACTGAAACGTACGGGGGGGGGGGGGGTTTCAATATTTCATGCTCAAATCTAAACATTAATTAGTGATATACGGATCCCCGAATTAGCCTACAAAATCAAATAATTATATTTGTGAAATAAATGTGTGTGTGTGTAAATACATAACACATATATTTATGTATTAATTATAACTTAAAAAGATGTCTTTGTACGTCATGAGAGGAAGTAAAGCGATGCATTTCTGACTTTTTGTAGTCGTTTCTACTTGCATAATTGAATGCAAACTGTCCTATATATAATATATGTTACTTGTATATTATTTGGATATGAGATATTTGACTTTAGATTATATCTTAATAATTCAATAATATTATAATTTCTATATAAATATTATTTTGTTCTTTTTTAAAATTATAATTTTCGTGCTGATATATATTTTCAAATATAAAGCTGAACTTTTTAAAAATAAGTCATGTTAGTGCTAAAATAAGTCATGACAGTGCTAAAATAAGTCATGACAGTGCTAAAAAAGACCATAACAGTGCTAAAATAAGTCATGACAATGTTAGTGCTAAAATAAGTCATGACAATGCTAAAAAAAGGCCATGACAGTGCTAAAATAGGAATCCAAATATAATTAATTTGTTTGATGACACTGTTAAAAGGCCATGACAGTGCTAAAAAACGCTAAACATGGGTCATATTAGTGCTAAAATAAGTCATAACAGTGCTAAAATAAGCATGATAGTGGTAAAAAAGACCATGACAGTGCTAAAATTAAGCTTTAATTAACTTATGTACAATGCCCGTATTATATGTACAAAATACAAACAAGTGTAGCAATTCTACAGTCGACTGTCATTGAAGTACTTGGCGAAGCTATCTTCCTTACTACAGTATGTGAACATAACTTTGTAGACTTCAATCAATAGTTTTGGGAACCATCTGCTGAAATACCGATCAAATCCTTTAGGTACCGGTCTGATTAGTTCCTGATACGAACACGACAGGGAAAGCGTCAGTGACAACTAAAAGAGGAAGGTCTGCAGCACGGGAGCTTCCATCGAACTCACATTTGGCTGGCATAATATTTTCAATGGAAACTAAAATATTTTGGGTTAGTTGGAATTGGATGGATTGTATTAAAATAACTCCATACATGGATAGAATGAAATTTTGCTTAAAATGAGCTCAAGATCTAGAATCCATTGTCATGTGAGATGATCTAAATGATTTCAGTGGATTTTATATATTTCAGAATCCTTAATTCCATAATGATGAATCCAAAAAATGCCAAGTTACTCGACAATGAAAAGCATAAGGGTGCAAACCATAGCAGTACCTGAATTTTGGCAGGAATCTCCCTGTAATGATTCAACTTGTTGCGCATGACTCTTAGTAAGTCACGAACACTATGAAACCAACGACGATAGAGGGTGGCTAGATACGAAGGGGAGTTGACGGTGAAATTGTACTTCGCAAAAAGAAAGCTGGTTTAGGAGTTCTTGTCATGCTAAATAAGGGTCATGTTAGTGGTAAAATAAGTCATGACAGTGCTAAAATAAGTCATGACAGTGCTAAAATAGGGAATGACAATGCTAAAATCCTAAATTGAAAAATACACGCGTGAATCACATATACATTGAAATTTTCAATTTTACCCTTACTAAGATTCAGAGGCAGCGAAGTTGGACGTTATTACAATTATGCCACCGCATTTTTTTTATTTTGGAACAGATCTTGGCTGTCTAAATAGGCGAAATTGTGGCTGAGATTGGTTCTTGGTTCTCACATGGGGTATGGTTCCTTCTGGAAGCCAACCCTATATGTATATATATATATAGGGGTGGGGTTATATAAAAATAACCCCTTGTGTGAGAAATGAGAATACATCTCACACCACACATCCATCAAAAATCAAAGGTCCAGATTTGATGAAAAAGGCGGTGGCAATTCTGTAATATCTAAAAAGTTTTTCGCGCGGGGCATTAACGTAATTTGGTAATTCTTATAAAAATCGCAAAGGATTTGATAACAGATCGTTATGCTAACGAAGTATTCTCATCATGCTAACGAAGCATTATAGGTATGCTAATTAAAGTTTTCAAATATTATTAGCGAAAAAATATTCTAAAAATTAATTATAAACCTAATTTGATTTAATAAACCCTAATTAAATGGAAAAAATCATAATCGGATGAAATAAACCTAATTAGATGAAATAAACATTAATTAGATGTGGTAAACCCTAAATGAGTTCGAGCAAATCATAATAATAGTATATTTGTACTACGTTAGCATTATGGTTTTGTTTCGTCAGCATTACGAATACACTATGTTAGCATATGACAATACTCTGTCAACATACGTTATAAACCATAATTGGACGGGATAAACCATAATAATCAATTAAGAACTATTAACAAAAAATTAAATTTTAAAAAAATAATGATAATTATATGGAATAAACCATAATCGAGATTAAATAAACCATAATTGAGACTTAATAAACCCTAATAAATTTATACTATGCTAGCATTTATGATAATTCTTTGTTAGCACAACAAATACCTTATGTTAGGATATGACAAATGCTTCGTTAGCATACGTTATCATAATGCTGACGAATAATTATTATATGCTAACGAAAGCATTTACAACCTGGGCACGCGTAAAAAATTTTCTTTTTTATTTTTCGTTCATATTTTTTCATCTAAGCATAGCCTTTCGACATCTTAAATGAAAGAGCATGAAGAGAGCTTTAATTTGGTATATTTTTTGTTTGCATTGGATTAAAAACGAGCAAGTTATGGTCGGTTAAAGTTTTTAGGATTTTTTTTAATTGCTGACATCATCATTTTTAATAGGTTTGGACGAAAATAGCCCTCATTCCTTTTTTTTTTGCCCAATTATTTACGAAATTGCCACCTTAAATCTCAACCATTGGATCATTAAATTGGATGGTGTACAATGGGTTCTCATTTCTCACACCAACAAAGTGTTCTCATATGATCCATATCCTATATATATATATATATATATATAATAAATGAAAACAAAATGATTGGGGTATCATAACTTCACTAAGGAGGTGATTGGTGTGATAGAATGAAATTATGTATGAATGGAATGAGGGTCTAAATGAAATAATGATTCTTATGATTGGTATGTTACAGAATAAAGAACGGAATGAAATATCAATTTTTTTTATCTTATATAATGAATATTTTATGTAATTTCAAATTTTCTTATAATTAAATAAAGTGTACGTAGTAGCTAATAAATATCAATACATGCCTTAATTATATTTCCAAACGCCATTTTTCTTTTTTAATATATGATTTTTTCTATTTTTTTTAGCAAATTATAATTTCTTTATTTTATTGAAAAACTTTATTCTAAAGTATTTAATTAATCAATATATAATAATTTGTATAAGTTAATAAAAATAATTTTTATTTCATAGAAAAATACTTTAACATTTCTATTTTTTATTTGAATATATTAAATTATATCAAATACATAAATATTTTATATTGTATTATAACATATTTTTATGTTATATTTATTTCGGTATCACTTTGAGTTTTCTTCAACAAAATTATAAAAACTATCAAAATTTGATTTTAACACACATTTTAAAATTATCTTTTGAAAATAAATAAATAATATAAAAATAATTAAGAAATTATAATAATAATAATAATAATAATAATAATAATAATAAATTATTTAATTTAATTTTTTGATTTATTTTTGTAAATATGATAAAATAATATTATAAGACATGATCATGTATAAATATGTAACAGCCCGGTCCCGAGATAGGGATTAACGAATGGGGACATGGTGTTATTAAGGGATTTATGAATAAAGTCGGAAGATTAACGAAGATGGTTTACAAATAAAGATATACTTTGAAAGATAGGCGACGATACTCGGGATTACTCGGTTAAGAAGGAAACATGCTTTAGCGGAATAAAACGGCTAACTAATCAGATACCAACAAGCATAGACCCATTCATAGGTCAAAGCGAATAAACAGATATCAACGTGAATAAGCCTCTTCATAGGCGAAAGGAAAATATACTCGAGAAGCGGAAATAAAACTTAATATGCATCTTATATATATATAATCATGTATGAGGAAAATGTATAGAGTCTTGATAATCATAATAGAACTTGAACGGAATTAGAAAGAGTGTATCAGAGTAGCAGAACACATAATGGGATTTCAAAAGAACTTAGATAATAGCAAAACATCTTGGCAGCCAACCCACATCCACAGCCACCAACATCCTTAGCATCTCAACCTGAAAACATTTGAAAAAGAGGGGGCATGAGCACTAATGTACTCAGTGGGTTTTAACGAAAACACTTTAATAACTTCAAGATATCCAACAATTAACTGACGGTTTATGGAGAGCAAAACGCAAAAGCCCTCTCCATATCCGTAAAACCTTTTTCTTTTCTTTTGGGCCCAACCTGGCTCAAACCTGATGTCAACTGCACCCTTAGGCATGCCATAGGATAGAAGAGGGGTTACCTCAAATATCCAAACGAGTTTGCGAGGGAATTAACCCAGCAGTGACTCCCTTAAAAGTTCTGAGCTCAATTCCTGCTTAAGCGAAATGCTAAGTTCCTTCCTTCCTTAATCTTGCTAGCAAAACCAATCTTAGAGCAACGTCTAATGGCTAATCCTTTAATATAGCATGATCTCGGCCTATAAGGGATTTAACGCTACCCTAACAAGGCAATCCTTAATCCTTAACTATACGATCCTTAACAAAGCATAAACATTCAAATACAAGGAGATGAACGTAAATAAATACGAATTGTAACTAAAGACAATTCTAAATATCTTATGCTAAGCATAAACAATACTTTAACATTTCTAGCATTTCTAAACATGCTCGAGAGCTCAATTATAACATAATATCTTCCTTTCCTTCCTTCCTTGTATAGAGATCAATCAGGCAGAGCAAAAATACTTTATTGGATATCTCATTTGCCCCATATGCTTCTAGAGCTTATTAGCTCAAACTTTAGATGAGTATAGATTTACCCACCTCGATCACGGAGCGGAAGATGAGGCAGTGAGTTGATGATCCTTCTTCAAATTCCCACGAGGCTCACTCCATCCTACAAAAGTCGAATCATCGACTTAGCGACCTCCTTCGAAGATTTTTAACTAACAACATAAAATTAAATAATACCCAACTTAAATACCCTTAACTAGGACTTAAACATGCATAGCACGACTTTACGACTTTATAAGGTTTCGAGAATGATTTATTTGAAGAACATCACATCTTGATTTCTCAAGTTCTAGACGGAAAACAACTTGAAAATTTTACTCAAAATAAATCGGAAATAACTTGAAGTTTTCTAAATTTGAACTTTGAAATAACTCAGAAATAACACGACTCGAAAAGCTCGAAAAGAGGGTACGAAAATAGCCGGAAAAATCGGCGTGGAACAACACAGGGGGGAGGGCACTGCCGCGGCGCACCCCTGCGCCGCAGCGGGGCTTTGCTTGGCCGAGGGGGGTGTGGCGCGGCGGCGAACCTCTCCCGCAGCGGCGGCTCTTTCTTTCTCTCTCTTCCACCCAATTTCTGGGCAACATCTTCTGGGTTTCTTCAGTGTTCGTCAATTCCTTCGACGAACACGAAGGACACTTATAAAAATTTTTAAGAACAACATGCTTCAATAATTTAAATTAACATGAAACAGCATGCTTTAACTTAAAAAGAAATTTGGCATTATAACAGCATAAACACGATAATCCTCCTTAAATATTTAGAATAACGATGAAATCTTTAAATATAACTTGAACGGGATTTAAACGGAATAACGAGAATTATAACGACAGGAATAAAGCGAGCAATATAACGTAACATTATTAACTTGGAACTTCAATAAGAATCGAAATACAACTTTAGACGGAAGGTAAATGAGTAATAATGAAGAACACGAAGAACATGAAGAACGAAAAGTAAATGCGGAATTAAAAGATGGAAAAGAAATGGAATCGAGACCGACGAACAAGAATGGATGGGGTTAGGTGCGTCGAAGGAAGGTGGCTAGCTCGACATCTCGTCGAGTCGCAACGGCAGCAGAGCCGCCTGCTATGACCCAACGGCGCCCCTAGCACATTCCCTCACCGCATCCCTTCCACGCCACTCCGCTCGTCGTCTTGCAAAACACTCACGAAGAACGCGTTTTACTTCGACAGAACCTCGACTTTTCTCTCAGAGGTTTCCCACTCTCTTGGAAGTGAGTTTGGATGGTAAATGAGCAAATGAATGCAAAGGGGTGGCTTTGTATTTATAGAGGGGAGTTTGGCTTCCTTGAGAAGCCACTCCAGTGCGGAAACACTGCAAAAGTTACCCCGGGTTCGGTTAAAAGCTGATTTATTCGATGTTGAGATCCAAATGACCTCAGACACGAAATCTAAAAATACCGAAAGACTCGTTGGCTCGAATACTAGTGAACCAACTTGATTCGTGAAGAAGACGGGGTCGTCAGAAGGAAGATGAGCAAAGATTCCCTTTTTGGAATTACTTTTTACTATTCACTCAGACTGACAGATTTTGCTCCCGAGCGTTCGATTGACCTCAGAATGGAAATCCGTGAACGCCAACGGAATCCTTGAGTCATTTTTCATAAGAGGGGTCTGACAGAAGAAGACTTGGATCAACGAGGAGGATTTCATAAATTTCTCAAAACACGAATGCACGTAAAAGTTACTATTCATTCATCTTTTAAATGCGTTTTTCATCACCGAGAACTCAAATGACTTCAGAATTAAAATTCGAAAATATCGACATACTCCTTGAGTTAAAACCTTTATAATGAAACCACGAATGGTCTAAAGTCATGACTGACATCCGACCTCAATTAACCTTATTTAAATTTCCTCCCTAACTAATTAATTACCATTAACAATCCTCTAAACCTTATCCGAAAATCTGGGGTGTTACAAAATATATCATATATTAATTTTTTTGGTCTTTGGGAATAGCTAAACCCATGGGGGTGGGTGGAATGACTATTCCCCTTCTTTTGGGAATATAAATTCCATCGGGAATGATGATTCCCAATTTTGAATTATACCAATCGCCGGAATAGGAATGGAAATAAGAATGATCATTCTATTCCATTCCATTCCACCGTACCAATCACGTCCTAAATATTTACAAATTCAAAAATATAAAAAGCTTTTATTTCATTTTTATTTTAATAAAGATGAAATTTTAAGATCAGTCATATCATTTTATCCCAATTATGACTTTTTTGTTGGGTGATAAATGCATGCGCTCATTTTTTTAATAAATCATTTGCCGGTTGAATCAGGTTAAACTAGAAAATTTGTTCATGATGTGTTTTTTAGTGAGAAGTAGGGCTGTAAATGAATCAAACAATTCATGAGCTATTTGAGTATCAGTTTGAAAAAAGATCAACCGACATTCTATTATTTAGTAAATTACGAGCTGAACTCAAACTTTTTTTGAGCTCGATAAAATTAACGAGTCAAACTCGAGCTTAGGGGTGTTCGACTCGCTAAGTTTGCGAACAATTTGAGTTCAAGCATTAATGAACTTGTTTGAACTTCTAATCGATCTTATGTAAAAAAAAAAGAAAAATTAAAGTTTTCTTGACATGAAGCATCAACCTTGGTAAAAAAAAAATTCAAATTCACTCTCTTAATTATTCACTATGCACTAGGCTAGATCATGATTTTGTTAATATTGAATTTGATTTTTATTTTATGATGATTCTCTATAAATTGAATTTATTTAAATGTTGATCAATATATATTTATAATATATATATATAACTCAATAATTGATACAAAAAATAAACAACATTTTGTAGCTATGGCATAATTATTAATCAAAGAACATTAAACACAAATAATATTGAACAATGAATTGTGTTTAATAATGTTAGTTAAAATCTACTTCCTCCAAGTGTTCCCCTATATTTACCAGTGGTTTCAGCCATGCGAGAGTGGAACTTAGTGGCTCAAGCACTCATACCAATTTACAAAGACACCGACATAGTTGACAATCGAACTAGCCTCACAGAGAGATGTTCGGCCCAAAACTAGACACTAGAACCCTTAGCCCCTACAAACCCAACTATGGCACACTTATATCTCACAAAGACATACTGCTATAGTAATTCAACCGAGACGGTAAAATATACTCTCAAACAAGAGAGATCAATATGAAGGAGTAGAAGAAGAGAATCGCTTAGAAGCGGAGAAGAAGAAGAAGAAGAAGAAGAAGAAGAAGAAGAAGAAGAAGCACGAAGCCTACCTTACTTTTCTCTCTTTTTCTCTGACAAAGCACATAGAGGGAACACGAGTAAAATGAGAAAACTATGTGAGGATCTGCAGCTGTAAGACTTAATAAGGTGAGTATAAATACGGTTAGGGCACCATGGAAATGGGCTGAGCTGCATAAGGGAACTGGGCCGGTTCACTTGGGATTGGGCCACTCAAGTAATGATCCTAACTTTCAATGATCTCCATCTTAGGAACATTTGAGATCAGATTGTCAGCAGAGAAGACAGTTGTAGGGTTCATCATCGCCATACATCCCACGAGATCACACGGCATAACTATAGGTGAGATAGTTCCAGACACAAAGTCTGGATAAGATCATGAAGATCTAAGGAAATAACCTGAGACAAACCAAGCCTAATACACCAGACAACAACCTTTAAGAAGAAATAACACAAAAAAATCTCAAAGACTCAAAACTCGCAGCAAAACGCTTAACTTGGATCAAAATTCAAAATTTTCATGCATGTATCATGTTTTTTCAAGAGGCAAATATTTTGTGCCCATATTGATTAACTTCTGAAGGAATTTTTTTCAAGCAAAACAAATTCACTTTGAACAACATCCCTTATATAATGGAAGCACAAATTAATATGTTTGGTTCTATCATGAAAAATAGGATTTTTGCATAATTGTATGGTTGACTGACTATTTGAAAAGACAACATTTTCCTTAAAAAAAATAATAAATTTCAGACATAACTCCCTTCAACCACAAGGCCTCCTTGATGACTTCAGTAGCAACATACCCAGCCTCAGTGGATGAAAGGGTAACAATATATTGCAATTGAGATTTTCAACTTATGCAAGACCCACACAAAGTGAAAACATAGAAAGTAGTAGACCTTATATTATCCCTATAATTTGCATAATTGGAATTAACATAGCCACAAAATTGAACACCTTTTAAACACTTAGAAAAATTCAGACCCGTATACAAAGAAGACTTAAGATATCTCGGAAGCCATTTTAAAGCTCCTCAGTAAGGCATACTAGGATTAAACATATACTGCTCAAACAACTTATAGTATAAGCAATGCTAGTTTTAATACTACATTACAGAACCAATTGCATTACAATAAGGCACATTTTTCGTAGTATTTATTCCAAAAACAATCTTAGGAGATTGTTCCATAGCACAAAATGGGAAGCTAGAGGCACATTAACATATTTGGCATTTTACATAGAGAATTTACTCAAAATATTTTCCACACAAGGGTTTGGTTCAGCACAAGAGTATTATTCTTTCTGTCTCTGATTATATTCATGCCAAGAATCTTTTTAATATCACTTAAGTCTTTCATTTAAAAATTATCACTCAGCCAAGTTTGAACATGCTTCAAAGACTTCAGGCAGGGGTTTATTAATAACATATCATCAATATAAATCATAAGGAACATATGCACAATGGAGATATCTTTAAAATACAAACAATGATCAAATCTACTCCTATTCAATTTTTAAGGCCTTATGCACTTGTCAAATTTTAAGTTCCACTGCCTAGAGACTACTTTAAACCATACAAAGATTTCCTCGAACAAGCACACATGATTAAGTTTATCATAGTCAATAAAAACCTCGTGCTTATTCATGTAGATAGAAACATTAAGACCACCATGCAAGAAACCTAAAGTCACATCCATTTGTTTTAATTCCTAGTTAAAGTGAGCAATGAAAGCCAATCTGATCATGATTCTAACAATAGTGAACTTGACAACATGAGCAAAAACTTATGTGTAATATACTCCCTCTTTTTGAGTAAAACCTTTTGCCACTAATCGACTTTAAATCTGATGTTGTTAAACTCATTTTTTTACTATAAACAAACACTTGCGATCAACAACAGAGCAATGAAAAGGTCTAGGAACAAGCTCCCATGTTTTATTAACTTGCAATTATTTCATCTCAGTTTGCATAGCAAATAACCACTTGTTAAAATTTTCAGACTTTAAAAGTTTTTTTAAAGGTTTTAGGTTCATTGCTATCCAGGAATTCAAACACATTAAAAGTCAAATCAAGTAAATTTCACTCAGCATATCTAATAGGTTTGTTAATAGTTCTCCTTAATCTATCCCTAGTAAGTTGATAATCATTCAGAATTTTAGGCTCAATGTTTTGATTTACATTTTCATCAGATTCAGCTACAGAGTCAGATTCTTGTTCAGTTTCATGTTTAGAATTGTCATTATCATTTTTCATGTTGCAAATTATCATGCTGAACATTTTCTGGGGGTTATAAGGACATATTTGTGTCTTTTAGTTCCAGATTTAACACACAAGTTATCAACTTTAGCATTGCAGAATTCTAAACCATTATCAGTCCTTAGAGTTTTAATTTTCTTTCAAGTTTGATTTTTAATTAATGATTTCCAAGCATTGAACTTATCAAACACTTCAGATTTATTTTTCATTAAAAACACCCAAACTTTTCTTGAGAAATCATCAATTATGACAAGAAAAACATATTTCCACCATGTGTAGGATCACTAGCAGGGCCCCAGACATCAGCATGTAGATACTCAAGTATTTCAGTACACTTAGATAATATTAAAGACATGGAAGTAGGGAATTGAACTTTATGTTGTTTGCCTAAAACACAAGCATCAGAAAAAGACATGTTAGTAATCACATCAGATCCAAAGATACCATCATTTTTCAATTTTGTCATAACACATGACCTAGCCTATTATGCCATATCACAGTTTTGTCACCTGTTAAAGCATTCACTGAGTATGCAACAGACAAAAAAGGCACAATCTGGCAGATATACTGATTAATGTTCTTTTCAGCTTTAAAGATAATCAAAGAACCTTTCATAATTTTCATTTAACCATTTCCCATTCTACCCTCAAGGCCACTATCTTTCAAAGCAGCACATGATAACAAATTGCAACATAATTCAGGCACATATCTAACATTTCTTAGAGTAATAGCAGAATTAGATTTAAATTTTAAGCAAATATTTCCAAGTCCAACAACTTTGTATTTTTTTTTCATTAGCCATAGACACAAAGTCATTTTCAATTTCTTTAAAAGATTTTAAAAAATTCTTAAATGGTGTAATGTGGTATGTGCAGCCAGAATCTATAAGCCATTCAGATTCAGTCAAAGAATCAGACACAAAGTTTGCAGAAAAATCAAACACAAAATTAGAATCAGTACCCATATAGCAATCACCAAATTAATTTATCACTGGTAGCAACATTAGCCATATCAAATTCATTACTATTATTATTATTCATGTTATTCTTATTTAGCTTAGGCCATTCTTTAGCATAATGTCCGGGTTCATGATAGTTATAGTATTTTCTTGAGCCCTTATTCCTAGATTTTGACTTGATTTTACCCTTCGTTTTCTTACTACCACTTTCATAATTATCAAAGGCCCTAGTTTTAGCCCTTCCCTCTAACATTCATTATTTTCCTGAGAGTTGCTACCATCATTTTCAAGTAGATCTAATTCCTTAATTTTTAGAGCATTTACAATCACATCCACAGTGGCACTATCTCTATCATATTTAATAATAGATTTCACATTAGAGTAAGAATCAGAAATAACATTCATTAAAACAATACAAGTATTGTTATCAATTGTCGTATCACCATCCCTTTTAATATCTTGAAACAACTTTGTAAAACCATCCATGTTTTCATCAATATCTTTAAACATGTCAAGTTTATACTTAAAAAGTTTTTTCTAACTGATACCTTCGACTAATGAAAGATGTTTTAGTGTACAAAGATTCAAGTGTATCCTAGGGCTTTAGCACTTTCATCAGTCCCTACTTTTCTAATCACAAAGTCATATAAGCTCAAAATTATAGTAAAACATGCTAATTCATCCATTTCAGCCTTTTTTCTCAAGAGTTTCAGTAGCAGCATAAGATTGATCAATATCTTTAGAAACACATTGGTGAATTAACACACATTTCATTTTCTGCTTCCAAATACTAAAATCATTCTTTCCGTTAGACAGAATCATACCAAATGAATTGGCAGCTATAATTCCACAGCAACAACACTTATAGAGAATAACAAGAAGGTACAAGAACATGCAAAAACACAGAGAACAAGGGAGAAACATAACAATCACAGCACCAACACATATAGTGTCCCACAATATTCAACAAGGTGAGAGGATTTTTCCTAGATTACAACACTCACTTTCGGAGCGTACATGGGGTCACTCAACACCAGAATCAAGTACAACAGGAATTCTACCAAACTCAAATCCAGCAACAAACTCTCAATCTAAAGTATTATCTTTTGGTTTGAGTATCTGAAATCTTCTGATTGACTTAATTCAATCTTGGCTTGAGTCTTTTAAATTTAAAAATAGTTTTGGTAACAAGAATGCCAGTGGTCATTAAATCACATTGGTTGTGCTTGAACCTATATTGATTTCTTGAGCAATTTAATTTAGGTTTTCCAAACTGATCTTTGGTGCTCAAAGTCCAGACTACATATCATTAAATAAGTCATCAATATGCTAGACTGATTTGATGTTAGTTAGTTTGAAAATCCATACTTTCTTCGCAAACGAGGTGCCTAAAATGATTCTCTTCAATGAGTTAAGTCTCTCACATACTGAGAATACTTTGTTGTTCCTTGGGTGTTTTGATCAGACTGACTAAGATTTAGTCTTTGCCGCCTGTTTGATTTTGAGGGTTGCTTTCCTCTTAACCTTTGCTTGGTTAGTCATTGTGCTTCTAGACTAAAGACTTCTTTATAGAAGCTATTACAACTCAATAACTTGGGGATACAAGTTCTCATCATTTTATTTAAGGAATTGACATAATTCAAAACTTAGACAAAATTTTCTAGTAATTTCCCCATTTTTGATGATGTTAAAACCTCTAGCTCAAGAGGGCTTACAAAAAATGTGCATATGCTAGGATACACTAAGATTAAAGTTATACTATTGCAACAACTTTAGTCTTCAGTCTTCAATTGAGATACTGTATAGCTTGTTGAAAAAGCCATTTGATAATTTACTTTGGCATCAACTAATTCTTTGTCAGTTGGAAATTGTTAGTGCCATTATGTAGGACTAAGTTTGTTTTAGTGATTTATGTTTGACGAAGTGTTCGAGGAGATGTGCTTGAAGTAATGTGTTGATTCCATTGTGAAAGTTAATGAACAGTTGGTGAACTGTTCCCTCTGATGTTCCAGGCACATTCCCAAACAGTGTTATATATGGCAGTTTCCATGTTAAGTTGCTCTTGTGCAGACGAGCTTGGGAAGCCTAGATCTGATCATTTGATTGTCTTTTTGGAGTAGATGGCGTGCTGATTTAGACCCTCAATATCATGGAAGACATCTACACCAATATGGAAAGAATCTCAAACCCTAAATCACTTACCTTGTTGATGAAGATTGAAGATCAAGTCAACAAAGAAAACATGAAGTATAAGAAGGCCGATTCATTCAACAATCGGTGGTTCGTCCCCAACATATTTGATTCTTTATAGTGAGAGTTTTAGAGTCATTTGTTTGTGATTTATTGTAATAGCTAGAAGTTGTTCCGTAAACTGTTTAACGTGATAGTCTAGCATTGAGTGTTTTTTAGTGAAACACGTGAGGGGTTTTTAATCATTGTTTATACGCAATCTCAGGAGAGATTGTAAGTTGAAGTCGTGGGTAGCTAGAGAGAGTCTAATGTCACGGTTGTAAGGGGATCTCACAACTTTCATTCATAAAAGAGTTCGTGAAGAAGAGCGGGCGGTATAAGGAGGGAGTCCTGTATGTATAAGTTCCTTAATAGTCTTCATGAAGGAGTAGTCGACGAATCTTCAAGTTTGGGCGAAGTCTCCCCAGAGTAGGTTGATTAACCGAACTGGGTTACCAATCTCGTACATTCTTTTACTGCATTTTATTTATTGTTCTTGCTTCTGTTCCTGCCATATTCAAGAACACTTGCATGCAGTATCATTAAAACACACTTAGCACAGATTGTGGGTTTTCAGAAATAAACCTTATTTTCTCCAACTTTATCGATCATGTGAGTTGAGAAGATTATTCAACTGAATTGATCAGTTTTTTTGGGTCAAACTGAATTAATCAGTTGAGATTCTCCTTTTCCTCCTTTATCCTTGTTGGGTTTAAATTGAAACATGATCAAGTTGAATATCCTTTAGTTTTAGTTGGTTCCTTTTGAACCTTTTGGGATGTAAAACTTGTTCAGTGGGACGAGTGGCCTTCTTTAGAGCTCTTCACATCTTCTTTTCCACATATACCTTAGAAACCAACTCCTTATATCTTCTCTCAAGACTGCACAACTTCTCAAAGTTCATATCTAGTCTTGAGACGGAGACTCTGGATTGCTCATCCCTCCTCTCTCTCTCTCTCCAATAATTGGAAATGGATACTATTGGAGACTGAAGATGTCAGAGCTATATTCATTTTTCTTCGAACACTTTGCAGCTCATCGAAAGAGTTGTACAAGAAGTGCAGATCCCCTGATAAAATCACTCGATGGTGTCCCTATTTTGGGGAAATCTTCAAGTTAGGTCATAATAAGCAAGACTCTGACGGTCTCCTCTTAAGCATCACTTCCCCCTTTTTAGCATCATGAAAGAGGTTCGGTGGATAACAATGCAGAACTTGGTGAGAAGTTCTTTTGCAGCATCACCTTTTTGTAAGAGGATCTTTTATGGCATCAGTTTCAAATAACCGATGTAAAGCTCCAAAGCGCTTGAAAACATAATAAATTAGGAATAAGGCTAGAAATATTAAAAAAACAAGCCAACAAATAATAAATAACCATAAAAATAAACATATATTAAATAATGGAAGAATAGATAGAATTATCAAACTAAGAAAAAATATTAACAAATTTTTTCTTTATTACTTAGAATAATGTCTGTGATGCCCTCATCCTAAAAATGAGATGAGTTTGCCACTAAATATTTTTAATCGAAATTTTATAATAAATTAATTTAAAATAAATAGATAAACAATTCATAATATTTCTTTTAAGAAGAAATGAGCTGTAGTTTAAATTCTCCACCAATACATCAACTTAACTCAAATGCTCACAATCAGAAATATTTTTAAAATAATATCCAAACGTCTTAAATCAAATTCCAAAACCATTTAGCATGCTTTAACAATAAATAAATAAATAAAACTAAAAATAAATGCTTATCTAACTTATAAAAAGTGTTGGTGGAATCTTAAGTACACACAAGCGCGACCATTTAAAAAAACCTAAATATGATAAATAACATGTAGCGGAAGCATGTTAAATATCTTAGAAACTTTCACATAAATTCTTTTAATTAAATTTGACCAAATCCATCCGTCAGCCAACATCAAACTCCATCACTGAAAATCATTTGAAAATAATTAGATTCGAGTATCAGAAAACACTCAGTGGGTATAACATCTTTAAAATAATTGAAATGCACATAATCCACCTAAATTATTGTCTAACATGTAGCATAATGAATTGCATGCACTTGAGACATATGCTATATGGGCCTACGTAGGATGTGAGAGAAAATTTCGATTTTGATCCCACAGGACATGCCCTAGTCCGATTTTGGTCCCACCCCTACCACATTTGATCCCATAGCTCTTGAATTATCAATTTGGTCCCACCGTCATGATTCCTGTTAAAAAATTATCGATTTTGGTCCCATTTTGATATCGATTTTGGTCCCATACAAAAAAATTCCATAAAATTTTTGCAAGTCAACTGGAGGCAAAATTGAACTAATTTGAAGGGAAATTTAACCTGTTTGGACCCAAATTTCCCACCAAAGGTTTCTAATTCTTTGTTCTAAAGTAATTACACCAAGATAACTCTTCAATTGAACATAAATCGTAAAATACACCTGCAAAGTGCAACATTAAGTAATCTTCCAAAGCCAACTGCTTTCCATATAAAAGCATCAAATCCCAGTTTCAGACCTTAATATCTAATAAAGAACTTCAATTTTGCAGATACTAATTACCTCTGTCCATTTCTAAAACAAAAAAATTTGACCTCTATCCATTGATAGCATTTTCTCTTAAATGCCCATAATAAGTATCCTGGTGATAACCAAGCACTTGTTTTCCAACAAGATAACTAACACAATTCATGAAAGAAGAATATCACATATATTGAAAACTAAAAAAAAAGGATTTACCAAGTTAAGCTGTTGGGATATGAAAATAAGCAAGCAATAATATTATAATATACTTAAGAACAGTGAAATAACATCTTGCACTAAAACAAAACAACAAGCTAGGTTCTGCAAATCATGCACCAACCGTTGATATTCCCAGGTAAGCTCAATTTATCAAGGAATTTGCCTTTTTCTTTGGATTCGAATCCATATGTTCTTGTATATATCTTTGTATGAGGAGATCTTGTGAAACAACAAACTCAATTTTGGACTTTTCCTTTCTTCAGGAAATATAACAAACTAGCTTGTTAGTTTAGGACTATATTTCTTTATTGATTTTAGTGACACTAATTACCAATAAATTGAAATATGTTCGCTGTATTAATTGATATGAACTGCTACTGTATGTATGCAGTGTGAGCCATGAATCAAACAGGATAGGTCTTCAGGAAAGTGTTGCATGAAAAATATTCTTAATCTACACGCAGATTCTAAGACCAAGTTAAACTGCGTAATTTAAATGTCTTCCACTAAAGTTAAGAACAAATGCAGCCTAAAAGCTCTGGGTTTTGTTTCAACATATTCTGATGAAATTTACTGACTATAATGGAATTGTATATCCCAAACATAACAACAACACACGACCAAATACAAATAAACTCGATCGTGATTGCTAAATACCCACAATAAATCTGACCTTTAATATTAGTATTAGTGAGCTAAGCACGGCAGCCCATGGAACCATATTAGTATTAGTGAGCTAAGCGAGGTGGCGGCGTGGCGGCGCGGCGCTGCCTTTGAGTCGCTTCTATGGCTTTGCGCTAGCTAAGGGTCCTGCTTGGCATTCATCACTCTCTCTCTGCAATTTGAGCTTTACTCCTTCTTTTTTCTCCCTCTGTTCTTTCTCCAACTATTTGCGTCTCTTCCGTCGTTCATCCGCATCGACGGCATCAACGTCTCTTCCATCGGCAGAGTCAATGAACTGAGTGAGGGCGTTGACGTCGGCCTACTTGGCAGCAGTCCACCATGGCAGAGAATGGTTTGGGGCTTTTTACAATCGGGGGAATTATGGTTCTTTCTTTTGATTTGGGAATTTTGATTCAATTTGGGGATAAATTGAACACGCGAGTCACGTGCAGCTGCTTCTCCGTTAATCCGTCAAATTTTCGTCTAAATCATGAGACCAAAATTGATAATCCATGTCCTATGGGACCATATTTGATATCAATTTCTGAAATAGGACCAAATGTGGTAGGGGTGGGACCAAAATCGGACGAGGGCATGTCCTGTGGGACCAATATTCGATTTTTCTCTAGGATGTGACCACATCACTGTAGGGTGGTATTGACCACAACTATAGGGTGGAATTAACCACAATTGTAGGTACGATTCGTATCTTAGCCCTTTCAGCCTTGATTACTAATTGTAAACTCTAAGGTGATCACATAACAATAGGGTGGAGTAGAACCACAATTTAACTATAGGCATATGACATTACAATTCACATTTGCACCAAAGCACATAGATTCACAATTTGTGAATAACATAATCATTTATAAACTTAAAACTTAGATATTTAATTCACATAATTAATACCATTTCACAAAACATTGATATACTTTAATGCACATATATAATAAGAGTAAAATCCATAAATAATTTTGATAAATATTTCGAGATGAGTTTAGCTATAACCCATCTTAATGATCTCGGTGCTTGTGAGATGCTGATTTTTGCTGAAATGTTTAAATCGCTCCAATCCTTCTCTTTGGCCTACAAATCAATGAGATTCTACTTAAGAACCCATCCATTTTGGCTATTTAACTAATAACTAAAATCTATTATGTACTATAATAAATGTATATCTAAACATCAGGATCAATCGAGCTCGAATTATCTAAATGAACGTAAATCGGGTATTGCATTAAATCACAAAATAATAGAACTTTTGATATGTTGCTAGACTGTTATCAAAAGACTTTTTGATGATTAAGACATTTTAATTTGAACAAGATAATAATTTTCTAAAAGATTGGGTACTAAAATTGGCATTTTACCACCTGATTTATACTCCATAACTTTGCTAAATTATCAAAAGATCACCATGACCTCTTTAAAAATAAATAACAACCCCTCAATTACTTAGAAAATATATCAAGATAGCCCGAAGTTGTAGGATAATAAGAATTCATTAAACCAAAACTCACAACCAACTCAACCATATTTTAAACTCCAAATCACACTCAATTATTCAAAACAACATAATTCATGCTAGCTTCAGCTCCCAACCATAAATCTAATACTTAAACATCGTTAAATAAATAACTTAGGATCAGATTTAAACAAGGATTTTGAAACAAAACAAGTCAATATTTTCAGATTTTTAGAATTTGAGAGCCCTCCACTTTAACCTACTTTTTACTTGTCGAACATCTATCGAGAATAGGAACTGAATACATGGAATTGCAGATTATGAAGAGAGGTTTCTACATATGATTTCTATGCAGAATTTCAGCTATATAAATATTGACAACATGTTGTCAACACAGTAGCACCAATAGCTGCAGTCATCGACGTCAGACAAAGGTTTTTCTTTAACTTGTTGAAAGTAATTTGCTTTATTAATTATAGTTCATGAATTTATATTATACATGCATTTGTCTATTCATATGTTAGTTCAAGAGTCATGTATCTACTTTAATATTGGTTCATGAATACGTTAGATTCATGGTTAGAGGTATCTATAAATACCTATGTAATCTAAACCTTCATCAATCAATCCAACAAACTTGAGTTTTTTTATTTAAGTTCCGGAAGCCCAATCATGAACTATAATTAATAAAGCAAATTACTTTCAACATAACTTTCGTCATAAAAAAATAGATTAGATATTGTCTATACTAGGAACTGAAACTAAAGCTGAATAGTTCGTAAAGAGAGATTTCTTACGGTCTATAAAATGATAACTTTTGATAATCGGTGAACCCAAAGCCGTGCAATCGAAGTAGTGGCAGCTGCTCACTTTGCCCTTTAACTGCAGTTCTGAGTCAACTTCTTGCATAAATTTGGTGGACCAAACAATGTCTGATCGGAAATCCAAGACTGTATATGTGTAGCCTGTTGTATAAGGTTTCTATCGCTATAAAGTTGGGATGAATCCAATGATCGGATCGCCCGGAAATGGCACCGCAAAAGGGCTGCGGCACAAGGTGGCGGGGCAGCACCTTTCGACAGTTTCTTACGTTAGTTTTTGACTTTCCGGACACCTATCCAAACCAAATCTTGTATAACTGTAATCTAACATATGAGAGGAAGATTATGGTATAATTTTCATAATATTTGACTATGATTTGGTGACAGAAAATAGGCGATGAACTGATGGCTATCGACGGTGGTTGTGGAATAGAGAAGAGGCCCGGTTTCCTTATTTTTTTTCCTTCACTCCCAGCTAACCCTCAGTTATCCATATCCATTCTCGTACTTTGACATGCATACACATGCATATATACACGATCTTCAAATAGGTAAGTATGATTGGCGGTAGAGAAATGTGGCAGATATGGAGGAAAATAAATAAAGCAACGGCTGAAATAATTTTATTTTTTTTTGTTCTTGATGCTTACCTCTTATAGGTGAGATATACACGATCCAACATGTGCATGTCTATAATGAATAATATATATATATATATATATATATATATAATAAATATAAAACTTAGAAAAGTTAATTTAACGGGCAATTGGAGTTTTAAGCCGAAATTATTAGAACTTAATGGGAATCAAATTTTAATGTTGGGCTTCACTTTGGAGTAAATTGGCTTCAATTTGTTTGATGATATAAATCCATTAGAGATCTAATGAATTTTAATTTAGATGTTCTTGGTGTCAAAATGATACTCTCAGTATCTTTTTTACTTTCCAAATTTTCAATATTATAGCTTAAATAAGATATTTAAATAAATTTCAAGTGTAATTTTTGGGGTTGATACAATGTCATAATGAAAGAGTAATTTATATATTGATTTGCACATATTTAATTAATTTTGTTAGATATGAGGTGCCTCAAATCATAGTGTTATAAAAGATATAACACCATTATGTAATAAAAGATCTCATACCATAAAATTTCACCGTGTGCGATTGAATAGTTATAAGGAATTCTCTCAAATAATAATAATAATAATAATAATAATAATAATAATAATAATATGGAAATAATATAAAATTAAAACACACTACAAAAAAGTCAAAGAGAAGCGTATTAATGTTCACTCAGATGAGATCGAAAAATTAATAATTTCAATGTTGGAACGCGGATGAGACCGGTTCAAATTTTTTGTTACAGTTCTTTGTGTTTCACTCCACGTTTCTCTATCAAATTTATGATTTTAATAATAATTATTATAAAATAAAAAATAATTATAAGGTAAATAATTATAATCAACATTTATAAAAAAAATGATCCAAAAATTATAAAATAGAAATTTTGAAATAATCAACCATAAAAATGAATTATTAATTGAAAACTGAAAATTAAACTATAATAAAAAAATCTTAAAATTAAACTAAATTACAAAAAGAAATTTGAAGAGAAAATACAAAAAAAAATAATAATAATAATTTGAAAGTGCAACATGAAGTGTAACACAAAGTGTGGAATATAAAATTTCATTTGGGATGAGACACTTCACATTAGAGAATCTGATGTGGTGTGCAGTGAGTTTGTATATATATTACTAGCTAGTTATTAGAACACAAGGCAAGGCTTTCCATAATTCAATAATTTGAAAACGCCAAACTCCAAGAATCTTTAATTACTAATATTTGTACTTCCTCCGCCGAGCCAAAAAAAAGCTATCTAACAGGCTATTTTTCCCCAATCAATCCCAAAAATTATTGCCAATTTCTTACTCAACTAATTCCACTTAATTAATTACACTAGCACCGAGCATGAGAGAGAGAGAGAGAGAGAGAGAGAGAGAGAGAGAGAGAGAGAGAGAGAGAGAGAGAGAGCGCTATATATATGGTTGTTCAATATCTTATTAAGTTATGTAATTAAAGAGCAATTTTGCTGTGATTGTCCATTAATTGACGTAACGTTATTGCACGGCCATGCAGACGGATTCAAATGCTGCTGAAGCTGCCGGACTACTAACACTTGCCGTACATTCCACAATCTTTGCCGGAGCACCACCGCCTCTGACCGGAGCCGCTCGTTCTCCCACCGGATCAATTGCTCAGTTTGAACCGCTGCCGTCACCCGGTTCAACAATTCCCGGTTGTCTATCCTCAGCCGGTTCAGTTGGTTCCTCAAGTTCTCCAAATGCTTCTGTTTTCTCATGCGTGATCGTCGCGCCGACTCCCGGTTTGATATCATGCGCCGGAACTTTCTCTCGTCCACGACAGACCCGGCCGAGTGACTCGTCCCATCGGAACAGGATGTTAGGGTTTTAAAATTCTTCCAGTTCAGTTTGAGGCTGTGTACATGGTGTGTATTGTACGAACCAGAGCTAGAAGAGACCGGTTCTTGTGAAGGGTGCGGGTTGAAGACAACCGGTTCTTCATCATGAAAGACAACCGGCGGTTCGGTTTCGAGAAACCGGAATGGGTGGTTTTCGAGAGAACACAACATGGCGGAGACGCTGACAGAACGGCTGGAAAACCGGTTACCGGTAGGGGGAGTGGGAAGGCGGGTAAAAGGGGAGAATGAAAGAACAGGAGAGTGGTATTTAAAGGCAAAGGAGGGGCCATGCATGGGCATTATAGTAATTCCACACGAACTTTTGAGTCAGGGAGCACTACTTTGAGAGTGTGCATGAGCCATTTGCTGCTTACATCACCACGTGGGTCCATTTCAAGCTTAGTCATGAAGGAATGGATCACATATTTCTATTCCAAAATCCGACAATTATTTATTTATATACATTATGCATGAATTAATCAATCTATTTAAATTTATATAGAAAATAGAATAGAAGGTGGAACATAATTTCAATTCATAAAATAACTTGAATCAAAACGGAGTGTATAAAAGAACAATTAGTATGGTGAACTTTATATAGATAATATTAAGCTAAACGTAAATTAAAGAAGTATTTGGAATATTATAGAAATACTTTAATGTAAATATGGGGGTCACGTCGTGTGTTATACGTGTGGAGCTAGCCAGCCAATTTTTATTTGTTTCATAATAAATAAAGTTACCTTTTTCTTTAAGTAAAGTATAAAAGTATTAAGCACTTAAATTAGTAATGATTTGTAGCGGAGCCAATTTGATTACTGGCCTTTGCATTCTGAAGCGCCACAGTCGAGTAGAGATCCTCTAGTCCCAAGTTTGTGTGCCAACCGTGTGCCAACATTAAGATTATATATTATTAATAATGTTTTTTTTATAAAAATAAAATTTATTATATAATAACTAATAATAATTAATATTTATTGCTAAAAAATAAAATTTTAAAAAATTATATACCCTAAGTTTGGAATAATTAACCCCAAAAATCAATTATATTAACCAAAAAGTGAAAATTAAATATTAAAAAATAATTATAAACCCTAATTGGGTGGGATAAACCCTAAATAATAATGTAAAATTATAATAAACCAAAAGAAATTAAAATTGAAAAAAAGAAAAGAAAAGAAAAGGTAATATTTTTTAGACTTGGTACATGGTTGGCACACACAAGGTGGGACTAGAGGATCTCAAGTGGCCACAGTCATACTTGCAATTTCCATTTGTTTTTTCAATATACAATATTCACACAAATAATGTTTAAATCATCTACCATGGTAGTAATATTATTTTTTAAAATTTGTTGATATCTTACTTGTTAGCTCTGAAAAATGAAATGGCATTTTTTATTAGTAAATCTTTATTAATTCATTTATATTATTAACTATCAATACCATTTAATTATGTTAACCCTAATTCTAATAACAATGAAATATACAAACTCAATTTTTATAATTAAATAATAAGAATAAAAATCTAATTAAAAATAAGAATAAGAATATAGGACGCACGTTATTTACAAAGAATGATATAAAAACCTAATAAAAAATAAATAAAAGTATAAGGACCAAAACATAAATGCATGTATTTTATTTTCGAAAAAATTACACTTTGATACCTATTGTAACACAAATTTTGAATTTTATTGGATTACACCTACATTTTGGTTTCTTTTTTAAAAAGTTCATTTATTCAAAATTAACAAAATAATACTCACTTTTTTCAAAAAAATTATTAATCTTACATCATAACAATTTTACGGTTCGAAAATCCTATTTAAGTGATTGTATTTTAATATTTCTATTTCCTCGGCCTCATAAAAAATACTTCAATCGAGAAATCTTAAAATACAATCAATGAAGTATGATTTTCAAGTTGTAAAATTGATCAAATGTCATATTTGCAATTTTGTATGAAAAAGTGGGTACTATATATTTTGTTAATTTTGAAAAACTGAGATATTTTTGAAAAAAATTCAAAATGTAGTATTAAAGTGTAATTTATTATTTTTCTTGTTAAGTTATAAATATATTTTATGCTGCATACATACATACATACATACATACATACATACATACATACATAGGTGCATGATCAAATTTTCTTATTTTTCTCGTTCTTTTTTTGTTTTTCTTTGACTTTAAGCTTCCACATTGCAAAGATTTTGGAAAAGGGAAAGTAAAAAAGTTACCTCACTGCCACATAAATTTTGTAGCTTAGTAAATTCAAATGAGAGGTTTCAATAATTTCAAATAGAGATTTTATTTCTTATGTCAAATATTGCATTTCCTCCTTGTATATATAACTTTATTTAATTTTGTTTTATTTCTTTTTGGCAAAACACATTCTTAGTTCCTTATACTTTTATGTTTTGTTTCAATAGGTCCTTGTACAATTATTTTATTTTACTAGGTTCTTCTACTTTGATAATTCATTTTTTTAAGTCCATATAATTTTATATTTTATTTTGATAGGTCCCTGCACGATTTTTTTATTTTAAGGAGTCCTTCTACTTAAATATTTGATATAATCAATCCTTATTCAATAAAATTAACATAAATTCTAAAATCAATTTTTATGTTATTCATTTATACATTTACATGTGTAGTATCATATTTAAAATACGAAAGAACAATTATTTTCAAATATAGTAAGAAAATAATCATTCTATCATATTTTAAATATATAGTATACACCATGCCTATAAATAACTTGTAAATAATTGTTCCTTCATATTTTTCTTGAAAAATGAGAAATGTCTCTATATATAACACCAGAAAATTTCACGATCCATATTTAACTAATTAAGAGTTAGGACAAGTAATTGTAACAAAATCAAAACGAGAACTTGATATATAAATCTTTATTGTTTCAATACTTAGTTACGTTTAAGAACTTCTTCAAGCAAAAAATAATATGAGAACACGATAATTACTTGAAAACATACGGAAAAATGCATTTTACAGTAAAAATGTAAAATATAAAGCAGTGATATGAAAAATCAAATTACTGCACACATCCACATACGCAGACATATTCGTTATTCAAATTATTCAGAAGCAAGAGAATAACTCCAAAGCCCGTCATTTGTTGAATAATTCTTCAGCGACTCCTCGTCCGAAATCTACGGCAGGCTGACGAACAACCCCTCCGCCATGTCCACCAGCAGTTTCGGCATGTCGAATAGTGCTTCCTCATCAATAAATTCGTGTCTTGATGAAGCTTCATTTTGCTGAAGCAGCGAAGCGGGGCTGATTTTAAAAATTATGTTAGTTTCATTGAATAAGGACTTTATTATATAAAATATACAAGTAGGAGGACTTATTAAAATAAAAAAATTATATAGGGACCTATCAAAATAAAATATAAAATTATAAGGACCTAAAAAAATGAATTATCAAAGTAGAAGGATCTAGTAAAATAAAATAATTATACAAGGGCCTATTGAAATAAAACATAAAAGTATAGGGCCCTGAGAATGTGTTTTGCCTTTCTTTTTTTATCAATCATATATAAATAATGTTACTAATAACAAATTAATGGCACGTAATGAAATAATTAAAGATTAAAATTTGTATTTGACTGTCTAACGGATCATAATTCATTATCCATTAGACAAGTCAAATAGGCAGAAACTCACCTCCAAAATCCACCCCACCTGCTTGATTACCACTTTTCTTGCCCATGCGCGTGATGCACCAATTTTTTTTCTTTTTTTTTTTTTTTGCCTTTTTTTGTTGTTTTCATTATTTATTTATTTCTAAAAAAAGCTTTATTTTGTCTCTAAGCCCAGGGCTCGTGCACTAAGCAAGATGCCAGATAAAAAAAATTAATTTAATTTAATTTTAGGGTTCACTAACTACATTTTAGGGTATATATTTATTTCAAAAAAAATAATTATCTAGCGCAGTGCATGAGCCTACTACGCCTTAGCATCGGGTGAGTGCACTGCACGAGATGCTAAATAAAAAAAAAATTAATTAATTCAATTTAATTTTAGGGTTCACTAATTCAATTTTAGGGTATATATTTATTTTAAAAAAAATTATTTATCGAGCACAGAGCACGAGCCCACACGTTAGTATCGAATGAGTGAATTGTGTGAGACGCCGGATAAAAAAATTAAATTAATTAAATTTAATTTCAGGGTTCACTAATTCTATTTTAGACTATATTTTAAAAAAATAATTATCAAGCGCAGAGCATGAGCCCATGCATTAGCCTAAGATGATTGTACCCCGAGTGACACCATATAAAAAATTTAATCAATAAAAAGTTTAGTTGATTTAATTTAATTTTTGGGTTCACTAATTCCATTTTAGGGTATATATTTATTTTAAAGAAATAATTATCGATCGCAGTGCACGAGCTCAAGCATTAGCGTCTGGCAAGTGCATTGCGCGAGATGCTGGATAAAAAAATTAAATTAATTCATTTTAATTTTAGGATTTACTAATTCAATTTTAGAGTATATATTTGTTTAAAAAAAACAATTTTAAAGCGTAGTTCAAGAGCCCATGTGTTAGTATTGGACGAGATGTCGAATAAAAATATTAAATTAATTCAAAAAAATTTAATATATATTCGTAAAAAAAGAAGAAATTAAAAATTAAAAAAACTAAAAAGAAAATTAATAAAGGGAAGAAAAAAAGGAGAGGCGATCAACTTTCTAGGTCAAATAAAATTCATCTAACAGATTGTATCCGTTAGACCACCTCACGTAGACCTCTTCATAACTAAAATAGGAGAAGTGGCCAAAATTTTCTTAACAATAAAAACATTCGCAAATGTACGCTGTAATTATATAGCGGAAGCGAAACCTAAAAAAACTTTAAACCTCTTTTCCTAAATGTTGAGTAAAATAAAAATTAGATCACACATAATTTCTCGAAAGTAGAATTCCCACGTCAGTCAAAAGCAGAAACGCAAACATTAATTCTTCCTACTATTTTTAAATATCTAAGTGTATAATTTCCTAGACTTACTTGAACTTCTTGTTACTCTTCCAGAGGTGACATTTAGAAGTATCATAATAAGTTTATTGTGCCATTTAGGGTATTGGCCCCGGAATAACATAGTATTTTCTATCTACCAGCCACAGATTCAAAAGCCATCATTTAATATTTTAATGTTCTTTAATTTCCTTTTCTTTTTTAATAACTTTAACAATATTAAACTATAGCAGTTCGCAATTATTGCCAACAATGTAACAATCCCAGGACATCAGGAAGGATAAATATAACTTAACATTTGATAAGAAACAAACGTTGTCTTTTCCAAGAAAAACCAAATGAATAAAGGAGAAATAACCATGAAATCCTACTGAACAATAATTCACAAGATAGATCAAGAAAAATTAATGAGATAAACTATTTAGAAAATTGAAGTCTTGAAAATTCTGCCTTAGTGAATTTGATCTCCATGAGTGCTTCGACCTCGAGAATTACAATAAACTGTAATGAGAGTGAGTATATCAAAAATATACTTAGAGAAGACCCATGCAATTAATCCACAATGTTAAACATGCAGTTATATCATACAATCATAAATTACATAAACATTCAATCACGCTTTTCGACTACTAGGGCAGATACTTGTTTCCAAACGTTCATAAATATTACTACTAGGGCAGATACTTGTTTCCCGTAGTAGTAGGGGCAGAGACTTGTTTCCCCTTTCAACATCATAATAATTCATAATTGATCACGATATAACATCATATCGTGGCTTCTCCATGCAAGCTCATCAATTGATCTCGAAAATGCCCTCATCCTTACTTTTCAATAAGGATAACTCTTGCCTTCAAGCAGTGGTGGTCTGACCGTAGATCCTCCTTCCTTGATTGAGCTCATAACTTGAAATCAACAAAAATCTTCACTCGATTATGTACTTTTAAGGACTCTTTTCGCATTTAACCAAAGGCAACCCGTTCTGGTACCAATTGTACGTAGTTACATAAACCGTGCGGATAGAATCATGTTCACAATCATGTACACGTACATTGTTGAAAATATGTAAGGTCAAAATGCTAAATATAGAGTATGTAAAAGACACGAGGTTGGTAACCATGTTTGATCAACTGATCTACGTCAGGGAGACTTCACAAGTCCATGAGAAATAATTCACTACTCCGTTGCAAGTTTACAAAGTCTATTACATGATGACTTCCCGTCACTTGACCCCTTTCCTACACTCTACAATCTCTTTCGATGGACTGAATTGTGAGATCCCCTCACAACCTAGACTCCCTCTAGTTCTCACAATCTCTCCCGAGACTCCTCTAAGTGTGTATGAAAGAATTCCAAATACAGACTAGACACACAATGATCACACAGATCAAACCTAGTCTACCGGGCAAACTTGAAGTCTTTTTAGACTCTCTAGCTCTTGTGTATACGTAAAATCTCGACACAAAACTAGTATGATTCCTAGGATATTTATAATAACAAGTTATAACCTAAACAAAGCAATCAGATTTGTCCTAAATTGAATCAAACTCTAATAAGGAACTTTCCTAGTTTGATTCGGACATCTCTATTTAGAGTCCTTCCTTGAATAGAACTTGCCTTCTTCCATCATGATCTTCATCTTGAATAAGACATCTTCTATTCTGAAATGTCCATCTTCAATCGCGAACTTCAACTTCTTGAATCCAGCTCGGTACGTCTCTTAAAAACTTTCTGGAAACCATGTACATGATCATGTTCACAAACATGCTCAAGTACATTCTTCGATCTTCAATCATATTTGTAACATCCCAGATTTTCAGAATTTATTTAGAAAATTAAAGAAATTAATTAGAGCCTAGATAAAGATGTTTCGGTTCTAAACCGTGTTTTTAGGAGTTATTTTTCGTGAAGTCGTCTTTTCGAGAATTTTGATTCCAGCTCAATTATAGCCGATTTTGGTTGCATTTGGAAGGCGTTGACCCAAGGAGCATGCCGGTGCTTTCGTTTTTTAAATCTGAAGTCGTTTGAGTTCCCGGTGATTTAAAACGCGTTTAAAGAAGTTATGAATAATGTTTTTCCGTAAGAGCGCAATCGTTAGGAATTTGTGAAATCTCGTGTGTTGATCCGAGCCTTGTTTCTTCAAGCCTATCCTATAGGAAATTTCTCAAAGAATCCGTTGGCGTTCCCGGATTTTCATTCTGAGGTTAATTGAACGCTCGAGAATTTTATTTGTCCCTTGTGTGGAATAGTAATTTTAATTTTGAAAAGAGAATCTTTTCTCATTTTCCTTCAAGATGACTCGTTCTTTATCCCTAGTCAAGTTGGTTCAATAGTACTCGAGCCAACGAACCTCCCGGTATTTTCAGATTTCGTGAACGAGGTCATTTGGACCACGACATCGAATAAAGCGCTTTTTAACCGAACCTGATATTTTTAAAGCAGTGTTGTTGCACTGCAGAAGCTTCTCGGGGAAGCTAAATATTTTCCTATAAATAGCAGCTCTCCCCCGTTCATTTCCTCGCACCTTTCATTTCTTCATCACAACTCTGTATAGTAGAGAGAGAGATAGGGGAGCGCTCTTCGTGAGCGCACCCCCAGTTGAGAGAGGAGTGGAGGAGGAGGTGCGCCGGGGCGCAAGGGGGCCGCCGGGCCACCAGGAGGGCCTCCGGGGCGCAAGGGAGCGCCGGCGCGCACCCGCCCTCCCCCGCCGCGGCGCATGGGGCCGCCGGCGCGCACCTTGCCGCCGCGGCGCATGGTGTCGAGGCAGCTCCGGCACATTTTCGTGCGGAGGCCATAACTTTCGCCTCGGTTGGAACCACGAGGCCCATGAGTACTCAAATTGAAGCTCTTTCGAAGATCTATGACATAACAGTGGCCAATCATCTGGAATCTCGATAGTTCGGGTCGGATTTTCCATCCCCTTTTGCGGTAATTTCGGTTGTCTAAATCCTTTTTAATTCTCGTGTTTTAAGTTATAGTTAAGGGTCGATGGTTTAGATATCGTTTCAATGTCTTATTAGGATCTCAAATAAAGTTTCAAGTTGTTGATCGACTTTCCTAAGAAGAGATGAACCCCGAGGAGGCCCGAGGAAGGATTTCGGCTCGTCGCTTCATCTACGTGCTCGTTATCGAGGTGCTCATCATCGAGGTGGGTGATTCTAAACCAAATATATGGTTTGAGCTAGTAAGATCTAGAAGCATGTTAAGGCAAGGGAAATATCCAATAAAAGTATTTAATGCTCTGCCTGTTTAGTCTCTGTACAAGGAAAGGAAGGAAGGAAGTTATATGCATGATATTGTTGAATTGTTATTTGAGTTTGATAAAGTAAAGGAAGTTATTATAAGTTAGGTGAGCTCTCAAGCATGTTTAGATGTGCTGGAATTGTTTAAATACAATTGACGCTAGCATGAGATCTAGAATTGCTTTTAGTTGCAATCTATATTTATGCCCATTCATTTCCTAGTACTTGGTTATTGGGTTCTAAGCTTAATTACCTAAGAATATGCTAGAATTGTTTATATACAATTTATGTTAGCATGAGATGTTTAGAATTGCTTTAATTGCAATCTATGCTTATCCGCGTTCTTTTCCTCGTTTTGGAATGTTGGATTTTGCTAAAGCTTATTTAGCTAACTATTGCCTTCTAGGATAGTGATAAATGCTTTATAGGCTGAGATCATGCTCAATTAAAGAATTAGCCTTAGACGATTGCTCTAGGCTTGGTATTGCTAGCTAAGTCAAGTAAGTAAGGAAGGTTAAGGTTAAGGTTAAGTAAGGAAGGAAGTTAAGGAAGGATATAGTTCTGTTGTAAGCAGGTTATCGAGCTCAAAGAACAGTTTATTTACATTATCATGCCGTGACCTTCGAGTCACTGAGTTGAATATTTGAAAGTAAAGGGAGTCACTGCTGGGTAACCCCCTCGCATACTCAGAAGGATACTTGAGGTAACCCCTCTCTTATCCCAAAGCAGGCCTAAGGGTGCAGTAGACAACATGTTTGAGCCAGGAAAGGCGCCAAGAAAGGAAGTAAAATGTTTTGCGGATATGGAGAGGGCTTTTGCGATTTGCTCTCCATATGCCGTCAGTTATTAATTGGATATTTCTAAAGTTTATCAAGAGTTTTCTCATAAAACCTCACTGAGTACATTAGTGTTCACACCCTCTTTTTCAAATGTTTTCAGGTTGAGATGCTGAGGCCGGTGATGTGCTGCTTGTGGGGTTGTCTAAGTTCTCTAAGGTTTCAAGTTTGTTGTTCTGTATGGTTACATATTTTTCTTCTGCTATGTTTCTGCTAAGTACTCTGATGTTAGTATTTAGTCTTGATATATGTAACTTGATTCTTGATAATATCATGTCTTAAATGCTATGAATCCTAGTTATCAATAAAGTCTTTGAAGCATGTTCTTTTGACATCCCAGTTATTCCTTCATCAATTCCAAGTTAATTGAAGAGTCACACTTGTTGAGCTTATTGGTACCTATTCAGTTTCAGTCGACCTATAAATGGCTCTTGCATGCTTGTTGTTGTTGTTCGCCTATGAAGAAGCTTTTCTTTCAAGCATGATTCTACTTGTTTTCAGTTAATCTTGAGTTGTCCCTTGTTTCGTCCTATGAATGAGACAGTGTGATTTATTTGACTCCGACCTATTGATGGGTCTTAGTTGTTGTGACCTATGAAGAGGTTTTGTTTATCTTAAATAGTCAGTTCCTGTCTGTTTGTCATTGGATTCTGTTTAAATGTCGATTGGCCTATGATATGGTGTTCATTTGACTCGATTGAATCCTTTGACCCCTTCAACTTGTTTGAACCCTTTGACCCCTTTGATTCATTGAAAACGATAGTTCTTCCAAGTCATAAAGTTAAGTTTCCTGAGTTCTTGAGGCGCTAACTTAGTTTAATTCTAAAAATACCCCCTGGATTTCTAATTTTCGTGCTATTTGTACGCACAACAACCCCGTCCCCATCCTCGGGACCAGGCTGTTACAGATGGTATCAGAGCAGGCTTGTAACTCTGCAGACCTATCTCTTCTTAAATTTTGATTGAGTTCTATGTGAATATTGAATAGTTTGATTGAGTTCTATGTGAATATTGAATTGTTCAAAGGTATTAATCAGCAACCCCCAGCTCATCATCACCCTCGCATCTTCAACAAAGTTAAGGTATGATTGAGTTAAAGTATTTTGATTATATTTGGTATAACTTTTTGAAAGTACAGGATAGAGGAGAAAAGTTTTGAGCAAAGACAAGGTTAGTTGATTTTGAAAATCGAACATTATTTCTTTTCGAAATAAAATTTTTGGTTATACCAATGTTTAAGGTGGAACTTATTGAACTAAGTTCTAGATCAATGTTTTAAAGAGTTTTGAGTTATTAAGGACTCGAGCAAGCAGTGAATCTTTTCAGAATATTATTTCTGCAAATACTCAAACTATTTCGGTTATTTTGGACCGTTAAAATTTTTAAGTAGAGTTATAAAGTTTGAAAGTTGATTTGAAAATCTTCTTTTGTTAAAAAGGCTTGTCTACTGCCCATAAGAAAAGAATTTGAGGATGAGTTAAGGATGAATGAGGCATAGAGAATATAGTTAGAACATAGACTATATCGAGCTTGAATTAAGGAGAATTCTAGAAATCCCTTTAGGTTCTCTTAAGAGCCTAGATTGAGTAAGTTCCCTCTCAAGGAGCTAGAGTTAAGTAGAGCTGTTCGAAAGAACATTTATAGAGCGTTCATAAGAAGGATAAAGGATTCCGAGATTATAGTAGAACTAGGAAAAAGGTCATGGAGTTCAGTTTCGAGCAAGGAGCAAGAAGATGAGCAGTCAAGTTAAAGGCAAGTTATCAGATCGCGAATGTAACACAAGTTCAAGGAATCCCCACGCAAGAGTTTTTAACTCAAGAGAAGTCTCGTTTCAAGATCTAATCGCATTTGCAAGAAATAAAGATTCGTTTCTTTCGATAAAGGCTCGTTAATTCAATGGAGGGACATTCGAGGTCACGTCGCGTTCGATGCCGAGAAGTCGTCGCTTGTTTCAAGCCGATTAATGAAGATGAAGATTGTCGTTACGACTGTAGCCAAGATAGTTTGAAGACACATTCGTCGGTGTTTCGAGGGGAAGTTGAAGTCGGATCATTTGAGTTTAGAAGGTGCCATAGATTAAGTCGCTTTGTCATGTCCCTTTCGATAGATAGGAAGAGATCCCCGAATGTTGCTTTCCCGGCCAAGTGCAGCCATTTGAGGCCCATTCAACTCGTGCTATTTCGTAGCAACTTCACCAAGAAGAAGGTGCTTAATGCTCAAGAAAGAAAGAGAGAACCCGAAGAAGATCGTTAAGAAGATAGACCTAGTGTTCGATAGATTGAGAGTTTGAGTATGATAAGAAGTTTTTATTGAGTCTATTTATTCTCTTGTCAATAGAATGGATTTATTCATTCTCATTCTGAATCGATTTATTCATTCTCTTTTGGAATCGATTTATTTATTCTCTTATCAATTGAATCAATTGCCCTTCAATAGCTTCGTATCAATTGAAATTTCTTTGATTATATCCTCTTGGATAATTTTCAATCTTTTGGATGATACTCCTTGATCATCAAGAATCAGTAATAGCACTTTCTTGTTAGGCTATACTGACACCTTTGTGAAAATATTTCAGCACGGTTTCCAGTTGCTAACCGTTGATTTCTTCCATATCTTTGTTATATGCAAGAACCCTTCAAGCTTATAAGTCCTCTAAAAAGGTAATATTTTTGGCATATATAACCAAGTGTTATATTCTTTCTAGATTTTGACCTTGTCAAGTAATTGTTGATCAAGATAAAGCCCTCACTCAGAGGCATTCGTTTATTTTACTCCCACTCATAGTACTCGACTGTGGATCTTGGAATAGAGCAGAGAGTTATAGTAGTATTCCTTTTAGTCAAGGTTGGAGGAATAAGAGATAGTATTTCCTAGTATGAAGTAGAATCCAAGTAAGTGCCAGATAGTATTCTCTAAGTTTAGGACGCGCGTTTCCAAGATAATTTCTCGGCTCGTTGCGTTTGAAGATGGTCTAAGGAACATCGACAAGAAAGTTTGCGTGCAGTTAAAATTTAAACGTGCGATCCTTACGCCTGCAAACGATGGTGACCGCCAGCAGGAGCCACAAAGTGAGATGACTGCTTTGAGGAAAAGAGACGACTACGACGAAGAAGTTTAGATTTAAGTTACATCGAGAATTTAAGTTTGGAGCGCATCATGAAGTACGCCCCAAGAAGACGAAGAAGTCGAACCTCAAGAAGTTAAAGATGAAGATAAAGCGAGTTTTCAACGTGATAGAGCGTGCAAGGAACCATTGAAGGAGGTGCTCGATTAATTTGAGTTTATCGTCTAGTTCAAGTTCGTTGAAGTTTCTCAAAGCTGCGAGAAGTAAAGTTAGAAGCAAAAGCAAAGCCAAGCAAGATAAAAGAAGGATGGACTCGTTGAGATCACCCGTGCTCGAGGAGCAAGTTTAGAGAATTTTTCTTTTATTCCGTTGCTCGAATAGTTTCTAGAGGTCCGCTCGAATGAAAGATCATAAGGAGTTCGTGTGAAGCGGAATTTCGATAGAGATTTCATAAGGAAGAAAAGATAGAAGATGCTCAAGCTTTGAGGAAGAAAAGAAGAAAGTTTATAGAAGTATTAGTCCTGCTTAAGGACTAATTTATAAAGGAAGGCCTCAGGCTATTCTTAGCCGTATAGTAAGGTTTTGAACCTGTTAGAATTTGTTGCCTGAAACAATGTGAATTACGGATGTAAATTGCAAAGTTAAATGTAATGTTGAAGCTAGTGTTACCACATTGCCTTCAACATGCAGCAGAAACGCAAACTGAACTTTGCACAAAATAAGTTTTAAATCACACTCCTTATGGTGTGTGATTGCCTCAAGGTGAAATTCACTATCACAAGTGAAATACAAAAACAATGCTGATGTTGTCTCGGTTCACTCCCTTGACAACACTGCATAAAACATACAGAGGACTATCCTAGCTTCACTCACTCGAATAATCACTCAAAATCAAACCTATCTAAACACATAGATAGATTATAATCAGTCACTCTAAATCCTAGACTTCTCAAAGTTGACTATCTAACCTACACACACAACTGGAATGAAAGTCTCCAGCTGATTGGGACGCTAGGCAGATGTCGAGGAAGATGTCTTGGATTTCAGAGATGACACTAGATACAAGATTCAGAGCTTCTCACAAACCACGGTGATAACCTGCTTGCATAAATGACTTTAAGGTATAAGGAGACCTTAAATACTTCCTCCATCTCGGCTGGGTAGTTTCTCTACGATCCTTGATGAGTTGGATGCAAAACTACCGCCTTCCACTACCCTTGCTGAACTGGACTCGAGATAACCGTCCTCTGCACTGCGTGGCACACGTTCTTCAATATCATGTAACAATGGTGGTTACTCCAGCTACCCACGTTCTCTGCAACGGTTAGTGTCAAAGATGAAGTGGGGAACATCACGTCCCTTGAAACTCGGAACAGATTCTGACCTAGTCAAAATCAAGCATAATCCACGTTTTTATTCGAAATAAAATATCTAATAAATCCCTTAAATCGTGGAAAATGATATGTGAAAAAAATCACAATTTATTAAGATTAATTTAAAATAAATTAATCCAAAATACTAGGAAAGGATAAGGTTAGAGATCCGAGTGTTATACTCGGTGTGACGAGAATGACGGACAACATTAGATACGACATTGATCGCGATGTTATCAGCGAAGTGATAACATCATCTAGAACACGTCATACTCAACAATCTCCCCCTTAAGCTTATCCTTTCAGCACAAAACACAAAAACTCAATATATACAATTAGAGCCACAGTGGAATACGATCAAAAATATTGGAGTTCAAAAACTCCCCCTTAAGGTCTGCTCTCCCTTAAGTTATTATCTGTAAAACAAGGTTAGTGGGTATAATCCCCTATACAGAACTATACAACATTAGTGGGTATTTACCCCTGTACAGAAGCAATGTTGAGAACATTCTCAACACAACAATCATCACACATTTTAAAAATGTGCAAACACAATCACAATGTTGAGATCATTCCCAACATAAAACATCACATACTATAAGTTATGTGAAAAGCAGAATAACAATGTTGAAAGCATTCCCAACATAAAATATAAAGAAAAATCATCAACTAATGCTGATGAATGAAACCAAACTATTCAAGGATATCCAACGAGGATACCCAACAACCAAAATAAAATGTGTCCAGCACATCACAAACCAACAAGGATGTAAACACATCCAAAATAAAATTGTGTCCAGCACAATACATACCCAAAAAAAATAAATTATTTTTGACAAAGAAAATTCATATTTTCTTCTTGCTCTTTGCCTCAGCCACGGACTTTCTAGCCTTCTTTCCTTCAGTACCATCAGCACCATGATCATCACCAGCGGCGGCAGCAGCAGCATCTACTCCCCTTTTTTGTGTAGAAAGTGCACTTCGCAAAGCTTGGCGATGTTCAACCATAGCATTGGTGAGGACTGTGCTTTGATGGATCATAGAATCCATCTGCTTGATAAAAGAATTTAACACCTGCACAGAAAATGTCACCAAATGTGAGGATGCACTAGCCAATTCACTTTCAGATCGTGGGGGAGAGAGAGCGGTCTATATTCCAACATCCTGATCAACATCTCTGGAGGCAGCCGTGGAACTTAGAGCAAGGTTGTAAGGGAGATCCATCACTCGATCATCATTCTCTTTTGGTTTGACAATTATGATAGTCGATGTTTCAGTGACTATCTTCTTCTTGTTTGGCTTCACGCCTTGCTCAACCATAACTGCATAGATGAGGCAGGAAAAAGGAAGGATGCTGGTGTTGCTGGTCTTTGTAGCAGCCTTCATCACATAATCAAAAATATAGTCTCCGAGGCTGAATGGAATCTTAGTGCCAAGCTTAAAGAGCAGAAATGCTTGATCAATAGTGAGGACTGAGGTGTTAGTGGTAGGTAACCAATTACACACAATAATCTTGTGTAAGACAGAGTATAAAAATGTAAGCTTAGAAGTGGAAATTTTGTTTGTTCACTTGGTTACCAATCTACCAGTTACAGTCGACACAACATCATCAATAAGATCTAGACTAACAACATCATTGCCATTGCCTAGACCCAAGAACTTGTTGATCACCATCGGATTAAACTTAAACACATGATCACGCATATAAATTTCCCCATATTTGCTCCTTGTTTTATCACTCATATCAAGAGAAACATTGGCATAGAATTCAACAATCACATCAGGTTCAAAAGTCGACAAGAAGAAACAGATTTCCACATACCCCTTTCTTTCAAAAACACATCCATGCCATACTTCTTAAAGCTTAAGATATCAATTTGTTTATCAACATGCACAGGACGGTTGCACATAATTTTGTATTGAGCCTTAGCATGCTTAGAGTAAAAAGTTTTACTAAAAGCAGAAGTAACGTCATGAGGGGAACCTGGTGGATAGACTGGTTCAGAATCTTCAGACTCATCATCATTTTTGACATTGCCTGACTGAGTAGGGGAGAGAACATCTCGAGCAGTGCCGGAAGAGACTAGATCATGAGAGGAGGTGGGAGAGGTTGATTTCTTCTCAGCCTCAGAAGAAACTTCTTCCTTGACAGCTTCAGGAATCTCCGAAGCAGTTTCTTGTTCAGCATCCACTCCAACATCCGCAGGGGCTTTAATAGGAGAGTTCTCGGAAAGATTTTCTTCATCATTAGACTCATCCCGTAAAGACCTCACCAGCTTGGTCTCCCTCTTCAGAGTTCTCCTAGCCTTCTTGCTAGTTTCTTCAATCTCTTCTTTTTTTGTATCTTGAGAACTGTGAAGCCTCTTAGACTTACGAGTTGGCCCGACCTTCTTCTTCTTGTTGGTAATAGCTTGAATGTGCACCCCAAGATCAGGATCTATGGGGTTTTCTTCTTCTCCTAAGAGTACTTGTTGGAGTGGTATTGGATTTAACACTTGAACCCCTTCGGGAATTTCAGCTTCCTTCATCGGAGTATCAGTTTGTTCGGTCGGAGGGGATGAGGGCTTTTCCGACTCAGATTTTGCACCTTTCTCACGCACTTCAGGTGTTACAGTGACTGTGGGGGTTGAAGTTGACGTTCCAGCGAGAACTGAAGTTGAAGATGGAGTGCCCATGGTTTTCTCCAACATTTATTTCATCATTTGAAACATAGCAACTAAGTAATTAGGATCCACCATGAATGTTCTGAAAAAGCTTGAGAGAAAACAGAAGAAAGAGAGATAGACAAGATGAAGGGAAACTGAAACGACTCGGTGGAGAGAGAATGAGTGAGAGATTTGAATTTTAATTCAAGATATGGATGTCAAGATCCCTCAATTCTCGGAACTCCCTAAAACCGTCACATCAAGAATAAAAAAAATAAAAATTAAAAATGGATTAGTGGATAGGGATAACCAAAGGTGTACTTATCACTAGAGTACAATTAGAGATATTCATGGGCCTCCTAAACAAATCCGTCCTTTTTTTTTAAATAAAATAATAAACAAATGGAAAACAATTACATGACAAATATAATTTTAGGCATATAATTTCTGAATATTATCGTTTCTTCTGCAATCTTGGTCACAACATCAGCTACAACACAGACAAACAGTGAACAAACCCAACTATAATTCACCTTATAGAATTACGGGTATTTCATTCACAAACACATACATAGAATTTCAAGTAGCTGATTTTGTTAAATAAATGCAGAAACACAATAATTTCATTAAGTTAGCCTTGAATTATACTTAAAAGAAATGACTAACATAAATAAATGCAAACGAGGTAAACAACTGATGTTTGAAAAAAAAATCACATCGGGTTCAACATCAGTAAACAAAATGAACTAATTAAATAGAACACATTCCAAGAGACTTTCTCAAGGCAGAAAATCTCTCGAAATCAAGAGGCTTGGTGAAAATATCCGCTGTTTGATTTTCAGTGGATATGTATTTGATGTTTATGATCTCCTTTTCCACCAAGTCTCTGATAAAGTGATGTCGAATGTCGATATGCTTAGTGCGTGAATGTTGAACGGGGTTCTTGGAAATTTCAATAGCACTAGCATTATCACACAGCAGGGTTAGTGATGAGCTTGTCATGCCATAGTCCTTCAGCATTTGATTCAGCCATACCAACTGAGCACAACAACTAGCAGCTGCAACATATTCGGATTCGGCTGTTGACAAAGAGATGCAATTTTGTTTCTTGCTTGACCAAGAAACAATATTGCTCCCCAAAAAGAAACAACCACCACTTGTGCTCTTCCTATCATCAACATCACCTGCCCAATCTGAATCACTGTATCCAATGAGGCTGGTGTTGGTGTCTTTGCAGTATCTAATTCCAAAGTCAACTGTGCCAGTAACATATCGAATTATTCTTTTGACAGCCTTCAAGTGTGACTCCTTGGGTTGAGCTTGGTATCTAGCACAAACTCCAACACTGAACATGATATCAGGTCTGCTGGCAGTCAAGTAGAGCAAGCTACCAATTATTCCTCTGTACATTGTTGGATCAACATTGACTCCAACATCGTCTTTGCTCAGTTTTTCAGAGGATCCCATTGGTGTCTTCATAGGCTTTGAAGCTTCAAGCCGGAAGCACTTGATCAGATTTTTGGCATACTTGCTTTGGGATATGAAAATCCCATCTTTGTCTTGCTTGATTTGGAGACCAAGAAAGTAGGCCAATTCGCCGACCATGCTCATCTCAAATGTGCTGCACAATGCATCAACAAACTCCCTAAGGAGATTAGAACAGGTGGATCCAAACACAATATCATCAACATAGATTTGTGCAACAGTGATGTGTTTGTGAATCCTTTTGATAAACAATGTTTTATCTACCACACCTCTTAAAAAACCAAAGTCAATTAAAAACTCGGTAAGTCGAGCATACCAAGCTCTAGGAGCTTGTTTAAGCCCATACAAGGCCTTGTGTAGTTTCAGCACATGGTTTGGTTTTTCATGGCATTCAAAGCCTTTTGGTTGTTCAACATAGGCTTCCTCATTCAAAATGCCATTCAGAAAGGCACTTTTGACATCCATTTGATGCAGTGTAAACCCGATGTGGCAAGCAATGGCAAGTAGGAGACGAATAGACTCTATTCTAGCAACATGAGCGAATGTTTCATCATAGTCTATGCCTTCTACTTGAGTATAACCTTGAGCCACTAGCCTGGCTTTGTTTCTGACCACATTACCAGACTCATCAGTTTTGTTCTTAAAAATCCATTTAGTTCCAATTACATTTTTATTTTCAGGCCTTGGAACTAACTCCTACACATTATTCCGAACAAACTGAATCAGCTCATCATGCATTGCTTCTACCCAGAATTCATCTTTTAATGCTTCTTTGACATTTTTAGGTTCAACACTGGATAGAAAGCATGAAATAGACACAAGGTTAATAACTGACGACATGCAAACCTGTTTGACCAATTCAGCAACATCGGCTGAGCTCTTTGTTCTGGTTTTGACTCCTTGAGATCCATTACCGATGATTTGGGAATTTAGGTGATCTCTTTTGATTCTCATTGGCGGATCACGTCTTGGTTCATACTGAGCCAGTGGAAGTTGTTCATCATCGCTTTCAGATGAGAAGTCTGAATCTAGTGTCTGGGGTGATGTTGATTCCTTCACTGACGGAGAAGAAACATTAGTTTTGACATCAGGACTTTTCATAGGACTTTTGTCATTGTTACTGGACTCCTTGTCGGCAACATCTGGTTCATGTAAGAGAAATGACACATCATCTTCTTCAGTTCTTGTTGCCAGACCTGCAAGATCATCAAACACAACATTGACAGATTCTTGTACGGCCTTAGTTCTTAGGTTAAGAACACGATATGCTCTGTTATTTTGAGCATATCCTAAGAACAATCCTTTATCACTTTTAGAGTCAAACTTTCCAAGGTAGTCTCTGTCGTTCAGGATGTAGCAGACACATCCAAACACATGGAAATATTTGAGATTTGGCTTTATTTCTCTTAGAAGCTCATAAGGTGTCTCCTTTCTTCCTGGTCGAAGATAGACTCTGTTCCCGATGTGACAGGCTGTGTTGACAGCTTCAGCCCACAGCTTCTTTGAAAGCCCTTTACCCTGTAACATTGCACATGACATTTCCTGCAGAGTTCGATTCTTTCGCTCCACTACTCCATTTTGTTCAGGAGTTTTGGGAGCTGAATACTCATGGAGTATTCCTTTCCTTTCACAAAAGTCATTGAATGCAGCATTCTCAAATTCTCTTCCATGATCTGTTCTGACGCATGCAATGTTGGTATCAAGTTGCAAACACATTGTGCGGCAGAATCTTTTGAAGATTTTGAATATTTCAGATTTTTCCTGCAGGAATTCAACCCAAGTGTACCTTGAGAAATCATCAACAATGACAAGAATGAAACTTTTACCACTCATACTCTTTGTTTCTACTGGACCCATGATGTCCATGTGTAAGAGTTGGAAACATCTTGTTGTTTGACAACTACCGAGGCTTTTGTGAGGGATTCTGGTTTGTTTTCCCTTTTGACAGGCACCACATACAACATCGTGATCAACATTCAGCTTTGGTAGGCCGCGGACAGCATCTGACACAATCAGTTTCTTCAAATTTACCATGCTCATGTGACCGAGTTTTTGATGAATTAACTTTGTTTCATTATTTATAGTCATGTTGCACGTTTCATCTTTGTCAGCATGGTAGCAATTATCAGATGCACGACTTCCGAACATTATGCATTTGTCGTGTTTGTCAAATACTTCACAAGTATTTTTATCAAACTTGACATGCATACCATCGTCGCATAGCTGACTAATACTGATCAAGTTGGCCGTCAAACCTTCAACATGTAGGACATTCTGAAGCTTAGGAAAATGTTTGACATTCAATGTACCTTTTCCGACAATGTTTCCTTGAGCTCCTCCTCCGTAACTGACTTTGCCTTTGTTTGAAGTGGTATATTCTTCAAGAAACTCCTTATTGCCGGTAATGTGTCGAGAACATCCACTGTCGAAGTACCATGTTCCGGCAATGTTAGCCTTCAGTGAAGTATACACAACATTGCATGTAACCTTCATCTTTTTGGACTTCATCTGGTTCTTGTTTTTTGATGTGATCCCTGATGTTGTTCTCCCGGTCGCAACATCATCGTGAAACTTAAAGCAATGTGGTTTGATGTGTCCCGGCTCCTGACAGTAATAGCACACATATTTTCGAACCTTTGAGCCCTTACATTTCTTCTGATCATCATCTTCAACATTGCTCCATATAGACGTATTTGGGTTGTTCTCCTTCACAAATTTCACAACATTGTGATTTGAGGAAGTCATGGAAACTTTGTTTGAGAATCCCAGTCCAGCCCTGTCTATCTGTCCCAATGTTAAGGCTTCATTTAGGACATTTGTTCCTTGATTCCATTTCTGAAACGTTCTTGAGGTGCTCTCTACTTCCTTCTTTAGTTTAGTGATTTCAGCATCACTCCTGGTGAGTCTAATTTCCAGTCCCACGATCTTCTCTCTAAGACACCGATTTTCTTCCATAAGAAATTTCAGTTCTTTTGATTGAGCTGTCCATTGACTGCAAACTTCATTCACAACATCATTGAGCTCTTCAAGAGAGGCAGATGGGCGTTCTTCCTGTGGATCAGCCTCACTGATCTCAGAAGTATGATTAAACTCATCCAGTAGAGTCATTTCATACCAATTAGTAGTGTTGGGAGAGATCTCAGTGGCTTTATCGTTAACATCTGGGAGAAACTCATCTTCAATTTCACATTCTTCAATGTCCAGAGCATCAAGTTCATCAATACCATTCAGGGCATCAATAATCTGGTCGTCTTCCTCCATGACATTGATGAACAACACTCTCTGATCTGAATCATTTTCAGTATCAGACTCATCACTGAGAACTGCATTAAAATTATTTCTTTGTCTTCTTCGTGCTGTTGGACATTCATTTGAATAATGTCCATACCCAGAGCATGCTCTACATTGAACTGAATCAATGTCTTTCCCAGTGTCAGCGACTTCCTTCTTGACATTTGATCTTCCAGAATTTGATGTTGATGAGGATGGAGAGTCAAACAGCCGTCGAGGTTTGATATTTGGGGGGCTTTTCTTCATGGAACGAACCAGTGAGTTGAAATTCTTTGTCAGTAATGCAACACTTAGATTCTCTTCCTCATTGATTTCCTGAAGACTGTCAACATCATCATGAACATCAGATGACACAGTTGTTGTCTGGAGAGCAATTCCCTTTGAGGTTGAGTTTGCTTTCTGATTTTGCAGATTCATCTCAAATGTTAGCAAGATGCTGACCGCTTCACTCATACTCATGGTTCCTACATCGTGTGCTTCTTCGATTGCAGAAATTTTCATATTGAATCTTTCTGGCAGAGTTCGAAGCAACTTGCTCACCATGTTCTCATTAGAAATTGGACTTCCAAGAGCGGTAGATTGGTTTGAGATCTCACATAATTTTTCAGCATAAGATGAAATAGTTTCATCTTCAAACATGTGCAAATTTTCAAATTTTGATGTGAGTAACCTCAGTTTGGTCTTCCTTACACTGGTAGACCCTTCACAATGTTCCTGAAGAATGGTCCATGCTTGATATGCAGTAACACAATTGCAAATCATCTTGAAACATGGAACATCGACAGAAATAAAAATTGCATTCAGAGCGCGAGCATTAAAATTTGAGATAATTCTCTCATCATTTGTCCATTGAGATTCCGGAGTTAACACAAAATCTCCATTCGGACCTTCCATCCTAGGAGGGCTCCATTCTTCAATAACTGCCATCCATGCTCTTTCATCGATAGATTTGATGTAGATCTTCATTCGAGATTTCCACATGACATAGTTACCACCATTGCTATCTAGAGCAGGAGGACGACATTGATTAATTTGAATATCCATCACAGATTTCAAGCAACACCGGATCGAGTACTTAGTGTGTCAAGTACCGGCTCTCTGATACCACTTGTTAGAATTTGTTGCCTGAAAGAATGTGAATTACGGATGTAAATTGTAAAGTTAAATGTAATATTGAAGCTAGTGTTACCACATTGCCTTCAATATGCAGCGGAAATGTAAACAGAACTTTGCACAAAATAAGTTTTAAATCACACTCCTTACGGTGTGTGATTGCCTCAAGGCGAAATTCACTATCACAAGTGAAATACAAAAACAATGCTGATGTTGTCTTGGTTCACTCCCTTGACAACACTGCATAAAACATACAGAGCACTATCCTAGCTTCACTCACTAGAATAATCACTCAAAATAAAACCTATCTAAACACATAGATAGATTACAATCAGTCACTCTAAATCCTAGACTTCTCAAAGTTGACTATCTAACCTACACACACAACTGGAATGAAAGTCTCTAGCTGATTGGGACGCTAGGCAGATGTCGAGGAAGATGTCTTGGATTTTAGAGATGACACTAGATGCAAGATTCAGAGCTTCTCACAAACCACGGTGATAACCTGCTTGCATAAATGACTTTAAAGTCTAAGGAGACCTTAAATACTTCCTCCATCTCGGCTGGGTAGTTTCTCCACGATCCTTGATGAGTTGGATGCAAAACTACGCCTTCCACTACCCTTGCTGAACTGGACTCGAGATAACCGTCCTCTGCACTGCGTGGCACACGTTCTTCAATATCGTGTAACAATGGCGGTTACTCCAGCTACCCACGTTCTCTGCAACGGTTAGTGTTAAAGATGAAGTGGGGAACATCACGTCCCTTGAAACTCGAAACAGATTCTGACCTAGTCAAAATCAAGCATAATCCACGTTTTAATTCGAAATAAAATATCTAATAAATCTCTTAAATCGTGGAAAATGATATGTGACAAAAATCACAATTTATTAAGATTAATTTAAAATAAATTAATCCAAAATACTAGGAAAGGATAAGGTTAGAGATCCGAGTGTTATACTCGGTGTGACGAGAATGACGGACAACATTAGATACGATATTGATTGCGATGTTATCAGCGAAGTGATAACATCATCTGGAACACGTCATACTCAACAGAACCTATGTCGTTCCAGAAAGGTTGCGGATTTCTAAGAGGTATCCAGACCTCCGTTTGAGGGGAAGTAAATTTCGGGACAAATTTTTTTTAAGGGGTGTAGTCTGTAACATCCCAGATTTTCAGAATTTATTTAGAAAATTAAAGAAATTAATTAGAGCCTAGATAAAGATGTTTCGGTTCTAAACCGCGTTTTTAAGAGTTATTTTTCGTGAAATCGTCTTTTTGAGAATTTTGATTCCAGCTCAGTTATAGCCGATTTTGGCTGCGTTTGGAAGGCGTTGACCCAACGAGCATGCCGGTGCTTTCGGATTTTAAATCTGAAGTCGTTTGAGTTCCCGGTAATTTAAAACGCGTTTAAAGAAGTTATGAATAGTGTTTTTCCATAAGAGCACAATCGTTACGAATTTGTGAAATCTCGTGTGTTGATCCAAACCTTGTTTCTTTAACCCTAACCTATAGGAAATTTCTCAAGGAATCCGTTGGCGTTCCCGGATTTTCATTCTGAGGTCAATTGAACGCTCGGGAATTTTATTTGTCCCTTGTGCGGAATAGTAATTTTATTATTGAAAAGAGAATCTTTTCTCATTTTCCTTCAAGATGACTCGTTCTTTGTCCCGAGTCAAGTTGGATCAATAGTACTCGAGCCAACGAACCTCCCGGTATTTTCGGATTTCGTGAACGAGGTCATTTGGACCTCGACATCGAATAAAGCACTTTTTAACCGAACCCGAGATTTTTAAAACAGTGTTGTTGCACTGCAGAAGCTTCTTGGGAAAGCTAAATATTTTCCTATATATAGCAGCTCTCCCCCCTTCATTTCCTCGCACGTTTCATTTCTTCATCCCAATTCTGTATAGTAGAGAGAGAGAGGGGGGAGCGCTCTTCGTGAGCGCACCCCCAGTTGAGAGAGGAGTGGAGGAGGAGGTGCGCCGGGGCGCAAGGGGGCCGCTGGGGCGCCAGGAGGGCCGCTGGGGTGCAAGAGGCTGCCGGGGCGCAGGGGGCGCCGGCGCGCACCCCCACCCCCCCCCTCCCCCGCCCGCCGCGGCGCATGGGGCCGCCGGCGCGCACCTTGCCGCCGCGGCGCATGGTGTCGAGGCAGCTCCGGCACGTTTTCGTGCGGAGGCCATAACTTTCGCCTCGGTTGGAACCACAAGGCCCAAGAGTACTCAAATCGAAGCTCTTTCGAAGATCTATGACAAAGCAGTGTCCTATCGTCTGGAATCTCGATCATTCAGGTCGGATGTTCCGTCCCCTTTTGCAGTAATTTCGGTTCTCTAAATCCTTTTTAATTCTCGTGTTTTAAGTTATAGTTAAGGGTCGAAGGTTTAGATATCGTTTCGATATCTTATTAGGATCTCGAATAAGATTTCAAGTCATCGATCGACTTTCTTAAGAGGAGATGAACCCCGAGGAGGCCCGAGGAAGGATTTCGGCTCGTCGCTTCGTCTATGTGCTCGTTATCGAGGTGCTCATCATCGAGGTGGGTGATTCTAAACCAATTATATGGTTTGAGCTAGTAAGCTCTAGAAGCAAGTTAAGGCAAGGGAAATATCCAATAAAAGTATTTTATGCTCTGCCTGTTTAGTCTCTGTACAAGGAAAGGAATGAAGGAAGTTATATGCATGATATTGTTGAATTGTTATTTGAGTTTGATAAAGTAAAGGAAGTTATTATAAGTTAGGTGAGCTCTCAAGCATGTTTAGATGTGCTGGAATTGTTTAAATACAATTGACGCTAGCATGAGATCTAGAATTGCTTTTAGTTGCAATCTATATTTATGCCCATTCATTTCCTAGTACTTGGTTATTGGGTTTTGCTAAGCTTAATTAGCCAAGGATATGCTAGAATTGTTTATATACAATTTATGTTAGCATGAGATGTTTAGAATTGCTTTAATTGCAATCTATGCTTATCCGCGTTCTTTTCCTCATTTTGGAATGTTGGATTTTGCTAAAGCTTATTTAGCTAAATATTGCCTTCTAGGATAGTGATAAATGCCTTATAGGCTGAGATCATGCTCAATTAAAGAATTAGCCTTAGACGATTGCTCTAGGCTTGGTATTGCTAGCTAAGTCAAGTAAGTAAGGAAGGTTAAGGTTAAGGTTAAGTAAGGAAGGAAGTTAAGGAAGGATATAGTTCTGTTTTAAGCAGGTTATCGAGCTCAAAGAACAGTTTATTTGCATTATCATGTCGTGACCTTTGAGTCACTGAGTTGAACATTTGAAAGTAAATGGAGTCACTGCTGGGTAACCCCTCGCATACTTAGAAGGATACTTGAGGTAACCCCTTTCTTATCCCAAAGCAGGCCTAAGGGTGCAGTAGACAATAGGTTTGAGCCAGGAAAGGTGCCAAGAAAGGAAGTAAAATGTTTTGCGGATATGGAGAGGGCTTTTGCGATTTGCTCTCCATATGCCGTCAGTTATTAATTGGATATTTCTAAAGTTTATCAAGAGTTTTCTTATAAAATCCCACTAAGTGCATTAGTGCTCACACCCTCTTTTTCAAATATTTTCAGGTTGAGATGCTGAGGCCGGTGATGTGCTGCTTGTGGGGTTGTCTGAGTTCTCTGAGGTTTTAAGTTTGTTGCTCTGTATGGTTACATATTTTTCTTCCGCTATGTTTCTGCTAAGTACTCTGATGTTAGTATTTAGTCTTGATATATGTAACTTGATTCTTGATAATTGCATGTCTTAAATGCTATGAATCCTAGTTATCAATAAAGTCTTTGAAGCATGTTCTTTTGACATCCCAGTTATTCCTTCATCAATTCCAAGTTAATTGAAGAGTCACACTTGTTGAGCATATTGGTACCTATTCAGTTTCAGTCGATCTATAAATGGCTCTTTTATGCTTGTTGTTGTTGTTCGCCTATGAAGAGGCTTTTCTTTCAAGCATGATTCTACTTATTTTCAGTTAATCTTGAGTTGTCCCTTGTTTCGTCCTATAAATGGGACAATGTGATTTATTTGACTCCGACCTATTGATGGGTCTTAGTTGTTGTGACCTATGAAGAGGTCTTGTTTATCTTAAATAGTCAGTTCCTATCTGTTTGTCATTGGATTCTGTTTAAATATCGATTGGCCTATGATATGGCATTCCTTTGACTCGATTGAATCCTTTGACCCCTTCCACTTGTTTGAACCATTTGACCCCTTTGATTCGTTGAAAACGATAGTTCTTCCAAGTCATAAAGTTAAGTTGTCTAAGTTCTTGAGGTGCTAACTTAGTTTAATTCTAAAAATACCCCCTGGATTTCCAATTTTCGTGCTATTTTTACGCACAACAACCCCGTCCCCATCCTCGGGACCGGGCTGTTACAATATTGGCAACGGAATGTTCATATCATAATGTCTAGAACATGGTCTTCAAAATTTGAAAAACCAAAACTTATATGTTCTTTGAATTTCCATAAAGATCATGACAACCTAAAAACACTTAGGGCTCGTTTCGTTGGCAGGAAAGTAAAGTTTTTTGGGAATATGATTTCTGAAAATGTAATTCTGAGGAAAATGATTACTAACAGAATCTTTATTATGTGTTTGGAACACAACAAGGAAATTATAATGATTCTCTTTTTCTTATTGGATTAAATTTAAACAAGAGTATATAATTAAATATCTAAAATATATAATGTATCTTATTTCATACTACCAATATTTATAATTTTAAATTACGAACCATATAATGTGTAATTCTTCAATTTGCATTAGTACTCTAGATATTGAATGCAACATATTATTTCAATTTAAATAAAATGATATGACTAAAAAATAATCAATTAAAGTAAATATTGTATTGTTGTCCAAATATTTTTTATTGAATTGGAAATCAAAATTATCTATATAAATATTTTTTTTATTAAATTGGAAGTCAAAATTATCTATTTGACAATGGTATGGTCGTCGTTTAGTTTGCAATGTTGTCTCAAAAATGATATTATTGAAATTTTGATAAAAATGCCAAAAAAATGATTGATAAAATAGTTGAATTTTGGTCGTAATTTCTTCAATAAAAAAAAGTATCACAATTTTGAATTTCTTTTTTTCATTTATAAAACTTTCTATTTTTTATATTTTATTTATTTTACTCTTTTTTTATTAAATTTTTTTAATCCAAACTTAGTATTAATAATAAAAAAGATAATAATAATAATAATAAATCTTATTTTTTCAATTTTAAAAAATCCTTTTTTATTTTTTAGTTAAAAAATATGAATCCAAACATAATGCTCCATCCGTTTCGTTTTGTTTGTTGTTTTAGGTTTTCTTTTGTGTCATAATGTTTGTTATTTTATATATTTTGACACCTCCTCTATCAAAGAAAAGGATCCTGCTGAAGACAAACCTGCTGATGATGAGGAACCTGCAGAAGAAGAGGAAGCCGCAGAAGAAGAAGAGGAGCAATATGATTATGATGCAGAAGAAGAGGCTGAAGACGAGAAAGAAGATGAAGAATAGAAATGAGGGACTGCTAAAGACGAAGATGGGGAAGTAACTGACAAATCTGAGTAGTTCTCTGATTACTGATTTGTTTTTCTTGGTAGCAAATGGGGAGTAATGCTAGAATTTTTTTTTTCCGAAAGATCTTTTATCTTGCACTCATGTTTTTGCAAGATTCTTTATTTTTGCTTTCCGTTTTTGTAATATCATACCTTTAATATTATGTCTCTCAAACAGATGTTTTATCTGCATTTTTTATGATCTTTATGTCTACTAAAAATATTAAACTGCTAATAAAAAAATATGATAAAAAAATTGAATACAGCAGAGCAGAAACATGCTGATAAGAAAGAGAAAAATAACAAGATCATACGATGTTCATATATAGGAATATTCAAGAATGTTTTGAAGTACATGGTTTTTCAGTTGAAGTTTATATTCTTAAAAAACATGGAGCTGATTTGCCAATAGATAAAGACAAAGGGGGAGATTGTTAGTGCCATTGTTTAGCACTAAGTGTTGTTTAGATTGTCATGATCTTTATGACAATTCAAAGAATACAAAATGTTTTAGTTTTTGAAGTTTTTGAAGACCATGTTCTGGACATTATGATATGAACATTCTACTACCAATCTGATTAAAGATCGAAGAATGTACTTGATCATGTTTGTGAACATGATCATGTACATGATTGTCCAGAGAGTTTTCAAGTGGCGTGTCAAGCTGAATTCAAGGAGTTGAAGTTTTCTTTTGAAGATGGACGTTTGAAAATAGAAGGTGCCTTATTCAAGATAAAGATCAAGATGGAAAAAGACGAGTTCTATTCAAGAAAGACTTCTAAATTAGGATTGTCCAAATCAAACTAGGATTGTTTTCTTTTACAGTTTGATTCAATTTAGGAATTTATGATTACCTTGTTTAGACTATGATTTAGGTTTATAAATAGCTTGGGAATCAGACTAGTTAGGTGTCGAGGTTTTTACGTATACACAAGATTTAGAGAGTTTAAAAAGACTTCAAGTTTGAAGTATTTAGTATACGGTTTAGACTAGGTTTGATCATTGTGATCATTGTGTATTTAGTCTGTGTTTGAAATTCTTTTATACATATTTAAAGAAGTCTTAGGAGAAATTTCTTGTGGGAACTAGAGGAAGTCTAGGTTGTGAGGGGATCTCACAATTCAGTCCATCAAAAGTGCTTGTAGTGGTTAGGAAAGGAGTCAAGTGACGGGGGGTCATCGTGTAAAAGCCATTGTAACCTTGCAACGGAGTTGTGGATTGTTTCTCACAGACTTGAGAAGTCCCTCTGACGTAGTTCAGTTGATCGACAGGGTTACCAACCTCGTACCATTAATAATAATGTACATGTACATGATTGTGAACTCGAATCTATTTGTACAGTTTATGTAACTTCACAACCTAATCTGAATATCAAAACCAAGCACCATTGGGCGCGCGCGGGGTTCCAAGCTCACATACTTGTGTACATTGGATATTCCATTTAAATGATTAAACACTTAAATCCATGTTTGAATTAAGTTAAAACTTCAATGAGGGATCACTACAAGAAATGCGTTCATACACCACGATTTTTGGTCATGGTATATGCCAAAACAAAACCGCGGTGTAAAGAGGCGTCGTGATTGCGCACGCTCAAAGACCACGGTTTTTAACCGTGGTCAATTTACCAAGGTTTTACCAGAACCATGGTCTCTTTACCACGATTTTGGTAAAACTGTGGTCCCTTTACCACGGTTCTAAGTAAAACCGTGGTTACGGCACCACGGTTTTTACGCAAACCGTGATAAGTTAACCACGGTTTTCACAAAACCGTGGTAAATTAACCACAGTTTTGTTAAACCGTGGTAAAGTAACCACAATTTTGATATTTAACCGTGGTTAATTTACCACGATTTTAATAAAATCGTGGTAAATCAACGACGGTTTTAAACAAACTGTGGTAATTCTTTTTATATATTTTTATATTTTTAATATTTTTATACCGTTAGTTAGTAATCTAGTTGTATAATCACAACCACCCAAAAGATAAAAATTTATCCAAAAACATTTTATATTAAATCAATATCTAAAATACATAGTCAATAAAAATATGTAAAATTCACTATTACAAAGATTCGATTACTTGTTTAAAACTACTCCATAATAAGTCCAAAGCTTTATTACATAAATCTTAATAATTTCAATAGGTAGCACGATGACGTTGGAGAGACAAAGGAGCCAGGTAGTGCTCATAACAACAACCTGCCACATGCCATAAGAAAATAATATAGATATATAGTGGAACACTCTTTAATAAAATCTCTAGCGGAAAATACAATTTAATTCAATTTGGTGGAGTTCCAAACGTGAAGAAATACAATTTAATTTATTTATCAAGTAAAAAGAAACAGCATATTAATTAAAATCATAATTAATATTCATTTTTATATACCTCTTCACTAATAGAATTTACGATCTTGAAGCTTTGTCTCAAATCAAAAACCTGCTATGGAATAATTCTCACAAATTCTCACTGAGTCATTCTACATCACACTAACATATTCTATCTTAGGTTCAATAAATTTGCATAGCCAGTACCCTTAAACAAATTAGTTGTGCTGTTTATTCTCCACACGCAATTAACTAGAAAAACAAGAGTAGATTGTAGAAAAGAAACAAAATATCAGATACCAAACTACAAGCTAAGAGCTCCTAAAGTACTTTTAACTACCTGGAGTACATGCACTTGGCCTCCCTAGGTCCTCCGATTGTTTTTCCATTGAGTTCTCTGACAGCTCTGTCAAGATCCCGCACCAAGAATTAAAAGAATATTGAGGATGCAACTACTTAACAAGTTACTGATGAAGAGCCAAGAAAATCAATAAGGTTTGATCAAATGTCCTAATTGTTATGAGTAAGACTGAAATGCATATGCACAACATACAAATAGAAAGAGAACACAAAACATAACTTAAACCTGCTTTATTTGAAAATAGGATACTAAGGAAACCCCTCAGCTTATCAATCACACACACAACTATTAGATTGCCTACAGATTATTGGTGTTAAAGCATGACCAAATTAGGATATGATGACTACTCCTCGGGGCCAAAAAGAAATAGGGATAGATAGGAATATGTTATCATGAACATGAACAAATGTAAACCAACTTACCGATCTATTAGTGAAATGAACAAACCCAACAGAGGAGCCACTTAAAAGATAGCATCAACATAAAATGTTCCATAAGTGTGGAGCAATTATACTTGCTCCACACTATAGCAATTTTATCATATGAGGTCAGATTTGAATGGACAATATCTTCATATAACATCAAAGTAGAACTTCGAGAATCCTGCACATTGAAACTCTCATTTAGAATCAAGTTTCAAGGTCCTAGAAAAAAGAAACAGAGACTAACAAACACAGTGCATAACAATAAAAAGGCCATGAGAGATAAACCCATGTAAACTGAACAACCAAGGTGCATTGTTACATGACAAAGGAATGTAAAAGAATATTTTTTTATAATAACAAGTACCAATGCACCTACCTAGAAGAGCTGGAGGCAGCCTCTAATATTTCTCTACCACTCTATTCTCCTCCTCTGTTGCTTCAATTTATACACTAGCTCTCAGTTCGGCCTAACAAACCAGAAAAAATAGAACTTTCAACATATAGTATGAGGTCAGAGCAACTAAGACACGTGTTAAATTAACATGCTACATATTTTTTTTTTTGTCGAATGGCATCAAGAATTGATCTCTAACACTTAGGCCAACCACAATAGTCATTAAATACTCAATTGCATTTAGAGGCCAACCACAATAGTCATTAAATGCTCAACTGCATTTTTAACCTCAGAAGTAGATAAAATATAAAACTATGAGGATGTAACTTCAAAAGGCAGCAGCAGACCTTGGATTAAATGCATGGACAAGGGTTGAGGTTTGAGTAACACAGTAACACAGAGATTTCTAATAAGCTTACCGTGGATGGAGAAAATCTGCAAATTTGAGAAAATAGATAAGGATTATCCATACTGAACTATAGTTCAGCTACATATTTATAAGAACACCACCTCTCACTGTTGGTCTATTTTTGAAACAAAATTAGCTATTAGTTCTCACCTTACATGAATATTTCTTCTAACAACTTTTCCAAATAAGATTTGGCATCAATTGCCAAAGTTCTCTTCCTCAAATTATAAAACAAAAGGACTAACTTTAATTATCAAGTCAACTCTCCCAATTTCAAAACTCTCAATTATGCAAATTCTAAAGCAATTAAAAGTTCTATTAATTTAATAAACAGAATAAAAAAAATCCAAGAAACTTAATGCTCATTAATTACAAACATGGGATCATGGGAAAAAGAATGAATACAGTACTTTGGGGTTCCTTAGGAGTCAAATAATAAAATGAGATCTTTAGCAAAAGGAGAAACATTATAAAAAAATGTAAAAACATCATTATTGTAATTCTTCACAGATGCTAGTATCTTGGTTTTCAAGGAAACCTCTCATGTTTAAGCACAAAATGGACACACCGAAATCATGCTCAGCCACATGTCTACGGATCAACAAATTATTATATGGCAAGTTAATCAAATGTAGACCGGATTATGTAATTCAGCAGGGGAGGGTGTTTATACTTCATGCCTCTTCTTTGTCAACAGCCTTAGAATCAAGCATCACGGCTTCAAACTTTAGGTACACAAAATCCTCCACCAAATTATTTTTTCTGAATCTCACGCTCTACTCTGCACATCTGAATTACAAACAACACAAAAATAATGCTATTTTTCGTATCATTAAAACCACTGAAGGTCAAATGTATTCACAAAAAGCAGCACTAAAAAACAAAGATCATGAATTCACTCAAGCTTGAACGACAACCATGGTGAGAAGTGAGAATCTGTTGAAATATAACAACCCTGAATGGCAATCGAGATCTTGAATTCACTCATCCCATACCTCTCTCTCTCTCCACCAACCCTGTGTCTCACCTCCCCGCATCTCAACACCGATTCTTATAACTCACAAAAAATCGAGAAATCAAGAAAAATAGCCCTAAAAATGTCGAGTAATCATAGTCAGAAGAGAATGAACGATGAACGATGACGATGATAGAATGAACGATAAACATAACGTTTCACCCAACAACTGTTCCACTTTGCAGTGGCACGACAATGAACGATGACGATGATAGAATTAGACGATCATAGAACAACGATGATGGGCTAATTAGGATGACGACGAAGGGTATAGGATGATGATTGGAAGTGAGATGAAGATGAGAGAGACGGGTGAACTAAGGGTAAGGAGAGGGCTAGGGTTTTTCAATTAATTCAATTTCGAAGAGAATGGAGGGGCGGGAGAGATTGGGAATTTTCCAACCTCCCTTTATTTTTATTTTGAATAATTTAATTAGGGTTAGAACATGCACATAGACCACGGTCATACAGTAGCCGTGGTGTGTTTGGACATGATGACCACGGTTTTTTTAAAACGGTGGTGAGTTTTTGGGAAAAATGGGCTCATACACCACTGTTTTCATTAAAACCGTGGTAATTCTCAAATTCACCACGGTTTATTGTCAAAACCGTGGTGAATCAGGCGTGGTGTATATGCTTTTTTCTTGTAGTGGATTTAATTAAAGTGACTTTTCACATTTCCCCGTATATATTTCATAAATGCCTTTTCGAGCTACTAACTTTAATAATTAATTTTTCAATCACCAAAAATTGATTTTGCGAAAATAAAAATACTACGATTATCTATCACAAACATAGATTGATCTTTTACAAAGTAAAAGTTGCATTGTTTAAATGTCCCAAAAGATACTTAATCCTCATGTTATATTTTTTAGTTAGTTGCACTTTAGTATTCAATGTTTTAGATTACTAAATCCTAAAATTTCAAAAATTCCATATTATTATTCAATGTTTATATAATCTAATAAATCTAGCATATGGATAAATCTTCAAACATATCAAATTTTACCGTGCTTGACACAATCAAAAAGATTTATGTATTTTTTTTAGTTGGTTATAAACCAATCTCCTTAATTTTAGCAAGCCACCTCAGATTTAAGATGGCAAAAACAAACTTCCGTCCTAAATTTTTTAGATTATTTAATGTTGATTACCAATATATATTTTCTGAAACTTTAAGATAAAATTATTAATAAATCATTAAATCCCATTTTTTAATATGGATGTTCTCGAGAACCAAAACTAATTAAGAAGCAATAGCTGACATCAAAGTTCAAAACCAAAAAGTCAGCTGTCTTTCATTTCATTTACATTTAATTTTCTCAACGGTAGTATTTGAAAGCACAGAAATCAACTCTGAAACAATTGAGGACCAAGAACGGATTTTTATACGGGTGCGCATCCTTTCGTCACGGTTGTAGATTACTTTCATCATATAAAAAACAAACAGATCGAATACAAGTCTAAACGTAACGCGGTTAACAGTTTTATGCATTCTGTGTGAAATACATCCAATGTATGATCACATATAAATTATTTAAGATAATTAAGAACACATATATAATTTATCCCAAATTTATTTAATCAATCAACAGAAATTCTCAGCATAAAATTTTCTCTTTATTAATTCTGAAGGGACAAATAACAAATTGATGAGACAATATTAAAAGAAAATAAAAACGAGATACGTACTAGAAAAAAGAAACCACATATCAATTTTGTATACTTTGTTTTTTATGGGTTGAGGTGTTGAGTATATATGTAATCAAGATGAGCGGCGATTGTTTTTCTCCTTAAACACTCTTCTTCACCAATTCCATCGCAGCTCTCCTCCACTTCAACTCCCTTTGCCTCTGCCTTAAGCTATATAACAAAATAAGTAGGCATGTGTTCATGCTAATTAAAATGGAATTTAATTTAATTTCAATAAATATTGAATTTTAATTATTTGCGCTTATCTCACATATGACTGACCTGTTGTTCAGCTACGCCTTCATCACGAAGCATCGGTCCTCGGAGACGCGCGGCGGAGCATAGGGCGGAGCAGCAGAGAAGGGCGGCGAAGAACACGGTCATGGTGGTGATCTTGGACATTTTGCTTAATTAAATTTGTTTATGGAGGATTGTTTTGGTGAAATGAAATGAAGAGAGCAAGGTAGCCAATTTATGTAGAATTGAGAATAAAAGGAAGTCGCAATTATGGCGGTGTGAACTCTCTAGAATTGAAATAAATTAAATGAGCAAAAGATAAAGAAGAAGAAATAAGTATTTAATGGAGATGTAGCTCAAATGAAAAAAAAAAATAATAATAATAAATAAAAAAAAGAAATAAGTATTTAATGTAATGGCGAGAACTAGAATATGATAGAACTCAGGTGGAAGTAGGGGTGAGCATTCGGTCCGAACCGAACCGGACCGAACCGAACCCCCAAAATCGAACTCTAACCGAAACCGAAACCCCCCAACCGAAACCGAACCGTTTATTAGTTTCCACCGAACCGAACCGAAACCGAACAAACCGGTTCGGTTTCGGTCGGCTTCATTTAGAACCGAATTTAAAAAAGTGGCTGCAGCCTGCAAGATTTTAAAAAATAAAGAATTGAAATTATCAATTCTACTTGAAATTGTCGCCCATTAAAATGTCGTCCATAAGAAACCAAATTAAGTCAATTGAAATTGTGATAATTTATTTAAAAATCGCATAAGGCAGTAAGGCACAAAGAGAAACTTACGTTTGACTTGTTGATTTGTCGGAGGTCGGTGTCGGAGGCTGATTGAGAGCTTTTCTAAGACGGGAGGGGAGAGCCTCTAGCCTTCAACTGCTGTTGTGAATCAGTGAGCTTCAACAAATCAACAATCGCCGATTATCGTAGTTGCCGCTGCAATAGTCGATATGAGGGGAGCTGGGGAGGTGTTGTTACGGTTGCAGTGCTTGTGTTCGGTGAGGATAAATCAACAATGGCCGATTATTTTTGTTCTGTTCATTGTTGAAGAATGAAGGATTGAAGGCTCTAAGTCGTCGATCGATTTTGTAAAGTTGGGAATTTTAGATTTAGGGTTTTTACTTTTTATAATCAGTTTATTTTAATTTTCTTTATTATAGATTTGGGCTTGGACTGCATAAAATTAACCTTGTGTGATGGGCTGGGGCTGCTGGGCTTCTTTTAAATAATTATACTATTATATTATCGGTTCGGTTCGGTTTTTATCGGTTTTTTAACGAAAAAACGGAAACCGAACTGAAGTAAGATCGGTTTTTAAATGGAAAACCGAAGCCGAACCGAAACTCCAACTCATCAAACCGAACCGAACCGAACTCACTGGTTCGGTTCGATTTTTCGGTTGCGGTTCGATTTTGCTCATTCCTAGGTGGAAGGTTCAATAATGCCGCGTTGTACGCTTTTGTTTTGCCCTTTGTGTGAGTTGTGTTAGATTTTCTTGGTAAATGTGGTCTTTTCATTCATGAAACACTGATTTTTGCTATGCTACAATGTAGTGTATGGTGCATTGTGTTAGGATTCAGACACGTGGCAGGGAATCTTTTTTCTTTTTGGGTTTTGATTAGTTTAAGCCCAAATCTTGGGGAAAATTTTATGCTAACTTAAAGGCTAGTACCCTGAATCATATATAATTATATTAAACCATATACTCACAGTATTTTTAATTTAATAATAGGGCGTTGCTAAACATACTACACTTTTTTCTTTTCACATTATACATTAAATTAATTCAAAAGTAATTAATTATGAAATTACATGAATATCTTTATTAAATCAATGATTAAAATAATAAACAAAATAAAATTAATTAAAAAAAGAACATGATGTCCTTCATCCCTCCCACCACCGCCCCTCTCTCCCCTTCCCCGCTAAACCCAGATTTTTGCAGACCACCACCGACACCATCCCCCATTTCCCCTCTCACTCTTTTCCTTCTCCATGTAACATTCTCATCGCCACTAAGACGGAAAACATCACCCTTGCTGTTGAAAATTGAAAATTAGACATGTATCGAGGTTCAAAATTGCAAAAAAAAAAAAAAATCAATTTTTCCAATTGCAATATATGTTTCGAAAAAAAACCAGTCCGACTCCTACTGCAGAGGTTCGAATTTTTTTTTTTGATTGTACAGGACAAGTTCGAAAATGTATTTTCGAATATTAGTTAGATGATCGAACTAACATTTTTCGGAAAATAATTTTTGAAGTTTGTCTTCATTTTCGAAATTTGTTCTCTGAATATGTTTGATAAACATTGAAAAATGTTTTTCGAACAACACTTCAAACCATCGTTGCCTCTCAAATCTCCATCACCACTTCAAACCCTCGCCGCATCACCGACTGTCTTCCGCCACGTTTCAAAAATTCAGAGAAACCCTCACGAGTTGCGTTTTCTCAGCTCTTACGGTATTAATGAGTTTTTGTGGTTTCGTTTCTCACTCACGGTGATGGTGGAAGTGGAAGCAGACACGGTGGCAGTGGAGGAAGGAGAGACGGCGATGGTAGAGGAGGAAAAAATGATCTGTTTCTGGCTTCTCTCTCTTTTTCTCGGCAACGGTAGATGAACAAAAAAGATGATCTGTTTCTCAGCTCTTTTTCTTTTTTTTTTTAATTGTTAAATTTGCTTAAATTAAATTTGAAGTGTAAGGGCATAAATGGAAAATTTTGTAGTGCAAAGAGTAAAAACACAAAAAAAAAAATAATGTGTAATGTGAAAAGAAATTGTAGTGTGAAGAGAAAATATTGTAGTGTGTTTAGCAACACCCTTAATAATATAGTGGTCAAGTATTTATTTGCACAATTTAAAATAGTTTATGGGAGTGTTTGAATTAATCGTTCCGTAATATCAGTATTTAACTTGGAGTTTAAAATTGAGCCACTACTTTGAGTGTTTTTTTAAATTTTATCATTTTGTTTATGTATGCATAGACCCTAACCTATTTAACAATATGAATCGTGCTTGAAATCTTTTATGCCGCAAAAATTATTTTATTTTAATAAAAAATAATAAGGTATACATGCATATATATATATATATAATTATCTGCATACATAGTTCGAGGATCCCAAGGGGATGGAGGACACAGAAAGATAATAAGAGAATGAGAGAAAGAGGGGGAGGATAAGGTGATAGCAGGAAGGTGACAAGAACAAAAGTGAATGAAATAAATAAAAATACAAAGAAATTAAATAAACAAGAACATGAAATGAAACTTATAGAAAAGTAAAAGAGTTAGATGATCGAGACCACATAGTGGATTACTGATGATGAGAGTTAGTTTGTAGAAATTAAAATTTGCATAAATTTAAAGAGACAGTTTTTCTGTCAGCTTTGAATCCTGCCTGTAATCCTCATTCAAGATTAACACGATCTTCTTCACTAAACTTTTCAATTGTTTCTCCAATGATGAGTTGAATATGAAGTTTATGATCTCCTAATATTATAGCGTAATGTTTATCATCACTCAGATATTGTAACACCTTTTGTCTTAAGCCATAATTAATTTTGGTTGCTTATTGATTTCTTGAATAAGATTTTCTGGCAACTCATTTACCTTGAGAGCGATTTGCCTTCGAAACATGTTATTGAAAGGTGCAATTTTGACAGAGAATTTTAGGATTTTGTTTTCGAAAGCCTTTTCTCATTTTTTATTTTCTTCATGAGATAATTCAAAATGCTTTTTATTTTTCCCAGAAAAAATTTCAAAATGCTCATTCTTCAGATTTGTTTTGGAAAGTACCTGGACAATTCCATGAAGATTCTTTGAAAACATTTCTTCCTTTTGGGAATAAAAAGCTTCAATAATGTTACCTAAAAGATAACTTTGATTTTTCGAAATGTTTTTTGATGAAATCATTTGTTTGTGAAGGATACCTAAAGGAAGTATTCCTTCTTTATTTTGAAAATATTTTTCTCTCATATCAGGAGTATTATCTCTTTCAGCTAGTTCTTTTTCGGATGAGTGTTTTTGAGTAATGAGACAGAGTTTTGGTGGTAGGTTTTTCAGTAACTTGTCCTAGAGGAGGAGCTTTCAGGTTTTGAGGAATTTTGGTATAAAGATACTTTATCTTTTCAAGAATTTGAGAAGTTGATTTTTCTGGGGACAGACTGTGTCCGTTTCTTTCTTTTTTCATCATCCATGTTCCTAATAAAACAATATAAAAATATAATAAAAATTATATGGAATATTGTATGAAAATTATACTTAAAAATATAAAAAATGTATGTATGCATGATAATGAAAAATCATTAGATATAGAAAATGTATATATGCATGCTGATGTAAAATTATTAAATATAAAAAATGTATGTATGCATGATGTAAAATTATTAAATATGAGAAATGGATGTAGGAATGTGCATGATGATGTGAAATCATTTCTTTGTGGGTCACAATACTATTGGACCATGTGTTTCCCTGAGGAAATAATGTTCCCTTTTTTAGTATTTTGAGAATGGTAGGATTCACTTCTCTTTTCCCTAGTGAAGTGATGAATTTGTTGTTTTCTTTTTTCAAAATGTGGTGATTTGTTATTTTGAAATTGACAGTTTTAGTTTGAATGTAGAGCCATGGACAGTTTTGAGTAGGAGAATTTTTTTAGAATTTTCTTTGAATACTTTTGACAGAACTCAAATCTTTTTTCATAAAATGTTTTCTTTGTTGGAAATGATTTGGAGAAATACAATCGAGTTTTCTGCAAAAATATAACATTTTCATGATTAATCTGAAATTGTCAAATTTTGATTAAAAACTATTTGTGTGATCATGAAGATATTTGTCTGGAGTTCTGAAGGATCTAATTTTAGTTTGACAATGACTTTCTTTTAGTTAGACTATTTGAACCAAAGTTTGAGAATTAAGAAACCATTCTTTTTTGTTAATAACAAGATCCTTTGAGTTTCTCAAAGAGCAACTTCCAAACTCACTACAAAGGACTTTATATGTTTTGGACATGATATATCTGGGGTAATTTGTTTGAGGTAATGATTTTTGGGAGAGAGTTTATTTTCTTCACCTTGAAGAATCCTAATCAACTTGATTGATTCACCTTTTATTCTTTTAAAATTTGAAAGAGAGGTATTTAATTTTGCAGATCCTTTAAATAGAAAGGTATTTCACTCCACTCATACTTACCAAAAAAGTCAACTAAGGTATTAATCATTCTATCCTCCGAATTTTGATTTTCACACAAATTAGATTGGATATCTAATTTTTCTATTTGGAGAAAATGAAGAGATTTTTGGAGAGAAAACTTCTTATCCGAATGTTTGACCCATTTGATAGTTTTGTAAACCAAGACGATCTTAGGAGACTCACATTTCTTAAACAACTTTGGATAGCATTGATCTGATTTTAACATGTGACATTTACTTTTGAATATTTGGATTTTTCCCTGAAAATGTTCTAGACTATTGATTTGTTTTTCTTTTGTGAATATTAACTCAAAACTAAGACTATCATGAAGTTTGGTTTTAAAAAGAACAATTATCAATTCGAAACACAATTCATTTTGCTTTAAAACTTTGTTTTTTATTTTCCATTTTGAAGGAATTTGAATTTCTTTTTTAGAAACAACTTCTTTGAGAGGTAACACTTTCATTTGAAAATTATTTAGTCTGTTTTGATGAATAGGAGAAGTTCCGATAAGACTAACATTTTTTAGTGTTGAGGCTTCAAGTTCCTATAAGACTAACATTTCGTTTGTCATCTTCTCCAGGTCTTTTAAAAGGAACTGCTTCTGCAAGACCATTAGGAACTGTGAGTTTCAGACCCCGAAAAGAAGGATGATTTGAAAGAATAATTTTTTGACCAGAAAGAGTTTCCATTCGGGTTTTTCCAAACTAGGTTTTTTACTTCTTGTTGTAATTGGAGAAATATATTTCAAAGGAAAATATATGAAATTTTGTGAAGCATAAATGATGAACCAGTCAAAGAAGAGAATATTAATTTTGTACTTGCATACAAAATCATAAAACTCCTTTTCAATTTGTTTTCTTTTTTTTTCAGAAATTTTTTGAAAAATCATTCGCTTTTTTCTTTGTTGTAATTTGCGCAAAAATCTTCATTTATGTATTTTACATCAGCAACAAATTCACTTGAAATGGCATCTAATTCATTTTGAGCAGAGAAAGTTGGACTTGTGGGTTCATAATTGGTTTCTTCTTTTTAATAAACTTGTCTAGGAATTTTTAATGTATAATCAACAATATGAAAAGAAGTATTTGAAATATCAGATGTAGAATACCTTGATTTTGAAGAACTTTCATCAAAAGCTTTGTGAGGAATTTTCCTCAGTGGAGTGCTTTGTTTAGCACGATTTTTTCTAATGGGAAAGCCTTACTCTTCCATCAGGAAATTGGTAATGTTACTTATTTTAGAATTTAGTTTTGAATCTATGACAGGTTTTGGAACAACAACTTCTTCTAAATCCAAATTATCTGGAAGAGTAATATCCTCCAATTTAATAGTTCTAGGAATAGAAGTGTTGGATTTGAAATTGCACACATCGTACAAAGTGTATGTTCTGCAAAAGTTCATAATGTTCTTGAACGTTTATGATAACGTTCACAATAAAGTACACGAATGTTATTATGAACTTAATAGTAAATACAGAATGTAAAGCACACAATAAGTTGGTAACCCTATTCGATCAACTGATTTATGTCAGGGGGGCTTGTCAAGTCCATGGAAAATAATTCACTACTCCAATGTAATATTTACTTGGGGTATTACACGCAGCTGACCTCCCATCACTCGACACCCGTTCTACCCGTACACCCTCTTTCAACGAATTGAACTGTTAAATTCCCTCACAACCTAGACTCTCTTTGTCTAGTTTCCACGGGTATTCTCTCCCGAGAAACCATTGACAGTGTATGAAAAGTATTTCAATACATGAAGGCTAGAACACAAAAATCTAGCCTAAACACGATGACTGAAACCTTATATAGGTCAAATAGGGCTCTTGCATAAACTCTCCAGTTCTGTTCTCTCAGTGTATTCGGTGGTGTCTAACAATGAGAAAATACTATCAGACATATAGGGTATTATTATCCAAACAGTTAGATACAAATGATTTGAGAAAAGTTAGACATATCTTTCGGATCTAATGATCGTAAAAAAAGGATATTATGCTTAACTTTGATATCATATCCTATGTATATTAAATGTGATTTTCGTTTGGCATGTTATCCAAGAAATGAAAATACATATTTAACTTACCATTTGGCAAAGTAAATAAATTTTAGTCTAACCTTATACGTGACACGTGTCTATGGTAAATCATATTTTATATTACCTGAAAAGGGCTAAAGATTATATGTGGATTTACCAGATAGACAGTTCGATTCTTGTGGGTTATACTAAATTTCCTAAGCAGAAAGGGACAAAAACAAGTTGACCTCTAGTTATATATTTTTCTTGGGAGTTAGAGTTGTAACCGTAAAGGTTATACGACTCAGTAACTTTCTGATGAGCTTAAGAAATAATACCTCATTTGCGTAAAGTGTTTGGTATAATTTATTGTGCAAACATTTGTACAGTTGCAAATTCGAAGGATTACAAGTTCATAAGTAAAGTAAACATATGAGAAGTACCGCATTATACGAGTAATCATAAATATAGAGGTTTTTGTAATTACCAAGATTACATTTGTAGACTTCATAGTTAAAATCTTCATAAAATGAATGGATTGCATATCCGTGTCATTTGGATTATAGAAGTAGTGGGAGTCAAATGCAAGGTAAAATAAAAGCAAGGCTTCAAGTATGTCCAGTCAATTTTCTCAGAATAAATGAATTGTGGGTTACATATTCATGTTATTCGAGCAGAAGAAGAAATGAGAGTTGGATACTTGGAAAGCAACGCAAGGCTTTAAGTATAAGTGGGAGAATTGATAGACACTAGTATACTTAAAAGCAATGCTTTGAATATAAGTGGGACATTATTGGGATTGTATTCTAAAATCATGTCTTTTATGTATATATATTATTTCCCTAAATATGAATGAGAATGGCGTTCACATATTTTATATTTATTTTATATAATAAATAATGCAAGTCGTGCTATACTTAATATTGTAGATAATATGGTGTGTGGGATGCGCACATAAGATCATATCATCGGTTCCTTATAAAGTATGAGAAGAGTTCAGAACCTAGACGGAGTTAGACGAACCATTGATATAGTTGTAGTGTGATTTAGAATTAGTCTATCTTGGCTATGGAATCATACTAATGCACTTTTATATTGTATTGAACTAGATTATAGCGAGATAATTCTTATGGACTCATAGCATATAAGAATACAAATATCAGATACTCATAATTCTTAATCCTTGTATAATAGTAGACATGTATATTTTAATGTACATTACTTTGACACGAGTGAGATTCTAATTAAAGTATCAATAAGCCCGATAGATTAGGTAGTGACATTTCTATATATGATGGGTTACTATTCATATAAGGAATCCTTGTCTCGGTGATAATGTCCCCTGGGGAGCTCAAAAAGGATTATCATGTTAAATCTTGCAAGTGAAATATTTTTTAATCAAACATGATAATAAAGGTTGAGTGGTACGACTCATGGATAAACAATTAATTAAATTGAGTTGTCAGTATACTCAATTTAATTAATGGACGTTCAATATCTTAAACATGGGAAATTAATTGAGTTGAAGAAGTCATATCCATAAATATGGAATCAGGGTTGTAGTGCAATATTGATTATTTAGTGGATTGAATTAATATTAATGGGCAAGATTTGAGAACTTAAGGCTTGTTGGAGGCCAAACCCCTAACCGGCACCAGATTTAGTTTAAGGGTCAGGATGCTCCTCAATAAATAGTTTAGGGGGCAAAAATGGCCATTATCCCTTAATTAAATAAGGTTCGTTTTTTTTTCGAGTTCGAGCTCGATCAAACTCGAAGATGTAAATTAAATGAGGTTTTTTTTCAAGCATTCGAGATTAGTAAATTTCCTAATATTTCATGAGTCGAGTTCGAGCCGAATTCGAGTATGAGAAATATTTTTCGAACCAAGCTCGAACAAAAGTAAGAAAAAAAAACTCGATTCGAACTTGGACATGAGCTCGGTTCGTTTAGACCCCTAGTTATACTAGAACTCTTAGAGATACTAAACTCATTACTACATGCATGTATCTACCAATCGATTGGCTGAATCAAACTTTTCGTTAATCTGCGAATTTTCTTCTTCCATGCATAAAAGTTCTCTCTAATTTTGTCTGCTTTTTTCAGTTATGATCGATGTACTTGGCTTTATGTAATTTGCACGTCGTTCTTACGTGGGCTTCTCTGTGGACATAATTTGGACTAGATCACAGTTTTAGGTATAGATTCTACTTTGCAAATTAAGTACTCAAATTTTAACTCGAGAAGCGGGAATAATACTTAATATGCATCACTTATTTATAGATAATCATGTTTGGGGAATATTCTTAGAATCTCGTTAAACCTAATAGAACTTAAACGGAATTAGAAAGAGTGTATCAGAGTAGCAGAACACATAATGGGATTTCAAAAGAAACTTATATAATAGCAAAACAATCTTGGCAACCAACCCACATCCACAGCCACCAACATCCTCAGTATCTCAACCTGAAAACATTTGAAAAAGAGGGGGCATGAGCACTAATGTACTCAGTGGGTTTTAACAAAAAAACTTTAATAACTTCAAGATATCTAATAATTAACTGACGGTCTATGGAGAGCAAAACGCAAAAGCCCTCTCCATATCCGTAAAACCTTTTCTTTTTCTTTTGGGCCCATCCTGGCTCAAACCTAATGTCAACTGCACCCTTAGGCATGCCATAGGATAGAAGAGGGGTTACCTCAAATATCCAAATGAGTTTGTGAGGGATAAACCCAGCAGTGACTTACTTAGTGATCGAAGATCACGAGTTCTCAGAGCTCAATTCCTGCTTAAGCAAAATGCTAAGTTCTTTCCTTCCTTAATCTTACAAGCAAAACCAAACCTAGAGAAAAGTCTAGGGGCTAATCCTTTAATAGAGCATGATCTCGGCCTATAAGGGATTTAACACTACCCTAACAAGACAATCCTTAATCCTTAACTATACGAGCTTTATCAAAGCATCAACATTCAAATACAAGGAAATGAACGTACATCAATACGAATTGTAACTAAAGACAATTCTTAAATATCTCATGCTCAGCATAAACAACACTTAAACAATTCTAGCATTCCTAAACATGATTGAGAACTCAATTAAAACATAATATCTTCCTTTCCTTCCTTGTACAGAGATCAATCAGGTAGAGCAAAAATGCTTTATTGGATATCTCATTTGCCCTAACATGCTTCTAGAGCTTATTAGCTCAAACTTTAGATGAGTACAGATTTACCCACCTCGACTACTGAGCAGAAGATGAAGTAACGAGTTGATGATCCTTCTCCGAATTCCCACGAGGCTCACTTCCTCTTACAAAAGTCGAATCATCGACTTAGCGGCCTCCTTCGAAGATTTCTAACTACTAACAAGAATTTAAACAATACCCAACTTATATACCATTAACTAGGACTTAAACATAGATAGCACGACTTTAGAACTCTTAGAGAACACGAGGGTTTGAAATACTCGAGTTTAGAACGCGATTATCGACAAAACAGGGTGGCAGAAGCACTGCACGGGCCGTGCAAGCATAGCACGGGCCGTACTATTTAATGGGCGAGAATTAAAAATGTCCAGACTTCCGACACGGGCCGTGCACGCCTTGTACGGTCTGTGCAGTCCCTTCATAAAATGGGACAGAGAGTTCTGCACGGGCCGTGCAGAAGGAATCCCTTCCTGCACGGTACGTGCACTCCCACGAACTTTGAAATTCTTCGATCGATGTTTTGGTCGACGCGTTACTCGTTCACCTCTCCCTTTCCTTGACGTTTTAAACTTGAAATAAGGCTTAGAACTTTGAATAAAATATAGAAACGAACATGCTTTAAACTTTAAAAAGAAATCGACATTATAACGGAATAAACACGACAATCCTCCTTGAATACTTAAAATAATGACGAAATCTTAAATATAACTTGAACGGAACTTTAACAAAACTAATTACGAGAATTAATGACGAGAATAACAATAGGAATAATAACGAATACAACGACGAGAAATATAACGAAAATGCTATAACTTGGAACTTTAATGAGAATCGAAATATAACTTTAGGCGGAAAGTAAACAAGTAATAATGAAGAACATGAAGAACACGAAGAACGGAAAGTAAATGCGGAATTAAAAGATGGAAAAGAAATGGAAATCGAGATCGACGAACAAGAATGGATGGGGTTAGGTGCGTCGAAGGAAGGCAGCTAGCTCAGCGTCTCGTCGAGTCACAGTGTCTCGTCGAGTCGCAACGGCGGCAGAGCCGCCTGCTACGACCCAATGGTGCCCCTAGCGCATTCTCTCACCGCATCCCTTCCACGCCACTCCGCTCATCGTCTTGCAGAACACTCAAGAAGAACGCTTTTTACTTCGACAGAACCTCGACTTTTCTCTCGACTCACAAGCTCTCAAAGCTCTCCCACTCTCTTAGAAGTGAAATAAATGGAAATGACCAAATGAATGCAAAGGGGTGGCCCTCTATTTATAGAAGGGAGTTTGGCTTCCTTGAGAAGCCACTCCAGTGCGGAAACACTGCAAAAGTTACCCCGAGTTCGGTTAAAAGCTGCTTTATTTGATGTCGAGGTCCAAATGACCTCAGACACGAAATCTAAAAATACCGGGAGACTCGTTGGCTCAAATACTAGTGAACCAACTTGATTCGTGATGAATACGGAGTCGTCAGAAGAAAGACGAGCAAAGATTCCCTTTTTGGAATTACTTTTTACTATTCACTCAGACTGACAGATTTTGCTCCCGAGCGTTCGATTGACCTCAGAATAGAAATCCGTGAACGCCAACGGAATCCTTGAGTCATTTCCCATAAGAGGGGCCTGACAGAACTAGACTCGGATCAACGAGGAGGATTTCATAAATTTCTCAAAACACGAACGCACGCAAAAGTTACTATTCTTTCACCTTTTAAATACGTTTTTCATCACCAGAAACTCAAATGACTTCAAAATAAAATTCCGGGAACACCGGCACACTCCTTGAGTAAAAACCTTTCTAACGAGACCATAACTGGCCAAAACAAAATTAAGATCATATTTTCCGAAAAGACGATTTTACGAAAATTGACCCCTAAAGTCGTGACTGACATCTGACTTCACTTAAACCTTCTTAAATCTTCTTCCTTAACTTAATTAATTACTCTTAATAATTCTCTAAACATTATCTGAAAATCTAGGGTGTTACAGCATTGAACTGGATTATAGCGGGATAATTCTTATGGACTGACAGCACATAAGAATACAAATCTCAGATACTCATAATTCTTAATCCTTGTATAATAGTAGACAATTATATTTTAATGTACATTACTTTGACACGGGTGAGATTCTAATTAAAGAATCAATAAGCCTGATAGATTAGGTAGTGACATTTCTATATATGATGGGTTACTATTTATATAAGGAATCTCTGTCTCGATGATAATGTCCCCTGGGGAGCTCAAAAAGGATTATCATGTTAAATCTTGCAAGTGAAATATTTTTTAATCCAACATGATAATAAAGGTTGAGTGGTACGACTCATGGATAAACAATTAATTAAATTGAGTTTTCAGTATACTCAATTTAATTAATGGACGTTCAATATCTTAAACATGGGAAATTAATTGAGTTGAAGAAGTCATATCCATAAATATGGAATTAGGGTTGTAGTGCAATATTGATTATTTAGTGGATTGAATTAATATTAATGGGCAAGACATGGGAACTTAAGGCTTGTTGGAGGCCAAACCCCTAACCGGCACCAGATTTAGTTTAAGGGTCAGGATGCTCCTCAATAAATAGTTTAGGGGGCAAAAATGGCCATTATCCCTTAATTAAATAAGGTTCTTTTTTTTTTCGAGTTCGAGCTCGATCAAACTCGAACATATAAATTAAATGAGATTTTTTTCAAGCATTCGAGATTAGTAAATTTCCTAATATTTCATGAGTCGACTTCGAGGCGAATTCGAGTATGAGAAATATTTTTCGAACCAAGCTCGAACAAAAGTAAGAAAAAAAAACTCGATTCGAACTTGGACATGAGCTCGGTTCGTTTAGACCCCTAGTTATACTAGAACTCTTAGTGATACTAAACTCATTACTACATGCATGTATCTACCAATCGATCGGCTGATCAAAATTTTCGTTAATCTGCGAATTTTCTTCTTCCATGCATAAAAGTTCTCTCTAATTTTGTCTGCTTTTTTCAGTTATGATCGATGTACTTGGCTTTATGTAATTTGCACGTCGTTCTTACGTGGGCTTCTTTGTGGACATAATTTGGACTAGATCACAGTTTTAGGTATAGATTCTAATTTGCAAATTAAGTACTCAAATTTTAACTCTGCACCCTTTAATTTAAATACATACGAAAGTTTAGCTTCATGGATGATTTATTGAACTTTACATAGCGTCAGGGGCACATATGTTGCGGCGCAAAAGAATTTTTTTACTTTTCAAAATTATATGTCGAATATAATGCGTTTTGTCCTGAGATGTTTATTTGGATAATTTCCAACCTTTCAGGTCAGTAAAGGTGTATGTGTACTAAAAAAAATTGGTAAGTAAAGGCGTATGTATAGCCAGAATGAATGAATGTTATTTGCTTTCTTCAAGGAGCTCTTGCTGCCGTGGCGTCTCAACGCTAGACGGATGAATGTTCTTCATTTTCTTTACGGTAATCAGTTTCGAGTTTCTCACATCTCTGACGAATCTCACGAAGTGTAAAAATAGATACTACCTAATACGGTAATCAGTTACGGTAATAGTTGTCTTCATATTAGTTGAAAATTACATAATTAATTAGAAAAGTTAAAAAATTTGAATTCCATTCACAAATTTCTTTCAAATATGCAATGAGCGTGTTTTTTTATCAAATTCTTTCCAAAGACAGTGTTTAATTCAGAATTAAGGTTTAAAACCACGATTAACATTATGAAACTCTAGAGCCAGAAAGAAAATCAAATGATCATTTTCATTTATGTTAGTAAAATAGGGCACTCTCCTGTGCATAAGATGTATGAGTCTGGGTCCATCAGACTGGTCCCGGTCCAATATCCCAAAAAAAAATTGCCCTATCCACGCGCCAGAAATTATTATTTTTTATTTTTTTATTATTTTTTTGATTTTTTATTTATTTTTCTATTTTTTTTTGTTTTTTCTCCCAAAATTGTTATCCTAAAATACAATTAGTGAACCCTGAAAATTGAAATGAATTAATTTAATTTTTTAAAAATAAATATAAATATATATCCTAAAATTGATTTAATGGACCCTAAAATTAAAGTGAATGTTTTTTTTAATTCGGCGACTCGCGCAATGCACTCGCTCGACGCTAACGCGTGGGCTCGTGCATTGCGCTCGACAATTAATTTAATTTTTCAAAACAAATTTAAATGGTAATTGAAAAAAAAAAACATAATTTTGAAATAAATATATACCCTAAATGGAATTAGTGAACTCTAAAATAAAAGTGAACAAATTTAATATTTTTTCAAATAAATATCAATCCTAATTGAGATTAATAAACCTAAAAAAAAAAATGAACCCTAAAAAAACACAACAAAAACCCCTAAAAAATACTAAAAAAAACACCTAAAAAACTATGAACCCTAAAAAAACCTAACCCCTGCCCCCTAAACTTTAAACATTAATTGGAATGGAAAAAATCACAATTTGAACTACATAAACTCATATTAGATAAGCAGCAGACCAGTTACTTTTTGAACTTTAAATGATACTTTTTAGTGTAATGATTGATACTTATTTTTAAGAAAAAAAAATTTGGCCTCGTTCACCCGCGTTGGCCCCGACCCGTCTGATAGATGTACGAGTCTTATTGGGCCTGTGGTGATATATAGAAATTTTGGTGAAGGAAAATATTGTTAAGTATTTTTTATGAGATGTCAAAACAATTTAATTGAGTAATGAGTACAATTGCAAGCCACGCCAACTTTGATTAAAATGAATTGGAGAAAAGATCAGGCCCGGTCCTAATGGTAGGCTCGACATACTTGTGCTTAGGGTCCCAAAATTTTAGGGGTTCATTTTTTTTAATAAGCATGTATAGATGTGGGTTGAAATTAAATATAAAGAAGGAGAAGAAGAATAAAAAGAAGTAAAAAAGGTCAAAGGAAAAGAGAGAGTCATGCACATAGTTGATAGTTTCTCTAGATAGTCGATCAATCACGTTTTTCAGTTCTAGAAAACTTTGAGAAATTTAATGAATACAAAACAAATTTTAGATTTCTGATCAAAGTGGAAAAGTTAAAAATATAGGCAAATGATGGTATGCTGAAGTTAAGTCTTATATAAATTTGGAGATTTTGAGCAACATTAGAAGCACAATGGACTTACATACATTATTGGATTGATTACGTTAGTAATTGAAAGAAAAAAATGGTTGATCAATAAGATTACACAAACTTGATAATTTTTTGTCTCTAAAATTATGAGACTAGTTATATTTAGATGAAAGAACGTTAATCTCTTTTGGAATATTGTCATCTTGCCAACTTTTTTTTTTCTTGATTTAGATTATGTTTTTAATAATTTTTCACTATAAAGACCCATTTTTAAGACCTCGCTTAGGGCCTTGAGACACACAGGTCCGGACCTGGAAAAGATCCGTTCTATGTGGAACAAGAATGGATGGGGTTAGGTGCGTCGAAGGAAGGCAGCTAGCTCAGCGTCTCGTCGAGTCACAGCGTCTCGTCGAGTCGCAACGGCGGCAAAGCCGCCTGCTACGACCCAATGGTGCCCCTAGCGCATTCTCTCACCGCATCCCTTCCACGCCACTCCGCTCATCGTCTTGCAGAACACTCAAGAAGAACGCTTTTTACTTCGACAGAACCTCGACTTTTCTCTCGACTCACAAGCTCTCAAAGCTCTCCCACTCTCTTGGAAGTGAAATGAATGGAAATGACCAAATGAATGCAAAGGGGTGGCCCTCTATTTATAGAAGGGAGTTTGGCTTCCTTGAGAAGCCACTCCAGTGCGGAAACACTGCAAAAGTTACCCCGAGTTCGGTTAAAAGCTGCTTTATTTGATGTCGAGGTCCAAATGACCTCAGACACGAAATCTAAAAATACCGGGAGACTCGTTGGCTCAAATACTAGTGAACCAACTTGATTCGTGATGAATACGGAGTCGTCAGAAGAAAGACGAGCAAAGATTCCCTTTTTGGAATTACTTTTTACTATTCACTCAGACTGACAGATTTTGCTCCCGAGCGTTCGATTGACCTCAGAATAGAAATCCGTGAACGCCAACGGAATCCTTGAGTCATTTCCCATAAGAGGGGCCTGACAGAACTAGACTCGGATCAACGAGGAGGATTTCATAAATTTCTCAAAACACGAACGCACGCAAAAGTTACTATTCTTTCACCTTTTAAATACGTTTTTCATCACCAGAAACTCAAATGACTTCAGAATAAAATTCCGGGAACACCGGCACACTCCTTGAGTAAAAACCTTTCTAACGAGACCATAAATGGCCAAAACAAAATTAAGATCATATTTTCCGAAAAGACGATTTTACGAAAATTGACCCCTAAAGTCGTGACTGACATCTGACTTCACTTAAACCTTCTTAAATCTTCTTCCTTAACTTAATTAATTACTCTTAATAATTCTCTAAACATTATCTGAAAATCTAGGGTGTTACAGTATTGAACTGGATTATAGCGGGATAATTCTTATGGACTGACAGCACATAAGAATACAAATCTCAGATACTCATAATTCTTAATCCTTGTATAATAGTAGACAATTATATTTTAATGTACATTACTTTGACACGGGTGAGATTCTAATTAAAGAATCAATAAGCCTGATAGATTAGGTAGTGACATTTCTATATATGATGGGTTACTATTTATATAAGGAATCTCTGTCTCGATGATAATGTCCCCTGGGGAGCTCAAAAAGGATTATCATGTTAAATCTTGCAAGTGAAATATTTTTTAATCCAACATGATAATAAAGGTTGAGTGGTACGACTCATGGATAAACAATTAATTAAATTGAGTTTTCAGTATACTCAATTTAATTAATGGACGTTCAATATCTTAAACATGGGAAATTAATTGAGTTGAAGAAGTCATATCCATAAATATGGAATTAGGGTTGTAGTGCAATATTGATTATTTAGTGGATTGAATTAATATTAATGGGCAAGACATGGGAACTTAAGGCTTGTTGGAGGCCAAACCCCTAACCGGCACCAGATTTAGTTTAAGGGTCAGGATGCTCCTCAATAAATAGTTTAGGGGGCAAAAATGGCCATTATCCCTTAATTAAATAAGGTTCTTTTTTTTTTCGAGTTCGAGCTCGATCAAACTCGAACATATAAATTAAATGAGGTTTTTTTCAAGCATTCGAGATTAGTAAATTTCCTAATATTTAATGAGTCGACTTCGAGGCGAATTCGAGTATGAGAAATATTTTTCGAACCAAGCTCGAACAAAAGTAAGAAAAAAAAACTCGATTCGAACTTGGACATGAGCTCGGTTCGTTTAGACCCCTAGTTATACTAGAACTCTTAGTGATACTAAACTCATTACTACATGCATGTATCTACCAATCGATCGGCTGATCAAAATTTTCGTTAATCTGCGAATTTTCTTCTTCCATGCATAAAAGTTCTCTCTAATTTTGTCTGCTTTTTTCAGTTATGATCGATGTACTTGGCTTTATGTAATTTGCACGTCGTTCTTACGTGGGCTTCTTTGTGGACATAATTTGGACTAGATCACAGTTTTAGGTATAGATTCTACTTTGCAAATTAAGTACTCAAATTTTAACTCTGCACCCTTTAATTTAAATACATACGAAAGTTTAGCTTCATGGATGATTTATTGAACTTTACATAGCGTCAGGGGCACATATGTTGCGGCGCAAAAGAATTTTTTTACTTTTCAAAATTATATGTCGAATATAATGCGTTTTGTCCTGAGATGTTTATTTGGATAATTTCCAACCTTTCAGGTCAGTAAAGGTGTATGTGTACTAAAAAAAATTGGTAAGTAAAGGCGTATGTATAGCCAGAATGAATGAATGTTATTTGCTTTCTTCAAGGAGCTCTTGCTGCCGTGGCGTCTCAACGCTAGACGGATGAATGTTCTTCATTTTCTTTACGGGAATCAGTTTCGAGTTTCTCACATCTCTGACGAATCTCACGAAGTGTAAAAATAGATACTACCTAATACGGTAATCAGTTACGGTAATAGTTGTCTTCATATTAGTTGAAAATTACATAATTAATTAGAAAAGTTAAAAAATTTGAATTCCATTCACAAATTTCTTTCAAATATGCAATGAGCGTGTTTTTTTATCAAATTCTTTCCAAAGACAGTGTTTAATTCAGAATTAAGGTTTAAAACCACGATTAACATTATGAAGCTCTAGAGCCAGAAAGAAAATCAAATGATCATTTTCATTTATGTTAGTAAAATAGGGCACTCTCCTGTGCATAAGATGTATGAGTCTGGGTCCATCAGACTGGTCCCAGTCCAATATCCCAAAAAAAAATTGCCCTATCCACGCGCCAGAAATTATTATTTTTTATTTTTTTATTATTTTTTTTGATTTTTTATTTATTTTTCTATTTTTTTTTTTGTTTTTTCTCCCAAAATTGTTATCCTAAAATACAATTAGTGAACCCTGAAAATTGAAATGAATTAATTTAATTTTTTAAAAATAAATATAAATATATATCCTAAAATTGATTTAATGGACCCTAAAATTAAAGTGAATGTTTTTTTTTAATTCGGCGACTCGCGCAATGCACTCGCTCGACGCTAACGCGTGGGCTCGTGCATTGCGCTCGACAATTAATTTAATTTTTCAAAACAAATTTAAATGGTAATTGAAAAAAAAAAACATAATTTTGAAATAAATATATACCCTAAATGGAATTAGTGAACTCTAAAATAAAAGTGAACAAATTTAATATTTTTTCAAATAAATATCAATCCTAATTGAGATTAATAAACCTAAAAAAAAAATGAACCCTAAAAAAACACAACAAAAACCCCTAAAAAATACTAAAAAAAACACCTAAAAAACTATGAACCCTAAAAAAACCTAACCCCTGCCCCCTAAACTTTAAACATTAATTGGAATGGAAAAAATCAAAATTTGAACTACATAAACTCATATTAGATAAGCAGCAGACCAGTTACTTTTTGAACTTTAAATGATACTTTTTAGTGTAATGATTGATACTTATTTTTAAGAAAAAAAAATTTGGTCTCGTTCACCCGCGTTGGCCCCGACCCGTCTGATAGATGTACGAGTCTTATTGGGCCTGTGGTGATATATAGAAATTTTGGTGAAGGAAAATATTGTTAAGTATTTTTTATGAGATGTCAAAACAATTTAATTGAGTAATGAGTACAATTGCAAGCCACGCCAACTTTGATTAAAATGAATTGGAGAAAAGATCAGGCCCGGTCCTAATGGTAGGCTCGACATACTTGTGCTTAGGGTCCCAAAATTTTAGGGGTTCATTTTTTTTAATAAGCATGTATAGATGTGGGTTGAAATTAAATATAAAGAAGGAGAAGAAGAATAGAAAGAAGTAAAAAAGGTCAAAGGAAAAGAGAGAGTCATGCACATAGTTGATAGTTTCTCTAGATAGTCGATCAATCACGTTTTTCAGTTCTAGAAAACTTTGAGAAATTTAATGAATACAAAACAAATTTTAGATTTCTGATCAAAGTGGAAAAGTTAAAAATATAGGCAAATGATGGTATGCTGAAGTTAAGTCTTATATAAATTTGGAGATTTTGAGCAACATTAGAAGCACGATGGACTTACATACATTATTGGATTGATTACGTTAGTAATTGAAAGAAAAAAATGGTTGATCAATAAGATTACACAAACTTGATAATTTTTTGTCTCTAAAATTATGAGACTAGTTATATTTAGATGAAAGAACGTTAATCTCTTTTGGAATATTGTCATCTTGCCAACTTTTTTTTTTCTTGATTTAGATTATGTTTTTAATAATTTTTCACTATAAAGACCCATTTTTAAGACCTCGCTTAGGGCCTTGAGACACACAGGTCCGGACCTGGAAAAGATCCGTTCTACGTGGCACATGTATTTTACAATATTTATCATTTTGCCTCCTGCTAGTCGTGTCTATGGAAAACAAGTTCTTTCCATCACATTTACCATAACTTACAACTTCATTCAGTTCAAAATCTATATATATATATATATATATATATATATATTATAATATACTCATGCAACCCACTTTTTCCCTCCCATTTATAAGAGTATTTTAGACAATTAAGAATACAATAATTTAATAAGCATTTAATTTAATGTTACATGCAAATTTCTAACATTAATATTTTAATAATTAATGCAAATTTAATTATGTGCTACTAAAATTAACATGTGTTTATCCATTCATTCCTAATAAATTCCATTATATTCTATATAACTAATTAGAATATTATCATATAATTATATTAATCACGTCTATACAAAATAAATTACATATCCTACAATTACTTTAGTCAATCTACAAGAATATTATTGTTAATCAAAGCATGTAATCATCAATTTACACACTATTCCTGATCCCAATAGTTTCTAAGCTGTGACATGTGCAAAAGAAGCTCATCCCTGCCTAACCCCGTGTCACAGGATGCCGCCCTCATCCTATCCCCTCTCCCAGGATACACCGGGACAAGTCCATTTCCTTATCCCGATCCTTGGGATAGGCAGCGACGGGCCCCTTGCTGCCGAGGCCCGTCGGGCTCCCGTGACTGGCGCCCCAGCACCCCGGGCCACCCGCACTCGCCTGGGCCGCCAGCACTAGCACCACCTTACCGTCGGGGCGAACCTCCGCCAAACGCCCCGCCCGAAGCCCCAGTGTTGCCTAGAGTGCTAGCCATTCTCTTGTAGTGTACATATTTGTAAGCACGGCCTTGCACGGCCCTTTTTGTCATTTTCTAGCTTAGTTGTATCTAGTGCTGTCACTAGCGTTTTTTTTTTCTAAACATATTATAGAGACTAGTAGCGAACTTTTGTCTGACTATGAGCGTTGCAAGGAGCGGCCCTCTCTCCGACCAACGCGTGTTGTAATTGCTTCCAAGCTATAGCGTACATTCAAATTGCATTAATGAAGATTTCTTTGCAATCAATTGTGTTCATGTGTTGCTTGCTCTGCCGAGACCACTAAAAGCACCGGAGATGTGAATTGCGTCGTCATCGTGCATCAAGCTTTGCGAGCAAAGCTTTTGAGAGTGAGGCGGACGTAGTCTAGAGAGGACTACTAGCCGCACGGTGCGCTACTAAGCAAAGCACTACAAGCGCCCCGTGACAGGTGGTATCAGTGCCTCGGCTCCTGATCCACGGACCGAGGCGGGTTACTATGGAAACTGCTACTGCATCAAATGTGGGGGGGAGTGGCCAAAGGGGCCGCCAAGAGGAGACTCCACACCAAAATGCCCCGACCAAGGGCGAGCTGATACTCCACCTAGAGAACAAGTGCCACAGTTTGGCATACGTGGTGGATACCTTGGAGGGCAAGGTAGAAAACCTAGAGGCGGAAAACATCGACCTCAACAGAAGACTGAATGAGAGTCGCGACGCATGGATTTCCATGAGAGGCATGGTTGCGGGAGATACGCAACGAGCCATTGAGAAGTTGGAGACGCAAGTGGCATTACTCCAACAAGCAGTCGTTAACAGAGGACCTGCGGGTCTCATGGAGAATTTTGGCGCGGGTGGGGGATCAAAGAAGCGAATCCCCGAGCCACAGCTTTACAGCGGCATGCGAAACACCAAGGAAGTCGACAACTTCCTTTTCGACATGGAGCAGTACTTCCTCGCGGCCGACATTGAGGATGAAGTGGAAAGGATTGCCACAGCTACAATGTACCTAACGGGAGATGCAAAGCAATGGTGGCGCGGGAAATACCAAGACATACGTGATCGACGCGAAAGGCTCGATACGTGGGATCTCCTTCAAGCGGCCATGCGGAAATAATTCTTCCCGGAGAACGTTGGGTACAACGCTCGCAAGGCACTCCGTGAGCTTAAGCAAACAGGCACCGTTAATGAGTACACGAAGGCCTTTGCTTCCATACTACTGGACCTTCCAAACATGGACGAGGATAGCAAAGTCGACCAGTTTTTGGACGGATTGAAGCCATGGGCTCGTGCAGAACTACAATGCCAACGGGTGTCCAACATTCGCGATGCAATGGCAGCAGCGGAATGTCTAATGGACTATCACACGGAGACCTGGGAGAAGAAGCCACCAACACCTAATGGTGGCCAACAGAAGGGAGGTGGGGGCAGATCTTTTCGCCCCGGTTACAACAAGGGTGGGGGAGAAAGGTCTTCCCACACACAAGAAAGCTCCCAAGGGAGTTCTAACAGATACCGGCCGCAAGGAGGCAACAAAGCTGCGGGGAGCTGAAGATTCGAAGGGTGCTTCTTGTGCAACGGTCCCCACATGCTAAAAGACTGTTCGAAGCGACAATTAATTAACGCTCTATGTGGATACATGGAGTGGGACAAGCAAACGTCCAAGAAGAAAGACAAGGAACCAGCGCCAGTTCCGGAAGAACACGAGGAGGACTCCGAGAGCGAGGGAGAGAATCTTGGAGCCTTTTCGCATAGATGCAATGCCCTGTCAAGAACGGCAGCGCGGAAGGGTAAAGTCATACCTAAGAATACGAAGACCGCCCCTGCCATGGAGGGTGAAGCAGCTGGAGAAGCGTCGACAAAATCTACCAAGGAGAAAGGGTTGATGTTTGTCGATGTGAAGATCAACGGGAAACCCATCCCGGCGATGGTGGACACTAGTGCCGCACACAACTATCTTGCTAGCACCGAAGTTGAAAGACTTGGGCTAGTGTTGGAGAAAGGAGTGGGCCGAGTGAAAGCCATCAATTCTGCCGCCCAACCGATCGCCGGAGTTGCGAAGTCCGTGTTGATCAAGTTGGGGCCATATGAAGGGAGAACAAACCTGTCCATGGTAACAATGGATGACTTCAAGCTCATCCTTGCGCTGGATTTCTTGCGAGATATGAAGACAGCGGTGATGCCTCACGCAGGAGCCCTCATGATGATGGGCAACAAACCCTGTGTGGCTCAGACGGTATCGCCCAAGACGAGTTCGAAGCCATTGTCTGCTATGCAGTTTGTGAAGGGGTGCCGGAAGAATGAACAATCCTTCTTGTGCACCTTCCGGATAGAAGATATTGAAGAGAAGTCGGGAAAGATCCCCGAAGTTGTGAAGAAAATCCTTCGAGAGTTCGAAGACACCATGCCTGATGAACTGCCGAAGAAGCTACCGCCGAAGAGGGCGGTCGACCACGAGATTGAGTTGGTGCCGGGCACGAAGCCTCCTGCCCGAGCACCGTATCGAATGTCATACCCTGAGCTCGAGGAGCTCAGGAAATAACTAAAAGAATTGCTCGAGAGTGGGCTAATCCGGCCTGCCAAGTCCCCGTACGGTGCCCCCGTGCTGTTCCAGAAGAAGTCAGATGGCACCCTACGGATGTGTTGTGATAGCGCGCTCTGAACAAACTGACGGTGAAGAACAAATATCCAATACCATTGGTGGCGGATTGCTTCGATCGCCTCAGCCGGGCAAAATATTTTTCGAAGATCGATCTCAGATCGGGTTACTGGCAGGTCCGGATCAAGGAAGGAGATGAGTTCAAGACAACCATCGTGACAAGGTACAGGGCATACGAGTACTTGGTGATGCCCTTTGGCTTGACGAACGCCCCCGCCACCTTCAGCACATTAATGAACCAGGTACTACATGGGTTCCTGGATGAATTCATGGTGGTGTACCTTGACGATATTGTCATCTATAGTGAATCCCTAGAAGAGCATCTGGAGCATCTCCGCAGGGTATTCACTAGACTGAGAGAGCAGGAGCTTTATGCCGAGCCGTCGAAGTGCTCATTTGGCCAAGACAGGATCGAGTTCCTGGGCCACATCATTGAGAGAGGGCGAATCCGCATGGATCCCAAGAAGATCCAGGCCATTGAAGAGTGGAAGCCACCGGAAGATGTTCATGGAGTGAAATCGTTCCTTGGGCTGGCTAACTACTACAGAAGATTCGTGAAGGGGTACTCCGAGATCGCCCGCCCCTTAACGGATCTGACGAAGAAAATCGAAGTGTGGGAGTGGACGCCCCAAGCACAAGCGGCCTTTGAAAAACTGAAGAAGGCGATCATGAGCGACCCCGTGCTTGCACTCCCCGACCTAACGAAACCGTTCGTCGTGGAGACGGATGCTTCTGAATTCGCCCTCGGCGGAGTGCTAACTCAGGGAGCACACCCAGTGGCATTTGAGAGCCGGAAGTTGAAGGACGTCGAGAGACGCTACCCAGTGCACGAGAAGGAGCTGTTGGCCGTTGTTCATTGCTTGAGACAATGGCGATACTATTTGCTGGGCTTCTCTTTTGTGGTCAAGACAGATAACACAGCGGTGAGTTACTTCTTGACCAAACCGAAACTGACTGCGAAGCAAGTAAGATGGCAGGAATTGCTTGCGGAGTTTAATTTCTCGTTGGAGTACCGGACAGGCTCCAGCAATCATGTCGCAGACGCCCTAAGTCGTACGGCCGATTTAGAAGATCAACAGGTGGTGGCGGCCCTGGCCTCCAGCAAAGTGACCACCAACCTGAAGAACCGAATCCGTGAGCTCACCAAGGAAGACCCTACTGCACAAGGTCTACTCAACCTAGTCGAGCAAAAGAAGACCCGGAACTTTTGGCTCGAAGAGGGGCTGTTGAAGACAAAGGGAAACCGACTCTATGTCCCGAAAGGCGGGGACCTGCGGAAATCTATCATTACGGAGTGTCATGACACTCTCTGGGCGGGATACCCTGGCGAAGAGCGCACTGTGGCCCTCGTACAGAGAACGTACTTTTGGCCACAGATGCGAGATGAGATCGAGACGTTCGTCCGCACTTGTATGGTGTGTCAGCAAGACAAGACGGACCGACACAAGAAACCAGGGTTACTGGAGCCACTCCCCATACCCTCACGACCATGGGAGAGTGTCTCGATGGACTTCATTACCGGTTTACCCAAGGTTGGAGACCTAGATGCGATCGTGGTGGTGGTAGACCGGTTCTCGAAGTACGCAACTTTTGTGCCAGCCCCCAAGACAATCACAGCAAAAGAGACAGCTCAACTCTTCTTTAAGCACATTGTCAAGTTTTGGGGACTGCCGCGGGACATTGTTAGTGATCGGGACTCCCGCTTCACTGGCAACTTCTGGACCGAGCTGTTCAAACTACTCGGATCCAAGTTGAATATGAGCTTGAGCTTTCATCCACAGTCCGACGGGTAGACGGAGCGCTTCAATTCAATGCTGGAGGAATATCTTCGGCACTTTGTCAGCGCCAATCAGAAGGACTGGGTGAAGCTCTTGGATGCTGCCCAGCTGTGCTTCAATGCCCAAAAGTGCTCTACCACCAACGGTACGCCTTTTGAGATATATACCGGGCAGCAACCGCTCCTCCCACACTCGATCGATGCCCTACAAGGTGCCAGAGTTTCACCGGTGCAGAGTTTCTCTCTGGAATGAAAGCAGAACCTCGACCTCGCCCGATGCTATCTGGAGAAAGCAGAGAAGCGCATGAAAAAATATGCAGATCAGAAGCGCCACTTCGTGGAATATCGAGTGGGATTATGGTTAAGGTCCTAGACCAACGACTCTCAAAGGCATCCCGAGGGCGGGACGCCCGCTTGATGCCGAAATATATCGGGCCCTTAACCATTTTGCAGCGCATTGGGAAGGTAGCCTACCGAGTAGAGCTGCCCCCATGGTGGCGGATCCACAATGTCATCCACGTCAGCCAACTGAAGCCGTTCCAGGCAGATAAAGTGGACGTTACGCGTAACATGCCCGACCGCCCCCAGCTCCAACTGGCCAACAATACAGGGAAACGGATCGCGGAAGCCATCCTTTGCCACCGGGACACAGCAAAATGAAAGAAACTCCACAGAGAGTACCTGGTGAAGTGGGAGGGATGTTCAAAGAAGGAAAGCACGTGGGAGAGAGCGACGACCCTCAAGGCATTCCAGCCACTGATCGACGCATACCTGAAGACCATGGCACCGAGGACGTCGCCAACTCAAGAGGGGGAGAGCTGTCACGGGATGCCGCCCTCATCCTATCTCCTCTCCCAGGATATGCCGAGACAAGTCCATTCCCTTATCCCGATCCTTGGGAAAGGCAGCGACGGGCCCCTTGCTGCCGAGGCCCGTCGAGCTCCCGTGACTGGCGCCCCAGCACCCCGGGCCACCCGCACCCGCCTGGGCCGCCAGCACTAGCACCACCTTACCGTCGGGGCGAACCTCCGCCAAACGCCCCGCCCGAAGCCCCAGTGTTGCCTAGAGTGCTAGCCATTCTCTTGTAGTGTACATATTTGTAAGCACGGCCTTGCACGGCCCTTTTTGTCATTTTCTAGCTTAGTTGTATCTAGTGCTGTCACTAGCGTTTTTTTTTTCTAAACCTATTATAGAGACTAGTAGCGAACTTTTGTCTGACTATGAGCGTTGCAAGGAGCGGCCCTCTCTCCGACCAACGCGTGCTGTAATTGCTTCCAAGCTATAGCGTACATTCAAATTGCATTAATGAAGATTTCTTTGCAATCAATTGTGTTCATGTGTTGCTTGCTCTGCCGAGACCACTAAAAGCACCGGAGATGTGAATTGCGTCGTCATCGTGCATCAAGCTTTGCGAGCAAAGCTTTTGAGAGTGAGACGGACGTAGTCTAGAGAGGACTACTAGCCGCACGGTGCGCTACTAAGCAAAGCACTACAAGCGCCCCGTGACAGGTGGTATCAGTGCCTCGGCTCCTGATCCACGGACCGAGGCGGGTTACTATGGAAACTGCTACTGCATCAAATGTGGGGGGGAGTGGCCAAAGGGGCCGCCAAGAGGAGACTCCACACCAAAACGCCCCGACCAAGGGCGAGCTGATACTCCACCTAGAGAACAAGTGCCACAGTCTGGCATACGTGGTGGATACCTTGGAGGGCAAGGTAGAAAACCTAGAGGCGGAAAACATCGACCTCAACAGAAGACTGAATGAGAGTCGCAACGCATGGATTTCCATGAGAGGCATGGTTGCGGGAGATATGCAACGAGCCATTGAGAAGTTGGAGACGCAAGTGGCATTACTCCAACAAGCAGTCGTTAACAGAGGACCTGCGGGTCTCATGGAGAATTTTGGCGCGGGTGGGGGATCAAAGAAGCGAATCCCCGAGCCACAGCTTTACAGCGGCATGCGAAACACCAAGGAAGTCGACAACTTCCTTTTCGACATGGAGCAGTACTTCCTCGCGGCCGACATTGAGGATGAAGTGGAAAGGATTGCCATAGCTACAATGTACCTAACGGGAGATGCAAAGCAATGGTGGCGCGGGAAATACCAAGACATACGTGATCGACGCGAAAGGCTCGATACGTGGGATCTCCTTCAAGCGGCCATCCGGAAATAATTCTTCCCGGAGAACGTTGGGTACAACGCTCGCAAGGCACTCCGTGAGCTTAAGCAAACAGGCACCGTTAATGAGTACACGAAGGCCTTTGCTTCCATACTACTGGACCTTCCAAACATGGACGAGGATAGCAAAGTCGACCAGTTTTTGGACGGATTGAAGCCATGGGCTCGTGCAGAACTACAACGCCAATGGGTGTCCAACATTCGCGATGCAATGGCAGCAGCGGAATGTCTAATGGACTATCACACGGAGACCTGGGAGAAGAAGCCACCAACACCTAATGGTGGCCAACAGAAGGGAGGTGGGGGCAGATCTTTTCGCCCCGGTTACAACAAGGGTGGGGGAGAAAGGTCTTCCCACACATAAGAAAGCTCCCAAGGGAGTTCTAACAGATACCGGCCGCAAGGAGGCAACAAAGCTGCGGGGAGCTGAAGATTCGAAGGGTGCTTCTTGTGCAACGGTCCCCACATGCTAAAAGACTGTTCGAAGCGACAATTAATTAACGCTCTATGTGGATACATGGAGTGGGACAAGCAAACGTCCAAGAAGAAAGACAAGGAACCAGCGCCAGTTCCGGAAGAACACGAGGAGGACTCCGAGAGCGAGGGAGAGAATCTTGGAGCCTTTTCGCATAGATGCAATGCCCTGTCAAGAACGGCAGCGCGGAAGGGTAAAGTCATACCTAAGAATACGAAGACCGCCCCCGCCATGGAGGGTGAAGCAGCTGGAGAAGCGTCGACAAAATCTACCAAGGAGAAAGGGTTGATGTTTGTCAATGTGAAGATCAACGGGAAACCCATCCCGGTGATGGTGGACACTAGTGCCGCACACAACTATCTTGCTAGCACCACCTTACCGTCGGGGCGGACCTCCGCCAAACGCCCCGCCCGAAGCCCCAGTGTTGCCTAGAGTGCTAGCCATTCTCTTGTAATGTACATATTTGTAAGCACGGCCTTGCACGGCCGTTTTTGTCATTTTCTAGCTTAGTTGTATCTAGTGCTGTCACTAGCGATTTTTTTTCTAAACCTATTATAGAGGATAGTAGCGAACTTTTGTCTGACTGTGAGCGTTGCAAGGAGCGGCCCTCTCTCCGACCAACGCGTGCTGTAATTGCTTCCAAGCTATAGTGTACATTCAAATTGCATTAATGAAGATTTCTTTGCAATCAATTGTGTTCATGTGTTGCTTGCTCTGCTGAGACCACTAAAAGCACCGAAGGGTGTGAATTGCGTCGTCATCGTGCATCAAGCTTTGCGAGCAAAGCTTTTGAGAGTGAGGCGGACGTAATCTAGACAGGACTACTAGCCGCACGGTGCGCTACTAAGCAAAGCACTACAAGCTCCCCGTGACACCCCGTCACGCTGCTGGTCATAATCCATGGAGGGTGTTGCCGATAGTTTTCTCGGATCAGCTGTTGAAAATCTCTGATGTTCTCATCAGGCCTTTTCACTTTTTTACCTCCTTTCAGCTTATCACACTTTGTAAAAACGAAAGTCATGGGTATCTACCAACGACATGCCAACAACAAACATGCAAAGAAATGTTAGATACAAACAGCACAATCACAAAACTTAAAGAGTAAATTATCACACTGATAAAATAGCATACATTGTTTCGTCCAAGCCAATTTGCACAATCAAGGTCAATTTTCTGAGGTGGAACGCTTGCATCGACCAGAAGCAGAACAGAGACCAGAGTTTCACGATTCAAAAAGTAGCCTTTAGTAAATGAGGACCAATCCATTCTAGCAGACTCGGGGGCATTAGCAAATCTGCACATGAAAGATGTACGAGAGATTCAAGGCTATATAATCATAAACCTGAGAAAAAAAAAGGAGCGACAGTCATCACACAATGTGCTTATATTATAACAATCCCATTCATCATGCACCTCAAGTAAAACCAAAAGACGGCTTTATACACGTACATATATACATATAAAAGTAGGTTTCTGAGGAATTTTGTGATTTAGTAGACAATCCATCACGGTAAAGCTAATAACATTCAAATCTAAGTACAACAACTTTATAAACAAGTACATTTTCATAAAGGAAAAGAATTAGTAAATTCTGTGGTTACGGAATCTTACTTTTAGAAAGGTAACACGTGATCCTAATAGTGATGAGTGCTTATTGCGTTTACCCCATTATGCAACTATATTGTCATCGCGGTTCTTAAAAGTCAATCGACTAAAATTGTCTACCTTCAATATACATTTATACTATGTGTAAAACATGATGCTTATCGCCACACAGAAGCAATGTAATTCTCAAATTCCATGTATCCACCACATAGAATGCATGCGATGCACAAAATACTATACTCAAGATCAGCATTCATTTCCATGGAACTAATTTGTTTCTCGACATCAGCTTACTCATATAATCCTACTGAATTCATGCATTAATGGATTTTCACATTTGCTAATTTCCCTTCAGATGCATATGCTAGCATTTAAGCAACTAAAACAGATTACAATTCAATTTGCATCAGTTTCTCTTCAAACCAAGCCCAACTGCTTGTCATTTCTCCCATATGCAATAAATCATTAAACCTGGAGCTCAAGCAATAGGATCTAAATCAATAAGCACAACATATTGTCCAAACGCCATTAATTTTCAACAACTAACAGTCTAAGAAATGTAAGAATAATGGGAATCACTAAGCATACGTACATCTTCATATAAAGATTAACAGAAAGAAACCAACAGCTCACCCATATCCGGGCAAATCCACAATGTACCAACTCTTATTTACCAAGTAATGATTAATCAACTGAGTCTTCCCTACAAGAAATATCTCCAATCAAAACAATATTTCATCTCTAAACCACAGCACAAATCCAAAAACTAAGAAATAATACACAAACTCGAAACCTGGCTTTTTCGAAGTGAGCGCAACTTCTTTTTTGCGAACTAAGGAGTTGATAAGCGAAGATTTCCCGATGTTGGAGCGGCCGAGCATGGCGAACTCCGGCCGGTCGTCTCTGGGGCATTCCTTGGGCCGATTGCTGCTCTTCACGAAATTCACCTCCTTGATTTTCGCGTCGCCTGCGTACGGCCCCACCACGATGTTCGAGCCGGGCAGGACCATATCTTCAGTGACGTCATTCGGCTCGATTCCTGACGGCACGAATAACATGGTCCGCGCGAAATGAGCTGCTTCAGAGGCCGCCGCCGCTGGTTTTGAGGGATCGTCGGCGGAGGCGGTCCGAGAGTTTGTCTTCTGAGAAATAGAGGCGCGGAGTGAGAGAGAAAACGGTGGGCTTTTGTGAGGGTTTGGAGATGGGAAGTTGAGGAGAGAGGAGAGATTGGGGTTCAGCAACCGATGACGTAGCTGCACTAGCATTTTCACGGCGGCGCTTCCGCTGAGAGTTTGCGGAATTCGAATTTGACGGTTAAGCAAAGCAAGACTAGGAGAGGAGAGAGAACTGTGGTATTGGGCTTTGATTTCTATGAGGCCATTTAGACCTCACACGGCCTCAGTGAGTTAAAATTGTTTCTAAGACTATGCTGATCAGCAATCACGGACTTTTTTTAATATTTAATTTATTTCTCTGTCTTTCACATTTCTATTATTCATCACAATCTAATTACAAACTTTCATACCCAATCATCTAACCACAATATTATATATAATTATTTTTAAATATAATTTTATGAAGTATATCAACTTGTTAAAATTAAAATAAAATAATAGCACAAATAAGATAAAAACTCATAAAATTACAAACAAATATAATTTCAAAATACGACAAACCAATAATATAAATAACAACAATCGAAATACGAAATGAAAAATACAAAATCAAGAACATAAATAATAACAGTACGAAATACTCAATTATCATTGCTAAATTTTTGTCATATATGCTCAATCAAGTCGTTTTGAAGAGCAGCGTGAACTTCTCTATTGCGAATTTGTGACCTGATCGTCATATAGGTAGATAGACTTGTAATTCGTTCAGTGGAAAATTTTAAATTTGGATCATCATTTTCTTCTCCGTCTCCATCTTGTCTACTATTCGGAGTAGGTCGAGCTTCCGAAAATTCTGAGGGATCATGATAGTTTAGATAGGTGTGTCGTTCATCTTCCACTATAATATTGTGCATGATGATACAAGCAATCACTATTTTTTCAATTACCTCACGATCCCAAATAAGACATGGTCGTTTAATAAAAGCAAAACGAGCTTGTAGGACGCCAAATGCCCCCTCAACATCTTTACGTGCAGCTTCTTGATGTTGAGCAAACAACCGGTGTTTTCAAAATTGTAGAGCATTAATAGATTTGACAAATGATGCCCATCGAGGATATATGCCATCAGTGAGATAATATCTCATATTGTACATGTGGCCATTAATGGTATAACTAACATTTGGTGCTCGTCCTTCTAATATATAATTAAAAACGGGAGATTGGTCAAGAACATTGATATCATTTCTCGAACTTGGAGTTCTAAAAAATGCATGACAGATCCATAAGTCTTGAGATGCAATTGCTTCCGAAATAATTGTAGGTTTGCCATTTCTTCCTGCATATTGCCATGCTCACCCGGAAGGGCAGTTTTGCCATTCTCAGTGTATACAATCAATACTACCCATCATACCTGGAAAACCGCGTTGTTCACCGATTTGCAGAAGATATGTCAGGTCTTGTTCATTAGGCTCTATGAGGTACTTAGCATCGAAGTTGGAAATTACACATTGAAGGAATTTCACAACTGATTTTCTTATGGTTTGTACGCTCATTCGTAGGTAATCATCATGTAAGTCTGTTGTTGTTCCGTAGGCCAACACCCTCATTGTTGCAGTACATTTCTGTATGGAAGACATACCCAGATAATCAGCTGCACCACGCATTTGTTCGAAAAATTCATCAGTTGCCACAACTTTGTTCATTATCTGTTCGAACAATGATATATAGGAATAGAAAAATAAGTAATGTGACTCTACAAATGCACCAAGAGTTCAAAAAAAAAATGTATGACTCTGCAAAAGTGAAAATAAACAATGCATGTGACTCTGCAAACGAAAAGCAAAAAAAAAAAACAATGCATGTGACTCTGCAAAAGAAAACAATGCATGTGACTCAACAGAAGAAAAGCAAAAGAAAACAATGCATGTGATTCTGCAAAAGAAAAGAAAATGCATGTATGATCCCATCACTCTGCAAAGAATCTAACAAAAAGACATGTGCATTTCAAAAGTCACATGCAAAGTTTCAATTTGCATGTATGATTGCCAACAAAAGTTACGTCAAATAAAAGTGCTACGATAAAATACAAAACATACGAATTGAAATTAGAATAACTGAAAGTACAAGAAATAAAAATACTGCAATACAATACAATACAAAGATAGAAATTAAAATTACAATAACTGAAACTACAGAAAATAAAAAAACGGCAATACAAATTATAACATACGATCAATCACGTGTATATAATTTTGCCATCAGATGACGTTTCAAGTCATCTTCCTCAGGAGTTAAGTCATGGTTGTTCAACAATGTAGTTGAAGTAACTACATCAATCTTTCTTTCGGTCATCTCAATTTCTTGCTCACGTGTGAGCCTCATTGCACGAAGTTCTGCAGTGAATTCATCTGAAATAGATGAAGATTGAGATGTCGTGGCTTTTCCTTTCCTCTTACCTTTAGCCTTGTCTCTTTCAATAGAATGACTTATTGGAGTTAGCTCAGTTGGATCTGAATGATCTTCGTCGATTCTCGATCTATTTAAACTACTTTGGTCTTCTTTTTCGTTGTTGTCGTCTGGATGTTTACGTGAACTTCCACCTTCTAGGATCAGTTCCTACCTTGGTTGTTGACGCATACCTTGTTCAAAAACCTCATGATGCGTGAACTTAGTTTTTGTAACGACCCGGATGTTTACGTGAACTTCCACCTTCTAGGATCAGTTCTCACCTTGGTTGTTGACGAATAACTTGTTCAAAAATCTCATGATGCGTGAACTTAGTTTTGTAACGACCCGGCTACCGGACTGACGGCTGTCCCCATAAACCAACACAAGTCTTTCCAGCGTGCTTTGTTCTCACTCACACGCTCCCTGAGAAACTTTCCAGGGGGTCACCCATCCCACCATTGCTCCAGGTCAAGCACGCTTAACTTTGGAGTTCTGGTAGAATGAGCGCCAGAAAAGAAGATGCACCTTGTTAGTATGAGTAGCACCAATCAAATACTTTAAGCTCTCTTCAACTATACAATCTCATTCATGTATAGCCTCAGAATCTCACTCTTTCGGTTGGATTCGGTTCATTCATGTGCCCCTTCACTTGGAAGTTTTATAGGAGCCGCTCTTTGTCCATGTCCTGCATCGGCGATCACTCCATATTTCGGCCCCGGGCGTCACATGCCCACCAGCTTCCGCTTGGTTCGTCCCCGAACCACACCTTACTGCGAGAGGTTCGGCTATGATACCACTTGTAACGCCCCAGGCCCACGGGGGTGGGGCCCAGCAACGAAACGACGGCACAACGGGCCCGCTAACAACTTCTTGGCATCCGTCTTCGCATTGCCAAAATGGTTAACCCAAGTTGCTAGAGAGCCCATTAAGCCCATTTACATACTTATCAAATTTCCATTCTCCCACCGATGTAGGACATTACATTCTCCTCCCGTTGGAGACACGACGTCCTCGTCGTGCTCCTTCCTCTGTAGGACCATCCCCAGGGTCCGATTTGAGCACACCTAGACTGGCTCCAGGCCCCTGTCGAGCGCACCCGGGGTCGGCTCTGATACCACCTGTAACGACCCGGCTACCGGACTGACGGCTGTCCCCACAAACCAACACAAGTCTTTCCAGCCTGCTTTGTCCTCACTCACACGCTGCCTGAGAAACTTTCCAGGGGTCACCCATCCCACCATTGCTCCAGGTCAAACACGCTTAACTTTGGAGTTCTGGTAGAACGAGCGCCAGAAAAGAAGATGCACCTTTTTAGTATGAGTAGCACCAATCAAATACTTTAAGCTCTCCTCAACTATACAATCCCATTCATGTATAGCCTCAGAATCCCTCTCTTTCGGGTGGATTCGGTTCATTCATGTGCCCCTTCGCTTGGAAGTCTTGTAGGAGCCGCTCTTTGTCCGTGTCCTGCACCGGCGATCACTCCATATTTCGGCCCCCGGGCGTCACATGGAATGTAATGTCCCACATCGGTGGGAGAATGGAAGTTTGATAAGTATGTAAGTGGGCTTAATGGGCTCTCTAGCAACTTGGGTTAACCATTTTGGCAATGCGAGGATGAATGCCAAGTAGTTGCTAGCGGGCCCGTTGTGTTGTCGTTTCGTTGCTGGGCCCCACCCCGTGGGCCTGGGGTGTTACAAATGATATCAGAGCCGACCCCGGGTGCGCTCGACCGGGCCCTGGAGCCAGTCCAAATGTGCTCAAACCGAACCCCGGGGGACGGTCCTACAGATGAAGGAGCACGACGAGGACGTCGTGTCTCCAACGGGGGTAGAATGTAATGTCCCACATCGGTGGGAGAATGGAAGTTTGATAAGTATGTAAGTGGGCTTAATGGGCTCTCTAGCAACTTGGGTTAACCATTTTTGCAATGCGAGGACGGATGTCAAGTAGTTGCTAGCGGGCCCGTTGTGCCGTCGTTTCGTTGCTGGGCCCCACCCCGTGGGCCTGGGGCGTTACAGTTTTCCCATATAATGCTTGAGCCTCGTTCTCAACATCTTTATTTGACATTCCGCTCCTTTTTCGTTTATAAGTTTCTTTGTAGCAACAGATCCACTTAGTCACATTTATGTTGATACGTCTCCAACGATTTCTCAATGACTCCAATGATCTTTCATCTCCCAAATTCGGTTTGTCTGTCCAAACTTTTTCATACATTTCTAAAATGTGTTGCCACATCTTATCACCTTTTTTATTGTTGCTAGTGATTAGATTCTCACTAACTCTACAATAACAAGACATTAATGTTATGTCTTCTTGATCACCTTCTTAATGTTGCTAGTTAAATTTTTTCAATATTTTGGCGATATTCGGGAGTTTCAAATTGCATGAATTCTTCAGAATTTGGAATATTTTCAAGGTTTGGATAATAATCTTGTGAGGATGAGAAATTTTGATAGTTTGAGTAAAAATTTTGGTAGGGTTCCATGAAAAATATGAGAAAGATGGAGGTTTGAAATTGAAAATTGATACACAAATGTAAAAATGAGATAATTTTCTTGTGTGTATAATTATGCCAATATGGGCTCTATTTATAGAGAATGAAAAAAGAAAATTTTTGGTGTAATTATTTTTATTTTTCATAAAATGCAAAATATATTAAAAATTAATCAAAAATACATCAAATAAAATTTAATGGCCAATCATTTTTTGCCATGTGAAATTTATTGAATAAACAATGAAGAAACTACAATGGTTGCTTTAGGTTGATGTTGGTCCAACATCTTCACGGTTGCTTCCCTTTTATTTTTATTTTTATTTTATATGCTAATATCTTATGTGGCATAAACCAAAGGGAGATCAAGTCGATCGGTTGCTACAAGGAAGCTTATAAACGAAAAAGGAGCGGAATGTCAAATATAGATGTTGAGAACGAGGCTCAAGCATTATACAAGAAAACTAAATTTACGCACCATGAGGTTTTTGAACAAGTTATGCGTCAACAACCAAGGTGGGAACTGATCCTAGAAGATGGAAGTTCACGTAAATATTCAGACGACAACAATGAAGAAGAAGAAGACCAAAGTAGTTCAAAAAGATCGAGAACCGACGAAGATGGTTCAGATCCAACCGAGGTAACTCCAATAAGTCGTCCTATTTGAAGAGACAATGTTAAAGGTAAGAGGAAAGGAAAAACCACGACATCTCTGTTAGTTTTGTATACTGGAAGACTCGTCTTTGTATACTTTTCTGATGATATGATGATATGAAATGAAAGTTATTGCAGTCACTGTTTGCATTTAGATTATGTTCTATAATTGTTTTATGCAATGTTCCATATACTTACATTGTAGATGATATGGTGTAGGGAGTCACACGGTAAGATCATATCATTAGAACCTTGTAATGTATTAAAGAGCTCACGGCTTAGATGGTCCTGAACACACCATTGGTAAATCGTAGAATAATCTGATAAGTTAGTTTATCTTGACTAACTGATTATTCTAGTACACTCGTTAGTGTATTGAGGAGGATCACGATAGGATACTATTCTCTGTCTATGACCCAGTTACTGAGAGAATAAAGATCCACAGAGTTCGGGTTCTGAACTCATGTGATATTAGCGAGCATATATGTGCGTTGTTTATTACTTTGATTTATCAATAAATGAGATCTTTTCGTAGATCGAATTCGATATCTTGGGTAATAACAATGTATACATGATGTCTCGAGCAGTATGCATGAGCACCGTGTCCTGGTGCGCCAGGTTAATGATGTTCTATTGAGGAAACACAAGTTCATGTTGAAACCCTGCAGGTGGAATTTATTCCTTACATGGTAAAGCTTGTGTGGTACTACTCAAGATTTTAGATGTTAATTAATTATAGCTGTCAGATGCTGACATAATTAATTAATGAACATTATATCTTAAACACGGGGAATGGCTGGACTAAAGGAGAAAGCATATTCGTAAATATGCATTAAATTGGTAGGTCAGTTTTACTTCTTTAGTGGAATAAAAGTAAAACTTAATTTATTTAATTATATCCTAAGTTTATTGGATATTGGATATTAAATAAATTAGTGGGCCAATTTAATATTCTTCTAGATCCCTGTTGTAGCCCAATATGATTGAAAGTGGACTAGATATAGAACTTGAGATAGAGGCCCAGCCCAATAGGGCTGGAGCATGAAATTTTCGCCCCTTCCTATATATAAGGGGAGGGGGGCACGAAATTTGCATGATAATAATCATAAGAAATCAGCCCCTCTTTGTCTCTCAAAGTTATCCACAGATTTCACAACTCTATCTAGTAGATTTCAGCTCACTCTGAATCTAGATACAGTCCGAAAATACAACAGAAGATCTTGGAGTAGGATTTGTGGTGGTCGAAATTTTGAGCATAGTTGGCGCCATTCCTGTATTCATTCAACAACAAGATTAGATCTTTAATCTTCCCACAGACCGTCTATCGATTTGTAAGTAGATTCGTTTCTATGTCTTCCGCTTTATTAGATTCGAATCTGCTTTGCATGCTTTTTGATTAGACTGTGATAAACATGCATGTTACATAAAATTATGATTTGCATGAACACGGATTAATGAACATCCAAATGATCATGCGTTGGTTTAATTCGAAAAAACCCCAACAATCTCAATCTTCATCTATTTCAGATGAATTCACTGCAGAACTTTGTGCAATGAGGCTCACGCGTGAGCAAGAAATTGAGATGACCAAAAGAAAGATTGATGTAGTTACTTTAACTACATTGTTGAACAACCATGACTTAACTCCTGAAGAAGATGACTTGAAACGTCATCTGATTGCAAAATTATATCCACGTGATTAATCGTATGTTATAATTTGTTGTTATTATAATTTGTATTGCCGTATTTTTATTTTCTGTAGTTTCAATTATTGTAATTTCAATTTCTAGCTTTGTATTGTATTGTATTGTATTGCAGCATTTTTATTTCTTGTACTTTCAGTTATTGTAATTTCAATTCGTATGTTTTGTATTTTATTGTAGCACTTTTATTTGACGTAAGTTTTGTTGGCAATCATACATTCAAATTGAAACTTTGCATGTGACTTTTCAAATGCACATGTCTTTTTATTAGATTCTTTGCAGAGTGATGGTGATCATACATGCATTTTCTTTTCTTTTGCAGAGTCACATGCATTGTTTTCTTTTGCTTTTCTTTTGTAGAGTCACATGCATTGGTTTTTTTTTTTTTTTGCTTTTCTTTGCAGAGTCACATGCATTGTTTTTTTTTCACTTTTGCAGAGTCATATGCATTGTTTTTGTTTAACTCTTGGTCCATTTGTAGATTCATATTACTTATTTTTCTATTCCTATATATCGTTGTTCGAACGGATAATGAACAAAGTTGTGGCCACTGATAAATTTTTCGAACAAATGCGTGATGCAGCTGGTCATCTGGGTATGTCTTCCATACAGAAATGTACTGCAGCGATGAGGGTGTTGGCCTACGGAACAGCAGCAGACTTACATGATGATTACCTACGAATGAGCGTACAAACCATAAGAAAATCGGTTGTGAAATTCCTTCAAGGTGTAATTTCCAACTTCGATGATGAGTACCTCATAGAGCCTAATAAACAAGACCTGGCATACCTTCTGCAAATAGATGAACAAGCGGTTTTCCAGGTATGATGGGTAGTATTGATTGTATGCACTGGGAATGGCAAAACTACCCTTCCGAGTGAGCATGGCAATATACAGGAAGAAGTGGCAAACCAACAATTGTTTCGTTGACCAATATCCCGTTTTTAATGATATCTTGGAAGGGCGAGAACCAAACGTTAGTTGTAGCATTAATGGCCGCAAGTACAATATGGGATATTATCTCACTGATGACATATATTCTCGGTGGGCATTATTTGTAAAATTAATTAATGCTCCACAACTTCAAAAACACCGGTTGTTTGCTCATCATCAGGAAGCTGCACACGCAAAGATATTTAGCGGGCATTTGGCGTCCTACAAGCTTGTTTTGCTTTTATAAAACGACCATGTCTTATTTGGGATTGTGAGATAATTGTTACGATATAAATGAAATGTGAAATTCTAGAGTAGTCTACTTCCCTTCGAATGAGAAATCCCTTAATTCTTAATTAGATAATTAGAATTAAAAAATTTCAATGAAATTAAAGAATACCTTGGAATTCAAATTCATAATGGATTTACTTGTCTATGTATTGTTCCATTTGATCTGTTAGGCCCCTACTTAACCTCGACAGTTATTCCACGATGCCCTTAAAGCCTATACGCGATGGATAGACTCCTGTAACCATGATATATTTGCTTGCTTGAACATAATTGACTACCAAAAGAAAGTAAATGTTTAATTCCACAAAACAAAAAATCTTTTTGTAAATAATGATTGTTTGTATCATCATGCACAATATGATAGTTGAAGATGAACGACACATCTACCTAAACTATCACGATCCCTCAGAATTTTCGGAACCTCGACCTACTCCGAATAGTAGACAAGATGGAGACGGAGAAGAAAATGACGATCCAAATTTGGAATTTTCCACCGAACGAATTGCAAGTCTACCTACCTATATGACGAACAGGTCACAAATTCGCAATAGAGAAATTTACGCGCTCTTCAAAACGACTTGATTGAGCATATATGGCAACAATTTAGCAATGATAATTGAGTATTTCATATTGTTGTTATTTATGTTCTTGATTATGTATTTTTCATTTCGTATTTCAATTGTTGTTATTTATTTTCTTGGTTTGTCGTATTTTGAAATTTTATTTGTTTGTAATTTTATGATGTTTTTTTCTTATTTGTGCTATTATTTTATTTTAATTTTAACAAGTTGATATACTTCATAAAATAATATTTAAAAATAATTATATATAATATTGTGGTTGGATGGTTGGGTGGTTATTGATAAACTATCAGAATTAAATGTGGTTAGGTTGTGATGAGTAATAGTGATGTGAAAGAGAGAGAAATGAATTAAATATTAAAAAGGTTGGATGGTTGGGTGGTTGGAGTGGTTGCTGATAAACATAGTCTAAATGAGTGGTTCTATTCACTAACCCAAGTTTTCTACGATTCCTCAAATTAATTAAAATATAAATATCTACATTTAAACTTTTTTACACTAACAATCCCCAACCAACTTAAAACAATAACAAAATAAAATACAATTATCTCGTGTAGAATCCCACTATTTAAAAAAAAAATAGCACTAAAATACAATAAAATAAGTTATAAAATTGTACTAAATAAACATGGTACCTAGTTCTCACGCGAATACCTAGTACCCATTTGAACCTATTCATATATATATATATATATATATATATATATATATATATATATATATATATAGATAAAGAACAAAAATGGAAATAAAAGAATATTACTAGAATGATAGAATTTCATTAAATTTCTAGTAGATCTCATTATGGGTGTGCAAAATTAGACCGGACAGAACCAAACCGACTGAATTTTGCTAGTTTCGGTCGGACTTCAATCTCAATTCGGTCGGTCCTGTTTCAAGGGGACCGAATATATTTTCGGTCAGTCTAATCTTTGGAAAATATGTAATCAGTTCGACTGGACCGACCGAATCAAACTATTGAAATAAAAATAAATAATAAAATTTTATAATAATAATAACATTAATAATATATCCATAGATTGGAATACATATTGTATCACTGTTATACTATATCATAATTCATAATTTCATTATATTATATTAGATATATATTCAGATACATACTTTATTGAATTTTGTAACTAGCTGAAATCAATTTATTAAAATTTAGGAGGGAAAAAAAAAAATCGATTGGACCGACCGGACCAACCGAAAAAATTGGTCAGTCCAAATAAAATTTTTGTTCAGTCCATTCAGACTGGACCGGACCTACCATTTGCACATCCCTAAATCTCATAGAATCCATCTAACATTAGAAAATAGACCGACTGTTTGCACACCTCTGGATCTCATAGAATCTATCTAATACCGAACACATGAATTATTAGCCCCATAATGCCGAACACATGCTTTATCCACTACACACAACAGAACAGTGTTCAAGAGCAGCAAATATGCTCAAAATCTCATACTCGATACCACTATGCCACAAGAAAGCACATAGAGCTCAAGAACAGTGTGAATAAATTCGAACTCTCCTAATGTGAATTCACTTAAAAAAAATGCATAATGAAGACCAAAAGAGAATTTAAACAGTACTCACACACATCCACACAACACTCATTGCATTCTAACACCAAGCATATGCCAAAGAATCAAATTATATTAGAGTTAAATTATACTCTCCACATGGATGCATACAGCTCGTGCTGCCTCTGCTACGTGGCATCAGTGCCACCATATTAGGAGATTAGTTAGTATCAGTTACGTGTTAGATTAGTTAGCTAAAGAGTAGTTACAGCTTAGCTTATTCTTTAAATAAGTGTGTAATTGTAAATCTCATCATTCAATTCAATAACAAAGATTGAAACTCACAGACTCTCTGCTCTTCCTGTCTTCAAATATGTTCTTATATTTCTGTTAACAGATTAGAACGCAATTCAAAAGTGCCTAACATGTTTAAGCCACATTTTAAGCATTCATTTTCTACGAAAATCTCCCAAAATTCAAAATGAAACTTCAACACACTTCTTGTGAAACCCTCATGGCAACCTATCATATTTCCCAGGCCCTATATTCGTAGTATAACACAATTCAAGCAACAAAGAGCCTCAATTTCGAAGATTCAAGCCTTAAAATGTGTGCCCACCAAATGTTCGACAAAAGTCCCCAACGAAAATCCAAAGTTTTCAAATTGATTAAGCACAAAGTCGGGTTACCCGTCCTTTCTAATCATCACCAAGCATATCCAAGCAAGAATTAAAGTACAAAAAATGTACCTTAGACCAGAGAAATTTGATACTTTCGAAAAAATTCTCCCAAGTCTCCAAAAACCTGCTTTGCTTGAATATAATTAGCTCAAGCGTGCTATAAGGTGGAAATGTGTGATTAAGTAAATGGGAAATGGAGATAAATGAAGATTGAATAATCAATCTGAGGGAGAGATGACAAAAAAGTCGGGCTCCTCTTTCAAGATTGTGGCGTGCGCGTGTGTTTGTGAAGGAGAGAGCAGACTGATCCTATGAATTACAGACTTGCTGCCCCCGCATTCGCCTAGCACGGACCGTGCACTGTCTATGCTATGCGATGTTTTCTATTTTTTTTTATTCATAAACAGATAAAAATAAAACTAGCTGCACAAAAATCAAAGGGAAAAACAAATTAAAATACAAAAGAATCAAAATTAGTAAAAACATATATATATATATATATATATATATATATATATATATATATATATATATAAACATTGGTGGTCTCCCAACAAACGCATGGTTATTTCATTTGTTGTGGCAGAGGCTGTAGCTCATACAAAAGAGCTTCAGTGACGGCGCAGCAGAATATGGAAACAAAAACAAAGCACCCCAAATCACCCCAAATATGCCACTAAAAAACAAGCAACCAACTACGAGCAAATAAACCAAACAATGCACACACAAAGCATATAAATAACACCAAGACTTTTTACGTGGAAAACCCCTCAAATCAAAGGTAAAAATCACGGGACCTAGTCCGGATAAACCTCCACTATGTAATCACAAGCTACACAATATCTCCTCCCTATCACAGTAGGGGAATCACAACATCAACAACAACAAGATGCATCAAGAATAACATAATCTTGGAATCGAACTAAATAGAGAAGAAATAGGAAAAACTTTCCTGTAGCTGCTTCGAGAGGATCTCTGTGCCCAAGTCGAAGCCCTTGCTACCACGAGTCTATCTCTGAAATTTGAAGACGATCGGTGAAGATTTGGATCTTCAAATCTCAAATTTTCTCTCCCTTTTTCTCCTCTGTTTTCAGTCTACTGCTATTGCCTTTTCTCGCGTCTCTCTACTGATCAAAACTGATCAGCCACTATAGCACTCTTCTTCAACAAGTTTTCTCATATTGGGCCTTAATTAAATTAAGTTATTGGACCCAGTTATTTTGGGCCCAAACCCAACAATCCCCCCTCCCAAAATAATTGGAAGGAGGTATACAATCTCAGGTCATCACCTGGAATCCATGCCGGATAACCCGACACACTTCTCATGCTTCTCTCTTGTGACAACGTTTGTCAACATGTCTGCAGCGTTGTCATCAGTGTGGACTTTTTCCACCTTTATCAAATTCTTTTCCAACACTATTCTAATCCAATTGTATCTCATATCAATGTGCTTCGTTCGATCATGATACATTGAATTCTTACTCAAATCGATTGCACTCTGGCTATCACAATGTACAACGTACCTTTCTTGCTTAAGTCCCAACTCTTGCAAGAATCTGTTTATCCACAACATCTCCTTGCCAGCTTCATTCATGACAATGTATTCTGCCTCCGTGGTGGATAAAGCAACACATTTTTGCATCTTCGACTGCCATGATACAGCTCTCCCTGCAAAAGTAAATAAGTAGCCTGAAAAAAGAAAAAAATGATTTTTGTTTTTTAACAATTTGGGGAATGGAAGCGGAACTTCCTTTCGGTCCGCCCCGAAATGTGGATTTTCTGCCGTCAAGATCACCTGCCATGTCAGCATCTGCAAATCCTTCAAGGACTGGTTTTGCACCTCCAAACCTCAAGCAAAACTTTGAAGTTCCTCGTAAATATTTGAAAATCCACTTCACAGCTTCCCAATGATCATTTCCTGAATTTGAAAGAAATCTGCTCACCAAACTAACTGCATGGGCAATGTCAGGCCTCGTTGAAACCATTACATACATCAATGAACCCACCGCAGAGGCATAGCGAACCAATTCCATCTCCTTTTGTTGTGCTTTTGTTGTAGGACATGTCTTCTTACTCAGCTTGAAATGATTGGCAAGTGGCGTGCTAACAGATATAGCATTCTTCATGTTAAATCTTTCAAGCACCCTTTCAATGTATTTTTCTTGTGACAACCAGAGCTTCCTAGCCTTTCTGTCATGAAAAATCTCCATATCTAAAATCTGTTTGGCTGGTCCTAAATTCTTCATGCCAAAGGATTTAGACAGCTCTTTCTTCAAGCTCTCAATCATTCTAACATCCTGTCCCACAATCAATATGTCATCAACGTATAACAACAAAATGATAAAATTACCTTTGGGAAATTGTTTCACATAAATACAATGGTCTGCCTCCATTCTTTTATAACTTTGTCCAGCCATAAAAGAGTCAAACTTCAAGTACCATTGCCTCGAAGCTTGCTTCAAGCCATACAAGCTTTTCTTCAACTTGCAAACCAAGTGCTCTTTCCCCTTTACCTTAAATCCCAATGGCTGATTCATGTATATCTCATCATCTAAATCTCCATGAAGGAAAGCTGTTCGAACATCAAGTTGTTCGATCTCCAAATCCAAGCCAGCTGCCAGACCCAAGATAATCCTAATTGAGCTCCATCTTAACAATAGGGGAAAAGATTTCATCAAAATCAATTTCTTTTTTCTGAGTGAACCCTTTCACCACCAGACGGGCTTTATATCTCACTATCCTGTCACCATCCTTTTTCAGCTTGAAAACTCATTTGTTCTTCAGTACTCTCTTGCCCTTAGGCAACTCGAACAAGTCATAAGTACCATTCTTGTGTAGACTATCTATCTCCTCTTGCATTGCTTTAAGCCAACAACTATTATCTTGTAGAGTTTGCACTTCATTAAAGCTCTCAGGCTCCCCATCATCAATGATCAGCACATAGCTTGAGCTAGGGTATTTTGATGATGGTCTACACTCCCTCTCGGATCTTCTAAGCTGCAATTCTGGATTCTCTAATGGTGGCTCTTCCATCTCAACTTCTTCTTCTTGGTCATTCTCAGCTTGTTCATTGTTAAATTCTGGCTCTTCTCGTCCACCATCTGCATTGACGATAGGAATTTGTTGTGAGGTCAGATCCATAACACCACTAGGCACTCTTGTGTCTATCTTTTTCTTTTTCAAATCTTCCATAGTCTCATGCTCATGGAAGACAACATCTCTGCTCCAAACAATTGTCTTCTTCTCTGGGTCTCATAATCTGTAACCAAAATCTTCATCTCCATATCCAACAAAGATACATGGAGTGGATTTGTTGTCCAACTTACTTCTCTGCTTCTTTGGAACATGCATGAATGCCTTGTATCCGAAAACTTTCAGGTGGGAATAAGATATATTTTCCCACTCTAAACTTTATCCGGTATGTCAAACTCCAAAGGAACTGAAGGAGATGGATTGATCAAATAGCAGGTGAAGACAGCCTCACCCCAGAATGACTTAGATAACTTGGCCATCCCCAGCATACTTCTAACTTTCTCCATATGGTCCTGTTCATTCTCTCAGCAACGCCATTATGTTGGGGAGTGGCTGGCACTGATCTCTCATGTCTAATGCCATGTTGAGAACAATACTCTCTGAACTCTTTTGATGTGTACTTACCACTATTATTGGAATGCAAACACTTCAACATCTTTCCTGTTTGTCTCTCAACCATGGTGTGGAAAATCTTGAATTTCTGAAACACCTCCCCTTGCTCTTGAGGATATAGACCCAAGTCTTGCGCGAAGCATCATCAATAAAGGTAACAAAAAACCTGTTACCACCCAAGGACTCCACCTCAAGCGGTCCACAAATATCATAATGTATTAGTTCCAATACATGTGTCTTTCATTTAGGATTTAAACGAAAAAAAACTCTATGTTGTTTACCAAATAAACAATAATCACAAGGATTGAGGGATTTACCTTGCACTGTAGGGATCAAATATTCTTTAGCCAAGAGCTGCAGTCATTTCTCACTCATGTGTCCCAGCCTCTTGTGCCACAAATTTGGTGATGCCTCATCTTTTGTAACATTCAACTGATTTTGAATGATCTTGAACTTTGTTTTGTACAAAGTACAACAAAGCTTTCCTCTGCCAACCAACAAAGATCCCTTGGAAAGTTTCCACTTTTCATTACCGAATTTATGTCATAACCTTCTCTGTCAAGAACATTCACTGCAATCAAGTTGTGGCGTAATTCTGGAATGTGTCTTACATTCTTCAAAGTCAATGTGCATCCCAAGTCAGTTTCAACAACCATATCACCAATCCCTATCCCCGGTGCAACACTCTTGTTCTCCATGTACAATTGTCCAAATTCTCCGCTTCTATAGCTCGTGAAAAGCTCTCTCATTTGGAGCAAGTGATGTGATGCTTCAGAGTCAACTACCCATTCAACATTTGGGTCCTCTACATGGTAGCACTCATTGCTGATACAAACTCTTGCATGGTCATTATCGGAGTGTGTGACCATGAGTGTTGTATTTTCATCTTCAGATTTCTTTTGATTCTAATCCTTTTGCTCTTGCTTCAGTAGTCTGCAATTTCTTTTCATGTGGTTAGCCCCGCCACAATGAAAGCACTTGAATTTTTCTTTTGACTTCGATCTCTCCTTGGATTTACCACAATATTTAGGTCCTCTACTCTTGCTTCTATCTCTGTTCTCTGTACCCTTGTTCTCCGTCACAAGTACTTGGGAAGAATTAGCTCCATTCTCCTTTCTTCTGGTCTCTTCATTGAACATACTTTCTTTCATGATATTCAATATCAACTTTCCATTTGGGGCTGTGTTACTGAGTGTAACCACCATCATCTCCCAGCTGTCTGGCAAAGAGCTCAAAAGAAATAAAGCTTGTACTTCATCATCGAATACAAGCTCCATGGTAGAAAGCTGATTCACCAAGTCCTGAAACATATTCAAGTGTTCTGCTACTGAGCTTCCATCTCTATACTTCAAGTTTACCAATTTTCTGATCACAAATGCTTTGTTCTGTGCATTCTTTCTTTCATAAAGCTCTTGAAGTTTTTTCCACAGCTCACTCGGATCCGTCTCCTTGGCTACGTGATGGAACACGCTAATGTCGACCCATTAATGTATAGTACCAATGGTCTTTCTCCCAAGCTTTGCCCAATCTTTATCGGACATCTCCTCTGGCTTGCACTGAGACCCTTCACAGGATCATACAAGTCTTTGCAGTGAAGCAAATACTCCATCATAGCCTTGCATATCAAATAATTATCAGATACCAATTTAATCATAGACCCACTGCTACTACTACTCTCCATAGTTGTTGCCCTCTAACCACAACTCTGATACCACTATTGTGGTAGAGGCTATAGCTCATACAAAAGAGCTCCAGTGACAGCGCAGTGGAATATCGAAACAAAAACAAAGCACCCCAAATCACCCCAAATCTGCCACTCAAAAACAAGCAACCAACTATGAGCAAATAAACCAAACAATGCACACACAAAGCATATAAATAACACCAATACTTTTTACATGGAAAACCCCTCAAATCAAAGGTGAAAACCACGGGACCTAGTCCAGATAAACCTCCACTATATAATCACAAGCTACACAATGTCTCCTCCCTATCACAGTAGGGGAATCACAACATCAACAACAACAAGATGCATCAAGAACAACATAATCTTGGAATTGAACTAAATAGAGAAGAAATAGGAAAAAATTTCTTGTAGCTGCTTCAAGAGGATCTCTGTGCCCAAGTTGAAGCCCTTGCTGCCACGAGTCTACCTCTGAAATTTGAAGACAATCGGTGAAGATTTGGACCTTCAAATCTCAAATTTTCTCTCCCTTTTTCTCCTCTGTTTTCAGTCTGCTGTTGCCTTTTCTCGCGTCTCTCTACTGATCAAAACTGATTAGCCACTATAGCACTCTTCTTCAACAAGTTTTCTCATATTGAGCCTTAATTAAATTAAGTTATTGGACCCAATTATTTTGGGCTCAAACCCAACATTATTGTCTCAAGCTTGATCAAGCATATACTATATATTTAAAGTGTTAATCTATTTTCGGACAGTATTGACTGTAAAGAAAGATAATTATACGTTTAGTTCAAATGATTAATTAGCTCAAGTTCCGCAACCCATGTTGGGGAATTGAAATTTGACTGATTTGCCATAATATATGATATAAAAATTTGAGAAAGACTGTTTAACGGGTCATAATTCGTTACATGTGTTAAATTGGGTCCAAATCCACCAACCCACCTAGGCCCACTCCCAACAAGCCCAGCCCAACTCTGCCCCATGCCAAACTCTACCCTTCCTATTTTATTTTGTTATTGTTTTGCTTTTAATCATTTTTTTCATTTTTGTTGTATATATTTTTTTCAAAAATCATCTATTTCACTCTAATTGATTATCGAGCATAGTGTAGAGCCCATAGGTTAGCGTCGGGCTAATGCACTATGCGAGATGTTGGATAAAAAATAATTTAATTCCAAAAATTAAATTAATTCAATTCAATTTTAGTGTTCACCAATTCCATTTAAGCATATATATATATATATATATATATATATATATATTTAAAAAAAAAATTATCAGGCAATAGGAGAGTGCAATATGCTAAACGTCGAATAGGAGAGGCAATAGGAGAGTGTACGCATTAGCGTTGGGCGAGTACACTGCGTAAGACACCAAATAAAAAAATTAATTCAAAAAAATGATATATTTGTTAAAAAATAAAATAGGGAGAAATCAAAAATAAGAAATAAACTGGAAAAGGGAAAGGAAAAGGGAAGGGAAGACTACTAAAAAAATCAATAAGAAAAAGAAAAGGGGGGACACCTTTCTGGATCAAATAGATCCATTTAATAGATTGAGATCCATTAGACCTTCTTACGATAGACCTCCCCAATATATAATTTTTTAGATATTATTAAAATAAATACTTAGCTATCTATTTCTGTAATTAACATAAAGTGTTTTAGGAATGAATATAAAGAAAATTATATCTATTTCTCATAATTTTAGCTGATTCGTTAATTACATTTTACATTTTATGATTTCATGGGGTTTAGTTAATCAATATAACAATATAAATATTAATCTCTTATTTAAGGTGAATAACATATATATATATATATATATTTTTAAAACTCAAAATAAAATTTATAAATTAAAAAGAACTATCGAGAAGGCCATCCACAGATAAAGGAGGCTCGACCCAAAATGAGGACTTGGAAAATCACGAGAAGCCCTAGCAAAATGGTGTGCCAAAACATTGGCAGAACGACGAACTAAATTCAAAGAACAAGAAGGCATTCCATCAAGGAGAGCCCGACAAAAGTCAATCAAAGACCCAAACTCATAAAGATCCCACCAGATGACCGAACAACATTATGAACCACTTTAGAGTCGATTTCAAAAATAACTTGAGCCAGATTTAAACTCTTGATCTAAGAAAGAGCCTCAAGAAACCCTATAGCCTCACCTTCGTCAACCCGAATTTGACCATAGAAATGACAAGTTCTTGCAGTAATGAAAGTGCCATGATTATCCCTAACACCACACTAACACCTGTCATGTTAACATCTTCAAAGAAAGTCACATCGGTGTTAGCTTTAGCAAAACCCGTCGGAGGTTTGTTCCAAACATTACCTTTCCTCGAACCTCTTCTGTCAGAAACATAACTCCTTCTAACCCCTCTAACATGTCTCCACTCCATCAAAAGTTCATAACCACAAGTAACAATTTGTAGCGCAGTCCGCCTATGCCCCTCCCAAACACAAAGATTTCTCTCCTTCCATACTTGCCACAAAGTCATAACAACCATAACTAGCACATCACCATTTAATAACTCCAACACATGTATCAAGAAATTTTGAAATGAAAGGGCTTGATCAGCCGTATTTTGGAGCACTTGAGACACCCCAGAATATTCCAACAATGAAGAGCAAACAGACAAAAGATAACTAAGTGCCATGAGTTCTCCAATCCCGAGTTACAGATGCCACATTTTCCCAAAACTTACACACCTTGCTTCATAAGATTATTCTTTGTAGGCAAACAATCACGAACAAGACGCCACAAAAACAAATTCACTTTAGGAGGAGCATTAAGATTCTAAAGAATTCCCCAATGTCCATCAATAGCAAAATTCGGTGCAAGGGTAAGCGTGCAAGCTAATCTATAAGCACTCTTAACCGAGTAGATTCCATCCTTAGAGAAAATGCCAAATTAAACGATTAGTACAAGACCCTGGAATCAACGGTGCAGAGAGAATATCCTTAATATCCACTGGATCAAATAAATCCTCAAGAAGATCATAATTCCACATACGAGTTCCAGGAATGAAAAGTTCATCCATCCTCAAATCCTCCAATCCCAAAACAGGCATTGTGGAAATATGAAAATTAGAGCATTTATATTAATTAATGTAAATAAATTTTATGATGCATATAACATATTTTATTTATTGATTTGCTATATATTAATTAATTAATGTAAATAAAATTTTAATTAATTAAATAATGCTATATAGTTCTGTTTCTGAAAATATAATTTAGAAGGAAAAATTGAATAGTTTCTATCCATATAGACTATCTTATTTTTAGATATAGTTTAGATTAATTATTAGTTCGGAAAGTAATACTGGAATTTTAATTCCCAAATCATATAAAATGCCATTCTACATAAACCGACAAATATAGGCATTATCAAAAAATTCTATTTGGCACATATAATGATGGACCTGGTCTCCTGTACACAAGACTGATGGGCCGGCCCATTAGATGGGTTGACCAATTAGGCTCATCAGGAGCCAGTCCAATCAGCTACCAACCCAATAAAAAATATGCCTTAATCCCTCCCAAATTATCGTCGCTAGTGATGTGATTCCTCAGCCAAGAAGAGAAGCCTTGGAGACGGTACTCGTGGAAGGCGTAGGAGCCATTAGGGGCGACATAAGCTCCACCGTGGCGTGTGACGACAAAGGCAAGGACGAGGAGGATGATGTGTTAGTATTGTATACTGGAAGACTTGTCTTTGTATACATGCTACAATGTTTTTTGATTATATAGATTGAATAAATTATTGCAGTCACTGTGTGCATTTATTTATTGTTGTATTTATGTGTCAGTTCCATATACTTGCATTGTAAATGATATAGTGTGTGGGTATACACACAAGGTAAATATTATATCATTGGATCCCTTACAATATATTAAAAGGCTCACGGCTTAGATGGTCCTAAAACCACCATCGGTACACCGTAGAATAATATGGTAGTTAGTTATTCTTGACTAGCTGATTATTCTAGTATATTAATTTATGTATTGAGAAGGATCAAAATAGGATAATGTTCTCTATTTTGACCTTAAGTGAGAGAATAAAGATCCACAGAGTTCGGGTTCTTAAGTCATATATATTGGCGGACACACACACACACACACACACACATATATATATATATATATTATGGTATTATTTTGACTTATCAATGAGTGAGATTCTCTGATAGGATCAACAATCTCGACATTTTGGACAGTATCATATATATATATATATGATGGGTCGTGCAATATATATGGTCACCGTGTCCTAGTGCGCCAGGTTGATGATGTCCCCTTGAGGAAGCACATAGTTCATGTAAAACCTTGTAGGTGGAATTTATTCCGTACATGATAAATCTTGTATGGTACTACTCAAGGAACAAGCAGTTAATTAATTATAGATGTTAGAAGCTTACATAATTAATTAATGGACATTATATCTTAAACATGGAGAATGGTTGGACTAAAGAAGAAAGCATATTCGGAAATATGTATTAAATTGGTAGGTCGGTATTATTTCTTTAGTGAAATAAAAATAATACTTGATTTATTAATTATATCCTAAGTTTATTGAATATTGGAAATTAAATAAACTAGCAGACCAATTTAATATTCTTCTAGATCCCTGTTGTAGCCCAATATGACTTTAGTGGACTGGGAATGGAACAAGAGTGAGAGGCCCAAACCTATTACGGTTGAAAGGGAAGTTTCGGCCACCTCTCTATTAATTAGAGAGGTGGTGGCTGAAAATTTCATCACTTGAAATCAGCCCTTCTTTGTGTTCTCTTGATCCCCATAGAATTCACACACGTTTAGTAGAATACAACCCACCCTGTGTCTAAACACAGTCCGGGAATACAACAGAAGATCTAGGAGTGGAATTGCATTGTGCTAAGGGGGCGCCAATCACTACACTCAACAACAAGATTAGATCTTTAATCTTATCCTCAACCCGTCTCGCATTTGTAAATGAATTTCGTATTCTATGTTTCCACTTTAATTAGAATCAAAATTTGCTATGCATGATAAATTCAATTTGGTTTAATTAATTACATATGCATGCATAAAATTTGATATATATATGATGCTAGGATTAATGAGAAACCAATTATATCCTACGGTGGTTCAATTCGAAAAAACCCCAACATGATGAGCATGAACATGCTGACGAGGTAGAGGCCAAGAAGGCCCTCTTTCTTCCAGTAGGCTGAGCGTGACAAGGAGGAATGCGAGGCTGAGAAAGATTAGGGGCCACCGGAGCCACTGGATGCACTCATTATCTGGCTTCGTAGCCTGCCATATTCCGGCGGAGATGATGGAAATCGAGCATATCAGCGTGATGAAGTTCAGCAGAGTTGTTATGTTGTTTCTCACTGCCATGGTCGATCAACAAGAATTGAGGTTTTTGGGTTATTGATGAGTGTATTGGCTGGGGGAGGAATGTTTGGACAATGAGAGAGAGAGAGAGAGAGAGAGAGAGAGAGAGAGAATAGTAGTACTAGTAACTGTCGGATATGTGTTGGAGGTTAGTCAAACATCTAAGATTTAAGACTTTTCTATAAGTAGAAAATTGAGAAGAAATTTCAAGTATTTTGAATATAGTAAAACTTGACGTGGCAGGTGAGTATTCGATGACGAAGAACATGGATACAGAGAAGACAGTTGATAAAGATGATGATGATGATGATGATGATGATGATGACGACGATGATGATGAGATTGTTTGTAGAGGAGAAGTGGAGATGGTTTTGAGAAGCTTAGGAATTTCTTATCAAGAAAAGTTGCTGCTTCCGACCAGCTTAAACGCTGCCGAGATTTTCAAGATTTTTTAGGAGAGAGAATCAAGTTTGAATGAACTGAGAGAAGATTTTGATATGTTTGATGATAACAGAGATGGATTCATTGATGAAAATAGTTGCAGTTGTGTATGCTCTAGGATTCAAGGAAGGATTGAAAGTGGAGAGTTGTAGGAGAATGATTGGGACGTTTGATGAAGATGGAGATGGAAGGATTACTTTCCAAGAGTTTGTCAAATGCATGGAAAATAGCTGCAAAAGCACCAACCAAATGGAGGAAAAAAAGAATTAAGGGACAAATTGAAAAAGACAGAAAGAAGAAGAGCAATAAAGTTGAATGAGTTTGGCTCTAAAACTCCCAACCCTCATTTCTTTTAGATGAATATCAGGTTGATACATGTCTTCAATGTAAATGATACTTGTATACTAAATGAATGATACATTTTCTATTTATCTGACTGATGAGTGTTTTTATTACACTCTTTTTTGTTGCATTTAGTCTTAAATGCAAGATGTTTTAATGTAAATTATATTGAAAATATCATAAATTTGGTTTAAATGCTTGTTTCTTAATAAGTGTAGTCAATACAAGAATTTTGGTCTTAACGTTCAGAATTAAAAGCCAAAATAGAGATTTGATCAACGATGGCCGCGAGAGCTGAGAAAAGATGAAGAAAACGGAAGAAAAACAATACAAAGCTCAAGCACGACCTCGAAATGCGAGTTCCTCAGGTCGCGCCCGAGCATAAAGCCAAAAGCGAGCTCCACACGTGACCAAAACGTCGCGCTGTAGGAGCTTCAGAGACACAATTTCCTTTGTCTAGAACGCGATGTTCAAATGCAACTCTACCAGGTCGCACCTCGTTCCATTATCAAATGCGACCGACAAAGGTGACCCCTCTCAGGTCACGTCTCAATGCACAACTACAGTGCAACCCCCAAACGCGACGAAAAGCCCGCGTTCTAGCCCTTCAAAGATGTGATTTTCTTTATTTCAAACTCGACCCTAAAACGCGACCTACTGAGGTCGCGCTCTACTGAATGCTGAAGCTCAAGCATGAAGCACGACCCCCTGTGGTCGTGTTTCGGGTAAAGGGATTCTACGTTTTGCTCCATTCAATTTTTAAACACTTAATTATTAGCTTCTTTATTAGACTTGATTTTTGGGAAGAAGTCTAACACTTCTTATAACACAAGACATAACACACACATTGAAAGAAAGGGAGAACAAGAAGGAAGAAGAATGAGTAAAAGCTTCCATCCATCTTGAAGAATCAAACCAAGAGATTGAAGAGGAGTTGTCTCCATTGGGTTTTATCTTCTCTTCACTTTCTTGTATTTGTGTATTTAGGATGGTTTTTGTTATTAACCTTTTTGTTCTTGCTTTGGATGTAAATATGGTTGGCTCTAGGATGCTGTAAACATTGTGAATCTTGTTCTCATCTATGGATTAAATTATATTCATGCTTTATTCAAGTTTTTGATTCCTACTCTATTATTAATGATGTTGTTTGAGTGGCCTTCATTTGGCATCAAATGTTTTGATTCACATTATTTGATAGATTTTGTAATCATGGAACATGTAGGAATTAAATCCATGTACTTGTGTTTTTAATAAATGATGAGTATGTGGAAGGAAAATACACCATTTGTGCTATTGGAAGATGTCATCTTGGATTGTGTTAGAGATAATCATCCGTATTGCATCCTAATGTAGGTGAGAATCGAGAGATGAACCTATGAGCTTTGTGGTCTTCCTAACTTGAATGGATCGTATTTGTAGAGGTAACCTTAGATTGTGTTCAAGTTGAGCAATGTGTATCCATGTCCTAGAGTCTTTTCTATTATCTTATCATTTCTTAATATTTCACTTGATTTAGAGTTTCTAGATTGTGTTTGATTTTTGAGTTTATTTGTTATTTGAGTACATGTTGAATGAAATCACACTCTTGCTCCTTAAAATCTAGATAATCCAATTATCGAAGTTGTGGTACTTGGTTTTATTAGTTTGAGTATCTATTTCCCTATGGATCGACCTCGTTTCATCGCATTCTACAAAATACTTTTATACTTGTGAGCATGACTCAAGCTTAAATTAAAACAAGAGGTGTAAAACAGATCATCATTGACTCATATCTTCAATTCCCTTTACGGATTCTTGGATTGGGGATTTTTCATTTTTTAAATATATTTTGAGATATTTTAAGAGTTGTATTCAAACAAAATATTGATGGGAATTTATTGCTATGTTGGAATTTTATGATTTTATAATACTATTATGATGTAATTTCATGTATTAGACATTCATTTTTGAAATTTATTTATTTTTTTCTTTTAGTTTCTTCAATATGGAAATAAACATCTATTCGGGGGAACATGATACGTTCTTATGATTCTTAAACTGAAAATACATGTGTTTCTTATATGATACGTTTTTGTATGCCAATTGATATTTTTATGTCGAATAACTGATACTTTTCCAGACACAAGCGTTACTTTTTTTTTTGAACATGTGATACTTTATAACTTAACAAATAATACTAACATTATTTTTTAAAACAAATTTGTTTTTCTTTAAATGCAAGTTATGGATGTTCTTGAATGAACATAATTGAAGCTAATTCTGTAGCAATGAGTTGTTTAGTAATAAAGAAAGTAATTACTTTATAAGAAATTTATTCCACAAAATCATACCAGAAATGATACAAAATTTAAAATTCAATGATACAAACCACCATTTCATTCATTTCAATCAATAACTCCAATTGATTCATCATTACAAAATCATAGATAAACCAGAGTATTTGGCCTATACAATCATCTTCAAGACAAAAGGTTCATGTTTAAGATGACATATTCAAAACTCAACATATAATTCACCATACACCAAAACAAAACACATCAACAGTTCATCGACTCTATCCAATATTCAATAACATTCCAAATATCCAAATATAAATCCACAATCTCAGTCATTTCTTCCTTCTATTCGTAAATCCAAGGACGCACTTATGCACTTTAAATCTCAAGTCATTTATGCCTGCAAAAGTAATACGAGCACAATACAGTCCTCATAGCTTCTTTTCGACCATAAGACTGCAAATGGAAAAACAAAGTTACAAATGAGTTAGGAAAAATGAGGAAAAAACTGAAAGAAAAAAATATATAAAAACAATTCAAACATTGCCTAAGTCGGGGCATGAATAAGACTTGCCATCAAATCTCCACATGTGACTCATCACATATAAAACAAAAAAAATTAAAAGCCAAAAAAGAATCCAAACAAAATATAAAAACTAACTGAGTCCTAAAGACATAAACATACCACATTAAAAACTATAAGAGGCAAAAATTATGAACAATGTGATACTTGTTTCTACTTCAAGGGGTACTCATAAGCATGTTAAGTGATATTTAACATAATAATTCATATTACTTGTATAAACTTTTAAATCACGTACTCAAATGAACATCTCTGAACGGTTATTGAAAACAGAAAATACAATAAATGAAATAAATAAATCAAATACAAAATGAACTACAATTGGATACTTATTTTCAATCTCATTGGTACACATAAAGAGATATTCTTATTCGATCAATATATTTCCTAGCATATATCTGACTAAAACACAAATAGAAACATCATTTTTTTATTTCAAAAATCAAAATAAAAAGTCATTCTGAACAAAATACTCAACATTACTCATATAATTTTCAATCAAACATTTAAACTGGACATTCAATGAATACAAAAAATAAAAAAGAACCCAAACAAAATATGAAAAATGGCTGAACCCTACAGACATAAACATATGACTTAAAAATGTGATACCTGTTTCCACTTGGTACTCATAAGCATGTTAACTGATACTCCCTCCATCCCAATAGCAAGGTCCACAATGCCTTATTTGGTTGTCCCAATAGCAAAGTCCACTTCCATATATGGAAATAATTAATGTCAACATCAAAGTGGACCCCACTTACTTTACATTACTTTTTATTATAATACTCCTTAAAGAAATGGACCCCACCTTCTTTACCCACTACTTTAACAACTAATCTACTTTTCTTTAATCTAATCTACTTTTTCTTAATCTCCGTGCCTAATAGCAAGTGGACCTTGCTATTGGAACGGAGGTAGTACTTAACATAATAATTCATATTACGCATATGTACTCAAATTAAAATAAATAATAATTCATATTACTCATATTTAACAGATATTTAACATCTCTGAACAGTGAAAGAAAACAAAGAACACAAAAAATCACATAAAAACCACATTAGATACAAAAGCGGCTGCAATTTGATACTTATTTTCATTTCAAGTGGTACACATAAGGACATATTCATATTCAACAATCTATAATGAGTAACAAATCAACAATTTATAATGAGAAGCATGATTGATAACCTTATATGAAACAAAACAACTAATATCTGATACTTACAAGCATATCAAACTGATACTAATCAGCATGCCAATTGATACAAAAAATACACACAAATCAAATAAACATACATATCACATAGAACCTTATCTGAAGCGAAACGACTAATATATGATACTTACAAGCATATAAATTGGTACTAATTAATATGCCAAGTGATACAAAAAATACACACAAATCAAATAGATACACACCACATAAAATATTATCTGAAGCAAAACAACTAATATCTGATACATACAAGCGTATAAACCGGTACTAATCAGTATGTCAAGCGATACTTATCATAAAACTGAAAAACTAAAAATCCTAACAAACTAATTTCCAAGCAACCGATGTAACAAATGAGATAACAAGATGTGACAAGGCTAGATAGACAATAAAGTAAACACAAGAACAACAAATGTTGATAAATATAATAGATCTCTAATCAATAATTTGGCAAGATCTAAACATAAGAATTACCACGAAAATTTTCAAATAAATCATACAGCAAAAGTTATACATACATAAGATAAACACGATTTTAAATAAACGAGGAAGAAGCAACGCACCAACTGTGGATGAGAAATGTGACCGAAGAATTTTGATTTATGGCTTCGACATTGAATCCACTTAAACAAATCGAGCTTCAAACAGCGGCGGTGAAAAGATGATTCACCGGCGACAGACTGGAGAAAATCGTAACATAGAAAGAAGGAAAAAAGTGAGAGAGAGAGAGAGAGAGAGAGAGAGAGAGAGAGAGAGAAGATGGTCAGGGTTCCGAGTAATGGACTAATGGAGCATGAGGACAAACTTCCACTAGTGATAGTGAATAGATGAATCACCGACGTCGGAGTGGAGCAAATCGGGAAGACAGATAGAGAGAGAGAGCGAGAGTGAGAAAGATGGAGAGATTGTAGCTAGGGTTTGGAATTGAGAGCAAATTGAAAATAGTAAATCTGATAAGTCCAGAAAAAAAAAATTATGTATCTGATTAAAAATCGGATCGAGTCAATGGTTATTAATTTGCTATAATGATGATGTTGGAGGCTACTAATTTATTCGGTTATCACCTTCCGGGGCTGCAACTATCAAGTTAAATTGGCATATTAATTAATTTAATTTTTTATTAATTTTAATTTTAATTTTCATATCTGTTTGACTCTAAAAAGTCCACTTATCTTTTGCTGATCGACCAATATTTTTATAATAGTTTGCATTATCCATACAGAATTGGGACCAAATCACCTAAACCAAACTGTTAATTTTGAGGAGAAAACTTATCACAAAGTTAACCTAGCTCGATCAGAAGCTAACAAAGTCATGCTTAATTATTATCTTTGGAGAAAAAAAAGCCAAGTACACTCTTGATGTCGTCTCCAAAATTTAAATAAATGCTCCAAGCTGTATTTTTAGGTATAAATATTTAACCTTTAACATTAGTTAATTTTCAAAATTCGCATCTCTCTTTCTACCAATGTAACAAAATATTTAGTTGAGTTAACAAAACATTTTGAAAATTTTGAAGATGTTGTTAACAAAACATTTAGTTGAGCTAATGGAATTCAAATAGTATTTTCTTCCTGCTAAAGAGAATTTGTATAAACTTTTTTTAAAAACATACATAAAAGCTAGTAAATAATTTCAGTCTATATATGATCAAAAGGATAAATATATTTTTTTTTCTTTTTTATTTTTCTTGTTCAATTTGTTAATGCAAAAATGTTAAACTTGCAGAAAAACCTAAAATATTGATGGCAAAGGGCCAAATAAACATTCAGACGACATACTTGAACTACCTTTTTGATCAAATAAATGTCTAAATTATCTAAAAACTAAAACCACCTCATTAAACTATTAAAAAAATATATATCTGACTAATAATTGACGTTTAACTCTGAAAAACTATAATTTGTGCACTTATGTGTTTAAGGTTACTGCATACATGTGTTCTTGAGAGTGACACGAACAAAAGCAAAAACGGATAAATAAAAGCAGTAAAAGTACACACGAGATTGTTAACCCAGCTCGGTTAGTCAACTTACTCTGAGGGAACATCGCCCAAATTTGAAGATTCGTCCACTACTCCTTCATGAAGACTATTCGGGAGGCTTACACATACAGGACTCCCTCCTTATGTCGCTCTTTCTTATAATACGAACTCTTTGATGAACTAAAGCTGTGAGATCCCCTCACAACCGTGACACTATACTCTCCCTAGCTTCAATTCCCACGACTTCAACTTATAATCTCTCCTGAGATTACGTATAAAACGGATAAAAAATCCCTCACGTGTTTCACTCAAAACACTGAATGCTAGATTACCACGTTGAACAGTTTAAGGAACAACTTTTAGTTATTACAAATATCACAAACCTAACAATTCTCAAACGTTAAACTCAGAGAATCAATAATGGACGAACCACCGATTGTCAAGAGAATTGACCTTCTTATGCTTTCACACTTCTTGTTGACTTGATATCCAATCTTCATCAACTTAGAAGGTGAATTAGGATTTGTGATTCTTTCCATGTTAGTGTAGATGCTTTCCATATAGTTGATGGTCTAAATCAGCTCTGCATCTACTCCATAAGGCAATCAAACGATCGGATCCATGCTTCCAAAACAAAACCACACATGATCTATTCAACATGGAAACTACCATATATAAACTATTTCAGAGACGCTCCTAGAACATCAGAGAAAATAGAACACAACATGTTCTTTACTTTGCACAGTAGAATCAACACATTACATCAGGAATATGTTCTCAAACACTTTATCGAACATAAATTGCTAAAACAAACTTAGTGCTACGAAATGGCACTAACGAACTCTTTTAGTTTTTTCTATTAAAAAAAATATACCAAGCTCAATTCTATCACCTATGATTGTCAATCGGACAAATTGAAACTGCGACCCACATTATAGAGTTTCAAACCCCTCTTTTAATTTTAAAAATCCGACATTGAATCAATGTGAAGATTTGAAATCTAATCGATACATACAAACTCTTGTCATCAATTAATATTTATCCATGCATGTAATTTATTCAATCATTCGAAAGTCAATTGACAAATTGAGATAGTATAATTAGAAAATCCGAGCTTGCCAATCATATCCACATTACACGCATCGCTCGAACTAGTAATAATTTAGCTTAAGAATTTATGCTCGTTTTAATTAACAGAAAACTAACGGTGCTAAATATAAAGTGTAAACTTGTTATATTTTGAATAATTGAGTGGGTAATTTTTACTTTTAAAATAGTAGTTTGTATTTAAGCAAAAAAATAATTCGTACATTTAGGTGAGGCTAGAAATATAGTTTGAGTCCTTATTTGACTATTTGCTCAAATATTTATTAATATATATATATATAGGGGTGTAAATGTGTCGAACTGAGCTGAGCCAAGTACCACTGAGCTCGAGCTCAGCTCGTTTAGGTATTATTTGGCTCGAGCACATGTCAAATATTTAAAATTTGAACCCGAACTCGAACTCGACTTGATTATGTGAAATTCGAGCCCGAACTCAAGCTCGAGTGAGCTCTGCTCTATTATGTAAAATATTTTAGAATTTTTAACATAAAAATATTTCACTTAATAGATTAAAGCAGAATGTTTAAAAACCTAAAAATAAAATGCAATAGACAAAAAAAAAAAACAACAACAAACAAATAGACTCTGAATGTTGAACTAGATTTTGAACATGCAACGCCAATACTTTTGTGAATATGTTAGCATTTTGTGTTCCAGTGGATATCAACTCTAGCTAAGACAATATTCTTTTCAAATAAATCACAAATCAAATGATTTGTAATACCTACTGGTTTGTGATATCTACATGTTTGTGTGTGAGAGTGTTCAACAAGATTCTTTGTAAAAACACTTCTACTCAAATTATCACAAAACATAATTAAGATGATATTATACAAACAGTAATCATCATGCATATTGACAGCTATTTATTAACACATAAGCCTAGCTAAGGCTTATATATATGGCCACTCCATCTAATTAAGCGCTAAAAGTCCAACCCCAATTTTCCTAAATTAAATTCTCCTACAACTGTAAATAGGTCTCCATATATATCTGATATGAAGAAGACACCAGAGATCATAATTTGTTGGATCGATCTACATTAACATCAAATAATTGATGATATACATTATAATCATAAGATTACAAAAACAATAAAGTAAAACCAAACATGATAAATACAACGATTTTCATTTCGTCCTACCACAGCGTAATTGGCAAAAAAAGGAAAAAAAAAAACAAAATAAAATTAGGTACGGATCTAGAAAAGAAGAAAGGAATTAATTAGAGTGCATTCCGATCGGGGAATTTGAAAATTCAGTGATTAATTTGATGAAATGAAGATATTAATCCAATCCACCTCAATTCATCACTCAAAAAATGACAAATTCTTTCGAATTTCATCCCAAATCCTTCAGTCCAAGCAGCCATGCATGAAAGAGTACTTACGAATCGAACTTCAATTCAAATCCATACTGATCGAAATAATGCAATTTCAGAGTGCATTTTTGTTTGGATACCGTCGTCTGGTCTCACACAAGACTCCCTCTAAAATCGACCTCGATCGAATGAAATGGGACTCTAGAGAACTGCACTTGGCTCAAAGGAGGCAAGTGTTCCTGGACTGAGAAGCATGGCCGAACACCATGCAAGAGATGAAGGCGACAAGCTAAACCCTAGTGGGCTTAGAGCTCCACAAGCAGTCTCAAATGATTTATGCCGCTTTTCTTCTTCATCATAAGCCATGGGTCGATGATGCGGAGGCGAGAGGCTGAGAGGGGGCGGCGCCACCTCCTGCAGCCGCGTCGGCTGGAACTCGGCCGCCCCCGTCAGCTTCTGAACTACGTCCTTGAACTCCACGGGATCCACCTTGTAGATTTTTGGTGGGGTCGGCGGCAGCGGAGCGATCGGTTTCTTCGTGATCACGTACTTCTTCGCCGGAGATTTACGCACGGAATGAAGAACGGAGTGGAACGACGGCGGCGGTTTTCCGCTCTTTATTTCTTGCTGATGATAGTGGTAGATAGGAAACCTAGTTGAGGAATTTGATGAATATGAATATGAAGCTGATGAAGAAGAATCTGTGTTGCTAGTGGACGAATATGACTCCATGATTAATTGATCAATCTTGCTTTACTTATTTTTGTTAATATTATCAATGATTATACAAACACAACTTAATTAGAAGAGATAGTCGTGATGAAAGAATCCATCTTTTTGGAGGTATATATATAGCACGTTTTAAATTAACAATTTGCAAGAATTTTTGAATTCAAAGCATTGGGGAAATAGAGATAGAGACCTTGTAGTTGAAACGAAAAACAAAAAAAAAATATTATGTGTTGAGAGAGAGAGGATTCTAAAAAAAAAAGAGAGAGAGAGAGAGAGAGGGGAGAGAAAGAGGAATGGTTTTGTCGTGAGCGTCGGCGGGGCTGCGGATGTTGACCTTCCATGGCGTTATACAATTTTGACCAATGAAAATAATTGGCTCCATTATTGTGTAATTGCTGATATATTCTTAGATCATGGTCACGTTCAATATTTTCCGATTCTTGATTCTGTCATGATTTTTTTAATTTTAATAATGCAAACATTTACTGATCGCAACTAAAAATACAGTTCGGAAGTCGTGCGGATTTATTACATAACCAGCCGCCATCCTCTCACTCCTATATATTATATATATCGTAGACCTAAATAATATTTTAGTGCAGATGATTATTTAGAACAATTGTATATAAATTTTATATTAGATATGGATATTTTTCGATGGTAGAATATTTTAAGTATTATTAGAAATAATATATTATTTAATTTAAGAAATATAATAATAATTTCAAAAATATAGCAATGCATTCAAGTAAAATTAATGTAATAATTTTCAATATTAAAAGTGGAACTTTTTTTTCATATATACACACGACCAATTCTTATTAATTTTAGAAGCATAGTGGAAACCAAATATTATATGTTTTAGACCTTCGTTCCAACATTCATATCCCTTGTTACACTTTAATGATGTGTTACACTTTATATTTTATCATCAAATTATTATTATTTTTCTTGAAGTTTAATATTTTATGTTTTATTTTATTCAACATTTTCACAAAAACTGAATTTAAAAAATTATAAATTATAAATATATAATATTATTATTAATTAAAAAATAAATACAAAAAAATAATTATAAATCATAAAATTAAATAATTAAAATACAAAAAATTTAATTTGTAAAAAAAATAGAAGAAAAACTCATAATTTGATAATAAATACGAAGTGCAACACATAAAGTGAAATGTGCGGATCCCCGACCCGCTTGATGTGCATAAACCTCAAACGTAATATTTATCTATTGTTCATCTTAAATATTTTTCATTTAATATTGAGTATGGGAAGAAATTATTATTAATGCTAAGGAGTCGAACGGGTGAGATCCACTAGTCCATTTTCTCTATTACATATTCACGTTCTAGTGTCTACTATAAAATTTAATACTATTATAATATTTATTATATAAATAAAATTTATTGCGGTATAATCAATTCTAATTAATATTTTTTTTATAAGAATTGAAATTTTTAAAAATTATATACCCTAATCATAGAATATTGAACCCTAATAATCAACTATATATATATAATAAAAATTTAATACTGAAAAATTATTACAAACTCTAATTGAATGGAAAATTATTCTAAAACACTGTAGATTTAAAATTTACCAAATGACATTGAAAAGGCAAAAAAAAAACTGAAAGAAAAATTAATAAAATTTAATATGGGATACAAAGTGGGTTAGGGAAAATGAAATAAAAGATCTCATTAGGCCTAAAACACAACCTTCCAATAAGGCAAAAATCACGGACCACCAAGCCACGCTGCAATTCGGAGCAAATCCTATGTTACCAATTCTACACTATTTGGTGTTTCATAACTATTTTTTTTTTAATATATTTTAATTTGGGATGGTTGAATCCTGGAAAAAAAAATTATATATATATATATAATATATATATATATATAGAAGTGAAGGCTTGGAATAGGAAATGGCACATAAAATGTAATATGTGATCTGATGTGGCTACAACTGTAATGACTCGGATCTTTTTAAAATTGGTCGTTACCTTTTTACAAAATGTGGTTCGAAAATATTATTTATTAGTGCATGTTAATTTAAAATATTTTGTTACGTTCCTATAAGCCGCGCCTACATTATTATGTTTTCATGACTTATTATTATTATTATTATTATTATTATTATTATTATTATTATTATTATTATTATTATAATTATTATTATTATTGAGTTTAGTGGAACTTTTATATCTTTTAAAGTTAGACCTTTTATTTAAGGTGTTCCATATTTTCGAAACTATTACATAGTATTATTGCATTGAATAATTATGTAAAAGTGTAAAATGTTTATTTAATTATTTATTTTATTTTTTAAATTAAATTAGATTTGAAATGTTTAATAGAGTTCATCATTTAATTAATTATATTTTAATTATTAAAAATAATTTTATTTTGAATCCAAAATTAGGTCATTTGAAAGGTTTATTCTTCATGTGAATAATGATATGAGAGAAGATACTTTTTATAAACTCATAGCATTTATTTGAGTATTTTTCAACTTCTTGGAAAATAAATTTGAGGATTTAATTGGAGACCTTTCATGGTTCCTAGTTCCACTATAAATAGAGGGTTTTGTTTCATTGTTGCATTGTATTATTATTTAAAGATGTATATCACGTGATTAATTATTTTATTTTAATCTAAACAAATTTTATTATTGATCCCAACTATTTTAGTTTACTTTGAAGCAAAATCTATTTTTAAATCCTAGTCGCTAATTAATTATTTTGAGCTCAAATGCAACCTTTGATTGTCTTCTTCCTTACATGTAGTTAAAGAAAAATGAAATCATAGATTATACAAAATTTATGGCATTAAATAAAACTTTTTTTTTATCTTCCCAACTAAATTTATTTTACTCTTTAATAAAAGATCTTTCATAGCTCTATATTTTCACTATAAAAGGAGTCTCATTCTCTTCATTAAACGCATCAAACATTATTTATTTTCAAGCATTTTTCCATGCATAGTATTATGCATAGTGTGGGAGAGAGTATGAGTGATCTTTTGATTTTTATGCTAAAGAGTTGGGGTTGAAATCATGCATTATTATTTCAAAGGTCCAAATTATATTATTTCTTTAAAACCATATTATTCAGGCAAATTATTTTAAAGTTATTATAATTATTATATTTATATTTAATGTTAGGCGGCGCGCATGGATCTAACTAAGTTCATTTTCAGTCAAGTCGAGTTTTAAAAGTTCAAGTCAAGATTAAGGTGGGGAATACGATGTGATGCACATTATTATTTATCCTTGTTATGCTTTTATGCAGGTTCACAATTATATATTAACCTACAGGTCACAACAAGTATTATTAGCTGACGAGCTGCATATGTCCCGATATATTATTAGCCACGGGCTACCCATATTATAATTTGTTATAATTGTATAACTTGGATAAATGTGTTCATCACTGAGTCAATAGCATTCATCCCGAAGCTATTACATTTTCAGGTTGATGATTTACTCGGGCGATGTGCGTGGTGACGTGTGATGATGGTCTATTAAAGAGCTTTTATTATTTAGCTTCCGCTGTATTAAAATTAAATATTTTATATTTTAATAAAAGTGGTGTCCCTTCTTTATTATTGTTATTATTTTATTTTATGAAAATTGGGGCGTGACAACAATTACGTTGAAATAATGTAACATATATAAAAAAATTATTTATAAATGAAAGAAAATAAATATGTATCTTAAAATTTTATTTTTGGGTTGGCAAGACAACCGACTCTTCCCATCTTATAAAAACTTATGAATTTTAAAGTGATGTAAGCTTGTTACATACTGAAAGTCTCGAGTTCGAATCACATAACCGTTAGCTATACGTCAATCTGCCACACTTATTTTTTAAATGTGATTTATCTTTTCTGCGTGAATTGCAGGCTATTACACATGATCAGAGTTCACCAATGCGAACTCTCACGCAGTGGCAAAAAAAAAAAAAAAAAAGTTATGAACTTAAAACTTATAAACATGAAATCCTATGTCATATGTACTTATCGCATCCAAATATATAGCTTAATTTCAACTACGGTACATGCTCAAATCATAAAAATTCCGATGCCCAATAAATCGAACATGTTTAAATTCACAAATAAAGCAAGATTCGAAATTCATTTCCAAATATGTCATCCGATGACCATGATACCTTTATGCAACCCAATTATGAAGTGTTTTGGCCTTTACGCATAACTTAATTTCTGTTGTATAATGTGTTATATCAAGTAGGTTTATAATATTAATTCATTTGCTAAGAAAACATTATAATTTGGTGACATTTGTGTTATTTCTCTACGTGAAAGTACGTGAAAAATTAGTAAGAGTATTTTCACAAAAAAATAAAATAAAAAAACTATTTGGAAACGTCCAATATATAGTGAGAATTAGTTTTCATTAGTTCAGAATATTCAATCTCCGTGTGTGTATATATATATATAGGGAATGGATCAAATATGATATTTTTCCTAATGTGGGAATTAGGACCACATCTCCACCATTCAATTTAATGATCTAATGGTTGAGATTTAATAAAAAAGATGGTGACAAATAATAGGGTAAAAAAATAAAAGAAGGGGGTTATTTTCGTTCAAACATTTAAAATTGATGATGTCAGTAATTTTAAAAAAAAATTAACTAGGACCATATCTCTACCATCCAATGTATTGATCTAATGGTTGAGATTTAATGTAAAAGATGGTGGCAATTTCGTAAATAATATGACAAAAAATAAAGGGAGGATTATTATTTTCGACCAAACTCATTAAAATTGATGATGTCAGCAATTTTAAAAAAATCTTAAAAACTTTAAACTACCATAACTTGCTCTTTTTTAATCCAATGCACACAAAAAAATATATCAAATTAAAGCTCTCTTCATGCTCTTTCATTTAAAATGTCGAAATGCTATGTTTAGATGAAAAAATATGGACAAAAAATACAAAAGATAAATTTTTACGCATACTCAGGTTATAAATGCCTTTGTTAGCTTATAATAATGCTTCGTCAGCATTATGATAACATATGCTAATGAAACATTTGACATTCGCTAACACAATGTATTCACTGTGCTAACGAAGAATTATCATAATGCAAGCATAGTACACATTTATTAAGGTTTATTCAATCTCAATTATGATTTATTTCATCTCAATTATAGTTTATTCCATCTAATTATGATTACTTTTCTGAATCTCAATTATGGTTTCTTCCATCTAATTATGATTTATTCCATAATTATGGTTTATTCCATCTATTTATTTCATCTCAATTATGGTTTATTCCATCTAATTATGATTGCTTTTTTGAATTAATTTTTTTCCTTTTTAGTTCCTAATTGATTATTAAGATTTATTCCATCCAATTATGGTTTATAACGTATGTTGACAAAGTATTATTATATACCAACATATTGTATTCACAGTGCCGACGAAGCAAAACCATAATGCTAACGTAGTACATATATATTATTCTTATGATTTGTTCCGACTCATTTGGAGTTTATCACATCCAATCAATGTTTATTTCATCCGATTAGAATTTCTCCCATTCAATTAAAGTTTATTAAATCAAATTAGGTTTATAATTAATTTTTAGAATATATTTTTCACTAACAATATTTGAAAATTTTAATTAGCATAACGATAACGCTTAGTCAGCATGATGATAATACTTCGTTAGCATGACGATCTATTATCAAATCCTCCGCGATTTTTACAAGAATTATCAAATTAAGTTAATACGCCGCGCGAAAAACTTTTCAAATATTATAGAATTACCACCACCCTTTTAATTAAATCTGGACCTTTGATTTTTTTAGGATTATCTGGTATGAGATGTGGTCCTAATTCCCACACTAGATTGATTTTCATCTAATCCCTCCCCTTTATATATATATATATATATATATATATATATATATATATATATATGATTTGGTTCAAATGAGAACAATATTTTTTGTAGGAACGTGAGAACAGAGCTTGTCTACTATAATTTTAGTGCTTTTCTTACTATTTTTTTATGCTATTTTTTAATTTTTACTTTTAATGATTTTCTTATTGTATTTTAGTGCTAAATGTTTCAGCACCAAAATAAAATATGAAAATTAAACACTAAAATTACACTAAACAAGCCCATTTTCATATTCTCACATCAAACTTAGTTCTTATTATAACCAACCCCTATATACATACATACATATATATATATATATAATTTGGAAAATTAGTTGTGCAAGTCATCTTTCTGTGGTTGACATAACAATGACGCATCTGTTGCGTGATAAAGATAGAAGCTATTTTCTATCAGTTCCAAAATATAAATTATTAAATTTTGATGGCATTTTGTGACCTCCAATTAATATTTGTTTTTAATTCTCATGACTATATTATAATTAGGTGGCGGCGCTGCAATTCCCCTTTGACCATCCAAGTTGCCTCAGCGTTGAATTTTAGTAATTTAACCTACATAAATAATTGATTAATTTCTTATCACTTACTATCACTTATTCAGTAGGGTAAAAGCGGTAGAATTGAACCCAAGGCAATGAAATAGAAAGCAAGACTTGATCGAGTAAAAAAACTTATGAGAAGCATTTCGGTGCCACCGCCACACCCAAGGCTTTCGTCAGACGCGACAATTGAAAAAAAAAAAAAAAAACGCTGACGTCATTAAAATATTTTTAAAATTTAAATGGTCATAACTTTTTTTTCTTTTAATTGAACTAGTATTTCACCCGCGCGTTGCGCGGTGACTGCTGACCGGTATAATTATAATTTTGATTAGGTGTTGTGAGTCAACTCTTCTGTACACAACAACGAATTCAATGAGGGTGTGGATTGTTTATATAGTTTATAGCCCAATGAATCGGTGCATGTTTGTTTGAAATCAAACGGCACTTATTGAAATCTAATCAGTAGATGCGTATGTTTGTTTGATTTAAAGTTAATTATGTAAAAAAAAATATCATTATTAGTTGTTATATTTAGAATTGTGCCCTTATAAATAGATGCACGCTACGAAAATAATAGTTTCAGAAAATACAAAAAAAAAGAATTATATTTAAAGTAAATAGAGGACATTTCCCTTATAAATATTGAGAGGACATTTCTCAATATATTATTTAACAAATATGTTTCACCTATAGTTTCTTAATAAGATTTAGTATGTGAATAATTATGATAAATATTGTAAAATCAGGCATTGTGTGTGTGTGTATGTGTGTGTGTGTGTGTACATTGCAGACAACATTCTCCTTTTCTCCTTCAAGATTCCAGCGAACATGGATCAAATTTCTTTTGTCATTGAGATTTGTGGTGACGACATATTTCCTGCACAACCTTGTCACCGGTATGGAATGTTAACCGGACACCAAAAACAAATTGGACAAAATCAATTAATATGACTTCTATACAATAGACACTCTGATCAATCATAAAATCTAAACAAACTTGCTCTTCGAGCACAACCACATCGATGGTGCGGCTCTCCTTCCGGGTTGATTGAAGATCGCTGAATATGCCTTGCAGATCATCAACACAATTCTTGGCTTTGTCCTTGAAGAACTGGTGCGATGCAGATTTGCACGCACCGCTCTTCACACCCTTCACCATCAAAGCAATTGCAAGAATGAAGAAAATCTCAACCTTAATTCTCAAGAATGGGCTGCCAACACAAGAGCAAACAACATTAAAACACAACAGGGGAAACATAAATAGTGCAGTACACACACACACACGGAGTCGCACAAAATAATATCTTGGGGAGAAGGGGTTGCCGGGATCATCACAATTTGCTTCATCTTAATTAGAAAAATCACCATAAAACGCAAGAAAGAATTTTGAACAACAACACAGTGGAACAAAACAAAGACTACTGCCAAGATCGCGTAAATATGATCATGAACGTTACAACAATCTCCAATAACTTGTGAGTAGAAAGGTAATAAAAAAGAAAAGAAAAATAATTAAAAAAAGCCAACACATACACACACTCCGGAAAATCACACAATTTTTATTTCATCATGAACAGGAAAAATAGCTCGCGGTCCACCCTATAATGGCAGCAAATCAGATGGGTCCAACAATACAGTCAAAAAAATTACAAAAGAAAAGAAGCAAGAACAATTATCAAAGAAAGCAGCAGAATAGTTGAGGAAATTACAGAGAAAACAGCAGAGAGAACAGTCTCAAATGTTTTCTTTTCCCCAAAAACAAAAGGAGTCCCAAATATATGTTCAATTCTCGTTGAGAGAGAGAGAAATGAGGATGTGGAGAGTAAAGTAGCTCGGGTTTTCCTGTGAATTACAGCAGACTCGTATATTTAATTCTCAGCGAAAAAAAAGCAAAATGTAATCACAATGCGTAAAAAATGTCAGCAAAATGTAATAATTTCTCATGGTTAAACATCATAATACCCCATCACCACAACTTTTTCAGGAGCATTTATAAATCCAAAATCAACATATATCCAAGTTTCTGCAAATTTGCCACTATCCATATCAAACACATTTCAAATAAATGTCCAATTTTGACGCAATTTTTTTTAACTTTCTGCAAATCATCTAACACAAATCTACATAACTTTCTGCAAATCATCTAACACAAATCTACAATGATCATATCTAATAAGGTGGATGAACAGACGTTCCCAGTTCTCATTCTTTTTTTTCAAAATGCCATTAATTACACAAATAATTAAGTTAATACCAACATTAAAAATGCACCAAAATAATAAAAAAAGAGAAAAATAACAGAAATTTAAACGCAACAAAATGATCAGAACACAAACCCTAACAACAAACATCACCATTTCAAAAACTTAAAAAATGATAATGATAAATTGATAATAAAACAATCGCGAAGGACAATAATGAAGAGCACCTTTCGATCCGAAGAGCTATCAACTGGATTTAGATTGAGGCTTTCCACGCAAAGAATCGGGCGGCGAGTAGATGAGGGCAGAGATTATCGCCGCCGGAAACACAAAAAACTAAGGAATAAGATATCTACAAAAATCCACGTCCAATAAAAGAAATGAATGAAACTCATAGATTGGACAACATTACAAATAGAGAAGTAAAAAAAAATTATTAGCGTGAATTACTTTTTTTTTTGTCGAAGGTAACCCGCAGCCGCTACCGAGGTGCGCACTAGGTAAACTCCGCCCCTGTGTAATAGCCTGCAAACCACACAGAGGAGGTAAACCACACTTGGCAAGCCAGGTGTGACAGGCTCACACCTAGTGGTGTTGGTGGGATTCGAGCTTGAGACCTTTGGCCTCAAGATATCACCACTCCACCACTAAGCTATCTCCAAGGGGACACGTGAATTACCTTTTTTTATTGTCGAAGGTAACCCGCAGCCACTACCGAGGTGCGCACTAGGTAAACCCTGCCCCTGTGTAATAGCCTGCAAACCACACAGAGGAGGTAAACCACACTTGGCAAGCCAGGTGTGACAGGCTCACACCTAGTGGTGTTGGTGGGATTCGAACTTGAGACCTTTGGCCTCAAGATATCACCACTCCACCACTAGGTCATCCCCAAAGGGACACGTGAATTACCTTTTGACACTATGAAATGTTGATGAAGCACATGCGGCTCTTGCAGAAGGAGAGAATTGGGGGTTTTATTTGGGAGAAGAAAGGGAGAACAATTTTTTGTTCGAATTCAACTTCGAATCATAATCCCTCTCGTTCGATACTTGCTGCTCTTCTCATTCTCTCACCTTTAAAACCTCCACCGCCTTCTTTCTCCTCGGAATCGGCCGCTCCTCTTCTCCCGAACTTCATGTCCTTTTCCTTGATCTTCTTATCGCCTAGGTTTACAACTGCACGCATAATTCTGAATTATAACTGCACACACGTAATTCTTAATTATAACTGTCTGTTCAGATTTTTATTTAAGAAAATTCCCATAAAATGATTCTAATTTACAAAATTGCCATCAATTTGGAGGCAAAATTGGATTTTTTCTGTTTTTATATATAGTATAGATTTATGTACACAACATATCAAATTAAATGCATTTTCATAATGTTTCATTTAGATATCGTATGAGTATATTTTGATAAAAAAATATGGACGAAAAATAAAAAACATACATTTTTATGTATGTTCAAGCTCTAAATAAAATTAAATTCTAAGAAATAATAGTGATGAACGTTAGATAAATCCCTAAACCCTGAAAAAATTATAAGTCATAAAACTTAACTAAAATGAAATAAACTCTAATTGGGATAAAATAAACACATATAAATCAAATATCAAATGGATACTTTTCAGCGTCAGAAGTTATATATATATTTGCGGGCCATGGACACAGGTTTAGGCCGAATTTCGAAGCGACCCTATCCTAACCATCTGACGGACGTTGTTCGGTATATTAGTTGTACCTAGGACTGGGGAAATATACCATTATACCGTCATACCGTACTTACCGTACCGAAAAAAATACCGAAATACCGAACTTTAAGGTATACCGGTATTTTCGATAAGGTATGATACCGTACCGAGATTTTTCGGTAAGGTAACAGTATAGAATTTTAAAAACTGAGGTATACTGATGTATACCGATACCGACGGTATACCGAATTTTTTAGGTATATGTCGTTAATTTGGCATATATACCGTTGTACCGGTATATACCTTTGGTGCGGTATATACCATTATAACGGTATACCGATATATACCGCACCAAAGGTATATACTGTTGGTACGGTATATACCGCACCAATGGTATATATCGGTATATTTGTGATATTTATATAAATATACGTATATGTGTGTGAATTATAGATACTTGAACTTGATATATAATACTTAGTAAATATGTTATACATTTATAAATATCTAGTAAATTTATAATATCTAACACTTATAATTAATCTTATGTTATACTTAATGTATAGTAATTCTAAATATGTTTTTAATTAATATTTAGTAAATAATTATTACGGTTTCTAAGTAAACGGTTTAAAATTTGTAATATATAGTAAGTTTATAATATTGTATACAATTTATATTAATTATAAAAACATGATTGATATATAATCCTTAGTAAATATGTTATACATTTATAAATATCATGTAAATTTACAATATCTAACACTTATAATTAATCTTATGTTATACTTAATGTATAGTAATTCTAAATATGTTCTTAATTAATACTTAGTAAATAATTATTACGATTTCTAAGTGAACGATTTAAAATTTGTAATATATATTAAGTTTATAATATTTTATACAATTTATATTAATTATAAAAACATGATTGATATATAATACTTAGGCAATGTTTGGTAGCCTGGATAAAGGCATATTAGTATAGGTATCCAGCAAGAACCGTGTGTTTGGTAGCCATTATTCGTTCACGCGAGGCCCGGTCTTAACGCGAGGCCCGGGGTGTAATTTACTGATTCGGCTGGATAATGTATCCGACGCCCCCCCTCGGATACAGTTTCTGGCGTAGCAATCTTAGTATATATGCCTTTATCTAGGCTACCAAACATTGCCTAAACTAATTTACTCATTCGAGAACTTAGTCTACCAAATAAAACAATGTACCAAACACATGTGTGAAACAATCTTAGTATATTTATCTTAATAACCAAACACACAATTAAAATAGCTAATACGCAATTATCTTTCAAAGCAATCCAGATTTTATTAATGTGGGTATATCGAAACCAGTATACCAAACATTGCCTTAGTAAATATGTTATACATTTATAAATATCTAGTAAATTTACAATATGTTCTTAATTAATACTTAGAACTCAACTTGAGTTTCAAAGGTCCGTTGGAATTAATAAAAAAAAAATTAAAAGTCGTACAACTAAGACACTCAGTAGGCAGGTGGAATGAACCAATTCCAGCGGACTCAAGCCCGGTGGAATCAACCAAAATAATAAAAAATTCGTAAAACTCAAAAAAAATCTTTTTTTAGGCCCAACGCGAACCGAAAAGCCTACTCACAACAAGCGCAGACCGCCGACTCGAACCCCATGAAATTCGCAAACTATATTAGAGATGATTAATGTTAAAATTTCTAAATGTATATATTATGCATAGATTATGTAAAATATATATCATGTGTATATATTATGGAACGTAGTAGAGTAATTTGTGATATGCGTTAATTTCTTTTAATTTTAAGTCGTGTGGTAATTATGAACCTTATAAGAACGTTTTGAGACCTATTTATTTAGATGAAACTTATTTTTATTGAGGCACACTTGTCTGAGATCGTCTAACGGATTTCTATTTAGCCCATGAGGTGGTTCTCCATTTCATTTTTTTTAGTGGTCTCACTTCCACTTTCCATCTCATTTTCCTTTGTTTAGTATTTTTTCACATTTTTTCATTTTTTTATAAATATATATTTATTTATTTTGAATTAATTTATTTTTTTGTAATAAATATATACCATAAAATGAAATTAGTAAACCCTAAAATTGAATTGAATTAATTTAATTTTTGTATCCGTCATATGCATTCGCTCGGCACTAACGCGTGAGCTCATGCATTGAGCTCGATACAAAATGAAGATTTAAAATATGGAAAAAATAAAAAAATAAAGAATGAAAAAATGAAAAAAATGAAAGAATAAAAGTCCACACTATGATTTATGTAGAAAATAATTTATATTTTTTCTTAGCATGTGAAAACACTTCATTATTAATGATATTTCAATTCATATTAAATGATACTTCAACACATAATTGGTGATACTTTACTTCATACATAGTGATACATGATGTATGGAGAATCAAAAAACATATCCCAAAAAAAAGAAGAAAAATGAATTAAATAAATTAAAACCCCATATTATGATTTATGCAGAAATAATTCATTTATTTTCTTCCTAGCATGTGAAAATACTTACTGTTGATGATACTTAAATTTATATTAAGTGATATATAGACATACAATTAGTGATACTTTACTTCATACATAGTGATACTGAGATACTTCTCACAATGTAGTCGAATGTGACCTTTCTCTTCATAGTAATAGTAGATGATTCCTCTTCTATTGCTATTAAATTGATAATCAGACTGTCTCATATCTGTGATGTTTTTCTTCCTGTGCTAAACATTATCATGTACATGTGCTGGTTTACTTGTACTTTCTTTTATAATCACTTCTCCCAATAGCTCTGGGATCCACTAATCTCTCCAAATATTGATCTTTTGGCCATCCCCTACTCGCCAGGTGAGACCCAACTTAAGAATTTCTTTTCTTGCCAAGATGCTTCTCCACATGAAAGAGGGATTATGCACATCTTAAAAACTTTAAATGATCATAACTTATTCATTTTTAAGTTAATGCACGCAAAAAATATGTCAAATTAAAGCTCTCTTCATGATTTTTCATTTAAGATGTCGGAAGGTCATGTTTAGATGAAAAATATGAATGAAAAATAGAAAAGATAAATTTTTACGCATGCTCAGATTGTAAAATGCTTTCATTAGCTTATAATAATGCTTCATCAACATTATGATAACATATGTTAACGAAGCATTTGTTATATGCTAACATAATGTATTGGGTGTGCTAATGAAGAATGATCATAATACTACTGTAGTACAGATTTATTAGGGTTTATTCAATATCAATTATGGTTTATTTCATTTCAATTACGGTTTATTCCATTTCACTTATAACTTATTCCATCTAATTATGATTAATAATTATTATTTTTTTAATTTAATTTTCCTTTTTAGTTCCAAATTGTTTATTAGAGTTTATTCCATACAATTATGGTTTATAACATATGTTAATATAGTATTGTCATTTGCTAACATAGTGTGTTCACAGTGGTGACGAAGCAAAACCACAATATAAACGCAATACATATATATTATTGTTAGGATTTGTTCCGACTCATTTAAGGTTTATCACATCCAATCAAGGTTTATTTCATGTAATTAAACCTTCTTCCATTCAATCAGGGTTTCAAATTAGATTTATAATTATTTTTTAGAATATATTTTTTGCTAACAAAATTAGAAAACTTTAATTAACATAACGATAATGTTTCGTTAGCATGATGATAATACTTCATTAGCATCACGATCTATTATCAAATATTCCGCAATTTTTATAAGAATTACTGAATTATATTAATACACCCGCCCGAAAAACTTTATATATATGTATATATATATATATCTTTCATTTTGTTATGTTTTTTTTTTCTCCTAAAAGTTTGTTGGTGTTAATGTCTAATAAAAGTTTTATGTGTAGTTTGTTTTCTATTTCGCGTTCAATCTTTTGGGCGATATCAATTTTTCTTATGTAATTGATGTTTGAGATGTGGATATATAATCTCATTGAATATATGTAGTTTGTTATAAAAATCTAGTAATAATTTTATGATACTCCATTCTATCATTTGGCGAGAATGATTGCTAATTGTATATATTTTCATTTTGTAAATTATTTAAGATTGAATTTGTGATTAATTAGTCTGTTGTTCTTTTTCAGATCGAACTCTTCATATTTTTTAATATATTTGTGATAAGGCAAATGCTTATTTCACATACCCAAATATTATTCCAAATTTAGTTACAATCATGTTTTCATACATTTGTGGCAGATATTTTTATAGAAATTACCTCAACTCTGTATGAAATGAAAAATAAAATCAAGAAAAATATCAAAATTAATTTAAAAAATAATTTAATTTTTGTTGTTAAGTTTCGTGAGATAATAAGACAAACCAATTTTTTTTTTTATATATAGCACATATTTTTTTTATTTATTTTCGAAGTCATTGGTGTCCACGTAAAAAAAACATAAAATTTTAAACAGTTATATGTTTATAGAATTTAATCATTTCAAAATCAATTAAATGTCTACCATATTACCAACTTAAATAAATAAATGAAGAAGGCATACATAAATTTACATAAGTATTATTAAAATTGAATTAATTTTCTGCTGTTAAGTTTTGTGAGATAATAAGACAAAATTTGGAGCATTGCAATTACAACACGAGTTTGTAATTTGTTGCAAAATAGACATAATTTGCAATAATATGAAAATCAAACACAATATTAATTTCATATTGATCTATATTGTATTGATGATAATCAAATCTGTGGTGATATAGGCCCAACTGTGCTAATGGGCTTATTTTTTGACAAGGCCCATTTTTTGGTGGCAACTCTCGGCCCAGAAGTCCAAGACCCGGCCCAACTCCCTGAAGCCCTACTTATATGATGCTGTTGTACTATTCTCACACACTAACTCATTCTCAGTGTGTGTTCTAGAGAGCTCTTCATCTTCTCGAGTGAAATCTGTGAGATTCGTGAGATTTGTGTAGTTTCTGTATATCTCTTGATTTCTGTATAGTTTGAGGGTTCCTAGATTCACTATCTTGGTGGATCGTTCGTGAGGGTTGGTTAGGGTTTGGCTAGGGTTTCTTCTTCTGGGTCAGTGAAGGCCCCAGAAGATAGGGTTCTTAGTCGCCATTTTTACCTTGTGGTTCTTGTGTGATATTGCTTGTAATCTTTAGCCTTTCCTTTGTGGAACGAGACTGAGCCAATCATTATATCTTCTATGTGATTCTTTGGGCTTAATTGGTTGTAATTAGGGAATGGCTTTTGAGGCGGTCTACTCAATACCCAACAGTGGTATCAGAGCGGGTTAGACTCGCCTCTGAAGCCCCCGCAACTGAGGCCTTATCATTGCGTTCGCATACGCGGAAGGTAGGTCGGAGTACCCTCTCCTAGGGCTCCGCTCTGGTAAAGCGGCTTGATCCTCTCTGCTTTAAATTTCTAGTGCCGTCTGTGAGTGGCTATAAGTTTGGACTTCTGGTAGATTAGGGTATCTGTGATTCTTAGTCTATGTGGTCATCTCCGCTGCTATCTTTGTGTTTCTGGTACTTAATTCTGAAGCCTGCCTGTGATTTGTGTTGTGTTGGGTCAATTTTCGCTTTCTGTAATTATTTTTCTTGGAGTAAGATTTGTAAAACCTCTGTCGAGTTCGTGTGAACTCAAAGAAATTGAAGATTTCTTGATACTTGGCTGTGACTGAGTGTTGACCCCTGCGCCCTCGATAAATCGAGTGATTGTGAACTGAGAAATCCACTCTGTCGTCTGCAGTCGAGTATCTCTGTGATTTGTCTTGTTTTCTTTGTTTTGGTGTTTTTCTCAAGCTTCTGTGCATTTTCTTGGTCTAAGTTGTCTTCTGAATCATGGCTAGTAATTCTGTTAATGCTCCTTATAGCTTGGCTGTGTTCAATGGTAAAGGTGATTTCAATATTTGGAAACAGAAAATGAAGTGTGTGTTAATTTAACAACATGTGTTTAAAGTTGTCGATCTATCTTACCAAAATGGAACCACTGATGCTAAAAAGGCAGAAATGAATGAATTAGCTTATTCCACCTTAATCTTGAATTTGCGTGATTCTGTGATTAGGAAAGTTGGGTCCATTGATTCAACTAAAAATGATTCTGCTAAAATTCTGTGGGACACTCTTGATCAAGTTTATACAGAAGTTTCCTTGCCTGGAAGGATGTTTTTGCTTGATAGGTTCATTAATTTCAAAATTGATCTAAGCAAAGACATTGATGAAAATCTGGATATGTTTAATAAACTAATTCTGGATCTGAAGCTTTCTGGTGACAAAATTATTGATGATTATACTCCTTTTGTTTTGTTAAATTCCATACCTGAAGAGTTTAATAATGTTAAATCTGCCATTAAGTATGGCAGAGATGATTTGTCTCTTGATGTTGTGATAAATGCTCTTAAGGGTAAAGAAATGGATTTGAAATAAGGGGGAAATAATTCTGGGCAAAAGGCTATGTTTGTCAGAGGTAAGGGAAAAGAAAAATGCAAATTTGAGGGTAAAAATAAGAAGAAAAAGAAGGAAATGGAAAATGAGAAAGAGAAATCTAAGACTGAAACCAATAAGAAGTCTAGGAAGTGTTACAGGTGTCAAGAAACTGATCATTATGCTAAAGAGTGTAAAAATCCATATAAACCTAGAGAAAATGCTAAGGGTAGTGCAAATAATGCTACCGAGGGCAATATGGGTGAGTGTTATATGGTGCATAATGGCTGCTGTGTGCAATCCTCTATGAATTCTGTAACTAGTTCCCTGGAATCAAATCAATAGCTTTTAGACTATGGATGTTCTATTCACATTTCTCCAAACAGACACCTATTTTCTTCTTATAAACCTGTGCAAAATTTATATGTTCTTATGGCTGATGACATGAAAAGAGAAGTTCTGGGAATTGGAAATATATGTTTAAGGTTTTCTGAGAACTATACTTATGTGTTAAAAAATGTCAGACATGTTCCTAGGGTAGGTCACAAATTGATGTCATGTGGTGCTCTTGAAAGAGATGGGTTAACTGGTGTTTGGGGGTAATGGTGTGATGTCAATCATGAAAAACTCCAATGTTTTATTCTCTGCACACAAACTGGGTGATTTATATGTATGTAATACCATCCCTCTCTCTTCTGCAAATACTGTCAAGCATGATAATTCTGTGTTGTGGCACAATAGACTAGGACACATCTCTGAAAAGGGTTTGAAAATTCTGTCCTAAAATGGTTATTTACAATCTGATGTGATCTCTGAATTGCCATTTTGTGATACCTGTGTTCTGGGAAAACAACATAAACTCCAATTTCCTTTAAGCCCTCCCTCATATATGCCTAAAAGCAAAGATATACTTGAGTATGTGCATGTTGATGTATGGGGACCTACTAGTACTCCCACCCATGGTGGGAAGAGGTTTTTCTTGTCTGTGATAGATGATTACTCCAGAAAAGCTTGGGTGTTCTTAATGATTAACAAATCTGATGTTTTTGATAAGTTTAAAAACTGGAAAACTTTCATTAAAACCCAAACTAACAGGAAAATCAAAACCATAAGAACTGACAATGGTCTTGAATTCTGCAATGTCCAATTTGATTAGTTATGTGCTAATCATGGGATTAAGAGACATAAAACTGTTCCCTATATATCCCAACAAAATGGGGTGGCTGAAAGAATGAATAGGACTCATCTAGACAAAGTTAGAAGTATGAGAACTATGTCTGGATTGTCTAAGAAATTTTGGGGTGAAGCTCTTTGTACAGCTGCTTATCTTGTGAATAGATCCCCATCTGTCTCTCTAAATGGCAAGTGTCCTGAATCTGTGTTCTTAAATAAACCTGTGGATCTTTCTAATTTGAGAGTGTTTGGATGCTCTGCCTTTATGCATCAGAAAACTGATAAATTAGACCCAAGAGCTAGAAAATGTGTGTTCTTGGGGTATGCTGAAGGGGTTAAAGGCTATAGATTGTGGGTTAGAGATGAACCTGGATTCAAAACTGCAATTAATAGAGATGTTATCTTCAATGAGTTTGAATTTTCATGTTTATCTTCTATTTCTAATATGAACAAACCCCTTTCAACTTCTGAATCTAATGATGCTTTGTTTGAGGCCGAGTCTCAGTCTGTAGTCACTTAACATGTTCCTTTACCTGCTGTGATGAATGAATCTGTTGAAACTGAACATGAGCCTGCAAACCAAAATGAACAAATGCATGAAGAAACTGAGCATGAGTCTGCTTCTGAATCTGATGAGCATGCTACTGAAACTGAAAATGTTGACTTGAGAAACTATCAGCTAACTAGAGATAGGGGGAAAGAAACATTGTAAAGCCTGTTAGATTTGTAGGACATTCTTCTGAATTTGAATCTTACATGTTTAATTATGCTTTCAATGTCCATGGATCTCTAGTTAGTGATGAACATAAGACTGTTAAACAAGCTTTAAAGTCTGATAAGGCTAATGAATGGCTAAGTGCTATGGAAAATGAAATGAGGTCTCTCAAAGTCAACAACACTTAGGCTTTAGTTCCTAAACTTGCTGGTTGCTCTGTGGTTGATTGTAAGTGGTTGTTTAAAATTAAACATGAACTTAAATTTGTGAGATACAAAGCCAGACTTGTTGCAAAAGGTTTTACACAAAAAGAAGGTGTAGATTATGCTGAAATATTTGCTCCTATGGTTAAATTTACTACTATGCGCATGATGCTTGCTCTTGTAGCCTATTTTAACTGGGAAATGAAGCAAATAGATGTAACTACAGCTTTCTTAAATTGTGATTTGGACAAGACTATTTACATGTCTCAACTTGAGGGTTTTGTTGATGATTCTAAACCTGATCATGTGTGTTTGTTGAAAAAATCTTTATATGATTTAAAGCAATCTCCTAGACAATGGAACATTAAATTTGATCAATGTATGAAGTCTCTAAAATTTGTAAGGAGTAAATTTGATCATTGTCTGTATTATAAGGATACTGACTTTATACCTATGTTCTTATTGCTCTATGTTGATAACATGTTAATAATCAGTCCTTGTGCTATGTCTGTCATTCATGTTCAAGACTGTCTCAGTGAAAACTTTGAAATGAAGGACTTAAGAGATGTTAGGAAAATTCTAGGGACGAACATTGTAAGAGATAGAAAAGCCTGCACTCTTGTGTTGAATCAAACTTCATATGTTGAAAAGATTCTTGAGAAGTTTTCTATGTCTTCTACTAAAGCTGTTAATGTTCCTCTTGCATCTCACTTTGTGTTAAGTAAGAATCAGTGTCCTAACACTGACTCTAAAATGCTTGCTATGAAGAAAATACCTTACTCTAATGTTATTGGGTCTGTAATGTATTTGATGGTGAGTACTAGACACTGACATTGCCTATGCAGTTACCTGCTTGAGTAGGTACATGTCTAATCCAGGTAAACCTCACTGGGAGGCACTAAAATGGCTTCTCAGATACTTGTTGTCCACTGCTAAGACATGTATTAGTTTTCATAAGCATGAAAAAGGTGTCACTTTGTGTGGTTATGTAGATTCTAATTATGCTGCTGATAGGGACAATAGAAAGTCAAATACTTCTTATGTGTTTACTCTTTGTGGTGCATGCATAAGTTGGAAGTCCCAACTTCAGCCTGTGGTTGCCCTTTCTACTACTGAGTCTGAGTATGTGGCTATCACCAAAGCTATTAAGGAAGCAATTTGGTTAAAAGGTGTTCTATCTGAAATTGGTTTCTTAAAAGATAAAGTCACTGTTTTCTCAGATAGTCAATTTGCTATCCAGTTGTGTAAAAACCCTGTGTTTCACTTTATCAGAGATGTAGTTGAAAAGGAGCATGTGTTACTTGAAAAAATTCCTACTGAATACAATCCAACTGATATGGGTACAAAGTGTCAGCCTTTTGAAAAACATGTTTCTTGCATGCACATTTTTCATATAGATAATGGTTGAATGCTTATTCTTGTATGGTTTCTGCATGCTTTGTGCTTTCTTGTGTGTGTATGTGCTAGCTCATGTACTATTTCTGTGTATATGGTTGAGGGTGCCTGGTTATTTTTCCTTGGTACAAGTTCTGTAGCTTGCTGGTATAAGGAACCTTGTTGATCAAGGAGTGTTAGGTCTTCACTGCTTTGTGCTTTGATCCTTTCACTTAAAAATAAGGGGTCTAATATTCCCCATACAGACTTAGTGTCTGATTCTCTCTATTTAATGTTTTCTTTGTGATTATGTTGAATAGGGAGATTGGCAATGATGCAAGTAGTGCTGTCTCAAGCTTTATTATACAGCTGGACCTAAGGTGAAGAATGTGGTGATATATGCCCAACTGTGCTAATGGGCTTATTTTTTGACAAGGCCCATTTTCTGGTGGCAACTCTCATCCCAGAAGTTCAAGACCCGGCCCAACTCCTGAAGCCCTACTTATATGATGCTGCTGTACTGTTCTCACACACTAACTCATTCTCCATATGTGTTCTAGAGAGCTCTTCATCTTCTCGAGTAAAATCTGTGAGATTCGTGAGATTTGTGTAGTTTCTGTATATCTCTTGATTTCTGTATAGTTTGAGGGTTCCTAGATTCACTATCTTGGTAGATCGTTCGTGAGGGTTGGTTAGGGTTCGACTAGGGTTTCTTCTTCTGGGTCAGTGAAGGCCTCAGTAGTTAGGGTTCTTGGTCGCCATTTTTACCTTGTGGTTCTTGTGTGATATTGCTTGTAATCTTGAGCCTTTCCTTTGTGGAACGAGACTGAGCTAATCAATATATCTTCTCTGTGATTCTTTGGGCTTAATCGGTTGTAATTAGGGAATGACTTTTGAGGCGGTCTACTCGATACCCAACAAAATCATTATTATATTATGTATACATACAATTTTGAAATACTTTATGTTATATATTGGTTTTTCATGAGTTTGAAAAATACAGGGTGTCTATTTTGCAACAAATTGTAAAATTGTGTTGTAATTGCGAACTTTCAAAGTTGGTATTTAAATTGGCAAATTATGTCAAAGTTCATGCATGTATTTAATCATAATTAATCTATTTTTTATTAATAGTTTTTTGAGCAATTAAAAGGAAAAATATAAATTTATATTAACTTATAAATTTAAAGTGAGTAAAATGGTCTCTGCGCACAGGAGAAATACTACTACAACACTAAAATTAATAATTTTAGATGACTTCCAGGTATAGCATATATAGTTTGATTACCTAAAAGTGAATTAATCCCTAGTAAAACATCATTGAAGAATTTTCGAAGAATTGTTTACACTCTTTCAAATATGATCCAAGCATATGATGACAGAGTACCCCAATTAATAAGTTTTATTTTTTTGAGGACCCAATTAATATGTTTAATCGGTCAACGAAAAGACAAGTGGAGTATATTTATATAAACTATATATTTTCAACTATAGAAGTATAGAACAATGAATAAGAAAAGCATTGTATATACAACCTAATTTATATAGCTGGCTCTTCACGATCACAAGTTTATGTGTACGTAAGATAAACCAACATTTTCTTTCTCTTCATTTTTTTATAGTATATCGATTTATTTATTTTTTTGAGCAAATTAAATATAATATATCGATATTTACGCGATCAGCAATTTTGAAAAAGTCCACGAACACATTTTTCACCTTTTTTAGTCCACAGCCTCATTCTGCCGTTTAGTCACTACTCAATCGATCCATACTCGGATACTCCATCCCTAAAATACCCCTTTCCAATTACCCTATAATATTATATTTGCCACATTTATGCAATGTAAACTACATTATATTTTGTTTTAGAAACATTAAGGATAACTTATATATTTATATAGCTCAAACACTTATAACAGTAATAGTCAAGATTGATGCATAATTATGTATAGGTGCATAACTCCATTTTTTAAATCGAGTTACATCTCATATGTAGTTTACAAATTATCATACAAATGAATGAGATTTACGCATAACATATCATCAAATATCGATTGTGGCTAGGTTCAGTTATCATAAGAAAATATGCATATAATTACGTATGAGATTAAAATCATTTTACAATAAAAGTGTGGAACATATTTTATGCAATAAAAGATAATGATTTACTCAATCCAACGCTCATGTCTTCCCATTTGCATATAATATATCTAATCTATATATATGGTCTCTCTCTAAGCTTCATCATTCATTTTAAACAAGATTAATTCCCAATCATTTCCATTCCCTTCTCTTCTTTATCTAAACCAAAGAATCCCTTCCTATTAAAAAAAACCCATCACTTTTATACATCCGCGTTGAATACAAGCTAGCAAGCAAAAGATTTCGCCACGCAAAGCAAATGAGCACTCAAAGAGATCGCAAATTCACCAGATACATGAAAGGGCCCGCTAAGTTTCTGGCCCGAGCCCGCGATTTCTACGTGCGAAGCCTTACGAGCTGCGCCAGCAACGCCGCCTACGGAAGCGCCGCCGCAGCCGGCCCGAATCTCCAATTCACAAGTCTGCCGAGAAGCTTCAGCGCCAATTCAGCGTATTCAGATTACAGTTCGAGAGACGAGGATTTGAGGGAGCTTGTTAGGATCGCTTCCACTCGCCGCCTCACCGGAAAGGTCGAGGCGGAGCTCCTCCGTTCAAGAAGCGCGTCGCCGACGACTGCTGGTGGCGCGGCGGTGGTTCCTCGCAGCCGCACAGTGGCCATTGGCAGGATTGATGAAGACAAGCCTTACGAATTTGGCGGCGACGACGGCGGGGTTAGGCCGGAGGTTTATCCAAGGAGCAGAAGTTATGCAGTTTCAAGAAGAAGTAGCATGGTGTGAATATATATACCTTTTGCTAAGTCTAATTCTTCTGTTACAAATAGTGTTTTTCAGGTTTTCTTGGTATACTCGGTATTGCATTAATATTCGTGTATATGTTTGTCAGTTTTCGATGTAGTAGTGTGTTGATAAGATAAAATATTGTTTGGATTTGGAATGGATGAAATATACGAGATGACTATTTGGATGTGGAAATTCTCAAATAACGAGGAACTGGAGGTGGTAGTTTAGCTTCTTTACTGTGTAGTTTAATTAGTTTGATCATGTGTTTGTGAATTGGGATTACAATCCTGTTGTATCGTGTGTGGAAAAGGTGGTCGGCGATGTTACGTTGTGTCATATATATTCTAATTCTAATCTATATCAATCGTAAATTTGTAATCTTTGCTGGTCTAGTGTTAATATCTTAAATTAAAAAAGAAGAAGAAGAAGAAGAAGAAGAAGAAGAAGAAGAAGGGGGTTCCAATATCACACGAGATCCTCTGTCAAATTTCCTATAGCATCTCTCAAACTTTTATTTTTTTATAATAAATATTAATTTTTTTATTTTTAATTTATTATGATTTAATTTAATTTAATTTAATTTTTTTTTATCTAGAGTCCATCCTTCACCAAATTATGATATATTAAAAAATTAAAAAATAGATTAAAAAAATAGTTATAGTACACGAAATGTAATATGCTGGTTGGGCACGGAGGATTTTAACCACACATAATAATGTGTGGGTATTTTACCACACATAATTATAAAATATGTGGATGAAAGAATCCGAAACTTTTTCTTACCATTTGACTTTTAATATGTATGATTAAAATATTTTAATCAAATTTGCATTTTGTGTAGGAATGAATTCCAAATTCCTTTCTCTTTTTTTTTTTAATGTCAATATGGCATTTAAGAATAGATAATTTTTTGATAATTATTTTTAAAAAATAATTAACCACACATGATCACGACTTATTGAAATGTGTGGCTAAAAGGCTCATGTACAATTTTAGCGACACGGTTCACAATTTCTTTTAAAATTTTGTATTCCTATAATCCCATGTGTCATTTGAAATTAAATATTATTTATAAACTAAGCAAATGTAAAACAGTATTACAGTACATTTGGAATACGTACAATCTGAAGTACAAGAAATGAGAAGAATAGTAGAAGGCAATACAACAAACTGAATTGAAATCAAACAAACTGGTAACTGGAAACTAGTGAAGACTGCAGTTTTTCGGGAAGTAAGCTGAGTCGGGGGACCTCTCTCCGCAAGAAAAATATGCCCCGACTAGTGCTCACGGTTTGACGTTCTGTCTCTCAAAGATGAAACAACTTTCATCCTTCCAGCAATAGCACCACAATTCCGGCAAGGCTCCGCTGAACAAAACAAAGTCAGGACTGGTAAGCAGACACAAAAGAACCTCTTATTAGGTATGAGAGTGAAACTTGAGTACTTTTCACTATGATGGAATGTCCTATTTATAGGCATTATTCCACCCTAGGGAATAGCTAGAGTTTGGGGCATTCAATCACAGATGGTGTAACCTCCAGGGGTTACAGTCTTACCATCAAACATTTCAGGAGTTACAATTTCAACTCCTGCAAATCCCGACAGGTGTCCAAGTGCCTTAGCGGATTCTAACACGTAACTTGGGACAGCTGCAGATCCTTGACTCCCTCAGGAGTTACATGCTCCACATTCAAACATGCCCAGATTGGAGTCGTTACAATCCAACCCACTTAACTCCTCCAGCTCCAGGTGGAGAGTTACAAGTTACAAGTTACAAGTGCATCCACGAATAAGATGTCCGACCTGTCATTTCGCCACCGACCTAATTAACGACCCATCTGTTTCTGAGCCCTAAACTATAACGGCTAGGCCCCGTTAGCCCACGTATGCCCAAAGTTCAATTTTCAAGATCCAAGTTAGAGAATGAGGACAATATGAGATTGAGCACCAGCACCGGCGGGGCGTGCGCGTGTGGGCTCATGGCCCACTTTCTTGTGCACTTTAGATATTCCTCTTAAGTGTTAGTACACTTAAATACACTTCTTAACTAGGTGAAGAATTCAATATGAGATGATTAAATGTTCCTTAAGCACATTTTCCCACACACCATAAATGCCTAATCGTATGACCAACTTCAATAATTAATTTCTCACTCACCGAAAATCAGATTTGAGAAAATAAAAATATAATGATTATCTACTACAAATATAAATCAATCATACACTATTTAATTTCTCCAAAATTAAATAGTTTGGTCACCAAAAATCAGAGAAAATGAGCCACGACTCAATTTATTACATCCAATTTTTCAACAATCCCCCGCATGAGTGGAAATTAGCGCATGCATGAATACAGACAAGCAACTCAGTACTTAAGAGACATAGCTTCAATAAGATAGATATCTTGTGATCTTGAACCTTTCATCTTCAGTACTATCGGGTATAGTTGTATTGATATGGATCTCTCTAACAAGAAAAACATCTATAACAATATGATAAGAATTCAAAACCTTAGATCAACTTCCAAATTATTAAAGATTGAAAATCAAGACTTTTTGGATCGTCGCACAATATGAAGACCAAGGTTGTAGAAGTAGCTCGCTAGGCGTTAGTCGGGTGGCCGGTGGGGGCCTAGCGCCTAGGTTGCCTAAGCGGAATCTAGGCTGATCCTAGACGATTTTCTAATTTTTATAATACTAGATTTTACCTACGCGCGTTGCGCGATCAAATATGAGTTGGGAGTAGGGGTGAGAAAACTGTCTAAATCAAATCATACCGAACCAAATCAATTAAACCTAAAATCAAAATCTTGCATGAATTGAAAATCGAAACCAAACTGATTTATGGTGAAATCGAATAAATCTGAACCGAAAATTTTCGATTTGGTTTGGTTTAGTTAGTTGGTTTTGTATTTTGAAAAAAATAAATAATATGTATATGTTTTGCAGTCCATTGTTGACATATTAAATGCAGCGCGACGTACACACGCTTGATTTCAAGCGGGATCGGAGGTCTATGGTTCAAGCCTGATTTGATTCGGTGCTAGGTTGCTATATATATTTGAAACACATAAATTGCTTGAAATTATAATAATGCAATCTATATATCTTAATAATATATATCAATGTTTGTATACCCAATAAAATTAGACTATATTATAGATAGTGTAAATGTATAATCCGGCACATACAAATACATACATATATATTTTTTCAAATATAACTATTAAATTCCCTTAAAAAAATATAATAACTAAACAAAATAATAGTCTTTTATGTTATGTCATTATTTCTGGCATTTATCTCTAAAAGTGTATATGATGATAAAAAAAAAGGGTTAGTAATAATTATTACTTCATTTCATAATTTATGACGGAATAAACAAAATTAGAAAAATAAACATAACAATGAAAATGGAGTTGAAATATTTCACAAAAAAATGTTTAATTGGGTATTACAAATAATTTTACAATGGCCCAAGTAAAAATAATAATAATTAAAGCCCAAAAGGCTTGATTACAATTTACAATTGAACATGATTGTTGCCCTAGTATCATTATCCACCCGCCGTTTCCAGAATTCCATCTCTCTAGCTCATCTCTTTCTTCACCAGTCCACTCTCTTAATTTTCGCCGTTGAACTATGATCTACACGCTGTGTAAAAGTACATGTACATTGACAATTCTATTTAGATGAAAGAAATGGTGTGGTGCTCGACAATAATTTACCCCCAATGAAAAGGTATTTTTTTCGAAATTTTCTTTATATACTCTATAGAAAAGTATAAGTAAATCGCAAAAGTTTTCACTATGAAAATGGGTATAACCATTTTTCTGAAAGTTCATGAATAAAAATTGCATAATTTTAAATTTAAATATAGAATCATATGCATAGAAGTTTTAACCCTACTTCATTTTTGGTTTTTGGGCAGATTGGAAAAAAAAAAACCAAATAAATTGATTAACTGTGAAACATTATCTAAATTAGACATGTGGAGTCACCAAGCTTGTTGTATTCTAAAACTATGAGGTATTATATCCGAGATTTAATTATACACGTTATCTGAAAAATGTATTGTCTGAAATTACATGAAGAATAAGCTCTAAATACTGAAATAACACAAAATCAAGAGTAATATGGGATAAATTTGATAAATACCTGGACAATATTGAAACTGTATGTCTTTCTTCTGTAGTTGTCCCCAGTTATCTCTTCATTCTTTGATTTATATGAAATTTTATTAATCTTTTCCTTAAAATTTAAGTTTATAATCATTTATGTAATTTTAGATAAGTATAAAAGATTGTAATATTTTGTAGCACAGTTTGGTAGGTTCTGTCAGTTTATTCATATATTGTTAGATCTTCACAAAACCATGTTTTGTTTATGCTGCGGAGTGCGGATGCTTATCGGAATCTTGAATGTGCTATTTTTGTTTGATTGTGTATATGCAAAAGACATTTTAAATAAATCATTGAATTGAAGAAAATATAGCATACCGTGAATAAAAGAACTTACCTAATGAAAATTGTGGGATACTTTGGTCTTTGCTGTTGTGAATCTATGATGGTTTACTCTTGTTCTTTCTCTGTTCTTCATTAGTCTATGGAGCTACAGTACTAAAAGGAGTAAATGTGATAATGACAGGCATTTGGTGACAACTTAAACCAAAACAAAGGAATATAATATACATGTGTGTGTGTATTATTTAAACCCATATATTATCTGGAAAGAAATAGATGATATGTGCTTACTTAAGTAAATATCCAATTTGTTCTTCATGATGTCTACCCTTTGTGATTGTTGAACTTTATCTTCCTTTTGCAGTTTGATCTTCACCATGAAGCTTGCTCCTCATGGTCTCTTAGGGAGACCTTCACTGCTATTGTGGCTTCATGAAAATCTGTTGATTTTTTGCACATGAACATTAGAAAAAAACCATTCTTTCCATTTGATGCTGGAAGATTCGCGGAATAGTAAACAAAGAAAAATAAACTTGCTCAATACCATAGAACTAATGACCAACCGTGATGATAAAAAATAGTTAAAAATGAAGAACAATATATATATATATATATATGTATGTATTAATTCTCGAAAATTGCTCCAAAAATTTACGATTTGAATTTGAAAAAAAAGGAATTGAAACGTTTTATTAAATAAAATATACTTCAGCCTCTTGCAAAATTTGGGAAAAGGCACCGTTATTTCTGACCATAAATTAATGTGTCAGGCTGTGCATGTGCATGGCATTAGACGGGCGAAATGGGCGGTGGGTAAAAATGGTTTTGGACTCATAATTAAAAATTTTGAATTTCAAAATAATTATTTTATCTTTCAGAAGTACAGTACTTGACTGCGCCTAAAAGTACTTTTAGAAAGCAAAAGTACTTTCAGAAGGCAAAAAAAATATGGCCTAGTGAGGTGAGTTCAATTTTTTATCACAATTTTTTTTTTTATTTGGGCTTTGCATGTTGCATGGCATTTGGGCGGGCTTGGGCGGGAAAAGGGGGGAAATGAACAGTGCAGACTTTGTTACTTTAGTATAATAGATAGATATTATTATATATTGGTATTTATAAATTAATTTTTTCAATTATCCTACATCCCACATCGATTATACATAGAAAATTGAGATGATGGTTGTTGTATAAAAGCTAAAATTAAGTTTTCAACAATTTTTAATATTTCTTACATCCCACATTGGTTTTAGAATGAAAATGGGATGGGGGTTGTAGTATAAAGAGTGGGTAATCTTAAATGAAAACTTTAAATTAGTTTTTCAACTTTGTTCCCATTTTTCCACATCCCACATTGGTTGTAGATTGAAAAATGGGATGTAAGTTGATGTATTAAAGGTTGGAGAAACCTTAAATTTTTTACTTGGTCATATTTTGAACCAAAAAATTCCAAACAAAAAAAAATTAAAAAAAATTATTGTCCCGCCTAGTCAGTGAGAACTCAGCCTCCCCGATTTCTTAGCCGAGTTGGATGTTTTCGGCACGGGTAGGGGCCACCTAGCCCGATTTCTACAGCCATGATGAAGACCAGTTGTTTTAATAATCTATGTGCTTAATATTATTGGTGAGTCGTTTGGGTCGAGATTCTTGTAATAGCTAGAGTTGTTCTTGCTTCATTGTTCAACCCGTTAGTTTAGTACAATTAGTGTTTTTGTGAGAGAAATACTTGAGGATCTTTTGATGTTTAATTTGTTCGAGATTTTGAGAGAGATTGCAAGTGAAGTTGTGAGAAGTTAAGGTAGGCTAGCTAGCACAGTTATGAGGGGATTCGATACTTTTGTTTTCAAAAGAGTTTAATTCTGAAGAAAGAAACGATGACATAAGGTGGAGTCTTGTGTGTGTAAGCCTCTCGAGTAGTCTTCTTGAAGGAGTTGTAAGAAATTAAATCTTCAATTTTGAACGAAGTCTCAAGTAGATTGTTTAATCTAATTAGATTATCAATTTCGGGCATTTTTATTGCTCTATTTATATTATGTTCTTGAATATATGTTAAAAATACTTTTACTTTTATGCAGTACGTTTATCAACTCTCGGCCAAAGAAGGGTTTAATTGTTTACTTATAAGATAGTTCACAAGGTTCGATTGAACTGGACAATAATTTAAATGCCCATATCAGATTGGTGATATAGTTTATTGACCTATTAGAACATTTTCCAAAAAGAAAAAAGAAAAAAGAAAAAAAAAACCTTTTATCTTTTTTTAGTTGGTGAATATTTTAATTAATTCAATGATGAAATTTGGTTGGATGTATATGGCTGCCCATGTATCTAATTTTCACACGCGGTTTCTTTTGTTTGCTTGTTTTTTATGTATTCGACTGAATCAAAATTAAATAATTTTGTTTTGATACTATATATATTATATTATTCCAATGCTACCAACATTGAATACATGAGTTTTAAAACCTGGCCGACTAGGTCAGTTAGCGGAGGGAGGAACACGGTCCATGATTGGTTGTGATTGAGATGTGCACTCTTAAGTAATGATATACCGTCTCTAATTAGCACATGTCATCTCTAATGACATTTTTGTGATAATATTGTTGTCACTTAAAATTATATTTTGCCGGAGGGTTTTCCAAATAAATTAAACATCATTTTAAATGACAACAATATCATCACAAAGATATCGTTGGAGATGACATATCACTACTTAAGTTTATTAATTAACAACATTTGTCATCTCTAATAATATTTTTTCTAAATATCATTTTTATTGTAGTGATCAAGAAAGTTCATATTGGTTCGAAATAAATAGTTTAATTATTGACATGAACAATATTGGTGATATTCTTTTTTGAAAAAGAAAACTCAAAATTGGAATTATGGGAACTCCAATTAAAGTTGATATATTAATTAATGGGGAGGTCTCCTGTGCACCACCCCCCAGCCGTCGCATATCAGACGGGCGCGTGGCGCCCACGCGCGACGCGTATGCGCCACACGCCCGTCACTGTTCAATTTTTTTTTTCTGGGCGGATTTTTCAATTTTTTTTTTCTGATTTTCTATTTTCTTCTTTTTTTTTTCTAAAATAAATTGATTTATATCCTAAAAATAAAGTTAGTGAATCCTAAAATTCAAATAAATTGATTTAATTTATTTGAAATCAATATGAATTTATATCCTAAAATGGAACTAATAAACATTTAAAAACACAAAATAAAACCCTAAAAAACCCTAAAAAACACAAATAAACCCCTAAAAACCCCCCCCCCCCCCCCCCAAAAAAAAATCATAAAAAATACAAAATAAACCCCTAAAAACCTCCCCAAAAAATCTAAAAAATACAAAATAAACCCCTAAAAACACCCTCTAAAAAAACCTAAAAAACACAAAATAAACCTCTAAAAATACCTAAAAAAAAACCCCTAAAAAAATAAACCCCTAAAAACACCTCAAAAAACACAAAATAAACCCCAAAAAACCCCCTAAAAATACAAAATAAACCCCTAAAAATACCCCCAAAAAACACAAAATAAACTTAAAAAAAAACCCTAAAAAACACAAAATAAACATAAAATGGTACTATTTAGTGTTTAAAATGGTACTATTGGGCAATTTTTTTTTTTTGGCGGATCGCGGGCGGGTCAAACCGAGTCGGAGCGGGTTGTTTGATGGGCCGGCCCATACATCATGATGCACAGGAGATTCGGCGTTAATTAATTTATGAAAGATGACATTTCGATGAGTCAAATGGCACAATAGTTACAAATGTCCGGAAAAGTGAATTCCGCTGCTCATGAAAATTGAAAAGGGTGAACTACAAAAATAATGCATGAGTTTTGACTCTATTTATTATTTATATATAAATTTCGAAATTTTAAGATAATGTATAATTTGTTGCAAAGCAGACATTTTTTTTTTTCGGAAAACGAAATTTAATGTGACTAAGCTTTTTCCACAATTTTGCAACGAAATTTTCTATTTATCCTAGAAAAATTATTTTTCACGTCACATTATTTAAAAGGGGAGTGACTATTTGTACTACAAAAAATATTCTTTACACCGTAAAATGAAATAATTTAAAAATAATTAATTATAAAATTACTTAAAAATATCATTATTTAAAAACATTAAAATAATCAATAAAAAAAAACTCAACTTCTCCGATAGAAATCGGCACCGTTCTTCTCCCCATCTGCTCAAACTGGCGTCGTTCCTCTCCTCTCCAGTAGAACTGCAACCACAATCGCCAACCATCGACAGTCGTTCACCTCGTCGCCAGTCTCCTTCGTAAGTCGCCGGAATTTGAATTTTGAACATGTGAGTTTGGTTCGAAAATCATTTTTCGAAAATGGAAATCTTGTTCGAAGAAATGTTGTCGAACATCGGTAGGAACTTGGTTTGAAATATTTTTTTTGAAACAATCAATCATATGCGAAACATATTTTTCGAACCAGAGTCCATCCTTCAAAAAATCTAGTTTGAATTGCCACCTCCACCTCCACACCCATCTTCTCCGGCGACTGGTGGAAGAGACCTTGCTCGAACTCAATTCCCTTCTCAAGGCAGTGATTTTCAGTATTTGGCGAGTGGGTGGTAGTGGTGGTTGCCGGGGGCTAGGTGGGGCTAGGAATGGATGAAGAGAGAGAAAGAGGACAGAGCAGATGGAGAGAAGAACCACTATAGAAATGGTTGATTTTCGGCCTGAGAGGAGACTGTTTATTTTTATTTTTATTTTTTATTTAATAAGGATAGTTAAGTAATTTTATAATTTATTATTTTTTAATTAATTCATTTTGTGGTGCAAAAAATATTTGTTGCAGTGCAAATAGTCGCTCCTTTAAACAAATAGAATTAATTTTATAGATTACTTAACTACCCTTTGCTAAATAAAAAATAATAATAATTAATAAATAAATAAATGAAACACAAAAAAGGAACAACACCCCTCCCCTAAACCGAATTTGCAGTCGCGGCGCCGGCAAATCTAGCCCACCTCCTTCCTCCCCTACACAATATTTTCTTCTTTGAATTCCAAGCAAAAAAGAAACCCCTCCCACCGTCTCCCGTCCCCATCTCGGAAAATTCAAGGGCTGAAATTGAACGGAAAACGGGGTCTCGTGGCATCCATTTCTCCATCCTTAGCTATGTCACGTTCTTTACCCATTAATTGGGATTCTCTGTGTCAAATAATTGTTGTTTTTTTTATTAATGATTAAATGACAACTTTTTAGAGTTAAAAAAGATATATTGTGTATTGTAAAGAGTAAATGATATATCTCTTGTCATACCTGGTTCATAGAAGCCTAGGTCAGTGGGGCCCGTAGCGCCCACGCAAGGTCCACTTGCGGTGTATTGAAGTCACGTGGCATATTTTTTTTCTAATGGTTTCTTTTTCCCAAAGAACATGTCTCTTAAATTAAAATTAATTACTTCAATTTGATTATATGTCCGATGCTAACGCGTGAGTTTGTGCACTGTGCTCAACACTTAATTTTTTGAATTAAATATATATCCTAAAATTAGAGTGAACTAATATATATATTTTTTTATTTGACGACTCGAATAGTGCACTCATCTGACACTAATGCATAGACTCGAGCACTATCCTTAATAAATAATTTTTTAAAATTACATATAAACCCTAATTGAGATTAATAAACCCTAAAAAATCCAAGAAAATCTAAAAATCATAAAAATATTAAACCCTAAACTCTCAACATTAATTGAAATGAAATAAATCATAATTTAGATTAAATAAACTCATATAAGACAAGCAACATACTTGATAATTTTAAGGCGAGGAGTGTTACTTTTTAGTATTTTGACTCACACTTTTAAGTATTACGGGTGATATTTTTTCTGATGATTTTTTTTTCGGTGGACTGATCGGGGCGGATCGGGTCAACCTGCGTGGCCCACCCACCTGACAGTATAATTTTATGCTTCAAAGTCTAACGAGACTTTACCCAAAGTAAAATGTATAGTGAGAAAAGGTGGTTGTGAAGAACAATTTTTATAGTGCAACTAAATAGAAACTCCATTTTGCAAATTTGTTGCAATTTAGACCTATCACATGGACAAAAGTCTTGTCACGTCAGTTTTCCGTTCGTAAAAAAAGATTGGGTTGCCTATTTTGCAAATAAAAAATAAAAATTTTCAAAATTCATATTTAAATTGTAAATTGTGTCATAGTTTGTGCATTTTTTTCGCATTGTACCCGATTAAAAATATGCTCATAAGTAATAACTAATAAATATCCTCAAGAACATCTAACTGGAACCTCATATATGTTTTGAATTCGAGACTCACTGCTTCTTACTTCCCTCTGACCCAACTCAAATAATAATAATAATAATAATAATAATAATAATAATAATAATAATAATAATAATAATATCTTTTTTTTTTGTTCTTTTTTTTTTGTCCTTAGGAATGCTTAACAAATTAAAGTTATGAGCATAAATCTGTTCATTATCATTTTGATCGAATTCGATGTACGTTCTTCACCGTATACAAGACGAGGGTTGCGCGTTGGACCTGACTCACTTTTTGTAGTTTCAAATGTTCTAAAACTCGAACGAATAATTGACGTCAATTTTATTGAATTATTATATTTATACATGTATTTATATATTTATAATTATGAGCTCAAATACAATTAGACAGTCCAAATAATCTATTCTAGTATAGATACACCAAATATCATGACACGAATCATATGTGTGCTAATTTATGCATATATTCCTGCATAATAATCGAGATAGTTCTATATTATATAGTACATATATGCAATTCGTGTTAAGATATTATATTAGAAGACTTCTTCACACAAATAATATTCCTAAATAGTTTATATATAGTAGATCGTGGGCATGTCCAAAGACCCTTGGTTGTTAGTAGGTACTAAACTTTTCGAAGAATTAATAAATTGAATCCTCATTTATTTATACTGCAACTTAACGATTAAAATTAAATTGAATGTTTTCGCAAATATATCAAGGTATACCAACCGATTAAGACAGATTACCAATACTGCGATATTATTTTGGGCGGGCCATTAACATAATTCATTGATTCTTATTAAAAACTCGGAGTGTTTGATAAAAGAGCTGGACTTGTCCCCTTGGGGATGGCCTAGTGGTGGAGTGGTATTTCTTGAGGCCAAAGGTCTCAAGTTCGACCCGCCACCAACACCGCTAGGTGTGAGCCTGCCACACCTGGCCTGCCAAGTGTGATTTACCTCCCCTGTGTGGTTTGCAGGCTATTACACAGGGGCGGGGTTTATCCAGTGCGCACCACGGTAGCGGCTGCGGGTTACCCTCGACATAAAAAAAAAGAGCCGTACTTCTGCATACACAAGTTTGACATAGATTTTATGTCAGACGGGCCGGGCCATAGCAATTCGGACCCCCTCACCCCTAATCCACAAGAAACCCTAATCCACACAAAAAAAGGAATCTATGTTGCAGCCCACAGAAAGAAAAAAACGCGATGATGAACTTTGCTGCTCAACCACGTCTCCGGTCGCCTTTGCGTTGCTTGTGGGCCGCGCCTCACTGCGAGCACTGAATGAAATTAGTGGAGATCTTCCCATCTAAATGAATATTTTGTTTTGGAATATCAGGGGAATTGCAAAACCTATGGTTTTGATCGATTCCATCAGTTCGTGATCGCCACTGAACCACGTCTCCTGTCGCCTCTGTTCCATCACAAAGAGAAGGTCGCCGTGGCTGCCTTCGCTCAACCACCGCAAAGAGCATGCTGTCTCTGTCGGTGAGCAGCTTCAAATACAAAGGTCGCGCTCAAGTTCGGCCAAAAACTTTTCTTACTTCCTCAAGTTTAGGTAAACTCAATTTCACTACATTACTGGAAAAAAAAAATTATACAATATATGTGGGAAAATCTGATTTTTTTTACTAGAAAGAACACTATATGAAATGGATGAACAAACTATAGCCATACTTGTTAAATCTTGGATGAACATGATGAACTTATTGCTGAAAAAGAGTAGAGCATTAAATTATATTGATTGAAAGAGAAAAAATCTTAATTTATATTTCAAGAATTTACATCTATGATACTTTATTGTGTACTCAATGTTACTTTTATGCAATATAGATGATATTATTGGAGAGGATGAACTAGTTACATTCATACAAATCTAGGGATGAGCTTGCTGAATTTATTGCTGAAAATTAGCAAAGTATCACATTAATTGAAAGAGGTAAAAATCTTAATTTATATTTTAAAACTTCAATATTTATGATACTTTGTTGTGTAATAAGTGTTACTTTTATGCAATATAGATGATACGTTAGACTTCAGTGGTGGCTCTTTGATCGGTTTGAAGAGAGAAAGCTTTGAAGTAATATATGAATTATATTGCTTACATGTTTTAGTGTCAGAAAAAATTCCCTCGAGGAACAATAATATTAGGGTCACGATAGAAAAATGAAAAATATTGTATCAGTTTAAGTAACATACACATACAACAACTTGTACTTTAAGATCAAAAGATAAAGAGATCAAGATTCACAAAAAAGAAATATAAAGTTGATATGCATATACTTTATGCTTAATACATGGTACTTTTCTTTTATCTAACCAATATTTTTATTTTTATTTGCATATTTGTGGAGTGAAGATTCTTCATTTTTAATATTTTTTTTGTATGAGTAATTTTAGAGTTGTATTGGAACAATACATTGATTGCATTTTATTATTTTGGAATATTACCTCGCAATTTGAATTAGTAAATATTGAGCTATGAAAAATAATTTTTTTATTTTTTATTTTATAAATGAATACCCTCTAATATTCATAGATAAACCATATTAGAAAAACGACCTTCAAATCTTTTCAGTGGATGATACTTTTTTTGAATTTTCACTGGATGATACTTTTTTGAATAATTTTTTTGTATCTTACGTGATACTTTTAGACTGTACACGTGATACTATTGCTATATCTGAACAAAAATTTGATTTTATTTAAATGCTGGTTATGAATGATGTTGAATAAACTAATTTCTAGCCAATTCTGAAGCTTATTTAGTTATGAACATATATAGTTATTATTTATTAAACTTTTACTATAACCAAATTATAATACAAGTGATACTTCTAAAAGTGCACACCCTGGTGTGATTGGTATCTGTCTGCAAACGTTCAATGAAAAGTTCACGAACGTTGTAGGATAAAGTTCACAATAGAGTTCAGGAATGTTATGGTAAACTTAATATAAATTGCAGAATGTAAAGCACACAACAGATTGGTAACCCTGTTCTATCAACTGATCTACGTCAGGGGGACTTGTCAAGTCCGTGGAAAATAATTCAATACTCCGATGTCACGTTTATTTAGGATATTATACGCAACTGAGCTCCTATCACTCGATACCCTTTCTACCCGTAGACCCTCTTTTGTTGAATTGAATCATGAGATCCTCTCACAACCTAGATATCTAACATGTCTGGTTCCCATAAGAAATCTCTCCCAAGGCTCCTTTTGATAGTGTATGAAAAGTGTTTCAATATACAATGACTAGAACGCTAAACTCTAGTCGAAACTTACGACCAAAACTATGTGGCTCAAAATAGTTAGAGCTCTTGAAATATTCAATGCAATTTTTCTATTCGGTGTGTCTTCTAACATGTCCGTATTCCAGATTTATTTATAGATGAACAATGCAGACTTAACAATGAAACAGAAGTCCTAATCCTAGTCTGAAACGAATAAGGAAACTTTCCTTATTGAAACCGAGACCAAGGACAATCCATGCTAGGATATCTTCCATTTTTAGAATTCTGCCTTTAAATTCAATCTCATGCTCTTCAAGCTGGATAAAGAATCTTCTAGAATGATCTTTGAATCTCTTCTTGGTTGGAAACCTTGAACAACTTTATCGATCTTGAAAGAACAATCTGGACAAAGGATGTTCATACAAAACGTTCACGAACATTGCAATGAACAATGTTGATCTTGAACCTTCACTTCAGGTAGCACAGTGGAATGTCTTGAATGTCGACAAACTAACTTTTGGCTATCACTAAAGCTAGCTAGCAGTACTCAGCATGTTGAACAATCTTAGTTGTGGAACGATGCACAACCGTCTTCTTCTTTAGCTCAATTCAAACTCCTTACTTGAGCTGTCTTCAAAAAGTTCAGATCATGTTTATTTTCATCTTTATGAACATTGTCCAAAACAGTATACATGTACTTGGCAAAACTAAATACTTAGTGATTACTCAATGCCATATAGATGAATGATAATTAATCACTGTAACAAGTGCAATGTAGAGCACTTGATAAACAATCATAGTGCACAGCGTGGCACTAGCAATCCACCTTAACTGTGTATCTTCGTTTAGTGTCAAGCACATCACTAACAACTTCATTTAACGTAACATTAAATGGTACTTTTTATATAGTTGGTATAGTTTCAGTAAAAACCACCACAAAGTTTTTGCACAACCAAAAAACCTGTTTGTTTTCAAAAAGACAGAATAATATAGATTAACATCAATGTTAATACAGCTCAGCAACATCCATCAAAACATATAAACTATTCTCCCATACAATCATATACATGACTATAAACATATTTAATCTAAAAATAATTAGTCAACAAAATCAACAATATAAAATACAACATCCTTCCTCATACAAAATAAATTCAAGAGTTATATGACTCTAACCAATATCCAACAACATCCCAATAATTTCAAATCAACATCCAAAATTTTCTTTCTTTTGTTCATAAATTCTATAACAGATTTGTGGACATCTTTGACTCCTCCTTCGTCTTGAGCATTCCCTTCATTCTGAAAATCTGATATACAAATTGTTAGTGCCATCTTACAGCACTAAGTGTTTTTAGATTGTCATGATCTTTATGGAAAATTTAAAGAACACAAAGATTTTGAAGATCGAAGGATGTACTTGAGCCTATTTGTGAACATGATCATATACATGGTTGTCCAGAGAGTTTCCAAGAGACGTGCCAAGCTGATTTTAAGGAATTGAAGTTACCTTTTCAAGATGGATGTTTCAAAATAGAAGATGCCTTATTCAAGATGAAGATCAAGAAAGAAAAAGTCGAGTTCTATTCAAGAAAGGCATCTAACTAGATGAAGTCTGAAAGACTTCAAGTTTGAAGTATATAGTATTCGGGTAGACTAGTTTTGATTCTTGTGATCATTGTGTCTCTAGTCTGTGTTTAAAATTCTTTCATACACACTTAGAAGAGTCTTGAGAGAGATTTCTTGTGGGAACTAGAGAGAGTCTAGGTTGTGAGGGGATCTCACAATTCGGTCCGTCGAAAGAGATTGAAGAGTGTAGGAAAGGAGTCGAGTGACAGGAGGTCATTGTGTAATAGCTTTTATAACCTTGCAACGAAGTAGTGAATTATTTCTCACGGGCTTGTAAAATCCCCCTGATGTAGATCAGTTCATTGAACAGGGTTACCAACCTCGTGCCTTTTATTTTCTTTATATTTAGCATTCTAACCTTATATGTTCTTCATAATGTTCATGTGCATGATTAAGAACATGTTCGTATCTGTACGTTTTATGTAACTTCACAAATAAATAAAGCATGACATAAATAACCACAATCAAGAAAATATATATAGTCCAGATTTATGCATAAAACAAACCTATAATCTGTATACTCAACAAAATCAAGCTTCTAAGAAATTTCTTTTTTGCTCAACTGTTCTTTAGTCTTAATTCTGAGTTTCTGAACTAAGTATGATCTCACATGAACACGAAACCTCATGAAAAACAACAATCCGTGCTAAGTGTGAATTACGTAAACTGCACACAAATGTTCTATGCTATGTTGGGAACAGACGTAAGAACAGTAAATAAAAAGCAGTTAAAATACGCACGAGATTAGTAACCCAGTTCGGTTAATCAACCTACTCTGGGGGGACTTCGCCCAAATTTGAAGATCCGTTTGTTACTCCTTCATGAAGTGTAATTAGGCTATTACACATACAGGACTCCCTCCTTATGCTATCCGTTCTTCTTCACGAACTCTTTCACTAAATGAAAGCTGTGAGATCTCCTCACAACCATGACACTAGACTCCATCTAGTTACCCACGACTTCAACTTACAATCTCTCCCGAGATTGCGTACAAAATAGATTAAAACAACCCCTCACGTGTTTAACTCAAAACACTCATGAACTAGTCTATCACGTTGAATAGTTTATCAAACAACTACTAGTTAATGCATATGGATCACAAACGAAATTGACTCTCAAATAAAATGCTAAGAGAATCTAAAAAGTCCACCACCGATTGTTCCATTAATCGGTCTTCAAATAGTCTTCACTTCAAAAGACACCGTTGGATATTTCCGTCAATATAGGTAAGTGAATATTGGCTTGTGATCCTTCCAAACTTGTGTAGATACTTTCCATGTGTAGAAGGGTTAATTTCAGCGCAGTATCTATACCAAAAGACAGTCAAACGATTATATCTTGACCTTTCAAAGTGATCAGGTGCAAGATCTTTCTGGAATGGAAACTGCCATAATTAAACTGTTCCTGGGTCTGTCAGGAACATCAGAGCGAACAGTTCACCAACTGTTCTTCAAAACTTGTACAGCGGAACTTTTGTCTTCAGGCACATACCCTGGAACACATTGTCTTCTATATCTCGCCAATACAAACATGAACCAAACATTAGTGCATAATGATGGCATTAACAATCTCCCCCTTTGGCATTTATGGAAGACAATAACTCTTAATCTGCACTTCTCATTAATAAACTCTGCATATCAGAAAAAATATCAAAACATGATATTTATAAAAACTGTGAGGAACAGCTTTCACCACAAACTCCCCCTCAATCTGGGCTGGAGGGTTTATCACCAAACAACCACGAACAAAAGTTTTCACATGCGAAGCTGTATTGTTAGGAATTATACAGAGCAAAACAAATAAAATGGGCACACAAGCGTCCCAAACCAAAATATTGTTTGATAAAATAAAAACCAAAGTTTTAAAAAGAGCACATGCGCTCTCTTTCTTCATCATTCATTCTACCTGAACCGTCAGATTCTTCTCCCCCTTAATATCTGCCATAAAGGCAAAGAGGTCAAAGCAGGGAGGCATCGGCATCATCTGGAACAGATCCAGGGACAGCGGTTGAGATTGGTTGGGCAGCATCATCAGGAGCAGCATCAGGATGTCCACCAGCAGTAGATGATCCTGGCACATCGAGCGGAGAGGGAAAGCTAAAATCACGGGCTTTCAGATCCATCATCAAGGACTCCAACTCCTGCCTTTGAGTTCGGCAGGTCCGGATGGCTTTATCCATAAAGAGCACCTCTCGCTCCAGAGATTGGATGTGCCTGTCAAAAAATATAGCATTGACAGATAGATTAGGAGCAAATATGTGGGGAATAGATGCAGGCTCAACGGCAGGTTCTGGAGCAGTGTCATCAGTTGGAATATCACAAGCATGTTGGGCAGAGAAAAGCTTGTGGCTGATCACCAACGGAGGTTCCTCCGGCACAAAGACATCTTCTGCAGTAAGAACGTCATGCTGATTTATGATAATTGAGAAGATCAGACCCGGATATCCCAGAGGCTGCTGGATCCTGCGGGACTCTGCATGGGCAACCACATGGTCAAATATGACCTGCCCTAAGTTGAACACCTCCTGTTTTCCAACTCTGAAAAGCAGAACGGCCAACGTCTTTCCCAAGGTTGATCTATGCTTGCTTGGAAGCCAGTTTTTTACTGCAATTTTGTAAAGAATTGAGTACTTCACACTGAGGTCAGGGGCCATCAAGGCTCTCCCATTAGGCCAAACCAGCCTACTACCTCCCATCAATTCTACAACAACATCATCCAAGTCAGGTAGAGATTCAGGAGCAACAGAATGTACGCTCATCCCAAATAAGAATTGATCACAGCAGGAGAAAAATCAATCTAAACTCCACGAACAAAAGCAGAAAAAGCATGATCAGATGTGACATCCCTAATCGACATATGTAGATTAGCATAAAATTCATGAGCAATAGCTAGAACATATGCGGGAGCAGAATAAGCAGACTTATCCAGAAGAGAATCGTGCAACAATTGAGTAACCCCAGTACCCTCAATATCAGACTCCACTAATTTATGCTCAGTCACAAGCGAGCATCCAACCACCAATTTAAATAACGATTGATGAAAAGCAGAAAGAAACTTGCTAGAATCATAAGAACCTGATTCAGGATCAGAACTACAGAGACATCCTCCGGCACAGTTTTTGCTTCTTCGACTGAAGGAGAAGGGGCTCTTGCATTCTTCATCAGTGGTCTCCGAGACCCTGAGACCAGACCCATAAGATGCTCGAACTCACTCCGAGTGACTCTTCGAGCAGAGATGACGGCGAAAGCAGATTTTGAAGCTGATTTCGTGGCAGATGTCTTTTTAGAAAAACCCTTTGGAGCAGCAACTTTCTTGGAGGATTTCTTTGAGGCAGGAGCTTTCTTGGCAGCCTTGGAGGACTGACCCTTCTTCTGAGATAGCTTCTCCAGAACACGCGTCTTAAGCTGAGCAATGGGGGTCTCATCATCATCAAAGTTAGTGTAACAGCCCGGTCCCGAGATAGGAATTAACAAATGGGGACCAGGTGTTATTAAGGGATTAATGAATAAAGACAGGAGATTAACAACGAGAGTTTACGAATCAAGATATACTTTCGAAGAATAGACGATGATACTCGGGTATACTTGATTTAAAATGGAAACATGCTTAAGCAGAATAAAACGGCTAACTAATCAGATACCAACAAGCATAGACCCATTCATGGGTCAAAGCGAATAAACAGATATCAATGTGAATAAGCCTCTTCATAGGCGAAAGGAAAATATACTCGAAAGGCGGAAATAAAACATAATATGCATCTTATATATAATCATGTTTGGGGAAATATTCATAGAGTCTTGATAATCATAATAGAACTTAAACAGAATTAGAAAGAGTGTATCAGAGTAGCAGAACACATAATGGGATTTCAAAAGAAACTTAGATAATAGCAAAACAATCTTGGCAGCCAACCCACATCCACAGCCACCAACATCCTCAGCATCTCAACCTGAAAACATTTGAAAAAGAGGGGGCATGAGCACTAATGTACTCAGTGGGTTTTGACAAAAACACTTTAATAACTTCAAGATATTCAATAATTAACTGACGGTATATGGAGAGCAAAATGCAAAAGCCCTCTCCATATCCGTAAAACCTTTTTCTTTTCTTTGGGCCCAACCTAGCTCAAACCTGATGTCAACTGCACCCTTAGGCATGCCATAGGATAGAAGAGGGGTTACCTCAAATATCCAAACGAGTTTGCGAGGGAATTAACCCAGCAGTGACTCCCTTAAAAGTTCTGAGCTCAAATCCTGCTTAAGCGAAATGCTAAGTTCCTTCCTTCCTTAATCTTGCTAGCAAAACCAATCTTAGAGCAACGTCTAAGGGCTAATCCTTTAATATAGCATGATCTCGGCCTATAAGGGATTTAACGCTACTCTAACAAGGCAATCCTTAATCTTTAACTATATGAGCTTTAATCAAAGCATAAACATTCAAATACGAAGAAGATGAACGTAAATAAATACGAATTGTAACTAAAGACAATTCTAAATATCTCATGCTAAGCATAAATAATACTTTAACATTCCTAGCATTTCTAAACATGCTATACATGCTTGAGAGCTCGATTATAACATAATATCTTCATTTACTTCCTTCCTTGTACAGAGATCAATCAGACAGAGCAAAAATGCTTTATTAGATACCTCATTTGCCCTATATGCTTCTAGAGCTCATTAGCTCAAACTTTAGATGAGTATAGATTTACCCACCTCGATCACGGAGCAGAAGATGAGGCAACGAGTTGATGATCCTTCCACGAATTCCCACAAGGCTCACTTCTTCCTACAAAAGTTGAATTATCGACTTAGCGGCCTACTTCGAAGATTTCTAACTATTAACATGAAATTAAATAATACCCATCTTAAATACCCTTAATTAGGACTTAAACATGGATAGCACGACTTTACGACTTAATAAGGTTTCGAGTAGGATTTATTTGAAGAACATCACATCTTGATTTCTTAAGTTCTAGACGGAAAATAACTAGAAAAATTTACTCGAAATAAATTGGAAATAAATTGAATGTTTTTCAAAAATTAAACTTGGAAATAACTCAGAAATAACACGACTCGAAAAGCTCGAAAACACGAAAAGAGGGTACGAAAGATAGCCGAAAAAATCAGCGTGAAACAACACGGGGGAGGGGGGCACCACGGTGCACACCGGCGCCGGCGGGCTCCCCCCCTGCCGAGGCGCCCACTAGCGCCGGCGGGCGCTTGCTGGGCCGAGGGGGTGTGGCGTGGTGGCGCACCCCCCACGGTGGGGCTCTCTTTTTTTCTCTCTCTTCCGCCCAGTTTTTGGGCAACCTTCATCTGGGTTCTTCAGTGTTCGTCGATTCTTTCGACGAACACGAAGAACACGAAGAACACTTTGTAAATTTTTTTAAAAAAACATGCTTCGACAATTTAAATTAACATGAAACAACATCCTTTAACTTAAAAAGAAATTTGGCATTAAAACGGCATAAATACGATAATCCTCCTTAATATTTAGAATAACGACGAATCTATAAATATAGCTTGAACAGAATTTAAACGGAATAACGAGACTCAATACAAGAAATAATGACGAGGATTATAACGACAGGAATAAAGTGAGCAGTATAACGTAAATGTTATTAAATTGGAACTTCAATAAGAATCGAAATACAACTTAGACGGAAGGTAAATGAGCAATAATGAAGAACACGAAGAACATAAAGAATGAAAAGTAAATGCGAAATTAAAAGACGGAAAAAAATGGAATCGTGACCGACGAACAAGAATGGACGGGGTTAGGTGCGTCGAAGGAATGTGGCTAGCTCGGCGTCTCGTCGAGTCGCAACGGCAGCAGAGCCGCCTGCTACGACCCAACAGCGCCCCTAGCACATTTCCTCACCGCATCCCTTCCACGCCACTCCGCTCGTCATCTTGCAGAACACTCACGAAGAACGCTTTTTACTTCGACAGAACTTTCTCGGCTCTCACGAGCCTTCCCACTCTCTTCGAAGTGAAATGATGGAAATGAATCAGCAAATAATGGTGAGGGGTGGCCCTCTTATTTATAGGAGAAGCTTTGGCTTCCCTTGGAAGCCATTGCAGTGCGGAAATACTGCAGAAGTTACCCCGTATTCGGTTAAAAGCTGCTTTATTCGATGTCGAGGTCCAAATGATCTCAGACATGAAATCTAAAAATACCGGGAGACTCGTTGGCTCGAATACTAGTGAACCAACTTGATTCGTTGGTGCGTCATTTTTTACCAAAAATAAATGTTCCGACTTTCATCGGCAAGCCCATACTGCAGAGTACAGTGGCGAGCAGGATCGTCTCCCAAAGGACCGGTGAGAACTACTCCTGACTTTCAGTCTGTGTGCCCAAACTTCCAGAAACGTGTTTTGTGTGAATTATGTAACAAAATAAATCGAAGAATTTAAATAACCAACTAACAAAAATACGTGTGCAAATGAACTGAATTAAATCAATGATAAAAAGGGTATTCCGGATCCAACGAACTCCACTCCACTTATAACACCGATCACAGATGCAAGAATTAATTAATCAAACCATGCAAATCAGTTATAGTCACCGAAGACGCTTCTGACATGACCTAATCTTTCCATACTGTTTCGATAATTAAGAAGACGCTTCATTAATTATTTCCCTAATCGACTGACAACTGTAAGAGACGCTCTATGAGTTTAATGAGCCGACAGCAATGAGCACAAGAAAGACCCGATTCTTAACTTACAGACTCTGACGCAGGACTGTAAAATTAACTCTGTTATTCCCCTAGTTATTTGAGCAACCGTTTTACCACTTATTAAACCTAAACCACGATTACGTATGGCCGATTTAAATTGGCTAGTAATTAATCACAACCTACCAAATATTTGCAACTACTCGATAGACTTAGAATAATTACGACCCGAAATCCAAGAATAACAGATACATGCATCAATTAATTATGAACAAACAATTAGATCTCACAGTTATATAAGCAGAGCTTCGTCGTCGTCACCGGAATACGAGTGAATTAGCTACTTTGCATACTGGAATCGATCAACCAAAAGTTGTATAATCGTGCTATGATGATATCGAAGAGAAGAGAAAATAAAAACTGAATTGAAACTGGTTGCTGCTGCGTTTCTCGCGTTTCTAGCGTGCGTGTTCTTAGAAAATAAACTAGATACCTAATATATATTTTACAATCCATAAAAGATAGGGTTCTAGTAGGAAATAAAATCCTAGTCTAAATAATTATGGTAACTCCCATGCATAAGTCTTCAAAAGGCGGTGGAGAAGGGCTTTTCCGCGTCCAGGTTAATTCGTGGGCCGAGAATTAGTTCAGCAAGCCCAAAAACGTGTTCTGGACTAGGCCTCCAGAACCTTGCTTCAATCATCCAGCTGCATGCCCTTGCAGCTTGCCCTGCTCGAACTGCTTCCTTTTCTTCACTTGTATCTTTTCATACCAAAACCTGCCTCTTTTCTCCACTTTTACACCACATCCCTACACAACTCAACAACACATCATATATCCAAAATACACAACTAGAGGATAAATAATAAGGAGAAAAGGCACCAAAAAACCGTGATAATAACAAGTAGAATACGTCTTATCAAATCCCCCCACACTTAACCCTTGCTCGTCCTCGAGCAACACAAACAAGAACAAAGAAAACATCAAGAACAAAAAAACAGACTCGACAAGGATGACTGACCAAGCATCAACAACCCAAATCAACGAGAATTCAGAGCATAAACTGTGATATATCAATCCACAAACCTCCAACCAATTTGTTCAAGAAATATGCCAACATTCTGTCAATCAAGTTAGAATTATGCTTCACAATCCAGCCTCACCAAGATTCACTCTTCATCACTTAACGAAATCAGATCAGGAGGCCATTCACTCAAAGATCATGACTAGCTATTCTCAACATAGAATTGCTTATTTGTCATCAAAATCATCACTCTTCAGGTTCATCACAAATCACAAGGTCTTTCCCTCTTTGGTTGTAATGGGGCTTAGGTTCATGAGGTAGGATATATTTGGCCAAAGTAGCTAAAGTGAAAGAAACAATGCAAGCACAAGAATGTACATCCCTTTTTTAGCACAGCACAACAACCTCAGCGCAGGTCTTATTTCAAAATTTTGAGTACACAGATTCATTCACTCTCTTCATACTCTACTCCTCATTTTTTTCTTTTCTCCTCTTTTTTTTTTGGATGGAAGCTTTGCTTCTCATTTTTTTTTTTTTTTTGGAGGAGTAGAGCACACACATCTTTTCTCAGGACCCCGTAACTCTATTTGTGCAGCTTAGACATCCTTCATTCAGGGACTTGCATGTTTCTAGGACAAAAAGCAGGCCAAAAGAAAATCACAGGCTATTTTATAGTGGCTGTAAGCAATGAAGATGGATCTATTAAGCTCAAAGGGGCTTACTAATTGACAATGAAAGGGCAAGGCATTTTCTTTTGGCCTAGTAGCTCGGGTATCCCTAATGCCTTGATCATTTTTGTGAATGAAACCAAAAGGTAACAATAAGACGGCAGCAAAGCAATTCAAGCATCGAATGGCCTAGTCAGATAACACTCATCAACAAAAACTTCGAGCTCGTAATTCATGCATGCTCATAGGCTCAAGAACTCACAATTTGTAGGCTTAAAAAGTTTCGATTGCAAGCACAATTCATCATCCCAGATTTCATCCAAAACATGGCATAGTCTATCACAAATTTAACCTCTCAACCAGTCAAACCATCACAGCTCATACATCCTCATTCTCATCAATTCAAACTATCAACACTTAATTAAAATCCCAAGCAAAAACCAAAAAAAATGACTCACATAAAACAACAAATCATTAAGACTCCCCCCACACTTTGAAAGACACAGTGTCCTCGCGGTGAGAAGGGGTACGAATCAAGACAGAAAACTCACAATAAAATCAGAAAAACAAAGCAAACAAAACACATGCAGACAATGAGTAAAAGGGGAGGGATAAGAGAGAACTAACTCTGATCCGCCAAATGGCGGATTACCTGATCTATCACATCCAAGCGACCATCAATCTCATCCAGTCGGCGGCCAAGGCTGTCCTCAAGTCGAGCGGTGGTAGCGGTGATCAACTCCTCAATCGCCGGGAGGAGGGAGGAAGCAGCAGGCCCTGCAGAAACAGATCGACGCGGGCCTTCAATGCCCGGCCGGGTAAGCTGATACTGGCCCTGGTCATTCACAAACAACAACTTCATGGCAGCAAAATCTTCCAACCGAAATAACATGGCAGACAAAGGCTCAGGGTCAGAAAGGGGTATGTGAAGTCTCTCAGCAAGTAGAGTAACAAAACAACCCAAGGGGGCACGGCAGAGGGTGTGATGGGCACTGAAATGCCATCACTTGGCAAGCCAGTACCCAAAGTTCACCTTAGTCCCAGAATCCATACAATCAAGTAAAAAGAGCTCTTGCACAGTAACCAAGTTCAGCATGTCTAATCGACCAAACACATTAGCAGATAGGAACCTATGACAAAGGCGAAGAGCATCATCCTTCAAATGGGATCCCTTAGAGGAGCGAGAACTGTAAGACTCATCTATAGAAAGCCTAGCCCAAGTTTCACTAGCCGTTTGAGAGAAAATGGCGGGAACATCACAAAGAGACGACTTATACTCATCTTCGAGCATAGAAGCATCAGACTCAAAACCAAGCACAATGTTCAAATTAGTAATGGACATATGAAACTTACGACCACGAAGACAAAACACGACGGCATGCCTATCATCGAGCCCCCTCGAGGCATCAAAATCAAAAGAAGATAAAAAATCGACAACTAAATCACGATGTACATCCACAGAAACATCAAGTAGTTTATCCCATCCAATTCCAACAAAGAGACTCCTAATGCGACCGTTAACCCCTAACACAGCAATATTATTCCAATCGAAAAGGCGCGCGCCGATGAGAACACGGTTAGTGTTCAAGTCGGTGCGGCACTTTACCTCATCCGGGGGTAGGAAAGCCGGGGCGGCAGAACTCGAAGAGGCGGCTGGGGCTTTGCCTTTTGTCCCCTTCTTTGATGACTTGGCCGGGGCAGAGGATGAAGGCGGCGGGTCTGAAACAGGGGAGGGAGCGAGAGCGCTCTCTGGCGGAGGAGTGGAAGCACGCGATTGTGAGACAGCGGGTGGCGGACTCACTTGTGAGGTGGAATTGGCCGGAGAAGGCGGCGGTGAGGGCTGGTGGTCCGCCGGTAGTGGTGACTCGGTGGTGGGAAGCTTTCGTCGCGTGGTGGTGCTGGAGGGACCCGCCTCGGCTCGGCATTTCAGTATACGGTGAAGGAAGGGCGGAGGTTGGTTGACTTCAGGGGGAATGGCAGTCGGAGATGGTGGAGGCGAAACTACCGGCGTCGACGACTTCTGTGGTGTGGCTTTCTCGGTAGATGGAGATGCTGGCTCGGGGACAGTGGTTTTTCGCTTGGCGGCAGATGATCGCTTCTTTCCCATGGTGGTTGACGGCGAAGGAGGTCGGAGAAGTGCTCGGCGTTGGCGGTTGGGGGGAGGCGGGAAGATGAAGAGGCGCTGTAACTGCTGCAAACAAGAGTAAAAATTTGAAAGGATGTAAAATTTTGACTAAGTGAGGGGGGGTTAAATTGAATTGGGGATTAGGGCAAAAATTCCCAAATTGACTATGGGTTATTTGCAATGAGGTCCCTGCAAATAAAAATGAAATTCCTAAATTCCCCCCACACTTGAATTAGCGGTTACTTCCAAAATCGCTCCCCCGTAGGCGGTGTGCCCATGCGGCGTAGAACACTATGGTGCCGCCCCTTTTTTTGTTTTTTTTTTTGGTATTGTATATATATAGAATAAGATGGCAGAATAAAAAAGACAGAAAAAATTAGAAAATTAAAGCAAATAAAAGAATAAAGCGAAAGTGGAAAAATAAAAGAACAAAGGAACAAGAAATCGGGTTGCTTCCCGAGAAGCGCCGTTAGTTAACGTCGAAGGCTCGACGACATGGAGCAGCTAGTGGTGAATCATTGGGGCTGCAAGATCAACCCCATCAAAACTTGAGAAAGTGATGTCAGCACAATATGGTTTGAGCAACTGGCCGTTCACCTTTAATACCTTGTGAGTATCCAAACTGCGAATTTCCACAGCTCCATGTGGACTGACAGATACTACTTCAAAGGGGCCCATCCAGCGAGATTTGAGCTTACCGGGCATGAGGCGAAGGCGAGCATTGAAAAGTAATACTTTCTGGCCAACCTCAAAAGTTTTCCTCCGGATATATTTGTCGTGCAATAGTTTGGTACGATCCTTGTAAGAACTGGCACTATCATAGGCCTCCAAACGGATTTCCTCGAGCTCTTGTAACTGATAGCGGCGTTCGGGACCGGCCAGTCGAGGATCCAAGTTGCATTGTTTCACGGCCTAAAAAGCGCGATGTTCCAGCTCGACGGGAAGATGGCACTGTTTCCCAAAAATCAGACGATAAGGGGACATCCCGATAGGCGTTTTCAAAGCCGTGCGGTATGCCCATGCAGCATCATCTAGTCGCAGGCTCCAATCCTTGCGGTTTGGGCATACGGTCTTCTCCAGAATGTTTTTGATCTCGCGATTGGAAACTTCAGCTTGGCCATTGGACTGCGGGTGGTATGCTGTAGCAACTCGATGGGTGACTCCATACTTTTTGAACAGCGCTTCTAAGGTTCGGTTGCAAAAGTGCGTGCCTTGGTCACTGATGATAGCTCGAGGAACACCAAAGCGTTGAAAAATCTGAGCTTTGAGGAATTTGGCAACGACCTTAGAATCATTGGTGGGGGTAGCTTTGACTTCGACCCACTTGGAAACGTAGTCGACGGCTAACAGAATGTAGGAGTGGCCGAAAGACCGTGGAAAGGGGCCCATGAAATCCATGCCCCAAACATCAAAGATCTCGCAAACCAAGATAGGAACTTGATGCATCTCGTTCCTTGAAGAAATATTACCAAGGCGTTGGCAACGATCACAATTCTTGCAAAAGAAGTAGGCGTCTTTGAAGATGGTTTCCCAGTAAAAACCACAGTCTAAGACCTTGCGGGCTGTTCTTCTTGGGCCAAAGTGGCCGCCACATGCGTGGGCATGACAGAAGCTCAAAATAGATGGAATCTCTTCCTCAGGAATACAATGGCGAATGACTTGATCGGCACAAGTTTTCCACAAGTAGGGCTCGTCCCAAATGAAATATTTGGCTTGGCTCTTCAACTTGTTCTTTCTAGCAGATTCAAAACCTTTGGGGAAAATTCCAGTCGTGAGAAAATTCACCAAGTCAGCGTACCAGGGTGCCCTTTCCGCAGCTGCAAGAAGGAGCTCATCTGGAAAATTGTCCGATATGGGCATACCGTCGGATGCAGTCAACAGTCTACTCAGATGGTCCGCGACATGATTCTCGGCTCCCTTCTTGTCTTTAATCTCCAAATCAAATTCTTGTAAGAGGAGAATCCAACGAATTAGGCATGGTTTAGACTCCTTCTTGGACAGGAGGTACTTGAGAGCAGCATGATCAGTGTAGACGACAACTTTGGATCCAACAATGTATGAACGAAATTTCTCACAAGCGAAAACCACGGCAAGAAGCTCTTTTTCTGTAGTTGTGTAGTTGCATTGAGCCGGGTTGAGAGTTTTTGAAGCATAGTAAATAACATGACTGTGCTTCTTAATCTTTTGTCCAAGGACAGCGCCAATAGCATAGTCACTTGCGTCGCACATGAGCTCAAATGGGAGTCCCCACTGTGGTGGCTGAATGATCGGGGCTGAGGTTAGCTTCTCCTTCAACAAATCAAAAGCTTCTTTACACTTGTCATCAAAGATAAAAGGGGCGTCCTTTTGCAGCAACTTAGTCATGGGTTGAGCTATCTTGGAAAAATCTTGAATCAAGCGGCGGTAGAAGCCGGCATGGCCTAAGAAGGCTCGAATTTCTTTCTCATTGGAGGGGTACGGCAGCTTTGTGATCAAGTCGATCTTTGCTCAATCCACTTCTATTCCCTTCGCAGATATGACATGCCCGAGCACAATTCCTTGTTGTACCATGAAATGGCACTTCTCGAAGTTCAAAACCAAATCGGTCTCAACACACCTTTGAAGGACTTTGTCTAAATGCTCCATACATTGCTCAAAAGAGTCGCCATGAACTGTAAAGTCATCCATAAAAATTTCGATGCAGCTCTCTATCAAGTCGGAAAAGATACTCATCATGCATCGTTGAAAGGTGCCCGGGGCGTTGCATAAACCAAAGGGCATCTTGCGGCAAGCAAAGGTCCCAAAGGGACAAGTGAAAGTCGTCTTTTCTTGGTCCTCTTGAGTTACAAAAATCTGGAAGTATCCGGAGTAGCCATCGAGAAAGCAGAAATAAGATTTCCCAGCTAATCTTTCGAGCATCTCATCAATAAAAGGCAACGGGAAGTGATCCTTGCGTGTGGCATCATTCAATTTCCTGAAATCAATGCACATTCGCCACCCTGTTTGCAACCTCATTGGTATCAATTCGTTGCTCTCATTCTTCACGAGCTGGAATCCAGATTTCTTTGGAACTACATGTACAGGACTAACCCAAACACTGTCAGAGATTGGGTAAATGATTCCCAATTGGAGCAACTTCAGAATCTCTTTCAACACCACTTCTTTCATTACTGGGTTCAACTTTCTCTGAGGATCCCGGGATGGTTTATGATTCTCTTCCAGAAATATGCGGTGCATGCAGATGTCGGGGCTGATCCCCTTGATGTCGGCGAGAGTCCAGCCGATAGCCCCTCTGTGCTTCTTCAAAAGAGTAACAAGTTATGTTTTCTGGGCTGCGGTAAGGTCTTTACTCACGATGACAGGAAGAGTATCTGCTTCGCCCAGGTAGGCGTACTTCAGGTGCTCGGGAAAAACCTTTAACTCCAGAGTCGGGGCCTTCATATGAGATGGAAGAATGGGTTCCGTGATCGGCGGCAAGGGCAAACGGCCGGCCGCATTTCTGACAGGAAATTCATTGGCAGCGTATAACTGGTGTATGAGTTCCCGGATCTCTTTTTCCTCCTCTGAATCTGCAATGTGGTCGGGTATCCCTCCATAAAGTACCTGCTCTAAACTATCATCCCTGAAATTGCACTCAACAAAACCATCAGTAATGGAATCGATAATATCTACCATAAAAAGAGCCTCGGGGTCTTCTACATGCTTCATGGCTTCGAATATATTAAATGTGACAACATCCCCATCAAATTCGAAACTCATCATTCCTTTATCTACATCAATCTTTGTGTGGGCAGTTTTCATAAATGGGCGGCCCAGCAAAATTAAAGATCTATGTGCAGACAATGTATCATCCATGTCAACGATGTAGAAATGAACAGGAAAAATCAATTCATTCACCTTAACTAAAACATCCTCGACTACACCTCTAGGGTATGCATTGGACCTATCAGCTAATTGAATGATAACTCGAGTATCTTTCATCGGACCTAGCTGTAACTCTTTGTAAACAGAGAAAGGCATAACATTAATGGATGCTCCTAAGTCTAACATGACTTTTTCTACCTTTTTGCTCCCAATGATGCAAGGGATAGTGAACATACCTGGATCTCGACACTTTTGAGGCAACTTCCGCTGAATTATGGCTGAGACATTTTCTCCTACCTTGATTTTTGCATCCCTTCCATACCGTATTTTCTTGGCACATAGCTCCTTCAAGAATTTTGCGTATCGAGGGACTTGCTTGATAGCATCGATCAGAGGTAGGTTGATCTCGACTTTCTTGAAAAGGTCAAAGATCTCTTTCTCATCTTCCTCTTTCTTGTGCCGTGCTAACCTAGAAGGAAAAGGAGCTGCATTAATAGGGTGAGGAGGTTTAGACAAAATCTGTACCTCATTAGGAGCAATCTGTGTGGCAGGCTGTGTGCCCTTATCGTTGGGTCTGTCGTCAGCTTCTGCGGTTTGCCCACTCAGCGTGTGGTTGTGTTGCTTCTGTTTCTCATCCTCTATTAATTCTTTCCCACTCCGAAGAGTCACAGCACTGACATTTCCTCTTGGATTCTGCTCGGCTTGAGATGGTAATTTTCCGGTGTGCCCTTGCAGCTTGTTCAATTGGGTGGCAAGCTGAGTGATCTGTGTGCCCATTCTGCCTAAAGCGGCTTGCGTCTCTTGCTGGAAGGCCTTTTAGCTCTGCGCTAGGCTACTCACGAGGTTCGTGCTTTGCTCCAGACTCTTCATGATCTCACTCATAGATGGTGTGGATCGATCTGCATGGGCATACGGCTCACCCTTTGGGGGTCTCGGTGGCAAGTCTCCTGCAGTGGACGGATCGCCAGGCTGTCTCTAATGAAAATTGGGATGATCTCGCCAACCGGGGTTGTAGGAATTGGAATAAGGATCATTATTTCGCTTTATCCTGAAATTGTCTCCTCGCTGGGCATCAAAATTAATTCCTCTGAGAGCATCTTGCTGTGCATCGCCTGATCCGTAACAAGCTTGTTCAGTAGGGGGCTCATGTAAATTGGGACACTCGTCAGTGAAATGCCCATGCTCAGAACAAACTCCGCAGCGGTTTGGCCTTGTGTGTGCCACGGCCAAGCCTCGGACTAGAGAGGTAAGAGCATCTATCTTCTCATTCACTTCTGACCCTCCAGCTCGGTCGATTGCCCTTACAGGTCGATGCCTGCTGTCATCTTCTTCTTCTTCATATTGCTGTCCTCCAGAAGCCATGTCGAATATGAGCTGTTTAGCCTCACCGAGGGTTTTGTTGGTAAGAGATCCCCCGCTGGCAGCATCGACGATTTTCCTATCAAAAGAAGACATGCCCCGGTAAAAGTAATTTTTCAGAAGCTGATAATCAGTGAATCCATGGTCCGGGCATTTGCGGCAGAGTTGTTGAAATCTTTCCCAGTATTCGGCCAGGCTTTCATTCGGTTTTTGTTTGATGCTGCTGATAGCCATTCTCAGATTTGCAGCTCGAGTCTCAGGAAATAACTTTCTCAGGAATTGTCCTTCTAATTCCACCCATGTGGTGATCGACTCTGGCGGCAAATCAAATAACCAATCTCGTGCTTTTCCCTGCAAAGTGTGAGAAAAAGTGAGTAACCTTAGGTTATTAGCAGTAAAACCAGTAGGTCGCAAAGTTGAGCACACGAGATCAAATTCAGACAAATGTTTGTGTGCACTTTCTCCTGGTAAATCACCAAACTTCGGTAACACTTGGATGAATGCAGGTCGAATCTCTGCATTGTTGGCAATCGGGGGCAGCACAATACATATGGGTCTGTTACTCCGAAGATGACCGATTTTCCGTATGAGAGGCTCATGATCAGGTCCATGATTAACCACATTGGCGTGGATGAGAGCTCTTCCTGCGGCAAGGTCTTGCGGGTTTGGTGGATCTTCATTATTAGCCATGTCGAGGTGTTGATCAGCTTCGAGCGTCTTTGTAGACTCCTTAGTATTCTTCCTCAACCGGTGTAACGTTCTTTCTGGCTCTGGATCGAACACTAAATCTTTATCTGCAGAGGAACGGGTCATAGACCAGAAAAATTAAAAATGAAAACAAAGTAAATAACAAACTGAAAATTTCGAGTAAGCACTGCTTTAAACCGATCCCCGGCAATGGCGCCAAAATTTGGTGCGTCGTTTTTCACCAAAAATAAATGTTCCGACTTTCGTTGGCAAGCCCACACTGCAGAGTACAATGGCGAGCAGGATCGTCTCCCAAAGGACTGGCGAGAACTACTCCTGACTTTCAGTCTGTGTGCCCAAACTTCCAGAAACGTGTTTTGTGTGAATTATGTAACAAAATAAATCGAAGAATTTAAATAACCAACTAACAAAAATACGTGTGCAAATGAACTGAATTAAATCAATGATAAAAAGGGTATTCCGGATCCAACGAACTCCACTCCACTTATAACACCGATCACAGATGCAAGAATTAATTAATCAAACCATGCAAATCAGTTATAGTCACCGAAGACGCTTCTGACATGACCTAATCTTTCCATACTGTTTCGATAATTAAGAAGACGCTTCATTAATTATTTCCCTAATCGACTGACAACTGTAAGAGACGCTCTATGAGTTTAATGAGCCGACAGCAATGAGCGCAAGAAAGACCCGATTCTTAACTTACAGACTCTGACGCAGGACTGTAAAATTAACTCTATTATTCCCCTAGTTATTTGAGCAACCGTTTTACCACTTATTAAACCTAAACCACGATTACGTATGGACGATTTAAATTGGCTAGTAATTAATCACAACCTACCAAATATTTGCAACTACTCGATAGACTTAGAATAATTACGACCCGAAATCCAAGAATAACAGATACATGCATCAATTAATTATGAACAAACAATTAGATCTCACAGTTATATAAGCAGAGCTTCATCGTTGTCACCAGAATAGGAGTGAATTAGCTACTTTGCATGCTGGAATCGATCAACCAAAAGTTGTATAATCGTGCTATGATGATATCGAAGAGAAGAGAAAATAAAAACTGAATTGAAACTGGTTGCTGCTGCGTTTCTCGCGTTTCTAGCGTGCGTGTTCTTAGAAAATAAACTAGATACCTAATATATATTTTACAATCCATAAAAGATAGGGTTCTAGTAGGAAATAAAATCCTAGTCTAAATAATTATGGTAACTCCCATGCATAAGTCTTCAAAAGGCGGTGGAGAAGGGCTTTTCCGCGTCCAGGTTAATTCGTGGGCCGAGAATTAGTTCAGCAAGCCCAAAAACGTGTTCTGGACTAGGCCTCCAGAACCTTGCTTCAATCATCCAGCTGCATGCCCTTGCAGCTTGCCCTGCTCGAACTGCTTCCTTTTCTTCACTTGTATCTTTTCATACCAAAACCTGCCTCTTTTCTCCACTTTTACACCACATCCCTACACAACTCAACAACACATCATATATCCAAAATACACAACTAGAGGATAAATAATAAGGAGAAAAGGCACCAAAAAACCGTGATAATAACAAGTAGAATACGTCCTATCATTCGTGAAGAAGACAGGGTCGTCAGAAGAAAGACGAGCATAGATTCCCTTTTTAGAATTGCTTCCGAGCGTTCGATTGACCTCAGAATGGAAATCCGTGAACGCCAACGGAATTCTTGAGTCATTTCCCATAAGAGGGGCCTGACAAAACTAGACTCGGATCAACGAAGAGGATTTCATAAATTTCTCGAAACACGAACGCACGCCAAAGTTACTATTCATTCACCTCTTAAATGCGTTTTTCATCACCGGGAACTCAAATGACTTCAGAATTAAAATCTGAAAATACCGGCATACTCCTTGAGTTAAAACCTTTCTAACGAGACTACAAATGGCCATAAAAGAATTGAGATCACATTTTCCAAAAATACGATTTTTACGAAAAATTGACCCTTAAAGTCGTGACTTACATCCGACCTCAAGTCACTTTATTTAAATTTCTTCCTTAACTAATTAATTAACATTAACAATTCTCTAAACTTTATCCAAAAATATGGGGTGTTACATCTTACTCCCCTTAAAGAAAATTTCATCCCGAAATTTACTAACCATGATAATCGATATCAGGGTACTTCTTGAGCAGCTCGGATTCAAGCTCCCAGGTTGCCTCATTTGAACCATGATGGTTCCAGATTACTTTCACGAGATTGATCTCCTTGTTTCTTAACTTATGGATCTTTCGATCCACAATGACCTGGGGCTTTTCTTCATAGGTAAAGTCCTCATTCAGGACTATTTCTTCTTTGTTAATCACGTGCTTTGGATCAAACACGTACTTTCTCAATATTGATTCATGAAAGACGTCATGAACGTCACTCAGGTTGGGTGGTAAGGCTAACCTATAAGCTACTTCATTCACCTTCTCTAAAATCTCAAAAGGTCCAATAAATCTGGGCCTTAACTTGCTTCGTTTGCCAAAACGAACTACTCCTCTTGATGAAGACACCTTCAAGAACACTTTATCTCCAACGTTGAAACTGAGCTCCATTCTTTTCTCATCCGCATAAGCCTTCTGTCTATCTTGAGCCTCCTTGATTCATTGATGAATAAGCTCGATCTTCTGGACAGCTTCCTAGACCATTTCAGGCCCAAGTATCCTTCTCTCTCCAACTTCATCCCAATACAAGGGCAATCTATACTTCCTTCCGTACAGGGCTTCATAAGGGGCCATGCCGATCGATGACTGGTAGCTGTTGTTATACGCAAACTCTACCAAAGGCAGTAATTCCTCCCAACTGCTTCCTTGATCGATGACTACTCCTCTAAGCATGTCTTCTAGAATCTGGATAGTCCTTTCGGACTGGCTATCCATTTGAGGATGAAATGCTGTGCTGAAATTGAGTTTTGATCCCATTACTTCTTGTAAGCTCCTCTAGAATCTTGATGTAAATCTCGTATCACGATCCGATGTAATCGAGACCGGCACTCCGTGCAAACGCACAACTTCCTTAACATACAGCTGGGCTAATTGATCCAGCCCATCCGTCATTTTAACAGCAACAAAATGTGCCGATTTAGATAATCGATCAACGATTACCCAAATAGCGGTATTCCCCCGCTTAGACTTTGGCAAACCTATAACAAAGTCCATAATGATATGAGCCCACTTCCATTCAGGAATTTCTAAGGGTTGGAGCAAACCAGAAGGTTTTTGATGTAAAGATTTTACTTGCTGACAGTTCAAACACCTTTCCACGAAGGCGGCTATCTCTCTCTTCATGTTCCTTTTGAGGTCTTGGTATATATTAGTGCTTCCGGGATATGCTGTATATGGCGTGTCATGTGCTTCGCACATGATTTCTTCCTTTAGTTCTTCATTGCTTGGCACACAAAGCCTTCTTTTGAATAAGAGCGCGTTATCGGCGGCTTCCATGAAATCTTGTGAGCTATCAGATCGTGCTTCTAGTCTTTTCTTTTCGAGAAACTCGTCTCCTCTCTGGGCTTCAATTATCTTTTGCCTTAGGTTGGACTGAGCAACTATCGTGGCAACTTGAGCTTGAATGGTCTCGGGTGGTGTTAGCACCTCGATCCTTAACTTCTCGAACTCCTTGTGAAGATTTTCTTGGACTGAAATGAGTCCTAACTCTGCCCTCTCTTTCCTACTTAGGGCATCTGCTACCACATTCGCCTTGCCTGGGTGGTAGTGAATCGTGCAGTCATAATCCTTTACAAGTTCTAGCCATCTTCTCTGCCTCATGTTAAGATCCTTTTGCTCGAAGAAGTACTTCAAGCTCTTGTGATCTGAGAAGATCTCACACTTAGCTTCGTAGAGATAGTGCCTCCAGATCTTCAGCGCATGAACGACTACTGCTAGCTCTAAGTCATGCGTAGGGTAGTTCTGCTCATGATTCTTAAGCTGTCTCGAAGCATAAGCAATCACCTTTCCTCTCTGCATTAGCACTCATCCTAATCCTTTCTTCGACGCATCTGCGTAAACCACAAAATCTTCATTCCCTTCCGGAATGGCCATCACTGGGGCCGTGGTTAGCATCTTCTTCAAAGTTTGGAAACTTTCCTCGCACTCAGGCGTCCACTTGAACTTGGAGTCTTTCTTTAACAGTCGCGTCATTGGCTTAGATATGGTAGAAATCCTTCGATGAATCGACGATAATATCCGCGAGTCCTAGAAAACTTCTTATCTCGTTCACATTCCTTGGAGACTTCAAGTTGCTTACAGCTTCAATCTTAGCTGGATCCACCTTGATTTCTTCTACTGAAACTATATGACCTAAAAACATAACTTCCTTGAGCCAAAACTCACACTTGCTGAACTTAGCATAAAACCTTTCTCTTCTTAACGTCTCTAGCACCACTCTGAGATGCTCTTGATGCTCCTCTTCACCCTTGGAATAGATGAGAATATCATCTATAAAAACTAGAACAAACTTATCTGGATACGGATGAAAAACCCGGTTTATTAAATCCATGAACACCGCTGGGGCGTTGGTCAATCCGAATGGCATTACCACAAACTCGTAATGTCCATAGCGAGTTCTAAAAGCAGTCTTAGGGATATCCTCCTTTTGGATCTTCAACTGATGATACCTAGATCTTAAGTCTATCTTGGAGAGGACACTTGCTCCCTTAAGCTGATCAAATAGATCGTCTATTCTTTGGAGAGGGTATCGATTCTTAATGGTCAGCCTATTAAACTCTCTATAGTCGATGCACATTCTCAATGTACCATTCTTCTTCTTTACGAACAAGATTGGAGCTCCCCAAGGTGACACACTAGGTTGGATAAAACCTAGGTCTAATTACTCTTGCAGTTGAACCTTGAGTTCTTGCAACTCCTTAGGCGCCATTCTGTAGGGGGCTTTCGAAACTGGGACGGCTCCTGGTTCCAACTTGATGGCAAACTCTACCTGCCTGTCTGGAGACAGTCCTAGCAGCTCCTTTAGAAATACATCGGGGTATTCTCTTACAACTGGAACATCTTCGATTGAAAGCTCTCCTTCCTCTTTCCTTATTAGGTTAACTAAAAATGCTTGGCAACTATTCTTCCTCATCATCTTGGTGGCCTTCAGGGCGGATATCACTGGGACTTGGGTTCCGAGCCTAGATCCGTAGATCTTCACCTCGGGTTTTCCGGGTGGTCGAAACACTACTTCCATCTCAGGACAGCTTATGGAGGCATAAGCTGAGGCTAACTAATCCATTGCTAGGATTATATCGAAGTCCTGAATCTTTATTACATAAAGATTTGACTTAAAGGTTTCCCCTTCTATGTTCAATTCTAGGTTAGAGCAGACCTTCCTAGACATCATTCTCTTTTCAGAGGGAATACTTATCTCAAGAGCATTCTCAGCATTCTCGGGTTTTATCTTCAGTTTCTTATAAACAGACTCAACAATAAATGAATGCGATGCTCCAGTATCGAAGAGAGCTAAAATTGGCATCTCGAGGAGAGTAATCATACCTGCCAGATTACCTAGGGCCTTAGCAGCTTGCTGCTGATTGAGAGCATAAGTACGGACTGGCTGAGGCGGCCTTTGTCCTGGATTAGACCTTTGATCTCGTCCTTGGTTCTGTCTTGGATTCATTCTCGGCCTTTGACCCTGAGGTTCTCCTTGCTACAGCCTTGGTTGATTTCCAGAAAATTGCTGAAGCGGCTGCGGGTACCGGGATTGTTGTGGTGTTTGGGATCGTCTGTTGTTTCCTTTCAGACACTCCCTCTTGAAGTGCCCTTCTTCACCACAGTTGTAGCACCCAGTTTGATTTGCTCGGCAGACTCCAAGATGCATCCTTCCGCACTTTTGACACGGCTTAAGGCTAGGGGTGTTGTCAGGTTGACTGCGAGGCACTCCTGATTCTCGGCTTTGCCAGTGGGGTTTCTTTCCTCTGTCATCTCTTCTTCTTCCTTCCTACTTTTTCTTTCCCTTTGGATCATTAGCTAACTGAGGGGGTTGAACTTTCTCTCGAGGGAGAATGGCTTCTATGCTTAAGGCTTTGGCTAAGGTTCGAGCATAAGACATGTCTTCTTGCCCAGCGAGGGCTATGCCAATCTCTGATCTAAGTCCTTTCTTGAACTTGCGTGCTTTCTTCCCGTCCATTTCCACTAGATGTGGAGTATGCCTTGAGAATTGATTGAACTCCCGGGCGTATTCCGACACTGTCTTATTTCCTTGCTTTAGGTTCCAGAACTCCATCTTCTTTGCCTCTCAATAACAATCCGGGATATACTTCTGATATAAGTCGTGCTTGAAATCTTCCCAACTATAGTCCTCCCATTGCTCTGGGGTTATGGTCCTTCGAACGGACTCCCACCAGTAGTCTACATCGTCCGTCAACATAAAAAGAGTGCAACTTAACTTCTCTTCCTCTGAACAAGCTATGAAATCGAAAATGCATTCTAAGGAGCGAACCCATTTCTCGGCATCCATTGGGTCTCCTAAACCATTAAATGATGGAGGGTTGTGTTTGAGAAACACACTTTTGGCTCTTGGACCGGGGTTTGGGACTTGCTCGGGTTCATTCTCATCTTCGTTCTCAGCTTGACGTCTTCGAGGCGGCATCCTAAAGAACTAGATATTAGCGACGCTTGATTGAATTCGCACAAATCAAGGATGCCTTTCGATAAGGTCTTTAATTTATGCAAGATAAATCCAACAAGGCGGAAATTTAAATGTCATCCAAGCATGATGGGGAAAATTGCCTCATTAGGCATCAATATCATAGAATAAGTTACGGGTTACAAACGGAATAGGGCAGTCTTTTGGAAAATTCACTGCCACTATTAGAGTCTAGAAAATTAATGAATATATTACATATTAGGATCTTGGTTAAATCAGATTAAACGGACATCAGATAAACAGATAGATCAGGCAGACGGATCAGACAACTAGGTGTTCTAACAGCAACACCTCCTACTCTCCCTACTAACGCTTAATCATAAACCGGGCCCTTCCCCTTCTCCTTGCATGGCGATCCCACTTCCTTTTCACCCTCCTTCGGGTCCTCTTCTTCTTCTTCCTCATCTTCAACTTCAACTGTCTCTGGGACACTGAACTTGAACGTCCTCATGCGGATGCTCCTTTCGGGATACTGATGGGGCATACACTGTCCCAGACCCTGAGAAGCGGACGCAGGGGTCCACTGGTTCACTTGAGGAGTACAGGAAAATAGGGACTCGGTGTGATTCATGATCCGGACATTTGAGGGTCCCGCTCCTGAGGTTCCTTCGTTGTGAGGGCGTGGCGCTTGAAATCCAGGGGGACTGTTGAGAGTCGCCCTTTGCAGTTCTAACTCTACCACGAGGGAGGGGTTTTGCTCGTCTGCTTGCTGCTCAGCTAAGGCGTGCACGTGGCCATACTCCGACACCCAACGAGCCATCAAGGCTGATGAGAACTCCGTCAGATTCCCGATCTCGGCGTACGTCTCGGGATCACGGGTGATCGTGCTTTGTAGGATACGGTACATCGTAGGCCTCCAAGCAGGTGGCGCGTGCTCACACATGCGGATGCATGTTTCCAAGTCGGATACGCTTCTGGGCTCTCCTCCATAGCCGTTCGCCCTGTCATACCCCAATTTTTCATAAAATAAATGATACATTAAATAATAAAATGAAATAAAATATCACATTATTAAATATCATAAAATGATTATTTAGAGTCTTTCAGCAGAAAATATTAAAATAAATATTTATTTTCTTGACAACCATCATCTCGTCACGCGCATCCATCGCCCGGCATCAACCTGAAATGAATAATAGTTTTGGGGTGAGTACTATTAACTCAGTGGTGACGGTATTTATCCAAATTATACAAATATAGCAATTTAAACTGTAGGTAGCCCCAGGCTAAATTCGGGACATATGCAGCTCGTCAGCCAATAATAATTGTTTAACCCGTAGGTTAATAACTATGAACCTGCATAAAAGCATAATAAGGATAAATACAAAATGTGCGTCACATTTATTCCCCATCTTGACTTGAATTTCAACTTGGAAAAATAGTACGGTTAGTTAAATCCACGCGCCGCCTAAAAATATAAATGATTGATTATTAATAAATACTAAATAATAATAATTAAAATAATAATAGAATAATAATAATATGAATATGCATGACCCAAAGCCCAATTCCAATACTCTTCTCTCGGCCCACTTGATTTAATCTACTCTAGGTAGCCCATTTAACCAATTTTATTATATTAACCCCATTACCACAATTCCCTAATTCATTTTGTGTCCAACTCACGGCATCAACAACAATCAACCAAAATGAATCTCTCTCTTCCCTCAATTCTCTCTCTCTATCTCTGCAGAATCTCGACAGGAACATAGAAATAAAAGTAAATTCCCTCTCTTCCCTATTTCTGCAATACGACTAACAGACCGCCATTAACAAGAACAGAACTCACTTCTTCTCTTCTTATCTCTCTCTCGGCAAAATCACAGCCCCCCATGGAAGACAGCCTCTGCAATTATTTCTCTAATACGTCAACGCTCTCCCGACACCGCCAAGAACCACCATCGCCGCCAACTATTTCTCACTCAACTGCCCCAATGAAGATGCAAAAAGTAAGAATGTGAATATACCTCAAAGAAATGAAAACTTTACTGCTCTAGAGATATTTAGAAAGAAGATCTATTGATTTTTGGTGTGTTTCGAATGAGAGATTCAGACCCCTTTTATAGCAAGAAAATGGGAAATGCAAAGGTCGAGTTTTAAATTCCGTGATTAATTCACACAATCATGGAGGTAGTGGAGAGACGTGAATTTAAATTTGCAACATAAATTCTGAAACGAAAGAAACCGTTCATTGCCGCCGCTCACAGGTCACATGAAGAAGACAACATTTTCTGTTGGGCTGAGGTATCGGCTAAAGAAAACAAATATTACATTGGGCCTGAATTAAGTTGGCAATTGGTTTGGACAAAAATCAATAATCTTTAGCTCAAAATGAAAGTAACTTTTTGGGTAAGAATGTGAATATAGAGCTAAATATATTTATGAAAATGAATCAAACAAAAATAAAATAAAATAACAATATTTGTAAAATAATAATATTTCTAAAATAATAATAATTTTAATAATAATGACAAAATGATAACATTAATGATAACGAATATAATCTTAATAATAATATAAATTCAAAATGATATAGGCGCGACTTATAGGACGTAACCAAAATAATCATAACGTGCATTTTTGGAAAAATGCAGCAAATTTCATAAAAATTTTCGGGTCGCTACATTCTTCCCCTCTTAAAAAAAATTTCGCCCCCGAAATTCACTTACCTTGTCCCATGAACTGTGGATACTTAGCTATCACTTCATCATCTTTTTCCCAAGTGGCCTCTTCTTTGCCATGTCGACTCCATTGTACTTTGATCAACGTGATTTCCTTATTCCGTAATCCGTGAACCTTTCTATCCAACACTGCCACTGGATATTCCTCGTAAGATAAATCTTTCCTTAAATCCAGATTATTGTGATTCACGACATTACTTGGGTTATGCATGTACATTCTTAGCGTCGAAATATGGAAAACATCATGCACTGCTGTGAAACTCGGTGGCAGAGCAAGCCTATAAGCCAATTCTCCAACTCTTTCCAAAATTTCAAATGGCCCAATATAGCGGGGCCTCAACTTTCCCTTTATCCCAAAACGAACAACTCCTTTCATCGGGGCTATTTTGACAAACACCTTGTCACCCACGTTGTAATGTATATCCCTTCTCTTCAAATCGGCATATGACTTTTGCCTATCTTGAGCAACCTTGATACGTTCACGTATCTTAATAATAACAGCAACCGTTCTTTCTATAATCTCGGGACCTAGAATCCTTTTCTCTCCCACTTCATCCCAATGTAACGGTGATCGGCACTTTCTCCCATACAAGGCTTCATAAGGAGTCTGGAAACTATTGTTGTAAGCAAACTCCACCAAGGATAAATGATTTTCCCAATTATCTCCAAAATCCATTACACACACCCGCAACATATCCTCCAACACCTGGATAGTCCGTTCCGACTGTCCGTGAGTTTGCAGGTGATAAGCCGTGCTGAATCTTAATTTTGTTCCCATAGCACCCTGTAGACTCCTCTAAAACTTAGATGTAAATCTTGGGTCACGATCAGACACAATAGAAACAGGCACCCCATGCAATCCTACTATTTCATCCACATACAACTGTGCAAGCCTATCCATACTGTGTGTCATTTTCACTGGCAGAAAATGAGCTGACTTAGTGAGTCGATCCACAATCACCCAAATTGCATGATTGCCTTTCACGGTCCCTGGCAATCCCGTCACGAAGTCCATCGAAATATTTTCCCACTTCCATTCTGGAATTTCAAGTGGATTCAATAGACCAGTTGGCCGTTGATGTTCCGCCTTCACCAATTGACACGTCATACATCTTCCGACAAAATCTCCAATTGACCTCTTCATATTTCTCTACCAGAAATATTTCTTCAGATCTTGGTACATTTTTATACCTCCTGGATGAACAGAGTAACGAGTGCTATGAGCTTCTTCCAAGATCTCTTTCCTTAGCTCATCATCCTTCGGCACACACAATCGTCCTTCATAGGTGAGTGCTCTATCTGCAGCTATAATAAAATTCCTGACCTCGCCTTTCAAAACTCTTTCCTTGATCTTACACAAGAATTGATCATCTTTTTGTGCATCTCGTATTTTATCTTTCAACAAAGGTTGGACTGTTAGTGCCGCAAAAATTAATGTAGTGTCACATGTTGTGGGGACCACCTCTATTCCCAATTTTGAAAACTCTTGAGTTAACCGCATCATGTGCATTGCTGTCAGGCTGCCTTTTCTGCTTAGAGCATCTGCTACCACATTGGCTTTCCCCGGATGATAATGGATAGTGCAATCATAATCCTTGACAAGTTCCAGCCACCTCCTCTGCCTCATGTTCAGCTCCTTCTGGGTAAACAAATACTTGAGGCTCTTGTGATCAGAGTAAATCTCACACTTTGCTCCATACAAGTAGTGACGCCATATCTTCAAAGCATGCACCACAGCTGCAAGTTCCAAGTCATGCGTCGGATAATTCCGTTCATGCACCTTTAACTGCCTTGATGCATATGCGATAACTTTTCCATGCTGCATTAACACATATCCCAGTCCTTGCTTGGATGCATCACTGTATATAACAAAGCCCTCCGTGCCATCTGGAACAGTCAACACAGGTGCAGTTGTGAGTCGTAGCTTCAGCCCCTGGAAACTTTCTTCGCATTTCTCATTCCACTCAAATTTTGCTTCTTTTCTGGTCAACTGCATCAAAGGGCCTGCTATCTTCGAAAATCCTTCAATGAATTGCCTGTAATAGCCCGCCAAACCCAGAAAACTGCGAATCTCTCCTGTATTTCTCGACGTGCTCTAATTTTTCACCGTCTCCACTTTTGCTGGATCCACTTCAATCCCTTCTGATGTCACCACATGACCGAGAAATCCAACCTAGTTGATCCAAAACTCACATTTCTTAAACTTCGCGTATAACTTCTCCTTCCGTAATATTTCCATCACAATCCGGAGATGCTCTTCGTGCTGGCTTCGATCTTTTGAGTAAATTAGAATATCATCTATGAATACAATGACAAACTGATCTACGTACTGGTGAAAAACTCGGTGCATCATATCCATAAACACTGCTGGCACATTGGACAACCCAAAAGGCATTACTGTGAACTCATAATGCCCATATCTTGTTCGAAAAGCTGTCTTCAAAATATCACATTCTTTGACTCTTAGCTGATGATATCCCGATCTCAAATCGATCTTTGAGAATACACCAGCTCCTTTCAACTGATCGAACAAATCATCAACTCTCGGCAACGGATACTTATTCTTTATAGTGAGTTTGTTGAGCTCACGATAATCAATGCACATCCTCATGGTGCTATCATTCTTCTTGATAAACAGTACTGGTGCACCCCAAGGTGAGACACTTGGTCGGATATAACCTTTGTCCAGCAATTCCTGTATTTGAACTTTTAACTCCTGCAGTTCGATCAGTACTATCCTGTAGGGGGCTTTGGACAATGGTGCTGCTCCAGGTACCAAATCAATGGTGAACTCCACTTGTCTCTTTGGCAAAAGGTCGGTTATGTCCTCTGGAAATACATCTGGATATTCTCCAACTACTGGTATATCGTCCAGCTTTGGTTCTGCCGACGTCGTGCTTACCACATTCACTAAGAATGCCTGACAGTCTCTCTTTTTCAACAGTTTGACCGCTTTCATTGCTGACACAATATGTGTGGCTGGCTTCACTTTACTTCCCCGAAAAGAGAACTTGTCTCCTCATTTTCCTTGGAACACCACCTCACGATCACGATATTTAATGACTGCATGGTTATGGCTCAACTAGTCCATGCTGAGAATCACATCAAAGTCTTACATTTCCAACACGAACAGATCTGCCTCCAAAATTCTTTCCTTTATCTCCATTTTGACTCCCATAGCTACACAACTGGTTTCCATCTTCTCACCCGACGGAATGCTTATCCTTAAAGGGTCAGTTCTTTCATGACATTTCACACCAGTCTTCTCATAAAATGTTTTAGATATAAAAGAATGCGAAGCGCCTGAATCGAAAAGTACTAAAGCAGGTACTTCAAGAACTGGTAGTATATATGACATGGTTCCGGGCTCCTTCTGTTTCTCCTCCTCGGCCATAGCAAAAGCACGTGCAGTTCCTCCTCTGGGGATGTTTCTTTCATTCTGCCAGGGACAGTTAAAGGCTCCGTGTCCAGGCTGGTAACAACGGTAACAAACATTCTTCCCGAAGAAGCAAGTTGGTTTGTGATGTTTCCCACATTGTGTGCATAGAGGCTTGACTGTTGATGGCGTGGCATTGTTTGTAGGTGGCTATCTGACATTGTTGTTTTCAACAGCTCTGGGTCTTTTATCAGGTTGGAAAGTTGTTCCCTTGTTGCGGTCATCCCAACGCCTTTTCACAGGAGCATTTGGCTGCTTAGATTTTGGGCCTTCCAAATTCAGGTGTGTAGCAACTGCCTGAGCTCGCTCCACTATTTCAGAAAATGTTGCTATTGTCCCTTGAGCTGCAAGAATCCCTCCAATCTCGATCTCAACCCAAACTCGAACCTCCAAACTTTCTTTTCCTCGGTGTCCACCAGATGTGGAGCATAGCGGGACAACTTGTTGAACTTCCTCTCATAGTCGAGGATGGTCATATTTTATTGTTCAAGATTCATCAATTCCGTCTCTTTCTGCTTGCGGTAAGCCCTTAGGAAAAACTTTCCCATCACCAATCCTTTGAAAGCATTCCACGTTAAGTTCCGACGACGTTCTAGCGTCATAAGCTGGACTTGGGCTTGCCACCAATGCCCTGCGTCCTCAGCTAACTAGAAGATGGCGCAGGATACTTTTTCGGCATCAGTGCACTCCAAATGTTCAAAGATGCGTTCCAACTCAAAGATCCACTCCTCTGTGACAAGTGGGCCTTTATTCCCTTTCAATCTGGGTGGCCCCATCTGGCGAAACTGGGAAACAATGAAACTCCCTCCACTTCGTTGGTGAGGCAGTACTTCTTTCAGTGCGTGAGCCAACTCTTGAGTAAGACTTGGTCTTTCATTTCTAATGTATCGCGAAGAGCTCTCTGAGTAGGTAGCCTCGCTGTCTGAATACGAACTGTGAGTTCTGGCCATAATCCTATTAACAAATCCATTAGTTGAGCTGAACGAAAATTGAGAAAGAAAAAAAAACAACTAATAACATTTATTTTATTATTCCAGAGTGAACATTTTTATTTGGGAGACATAGATTTTTTTTTAAACAAAACATCATAATCAATTAATAACTATGATTTCATCTTCCGGCACTTTGGCTACTCTACTTGGCCCAGCAACGTTATGCATCCCAACATCATTCGAGCCCACCTCTGAGCTTGCATCCTTCTCATCCTCGTAGTCTTTTCCATAAACCTTCTTCTGCCACCAGACCAAAAGATCTTTCAAGAATGCCTTCACATTGAAAACTCCTCCAGCTCCCACTTGGTAGTCAATGTATCTCTCAAAATACTTATCCCCCTTGTGCCTCATAAATGTTGGGAGTTTTTCCACAATGTCATAGGCTGCATCGACAGCCCTTCGGCCTCCCCTGGCCCTTTCCACTTTCTTCCAGAGTCTAAGTAACTTCCTCAGGTTCCACTCAGTTCCTCATGTTCCTTTCCATACGAAGGACTCCAATTCATTCCACCAGTACTCCTCTCGGGTCAACACCGGGGTCCTAACAGCGCGAGGCCTGGATTCAAACTTTCCCAATGGTCCTCTCTTCATCTATCACATAGTTCGAGATTATTTTTCAAGAAAACAATATTACATGCAATTTATTATGGCAAAAAAAAATATATAAACATTGTACCTCTTTCCGGTGCGAGGTGGTGGACGTGATGATGGTGTTTTAAATTGTTTTTTTAGCAAGTCTACAGAAACGTAGACCCGCTCTGATACCAAACTGTCACACCCCAATTTTTCATAAAATAAATGATAACATTAAATAATAAAATGAAATAAAATATCACTTTATTAAATATCATAAAATGATTATTCAGAGTCTTTCAGTGGAAAATATTAAAATAAATATTTATTTTCTTGACGACCATTATCTCGTCACGCGCATCCATCGCCCGGCATCAACCTGAAATGAATAATAGTTTTGGGGTGAGTACTATTAACTCAGTGGTGACGGTATTTATCCAAATTATACGAATATAGCAATTTAAACTGTAGGTAGCCCCAGGCTAAATTCGGGACATATGCAGCTCGTCAGCCAATAATAATTGTTTAACCCGTAGGTTAATAACTATGAACCTACATAAAAGCATAATAAAGATAAATACAAAATGTGCGTCATATTTATTCCCCACCTTGACTTGAATTTCAACTTGGAAAAATAGTACGGTTAGTTAAATCCACGTGCCGCCTAAAAATATAAATGATTGATTATTAATAAATACTAAATAATAATAATTAAAATAATAATAGAATAATAATAATATGAATGTACATGACCCAAGCCCAATTCCAATACTCTACTCTCGGCCCACTTGATTTAATCTACTCTAGGTAGCCCATTTAACCAATTTTATTATATTAACCCCACTACCACAATTCCCTAATTCATTTTGTCTCCAACTCACGACATCAACAACAATCAACCAAAATTAATCTCTCTCTTCCCTCAATTCTCTCTCTCTGTCTCTGCAGAATCTCGACAGGAACATAGAAATAAAAGTAAATTCCCTCTCTTCCCTATTTCTGCAATACGACTAACAGACCCCCATTAACAAGAACAGAACTCACTTCTTCTCTTCTTATCTCTCTCTCGGCAAAATCACAGCCCCCCATGGAAGACAACCTCTGCAATTATTTCTCTAATATATCAACGCTCTCCCGACACCGCCAAGAACCACCATCGCCGCCAACTATTTCTCACTCAACCGCCCTAATGAAGATGCAAAAAGTAAGAATGTGAATATACCTCAAAGAAATGAAAACTTTACTGCTCTAGAGATATTTAAAAAGAAGATATGTTGATTTTTGGTGTGTTTCGAATGAGAGATTCAGACCCCTTTTATAGCAAGAAAATGGGAAATGCAAAGGTCGAGTTTTAAATTCCACGATTAATTCACACAATCATGGAGGTAGTGGAGAGACGTGAATTTAAATTTGCAACATAAATTCTGAAACGGAAGAAATCGTTCATTGCCGCTGCTCACAGGTCACATGAAGAAGACAACATTTTCTGTTGGGCTGAGGTATCGGCTAAAGAAAACAAATATTACATTGGGCCTGAATTAAGTAGGCAATTGGTTTGGAAAAAAAATCAATAATCTTTAGCTCAAAATGAAAGTAACTTTTTGGGTAAGAATGTAAATATAGAGCTAAATATATTTATGAAAATGAATCAAACAAAAATAAAATAAAATAACAATATTTGTAAAATAATAATATTTGTAATATAATAATAATTTTAATAATAATGACAAAATGATAACATTAATGATGACGAATATAATCTTAATAATAATATAAATTCAAAATGATATAGGCGCAACTTATAGGACGTATCCAAAATAATCATAACATTCATTTTTGGAAAAACGTAGCAAATTTCATAAAAAGTTTTGGGTCACTACACGCCCAAGCCCACCTTTCAAGGTACCTCACCATATAGGACAACAACTGCTCGTTGCCATTCCAGGTTTTCCTTCTGAACCTCTCGACCCTTTCTTGCACAAGGCGAAAAAGAGGCAAGCTTTTCCTAGCTGTCAAACGACGCTTAACCATCTAGAAGAGAATAACTTAATCAGTCTAGATTATAAAAGGGAGACCTAATGTCCTCCTGAGATCATACTAGCGTCTAGATTTTATCTTTGCATGCATAGCTCCTTTTAAAAGCAGTTGACAATTTTTTTTATAAAAAATTTTTGGTGCCCAAAGCCTTTAAACATACATATTTACCTTTTCCTTGAGTCAAAAATTTTGAGAAATGAATTTAACCCTTTTTGGGATCGAAAAATCTTTTCACAAACTTTCCATCTTGGAAATCGTCTTACCTGAACACCTTTTACTTGGAATTTCATTCTCGCGGTTTTTCTCTTATCCATAAAACAGGTATGCTTGCTCAAATCTTTCCCTTTCCTGTATTCCAAAAATCATGAATCCAACATCCGAAAATTCTATACTATCATACCTTGATTTTTGGTTGAGGATACGAGGGTGATGGCGAGCTGTGGGTTGCTGCTTTAACTTATCACGAAGCAATTCATATGCACATAAACACTTAGCTTAACTTAAATAAAGAGACAGGTCTGCAGAGTTGCAAGCCTGCTCTGATACCATCTATAACAGCCAGGTCCCGAGATAGGGATTAACGAATGGGGACGGGGTGTTATTAAGGGATTAATGAATAAAGACAAGAGATTAACAACGAGAGTTTACGAATCAAGATATACTTTCGAAGAATAGATGATGATACTCGGATATACTTGATTTAAAATGGAAACATGCTGAAGCAGAATAAAACGGCTAACTAATCAGATACCAACAAGCATAGACCCATTCATGGGTCAAAGCGAATAAACAGATATCAATGTGAATAAGCCTCTTCATAGGCGAAAGGAAAATATACTAGAAAGGCGGAAATAAAACTTAATATGCATCTTATATATATAATCATGTTTGGGGAAATATTCATAGAGTCTTGATAATCATAATAGAACTTAAAAAGAATTAGAAAGAGTGTATCAGAGTATCAGAACACATAATGGGATTTCAAAAGAAACTTAGATAATAGCAAAACAATCTTGGCAGCCAACCCACATCCACAGCCACCAACATCCTCAGCATCTCAACCTGAAAATATTTGAAAAAGAGGGGGCATGAGCACTAATGTACTCAGTGGGTTTTGACAAAAACACTTTAATAACTTCAAGATATCCAATAATTAACTGACGGTATATGGAGAGCAAAACGCAAAAGCCCTCTCCATATCCGTAAAACCTTTTTCTTTTCTTTGTGCCCAACCTGGCTCAAACCTGATGTCAACTGCACCCTTAGGCATGCCATAGGATAGAAGAGGGGTTACCTCAAATATCCAAACGAGTTTGCAAGGGAATTAACCCAGCAATGACTCCCTTAAAAGTTCTGAGCTCAAATCCTGCTTAAGCTAAATGCTAAGTTCCTTCCTTCCTTAATCTTGCTAGCAAAACCAATCTTAGAGCAACGTCTAAGGGCTAATCCTTTAATATAGCATGATCTTGGCCTATAAGGGATTTAACGCTACTCTAACAAGACAATCCTTAATCTTTAACTATACGAGCTTTAATCAAAGCATAAACATTCAAATACGAAGAAGATGAATGTAAATAAATACGAATTGTAACTAAAGACAATTCTAAATATCTCATGCTAAGCATAAACAATACTTTAACATTCCTAGCATTTCTAAACATGCTATACATGCTTGAGAGCTCGATTATAACACAATATCTTCCTTTCCTTCCTTCCTTGTACAGTGATCAATCAGGCAGAGTAAAAGTGCTTTATTGGATACCTCATTTGCCCTATATGCTTCTAGAGCTTATAGCTCAAACTTTAGATGAGTATAGATTTACCCACCTCGATCACAGAGCAGAAGATGAGGCAACGAGTTGATAATCCTTCCTCGATTTCCCACGAGGCTCATTTCCTCCTACAAAAGTCGAATTATCGACTTAGCGGCCTACTTCAAAGATTTCTAACTATTAACATGAAATTAAATAATACCCATCTTAAATACCCTTAATTAGGACTTAAACATGGATAACACGACTTTACGACTTAATAAGGTTTCGAGTAGGATTTATTTGAAGAACATCACATCTTGATTTCTCAAGTTCTAGACGGAAAACAACTTGAAAAATTTACTCGAAATAAATTGGAAATAACTTGAATGTTTTTCTAAAATTAAACTTGGAAATAACTCGGAAATAACACGACTCAAAAAGCTCGAAAACAAGAAAAGAGGGTACCAAAGATAGCTGGAAAAATCAGTGTGAAACAACACGGGGGAGGGGGGCACCGCGGCACACACCGGTGTCGGCGGGCAGCCCACCGCCGCGGCGCAGGGGTGCGCCAGCGGGCTCCCCCCGCCGAGGCACCCCCTAGCGTCGGCGGGTGCTTGCTGGGCCGAGGGCGGTGTGGCGCGGCGGCGCACCCCTCCGCGGTGGGGCTCTCTCTTTTTCTCTCTCTTCCGTCCAGTTTTCGGGCAACTTTCATCTGGGTTCTTCAGTGTTTGTCGATTCCTTCGACGAACACGAAGAACACCAAGAACACTTTATAAAATTTTTAAAAAAAAAACATGCTTCGACAATTTAAATTAACATGAAACGACATGCTTTAACTTAAAAAGAAATTTTGCATTAAAACGGCATAAACACGATAATCCTCCTTAATATTTAGAATAACGACGAATCTTTAAATATAGCTTGAACGGAATTTAAACGGAATAACAAGACTAAATACATGAAATAATGATGAGGATTATAACGACATGAATAAAGTGAGCAGTATAACGTAAGTGTTATTAACTTGGAACTTTAATAAGAATCGAAATACAACTTAGACGGAAGGTAAATGAGCAATAATGAAGAACACGAAGAACATGAAGAACGAAAAGTAAATGTGAAATTAAAAGACGGAAAAAAAATGGAATCGAGACCGACGAACAAGAATGGACGGGGTTAGGTGCGTCGAAGGAAGGTGGCTAGCTCGGCGTCTCGTTGAGTCGCAATAGCGGCAGAGCCGCCTGCTACGACCCAACGGTGCCCCTAACACATTCCCTCACCGCATCCCTTCCACGCCACTCCGCTCGTCGTCTTGCAGAACACTCACGAAGAACGCTTTTTACTTCGACAGAACTTTCTCGGCTCTCACGAGCCTTCCCACTCTCTTGGAAGTGAAAGGATGGAAATGAATGAGAAAATAATGGTGAGGGGTGGCCCTCTTATTTATAGGAGAAGCTTTAGCTTCCCTTGGAAGCCATTGCAGTGCGGAAATACTGCAGAAGTTACCCCGGGTTCGGTTAAAAGCTGCTTTATTCGATGTCGAGGTCTAAATGACCTCAGACATGAAATCTAAAAATATCGGGAGACTCGTTGGCTTGAATACTAGTGAACCAACTTGATTCGTGAAGAAGACAGGGTCGTTAGAAGAAAAACGAGCAAAGATTCCCTTTTTGGAATTACTTTTTACTATTCACTCAGACTGACAGATTTTGCTCCCAAGCGTTCGATTGACCTCAGAATGGAAATCCGTGAACGCCAACGGAATCCTTGAGTCATTTCCCATAAGAGGGGCCTGACAGAACTAGACTCGGATCAACGAGGAGGATTTCGTAAATTTCTCGAAACACGAACGCACGCCAAAGTTACTATTCATTCACCTCTTAAATGTGTTTTTCATCACCGGGAACTCAAATGACTTCAGAATTAAAATCCGAAAATATTGACATACTCCTTGAGTTAAAACCTTTCTAACGAGACCACGAATGGCCATAAAAAAATTGAGATCACATTTTTCGAAAATACAATTTTTACGAAAAACTGACCCTTAAAGTCGTGACTGGCATCCGACCTCAATTCACTTTATTTAAATTTCTTCCTTAACTAATTAAATAACATTAACAATTCTCTAAACTTTATCCAAAAATCTGGGGTGTTACAGTTAGCCTCGGCAGAAGGGGTTTCTTTAGGGTCATCTCTGAGCTACAGCTTTCTTTTGACACCGCGTGAGCGGGAAGGGGGAACTCCTTGATCGACAGATGGAACAGACTCTGAGACTGAAGGGGAAGTCTCATCATCATCAACAACTTCAATGTCAGCAGCAGCATCAACTATTGCCTCTTCAGACTGGGCAACAGGGTTCAAAACTACAGTAGGAGAAGCATCTCCTAAAGGAACCTGAATAGTGACTACCGGCGAGTCACAAGAAGGAGCAAGAACGAAAGATAAAGGAACTGGATCAATAACAAGCCTCATAGCATCGATGGAGGCAGAAATTCATTGATCGAAGATGACTCATCATGGACATCAGCATCAATTAAAGCTTCAATAGCTTCATTCGTCTCTAATGGAGGTGACAATGGCTCATCGGAAACCCTAGGAACAATTGGGTCTTCCTCGGGTGTTGCAGCAACAGACCCAGCAAGAGGAGAACTGGGATGAGATACCGAAAAAGGCACAGATGGAGGAACATCTGTTGGCGCATCAACCACCGATTCTGGACCAGTCATCACTGGAACATATTGAGAGAAAATCAGGGGTTTGGAGAATTCTCCTAGGGCTTTCCACAAATCAGCCGTGTTGATCTTCAGCATCTTGAACAAGGACGGTTTGGAAGAGCTGGACTTGTCTGCCATTGAATTCTGGAGAGAAAACATCTTGAGAGCAAAGAAGTTTGAGAGCAGCTTAGCAAGGAAATTTCGAAAAAGTGCTGAATGCCTTGAACAGATTCAAAAATTGAACTTTCACCCTTAATTAAAAAATTTCATTAAGGAAATTCCTAAAAATAACCGTCAAATCCATAATCATCACATAATGCACGTCCTCGAGGAGTGAAAATGAGCTGGGCATGAAAAATGAGGGCCCACTAGCCGTTGTGGAAACTGTTCAGAGAATGCTTGAGACTGTCAAGCACACTTCCAGGAACAAACATGAAAAGACCGTGAATTACTTGGTCATTTTTACTATCTCTGTACATACATCACTGACCAAGACTGTACAGAGATACTTCTCTCAGAGGAGAAGTTTAGAGAACACAAAGACCCAAGGAGGATCTAAGTGTTTCAAACCTGACACTATCAAGTGCCTTAGTGAAAATATCCACAAGTTGAGCTTCTATTACAACATACTCAATTACAAGAGATCCATCTTCAACCAGCTCACGTATGAAGTGGTTGCGGATATCTATATGTTTTGTCCGAGAGTGCTGGACAAGATTCTTTGAAATATTTATGGCACTCATATTGTCACAGAATATGGTAAGAACAGACTGTGGCACACCATAGTCAAGCAGCATCTGCTTCATCCACAAGAGTTGTGTACCACAACTTCCAGCCGCAATATATTCTGCTTCGGCAGTAGATAGAGAGATCAAATTCTATTTCTTACTGAACCACGAAACCATGTTTTTTCTGAGGAAGAAGCATCCTCCTGAAGTGCTTTTCTGATCTTCATTGCAACCAGCCCAATTTGCATCACAAAACCCCACCAGACTAGGGTTAGTATCATATGAAAACCAAAGTCCCAACTCAGCAGTACCTTTTATGTACTTGATTATGTTCTTGACAGCTTTAAGATGGCTCTCTTTGGGATCAGATTGGTACCGAGCACACACTCCAACACTGTAGCAGATGTCTGGCCTACTTGCAGTAAGGTAGAGCAGACTACCAATCATACTTCGGTACAATGTTTGCTCAATGGATACCCTAGCTTCATCTTTCGACATCTTAAGGGATGTTCCCATGGGTGTTCTCTTCGTGCTGTAATTTTCCGAACCGAACTTGCTTATTAAGTTTCTTGCATACTTTGTTTGAGAAACAAAGATCCCATCATCTTTTTGCTTCACTTGAAGCCCCAAAAAGTAGGTTAGCTCTCCTACTAAACTCATTTCAAACTCAAATGTCATGTACTTGACAAACTCGTCCACCATTCTATTTGACATAGATCTAAAGACAATATCATCGACATAGATCTGAACGATGATCACATCAGATTTTTCTCTCTTGATGAAGAGAGTTCTGTCAGCTCCACCACGAACATATCCTTTCTCCAAAAGGAACTTGGTTAGTCGTTCATACCAAGCTCGTGGAGCTTGTTTGAGACCGTAAAGAGCCTTTTTCAGTTTGTAAACAAACTCAGGATGGTAAGGGTCTTCAAAGCCTTTGGGTTGGCTAACAAACACATCTACAAACACATCTCCAGTTAAGTACCCATTTAAGAAGGCACTCTTTACGTCCATTTGGTATAACTTGAACTTCATCCACGCAGCCATGGCAAGAAACAATCGGACAGATTCGAGACTAGTGACAGGAGCAAATGTCTCATCGAAATCAATTCCCTCAACTTGGGAATATCCTTAGGCAACCAATCTTGTCTTGTTCTTGGTCATGTTCCCCTCCTCATCGGTCTTATTTTTGAAAATCCACTTTGTGCCAATTACATTGGCACCTTTAGGTCATGGAACAAGATCCCAAACTTCATTTCTTTCAAATTGTAGGAGTTCTTCTTGCATGGCTTGAATCTATCTATCATCCTTCAAAGCCTAGTTAACATTCTTAGGTTCAATAGTGGATGTGTAGCAAACATTCACAATCAGCTCATGAAAGTTCTTATGAGCTTCTCTTGTTCGGACACCTTCACTCATTTCTCTAATGATATCTGAAGCAGAATAGTTTTTCTGGACTCCTCTCGAAGGTTTGTAGACATCCTATTTTTGAGACCTTGCTTCAGTCAGATTACTGTCTTGCAAACTGTCAGGCACAGATGCAGGAACATGGACAATAACATCAAGGCTCTCATCATCAATCTGGACAGCAGGTCCTTCCAGATCATCAATCACTATGTTGATTGATTCCATGACAGTATTTATCCTTTTGTTGAAGACACGGTATGCATAGCTATTTCTTGAATATCCAAGGAAAATGCATTCATCTCCTTTGGCATCAAATTTGCCAAGATATTCTCTATCCCTTAGCATGTAACAAATACTTCCAAATATATGAAAGTATTTTACATTAGGCTTCTTTCCTTTCCATAGCTCATAGGGAGTAGTCCTTGTCTTGGGTCTGAAGTACACCCGATTTATGACATGGCAAACCGTGTTCACAGCTTCAGCCCAGAGAGTGTCAGGAACAGATTTAGCCTTCATCATTACTCAACTCATTTCTTGAAGAGTTCGATTTTTTCTCTCAACCACACCATTTTGTTGAGGTATTTTAGGGGCAGAAAACTCCTGACCAATTCATTTTTCTTCACAGAATGTTTTGAAGAAAGCATTTTCAAATTCACGTCCATGGTCACTTCTAATTCTTACCACATTAGTTCCTTTCTCCACTTCAAGCTTGAGACAAAATTTTTTAAACGTCTCAAAAATCTCTACCTTGTCTCTTAGGAACTCAGCCCATGTGAATCTAATGTAGTCATCTACACACACAAAGATAAATTTCTTATGTCCAATGCTTTCGGTTTGGACAGGCCCCATCAAGTCCATGTGCAATAAATCCAAGGCATTTGAAGTAGTAATCTTCTTAATAGACTTATGAGAGGTATGGATCTGTTTCCCAACTTAACATGGGCCACACACCTTTCCACGATTAATACTTAAACTTGGAACACCAATCACAGCTTCAGTCTTCATAAGTCTCAGGAGATTTTGAAAATTGATATGGCCAAACTTTTCATGCCATAGATTTGCTTCACATAGTTGGGTTCTGAAGCAAGTTTCCTTCATGTTCACAAGCTAACAATTGTCCCGCGATCTGTTCCCATCCATCAGGAGAACACTTTCTTTATCCTTGATCAGGCACTTATCTCTTGTAAAATTCACCAAGAGACCTTGGTCGCATAGCTGACTAATGCTAATTAAATTAGCCTTTAGTCCCTCCATAAGCAGCACATTTTCCAAATTGGGCATTCCATGAACATTCAATTGACCTCGCCCAAGCACTCTTCCTTTGACACCATCTCCAAAGGTAACAGATTGATAAGAAGAATCTTTTTGAATGTTGATCAGCATGCTAGCATCTCCAGTCATATAACGCAAACATCTGCTATCAAAATACCAACTGCTCTTTGTATGAATGTTGAGAGCAGTGTGAACCACATAATTTATGTGGTTGTTCCTTGATCTGTTCATGTTGATATCTCTTCTGGAGAACTGATCAGATTGAAAAAGACCCCTTCTTTTCATCCTTCTGAGGTCATTGATGTAGTTTCTGCAGTGTGGTCGAATGTGACCAGGTTTCTCACAGTAGTGACACACAACACGTGTCTTTTGAGGAGACTTCCTTCGTTACTGCTACTTGTTCTTTGGCTCAGAAATTTGTTCTGGGACAGTTGTATCTTTTGTTCCAGAAGATTATCCTTGACAGAATTTGTCATAGGAATGACCATCATTAAATCTGAGCCCAGTATGATCTTGAGGACTCTTTCCCTTGGAAAGAATTTCATCTAGCTGAGATGTGCCAGAGTTCATCATTTTGACCAGCTTCTTTAGATCTAGAAGTTCACCAGTTTGAGTATTCAAATTGTTTCGAGACTGCAACAGTTCATCCTGCAACTCATTGAGGCGAGTAGAGAGATTATCTCTTTCTTTCAAAAGATTGGAATTCTCTTTCATCAAGTCTTCATTGACTTTGACCACCATGATCCAACTGGAATGCAGCTTCTTATACGCCTCCATAGCAGATTCCACAGTAAAATCTTCATCATCGCTGTATTCAGAAATTTTCTCCACCTCATTGTCAGGATCAGATGCAGACACATATTCTTTCACAGCGTGTGTCATGAAAGCAATATGATTGCTTACACATTTTTCATCACTTCCACTATCATCAGGATCATCACTTTCACTAAGAGTAGAACAATATGACTTGTTCTTCTTTTTGAGTGTGTTAGCACACTCAGATCGGTAATGACCAAAGCTGCTGCATTCTCTGCATTTCACTTCCTTATATCTGTCTTCATTTGACTCCTCATCATTGGTTCTTCGAGGTTTAGAAAACCTGTTCTTCCCAGCATTATTTTGAGAAGACTTCTCATACTATTTTGCAAACTTTGAGAAATTTTTAGTCGACAAAGTAATTGACTCTGCAAGATCAGCTTTGTCAGGAACATTGCTGGGAACATCAGTATTGGAACCAGCCTGAAAAGCAATGCTTTTCTTGATGAGATTGAGACAAGCACTGAGGATTTGAACCTGGAGTTGCAGCTGAGAGGTCCAGTCATGAGATTAAGAGCCAAGAAGCTGCAAGGATACTTTCAGTGTTATGTTCAAAAGAAGTTGGAAGATGGAGCTGAATCCCGACAGTACAAGTTGGTGATTGTATTGAGTATCGAGGAGCTCGATTGCACTTGAAGAAAAGCCACGGAAAAGTGGACATCCTTGCAGTTTTTAATTAGCTATTTTGTTTATTTTAGACTATTATTTCAGTTGTGGTTTTATTTATTTAGCAGGCCCAATTATCACAATCTGTTTAAGGATATTGGACCCAGTAGTAGTTTTAATTAGCGTAGTTCAAATTCTAGGCCCAAGACACTTCAATTTCGTTCCTTAGGTTTATTATTTAGGGAATTTTCGTTGATTGTGAAGATCAGACACGTTTTGAATGAAATACAGCGCAAAGCTTTTCAACTTGTCTAAAAAATCAATAGTTCATTGGTAGAGTTTGTTTCTGGTGAATTCAAGCTTGAAATCAATTGATTCGTTCGTGCATCCAGTAGTGAACGTGTTAATCAAGCCATCGAAGATTGCTCCATAGGCGCGTTTCGGATTCTCGTCGATCCGGGGTTCGTTTCTGGTAAGATTCGCTTCTATCTTTCGTTTCCATCATTCCACTTCGTTCCAGCCACCATCCTACCTCCACACACCCTCCAAACCATCCATCATCATCATCATACACATTCTCTTAGCCACCAAGTCCAGATTCCATCCATACAAGCCCTAGGTCCATTTATAAGCCGAAAACAGTCCGAAAATTGACCACCAAGACATCTCCCAATTTACTCATGCTTTTTTGCTGAATTTTGGATATGTTGTTCATGACTTCTGATTGTACCTTGTGTTAAAATTTGAGCTTAATCTGAGTTGTTTAGCATCAATTTCTGTTCACGTCTTTTCTAGGGTTTTAGGCTTTAATTTGGGGTTTCTGCTATTTAATTCTTGTTTGAATTTAATTGAGTGTTTAGAATAGTTTAATTGATCAAATTTGAGTGTTATTACAGTAGGAAAATTGGGTTGAATCTTTGATACAAGTTGACATGTGTTTCGATCTTTGCTTTCGCGTTGTGTTGGTCGTATCATTTCTTCTGCACAGTTTCTTCTTCTGTCAGGCCCATTTCAAAAGTTCGCAATGACCCCATTAGCTCTTGCAGCTTCATCTTACTCACGTCTTTGGCTTCTTCAATAGCCGTGACTTTGTAGGCAAATCTTTTAGGCAGGGAGCGAAGAACTTTTTGGACAAGTTTTTCTTCAGAAATGGCATCTCCAAGGGCAAAGCTTTCATTTGCAATATCACAGATTTTAGCATTAAAATCAGCAAGTGTTTTAGCCTCATCTATCCTGAGATTCTCGAATCTGGTGGTGAGTAATTGCATCCGTGAGGCACGAACACTGCTTGTTCCCTCATAGGTGGTCTGGAGAATGTCCCATGCATCCTTGGCTTTGTCACAGGTGGAGATGAGTTTGAAGATGTTCATATCAATGGCCGAGAAGATAGCATTCATGGCTTTAGCATTCAGCCCCATCACCTGGTAGTCATCATTGTCCCACTCTTCTTCAGGCTTCATCACAATTTTGCCTTTTTCATCCTTCTTTGTGGGCGGCTTCCATCCTTCAGTCACCATCTTCCAGGCACGTTCATCAATCAAACGAATGAATGCAATCATCCTGGCTTTCCAGTAGGCATAATTATTGCCATCAAGGAGCGGAGATCGAACCGTCGATGCTCCTTCTTTCATTGTGTCCATCTCAGCAAAATAAACACAAAAAAACGGATTAAAATCCAAAGATCACAGCTATATAACTGGTGACCCGCTCTAGTGCCAATTGAAAAATAACAATCCGTGCTAAGTGTGAATTACGTAAACTGCACACAAGTGTTTTACGATATGTTGGGAACAGACGTAAGAACAGTTATAGAAAGCAGTTAAAATACGCACGAGATTGGTAACCCAGCTCGGTTAATCAACCTACTTTGGGGGGACTTCGCCCAAATTTGAAGATCCGTTTGTTACTCCTTCATGAAGTGTAATTAGGCTATTACACATATAGGACTCCCTCCTTATGCTACCCGTTCTTCTTCACGAACTCTTTCACTAAACGAAAGCTGTGAGATCCCCTCACAACCATGACACTAGACTCCCTCTAGCTACCCACAACTTCAACTTACAATCTCTCTCGAGATTGCGTACAAAATAGATTAAAACCATCCCTCACGTGTTTCACTCAAAACACTCATGAACAGTCTATCACGTTGAACAGTTTATCGAACAACTACTAGTTAATACATGTGGATCACAAACGAAATTGACTCTAAAAAAAATGCTAAGAGAATCTAAAAAGTCCACCATCGATTGTTCCATTAATTGTCTTCAAATAGTCTTCACTTCAAAAGACACCGTTGGATATTTTCGCCGATGTAGGTAAGTGAATATTGGCTTGTGATCCTTCCAAACTTGTATAGATACTTTCCATGTGTAGAAGGGTTAATTTCAGCGCGGTATCTACACCAAAAGGCAGTCAAACGATTATATCTTGACCTTCCAAACTGATCGGGTGCAAGATCTTTGCGGAATGGAAACTGCCATAATTAAACTGTTCCTGGGTCTGTCAGGAACATCAGAGCGAATAGTTCACCAACTGTTCTTCAAAACTTGCACAGCGAAACTTTTGTCTTCAAGCACGTACCTTGGAACACATTGTCTTCTATATCTCACCAATACAAATACGAACCAAACATTAGTGTATAACGATGGCACTAACACCTTAATTTTCATGTTACAAGTTTGAGTCCATTTATTTGTACAAGTCAGATACATACTCATGTGATACTTCTATGCATATAAAATTATACTTAAATGAGTAAAAATTGGTACTAAAGTGTGGTATGATTCAATTTAAATAAACAAACTCAGACTTGTGTACCAACACATACAAAGAAAACTACAACAACAACTAGCAAACACATAACTAAATTATTTGTCAAATACTCCACACCTCGATTTTCAAGTTAGAAGTCTGAGTCCATTCATTAACCTAATGTGTCTCCATATGTAATAGACACCAAGAACAAAATATATAACTGGATAAAAAGACACCAAAATCCAGAAAAATACTCAACTCCCAAAAAAGGCAATGAAATCCCTTTGAACATGGAAATCAGTTTTTAAAGCTAATGGAACAATTACAAATATCAGAGATGAACAAATCTCATGCTTTTGACACCCGTTTGAATCTAACCAGAGCTTTATCTGACACCCTACATAACATTTCCCTAATGAAACTCAATGATATAACAAATAGCTAACAAGCTCTTGATTTGTGCATTTTATCAAATTAATTAAAAACCTACATGAAAAAATATAAAATTCTTTAGAGTACAACCAACCATTTTCAAAATTTCAACAATGTTATGGCAGTACAAAATACAATCTCTACAAAAATTTCCTACTCAAAACCACAATTTATGATCATCTCAATCAAACCAGAATCAATTCTAACAATCATTTTTTCATTAAAATCATACTAACATTCTTACAAAACAACAGATCTAAAAAAACGAACATGACCACATAAAATAAAGAAAAAGTTACCAAAACTAAAGACTCGAAAATCACATCACTAATTCAGAAGATCAACACAATCCTATTTCAAAACTAAAAATTGAAAGGGAAAAAATCAATCTTTTCCTCACACATAAACCTATTAGATGCAAAATTCAGAATTATCCATGCATACATACTGCGTAGAATGTGCTCGCGAAGAAAGGGCAATGAAATTACGAATCAAAAATAAAAAAACTATAAAAAATAAAAAACTAACCTCTATATGTGGCACTGGATTGAAGAAAATAATTAAAAAACTGATTGAAGTGACGATTTTGCCTCTTTGCTTCAAACTAGAGTTTAGGATTGTGAATGGGAAGGCGTAAGGAAAAGAATGAAAAAAGTAGGTTACTCTGCCTCTCCGCTCTCCGCTGCTTTATTAGGTTTAAGCTCGTGAATGGGAAAAATGAAAAGTGCAATTTTTTTATACAACGAGTCAAAAGATCGGGTTGAATATAATCAGACCCGACCCGTCTGAAACAACATTATGTACAACTTGTGCAGGCAAGTTTTTGTGTTGATAAAATGATCATCATGTTGATGAAATATTACAATCATGATAACGAAGTATTATCATGATCCTAATTTAAAAAAATAATATTGTTAATGAAAAAATTATATTCTAAAATATAATTATAAATTTAATTTAATAAACCCTAATTGGATGGAAGAAACTCTAATTGGATGAAGTAAACCCTAATGGGATGAAATAGAGCTTAATTGGATGTGATAAACCCTAAATAGGATGAAATAAATCATAACAATAATATATGTGCACTACGTTAGCATTATGATCTTGCTTCATTAGCACTATGAATACACTATGTTAGCATATGACAATACGCCATCAACATACATTATGAACCATAATTGGGTGAAATAAACCCTAATAATCAATTAGGAACTAAAAAGGGAAAATTAAATTCAAAAAAATAATTATTAATCATAATTAGATGAAATAAGGCATAATTGAGATGGAATAAACTCTAATTGAGATGAAATAAATCATAATTAAGATTGAATAAACTCTAATAAATCAATATAAATGTACACGCTATCATTATGATAATTCTTCATTAGCACAGTAAATACATTATGTTAGCATATGACAAATGTTTCGTTAGTATACGTTATCATAATGCTGACGAAGCATTATCATAAGCTAATGAAAGCATTTTACAACAAAGGTATTCATAAAAATTTATCTTTTGTATTTTTGTCCATATTTTTCATTTAAACATGGTCTTTCAACATCTTAAATGAAAGAGCATGAAGATAACTTTATTTTGATATTTTTTACGTCAATTAGATTAAAAACGAGCAAGTTATGGTCATTTAAAGTTTTTAATATTTTTTTAATTGTTGACATCATCAATTTTAAAGGTTTAGATGAAAATAATTCTTCTTCCTTTATCTTTTGCCTTGTTATTTACAAATTTGTCATCATCTATTGTATTAAATCTCAACCATTAGATCATTTAATTGGATGGTGTAGATGTGGTCTTAGTTCACATAATAGGAAAAATGCTTATTTGATTTATTCTCTCTCTCTCTCTCTCTCTCTCTCTCTCTCTCTCTCTCTATATATATATATATATATATATATATATATATATATATATAGGGAGCCTTAGCATATGAACGAAGACCTTGTGTGTAAATTGTGGATGAATCATATTCATTAATTTGTTAAGTTTAATGACCATTATTAGTTTGGAATGAATCAAGAAAAATGCCATTATTTTCAATGTAGACGCACTTATTTAAGAGAAAATATATCAAATCACCATTTTTATTTTCTAAAAGCATCTTCAAAGTGAAAAATCATTTTCTCCAAATTAAATTACAAGCATCTGAGATTTGAAAAGTAGTATTATGAAAAAACAACTTAAGCATTTTGAATCATAAAAGTGGCATAAATTTCTCATGACAATTTCTGCATAAAATAACTAAAAAAAGGCAATTAATCATAACCGTCCATGTAACAAATCTAATGGATATGATTTGTTAGTGCCATATTTTGCACTAAGCTTTGATCAAGTGCTATACTTTGCACTTGCAATAGTGATTGATTGTCATTAATCTTTATGGCATAGAATCATCACTAAAGTATTTGGTTTTTCCAAGTACATACATTGTTCTGGACAACGTTCTCAAGGATGTACAAGAATGTGATCTAAACTTCATGAAGACAGCTAAAGTATGAAGATATGATTGAGTTAAAGATGAACACTGTTGTGCATCGAGACACAACAGAGATTGTTCAACACACTGAGTACTGTCATCTAGCTTGAGTGATAGTCAGAATTCAGTTTGTGAACATACAAGAAATTCCGATGTGCAACCTGAAGTGAAGGATCAAGATCAACAATGGTCAATGCAAAGTTTGTGAACGTTCGCATGAACATCTTTTGTCCTGATTATTCTTCAAAGATCATTGAAGTTGTTCGAAGTTTGCTAACCAAGAAAAGATTCAAGATCATTCTAGAAGATGCCTTAATTAGCTTAGAGATCATGTGATTGAAGATAAGGTATAAATCTAAAGATGGAAAAATTCTAACAAGGTTGTCCGCGAATCAATGGTTTGTCTATTTAAGAAAATTTCCTTATTAGATGTCTGATAGGATTAGCACTTCTGATTACCATGTTAAGGCTATATCTTTGTCTTATAAATAGCCTGAGATCAGAACTTGTTAGGATACACCGAAACTAACCAAAAAAGCTGAAGTAGATAGAATCTACAAGATCTCTATTTTGTTTAAGAGACACATTAGTTTCGGCTGTCAAGTTTAGACTAGAGATTAGTGTTCTAGTCATTGTGTAGTGAAACACCTTTCATACACTGTCAAAGATTTCTCGTGAGAGAATACCTGTGGAAACTAGATAGAGAGAGTCTAGGATATGATGGAATCTTACAATTTAATTCATTGAAAGATGGTGTACGGGTAGAACGGGTCTCGAGTGATGGAAGGTCAGTTGTGTGTAATATCCCAAGTAAATGTTGCATTGGAGTAATGAATTATTTTCCATGGATATGACAAGTCTCCTCATGTAGATCGATTGATCAAACAAGGTTACCAACTTATTATGTACTTTATATTCTGTTTTTACTGTTAAGTTCATAATAATGTTTGTGTACTTTATTGTGAAACTTTATCATCAATGTTCAAGGACATTACTGTGAACATTTGTAGAACTAATACTTCTTAAGGGGTGTGCAATTTTAATTAGCACCAGAGTAGGTCGTTTTGTGTTCAAAATGAAAAAATTACTGGAAATACACCTCTTTGTGAAGTATTTGGTGTTAAGCCATGAGTTCCGTCAAAGAAAGAGGATCCACCGCCAGGCCACCACTTCTAGAACGCAATAACTACCCATATTAGATGGCAATGGGTGAGTGCTTTTCTAAGATCAATTGATGATCAAGCATGGAAAAGTATCACAGAAGAATGGACACAGCCAACTATTGCCAAGGATGACAAGTATACTCTTATTCCAGATGACGAATGGACTGAGCCATAGAAGAAGTGGTTTAATGTAAACTCCAAAGCTCTCAATGCCATATTTTCCACTGTGGACATGGAGTCATTCAGCCTAATCTCAACCTGTGAGACTGCCAAGGCTTCATAGGATATACTTGAGACAACCTTTGAAGGAACCAGCACTGTCAGACTTTCACGACTTCAAAATATTACCTCTAAATTTGAAAACTTGAGGATGGCAAATTCTGAAATCATTAGAGAGTTTAATGCTCAATTAAGAAGTATATCTAATAAAGTTTTTCATTAGGAGAGGTTGTGACAGATGAGAAGTTAGTAAGAAAAGTTTTGGGATCTTTACTAAAGAGATTTTGCTTATAAGGTTGCTGCAATAGAAGAACAAAAAGACATCAGTAGTATGAGGTTGGATGACCTGATGGGTTCTCTTAGGATCTTTGAGATGAATCTTACAGAACACAAGAGTATAGATAGATGCAACGAAATTGCCTTAAAAACTGAAAACTCAGAAAAGGTTCTTGAAAAAGTTCATAAAGATGTTTCTGATGAAGAATTGTTGAATTCTATGGTTCTGATTACCAAGAATTTCAAAAAGGTGTTGAAAATAGCTAGAAATCAACCTTCTTCAAAGTTCAATAGCATGAAGCAGTTTTCACGTAAGTATTCTAATAGGAGCAACTCTGATCAAGATGAAGATCAAAGCAAAGGAATAAGATGTAGAGAATGTGAAGGCTTTGGACACATTCAGAGAGAATGCGCCAACACTCTGAAAAGAAAAAAGAAGAACTACAATGCCTCAATGAGTGAAGAAAAAATGAGCTCTAGTGGATCATAATCAGAAGATGGGCCTATAGCATTCATAGCCATGGAGAAAGAAGAATCACATTCTGATCATTTTGCCATCAAACAGGAGTCAGATGATGAAGAAATCAATGACATCGATCTTGAAAACACATATCAAGAGATGTTCAACAAATGGCTAGAAGTTGTTGTATAACACCCCGTAGTTTTGAATTTCAGATAAAGAAGTTTTCTAATTATATTTAGAAGACTAAAGAATTATATTGGAGCTAAATAAAGTAAAACCGATGTAAGATGCAACTTTAGGTGTCGTTTTCTTGAAAATACGATTAAACAAAATTCAGGTTATGGTCAATATTAGACTTCGTTGAAAGGGGTTGACCCAAGAAATTCATCGGTACTCTCAGAATTTTAATCCGAGGTAAATCGAGTTCCCGACGGTTAAAAAGGTAAAAAGTAAAAAAGGATGAATAGTGATTTTTTACTCGTTTTTAATTTTGATCTTTTACGAAATTCCAATGTTATCCCGAGAAATTGTTCGGCAAGGTTTCTCAATAGAAAACGAGCCAATGAATCCGCCGATGTTCCCAGATTTTTAATCTGAGGCCAAACGAGCAAACGGTAGTGTCCGCAGCATCGTGAATAGTGATTTCCAGATAGCCAAAAAAGGGAATCTTTCCTCGTTTGTGTAACGAACGACCTTATCGGCCGACCTTTTTGGTCGACTTGATAGAAAACAAATCAAGAAATCTTCTGGTGTCCTTACTTATTGTGTACGAGGTTAAATGAACTTTCCTTGCAATAAAGTAACTTGTGAATAATGTTTTTGAAAAAGTAATGGCGTTCGAACTAACTTTATCAGTATTTTATATCCAAAAAATCGATACCCGACCCCCCAATCTCAGCCTATAAAAGGGGCCGCCCCCATTCATTATTCTTCATCCCTCAAAGTTGTGTTAACAACTAAATTAGAAAACTCGAAACGTATTCGAGCATAGGCGAGCGTTCTTGAGTGTTCTTGAGCGTTCTTGAGTGGAGTCGAGGTTCGAGTCAAGTTTTGAGGTACGAATTGAGTCGGGAAGGAGCCGAGGAGGAGGGACTGCCAGCAGGGGGCAGCCACCAGCCGCCACCGCCGCTGGGGTCGCCACCCTTTTCCAGCTGCCACCTTTCAGGAGTTCATTTCAGTCCATTTCTTATCCTTTTAATCTGAAATTTTAGTATGTCGTATATTTAAATGTACTCTACATTTTGTATTTCGAACACGTTTCCATCCGGTGGTCGGAAACCGACAAAATTGCCGAAAAATGTGAATAGTATCATTTACCGGTCAGCATCTGTGTTTGCCACCTTTTAGGAGCTCGTTTCGGTCCATTTCTTATCCTTTTAATCTGAAATTTTAGTATGTCGTATATTTAAATGTGCTCTACATTTCGTATCTTGAACACGTTTCCATCCGGTGGTCAGAAACCGATGAAATTGCCGGAAAATATGAATAGTATCATTTACTGGTCAGCATCTGTTTTTCGCCATTTTCACCCATTTCCGCTCGTCCAATCGAAAAAGTTTGATCTAGAAATTGCTCGAAAAACTATTTCCTATAAATCTGCCAAGTTTCGTAATTTTTAGACGACTTTTGATGAATCTAGATTTTTAATGTAGACAGTTATTTTTATTCCGGAAGCATGTGTTATCGAAAAATTCTAAAACTTTGAAACTATAGTCTTGGCATATGTAGGATCATCTAGGAATATTTTAGTAATTTTTGAACGGTTAAAAAGTGTCGTGGTGGAAATTCGATGTTAATCAAGTAAAATGGTAAATTTTGGAAAGAGGCCTCTGTCAAATATTTTTATTCCATTAAATAAAGAATATTATTTTGGAATTTTCATCCTTGTATGTCGAGTTTATATGAGGTCGTTAGAGTTGCGCAATCTATTTTTGAACGAAATAATAATAAATAAATATAGATAAATGCTCCAAATATAGTAGATAAATTCTGAAAATTATAGTAGTTGTTCTAAGGCATGCACCGACATTGTAGGACCCGTGGAGCCCGTTGGAAGGAAGGAAGCAAACCCGGAAGTTGTCATGCCGCTGTCTGCTCGTTAGCAAAGTGGGTTTATTTTTAAAGAATAAATCCAATTTAAGAGTAATAACTCTTTAGAAGCATGATAGATAACTTAGAAATATCCAAATAAATATTTTATGCTCTACTTATTTAACGTCACTGTTATAGGAGGAATTATAGAATATTTTTATGCTATGGAATAGGATATTACTGAGATTCTGTTGAAATGATGTTAGAATACTACTGGAATATTGTTGGGATATTGTGATTAGAATATGAGCATACTTATGGAATAGTTGTATAAGCATGATTAAGCTAAGATTGCTAAGTTTTATGAGATATTATTAGATGATGTTGAACTTAGCTGAGATAAGCTTGTGCTAGAATCTTAGATTTTTGTAGTGCAAGTAATTGTTTAACACAGGCAGGAGGACTGTACACCCTTGCAACTGTGATGATTATCACTAAAGGTGTCACTGTGAGGTAACCCCGCACATACACTATGACCGGATGTCACTATAAGGAGTCACTGCTAGGTGACCCCTGGCACACTCACGGTCAATGCTAGGTAACCCCTGGTATACTCTCCTCGGATTAGCGAGATAACCTCTCCATTTTCCTACCAGCAACATGCTATATAGTGCAGTAGATGACAGACTGAGTAAGATGGATCTCAAAGGAGAAGAAAGGTTTGCAGATATGGGAAGGGCTTTTGGAATTTGCTTCCTATATGATGTCCATTATTTTTGGATATTTCATATTGTAAAATTGAGTTTGAAACTTACCCACTGAGTGCATTAGTACTCACACCCAACTCTTTTTAAAATATTTTCAGGTTGAGATGCTGAGGCTGGTGGTGTGAGCTGATACCGGGGTTGACTAAGATGCCGCTTGTCTGGTTATCTAAATAAATTACTTACGCTATGTTTTCTGCTGAATACTCTGATAATCGTATTTAGTATTTGAAATTAGAACTTGATTATAGCATGTCCAAAAATTACTAGTACACATGATGCCTATTCTAAATAAATGCTTAAGGATTAGATAAATGGATTACATAAGGATTCTCCAACTCTAGAATTCATCTTTCTCATTTGTTTTATCTTTACTCTTTTCTATGTTTCCATTTATATTATATGTATTTAAAGTATTTTAATTAAATCGAGCACTTTAATCAGTTGTCTAGATAATACTTAGGAGTTGATATCTGATACTTAGTTGATCAAATAGTATGTCCATATGGATACGGCATTGATCACCGCTACACTGTAAACCTCTTTGTGCACTCGTAGTTAGGTTAAAATAAATACCGAACGCATTCATTCTATAAAAATTTAACTGAGTTTTATACTCTCTGGAGATTTATCTAAATTGCACGAGAAGCGCCATGAGTTCATCTAACTTATCAAACAGATCATCACATTTGTTTGTGGCGTCATTCACTACAATTCAAGATTCTTGTTTCCAATCGCTATCGGGTTACGAAAGCCATATTAGTGGTTCTTCAATGTTGTGATGTTAGGGTTTCGGATTTCCATCAATTCTATCTAGTTGTAACTTGATAGTCTTGGATTGGATCCACGTAATCACCGATCTGCCGAAGAAGATCACATCAGAAAATGTGGATGATGCTAACATGACATATATATTTCTAAAGTGTATTTATTAACATTGAAAGTATGAAATATGAACAATATCTTGCAATAACACGAAACTAGCACATTAATAACAAATAATATTGTAAACATTGTATCTGCATCGGTCTATATTAGGTTATATATACTAGTGATAACTTAAATACTTGACACTACAAAATGAAACGTCATTTTTAAACACTGAAAAACAAGAGTCATTGTATCTTTACTTACATAACAAGGAAACACGAAACTAACTAGGGACTTGTGCATCATTCAAGATAATTTTGTCAACATTTATGACTTTGTCCTTGCAAGATTCTTTGTAGTATGAGGATGCCTCAGCAGCAATGCATTCTCTCATGAAGTTACTATCGATTGTCAATATTGCAACACAGTACTTTCCTCCCAAGTAATTCATTTGTTTTGCATTATTTGCTTTTAGGCCTCATATATGTAGAGATTAAGAGAAAATGCACAAATGCATAACAAAACCGTCTGAAATTTTTATTTCATATCATTCAACTGTTAAACACAATTAGAAATGAGAGTTACTACTTATACAAATTACTAGCGTAGACTATAAGCTACAAAATCTACAACTATTATACTGCTAAGTAGATCTAACGATTCTAAACAAGCAACACAGTGGTCCTAGCTCAATATGCTTCATAGACTGCCACGTGGACTGCATGGATATTAAACAGTTACTCTTCCTTGCTTTCTTTGCACTGATGCACGTAATCTAGTCTGCACAATTCTCACAAATAGTTTGAACGTGAGAGATAGGTAGCATGCATGTGCTCATGCATGAAAATACATGGCTAAGTTGAAGCTGATTTAATGGCTCGACACCCCCATCCCCCGCAAACTCAGCCACGTTGTATGTCACCAAGTGAGAGTTTGGAGAGTAACAGCTGAAATTGTGGACGAGCTAAGGATTTTGTGAAGATATCAGCCAGCTGCATATTTGATGAGACAAAAGTTGGAAGAATAAAACCCTTTTTGTACTGCATTCAAGCAAAGTGACAATCTAGGTCAAGATGTTTGGTTCTTTCCTGGAAAACTTAGTTTTTGGTAATCTGAATGGCAGCCCTGTTACCACAGAGAATGGTGATAGACAATGGAACTGGAATGTGGAAATCTGCAAGAACATAGGAAAGCCAAAGTAGCTCCTTAACTACATAACTCAAACTTTTGTATTTAGCTTCAGTTGTAGAAAGGGATACGGTTGATTGCTTCTTGCATTTCCAAGATACAAGATAATTTCCCAAGAAAATGCAATATCCGGACAAAGATTTTCTAGTATCTACACAAGTACCCCAGTCTGCATCACAGTAGGAGGAAACTTCAAAACTGGGAGACTGAGTGTAATGCAATCCAAGGAAATGAGAATTTTTGAGATATCTAAGAACATGTAGAGCAGATTCCCAATGATGTTTGTGAGGTTTATTCAAAAATTGACTTAATTATTGAATAGCAAAGGACAGGTCAGGCCTGGTGAGATTCAGATATAACAATTTGCCTATAAGCTTCCTGTAGGAATCAGGAGCAGGAAGAGGATTCCCCTGTGCTGGGAAAAGGATAAACCAGGAGAAAGAGGAGTCAAAGAAGGCTTACGACCAAGCATCCCAGTGTGATTGAGAAGATCAAGGACATATTTTCATTGACAAAGATAAAAACCAGAAGGTGCATGAGCCACTTCCATGCCAAGATAATATTTGGCTTCACCCAAATCCTTGATAGTAAAAGCCTTATGTAAAGAAGCCTTAAGATCACTAATAGCATCAAAGGAAGGGCTCATAATCAAGATGTCATCAATATAGACCAAGAGGGCAAGGAATGAAGTGAGGGTATCTCTGGTAAATAGACAGTGATCATTCTCAGACTGCACAAAGCCAGCATCAAGAAGAAGCTTGCAGAACTCATGATTCAATTCCCTAGATGCTTGTTTCAACCCATATAGACTTTTCTTGAGCTTGCAAACTTTCCCAGCATGATCTCCATGAAGCCCTTGGAGAATCTGCATATATATTTCATCAGTGAGAATACCATGTAGAAAAGCATTTTTCACATCTACTTGATGCAAATGCCAAGAAAACTGAATAACAAAGACAAAGAATAGCCTAATAGTGACAAGCTTGGCAACAAGGGAAAATACTTCAGTATAATCAATACCAAACTCCTGATTGTAGCCCTTGGCTACCAATCTAGCCTTAAAACTCTCTACCTACCCATCAGAATGTAACTTGACCTTATAAACCCATTTACAGCCAATTGCATGCTTTCCAGGTGGCAATGAGACTAGATCACATGTGTTGTTAGTCTGTAAAGCAAGAAGTTCCTTATCCATAGCCTCCACCCATTCTGCATACTTGGAAGCCTCCTTATAGGTCTGAGGCTCCTGAAGAGAGTTAACATAAGATAGAAAAGTTGTATAAGCAGGAGTGAGAGATTTATGGATATGAAAAGGAGAAGTGGGAGAAGTAAAGGAATTTTTGTGAGCTAATGAACACTCATAATCCTTCAGATATGGAGAAGAGTGACTGATTCTAGTACTCCTCCTAAGCTGAGGTAAAAGAGAAGTAACAGAGCTATTGTGAGGAGATGAAGATTCTAGAGAAAGATTATCAGGAAAAGAAGACACAATAGCTGGTGAAGAAACAGGTAATCTAGGAACAGGATCCTAAGGAAGAGTGAGAGTAAAATCAGAGAATGATGGTTCAAAAGTGACAAAAGGAAGGCTGGGAACAGTGGTATGTGTGAGAGAAAACTGAGAGGGAAACACATTGATATCTCTCCCAACAGTCACTTTGTGCGTGTGCAAATCATAGAGCAGCAAAACTTTATGTTGAGAACTAACTCCCAGAAAGAGACACTTAGAACTCCTTTTATCAAATTTTGAGTGCATGGGATGAGTATTGTCCTTATAAACCAAACATCTAAATGGATAGAGATGCTGAAAATTAGGTAGATGACCAAAAAGTACCTTGTATGGTGACTCCCAGTTCAAAATTACTGTAGGCAATATGTTGATCAACCATATAGCACGGAGAATGAAAAAATTCTAGAATTTAGAAGGCAACTGACTCTGAAACATCAGTGCCCTAGCAACTTGAAGGGGGTGTTTGTGCTTTCTTTCCACAACACCATTCTGCTGGGGTGTGTAAGGACATGATCTTTGATGATGAATCCCATGCTCTATGAACAACTCTTGCATCTGAGCATTGATAAACTCACCACCATCGTCAGTTCTAATACTCTAAATATGAGAATGAAATCTAGTTTTCACCATAATAATAAAAATCCTAACAATGTTCCAAACCTGTGATTTTGCCTGGAAAAGAAAAGTCCAGGTAGATCTGGAAAAATCCTCCACAATAGTCAAGAAATATGGAGTATTAAAAATATTTTCATCCTTGCAGGGGCCCCATACATCCATATGTATGAGAGAAAACATGCCAGAGCTTCTTATGTGCAATATTGGAAAGGGATCCCTCTGTTGTTTGGCTTCAAAACATATCTTGCAAGCCTGCAACTCTTCTATTTCCTCAGTTCTGAGCCTCTTGTTTGATATAAGAAGATGTCTCATTGTACTGATTGATGGATGCCCCAACCTATAGTGAAGATCCTTCAAGCTAAGATGATTCTGTACAATGTTAGCTGACTGAAATCTCTGTGCTTTAGGAGGAAAAATATAAAGAGATCCTCTTAAGCTACAAATTCCTAGTGTCTGATCACTTTGTTTTCCATGGATAAGGCAATGAGATACCAGAAACTCAACCTTTCTATCTATATCTTTGGTCAATTGACCAACTGAAAGCAAATTGTGAGTGAAGGCTGGAGAAAATAACACATTTTGCAGAGTAATCTCCCGGTTCAGTTTAGCAATCCCAGTAAGAAATACCCAGACAACACTACTGATTAGTGTCTAAATTACACTCATTTTTTATTGCATTTAGTAATAAATGCAATAGGTTTTCTGTATATATGAATGTTTTGATGTAAATATTGTCTTTAATCTCTAGTTTTAATTAATGTGGCCAATTCAGGAAATTTTGGGTTAAATCAAATGCAAAAATAAGTCAATTTGAAGATTTGATCAACAAAGGCCGCACGAGACAAGAAAAGATGAAGAAAACTAAGTGTTGGACTCAAACTCGACCAAGAAATGTGAGTTTCCTTAGTCCGGCATCACAACGCATACAGACACGGTCTCCAAACTCGATCAAAAGGTCGCGGTGCAGAGCCCTTCAGGAGCTGAAAAACAAGAGGCCCGAATGCAGCCCAGAGTTGCGACCCTTCGAGGGGTCGAGGTGTAGACCCCTCCAGACGCGGCCTCCGAGCGCGAGCACAGGGGGGTCGCACCCCAGGCCCTCTGCACCACGGCCCCCAGGCGTGACCCACCAGCCCGATTTTCAGCCCCTTCAGGAACATGTTTTCCTTTGTTCCAAACTCGACCTCTAGGCGCGAGTCTATTGGGGTCGCGCTCAAGACTGATGAATCCGACTTTTGACTTTTGGCATCCCATTATTGGTCCACTATATGATATAACTTGGGGAGAGTTCAAACCATTCATCTCCCACTCAAAAATACACTATCAAACATAAGAACTTAGGGATTTTTGGAAGCACAAGAAGATCAAGAGGAGGAGGAAGAAACAACCATCCAAGATTCAAGCCAAGGGATTGAAGAAGAGGGTTCTACATTTAGTTTTATCTTCTCTTTCATTCTCTACTCTTGTTTTTAGAATGAGTTTTGTTGTTTTTCTCTTTTTTCTTGATGTTATTGTACATATGGTAGGCTAGAGCCCTTAGGGCTCTAGGATGTGGAGAAACAATGTGAATCTTGTTCTTGATAAGGGTTTTATCTATGGTTATGCTTTGTCAAGATTTTAATCCATGCTAGTTCTTGAATGGTGTTGTTTGAGTGGCCTTCATTTAACATCAAATGTATGATTCACTTGCATCTTATCCATCCTGTGATCATAAGCATGTATAGATTGAATCCATGTATTTGTACTCTTCGTTGAATGTCGAATATGTGGAAGGAAATGTGACCTCTTTGAGCCTTTGGTAGGTGTGACCTTGGAATGTATTAGTGATAGTCATCCTTGTCACATTCGCAATTTAAGAGATATTCGAGAGATGCTCTTACTATATCCGTGGTCTTCCTATATTTAACGAAGCATGATTGTTGAGAATACTCTTGTTATATGTTCAAGAGTAGCATTGTGTATCCATGTCCTAGAGTCTTGTTTTTAACTTGTTATTCTAAATCATTTCCTTTTTAGATCTTGATTTCTTGCCTTGTTATTCTAGTTTTCAAATTGTTGTTTAAAGTAGTTGTTGTTTGGAATTTGATCTCTTAAGTTTATATTTTGGTATTGTGGATGAAAACCAACTCTCGTTTAAGCATCGTCTAGATAATTTGCCAATCTATTATCGTGGTACTGGCATTATTGAGTCTTAATTCTCATTCCCTGTGGATCGACCTCATATCATCCTATCTACATTTATATGCTTATACACTTGTAGGCATGACACGAGTTAAATATTAAAACGAGAGAAATATAGCATGAGAATAAATTTCCCTATCAAGTTTTTAGCGCCGTTGCCGGGGAATCTATGAATTAATATGATATATGCAATATTGTGATAACGATTGTGTGGAATAGTTTAGACATTTTATTTTATTTTATTTTTGTTTGAAAGATTTGCATTGATTTCTTTGTCCTTTGACAGGTAGTGTATGCAAACTCGATCAAGAGGTGAGCCACCTATCGACTTGGATCCAGAAATCGAAGCAACGGTTTGCCACAACAATGCACGTAGACGGAGGAGAATGGCGGATAATCTTCCACCGGTTCAAGATCCTATGATTGCCTAATTACAAAGGCAATTAGAGGTTATGCAATGGCAATTGAGAGCCCAAGAGGAGGCTCAAAATAGACAAGTGGAGGCCCCAATCTGAAACCTTTTCCAACCCGTCATAAATCAAGGAGTGGTGAATGGACCACCCATTCAAGCCAACAATTTCAAGTTCAAGACGTCCCTTATACTCATGATCCAACAACACCCGTTCCAAGGGACGTCAATAGAGGATCCAAACGAGCACATACGCAAGTTTCTTGAGTATAGTAGGACGATAAAGGTGAATGGAGTCCCGGATGATGCAATCTGAATTCGGCTCTTCCCATTTTCTTTGAACGATAAGGCAGAGACTTGGTGGTTGAACCAAGCCCAAGGATCATTCCAAACATGGGATGCATTGGTGACAAAGTTCCTTCACAAGTTTTTCCCACCCAGAAAAACCCTCAAACTTAAGGGTGACATCACCGTGTTCAAGCAATGGGATGAGGAAAGCATGTATGAGTTGTGGGAACGCTTTAGAGAGATGCTAAGAAAGTGCCTTGGGCATGGGTTTGGAACCGACCACCAAGTGTGTATCTTTTATGGTGGAAGTAATTCCGAGGTGAGAACACTAATGGATGCGGCCACAGGAGGATCCTTATTAGCAAGAGGCCCGGACGAGGCCATGAGAATCATAGAGGAAATGGCCTCTAATTCATTTCAATGGCCGGTGGCAAGAGAGGGTGTTCAAATCATGAAGAAAGTTGCATCTACCTCGAGTTCGGATGCACTTGAGCTATTGGCGGCTCAAGTGTCCACTCTAAACTTAAGAATTGAAGCATTCACCACTCCAAAAGCTGAAACTTCTCAAAGCCAATTTGAAGAAGTTAATTATATAAACCAAGGAGGCTACTCGAATCAACAAAGGCCATACAATCCGGGGTACAAGCCCCAATACGGAGGTCAATTTGGTGGAAATCAAAGTTACCAAAATAAGGCACAACATCCAAACTTGTCTTATAGTAACCCAAATAATGCCATCCAACCATCTCCCAGATTTTCGGTTACAAATGGCATGATTGATGAGGAGAAGAAGCCAAAGATGGATGATCTCTTGATGGCATTTATGTGGAAGACGGAGAAGTACATGAGTGAATGTCAAACTTATGTAGAAAAGTTGGAGAATACTGTCGGAGCAATTGGCAACCAAGTTAACATGTTGGAGAAGCAAATGGGACAATTTGCAACCATCTTGGGAAGCCAACATCAATAAGGCAAGTTCCCAAGCAATACAATCGTAAATCTGAAGGATCAATGCAAGGCCATTACCTTGAGGAGCGGAACCACCTATGATGGTCCCGTTATACCGGATGAAGAAGAAAATCAAGAGAAGGTTGATGAGCAACCAAGTGAAGAGAAGAAAGAAGGGAGACAAAGTCAAGAGGACTTGGGTCCCAAATTGAAGAAAAACAATGAACAAGAGAAAGGGAAAGAGAAAGAGGTACCCACAAGGAAAATGCCAGAAGAATACAAAGTACCCATACCTTACCCACAAAGACTACAAAAGGTGAGGAGTGACAAACAATTCTCTCGGTTCCTCGACATCTTTAGAAAGGTTCAAATCAACATCCCACTTGTTGAAGCACTTCAACAAATGCCGATTTATGCAAAATTATTGAAGGATGTGATTTCAAAGAAGAGACGGTTAGGAGAATATGAGACAGTCAACTTGACAAAGAATTATAGTGCTCTACTACAAAGGAAGTTATCCGTAAAGATGAAAGATCCGGGAAGCTTCAACATCTCGGTCACCATTGGAGAGAATCATGTGGGAAATGCTTTGTGTGATCTAGGGGCAAGCATCAACTTGATGCCCCTGTCATTCTTTTCAAAGTTGAAAATGGGAGACATCAAGCCTACCACCATTTGTTTCAAATGGCCGATCGATCTTTGACGTATCCAAAAGGGGTAGTAGAAGACGTGCTCATAAAGGTCAACAAGTTCATTTTCCCAGTTGACTTTTTGGTACTTGATATGGAAGAAGACAAGGAAGTTCCCCTCATCCTTAGGCGACCGTTCTTGAATACGAGTAAGGCCTTGATTGATGTGGAAAAGGGAGAGCTTACCTTGAGAGTAAATGAAGAAAAAGTGACATTCTCCTTTCAAAAAGCACTGCAACATGCCGAAGATGAGGCAAAGAGCATAGAGGAGTGCAAGGTGCTCCAAATGGTGGATGAAGGTGTAGAAGAGGAGGAAATGTGTGGACCAAAGGATCCTCTTGAGATTTGCATTTCTAACTCTATCTATAATTCTTTACCTAATGATGATATTGGTCTATGTGATTTTGTCTCTATGATGAATTCTTTTCAGGAAACATACTTGAGGAAGCCCAAATTTCTCCCATTGAGAGACGAGGACCAAATATCAAAGGAGGAAGAGTCGAAAGCAAAGGAGAAAACCATGGAGTTGAAGCCCCTACCTACACACTTAAGGTATGTGTATCTAGATGAAGAAAAGTAAAAACCGGTAATCATTTCTTCACTTCTATCGGATGAGAAATTGGATAAGTTGCTAAGGGTGCTAAGAAAATTTAAAAGCACTATAGGGTGGTCAATTTCCGATCTTAAAGGCATAAATTCTTCTATATGCATGCATAAAATTTTGTTAGAAGAAGACTATAAGCCTAAAGTGCAAAATCAACGAAGACTTAACCCTATTATGTAAGAAGTGGTTAGAAAAGAGGTGTTGAAATTGCTAGATGCCGGGATAATTTTTGCTATTTCGGATAGTGAGTGGGTGAGTCCTACTCAAGTGGTTGCTAAGAAAGGGGGGATGACTAGTGTTGAGAATGATAATAAAGAAATAATTGCTACTCGGTAGTAACCAGTTGGAGAATGTGTATAGATTATAGAGCATTGAATGCATACACTAGAAAAGATCATTGTCTTGATAATCTAACACAACTCTTGGAGATTGAGAATATAATGGAGGTGTTCATGGATGATTTTTCGGTTTTTAGAGATTCATTTGATCATTGTCTTGATAATCTAACACAAGTCTTGCAGAGGTGTGAAGACACCAATCTTGTACTAAATTGGGAAAACTGCCACTTTATGGTGAGAGATGGCATTGTTCTAGGACACAAGGTGTCGGGGAAAGGTCTTGAGGTAGATCGAGCAAAGATTGTTGCAAGAAAAACTTCCCCCGCCAATCAATGAAAAGGGAATTAGAAGCTTTTTGAGGCATGCCGGTTTTTATAGGTGTTTCATTAAAGATTTTTCTAAAGTTTCTAAGCCTTTGTGTCGTCTTCTTGAAAAAGCCACTGAGTTTGATTTTGATGTGCATTGTTTGCAGGCTTTTGAGACCTTGAAGAAGGCATTAATCATGGCACCGGTACTTATCATACCCGATTGGAGTGAGCCATTTGAGGTGATGTGTGATACAAGTGAGATTGCAGTGGGAGCCGCTCTTGGTCAAAAGAGGGACAAACTCTTCTGGGTGATCTACTACGGAAGTAGAACGTTGGATCTGGCCCAAGTCAACTACACCACCACAGAGAGGGAGCTCTTATGGGTAGTATACGCATTCGACAAGTTTAGGTCCTATTTCATTGAGACCCGAACTATTGTACACACCGATCACGCCACCTTGAGGCATCTTTTTACAAAGAAAGATGCAAAGCCGAGATATATAAGATGAATCCTCCTTCTCCAAGAATTCAATGTGGAGATCCGAGATAGAAAAGGATGCGAGAATGTGGTGACGGATCATTTGTCCCGGTTGGAGCACGTGAAAGGAGAGGAGGAGACCACATGGCCAATTAATGAAAGCTTCCTCGATGAGAGAATAATGTCGGTATCGAAAAAAGTCCCATGGTTTGCGGATATTGTCAACTATCTTGTTGCCAAAGTAGTGCCCGTGGAGATGGAGAGCTATCAAAGGAAGAAATTCTTCCATGATCTTAAATTCTATATATGGAAGGAGCCGTATGATGAGACCAAGCCTAGCAACGATGATCAAGAACCGGAGTTGCAATTTTGAGGACCAATAACTCGATCAAGAGCTAAGAAGCTTCAAGCATACTTGCAAGTGACAATTCGAAGAAAGCTCGAGATTGGAGATGAAGAAGTCGAGAGAAGCAATTCCAAGATAGTTAATTTATTAACTATTGAAGATCAAGATCACACTATGGAGAATTTAACTTGAAGAGTTGAAGATGAAGTGAAGAAGTGCACGTGTGCATGTGCATGAAGTTAACGTGCATGTGTGTGCGTGTGAGGAAGAAATTCGGCCCTTAGTTAATTTAATTAAGGGGTTGATTTTATTTGGACTATAGTATTTATTTTATTTATTTTAGACTATAGTTGGATCAGATTTTTATTTAATTTTTAGTCAATTTTCGGTCACAATTCAAATAGGTTTGACTAGAATTTTAATTAAGGCAAGTTCTTACCTTAAATAGAATTCTAGTTTTGGCTATTTCCTAGTCTAATTGGAGATCAATTTGGACCAGATTTTCGGTCATTATTAGGCTCTAATTTTTGGCATATCCTGTAAATAGGGGTCTTGTGTTATGTTGATACTTTAGACATTATTGAAGTTATTTTGCTTTTACATCCAATTGTGTCTCAACCATCATATTCTTTTGATTGTTTTCCATCAAGAAAATTATCATTCGTAGAATTAGCACATCTAAGTCTTATTCAAGGGTATTGCTTAATCCACTTGAGGGATTAACCAGTATTCACTATCGAAGAGCAACTTGGAGATTTCAACCTTGGATACGTTCGAGATTCAAGGCGGCTATCGGGTTTTGATTCACATCGACGTAATCATCCTCCATCCGACATCAAATCGATGACGCCCAATCAACCACAAACGCATATCCCTTCAAGCCACAAGTTCGAGTTCGAGTTCTTCAACCGTTCCATCAAACCGTAAGTTCGTTCTATCCATAACATAACCTACCTACCCCAAGCCATTCTTCACCATCAATCACACGTCCCTACACATAATTTTCAGCCATATACATCCATCCCATCCTCCTTTGGAATTTGGTTTTGTGTTTCATAGTTCGTGTCATAGTCTAGGTATTTTAGTTGTCTAGATTATTTGTATCTCAATCGTTTAGTTGAGTCAAATTGAAGCCCTTCTTTAGTTGACGTATTTCGTATCCAGAAGTCTTCCACTACGTCTCTAGTTTTGTCCTAGATTAATTGTCCAGGTCGTATCACCGTATCTCTTTCGAAGATGTGCCGATTCCATGCTTAAAAGATATGTATCGGATGAAGAATGGAGCGAAATTCTTAAGGCATGCCACAATTCACCTTGTGGAGGCCATTTTGCATCCAATAGAACCACAAGAAAGATTCTACAATGTGGGTTCTATTGGCCCTCCTTGTTCAAAGATTGTGGAGAGTTCGTGAAAGCATGTGAAAGATGCCAAAAGATGGGGTCGATTTCAAAAACGGATGAAATGCCGATGAGCACCATTGTTGAAGTTGAACTGTTTGATGTTTGGGGGATTGACTTCATGGGCCCCTTTGTGGCCTCCGAAGGAAATCCCTATATCCTTCTTGCGGTGGACTATCTATCAAGGTGGATCGAGGCCATTCCTACAAAGACTAATGACTCGAAAGTTGTGCTGAAATTCCTTCAAAGGAATATTGTAACGAGATTCGGAGCACCACGAGCTTTGTTAAGTGACGGAGGTACCCACTTTTACAATAAGTGGATGGCTAGCCTCCTAGCACGACATGGAATGAAACACAAGGTGACAACTCCTTACCACCCACAAGCAAATGGGCAAGCCGAGCTTGCAAATTGAGAGGTGAAACAAGTCCTCCAAAAGGTGGTGAAAACGAACGGAAAAGATTGGGTGAGCCACCTCGATGAAGCATTGTGGGCCTATAGAACGGCCTACAAGACTCCATTGGGCATGTCTCCATATCAAATGGTTTTCGGGAAGTCTTGTCACCTTCCAATTGAGCTCACTCACAAAGCCTATTGGGCCACCAAGAATCTCAACCTTGATTTCGAGATGGCGGGAAAGGAAAGAATTTTCCGATTGAATGAAATTGATGAATTTAGGCTTGAGGCCTTCGAAAATTCCTCAATCTACAAGATGGGGACCAAACTCTACCACAACAAGTTCTTGAGAAAGAAAGAACTTGCACCGGGGGATGATGTGTTGCTATTCAACTCACAGTTGAAATTGTTTCCCGAAAAGCTCAAGACTAAGTGGGGAGGTCAGTATTTGATATCAAGGATATTTGAGAGTGGGATGGTGGAATTGCAAGCCAAGGACGGAAATCTCTTTATTGTCAATGGATAACGAGTGAAAAGATTCTACAATACGGACGAGCAAGCCGGAGTGTTTGTACTCCATTTGAAAGATGTTTGAAAACCGTATCCCGTCGAGCTCATGACGTTAAATTAAGCGCTAGTTGGGAGGCAACCCAATTGTTTTTAATTTTGTTGTTTTATTTTCCTTTTATTTTGGTTTTGCTTGTCTAGTTAATTTTGTGTTGATTTTGTGTAACTGTAGGAGGGATTGATCCTAATGAGTGCCTAGTGTGAGTGAAATATTTTCACAGGGATTTAAAATTGGGGGAACAGGGGAATAAGTGTTGAAAAGAGAAGTAAAAATGAAGCATAATGAAACGCGAGCTCCTGGCACGACCTGCACAGGGGTCATGCCCCAGATGACTCCGCACGCGGGCTCGGGACGCGAGTTAGGCTCGCGGTGCAGAGACCTTCTGCAGCTTGATTTTCTTCAGCTCTAACGCGGGCACCAAGCGCGAGCTGGCTGGGGTCACAATGCAGACCACCCGAGACGCAGGCTCCGGACGCGAGAGGGCCAGGGGTCGCGCCTCGCTAGCACACGAGTTTTAAACCCCCTTCTCTTCATTTTCACTCATTTTACTCACTCTCACTCACTCTCACACACGATTTTCATCCTCTCCTCTCAAGAAGCAAGGCAAGTCCTCTAAATTCCTCCATAATTCCACTTACATTATCTTTAAGCATGAATTCTATAGTTCTATTGTTCATATTTTGAGAAATATGGGGAAAAATTCATGTTGTGTGCCCTAGAAATAAAATGAACGAAAATTTCATGAATCTTCCTTAAATTTTGCTTACATTTGAAGGAATATGCAAATGCTAGCATGAGTATGATATGGGTGTTGAAATTTTGTTGGGATTTTGGTGAAATTTGTTTGGATTCTTTGTGAATTTGGGGCAAGAATGGTGAACCTTGATTTTTCACATTATTTGCTTGTTTTTGTCTCCATTATTGCTCAAATGAGGGTGAATGCTCATGATGCTTGCATTTAGACCATTAGGATGAAGTACATTATGCTAACATGTGGAAAAATATGCCATTTTTTGTTTATAGAATGTTGTATTTTGTTCCTACCAAGTCTAAGTATGACTAATGCATGTGAGTTGAAAGAATTTGTTGGATTTTGGTGCATTTTGCTTGGGTTCATGTTTAGATTGTTGGAATGGGGCATGAAAGCTCGATTTGTCAAATAATTTGTATGCCATTGTATGATATTGGGACCCTTGCTCTATTATTTGATGTTTATGCTACATTCTTGCACAATGTGTCTTTGCCATCTCCAAATTGGGTTGATTTTTTAGAATTGAATATGTAATTTGGGGAGATTTGAATGTTTGATGATTGGTGCAAGAATGTTGGTTTTGATTTGGAATTTACATGCTTGATTCAACCTTAATGTGAAGTTTTGCATTCAATATGACAAGATTCTTTGGAAAAAGCATGAATTTGATAATTTTGGGGCATAAAGAGAAAGAAAATTAATATGTTATACATGTGATGTTGCTATGTTGCTTTGGATATTGTCATATCTATTTTAAGCCTCTTTTTGCCTAAAATTCTTATTCAAAGAATCATGAAATTGTCGAATGCATGAGATAAAAGTTGCGAGCATTGCTCTTAGATGTTGAATAAGACCTCCCATGTTTTGATATTATCATATATGAAATGAGGGTCTTTTATTTAACAGATTGAAATTTACTTGCATTTGTGGTTGGAAATTCATGATAATGCCAAGAAAATGGAATTTGTTGTGGTGAATGAATGGTGAAGGGGGCTCGTAGTTGTTACATATAATTGAAGACCCTCTTGTCTAAATCTTTAACTTGGGATTGATATGGGTTGACATAATCTCTACCAACGTTGTCTTGTGTTGATCATGTTTGATTTTGGAGCACATGTACATTTTGCCTTTGTTTGCGATATTGTCATAGATGAAATGAGGCCTTTTGTACCAAAATAAATGTGTACCCCATGTATTTTGGTATTGGTACTTTGAAAAGTGAAGCATTTTAATCATTTGCAAAGAGGCATGAAGTGTAAATGGATTTAAACTTTGGTTCAACAAAGTTAATTGAGGAAGTGTGTTGGATTTTGTCATATACTTTGAAACCTCAATTCCTTTGTTTAGGATCCTAAGTTGGTTTTTGCCCCTATGTCTTATGAATTTTTCCTTCTCTCAAGTACCATATCCCAAACACACAAGCAATGGCACCAAGAAGAGGAAGGAAGTCCACAAGGAGAGAAGAGCCCGAGTCCGACCCCAAAATAGAACAAGAAGAGGAGGCAGAAGAAGAAGACCTCGGGATAGATGATCCCATGACATATGGAATTCACTTTACAGAGGCGGAGCACAGAACAAACTGGGATAGACTATTTCCATTGAGCGTGGCAACTACAAGATTTATGTGTCTCACTGCCACAGATGTTCTTAGGATCAGGAACGACGTTTTGACACTTCTGGACAGGATTGGTTGGCTACATGCTCTGGAGACAGAAAGAAAAACCTACCCCCTTTTGGTGAAGGAGGTGTTGAGTACATTAGACGTCAAGAGGACGGCCAAGAGAGGGCCCGTAAAGTGCACTTTCAGGATAGGCAATGAGGATAGAGCTCTCACGATTGACCAAATCAACCAAATCTTTCATGCTCCTAAACACGGTATCTACCATGCTCCACACAGATACGACAAGGACTATGCCTACCGACTCTTCTGCCTTATGGAGTCTGACACTGAGAAGTATGACTCTAGCAGTGCCAAGGCATCTGTCATGCCTAACCCCGTCTTCAGATATCAACACCGCATTCTAGCATCTTCAGTTTTTACCAGGAGAGAGAACAGTGGGTTGAGGATGACAGAACTTTTTGCATTGTGGGCCATGTTGAATGTCGTCCGCTTGAACTTTGGTGCATTCTTTCTAGAGCAGCTTCAGAGGCAGTCTCACATCGACAGTGGCTGGATTTGCATTGGGGGATTGATCAGCCCAATAGCCGAGCACTTCCATATTGACTTGGATGAGTACCAAGAGAGTCCTGGATCGAGACTCTTTAGCGTTCTCTACTTGAGAAACATGAAGATGCTTACCTCAGACACGACCAACTATCTACTGTCCATGAGAGCAGGAGGAAACTTCCCATTGCCAAATCCGGCTCTTACTCATGTATCCAACTTCTAAGAATGAGAAAACTGGAAGATGGATACACCGGCTCACCTTGAGGCTATAAGAGCTGCGGGACTTCCTAGGGGCATCAGAGCTGCTATAGATGAGCAACCAGAAGGAGGAGGACACGATGTTGGAGAGGGACCATCCATTGCCAATTTCAGACGAGGGCGGTGCTACACTGAGTAACAAAATTCTGGCCGCTTTGACACGTTAGATGGGTGGATGACCTCAATTGACGACTCTATGAACAACTGGAGGACTGATGTGTAAGACCAATTCGGGACCTTGAGGCAGGATATGTATGTGAGGTTCGATGATATCTATGCTGATATGCATGGCTGCCTGGGACAGATACAGTCCAGCGGTGATGACAGATTCACTGCCATATGGTCTGACATTGATGAGAGGTTTAGGGGCCTCAGGGGTGACATAAAGAGTCTGCAGGGGGGCATGGGCTCGATTATATCAGAACTGCAAGACCTCACTGGCCTTTTCTAAGGGATGAGTACCGGATCGGGGTCGCAGCAGCAGACGTACACGCCGTCCCAGCATCAGCAGCAGCTCACTTCTTTTCAGACCTACCAACCCTATCAGCATTAGCAGCTATCCTTCCAGTCGATGCAGCAGTTTCAGACTGCCCAATTCATGGCATCCTCCTCATCCCAGCAGTTCCAGTATTTCCAGTCACACCAGTTTATGATGTCTTCCTCCACTCAGCAGTATCAGCAGTTCTAGACATTGCAGTTCATGCCGTCTTCCTCATCTTAGCCATTCCCGCACATGTCTCATCACCATCCACCACATTAAGCAGATGCTAGTGAGCCTTACGACCATCTTTTTGCCTCCATAATTATTTCTTCACTTGGATCAAAATAAGTTTGGGAGAGGGGGGGAGAGTATGGTGGCAAGGGTCTTTTCTGCTCATTTTATCGCTTTCTTTGAACGATTGCCTAGTAGTTTATGTTTTCAGACACTTTATGCATGTTTATGATTTGGATTATGTTAGGATATTTAGTTTTTATTATGGATTGATCGGAGAGAGGCATGTATGGATCCTTATCGTATGTCGTTTTGCTTTATGAACATGTGATGCTTTATCTATGTTTTTGCTCAAATGCCTTATGATATGTGGCTTGGGGATGTTTAAAATTTAAATAATTATATGTCCTTGAAACATGATAGGAGTTGTGGGTATATTTTGATTAAATTATGAATCTTTGATGATGATGTGCTTACGATGAAATTTTTTTGAAAAATGTTGATAAAGGGCAAGATATTATAGCATGATGATTTAAACAGGTTTTTCTTTGTGTCTCAAAAGTACAACTATTGAAGGAAAAGCTTACTTTGGAAAGATTTTGATCTAAAAATTACACAAATGTAATCTCTTCTTTGATGAGTGATTAATGATCTTCTTTGGTGCACTTGTTTTCCTCTAGAACTTGCATTGTGACTTAATTGAGGCTACAATTGTGTGTTTGATTTCTTGAAAAGGATTTAAGGCCATTTGTTGTTTGACCTCATTATATCCAAATTTCTACCTTCCAATTCAAATTGAATCCCTTGTGAGCCCTTTTTGAGCCTTGAAATGTCTTCTTGATTATGTTGGGTTGGGAATGAAATCAACAAAAGATTTGAGTTAATTCTTTCATTTAAACTTTTGAAGAATCTTTTAATTGGAGAAAGTTAATCTTGTTGAAGTACTCTAGTAGTGAAAAGAACAAAAAGAAGTGGAATATCTAGAATAAAATTGCAAATTCTTAAGGAAAGAAAAAAAGAGATATTGTCGCATGATGTTCACTAACAAAAAGAGTATGAAATGATGATAAAAATTTGGAAAAATCTTAAAGAGATTGGGTTGTGAATCAAAAAGGATAGAAGAGAACTTGTATAGTTCTACTTACTTGGTAATGAAAAGAATTTGGTATTTTTGGGAAGCCACTTAGCCAAATATATTCCTACCTTTCTGAAAAGCCTTCAATACAACCTGAAAGCCCTTAATGATTCTTGTTTGAGAACACACATGAAGTAGTGGAAATGATAGTCACTTTGCAAGCTTATGGTAGGATTCTAATGCACTCTTGACCTTAAGCGGATACACTTATAGCCTATACACTTGAGAGTGAGCATTCTTTGACCCATGTGAGAGCTTATACTTTGATAATTATATCATGATGATCTTAATGTGCTTGTTTATTTCTGATTGTCAATATTATCTTTGCATTCCTAGTTCTGTGAATTTGAAGAAATTGTCATCTTAGATTCTATTTCATCAAAAATCAGGCCCGTTTCTCTTGTTGTTGTTTGGGGACAAACAATTATTTAAGTTTGGGGGAGTTGATGAGTGTCTAAATTACACTCATTTTTTATTGCATTTAGTAATAAATGCAATAGGTTTTATGTATATATGAATGTTTTGATGTAAATATTGTCTTTAATCTTTAGTTTTAATTAATGTGGCCAATTCAGGAAATTTTGGGTTAAATCAAATGCAAAAATAAGTCAATTTGAAGATTTGATCAACAAAGGCCGCACGAGACAAGAAAAGATGAAGAAAACCAAGTGTTTGGCTCAAACTCGACCAAGAAACACGAGTTTCCTTAGTCCGGCATCACAACGCATGCAGACACGGCCTCCGAACTCGATCAAAAGGTCGCGGTGCAGAGCCCTTCAGGAGCTGAAAAACAAGAGGCCCAGATGCGGCCCAGAGGTGCGACCTATCAAGGGGTCGCAGTGCAGACCCCATAGGGCACGGCCTCCGGGCGTGAGCACAGGGGGGGTCGCGCCCCAGGCCCTCTGCACCACGGCCCCCAGACGCGACCCACCAGCCCGATTTTCAGCCCCTTCAGGAATGTGTTTTCCTTTGTTCCAAGCACAACCTCCAGGTGCGAGTCTATCGGGGTCGCGCTCAAGACTGACGAATCTGACTTTTGACTTTTGGCATCCCATTATTGGTCCATTATATGATATAACTTGGGGAGAGTTCAAACCATTCATCTCCCACTCGGAAATACAATATCAAACACAAGAACTTGGGGATTTTTGGAAGCACAAGATGATCAAGAGGAAGAGGAAGAAACAACCATCCATTTGAAGATTCAAGCCAAGGGATTGAAGAAGAGGGTTCTACATTTGGTTTTATCTTCTCTTTCATTCTCTACTCTTGTTTTTAGAATGGGTTTTGTTGCTTTTCTCTTTGTTCTTGATGTTATTGTACATATGGTAGGCTAGAGCCCTTAGGCTCTAGGATGTGGAGCAACAATGTGAATCTTGTTCTTGATAAGGGTTTTATCTATGGTTATGCTTTGTTAAGATTTTAATCCACTAGTTCTTGAATGGTGTTGTTTGAGTGGCCTTCATTTAACATCAAATGTATGATTCACTTGCATCTTGTCCATCCCGTGATCATAAGCATGTATGGATTGAATCCATGTTTTGTACTCTTTGTTGAATGTCAAATATGTGGAAGGAAATGTGACCCCTTTGAGCCTTTGGTAGGTGTGACCTTGGAATGTATTAGTGATAGTCATCCTTGTCACATTCACAATTTAAGAGATATTCGAGAGATGCTCTTACTATATTCATGGTCTTCCTATCATTGAACGAAGCATGATTGTTGAGAATATCCTTGTTATATTTTCAAGAGTAGCATTGCGTATCCATGTCCTAGAGTATTGTTTTTAACTTGTTATTCTAAATCATTTCCTTTTTAGATCTTGATTTCTTGCATTGTTATTCTAGTTTTCAAATTGTTGTTTAAAGTTGTTGTTGTTTGGTATTTGATCTCTTAAGTTTATATTTTGGTATTGTGGATGAAAACCAACTCTCATTTAAGCATCATCTAGATAATTTGCTAATCTATCATCATGGTACTTGCATTATTGAGTCTTAATTCCCATTCTCTGTGGATCGACCTCGTATCATCCTATCTACATTTATATGCTTATACACTTGTAGGCATGACATAAGTTAAATATTAAAATGAGAGAAATATAGCACGATAATAAATTTCTCTATCAAGTGTTTGGCGCCGTTGCCGGGGAATCTATGAATTAATTTTATATATGCAATATTGTGATAACGATTGTGTGGATTAGTTTAGACATTTTATTTTATTTTTGTTTGAAAGATTTGCATTGCTTTTTTTGTCCTTTGACAGGTAGTGTATGCACACTCGATCAAGAGGTGAGCCACCTATCGACTTGGATCCAGAAATCGAAGCAACGGTTAACCACAACAACGCACGTAGACGGAGGAGAATGGCGGATAAACTTCCACCGGTTCAAGATCCTATGATTGCCCAATTACAAAGGCAATTAGAGATTATGCAAGGGCAATTGAGAGCCCAAGAGGAGGCTCAAAATAGATAAGTGGAGGCCCCAATCCGAAATCTTTTTCAACCCGTCGTGAATCAAGGAGTGGTGAATGGACCACCCATTCAAGCCAACAATTTTGAGTTCAAGACGTCCTTTATACTCATGATCACATGTTCTGAGGAACGCCAATGGAGGATCCAAACCAGCACATACACAAGTTTCTTGAGTATAGTGGGATGATAAAGGTGAATGGAGTCCCGAATGATGCAATCTGAATTTGGCTCTTCCTATTTTCTTTGAGCGACAAGGCAGAGACTTGGTGGTTGAGCCAAGCCCAAAGATCGTTCCAAACATGGGATGCATTGGTGACAAAGTTCCTTCACAAGTTTTTCCCACCCAGAAAAACCTTCAAACTTGAGGGTAACATCACCGTGTTCAAGCAATAGGATGAGGAAAGCATGTATGAGGTGTGGGAACGCATTAGAGAGATGCTAAGAAAGTGCCCCGGGCATGGGTTTGGAACCGACCACCAAGTGTGTATCTTTTATGGTGGAAGTAAATCCGAGGTGAGAACACTAATGGATGCGGCCATGGGAGGATCCTTATTAGCAAGAGGCCCGGATGAGGCCATGAGAATCATAGAGGAAATGGCCACTAATTTATTTCAATGGTCAGTGGCAAGAGAGGGTGTTCAAATCATGAAGAAAGTTGCATCTACCTCGAGTTCGGATGCACTTGAGGTATTGGCGGCTCAAGTGTCCACTCTAAACTCAAGAATTGAAGTTTTCACCACTTCAAAAGCCAAAACTTCTCAAAGCCAATTTGAAGAAGTTAATTATGTAAACCAAGGAGGCTACTCGAATCAACAAAGGCCATACAATCCGGGGTACAAGCCCCAATACGGAGGTCAATTTGGTAGAAATCAAGGTTACCAAAATAAGACACAACATCCAAACTTGTTTTATGGTAACCTAAATAATGCCATCCAACCACCTCCCGGATTTTCGGTTACAAATGGCGTGATTGATGAGGAGAAGAAGCCAAACATGGATGATCTCTTGATGGCATTTATGGGAAAGACGGAGAAGTACATGAGTGAATCTCAAACTCGTGTAGGAAAGTTGGAGAATACCGTCGGAGCAATTGGCAACCAAGTCAACATGTTGGAGAAGCAAATGGGACAATTTGCAACCATCTTGGGAAGCCAACATCAACAAGGCAAGTTCCCAAGCAATACAACCGTAAATCCGAAGAAAGAGTGGGAGTAAAATCAGAGAATGATGGTTCAAAAGTGACAAAAGGAAGGCTGGGAAACAGTGTCATGTGTGAGAGGAAACTGAGAGGGAAACACATTGATATCTCTCCCAATAGTCACTTTGTGTGTGTGCAGATCATAGAGCAGCAAACCTTCATGTTGAGAACTAACTCCCAGAAAGAGGCACTTAGAACTCCTTTTATCAAATTTTGAGTGCATGGGATGAGTATTGTCCTTATAAACCAAACATCCAAATGGATAGAGATGCTGAAAATTAGGTAGATGACCAAAAAGTACCTTGTATGGTGACTCCCAGTTCAAAATTACTGTAGGCAATTTGTTGATCAACCATGTAGCATGGAGAATGAAAAAAATCCAGAATTTAGAAGGCAAATGACTCTGAAACATCAGTGCCCTAGCATCTTGAAGGAGGTGTTTGTGCTTTCTTTCCACAACACCATTATGCTGAGGTATGTAAGGACATGATCTTTGATGATGAATCCCATGCTCTATGAACAATTCTTGCATCTGAGCATTGATAAACTCACCACCATTGTCAGTTCTAATACTCTGAATATGAGAATGAAATCTAGTTTTCACCATAATAATAAAACTCCTAACAATGTTCCAAACCTGTGATTTTGCCTGGAAAAGAAAAGTCCAAGTAGATCTGGAAAAATCCTCCACAATAGTCAAGAAATATGGAGTATTAGAAATATTTTCATCCTTGTAGGGGCCCCATACATCCACATGTATGAGAGCAAACAGGCCAGAGCTTCTTCTGTGCAATATTGGAAAGGGATCCCTCTGTTGTTTGGCTTCAAAACATATCTTGCAAGCCTGCAACTCTTCTAGTTCCTCAGTTCTGAGCCTCTTGTTTGATATAGGAAGATGTCTCATTGTACTGATTGATGGATGCCCCAACTTGTAGTGAAGATTCTTCAAGCTAAGATGATTCTGTACAATGTTAGCTGACTGAATTCTCTGTGCTTCAGGAGGAAAAATATAAAGAGATCCTCTTAAGCTACAAATTCCTAGTGTCTGATCACTTTGTTTTCCTTGGATAAGGAAATGAGATGCCAGAAACTCAACCTTTCCATCTATATCTTTGGTCAATTGACCAACTGAAAGCAAATTGAGAGTGAAGGCTGGGGAAAATAACACATTCTGCAGAGTAATCTCCTGGTTTAGTTTAGCAATCCCATTAAGAAACACCCAGACAACACTACCATCAGGCAAGAAAATTTGTATAGGATGCTTCAACCTCTTCAACTCAGATAACAAACTAATTTGACTACACATATGACTACTTATCCCAAAGTCAACTATCCATTCATTACCATTTATCCCCATATTCACTCCAAAAGCATAATGTCCTGTATAATTGACAACATCTGTGCCCAAATCCACTTCTGCTAAATTAGTTGTACTGATATTATGTTCTAAGTTCATGTCTTGTTTAAAATAAGCTGCCATGTGCTTGGCAATCTCTAATTGCACCAATTTGCTAACATCTGGAAAACCTTCTGCCTCTTTGTCAACTTTAAAGCTTATCTTTGGTGAATTTTGTTCTGACTGTCCATCTAAAGACTGATCTAAAACACAATGTGCTTTACCTGACCCCTTCTCTGCTTTAAACTTTCTGTACCACTCTGGTACACCCACCAACTCAAAGCAATCCACCTTTAAATGCCCAATACCACGACAGTGATCACACCTCAGTTTGGCTTTCTCCTCTCTGGTTAATCTCTTCTTGTAATAGTCACCTTTATATCCAGTTCTCTGAGTAGAATATGAAGCATTATGATCAATTGAATCAGAAAAGTGTGTGGAAACACTCATTTGCTCCTCAACCTATAAAACCATTGCATAAGCCTGGCTTACATAAGGTAAATGGTTCAAAATAAGGATCTGCTGTCTAATAACCTCAAAACAGTCATTTAAACCCATTAAAAATCCCATCATATGTTCTTCTTCAACGTCCTTGGCATTATCCTCCAATGCTTCACATGTACAGGCCCTTGATGTTTTCAGTAATGACAACTCATCTCACAAATTTGACAGATTATTAAAATACATCATCACAGACTGTGTATTTTGAGCATATGTGGCAATCTCTCCTTAGTTTGTAAATGCGAGGTCCGTTCTTCTTACCAAATCTCCTATATAACTCTTCCCATAAACCTCTGGAGGTTTCCATGTTTTGAAAACCCCTAGACACCTCTTTGATCATAGAATTACTAATCCAGTTGAATACAAGATAATCAACTCTTAACCACTGCATATAATCCATTGAGCCTATCAAAGGTTTTCTTAAAGTTCCATCAACAATGCTGAGTTTATTTTTAGAAATTAAGCCTCTTTTGACTGCTCTAATCCAATTATGAAAATTGGTACCATCAAATAAATCTGTCGTGAGAATCATTCTAGGATTCTCATTTGGATTGATATAAAGAATATCATTCGCAAGCACACGAGTATGACTAACCTCATTTTTGGAATATCCAAGCTGTAATACCTCCTGATTTCCTCCATAAGTTCCAGTGTTGTGCTGCGGCGATGGATGATTTTCTGTGTGAGAATTCTCACGTTGATCTTATTTCGTGCCGCTGGAAGCAGCTTGCATTGTTGGATTCCCATGATGAGAAAACCCTAATTCCTCATCCCTTGCATTTCGCCAAGAGAAATTTTGGTTCTTCTTCGTCATTTCTTCCAAAAACTATCGATCAATGGATACAATATTTGTGTATTTTTAATCGTATGGAGGAATCAAAAACGGTTGGCTCTAGATACCATGTAGAGATTAAGAGAAAATGCAGAAATGCATAACAAAATCGTCTGAAAATTTTATTTCATATCATTCAACTGTTAAACACAATTAGAAAGGAGAGTTACTACTTATACAGATTACTAGCGTATACTATAAGCTAAAAAATCTACGACTATTACACTGCTAAGTAGATCTAACGATTCTAAACAAGCAACACAGTGGTCCTAGCTCAATACGCTTCATGGAGTGCCACGTGGACTGCATGGATATTAAACAGCTACTCTTCCTTGCTTCCTTTGCACTGATGCACGTAATCTAGTCTGCACAATTCACACAAATAGTTTGAAAGTGAGAGATAGGTAACATGCATGTGCTCATGCATGAAAATGCATGGCTAAGTTGAAGCTGATTTAATGGCTCAAAAATATACATATACTCCACGGTTCCTCATGTCATTGTCCTTGTAGGTTTTCATATGCCTCATTACATATATTCCACAGTCATCTTTATTTGTCTCATTCCACCATGACATCTTTAATCCGTGCATACAGTTAATCTTATAAAGATTCGACAAAGAATGATAGTGATCCGGTCTAGGATCATTTAAAGGTAATCCATTCATTGAATTTACACACTATAGACAGAAGATTTATGGGATTAAATCATGAATTATTGTGAAGTAAAAAAATTGATCATGAGATTATGGATGTAAATAATTTTGCTTTTATAGCTACTGCATTACTCATTATGGTTTTGACTGCTTTCCACTTATCATTTACATAAAAATTAACAGTCTGTCACAACTCACAAAAATTAACTCAATTGAATTTTTTTAAGAAAAATTGAATGAAATAATTGACTTTGAGTTTTTTACTCCAGTCATCTGAAAATGAGACAAAATATATTGTTAGGATACCATTTCGACGGAAAACGATATCTAGGATATCAAAATTGATAAAATGTCAAATATAAAGTTTCGAGAAAATTTTAATTTTGGTCCCACAGGACATGGGTTAGTCCGATTTTGGTCCCAGCTCTATCACTTTTGGTCCCAAATCGAATTAATTATCACTTTTGGTCTCACCGTAACGTTTACCATTAAAAAAATTATCGATTTTGGTCCCAATTTTTTTATCGATTTTGGTCCCAATTTTTTATCGATTTTGGTCCCAATTTTTTATCGATTTTGGTCCCAATTTTTTATCGATTTTGGACCCAAACATAAAAATGGCAGAAAATTTCAATTTCATTTCAATTGGAGGCAAAATTGAACTAATTTGCTAGAAAATTAACCTGATTTGGTTCCAATTTTCCCAGAAACATGCATCTGAATATATATACGCACCAATTCATCAAATTAAAAGTACTAAATTAAAAGAAAGCATAAAATCCCAAACATTAGACAATTAAGTGTGATGAATTATATACTAAAAAGCCATGTTTAACCCAAACTACAAGTAAAAGCATGCTTATACATAAAAACAGCTACTGGGCAAAAAATGAAATGAGTTTTAACCCAGACTACAACCAAGAGCATGCTTATAGGCAAAAAACAGCAGCTGGGCAAAAAATTGAAAGCACAACAGTCAAAAAAGCTTCAATTACAAGCTGCATACAGTCAAAAGCAATACCAAGGGCAATCAACCCTTTGCACCCTCCTTCTTCTTCTTCAAGACAGACTTCAAGCCAGACAAAGTCACATACTTCTTACCCCCTGCAGTGAACACATCCATGCTTTCCTTACCCTTTGAAGCACCACCAGCACCACCAACAAACTCATTTGGATGGAAACTCATAGGTGGGGGCTCTCTGATTTGAATGCCCTTCTGTTTGGGCTGCTGTGTGGCTTGGACTTCATTAGATATGCTATATTGCTCTCCACTCACAGCAGCCTCTCTTTCTTGAACATTGGTGGCAAAATGCACTCTTCTTTTTGCCTAAAAATTATGAAGTCAATCAGATTAGTAGAATGAACAATAACAGAAAAATTGAAGATATTGGAAGTAACTTACAAGCTCTTTTCTCCCCTGGACTGTTGATGGCTTGGTTTGGGTGCTGGTTTTTGGGAAACTGTCTATGAAGTCAAACATGGCTGCATCTTCATCACCTTCATTCATAGGGTAGTCAGGTTGAGCTTCAATTGCCTAAGAGGGTATAATGCATATAATTAGATCACCACCAAAATTTAATGATAAGAATAAACTTAAGTGGCAGTCATGTAATGTACCTTTCTCAGTTCACACCCAAGTCTGTTGTGACCCTCTTCACCACAAAAACCACAGACTACATGGAAGTTTTGCTTCCCAAGCCTCTGCAAACTTGTGCCCCCTCTCTTCTGCCTCTTGACTGGGCTTTCACAGGCCCCACTCCTTCTTTCCTTCTGAGGCCGTCCCTTCTTCTTCATCTTATGAAAGGCAGGTGGCAAGGGTGGTATGTAGCCAGTCTTCTCCCATAAATCTTCTCCACTCATAGGACTTATGGCATGTCTGTAAACTGACTCATAAGTCTCTATAGAGTAGCACTTGTGCACAAAGTCTTCTGGATCAAGCCCCTCTGCACAGATTGCACTAGTGGCATGTTTGCAAGGTATGCCTGATAGGTCCCACCTTCTACAATCACAGATATGGGTCTGCAAATTCACTGCATACCTTGATACATCAAAACTGGAAACCTCATATTTCTCTGCACTTGACTTGACTGGAATACAATCTCCAGACTTCTGCATGTTCTTCCCAACAATCAGTCTGATTCTCTCACACAGCTTTCTCCCTTCCCACTTCCTCTCAACCTTATCTCTCCTTTTTTGCAGCCTTGCCATCATGTATTCCCTTATCCATTCCAGCATGGTCAAAATGGGTTTGTCCCTAGCATCCACCAAACACCCATTAAACTGTTCACACATGTTGTTGACTAAGGTGTCACACTTACCAAATGTAGAGAAGTGTGACTTGGACCATTCAGAGGGGGGCTTTGCTTGCAGCCATTCCTTACACTTCTTATCTAGCTGCTCAATCTCAACCATCACCTTGGTAAATGCTCCAACAGTTGTTGAGTTAGCAGCCTTCCACAACAGCTTCTTGAAGTTAGCCCCTCTGAACCCAGCTCTCTTCATGTTTCCATGAAGATGCCTCACACAAAATCTATTCTCTACCCCAGAAAGGACAGTCTCAAATGCCCCTATTAATCCCTTTTGCCTATCAGACATGAATGTATATACATCCTGCCTTTCACTCATGAGGTCATCCTTGACAAGTTGCAGAAACCACTCCCATGCTTCTCTGTTTTCAGAAGACACCACAGCATATGACAAAGGATATGGATCATTATTTGGATCCGTACCCACAGCAGTCAACAACACTCCAGTATTCTGGCCACTGAGATGGCACCCATCCACACCTATCCAAGGCCTACAACCTTCCTTGAAACCTCTTTTCACAGCACCCAAACACACATAAAACCTTCTGAAAGTGTTGCCATCATCAGCTGCATCCAAGTCTAGAATCACAGTAGATCCTGGATTCTTCTCCTTCAATGTGTCTGCATAGTCCCATAGTTTGTTGTATTGCTCAGCATTAGACCCCTCAATCAGCTTGAGCAACTTCTATCTTGCCCTGATTGCTTGCTGAGTGGATACATACACTACAAGCTCTGAAATAGCCTCCTTCCTGAAGCTCTTTATACTTCTCTTTGGATCAACTCTAAAACTCCTCTCAAATCTTTTTGCTAGCCAACTTGACTTGGCATTAGTGCCATGAAACTGTCTGGCACATGAATGTCCCAAGTCAAGCTCTCTAATCTGCCATGCTTCTTCATTCTTCACCTTCAGTGCATTAATATGCCAGCCACAATCCTCACCTTCCTTCTTACACCTAGCATAGATCCTCCTAGCATCATTTTTTACAAACTTGGTAGCCCTTCCCATCATCACTGAGTTGGTGTTCATAGCTTCTTTAAACTGCAGCTTGGTGCTGAATACTTGACCAAGCTCAAAGTGAGGGTTCTGTGAGCTTGATCCTCTATCACCACCCACAGTCACAGCTCCTTCACCTTCATCTGCTGATTCAAGACTCTCTAGCTCAGAATCCATATCATCACCCCCATTCTCATCAGAGAGTGATGATGAGCCTTCAACATCCTCCTCATTAGCTTTTGTACCCATCCACTCAACATCTGTGTCCACATTCTCAGTGAATATAATTTCATCCATCAGCTCATCACAACTGTCTTCATCACAACTAAAATCTATATCCTCACTGTCACTCCCAAACTCCTCTTCCAATATAGCTTTCCCTTTCCCTTTCTCTTCCAACACAGATTGTTCCACAACCAACACCTCCTCAATGACATTATCAAATAACTCTTCATCAACTACTTCAACCTCAACATTCAAACCTAATCCTGCCCCTGCAGCCCTCACCTTCTCACCTAGATCACCACCAACCCTGCCTTCATCTACATCTATGACATTATCAAATAACTCTCCATCAAATAACTCCCCATGCACCAATTCATCCCTCACATTCTCACCTAGATCAGCCTCTGCAACCCTCACATTCTCACCTAGATCAGCCTCTGCAACCCTCACATTCTCATCAGCCTCAGCAACCTCAGCCTCAGCCTCAGCAACTAAGTATGTCTGCATATATCTAGTTTTTAACCTCTTCACAGTCTGAATTTGTTGCTCAACAGGCTCTGTAGGTTCATCATCTATGTACTCAACCTCTCCATCAACAATTTCCCCACCATCATCAACATTCTCTTTCTTCCCATCTAAATACAGAGTAAATTTCCTACTCACTTCAGCCCTTCTAATTAAGCACCACAAGTCTGCCTCACACTCCATCAACTTCAGACCACCCTTCTCATCATCCCCATAAAAAATTTTACTCCCCATGTACCCTAGTTGTTCACAAAGGCCTTCTAGATATTTCCTACACCACTTACGTGTGTCTATAAAATCAAACGCAGAAGTATTACCCTCTAAATAGAGTATCTTACCCGAATCATTCAAGGCCATTCCTCCATGCACGAGCTTCAACGTTTACCAGTAATCACACCCACCTAACAAGAAAAAAACGAGGAACCATCAAAATCAAAAGCCATCACAATTATTAAACTGAAAACTGAAAATTGAGAATGAAATCGAGAATGGAACCGAGGGAGAAGACTTACTGTAGTTAGGGTGTGGCATTGGTAGGAATAACTTCCTTCGAATCATCGTGCTTTTGAAGAATCGGCGGGCTTGATCGAAATTGGGGGAGAAATTAGGGTTCACTGTTTTGGGTCTTTTTGGAATCATGGAGAAATTAGGGTTCTATGCTTTGATTTGGGGTTTTTTGTTCAATTTAGGGATAAATCGCACATGAATGTCACGTGATTGTACTTTGCCGTCAACCCGTTTTATTTCCGTCTAAATTGTGGGACCAAATTTGATACTTCACTGTCCTATGGGACCAGATTTAATAATAAATTCTGATTTGGGACCAAAAGTGATAGGGTTGGGACCAAAATCGGACTAACCCATGTCATATGGGACCAAAATCGAAATTTCTCATAAAGTTTCGAAAGTGTGATTTTCCCATTTATAAAAATCATGCGAGTGAATGCAGTAACTATATGCCTCTAAATTTATTTTATAATTCGACCAAAATTGGATAGGATTATTCAATCACCCGCGTATTAAAGATGATCACATTAGTTTTCTCAAAAAATAAAAATAATAAAAATAATAATAATAATAATAATAATAATAATAATAATAAATAAATAAATAAATAAATGATCACATTAGTAAAGTCTAGGAAAAGAGGGCCGTAATCAATTGCACTCTAAACACGGATTGAGATCCTCTACCGGGAGGAAGAAAACACCGTACGCCATGTTGTGGTTCAAAACCACGCCGTTTTGGCGTGTTATACAATTTTTAGTTTATTTTTTTGGTTTTAATTTTCAGTATTTATATATTTTAATTTTAGTTGGCAATTGTTAATTTGTTTTTATTTTCTACTAGTTAGGGTTTAAATGAATTTTAGTTTATAGATAATTATTTAAATTAGAGTTAATTGTTCCATAGTTAAGTTTTATATTTATAATTATCATTTTAGTTAACAACATAGAAGTATCATTAATTATGAAGTAAGTATCACTCGTAATAAAAAATAAAGCATCACTAATATAATGAGTAGTTACTACTCACTATCATGTTTAATTTTTGAATTGCAACATTTTCTTTTATGTAGCTAATGATTTAATTTTTGAATTGCAATATGTTTGTGCTGATATTTTTTTTTCTAATTAGTGATATTTTCTTCTGCAATTAGTGATAATTTTATTCTGCAATTAGTGATACTTTTCTTTCTAATTAGTGATACTTTCTTCTGCAATTAGTGATACTTTTCTTTCTAATTAGTGATACTTTCTTCTGCAATTAGTGATATTTTTCTTTCTAATTAGTGATAGTTTCTTCTACAATTAGTGATACTTTTCTTCTAATTAGTGATGCTTTCTTCTGCAATTAGTAATACTTTTCTTTTTAATTAGTGATACTTTCTTCTGCAATTAGTGATAATTTTCTTCAATTAATGATACTTTCTTCTGTAATTAGTGATACTTTTTTCCATAGTAATGAGACTCCACTTCACCCCATAAATAATGATACTTATATGTGAGTTAATAATACTTCACCTCATAAATAATGATACTTTGGTTAATGATATACTCCTCTCATAATTAATGATACTTTACCTTATAATTAATTATACTTGTTTTTTTGTCTCAATAATTAGTCAACCGCTGGGAAAAAATATATATATTTTTTAAAAAATAAATGTATATCCTGAAATGACTATATTATAATTATTAAAAAAGAAAAAGAAAGAGACGAAAAAAATGAGAAGAAAGAAAGAAAAAAAGAAAAAAAGAAGAAGAAAGAAGAAAAAAAGAAAAAAGAAGAAAATGAAGGAAGTGAAAAAAAAAAGAGAATAAAGAAAGAAAAAAGAAGAAAGAAGAAAAAATGGACTTTGCCCAGCCGCCGAAAAAAGAGAAGGAAAAAAAAAGAAAGAAAGAAGAAAAAAAATAAAAAATAAAAAAGGGCAAAGGCCCAACAGCCCAAGCCCGAAGCAAACAGTTATTTTTTTTTAAATCTGTCAAGCCCAACTTGGAAATGGGCGGGTCAGCTGGTTTTGGGTGGGTTTTTGGATGGGTTTGGGTTTTTTTTTATCCGTCTAACGTAAGAGACCCGTTAAACGGTCTAATACAAGTTTTTGTCTATTAATTAAGGTTTATTATTCCATATTAGGTTTTATAATTTATAATTATTCATTTTGGTTAATTAATCATATTAATTAGGGTTTATTATTTTATATTATATAGGTTTTATAATGCAAAATTCATAATTGGACTTTAGAGGGAAAAAAAAACACTTCATATTTCGGAATTAATGATTTTGGGCACCATAGACCACCCTCGTTCACAACCACCACCAACTCAATCTATCAATAAAATAATCATTTCTCTTTCTTCTACTTATACAATTAACTCAACAATCTAAAACCACAATCTGTCAACTTTATCAACAATTCCCTTCAATCCAAAAAAAAAAATATTAGATTCTTTATTAATAGTTATTAATAATAATTATTTTTTATTATATTTGAAAGTTAATAAATTATGTGATGGTTGGACTTTCTATTAATATAACTATCTTCACTAACGAAACAGCATGCTTGTATTAGAGCTACATCTTTTTTCAAAGACTAAATATTTTTTGGTATCTTTCGATTTGTGATTGTCTGTTGCACATCTTGAAATAAATTACGGTGGATATTTTGTGATGGATGGACTTCTGCAGAAATTGAATTTTGGTTGACATTTGGAGAAAAATGTGAGTTTTGATAATATTGATAATTTTGGGAGTTTTGATTTTGAGAATTTGAAAAATAATTTAGGTCATTTGGATCCATAATTTCAAATGAGTGAGAATTGATGATTTTTTTTAGTGTGATTCAAAATATGTCAAAAATAAGCTCATTTTATAGATAATGAAAAAATATGAATTATGACATAATTTTTATATTTCTTTAAGGGGTATTATCAGATTTTAGTCCGACCTTTCAAGTAATTCACAAAAATGTCCTGAACTTTTATAAATAACAATTTAATACCTGACCTTTTGAATTTATAACAAATCTAACCTGGAATTAATTTTCGGGCTTTTAATCCCCAACGTATATCTTTTTACATACAGTTTGGAGTGAAATATAATTTTATTTGATCAATTGACGTGACACAAGTATTTTCCACGCCAATAAAAAAATTCGGAAAAAAGATATACTATGGCAACTAAAAGCTCAAAAATTAATTTCAGGCTAGATTTGTTGTATATTCAAAAGGTCAGGTATTAAATTGTTATTTATAAAAAGTCAGGACATTTTTGTGAATTACTTGAAAGGTCGGGCTAAAATCTAATAATATCCCTTTCTTTAATACATTATTATCTATAATAATAACAATATAAAATTTTATCCAATAAAAATATGTTTGACCAATTAGATCATATCATGTGGCAAGAGGGATATATTGTTCATTGGTTTGGTCAACCAATCATCCCTACAATCGATAGCTTGCCATTTTTAATTTTAATTTTAATTATTATTTTTATATTCTATTGATAATCCATTGGAAGGGTTTGTGAATGGAAGTGGTCTAAGGAGCTAATGTGCTTTTAGCACTGGGGATCCAATCCCCTCTAAACACACTTATTTACCTCTTTATCATGACATCATCATACTATAATTATTTTACATAAATTCTCTTATGATGAGTAAAAATTGTAGCTATCTGAATAAATTCTTGAATCATACAAAATAGATAATAGTACTAAAAATAATGAAAGAGGTCTGCTGTGAGACCGTTTAACGGAGATCCGTTGGATGGATCATTACTTGATCCAGGAAGTTGACTCCGTCTCATTTTTTCATTTTCTTTATCTTTTTCAGTGTCCCCCTCACTTTTTTTTTGTTTTCTTTTCAGTTTTTTTTTTCAATTTTTTAATTTATTTCTTCTTTTTTTAATTTTTCACAAATATGTATTTAATTTTTTCGTCTCATGCTAACGCATGGGCTCGTGCACTGCGCTTGATAATTAATTTTTTTGAAATAAATATATACCCTAAAATAAAATTAGTAAATCCTATTAAATTAAAATAATTTAATTTTTTATCCGACATCTCGTGCAGTGTATGAGCCCGACACTAACATGTGGGCCCATGCATTGCACTCGATAATTATTTTTTTAATTAAATATATATACCCTAAAATGATAATTAGTGAACCTTAAATTTAAATTGAATTAATTTAATATTTTTATCCGACATCTCGCGCATTGCATTCGCACATTACAAATGTTTCTATATAGAAGTTTAAAAATAAAAGAACAAAACCAAAAATATGGAAAAAATGAAAAAAAAAAAAAAAGAAAAAAAAAAGAGTTGCTCTCAGGCGCATGGAGGCGTGTGTGGGGCGGTTTCTAGCCGCGTTTTTGGGCAGTTTTGGATATATATGACCGGTGTAATATATTTTGTCCGTTAAACGGTCTAACATAAATTTTTGTCAAAATAATGTGCATGGCCCATGGAGGAACTTGAAGGTTTTATAAATAAATTTTAAAAAAAAAAATCTTATTTTTCTTTAAATAGAAAATTTTGCATTTTTCAGTTGCTTAAGACTTTTATAATTTCGAGGTAGCTTAAGATCAATCTAAACTTTTAAACTTTTCCGACGTCAGTATATTAGCTGCAGATAGTTGAGCGTTTGAAGAAAATGAAGGGAGATGAAAAGCAACGAAAATTTCATGAAACCCTTCTCAAAATGATGTATCCGCCCCCATCACCACCCCTTTCTGACAAAGTATTTCCTCAAAGCTTTCGACCTTTTGCATCTAAAGATACTTTATGGATCATGTTGTGACACATTGTCTGTAAACAGGAGGCCGAGGAACAAGATGAATCGATTTTGATGGAGTCGTTCAATGACCCTCCAGGTGTTTGTTTAAAGTACTCAATGAGGTACTAGAAAAAGATACAAGTTTTACCTAGTCTTTTATGTTTTTTGTTGCATGTAGAGGATGAGATCGAGAATGAGGCGCCATCACAGTCGAGCGGCGATGATAACAAGGGTGATGATGCTGGGAAGTTGACGCGGGCTCAGAGGAAGAGGCTTCGGAAGAGGAAGCTCAAAGAAGCTGCTTCCCGCCGCAGAAAGATTATCGGGCCTCTGTTACCTGGCTCAAACAACGATGTTGATCATAGTCGAGGTAGCATAGAAGATGTGAGTAACGTGGCTGAAAGTGTTCAACAAAATGCCGTAACTAATGTTTCGGGTGATCATAATCATGGTAGTAGCGTTGAAGTTGTAAGTAATGTAGCTGAAGGTGTTCGACAAACTGCGGCAGGTGAGATTTGGGTTAAGCTTTCAGTGCTAATTTCTTGACTGTGAGCTTCATTTTGTGATTAATAATGTGTTCTATTATAGGAGAAGAAGCTCCTTGCTCAAATAAGAACAAGCTAAAGCTAAAGCAGAGAAGGAAATCGAAGAAGATGGTTGTTGGAAAGTCGAGTACTCCATCAAGCACAGACGATCAAAAGTATGGTTTGAAAATGATAACAGATTGATGTGGCTGATCCCAACTTCCAGAAAACTTCACCGAATCAATTTCTTAACATTTCTGTTGTTAGGGAGTCTGTATACTTTACTTCCCTATTTTCATATGCATATTGCACATAATTAATCGTGGATCGGGGAGGGATTCTATGTTTGTCGAGCTCTCCCTTTTAAATTATAAGGCCGAGGTCAAATATAAATCTTTGCTCCCAACCATTGATGTATGAATGTAGATGCGTCTCCTTCTTCAATACTCACAATGTTCGAATGGGGGATCTGAAACGCTGCATTGCATCTTTTTCTGTTTTTCCCATGGGTCTTTTCGAGGTTCGGGTTTTTTTTACGATATTATCAAATCACCAATACGTATATACTACACAATATAGACAAAGTCTCCCGTTAAACTTTGAGGCTCAAAATCAAGCTCGTCTACTCTTCGGAGGAGTGGGTCGTGTGACCCGACACGCCCCGCTTGCTTAGGGGGAAAAAAATTGCACCCGAAAAATATCACAAAAAAGTATCCGTCGTGACATTAAAATATCATCAAGCTATTTTAATTATACTAGTTTATTATATCTCAATTATGGTTTAATATATCTAAATTAGGTTTATATTTATTTCAAAAAAATCAAGTATTGAATGTAGTGCATGAGCCTACGCATTAGCGTCGGGCGAATGCACTTCGTGAGTCGGCGGATCAAAAAATTAAATTAATTCACTTTAATTTTAGGGTTTATTAATTCCATTTTAATATATATCTATTTCAAAAAATTAAATTAATTCACTTTAATTGTAGGGTCAGTAATTTCATTTTATGGTATATATTTATTTCAAAAAAATTAATTAATGCACTTTAATTTTAAGATTTGTTAATTTTATTTTAAGGTATATATTTTTTATAGAAAAAACTAAAAAAATGCTGAAAATAAAAAGAATAAAAAATTAATAAAAAATAAAAATAAAAAATATATTTTCGAGGCATGCACGTGCCAGAAATATAACCTTTTTTATCTAGTGGGCTTGGGCCTAGTCTAAATGGCCATGTCCATGGCCCATCAAACTAATACACCCAAGATCTACTATCCACAATATACAATAGGTATTATTTATATGATGGCTCGCATAAAGAAATTCCTGACAAACACGGTTACAAAATGCAAAGTGGTATCTTTTTTTTTTCGATAAATTAACTAGAATCTTACATTAATAAAAAAAAAAAAAAAAAAACTAAAAAAGGTTAAGCCAAATCAACTTCAGACACTCAAACAATGATGATTAGTGTGTAAAGGAAGATATTTTGATTTTGGGACTCGCCTGTCCTTTTCCTCAACTGAAAAAAAAAAAAATTAAGATCAGTACCGGTAGGGATGCTTTAGTGGTAGAATGAGATTACTTAGAAATTAAAGATTACGGGTTCAAATCTCCTCAATACCACCAGGTTGGCTGTGTGAGTAAAAAAAATAGAAAGAAAGAAAAATTTAAAGCATGTGAAAGGTACAAAACATGTTGCCGTCAGTGTTTTTAAACCCGGACCGGCCGGTCCAACAGGTTTAACCGCGAACCGATCATGTGTCCGGTCCGGTTATATATGATTTCCGGGTTGAAAATGACCTGTAGCGAACCAGTCAAAAAACCGGTCGAACCTCTTAAACCCGGTGAAACCGGTCGAACTGGTCCATATTTAATTCTTTCATCCGTAAGGAGGATTCGAACCCATGATCTCCAAAAAATATATATTTTTTTATTATGCACTTAACCAACTGTGCTAATACATGTTTTTATTATTTTTTGGATACACACACACACACACACACACACAACTTGAAAATAACTAAACTTCATTTTAATTAAATTCAATGTTTAGTATATATAATTAAAATAAATGTTTAAAATACATATAATTTATCATTTTAGTTAAAATAAATGGAGAGAAGAAATAAAATCTAAAATAGTGACTTATAAATAAAAATGAACAATATTTTAGTTGTTATAAATTATACAATATTCTTTATAAATAAAATTAATATTTAATTTTTTGACATTTAATTATATATCTTCTCATAATCTAATATTTTGATGTTCTATGTTTATTTTAATTTAATAATTACTCTATTTTTAATTGTTTAACTTATGAAAAAAATATTGATAAACACTTTATTTACTTAGCATTGATATAAATCAAGTGCATTTTTTAAACTTAATTTAATCTATTTATCATGATACAAGTTTGTTTATTTTATTTTATATTTTAACCTGTACATAGATAAAATATAAATAAATATCATATAACGGACCATCCGCTTTTTTTAAAACGGTTCAACCGGTCGAACGAGTAACCCAGTGTCCCAGTAAATTGACCGATTAGATGTCCGGTCCGAATTTTTTTTTTTGTCCGGTCCGGATTTAAAAACATTGGTTGCCGTGTGAGAGATGTAATGCACAAGGGTCACGCGAGAGGTGCTTTTGCATCACACATAAACCCATAAATTATAGGGGACGATTTTTATATATTTTGTAATACAAATTAAGAAGGTGATTAATATGAAAAAATGTACAATAATTATTTTGAGGTCAAATATCTCAAATCAAATATCAACGACACCTTTTAAAAAATAATAATAAGTTCAATCGAAATAAACATTTAAAAATTTGAAAATATAATTTTCTATCTTTAAGAAAAATCAGACTGGCATCACGACTTAAAAATAAACATATTTTTACGATGGCCGACATATTCAAGTAACTTTTCAAAAAACTAATATTTTCAAACATAAATTATTAAGCCTTCTTTGTTTTTATTTTCAACATCAATTTTCAATTTTCAGTATTTTCAGTTCAATTTACAAGGTATATTGGTTTTTGAAAAAATACAATGATTTTGTTATGATGAATGATTTAATGTTTAGAGTTATAGTTTTGGAAAATGAAAATATGTTTGTTTGATTATATTTTCAATTTGAAATTTGTGGTTGAGATAAAAAGATAAATATTTGTGTGGTTATGATGAATTGATGAATATTTAAATAATGGTTCCACTGTAATATATATATATATATATATATATAATTGAATAGGTTATATAGGATTGAAAAAAGTTGAAACTGAAATTGAAAATGAGTAAAACAAACGTGTTTTCGGTGTTTTGAATAGTAAAAAGTGAAAAATTTCCATTTGGAAATGGAAACAAACAAAACCTTAACATTTCAAAGATTTATTTTCAAGATACATCTGTTAAAAAAGCAATAATATTTTGAGACGTACCGGAAGTTTTAATTGTTGAAATCATGAAATTGATCGATATAACTTTACCGATCAAACGAGTTATTCACTACCAACCGTCATCGTCTTCACTGTTAGTAAAAATAAATAAAGGAGAGTAGGAGACCACGGTGCAAGTCTCATCCCCGTTCGCTCCCAGGGTCGGGCTTGACATTTCGGAGGCCCATGGCTAAGTCAGAAAAATGGGTCCTGAGATTTTTTTTTTCACATGCATCTTGAAGTTTCTTTCACTTTATCTTAATTATTCAAAATTTTGAAAAAGTGCAAACAACATTTAAAAAATCCAATTCATGAATTTTGTAAGTAACTAACGCTTTCATTAATTAAATAATCGTGAAAGAAAGATATTGATGATATTAAAAATAATTATTCAAAATGATAATTTTTATATTTGGATTTTGGTGAACTCAAAATTGGGAAATAAAGAACATCTCAGTTTTGATAAAAAAAAAACAAAAAAAAACAAAAAGTTGAGATTTTAATCGTACATTTCTTGTACTAGAGATAAAATCCATTTTAGTGATTAGTTCCCTAGTTCGGCCGCTTATATATTTTTTTTATGTTTAAGTTTAATTTGAAAATTTATTGAGACTTTATGTTGTATTAGTCTCATTTTTGCAATTGGACTATTAATCAACTATTCATGCTCTAAAATTTATTGGGGATGTATGTACAAGAGTTCAGACGATATATTTTTTCATAGATGGATGATCATTTCTACTATGTGCGTGTGTGCATATATATATATATATATATATATATATATATATATATATTTTCAATTTGTAGGCCCCCAAAAAAATGTGGGCCCTTGGGCAGCGGCCCACCTAGCCTACCACATGACAGGCCCTGTTCGTTTCGTGAGGTTAACACAACATTCACCCAATATGTGCACTCGTATTATATTAATTGGAGACAATTGAACTTTTGCCAAGAAAATCCAACTCGGAAGACAAGCTAGAATCATTTAATTTCTGGGTGATGCTATTCACAACCCCCAATTTTCTCTTTACAACCTCCTAAATTAATTAAAATGTAAATAATTTTTTTGAGACTTTTTTGTCCTCACAACCCCCACTAATTTAAAACTCTAATAAACTAAAACACAACCCCCACTAATTTAAAATCCTAATAAACTAAAACACAACCCCCACCTTAAATAATATAAAAGGAAACCAAAAATTTATAAACTCTATAAACAATACTACGAGAATAACAAAACACAAAAGGAAACAAAAAAAAAATCTAAACAATCTATCCACGAGAAAAAAAAGCAATAGCAAACTAGTTAAGGAAAAAAAAATAGAAAACAAAGAACATAAAAAATAGAGAAGAAAGAAAAGAAAAGAATGATAGGCGCATTCCCGTAGGAAAAAAAAATTATAGAGTCTCGTTCATCATATACTATTGAGTCATGAATATGATAGAGTACAAAATGGATGAAGAATTTGATGGAGACGATAGTAAAGAGCATAAAGATTGTGAAGGAGAAGCCAATAAGCAGCAGGTAATAATCAATTTTTTCATTCAATGTTTAAAATAAAACTGTTTTCATTGTAAGTAAATTATGGTCTAAGTTCTATACCATTTGAAAGCTACGATCATCTAGTTTTCAATAAAAAAAAAAGAGCTGAAAATTTATTTTTCTGCATAAAATTATGATTATTATATCAAAATGTGTTTTATGAACCTTCTCAAATATTCTGTTTTATATGTAATATTTTTCAGATGCATCATTGTTATCTCATCAAAAGTAGATTGTGCTATATTAGATGCTAAAGATATAGTCACCAGAATAGGCCAATTAAGTAGTTTGAATTTTTTAGATTACTAATTCAGAATGGCTTTATTGTTGTGGTTGATGACATAGCCTAGAATCCAATTACACTGATAACTATGTTTTTCTTGTCTTGGTTATCACTTATCAGTATAGATCACTTTATGATATAATTTTTCATGCTACAAGAATTATATGTTGTTTCTTTAAAGGTGATATATTTTATATATCTGTTAATTGTCTTGTTCTTCATGAAAAGAGTTTGAAAATATGATGAATTGATCTTGATGCTAACGGTTGCTTAAGAGTATAGAATTTAATCTGACTAGGATAATGATGAATAATGTTTACTGCAATATTCATTAAATAAGTGTCATTAATCATCATTTTGATTTTCTCTAATCATTTATTTAACAGGTGAAGATAGAAGACCAAATTAATTCGTTGGATTCATTCAATGCATTTTATACCAATAATGTAAGTCATAAGTTCATTTAAGATGTATTAATTATATTTACAAGTTAATGCATAGTATATATATATATATAGTTAATAAAATTTATATTGTAGGTTTTTAGTAGTAAAGATGATTTAGTTGCATGGGCGCGGGAGACTGGGAAAAAAATTAGGTTATGTTGTTGTAATCGTAGCATCTCAACCTCGAAATGGTGGAAGAAAAGCTAGATTGCGGCTTGGTTGTGAGCGTGGTGGAAGTCATAAATCTCATAAAGACAAGAATAACATGAGCTCAATATCTTGTAGGGCAAACAGGGACAAAAAAGAATGGTTGTCGATTTATGTTACAAGGGGTGAAATTAGAAAATGATGATGAGTGGCTTGTGAAAGTTACATGTGGATTTCATAATCATCCACCTATAAAGCAATTTGAGGGACATTCATTTATTGGAAGATTAAACAAGGAAGAAGAGACTATGCTCTTTGATATGATGAACAATATGATTAAGCCAAGAAACATTCTTATGACCATAAAAGAAAAGAACAAAAGAAACACAACTACTATAAAGACAATATACAATGCTCGTCATAAGCATCGAATTGTTGAAAAAGCTGGAAGGTCACAAATGCAACAACTGATGAAAAGGTTGAATGAGTGTAACTACGTGGAATGGCATAGGAGCAATGATTTGACTGAGTGTGTTAGAGACTTATTTTGGGCACATCTTTTATCTATTGATATTTTGCACATGTTTCCCTCTGTGTTGATTATGGATTGTACTTACAAGACTAATAGATATGGCCTCCCCATTGCTTGAGATAGTTGGTGTTACTTGTACGGAGCTCACTTTTTCTATAGCATTTGTCTATATGGAGGCTGAACGTGAAGATAATTATACATGGGCAATGGAGAAGTTGAAAAACTCGATGATATCAAATATATTACCTTAGGTAATTATAACTGATAGAGACTTGGCATTGATAAACTCTATCAAAAGAGTTTTTCCTAGCACAACAAATCTTTTGTGTAGATTTCATATTACGAAAAATGTGCTTGCCAATTCAAAGAAGTTGTTTGCGTGTGTGATGCTTTCATGTCGCTTTGGAGTGTGCTAATGTTCTCTTCAACTAAGAATGACTATGCTCAAAATTTGAAGTTTATGGAAAATAGTTACAAGAGTTACCCTGGAGTTCTAAAATATGTCAATGATACATGGTTGACACCATATAAAGAGAGATTTGTGGCAGCTTGGACAGATAAAATAATGCACTTTGGAAATTTGACAACGAACAGGTATGATATATACTTTAATTTAATTTTCTTAGTATGTCATACAAAGTTGTAAAATTATATTTATCTTTAATTTTTATGTAGAGCTGAGAGTGCACATGCAAAGTTGAAGAAATGGCTTGGCTCATCACAAGGAGATTTTGATAGTTCTTGGAAAATAGTTAACTCTCTAATTGAATTGCAGTATATACTGAAATCAAAGGTTCATTTGAACAAAGTTTGAATGTGGTTGAACATGGTTTCAAACCCCAATTGTTCAGAGAATTAAGAGGATTGGTGTCCAGAAAGGCACTAAATATGATTCTTAGTGAGTCAAAGAGAGCAAATGATGTTGGAGTTGACACTACCTTATGTGGATGTGTTATCAGAAGCACACACGGGCTACCATGTGCACATGAAATTGCCGAGCATTTAAGAGATTTTCGTCACATTTCTATATCAAGAGTTCATTCTCATTGGTTGAAGTTAAGCTTGAATGCATCTCAGACCAGCTCTGATTTATTAGAAGTTACTATTGATGATGAGATAAGTACAATATGGTCGCGTTTTTATGCATCTGATCAAATTGGAAAGCTAGCAATGAAAAGAAAATTACGGGAATTAGGTAACCCGACAACAACATTCCTTGCTCCACCATTGGAAAAGCCAAGAACAAAAGGCCGTCATTCATTTAATGAAATGCAGTCAACTCGTCGAGACCCTTCTTATTTTGAAATTGTTGATGCGGCGATTTCAAAACATGAAGCAGAACTCCATGGAAAATCAGTTACAGTTAAAAGGCGATTTCAAAACGTGAAGCAGAACTCCATGAAAAATCAGTTATAGTTAAAAGACGAGAGAAAATCCAAGTAAGAAGATCAAATTGTGCCATGCATTTTTTAAACTCTTTGCCATTTTATATAAAACCATATATCCTTAGTGTATCAGATGTTAAGGCAGACGGACATTGCGGTTTTCGTGCAATTGCTAGTTTACTTGGTCTTGGGGAGGATTCGTGGTTGAAAGTTAGAGAAAGTTTGGTTGATGAATTATGTAAGCATCGATCTTTTTATGTCAGTTTTTATGGGTCTGCTAAACTTGTGGCTGAATTGTTGGAGTCATTGTCTTGCTTAACAACTCCAGCTCCATATAAGAATTGGATGGTTCTACCTGATATGGGTCATTTAGTGGCCTCAAGATATAATGTGGTATTGATTCATATATCTAAACAACAATGTATCACATATCTTCCTCTTCGATCTAATCCACCATCAGCATCGCAGCATAAAGTAATGGCAGTTGGATTTGTCAATGATAATCATTTCGTACAGGTATTTAAAATACTCTAAACTTAATTTTTCAGTGTTTATATTGTGTACACTATTGACTTTTTTTAAAAATATTTATTTTTAGGTTTTTTTGGACCATGCTGCACCAATACCTCCAATTGCACCTAATTGGGAATACAATCGGCTTGAATCTGCTGCAGGGTGGGAAACTCCATATTTATGTCGCATTAGAACTTTTAACGCACTAATTCCACGACATAAGAATTCTGAAAATGGAGAAATCATCAACTTAGACGGTCTATAATATGCAAATTGATATTCTTTTTTTTATTCATACACTATATTTAAATATTCTTGAGTATACAACAATGTCGTGTTGAACAAAGTGATTGTCATTTTAAGAATTTTATTATATTTTTCATGACTTTAAATATTTATTTGAACAATACTGAAATTGTTTTATTTATTTGAACAATTCTAAAATCTTATTATACGTTGCTTGAGTACACTTCAAAATGTTCGCCGCTGTGCAGTATATACATCAATATCAGAGGTCTTCATTTTTAAATTTTTATTGCACTCTCTCTTTTTCACCGATGGCTCTATTTGTCACTTTTGTCTCCTGAAAATGCATTAATTAGATTAGAGTGGTATGTGAGATGCATCTCACACAATAATGCATTAGTGAAGGCTAACTTGCCAACGTTTTTCTCTTCTATATATATTATTGAGCACAAATATTTTCTTATAATTTCTGATAGATTTCTTTTTTAGGCTTTCCTTCTTAGCATCTCTTTTAGGCAGGATCTCATATTGGTTTTTAAGATAAGTGAATGAGCAATTCCTCTTCACGAAGATATGAGATTAGTGACTGGAAAATCTCCATTAATAGCACCAATCAAGAGTTTCACATGTTTTTTATTGTCTTTTCCCGGTCACTATCACTGATACCAGAAAACAATGTGAATGAATCATATTCAGACACTCTGTTGGTCATATATAGTCTTCCTAATATAGGTGGCTCAAATTTTACAGCTCAATTTCTTTATCATTTCACCTTAAAGGTGATAAAGCTTTGCCTTCCCTTGATTTTATCTTGTGAAGCTCATTTCCTTAAGAACAATTTTTTCTACAGTTGAACCCAGATTATTACCTTAAAAGGTTGTAGTTAGTATATTCGGAAGTGACGTCACTGATTGAGTTATGCAGAGTGCAACTAAAAGTTGTTCAGCTGAAAAGCACAATGTCTGCTTCTGACTTGGTTGGTAAATATAAATTTAGTTTGTCTCAATCCAGTTAGTTTGAGATTTGATTTGTTGTGTCGGTTCGAAAAGTAATGTGAATGTGCAATCGGTAAATCTTCTTATTATTTTCTCATAGAAAATCTCTTTGGCAGGGGTTCCTGATATTGTTGTATCAACTCTTGCTTGCGTGCAAAAATGCTTGAAGAATGGTATGCTTCAAGCTAAAGCTCTTCAAGCATCACTTTCGGTTCTTGTCCTTAATGAGGTATTCAAGCCTTGCTTTACAATCAAACATACATTTGAATGGTAGTCATACATTTGAGACTTTGTATTAAATTTGAGGATTCATATTTGACACTGATGGCCTATGCTTGTGCGTGTTTTTATATGCCAGAATTAAGTTGAAAATGATAATATAGTACTAGCATAAGTGCATAACATATCTTTTTGCACATTGTTTGTGTTTTCAGTGTTTAACTTCTTACTAGCAATATTATTTTGTCTTATTTAGTCTGCGTATTTATATCCGTATATTTTTGCATCATCATTTCTCTTATTATAATCTGCATATTTATATAATTAGACCCTTTAATTCGTTAACATTTTTTAGAACATATGAGAGTGAGTTTCTATGCCCCTAGATTAAAATTTGTCTAAACATTTTCTTCTCTTACTAGTTACTGTCGGCAATGATTTGCGTACACTCATTATATCTAAGTCTTGTATCATAAAGATAAATTTTAATATTAGGAATGATACTTTTTAATATTGAAAATAATATTTTTTTTCAACCCAACAAATATAGTAATGATTATAAAAATACCACTATCTTTGCAAGAAAATAAGCGTGATATTTTTCTGTATTAAAAATAATACTTGTTAGTTTTCAAGTGATTCATTTTTCGATTTGATATAAAATTTATATAAAAATACGTGTAGGTAGTTATGGGAAAATGTAGTCCATTTTATTTCTCGATATATTCAATTATTGTGATTTTTTTTTTTTTTTTTGAGAAATCAAATATTGTGAAATTGGTAATATTCAAAGTCATAAAAATTTAGTGAGACCGTGGGAGGAATTTCCGTCGACCAATTTTTTGACGTGTCAGAAGCTATTTTAGAATTTCCCAATTTCCTCTTCAACCAAAACCCTAAACCCCTCTTCGTCTTCCTCCACTCCTCTGTTGAGCAACTCTCGAGAACCCTCTCTCTCTCTACATTTTTCTGTCTCGTCTCCAAAGTTTAGCCATGGCGGAGATAAAGCTTTCAGATATGCGAGACCTAACCCGAATTGAACGAATCGGAGCGCACTCCCACATCCGAGGTCTCGGCCTAGACTCCGCCCTCGAGGCCCGCTCCTCCTCCGAGGGCATGGTGGGCCAGACTTCAGCCCGAAAAGCCGCCGGCTTCATCGTCAAGATGGTGCAGGAAGGCAAAATCGCGGGCCGGGCAGTCCTCCTCGCGGGCCAGCCTGGGACTGGAAAAACTGCCATTGCAATGGGCATGGCTAAGTCCATCGGCCAAGAAACCCCCTTCGCCATGCTTGCGGGTAGCGAGCTGTTCTCGCTGGAGATGTCGAAAACTGAGGCCCTAATGCAGGCGTTCAGGAAAGCTATTGGGGTCAGAATTAAGGAAGAAACTGAGGTTATTGAGGGTGAGGTTGTGGAGATACAGATTGACCGGCCAGCGGTGGCTGGGGCTGCGTCTAAGACAGGGAAGCTTACACTCAAGACTACGGACATGGAGACGGTGTACGACTTGGGGGCGAAGATGATTGAAGCGTTGGGGAAGGATAAAGTGCAGAGTGGTGATGTAATTGCCATTGATAAAGCGTCGGGGAAGATCACGAAACTCGGGAGGTCTTTCTCGAGGTCACGGGAGTATGATGCAATGGGGCCTCAGACTAAGTTTGTGCAGTGCCCTGATGGGGAGCTGCAGAAGAGGAAGGAAGTTGTGCATTGTGTCACGCTTCATGAGATAGATGTTATCAACAGCAGGTAGAATTCATTGCTCTGCAATAACGGATAATCCTTTAAATTATGGTTGGAGAGTTTTCCATCTATGATATACTTGCTCTATTTAATTGTTTGATGCATTATGAACCAACTGTATCTGCTGAATAGCTTGAGTTTCTTGTGTTGGTGTTTAGAAAATTTGGTTGGCTCAGTATTCCTTTGCTTGATACATTTGTATTTGCAAGAATAAGGAAGGTGTTTGCTTGGCTAATTGAGTTGAAGTTAACACTCAGCGAGTGGGGGTGGTGGCATTGAAATGGGAGCATAGCTAGTAAGTCTCAGTTAGTCAAAGGCTAAAAAATGGTATAAAATGATTGAGATTCAATAGCTGCTTCTATCCGTCAGATTTGTTTTGAAAGTCTCTTTGGCAAATTTCAAAGTAAACTCATGTGTAACATTTTCCTGTGGTTCCCTCTGGCTTGAGTGTATATTTTACATTTAATGTAATAATAATCATACTACTTTCATGTTTAGTAATAGTTTTTCCTATGGTGAGATTTTAAATTGCCTTCAACTGGAATTGTACGATCTTGAAATAATACTTCCTTTAGGACCTTTCCTGTGCAATTGGTCATGGTTAGTTTGCTAATATATAAAGAGTAAGCTATTGAGAGTTGCACCAATAGTCAATCTTTTCTGGGTCAAGATATGACTTCACTAACTTTTGTTTGGTGGCAAAAGCTTAGAGCTCTGCTAGCTGTAGTTAGGAGAACTTTTCTGTAAAGCTCAAGGACTTTTGTAAGTGGAAGAGGCTAAGATGAACTAAGTTGGAATGCTGTTTTATTTTTATTGCTGGTTAAACCGGAGTGTGTCAGATTACCTTAAAAATTACTCCCTCCGTCCCACAAAGATAGATCAATTTATTTTCTGCTTTCCTTAGTAGAGGTGCAAACCTTGCAATAGATAAAGAACTTCCCTAATTTACCCATATTTAGTGTTTGCGGGAATTAGGCATTTGCTTTCAATTATTAATAAGGTCCGCTGAGGGATGTGTTAGCTAATAAGGGATCGATGGGACCTTTGTTGCTTAATGCTTTTCTAAGTAAATTAAATATGCTTTCTTAATATGTGTGAGAAGATGAATGAGGCTATTTTTATGGGATGAAGGGAGTTATTTCTTTTTTAATTTTGGAGGTTCAAATATGCCCAACTAGGTAATTATGTCTCTTGTTTTGGATTAGTTTCACAAGCTTGTTGTGGACAACTAGACATGCATATGGCACATGGTTTTTAAGTGCTACATTGTTCTTATGTTGTATATGGTTTGTCTGAGTAATCATTACATATCATGTTAGATTTAATGGGCCATGGCTAGTTTTCTAAGATAAGAGTTGCATAAAGTCTAGGTTTTCTGGGTAACATGATGACCTACCCTGCAGTTCGTTCTCAGCTGCTGGTTAAAAAGGGGGTGTGTTTATTTGAAAAACTATTTTTTTCTTGATTCTGGAGTTGTGGATAAACCGATTACTTACTTGTGGCTTACATTTGAGACTGGTTTCAGAGTTCTGGTGACTCACCAGTGGTGAGGATGTCTCTGTCTTTTAAATGCAAAAAAGCTGTTGAATTGTGTTTCAGCTGGTCACTGCATGTAGTATTACTTATTGCATATCATATTAGATTTAAACGAATTAGGTTTTTTAGGTACTTGATTGTTTGGCTGTTTTCTTTCATTCTTCTATGTCTTTCATGTTTTTTTGGCTTCCCAAATTCCGTTACCACTGAGTGTTGACTGGATGTGAAATGCTGCGCAGCTTAGTCCCTTAGGCCTCCATTGGCCACCTTTTTGTCACAGTCAGATTTTATTTGTAAATATAAATTTATTTCATTGTAGAATGAGCCCCTCAAAATTGATTTGCCCCATACTCTTATGATTTACGATAATCTTCTCCCCTTCAATCAAGCACTTTGATTTGTGGGACTGTTTCCTCATGAATTCTGAGTTTTATTATTGAATGAAGCTCACGTGAAAATGTGAAATATTTAGGAACTTATTTGTTGTATCGTAAAAACAGGATTATACTTCCTTAAATAGTTACTTTCTTTCTTTTTTGGAGATGTAACTAGGCTCATCTATTTATTTATGGCTTACTTCTTTGATGGTCGGAGAATCCTGTTGAGGATGTTCATGGCACCATGGTCTTTAATTTGCTACCAATGCCTTTCCTTTTAATGTATGCGTGGATGCCTGCATGTTCTATTGTTTATTGCATATAATATTAGGTTTAAATGTGAAAGCTTATGAGATGATTGATTTATTGGCTCCTTTCTTTTTGTTAAATTTCGTGCTTCTTTATTCAATATCTTCAGACTTCCTATATTTTACCATCATTTGAGTCATAACTGGGCACAACTACTGAGCAACTTAGTACTTGAAGTAGTTTTATAAAATATCTGTTCATCAGAAACATAGTGCTTTGAGATTGTGATGTGCACCATATTTATACAATCTTTACAAGATGACTGCATTACATTTTAATTCATTTCCTTTTTTTCTATTCTGCTCGATTAAAGCTCTCTGTCCCAATTGCAGAACACAGGGATTTCTTGCACTGTTTACAGGTGATACTGGTGAAATTCGTGCAGAAGTTAGGGAACAAATTGACACAAAGGTAGCAGAGTGGGGAGAAGAAGGAAAAGCAGAAATTATACCGGGTGTTCTCTTCATTGATGAAGTTCACATGCTTGACATTGAGTGCTTTTCTTTTCTGAATCGTGCATTGGAGAACGACATGGCACCTATATTGGTGGTCGCCACCAATAGAGGAATCACTTCCATCAGGGGCACAAACTACAGATCCCCACATGGTATTCCAATTGATTTTCTGGACCGCCTGCTCATCATCTCCACCCAACCATATACATCAGATGATATTCGGAAGATTCTGGACATCAGATGCCAAGAGGAAGATGTAGAAATGTCTGAAGATGCCAAAGTGCTACTGACAAAGATTGGAGAGGACACATCATTGAGATATTCTATAAATCTCATCACCTCTGCCGCGTTGGCCTGCCAGAAGAGGAAGGGAAAGGTTGTGGAAATGGAAGATATAAGCCGTGTTTACGAGCTGTTTTACGACGTGAAGAGGTCGACACAATACTTGATGGAATATCAGAGCCAATACATGTTCAGTGAGGTGCTAACGGGAGAGGGAGAGGGATACGAAGACGAAGCCAATGCTATGGTCTCATAAGGAGTGTGTTTTAATTCGAATGTTGTTACTCTGAATATTCTGCAGCAGATGTGTGCTGTAATTTTTGTGCATGAAATTTGTATGGGGGGATGTGTGTGTATCATGTCTTAAAAATTGTAGGTGTCTTTTGTTGCCTTTTTTCATGGATTGTGTTGGTAAGTTTTATAAAAGAAAAAAATTAAAAAAAAAAGTGTTAATTACACATCAATACTCAATATTTGTTGTATTTTTACATTGTAGTTTTAAAAGTTACATATTAATAATTAACATTTCATAAATTAATACATATAGTACTAAAGTGATTTTTCGGCGAACCAAATTAACACTTTAAAATGATGTTTTGTTTAGGAATCTTAAATTCAATTTCCACATGATTGTATTAAATCGGGTAAAAATTGAAGTACGATTTATTGCATTCCAAGTCAATATTTGATTCTTCAGAAAATTATTCTGGTGAGTTGAGTGTTAATTTGTGAAACCTGGGATATTAATACTGTATGTAACTTTTGAAATATTGAAACAAAAATAAAAAAAAGGTCAAATGTTAGGTATTAAAGTGTAATTAACCCAAAAAAATTCATGCAAAAGCGGTTTAATTTGGAGTGGATGTATGGTGTAAATGTAATTATACTTTCTTTCAAATGGAAATGGCAATAAATTATGTGTTGTAAACTTTTCTAGTTTTGATACTCTTGCGTCTCAACTTTATTTTCTTGCTTCACATTTCATCTTTCGTTTTATTTTATCTTCAACTAGTGTTTCTTTTTTCAATCTAATAAATTGTAAATCATATTCTCAAAAAAAAAAAAAAAAAAAAGGTGATTTAGAGTAAAACGACATGCACTGAAAAGTTTATAAAAAATTTAAGTTAAAAAAATGGTCTATAAAAGACATTAGGGTTTCAGCCGCCATAGTATGTTTAACACACCTTTAAAAAATAACACCACCGCCATAGAGTAAAGATAAATTTATATGAGACGATCTAACGGGTAATAATCTGTTACTCCTGGGAGATCTCCCCAGTAACCCTAAAGACTGCGCCATTGAAGGCTAATGGCTACTATTTTTTCTTAACTAATTTTTCTCCCCTATGATTTTTTTAGTTAAAAGTTTTTAATGAGATAGTTCATCACCATCTTCATTTTAAAGTTAAGGTGGACCATCTTCTTCAGAAAAATAATTATTCTAGAAAAGAAAATATGTATTTTAATTATCGTAATCCCAATTTTAGGATGTTTGAAGCTATTGAGCCCATTATAAAATTATAGAAAATTATACTTTGATATCTATATTGGAGGCATTTTTTCAAAAGTAGTTCACTTTTGTACTATTAATTTTTTTAAAAAAATTTGCAAATCTAATCTCCAATCAAATTCGCGGTTCAAAAATTCGATGTGGCATGGGAGATTCTTACATGACTTGTTTCACTTCAATAAAAATATCACGCGTTACATTCAATTCATTTACAAATAAAATCCACCACTAATAAACTCCTATTGCTCCGACAGTGAATATGGATCCTTATTTCGACCTCATATTTGTCCTTCCCAACAAAATTCAGCAGCTAGCACAACATCTCCAAATATTCATGATAATTGGCGTTTTTCTACAAATTATTGAGCTTTAAATTATGCAATTTGATGAGTTTAGTGTGTGCTTTAATCCAATTTAAGCATTTAACCTCTCAATTGGGAAATTTTATTTCTTATTTGAGTTGCGCAGGATATGGAAGGTTAATTAATGCAATTCTAAGAAAATTAAGAACTTGGGGATGATAGAGAATTGAGTTAGGAGGCCACTACAATTTGAATCGGATCAATCGGGTAAGAAAAAAGAGAGAACGAAGCAAAATCGTGAAAGATATCAGGGCACACATGTTGGGAGCGACCGAGTTGGTCTTGGCCCACGCCACGACACGAGCTATGCATCTGAGCCACCTTTTTCTTCACTACAGGCGCAACCTGCATTTGCAACCTCCTCACTCGTGGCCCGTGGCACGACCACCTTAGTTGCCTTTTTACGGCCTTTTCCAAGTATCTCCAGCGTGTGAATGATCTCACTCGAAATCCACTGCGCTAATTTTTGAATCTTTACTCATTTTCACCCATTTTTCAATTCCTTCTATTCTTATCATTATTCATTAATATAAATACAAACCCCTATTTAAAAATCAAGGTATCCATTCCATCCTTAGCCACTTTTAGACTTTTAGTGATCGTTTGGTTGGTAGGAAAGTAAAGTTTTTTAGGAATATGATTTTTGGGAATGTGATTCTGAGGAAAATGATTACTAACAGAATCTTTATTCTGTGTTTGGAACACAACAAGGAAATTGTAATTATTTTCTTTTTATTATTGAATTAAAATTTAAAAAGAGCAGATAATTAAATATCTAAAATATATACTGTATCTTATTTCATACTACCAATATTTATAATTTTAAATTACGAACCATATAATGTGTAATTCTTCAATTTGCATTAGTACTATAGATATTGAATGCAACATATTATTTCAATTTAAATAAAATGATATGACTAAAAAATAATCAATTAAGGTAAATATTGTATTGGTGTCCAAATATTTTTTATTGAATTGGAAATCAAAATTATCTATATAAATATTTTTTTATTGAATTGGAAGTCAAAATTATCTATATTGATAATGGTATGGTCATCGTTTAGTCCGCAATGCAGTCTCAAAAATGATATCATTGGAATTTTGATAGAAATGCCAAAAAAATGATAGATAAAATAGTCGAATTTTGGTCGTAATTTCTTCAATAAAAAAGTGTCACATTTTTTAATTTCTTTTTTTTCATATATAAAATTTTCTATTTTTTCTATTTTATTTATTTTACTCATTTTTTAATTGAAAATTTTTAATCCAAACTTAGTATTAATAATAAAAAAGATAATAATAAATCTTATTTTTTCAATTTAAAAAAATCATTTTTTATGTTTTAGTTAAAAAAATATGAATCTAAACATAATAATAATTTATAGAAAAAATAAATAATAATAAATGAAGAGCTCGAACAATGAAATCATTTAATACCAGATTTCAAAAAATAAGGAAAAAGAATACCTACTTGGAGTAGGTATTCACAATCCAGGAAAGTTACACAATTTTCCTTGTTTTGAGGAATGTAATTCCTTTCCATATTACATAAAAAATGAACCAAACACAGTAATGTTAAAATAAGGAATCAAATTACTTTCTCAAGTCAGATTCCGTGCCAACCAAACGAGGCCTTAGAGGATAAATTAGAGGATAAAAGTAGAGAGAAGAGATGGGTTATTGAAGAAAGGTCAAGGAAGACAACATTGAAGCAAGATTGAAGGCCAAATTCACCTACGCGGTTTAATTGTTCTTTGTTTTTCTTTACTCATGTTCCTTGTTGGTTTGATTTTGGTTTTTCGTGTAATCGTGTGGAGCTAAATCGTTGATAATTTTAGTGTTGAGTTTATTTGGATATTTGATGATTCTTGTTTATGTTTTCAGTTCTTTATTTGTACGGTGTTGTTTATTGTTGTTTGGTAAAGACTAATTGAGTATTAAATGGCACGATTATACATACATACACATATATATATATATATTCAAAATTCGAGAGAATAGTTTCAATATAAGAACCTAGGACCTCAAAGGGTAATTAACTTCATAATTGAGAGATTTGAGGTGGCTATTAAGACTTAGATCTTTGGTGCTTTTGGTACGAACACATTAGGCATTAATTGGAGACAATAATACTAATTGTATGTCCTGCTTCCTAAAGGCTTCAAGAGAATGTTTATGATAAGCTAGTGACCACCTTAATAAATTTGAATTGGAAGTTAAACGTCCAAAATAATAAGATTTTGTATTAAGTAGTCAAATAGATCAACCCCGACAATATTCCTACCTCAATCACCCTACCCGTTCTCAATTTTTATTTGCTTTTTTTTTTTCTTTATTGTTTATTTAGTTTAAATCAAACCAAATTCTATTTTATCACCTAAACAACAAATAGAGATCAGTGTCATAGTATGTGCTTATTTGCTCCAATTTTTTTTTCTGTGGATACGACCTCGTTTCACTTTGTACTATATATTAGTTGTACAATTACTAGTTTGACTCAAATTAATTAAAACAACAAACAATGCACTTCAAATAAACACTAAAATTAGTAATTTTTATTCTCATTTTTTTTTTGGAGTAGATGATGAATTGTTTTTTCATTTTTATAAATTCAGACCAAAATGACGTTGTTTTGGTCGGATGTGGTCCGATGTGTATTTAATTATTACACAACATTTTGTTTGTGTGATTGAAAATTCCACACACACATATCCGGTGTGTCATGTAAAATTTTTTAGTGGAAAATTTGATTCAAAGTCAAATTTGCATCAACTTTAACAAAGTGGATACAATTTTATTAATAGTATAAAGTGAGTTATTTATAAAAAAAAATGTCCAAAATGTCACACCGTATTCTCTGTGACATTTTCTATGGCATATCTTGTGCTAAACTTTTATTTTTTAAATTTTTTATTTTTAATTTATTATGATTTAATTGAATTAAAATGTTTTATTTAGGGTTCATTCTTCCCTAATTAGAATATATTAAAATAATTAAAAACAAATTGAAAAAACTAGTTATGACACACGAAATGTAAAATGGTTGTGCATGAGGGATCTGATCCTTCAAAATGTAGGTATCAAAGTATAATTTTCCTTAAAAGTTATGGTGGTCCCATCTTATTTGATAAAATAATATATACTAAAATCATTTTATATTTTAATTATTGTAATTAAATTTTTGTTATTATACTTTATATAAGTTCAATCTTTAAAACATTCTAATAGTTTTTTTTTTTTTTAAAAGCAAAACAAATAAGCCTAAAAAATTGTATGGGTGTGTATATATGTGTTTTGACTAAAAAATTCAGGTGTTAATCGTTTTCATCAATGTATTTTGTTGTGTTTTTTTTTTATGCATTGTGTTTGTAAATTTGATAAAAATAAGAAGACAAATTCAAGTAAAAGTGGTTTATTTTGAAATGAATTAAAAAAAAAAAAAAAAGAATGACACCCCCGTTAGTTAAAAGCTTAAAAAGGAAGATATTGAAGTGTTGCAAATTAAAAAACACTACATTTAACGCCGTTGCCGGGGATCGAACCCGGGTCACCCGCGTGACAGGCGGGAATACTTACCACTATACTACAACGACAATTTGTTTTATATTTCTACATTTATTTTAAAGTTATAAAAAAGCTGTTTGACGTAGATTTATTGGTCCTAACTATGCACAATTAAAGTTCTTATTACATATTTAAATGTGTATTTTTTTTTTCATATTTTAAAAAAGAACATCACATAATGCACACACACATATATATACACACATATTAAATTCGTAGATCGCATGAATGAAATACTAATCTATCTATTCTATATATTAAAGAAAGAAGATGGAGCAATAAATCCCGGAAAAATTGCATGCACATGCACATGCAAGATCCATTAAATATTTTGTGGTAAAATTATAGCAACGTTTTTTTTTTTTTGCTACATGTGTCTTCCTTTTTAGCAGGAGTGTGCAAATAGTTGGTTCGGCGCAAAATTGAGCTAAACTAAAAAAATCAAATAAAAAATTTCTTAAAAAAAGTTCAAACCAAACCAACCAAAATAATATATATAACCGAACCGAACCAAACCAAACCAAATCATAATTATTTTGTTAGTTTGGTTTGGTTTTCGGTTTAACGGAATGTTTAGTGATAATTTTTGTTTTTCTGAAATAATTATATCAGAAGAAAATAACATGCACTTGATAGATAACAAACGATATATTAATTAAGTAAATATTTTAAAATTTCTATAGCTAGAAAATTGAAATTAAATATTAGAATTACTAATATTATTTAGGTAAATACCTTTTAAATTTATTAATTTAGGTATAATTAATATTTGAATCATAAATTATAAATATAGTATACATATATTTTGGTTGGTTCGATTTTAACCAAAATACTTTTTACTTAAACCGAAATCGAACCAAACTATATTTTGATTTTAATATTCAAAACCAAACCAAAATTAAAGAAAAAATGACCAAACCAACTGAACTAAATAACTCGGTTTGGTTCTTTTTTTTTTGTTTAGTTTTGCACACCCCTACATTTTAGTTTGGGTGGCAACTTTTTTTTGTGAGTCTTGATTCAGGTTGCTCAAACCATATGGGCGGAAACAAGGCTTCATTTTGTGAGTTAAATGAAGCATTTTGGGAAACCGTAAAGTTCGGTAACAACACCAAACTGAGTATAGTTGGGAAAGGAATGGTGAAGCTACACATCAATGGCTGCAATCATGTGATCACTGATGTGTTTTATGTCCCTGAATTGAATAATAACCTCTTGAGTATTGGGCAGTTTCAAGAGTGTGGTCTTAAGATTCTAATCAAATAAGGAAAGTGCAAGATTTATCATCCAGAAACAGGATTGATTCTTTTATGTGAGATGACAACAAATCGAATGTTCATATTGATGGCTAACTCGTCATCTGACAAGGAGAATGGAACATTGTTTAGTACTGTCTGACATTGAGTTCTATGTCGAACTTAATGTCATACGGAATTTCTATGACATTGTCTGTGACATTCGTAGTGACTAATCTTATCCTTTCCTAGTTTTAAGGATTTATTATTTTTAATAAATTATATTTTATTTTGTATATCTTAAATCATATATATCCACAAAATTTATATTTCAAATAAATGGATATATATGATTGATATATTAATATTTAAATAGAGTTTGATTAAGTCAAACCTTATCTCCTATTTTTTAGGTCTTTTGTTATCTTTTATTTAACCGTTTTCTTTTTTAGAAAATGACTTGCTGGAGTTATAAGAAAATGGTGAAGAACGTGGGTTACTCTTCCAGCTACAACAAGGAGCGGTTTCTCTCCAATCCATGAAAGTGGTGGCGGTTATTTCAACACACGTTCGAAGAGATGACATGGCCTTCAACCGATTCAAGGGAAGAGTGCATATAAGCAGCATGATTCACATCTGAAGAGGTCATTCGAGCAGAGAAGATATCACCGTTGTGAGTGAGAAGATCAAGAGCTCGAATCACAAACTTTGCAACTTGATTTCTATCGATTTCTTCTTTCTCTTTTCGTGTTTTCTTTGTTCAACCAATTCATGTGAAAAGGTTGTTCAATTTAGATTAGATAAAAGATATCTAGGATTAGGAATCGTTGCTGGTTTGTAATCAAATTAACTGGTAGGTTAATTTGAAGTTTTGAATTCAATTTAGTGGTAGACTAGATTAGGATTCATGTATCTTTGTTGATATGTTGAGAGCACAGCGTCTGACATCATCAATTGAACTATTGTGTTGGCTCGTGGTAGCTTAATTTCACTCTGTGGCAATCACATGCATATTGTGTGTGATTTAAAATTAATTTTCGTGCAAATTGTTCTTTAAATTTTCACTGCGTGTTGAAGGCATAGTGTTTAACACTAGCTTCAACATCAACTCTAATTTTTGCACATTGACATTTTTCACAAGCTGTTTTATGCTTGTGTTTTAAAGATATTTTTGTGCAAACTGTTTTATAAATTCCTGTGACAATGTTGTCGGTAATGTGAGTAACATTGACTACAACATTGTGTATAACATTCCACGTGATTTTGTTTTCACAATATTTGAGGCAACGAATTCTAACAAACATGTTTTCAGACAATTACAACTACATATATAGCCCAACTTTGGCATTGGAGATACGGACATTTAAGCCATAAAGAGCTGCACACTCTCCAGACAAAGAACATGGTTCATGGTTTTCCGGAACTCCTTCCACCAATTGCAATGTGTGATGATTGTCTGGCTGGGAAACAACATAGAGATAATATTCCCAAAAGGTCATGGAGAGCTACGGAGAAGCTACAATTGATCCACGCCAATATTTGTGGTCCAATCACTCCAATATCAAACAACATGAAAATGTACTCATTATGCTTCATTGATGATTTTAGTAGGAAAGCATGGGTATATTTATTGATTGAGAAGTCCGAAGTATTCGAGAAGTTTAAATGTTTTAAGAAACTTGTTGAGAATGAAGTTGATTCATCTATAAAATGTTTGCATACTGATAAAGGTGGATAATTCAATTCTAAAGAGTTTGATGAGTTTTGTGAGAAGCATGGTATTAAAAGACCGTTGATAGCAGCGTACACTCCTCAACAAAATGGAGTGGTGGAACAAAAAATCAAACTATGATGAATTTGGTCAGAAGTATGTTGTCTAGGAAGAAGATGCCAAAAACCTTTTTGGCCTGAAGCTATTAATTGGGCATTTTATGTTCTGAATATGAGCCCTACATTAGCAGTAAAAGATGTAACACCACAAGAAGCTTGAAGTGGAGTAAAGCCTACAGTGAAATATTTTCGAATATTTGGCTATGTCGTAGATGTTCACATCCCTGATCAAAGTAAAACAAAGTTGGAGAGCAAGAGTCATCCATGCATTCTTTTAGGTGTTGACAAAGAATCAAAAGCATATCGACTGTATGATCCCACCTCAGAAAGAATCATTATCAGTCGAGATGTCATTTTTGAAAAAAATAAAAAATGAGACTGGAATAAGGTGTTCGATGACCAGATTTTGGTGGATTTAGAATGGGAAGATGAGCTGAATGTTACTATTGAAAATAATAGTGAAGCTGCTGATGAAGAAAATGCTGAGTTTAAAAATGGTGAGTCAAGTTCAACCTCCACAGTTATTAGCTCAGATATAGCAAGTACCGGATGAGCTCCAGCCTACCTAAGAGATTATGTCACTAAAGAGGGTCTTTCAGATGAAGAAGTGGAAGTTAACATGGCTCAAATAATGTCTACAGATCCGACTAGCTATGAAGAGGCCAAAGAAAGTCAAATATGGAGACTAGCAATGGATGCTGAGATAGAAGTAATTGAGAGAAAGGAAATATGGAAACTAAGCGAGTTGCATGCAGGTGCTAAAAAGATTGGTGTAAAGTGGATTTATAAAACAAAAGTCAATGAACTTGGAGAGGTAGATAAGTACAAAGCAACATTAGTAGCTAAGGGCTATTCACAACAAGAAGTAGATTTTACAGAAGTCTATGCAGCAATAGCGAGGATGGATACAGTTCGCATAATTATTTCCTTGGCGGCTCAAAAAGTGTGTAAGATTTTCCAACTTGATGTAAAGTCTGCTTTTCTTCATGGAAAGATAAGTGAAGATATATACGTGGAACAACCGCTGGGATATGAATATAAAGGGAGTAAGCACAAAGTGTACAAGCTACATAACTACATAAGGCACTATACGGGCTGAAACAAGCTCCACGGGCTTGGTTCAGTCGACTTGAAGCACACTTTGAAAGAGAAGGATTTCAAAAGTGTCATAGTGAACATACCTTGTTCATCAAAAGTAATGCTGCTGGAGATAAGATTCTGATTATAAGCGTCTATGTAGATGATTTAATATACATTGGAAATGATGAAGTAATGATGGATGAATTTAAAGCATCTATGCTTAGAGAATTTGATATGTCTGATTTGGGAAAAATGGGGTATTTTCTTGGAATCGAGATTTTGCAAAGTGTTGATGGTGTGTATCTTTGTCAAAGAAAATATGCCTTGGATGTTCTTAAATGATTCGGCATGGAACATTGCAATATTGTTGGAAGCCCCATAGTTCCAGGTTCGAAGTTATGTAGAGATGAAGATGGAGTTAGAATTGATGAGAATTATTTTAAGCAAATAGTTGGTAGTCTCATGTACATCACTACCACTAGGCCAGATATGGTGTTTGTTGTGAGTTTAATCAGTTTGTTGTGAGTTTAGCCAGGGATGGTGTTATCAAGATGGACTTGTGTGGTACAAAAGATCAAGTTGTTGATGTGATGACTAAGTGTAACGCCCCAAAAATTTATTTTATAATAATTTTATAGATTTATTTAAGCAAGGAATTATAGAAAATATGACATATACTTTCGAGTTAAGATTTACGGGTTAAATGCCAAGTAATAATAAATAGAATATCACAATTTTATTTGGGGTGTCAAAATAGAAATTTATACACACCATATTAAAGATGACGTCAAAATGATCGTTTTGATTCCTGATCATCTGAGTCCTAGTTTATTTGGTCCTCTATTGGAAATTAATTTCGTCCAACCTTCTTAACCTTAGTAATATATAATGCCAAGACCAACTGTATAACTTAAATTAACCCATTCTTAGCCTAATTTCGCACTAGCTAGTCCACCAAGCCATCTATTTTTATTATGCCTACACGTAGGTATATGAGCAAGCAAATTGGTATACAGCTGTTGAATTCTCCTTGAAAGAAGAATTACATCTAAAGAAGAGGTTCATCATATAATTTCTTTGGGGAAAGAAAAATAAAGGGAAACTTGAACCATATCATCTTCAATCATTTATCCTACTGCTGTCTACCCGAACCAAGACCCAAATCCATGAAAATTATACTAAAGCTTTCCTCTCGTGAAGAAGATTATGAGTATCTAAAAGATATTCCGAGTCACTGTTGGGAATAAAATCTTGAATAAAGTCAAGAATGGCTGTTCATAGCAGCACGTTGCTACACGTCGCTGCCATTTTGTGGTGCAATTTCCGGCCGATCCAACCATCCGATACGCCTCTAAATTGTACCATTTCGAACCTCTTTTAGCAGGCTGAGCATATGAAGTCTTGGAAGGCCGATCAAACCACTTTTGATTCTCTGTTTTTACGCTCTAAGTTGATGCAAGGTTGCTGCGTAATGAGTCGTTGTTCCGCCACTACGCGCTGCTGCCTTCTTGCGGTGCGATTTCCGGACAATCCGACCTTCCGCTTTGCTTCAACTTTATACCGTTTCGAAGCTCTTCTTACGGGCTAGACATACCTAGTTCCTGATCGTAAATCAGAGGTCGTTAGCTTAGCCGAAATCATGCCGAAAGATGGTACAAAACTGCTGTCAAACTTCAAAGTGTGATGTTGTTGCTACTTCGACTGCATGTTTCTAGTTATTCCCTCGGCCTAAATCTATCGTATCATAGACGGTATAAAACCTCTCTCTACATGATACTCTGTTATGATCTCGTATTTGTATTTAGACGTCATTTGTCCTTTCATTTTTTTTATCAAAAGTTGACGGAAAATCATGTTTAAAAACCAAGTCCATCATCTTTTTCGATGAGGTTTTGGAGTCGGATGCTGGAGCTTCTGTATATATATGTAAGAGATGTTATGTTGTGTATATTTAAACATATTGGAGCTTCATTTGAGGATTAAAATGAGATGGATTACATATATATGAGTTGCCATGAGTTTTCAATAAATGTAATTGAATTGTTCAAAAATGTTAGGAGTTGTTTTAATTTTTTGAAATAAATTTGAGGTTGATTTATTTAACTTTCAAAGGTAAGGGTGAGATTGCAGATTGAGAAAACATAAAGGGTGCACTTTTGAGAATTAGATAAAAATTGAGACTAAATTACAAATTCTAAAAATCTGATTTTTTGTCCAAATGTTTCGAAAACTTAATATTTGGTCCAACTTGTTACATCAAGCTTACTTTGTTAAATAATCGTACTTTTAAGGCCTGGAAACTTTTCAAAAGTAATTCGAAAGTTCGGTTATACTGTGAATTAGTATTTCTCCAGATTTATGTTCGATCAAGTTTATTTTATTTATGAATGACTCCAAATTTTAAGGAAACACATAAGAATATATTTGTGACCTATAGGTTTAAGATTTTACCGTGAATGGTCATTATTTATGCGGATCCTAGGCCAATGGGCCGTGCGTCGAGCTCAAAACATTAATTTATTAGGCCGTTAAGCATCGATGACGTCCGTATGAGCCCAAGTTGTATGTGAAGTATATTTTAAGCTTGTATCTACGTTATAGAATAAGTTTTTGGTTGTTATGACAATACTGAGAGGTAGCCCTCTTTGTAGGCAATGTACGAGAAATTCCGACTTAGAAACTACAAGGATCGTGGTAAAGGCTTCAGCTATTATAGCTATAAGGTAGGTTTTGCTAAACTAAAAACTTATGTTTTTAAAATGCTTTCGTCCATATATGATTTACGACTATTTTCGCTCATCGTGGATATGATTTGACCTGCATGATGAATTCTGGCATGGTCAATTATATTGACATATAGTCATGTGATCACATAGGGTCTGTATCCACACATGGTTAATTGAGCGCATCGGCTTTTGAATAAATATATTCTTAAGCGCATTGTTATATGAATGAATACTAAATTGTTCGCTTTTGGATAAATATTCTTAAGCGCATTGTTATGAGAATGATATTGAATTGTTCACTTTTGAATAACTATTCTTAAGCGCATGGGCATCTGAATGAATATTGATTATCGGCTTTTGAATAAATATTCTTAAACGCAGGAACATGACTTTTAAATATTGGATTGTTGGATTTTTATATTCAAAATCCTCACATGTGTTTGGACGAAACGATAAATCCACTGAGTGTTTTCAGGCACTCTGCCCACGTTTTCTAAAATGTTTTCAGGTACAAGGTGATGCAGGCAGTTGATGTGGACATATGGGTTCCTTAAACTTTTCACTAAAATTATATTTTGGATGTTGAATGTTGATTTCGGTCAATATTTTATCGTATTATGCTTCCGCTAAATGTTTTGAATATTTAAGAATATAAAAAACTTACGTATCCCGCCGTTATTTCGGACTCGTTCAAATTTTAGACTTTCAATATTGACTAGTCGTTTATGAAATTTGTTTGTAACTGGTTGTTTGAAAAGTCTTCCAAAACAATGGTTGGTGGATTTTAGTTCTAAAGAAATTACCATAAAAATATTATTTTTTTAAAGGTAAAATGTTTATGAAATTAGGAATTTAATTTAATCTTGTGTAGCGCCTCAGATTTCAGGAATTGGGGCGTTACAGAGTGGTATCAGAGCGGGTCTACGAATCTGTAGGCCTGCGGGATCATTTTCGAAGTATTGTTAAAATTTTCTCAAATACGTGTAATATTTTATTTGACCCATTGTTCGACGTCCACGTCATGCCTCGACATCACAGGTACAAATATAATGTGTATTTATTAATCTATGAAAAGTTCGAGATGAGAAACTTGACAAGTATATATATATATTATATTTTAAAGGAAAGAAGTGTTTACGAAATAAAATTATTTCGAAAGATATAATAAACATGTGTATATCCAAGGGAACATTATCATAAATGCACTCATAATTGGATAGTATGCACTTAATTTCTTACTAATTAATATGGACATTAGAACTTTATTTTGCTTACGAATGATAGGGGCTAGACTCATTTAAGTGTTTTACGATGGATTACGAAACCTTAAGGAAAACTCTAGAGGTACTTTTTGTAAACTATTGCATTGCTAGTCGAACATCTCGACTAATGGTGAGTCCATATAAGACAAGAGATATAAGTTAGACGATTATCGGATATTCAAAGGAAATCTTGAACACGACTTGGGGATACATGCATATTTCACGAGTGATGGGCATGTGGTTAGAAGTTAAAGAAATATCAGAAGGCGTGCTCGACTACGAAGCTACAATCCATTTGTTGTTATTTTGCCAGATGAATGTGCACACCGGGCGATGCAATGATTTAAGAAACAAGTGCAAGAAATCTATGGATTCCGATGATCAAGATTAACTACCTGACTTCTCAAGAAAAAAAAATCTGTTGTTGGGCGAATTATGGCATTTAATTGACACGCCTACATTCCATGGTTGTATCAGTGGCTAACGATTTATCTGAAGTGGAAAAAAAATCCAAGAAAGACTCAACATCGTGAATCTTCAATCCAATCCAACTTTGAAGGTACATACGACCCAGAGGAAAGAGAAAATAGTTCAAAATGCCAACAATATAAAAATCCATGGTTGGAAGGTTGATAAAAATATATAGTTTCTCTAGTTGAGTTGGACATCAAGTTTAAATACATAATAGATTTTCACCTAAAGCAGATGAACAACTTGAGAGGACAACGATGCAGACTATATGATCATGAGTGTCGACATAGACGTAGATGGAACAAAAGAAGAAAATTAGAAGGAACAAGAGAAGAAAAGAGACAAGACCCAAAAGTATACGAAAGATTGCCAGACGATTGACATATATAGCTTGTAAAATGATAAAAATAGGGTGTAAAAGAGAAATCGTGTAAAGGAAAAGTATCAACTCGAGAAGAAAAGAACGTGATGTGTTACTTGACTATACTAAGTAAGTGAGAAAATTTGGAAAATCCACACAGAAGGTCGTTGCCACTAAGCAGTGAATTATCTGTGAGCTCTCTCGTCTGGATGTTATAAAAAAATTATGATTTAATTAGTTACATTTTCAATAGTAAAGAAAATGATCGTTTTGATTCCTGATCATCTGAGTCCTAGTTTATTTGGTCCTCTATTGGAAATTAATTTCATCCAACCTTCTTAACCTTAGTAATATATAATGCCAAGACCAACTGTATAACTTAAATTAACCCATTCTTAGCCCAATTTCGCACTAGCTAGTCCACCAAGCCATCTATTTTTATTATGCCTACACGTAGGTATATGAGCAAGCAAATTGGTATACAGCTGTTGAATTCTCCTTGAAAGAAGAATTACATCTAAAGAAGAGGTTCATCATATAATTTCTTTGGGGAAAGAAAAATAAAGGGAAACTTGAACCATATCATCTTCAATCATTTATCCTACTGCTGTCTACCCGAACCAAGACCCAAATCCATGAAAATTATACTAAAGCTTTCCTCTCGTGAAGAAGATTATGAGTATCTAAAAGATATTCCGAGTCACTGATGGGAATAAAATCTTGAACAAAGTCAAGAATGGCTGTTCATAGCAGCACGTTGCTACACGTCGCTGCCATTTTGTGGTGCAATTTCCGGCCGATCCAACCATCCGATACGCCCCTAAATTGTACCATTTCGAACCTCTTTTAGCAGGCTGAGCATATGAAGTCTTGGAAGGCCGATCAAACCACTTTTGATTCTCTGTTTTTACGCTCTAAGTTGATGCAAGGTTGCTGCGTAATGAGTCGCTGTTCCGCCACTACGCGCTGCTGCCTTCTTGCGGTGCGATTTCCGGACAATCCGACCGTCCGCTTTGCTTCAACTTTATACCGTTTTGAAGCTCTTCTTATGGGCTAGACATACCTAGTTCCTGATCGTAAATCAGAAGTCATTAGCTTAGCCGAAATCATGCCGAAAGATGGTACAAAACTGCTGTCAAACTTCAAAGTGTGATGTTGTTGCTACTTCGACTGCATGTTTCTAGTTATTCCCTCGGCCTAAATCTATCGTATCATAGACGATATAAAACCTCTCTCTGCATGATACTCTGTTATGATCTCGTATTTGTATTTAGACGTCATTTGTCCTTTCATTTTTGTATCGAAAGTTGACGGAAAATCATGTTTAAAAACCAAGTCCATCATCTTTTTCGATGAGGTTTTGGAGTCGGATGCCGGAGCTTCTGTATATATATGTAAGAGATGTTATGTTGTGTATATTTAAACATATTGGAGCTTCATTTGAGGATTAAAATGAGATGGATTACATATATATGAGTTGCCATGAGTTTTCAATAAATGTAATTGAATTGTTCAAAAATGTTAGGAGTTGTTTTAATTTTTTGAAATAAATTTGAGGTTGATTTATTTAACTTTCAAAGGTAAGGGTGAGATTGCAGATTGAGAAAACATAAAGGGTGCACTTTTGAGAATTAGATAAAAATTGAGACTAAATTACAAATTCTAAAAATCTGATTTTTTGTCCAAATGTTTCGAAAACTTAATATTTGGTCCAACTTGTTACATCAAGCTTACTTTGTTAAATAATCGTACTTTTAAGGCCTGGAAACTTTTCAAAAATAATTCGAAAGTTCGGTTATACTGTGAATTAGTATTTCTCCAGATTTATGTTCGATCAAGTTTATTTTATTTATGAATGACTCCAAATTTTAAGGAAACACATAAGAATATATTTGTGACCTATAGGTTTAAGATTTTACCGTGAATGGTCATTATTTATGCGGATCCTAGGCCAATGGGCCGTGCGTCGAGCTCAAAACATTAATTTATTAGGCCGTTAAGCATCGATGACGTCCGTATGAGCCCAAGTTGTATGTGAAGTATATTTTAAGCTTGTATCTACGTTATAGAATAAGTTTTTGGTTGTTATGACAATACTGAGAGGTAGCCCTCTTTGTAGGCAATGTACGAGAAATTCCGACTTAGAAACTACAAGGATCGTGGTAAAGGCTTCAGCTATTATAGCTATAAGGTGGGTTTTGCTAAACTAAAAACTTATGTTTTTAAAATGCTTTCGTCCATATATGATTTACAACTATTTTCGCTCATCGTGGATATGATTTGACCTTCATGATGAATTCTGACATGGTCAATTATATTGACATATAGTCATGTGATCACATAGGGTCTGTATCCACGCATGGTTAATTGAGCGCATCGGCTTTTGAATAAATATATTCTTAAGCGCATTGTTATATGAATGAATACTAAATTGTTCACTTTTGGATAAATATTCTTAAGCGCATTGTTATGAGAATGATATTGAATTGTTCACTTTTGAATAACTATTCTTAAGCGCATGGGCATCTGAATGAATATTGATTATCGGCTTTTGAATAAATATTCTTAAACGCAGGAACATGACTTTTAAATATTGGATTGTTGGATTTTTATATTCAAAATCCTCACATGTGTTTGGACGAAACAATAAATCCACTGAGTGTTTTCAGGCACTCAACCCACGTTTTCTAAAATGTTTTCAGGTACAAGGTGATGTAGGCAGTTGACGTGGACATATGGGTTTCTTAAACTTTTGACTAAAATTTTATTTTGGATGTTGAATGTTGATTTCGGTCAATATTTTATCGTATTATGCTTCCGCTAAATGTTTTGAATATTTAAGAATATAAAAATATTACGTATCCCGCCGTTATTTCGGACTCGTTCAAATTTTAGACTTTCAATATTGACTAGTCGTTTATGAAATTTGTTTGTAACTGGTTGTTTGAAAAGTCTTCCAAAACAATGGTTGGTGGATTTTAGTTTTAAAGTAATTACCATAAAAATATTATTTTTTTAAAGGTAAAATGTTTATGAAATTAGGAATTTAATTTAATCTTGTGTAGCACCTCAGATTTCAGGAATTGGGGTGTTACACTAAGTCTTTGAAGTTAGAGGATTTCCAGAGGCTGCGGCATATGCTCGGAGTGTGTGAGATACCAGATAAACTAAATACTTGAGAGTGTTTAGTTTAAAGGATGGAATGATAAGACATTCAGTCAAAGATAGGTTTTTTCTATTGAAATACTGTTAGTGCCATCATAGTGCACTAAGTGTTTTTAGATTGTCATGATCTTTATGGTAATTCAAAGAACACAAAGGTTTTGGTTTTTCAAGTTTTGAAGACCATGTTCTAGACATTATGATATGAATATTCCGCTGCCAATCTGATTAAAGATCGAAGAATGTACTTGAACATGTTCGTGAACATGATCATGTACATGATTGTCCAGAGAGTTTTCAAGAGACGTGCCAAGCTGATTTCAAGGAGTTGAAGTTACTTTTTCAAGATGGACATTTCGGAATAGAAGATATCTTGTTCAAGATGAAGATCAAGATGGAAGAAGGTGAGTTCCATTCAAGGAAGGCTTCTAACTAGTTGAAGTTCGAATTAAACTAGAAATATTTCTTTTTAGAGTTTAATTCAAAATAGGATAATCTGATTGCCTTGTTTAGGCTATGTCTTGTGTTTATAAATAGCCTGAAAATCAGACTAGTTAGTAAGCAAGAGGTTTTACGAATACACAAGAGCTAGAGAGTCTAAAAGACTTCAAGTTGGAAACATATAGTATTCGGGTAGAATAGGTTTGTTCCGTGTGATCATTGTGTGTCTAGTCTGTGTTTAAAATTCTTTCATACACACTTAGAGGAGTCTCAGGAGAGATTTCCTGTGGGAATTAGAGGAAGTCTAGGTTATGAGGGGATCTCACAATTTAGTCCATTGAAAGAGGTTGTAGAGTGTAGGAAATGGGTCGAGTAACGGGAGGTCATCACGTAATAGTCTTTGTATCCTTACAACGGAGTAGTGGATTATTTCTCACAGACTTGTAAAGTCTCCCTGACGTAGATCAGTTGATCGAACATGATTACCAACCTTATGCCATTTACTTGCTTTATATTTAGCATTCTGACCTTACATATTCTTCATAATGTTCATGTATGTTAGTGCCATCGTCATGCACTAAGTACTTGTGTTGTTAAATTGGCGAGATATGTTCGACAATGTGTGCCTGGGCATGTCCCACGAAGATTTGTTTTCCGCTGTGCAAGAAAAGAAAGAACAGTTGGTGAACTGTTCCAGAGTATGTCCCAGACAGAACCAGGGACACTCTATTTATGGCAGTTTCCTTGTTGGAAAGATCTTGCGCCAAACCAGTTTGGAAAGTCAAGATAGATTCGTTTTACTGCCTTGTGGTGTAGATCCGGTGCTGAATTAACCCTCCTACACATGGGAAGTATCTACACACGTTTGGAAGGCCACAAACCACTTACCTAGTTGGCGGAAAGTAAGAGATTGACACCAAGCTAAAGTGAAGACTATATATGAAGACCGATTTGTGCAGCAATCGGTACCACTGATATTTTGTTTAGATTCTAGTGTTAGAATCGGTTTGTGGTCATTTTTGTAACTAGTAGTTGTTCATTAAAACATTCAACGTGATAGACTAGTATTGAGTGTTTACGAGTGAAACACGTGAGGGGATTTTTATTCCGTTTTGTACGCAATCTCGGGAGAGATTGTAAGTTGAAGTCGTGGGTAGCTAGAGGGAGTCTAGTGTCACGGTTATGAGGGGATCTTACAACTTTCGACTAGCGAAAGAGTTCATAGAGAAGAACGGGTAGCATAAGGCGGGAGGCTTGTATGTGTAATATCCCTAATACACTCGACGAAGGAGTACCAGTCGAATCTTCAAGTTTGGGAGCAATCCCCCCAGAGTAGGTTGGTTGAACCGAACTGGGTTATCATCTCGTGCGTTTTTACTGCTTTATTTATTTATGTTCTTGCATCTGTCCCACACATATCACAGAATAATTTTTAAGCAGTTTACTAAAAACGTTTAAAGCACGGATTACAGTTTTCAATTGGCACCAGAGCGGGTTGCCTGTATTCAGGGTTGATCTTGGGGTATTAATCCGTGTTATTATGTTGTTTTTGCCGAGATGGACTCGATGAAAGATGGAGCCTCGACGGTGCGACCTCCGCTCCTTGATGGCAATAATTATGCCTATTGAAAAGCTCGTATGACAGCTTTCATTCGCTCAATTGATGAGCGTGCCTGGAAGATGGTGACTGAAGGGTGGAAGCCTCCTACCAAGAAGGATGAGAAAGGCAAAGCGGTGCTGAAGCCAGAAGAAGAGTTTGACGATGCTGATTATCTGATCATGGGGCTGAATGCTAAAGCCATGAACGCCATTTTTTCTGCAGTGGACATGAACGTGTTCAAACTCATCTCCACATGTGACAAGGCAAAGGATGCATGGGATATCCTTCAAACTGCTTTCGAAGGAACGAGCAGTGTTCGTGCATCTCGTATGCAGCTCCTCACTACCAGATTTGAAAACCTTCGAATGGATGAAGGTGAAAAGCTTGCTGATTTCAACGCCAAGATTTGTGACATAGCTAATGAAAGCTTTACACTTGGTGATGCCATCTCGGAGGAGAAACTTGTGCTGAAAGTTCTGCGATCTCTTCCTAAGAGATTTGCATATAAAGTCACGGCGATAGAAGAGGCCAAGGACGTGAGCAAGATGAAGTTACAGGAGCTGATGGGGTCCCTGAGGACTTTTGAAATGGGACTAACAGACGAAGAGACAGTTCAGAAGAAAAGCATAGCTTTTCAAGCCGGCCCCAGTGCTGATGATCCAAGTAATGTCTCTGACAAAAATGATCTGGCTGAGTCAATTGCCCTTCTGACAAAGAATTTCTCAAAATTTGTCAAACGTTATGAGAAGTCTTCATAGAATAATTCTGTCAAGAACAGATTCTCCAAATCTCGGAGATCTAAAGATGAAGATTCCATTGAAGAAAAATAGAAGGAGGTCAAGTGTAGAGAATGTGGGGGTCTTGGGCACTATCAAGCTGAATGTGCTAACACCTTAAAGAAGAAGAATAAATCCTACAGTTCCACTCTTAGTGAAAGTGATGATTCAGATGATAGTGGGAGTGATGAAGAATGCGTGAGCAACCATATTGCTTTCATGACACATTCTAACAAAGAACCTGTGTCTAATTCTGTCTCTGACAGACATAATGACAATGTTTCGGAATGCAGTGATGATGAAGAATTCACTGAAGAGTCTGCCATAGAAGCTTACAAAAAGCTTCATGAGAGCTGGATCATGGTGGTTAAAGTCAATGAAGGGCTGATGAAAGAGAATGGTGATCTCATTAAAGAGAGAGATTGTTTGTCCACGCGCCTCAGTGAATTGCAGAATGATCTTCAACAGTCCAGAAACAATTCTCACTCTCAGAATGGTGAACTGCTTCATCTTAAGAAGCTTGTCAAGATGATGAACTCTGGATCATCTCAGCTCGATGACATCCTTTCTAAAGGAAAAAGTCCGCAGGACCATACAGGTCTTGGATACACTGGTGGGAAGTTTTCCGATCGTTTCTCTCAAGGACAAACATCTGGAAAGCATGATGAATCTGTTCCAGAACCTGAATTTAAATCAGAGATCAAGCAGCCACAGCCTCAAAAGAATGGAGTTGTCTGCCACTATTGTGGAAAACCTGGTCACATTCGACCATACTGTAGGTACTACATCAATGATCTCAGAAGAATGAGGAGGAAAGGTCGATCTCAGAATGACCTGAATTTCAGAAGACAATCTGTGCGGAACAGATCCTGGAACAGTCACAGGAACTATGTGGTTCACACTGCCCTCAATATTCACGCAAAGAGCAGCTGGTACTTTGACAGCGGATGCTCGCGACACATGACTAGAGATGCCAGTATGTTGAAGAATATCCAAAAGGATTGTTCTTATCAATCCGTTACTTTTGGAGACGGTGTTAAGGGAAGAGTTCTTGGCTGTGGTCATCTAAATGTTGAAGGGATGCCCAACTTGGAGGATGTTTTGCTTGTTGAAGGACTGAAAGCTAACTTAATTAGCATAAGTCAACTCTGCGATCAAGGTCTCTTGGTTCATTTTACTAGAGACAAATGTCTTGTGAAGAACAAAGAATGTGTGCTGCTGATGGATGGAGACAGATCAAGGGACAATTGTTACCTTCTCAATATGAAAGGTAATTGCTTCAGAACTCAACTTGATAAAGCAAACATATGGCATGAAAAGCTCGGCCATGTGAGTTACAGAAACATGCAGCGACTCTTGAAGACAGAAGCTGTGAATGGAGTCCCGAAGTTTGATATTGATCGTAGCAAAATTTGTGGGCCATGTCAAGTGGGAAAACAGATTCATACATCACATAAATCTGTTAAGAAGATTACCACCTCAAAAGCCTTGGAGCTGTTGCATATGGATTTGATGGGGCCTGTTCAAACTGAAAGTATTGGACGGAAGAAGTTTATTTTTGTGTGTGTTGATGATTTCACACGATTCACCTGGGTGGAGTTCCTTAAAGATAAGGGAGAAACTTTTGAGACATTCAAAAATCTTTGTCTCAAGCTTGAACTGGAGAAGGCAACAGCTGTGATGAGAATTCGAAGTGATCATGGTCGTGAATTTGAAAATGCTAACTTTAAATATTTTTGTGAAGAAAAAGGTATTGTTCAGGAGTTTTTTGCACCAAAAACGCCTCAACAAAATGGTGTTTTTGAGAGGAAAAATCGGACTCTTCAAGAAATGAGCCGAGTCATGTTGAAGGCAAAATCTATCCCTGACAATCTATGGGCTGAAGCTGTGAATACAGCATGTCATGTTATTAATCGGGTGTATTTCAGACCCAAGACAAGAGTTACTCCCTATGAGCTGTGGAAAGGGAAGAAACCAAATTTAAAGTACTTTCACATCTTCGGAAGTACTTGTTATATGTTAAGAGACCGAGAGCAGCTTGGCAAGTTTGATGCCAAAGGAGATGAATGCATTTTTCTCGGATATTCGAGAAATAGTCGGGCCTATCGAGTGTTCAACAAGAGGACCAAGACGGTGATGGAGTCTATCAATATTGTGGTAGATGATCTGGAAGAATCTGTTGCCCAGATTGATGAGGAGATTGTTGATGTCACAACTCATGTGCCAGCTTCTGTTCCAGACAGTTCGGAACACAATGATCAAGCTGAGTTGAGAAACGAGAATCTGGAAGAGTTCAAACCGTCAAAAGGTGTGCAAAAGCATCATTCTGCAGCAGACATCATTGGTGATGTGAATGAAGGAGTTAGAACCAGAGGAGTTCGAAAGAATTATCGTTAGATGATTGCAAATGTCTGCTATACTTCTACAACTGAGCCCAAGAACGTTAAAGAGGCCTTACAAGATGATCGATGGATTCATGCCATGCAAGAAGAGCTCTTGCAGTTTGAAAGAAATGAAGTATGGGATTTGATTCCATGTCCTAAAGGTGTTAATGTGATCGGCACGAAGTGGATCTTCAAGAATAAAACCGATGAAGAAGGGAACATCACTAGAAATAAGGTGAGACTTGTGGCACAAGGTTATTCACAAGTTGAAGGTGTGGATTTTGACGAGATGTTCGCTCCAGTTACTCGTCTTGAATCTGTCAGGTTGCTCCTTGCCATGGCTGCATGGATGAAGTTTAAATTGTACCAAATGGATGTGAAGAGTGCCTTCTTAAATGGGTACTTATATGGAGATGTGTTCGTAAGTAAACCCAAAGGCTTTGAAGACCCATACCATCCTGAGTATGTGTACAAACTGAAGAAGGCCCTCTACGGTCTCAAACAAGCTCCACGAGCTTGGTACGAACGACTTACCAAATACCTTCTGGAGAAAGGATACGTTCGTGGTAGTGCTGATAGAACTCTCTTCATCAAGAGAGAAAAATCTGACGTGATCATCATTCAGATTTATGTGGACGATATTGTCTTTGGATCTGTCTCAGACAGAATGGTGAAAGACTTCGTAAAGGACATGACTTCCGAATTTGAGATGAGTCTTGTAGGTGAACTAACCTACTTTCTGGGGCTTCAAGTGAAGCAAAAGGATGATGGAATCTTTGTATCTCAAACGAAGTATGCAAAGAACTTAATCAGCAAATTTGGATTGGAAAGTTGCAGCCCGAAAAGAACTCCGATGGGGACATCTTCAAAGATGTCAAAAGATGAAGCTGGTGTTGCCATTGAGCAAACCTTGTACCGAAGTATGATTGGGAGTCTGCTCTACCTTACAGCAAGTAGGCCAGACATTTGTTACAGCGTGGGAGTTTGTGCTCGCTACCAGTCTGAACCCAAGGAAAGTCACTTAAAATCTGTCAAGCATATAATCAAGTACATAAAGGGTACTTCTGAGTTGGGACTTTGGTTTTCCTATGATACGAACCCTAGTTTGGTAGGGTATTGCGATGCAGATTGGGCAGGTTGTACTGAAGATAGGAAGAGTACCTCTGGAGGATGTTTCTTCCTTGGAAATAACATGGTGTCATGGTTCAGCAAGAAACAGAATTCTATCTCACTGTCTACTGCCGAAGCAGAATATATCGCTGCTGGAAGTTGCTGCACTCAACTTTTGTGGATGAAACAAATGCTGCATGACTATGGCGTCCCATAATCTGTTCTTACCATATACTGTGACAATATGAGTGCGATAAACATTTCGAAAAATCCAGTTCAGCACTCTCATACAAAGCACATAGACATTCGTCACCACTTCATCCGGGAGCTTGTTGAAGATGGATCCCTTGTGATCGAATATGTTGGAACAGATACCCAGCTTGCGGACATCTTTACAAAGGCACTTGATAGCAGAAGGTTTGAAACACTAAGATCCTCCTTGGGTCTTTGTGTTCTCTAAACTTCTCCGTTGTGAGAAGACTCTCTATACAGTCTTGGTCAGTGATGTATGTATAGAGAGTATAAAATGACCATGGTAAATATGGTCTGTAAGTGTTGTGCCAATATCTGTCTCGGACAGTTTCTGCTTTGGACGAACGGTTACTTTTCAACGGCTAGTTGTGCCTTGATTTTCGCACCACGATCGATTCCACTTCTCCACACCTAGCTGCGGGGTGATGTGTGAGGAATAAGTGAGTTAAGGAAATTTCCTTTTAGAGTTTCCTAATTAAGGTCTTAACCTTATTTTTCAAAAGAGACAGAATCGTTGCAAAATTTCCAAGCCGTTCTCTCTCTGTGGTGTGTGTTTGAATTTTCGTTGTTCGAACTCTAATGGCGGACAAAGCTGTTTCTTCTAAGCCCACTCAAGCAAAGAAACCCAGAATCTCTACTGAAGACTTGCGAAGACAGCTTGCGGAGCTTTCTCAACCAATTATGTTTTCGTCTTCAATTGCCTCTGTCTCTGTGAAGCCATTTGTTGCTTCCTCTGAAGCTCTGGCTTCTGTGCCAACTTCTGTGGCACCTTCTGCTGATTTGCCGCCTCGATCTGTGTCTGAGACAGATCTCGATGTTCAACCCTCTCCTAGGGTTTTTGAAGTGCCATCCTCTCCACCCATGGTGTCTGCGGAAATTTTGGATACCTCAATTGCAGCTGCTATTGAGAATGTTGGAGGAAATGAAGTCTCCATGGCCTCTGTTGAAGATGATGTTGCCGTCACCCCTGCTGTTGACGAAGATCCTACCTCTATTGAGGAATTTGCTGCATCTCTTGACGCGCTGAAATTTGTTCAAGCTCCGTCTATCTCTGCTGCTGATCCTGTGGTGAGTGACACGCCCGTTGTCACGGTTCAAGTTCCTGTTGGTGAAGTATCACCTGTTACTGCTGTTGAAAACCTTGTTCATGATCAAGGTGAAGATGATGTAGATATCTCCTTCCTCGATGAGGAGTCTCCTGTTAATATGGATGTTTCTGTCCCTCCTCCAAAGGCTGCCTCCTCCAAAACTCGCGGGTCCAAACGCAAGTTGGAGTTGAGAGATGAACCAGTCACTCCTCCAGTGTCTGATGATGAAGATGACACACCCATTGCCAAATTGAAATCCAAAGTGTTGGCCAAGGTTGCTGCGAAGAAGGGTTCTCCTTCAAAAACCCTCAAATCCAAGAAAGTTGCTGCTAAGAAGGGGTCTTCATCAAAACCCCCAAAATCAGTGAAGCCTGCTGGGAAAAATGCTGTTCCTAAGAAATCTGAGGTTGTTCCTGCTCGCCGTGTTACACGGAGTGTGTCTGAGCAGAGGATGGGGTTGATGTCGGGACGTCGTCGCCCGCTGATGAAGCAAGCCGGAGCACCTTCCCCCTCTGATGAAGAAGCAGAGGATGTCCCTGAGTCTGTTCCAGACATATCAGATTCCGATTCTGAGGACTTTGATTCAAGTAAGTTTATCTCTGCCCTTCACCAAAATCAATTCAAGATTGTTGTTGGTCGCTCTTTGATTTCCGAGCGTTGTTTGGTTAAGTCCGATATAGAGGGAACTGGTGTTGATTCTCTGTTGCATGATCTCCGGTTAGAGAAGTCTGCTTTTTCTGCTCCTCCTTTTATTGCTGTTGTTGTGCATGAATTTTATGCCAACTTGTCCAAACGCATGTGTGATGCTTCCTTTGAGCATGCTTTTTCTGTGTTTGTGCGGGGTCATTGGATTGCTTTTTCCCCTGCCGTGATTAATGATTTTTTGGGTCGTGAGAACCTTGTTGCTCCTGCACCTGTTTTTGATCTGAATGAAGTGGTGTCGGAATTGACTGGAGGAAGTTGGGTGGTTTGGCCCTCGGGGCGTGCGTTGTTAGCGTCTGATCTGAGTGTGAAGTACTCAATACTTCACAAGGTTGCTGTTCGGAATTGGTTGCCCAGTACTCATGATTCTACTGTTGGCAAGTCCATGGCTTTGTTGCTGTTCACAGTAGGCACTCGTAGTGAGTTTAATCTTGGCCTACTGATCTTTGAGAACGTCATTGCTCATGCCGAATCAACTCGTACCCAGCAACCTGTTGGCTATCCTGGCCTAATTTTCAGCATCATAATGGCCCAGCATGATGTTGTTTCTGCAAATGATGTGTATGCGCCTGTTGCGTAACCTTTGTCAATCAGCCACAAGCTGTTTTCATCCCAGCATGCTCCGGATGTTCCTTCCCGTGATGCTGATGAAAGCTCGAGACCTGTGCCACCATCTATCCCAGACAGATCTGCTGCCACTTTTGCTGTCACTTCTATTTTCTTTGACAGGCATATCAAGTCTCTGGAGCGTGAAGTTGTGTTTCTGAGCAAGTCCATTCGGACTTTCAAAACCAGGAAATAAGAGTTGGAGGCCTTGCTGATTGATCTCCGGGCCCGAGCCCTTGGCCTTGCCTTGCCACTTGATGTGCCGAGTGCTTCCTCTGTTCCTGCTGCTGATAAGCCGGCTGATGCTGATGCCGATGATGATGATGATGCTGCTGCCTCCCCGGCCTGATGTTTGGTGTTTGCCGTTTCTGGCAACAATTAAGGGGGAGAAGAATGTTGGTGAACAAAGGCCACGGTTGGATGAAGGATGGTCGTTTTGCTGCTGCTGCTTTGTTGAGCGTGTGCTCATTTTTTTATGTTTGATGATTTCTGAACAAATAATTTATTGGGGATGCTGTTGTACCCCATTTTATTTTTGTTGGTCTGTACTTTATTTTTGATCGACTGACAATGCAGTTCTACACTGCGAAAACAATGCTCTGATCGTGTTGAAGGCACTCCCAGTTCAGATTCAGGGGGAGTGTGGTTGTAACTGTCTCTGACAGTTTTTAAATATATCACTCTTTTGATATATTGTTGATCTGCGAAGGTTATTCAAGTGTTGTGCAGATCATGATGATAATTGCCGACCATAAACGCCAAAGGGGAAGATTGTTAGTGCCATCGTCATGCACTAAGTACTTGTGTTGTTAAATTGGCGAGATATGTTCGACAATGTGTGCCTGGGTATGTCCCACGAAGATTTGTTTTCCGCTGTGCAAGAAAAGAAAGAACAGTTGGTGAACTGTTCCAGAGTATGTCCCAGACAGAACCAGGGACACTCTATTTATGGCAGTTTCCTTGTTGGAAAGATCTTGCGCCAAACCAGTTTGGAAAGTCAAGATAGATTCGTTTTACTGCCTTGTGGTGTAGATCCGGTGCTGAATTAACCCTCCTACACATGGGAAGTATCTACACACGTTTGGAAGGCCACAAACCACTTACCTAGTTGGCGGAAAGCAAGAGATTGACGCCAAGCTAAAGTGAAGACTATATATGAAGACCGATTTGTGCAGCAATCGGTACCACTGATATTTTATTTAGATTCTAGTGTTAGAATCAGTTTGTGGTCGTTTTTGTAACTAGTAGTTGTTCATTAAAACGTTCAACGTGATAGACTAGTATTGAGTGTTTACGAGTGAAACACGTGAGGGGATTTTTATTCCGTTTTGTACGCAATCTCAGGAGAGATTGTAAGTTGAAGTCGTGGGTAGCTAGAGGGAGTCTAGTGTCACGGTTGTGAGGGGATCTTACAACTTTCGACTAGCGAAAGAGTTCGTAGAGAAGAACGGGTAGCATAAGGCGGGAGGCTTGTATGTGTAATATCCCTAATACACTCGACGAAGGAGTACCAGTCGAATCTTCAAGTTTGGGAGCAATCCCCCCAGAGTAGGTTGGTTGAACCGAACTGGGTTATCATCTCGTGCGTTTTTACTGCTTTATTTATTTATGTTCTTGCATCTGTCCCACACATATCACAGAACAATTTTTAAGCAGTTTACTAAAAGCGTTTAAAGCACGGATTACAGTTTTTCAATGTACATGATTAAGAACTTGTTCCTATCTGCACAATTTATGTAACTTCAAATACAATCCTTAATTGTTAGGGTATCTGTTGCATATTTATTTGTTAGACTTAGTCATGCCACAATGTTTGTGGGTTGCTTTTATTCCATAATTTTCTGTTTTGTACTGGCTATTAAGCCTAGTTCTCTTATTCAATAAAGCAAGTCATTTCGTCTAGCTTCTTGTGTACTTATATGCTTTCTTATCAGCTTTAAGATCCCGTAGACAGCCAGTTGCAATTGAGTGAGGGTCGGCTATTCATGATTTGCGATCCCTACCACTCAATTTTCTTTTCCTTTTCAATTACGATCTCTGCCCTACTATTTATACCTCTTTCATACATGAAAATTGTACCATCAACACACCTCGATGTCATATTTTTCATCCTAAAATCAGATGTTGAAGATTAAGATTAAACTTTCGCGGTAATTGTGTTTATGCTTGTAGCTTATATTCTGAACTATACTTGAAGACAAGAGACTTCAGAATGTGTTTATGATTTAACAATTCACTTCAGAATTAATTAATTAATTAATTAAAAGCTTCTAGAAGGATTTGAAGTAATGGAGATTGCTTCGACTCAACTTGGAAGATCTCAACAATTCTAATAAGATCAACACAGAAGGATCAAATTCGTGTCCTCCAAGATATCAAAGAGGTGGTCAACAAGGAAAGTCATATTTAAACTAGAATTCCTATCTCAAGAAGGAAACATACTTTAATTCATAATTGAATGCGGTTTAATCCTCTATAAATAGAGACAAACAGGGATAGTTTGATGTGTCGACTACTGTATTATTACATAGATATATTTTTAGTGTTCTACGTTTTTTAAACTTAAGATTTTTTGCCGTTGTAGCTGGAGTTTTTCATTTTAGTGTTCAGTGTGAATTCTAACAAACGTGTTTTGATATTCTATCAAGCACTTATCTTTTAGTCAATTTTAGAAGTAGCTCAAGAGTTTACTAGTGAGAACAGAGGGGATCTAGTGTTCAATGAGATCTAGTACATTAATCTATGAAAAAAGGTGTAAAGGTAGCACATGTAACAAGTGAATAAAGTTAATCGTTTAAGCATGATAGTTGTGTATTTTACACAACTTTTGGATATGAATTGATAATGTTTATTAAATGAAGTTGTGTATTTTATATAGCTTTTGTGCTTATACTGTTGTCATTTGGAGTTTCTGATGTGTTTGCTAATTTTGCAATGATAGTTGTGATTTCGTTGCATATTTGAAGCAAAACAGTTAAATACGGACAAGAGGAGTTTAAGAGGTAATTAATTAGGCTCTTGGGCTTAATTAAATACTGAAATAAAGTCTAATGAACTAGATTAAATAATCAAAACCTGAAGAAATCCGAAGCCCAGTGCGAAAAAGGCTTGGGTTGACCCAAAAAGGCTCGGTCGACCCGGCCCAGTACAAATTGCAAAGGCTCAGGTCGACCCGACCTAACCTCACTTGGGTCGACCCTGTGCAAAATCAGGCCTCTAGGTCGAACCAGCCATCTCAGTTGACCCATGTGTGCGGGACCGTGGGAATGTGATTTTTTTATCTCCAATTCAGGATTTTTAACCTAGATATAAAAGCTCCCATTTTGATATACAAGGAGAGACGCCTCACATTACATTTTTACACTTATAATACACCAAGAGAGAAGGAAGAAGACAAAAGTTTGTCGTCCACTGAAGGGGAGTCGATGAGGTTGCTAGAGACGGAGTGCTACTACAGAGGAGACGAAACTACTGGATTACTCAGTATTTTTCGGTTCTTTTATCAATTCTGTTATGAACACTTATATTCTAGTTTTAGTTGCTTGTTTATTCATGTCTAGCTAATTTCATAGCTAGGTTTAAGGGACTGGATTTTATGAATTTTATGATATGATTTGATTACTTTTCTTCCTGCTATCTCTAGGGGTTTGATTTCTATGTATTTATTTATATCCTGTATGGATGCTTGATCACCATTTATGTATGCTAGTGATTAATTTAAAGCATTGACCAGAGAAAAATTAGTGGTGGAAAAATAGAAATCAAATTATGTGTGCTTGGAAGGACCGACCAAGTGAACAAGTATCACATATGGTTGAATAGATCTTCGTGTGCTAGATTGGGAGTAATGACACGTGTGAAGAATCGACCACAGTAAAGTGCATGTTCATTATATCTACGTTATGGTATATGCCTTTAAAAGCAGCCTAATAACAAATTAGTGATCCCACACCATTGATAGACTAAAGACATAAGCCGGGTTGATAGAACTAATGAACATTGATAATTGATTTAATAATCTAGTTTTCCTAAAGCCTAGGTTTCGTTCATCTGTTTAAGTCTAGTATTTTATTTCTTGCATTTATTTTATGCTATTTATTTTATTCTCTTTTTATTTGCACATTTAGTGTCTAGATATTAATTAGGTGCTTGTGTTTGAGAACTAGGAAGCAGCAGTCTCTGTGGGATACGATACTTTTGCTCACCTAAGTATTACAATAACATTGTGCACTTGCGATGCGATTATTTGTTAATAAATAGTGTGTCAAAGCACCTAAGTACGAATTTACGTAATGTATTGTTTCTCATTGGGCGAGGGCCCCTGAATAGGTTGTTAACTGAACTGGGTAATCATTCATCGTGTTCTTTAAGTTGCTTCATTTTCTTAACGTTAATATTGTTGTTCATTACATTGCTATGAACATAAGCTAGAACACTTCCAACAATTTCAAATTTCATCCCAAAATACGTGTAAAAATCATTGTTCATCAATATCTCCCAATAAAAATAAAACATTGAAAACAAGTTTCTTGAGAGATTTCCATCCAAATTGAGAGATGAAGTTTCCAAGCGACTATCTCAAATGGGATGGTTTCCTGTGAGACTGCCGAATGGATGTGACGGTTTTTTATTTTTTCCCCAAAATATATATACCTTAAAATGAAATTACTAAACCCTTGGAATGGTTGGCGTCTTGCGTGGTGTACTCGTCCAACACTAACGAGCGAGCTCGTGCGCCACACTTGTAACTAAATTGTTCGAGATAAATTTATACCCTAAAATAGAATTATTGAATTATAAAATTAAAATGAATTATTTTTTTTCCCAACAGCTCGAGCACTCTCGCTCGCAGTACTCGAGTCTGAAGCTAACGCGTGGGTTCGTGCACTGCGCTTGACAATTAATAAACCATAATCAAGACGAAATAAAGGTTTTTTTAAAACTATAAAAATATATATATGTCAAACGTGTGTGCCATGCGCACGTGGCCGCACACGCGCCTGACGAAATGGGCGGGTTTGGGAGGATTTGACACATTTAACAGATTGTGACTCGTCAGACCTTCTAATATAAGTCTTTTATCATCTCAAATCATGAGAGAAACAACATCTGCCTCAGTCGTTCGGATCTGAAAACGCTCAACCGGTGAAGTTCTTCCAAAATGCTTATAAAACCACTCGACGGCCTCCCTGGTGCTGCATTACTCATGTACATTTCGTAACCAAGAGACAAGGCTTCCTTAACTGAACTGCCAACATCATAACTAGTGTCTCCAAATGTTTCGTCCACGTGGTTCAGATATCTCTCGAAAATCATATAACACTCACTCGCATAACTATGCAATGCTACTCCATCGTCATAAACCGGCAAAGGCCCGTATTGCACGACCGGAGGAGGAGGAAACATCGGATATGTGAAAGTAGTTGTTGGAGTGACGAACATCTGAGATGGTGGTGGCACCAATTCCAGCTCGATCATCATCGGATTAATTAGGGTACTAGGGTGCTGCAGCCTGAACCTGTAGGTCTTGCAAGCTCCGAGTGGAAATGGCTCGTCGGCTCGGGAACTGGATCCCCGTTTGTTGTTATAGCCAGGGTAATCCTGTATTCTGAAGTCATCTTGAGCAATGCAAACTAATGAACACTCTGATCCCAGATCCTCAATTCTCCACCTATCGAAAGGTGTTTTCGTTTTGTGATTAACATGAATCTCTCCATCCTCACACAGCATGCTGCTCGCGTTCTGCAAGAATCCACGGACTAGATTCCTATGCATCCTACACTTCCACAAACATTTTCAAGGATGTCGATCTTGAGAAAGGGTTAATGTCAGTTTTTATTTAGTCCGGCTTTTCAAATGATTCACAGAAATGTTCCGAACTTTCACTCCTTAAGAAAAATTACTCATATTTGGCGAATCCAAACCCTAACACGTGTAGAAAAACAGAGTAAGAATAAAGAGGCTTACATAATCAGGATTGGATTATCTTCCTTGCCGTAGAAACCAGCATGAGGGAAGTTATAAATAATACGGTGAAATTTCTTGCAGCGGAGATCGGGAAGAGTCGACATTTGGGTTGCATCTACTCCATGCAACACAGACGCCCCTAGGACTCTCAAAGTCGCCACATTGGCTTTTGCGTACTTGTATTTGTTGATCAATCCATCTGATCGATTTAAGTTTAATATATATTATATATCGTTATGTGGATTGAAAACAAATTTCATTATATTGCATACTCACACACGTATATATAGCTGAACAATATTAATACATGTTATAATTTGTAAGCACATCACCTGCTCGCTGCTCCTACTTTCCTCCAAATCTCCCAACACAATCGAAAAAAATATATGCTTTAGATTAGAATTAGTGGACCCTAAAATTAAAATGAATTAATTTATTTTTTATCCAGAATTTTGTACATCTAGTGTAGTCATCCAATGATAACACATTGGATCGTCTACTACGCTCGATAATTAACTATGAAATTAAAGTGAATTAATTTAATTTTTTTATTTGGCGTGTCGACTGACGCTAATATAGTGCGCTCGACTGACGCTAATATGAGGCTCGTGCATTATGCTCGATAATTAATTTATTTGAAATAAATATATACCATATAATGGAATTATTAAACCTTAAAATTAAATCGAATTAATATATTTTTTATTCGATCGATGGCTCGTGCAATGCACTTACCTTATGCTAAGGCGTGGGATCGTGCACTACGCTCGATAATTAATTGGAGCAAAATAAAAGGTTTTTAGAAAGGAAAAAAATGAAAATCATAACAAAAAATGAAAAAAAAATAATAATAATAAAAGGGTGGGGCGGCTGGAGGATAAGCGCCTAAGACCATATTTATCGGTTCCAACATAAGCGAACGTTCGGCCGCTATGTAGGAAATTATAAAAAAAAAATTGAAATGGTGGCTTTGGGGTGTTCGACCGAGGGAGGCCAGCCGAACGCTGGTCTCTCTCTCCTCCCCCATTATTTTATTATTTTTTTATAATTTGTATTTTTTATGTATTATTAAAATAAATATATCCATTATATCTAAATTTTATTGGACATGTTAATTTTATTTGGACACTTGTCTCTATTTTATTGGATGTGTAGATTTTATTTGGATATGTAGATATAATGATTATTAAAAATAAATATATCCATTATATCAAAATTTTATTGGATATGTAAATTTTATTTGGCCACTTGTCTCTATTTTATTGGATATGTAAATTTTATTTGGATATCTAGATATAATGCATATATTTTTTTAATAAGTTTAAAAAAAATATATCAAAATTCGTATTTTTAATCGTCGTTTGTTTATTTCAATTCATGTTCGGTTTATTGTTATTTATGTTCTTGTTTTGTTTATTTTGTATTTTATCATATTGTCTATTTTATAAAAGTTTGTTATTTTATGTTATTACAATTTTCAATAATAATAATTATTTATTTTAATTATTATTAATTATCTTATATTTATTAATAAAAGAAAAGAAAAAATAATATATAATGTTGTGGTTGGGTGTTTGGGGTGGTTGCTGATAAACTATCAAATTATATGTGGTTGGGTTGGATAAAATAATGGTGATGTAGAAGAGAGAGAAATTAATTAAATATTGAGGGTGGTTGTCCGGTTGGGGTGTTTGCCCGGTTGCTGATAATGTTAGTCTAAGTGCAAGAGTAGGCCGCAAACCAGACCCAGGCTTCCTGGGCTAAAATGGGTGGGTCTGGGTGTAGGTTTGGGCTTATTTGGGCAAATTTAACCCGTCTAACAAATAGTGTTTTCATTAGACTGTCTCATATAAATTTTTGTCCTTTTTTTAAGAGTTGAACTCTAGAACACCCGTCATATGAGCCGTGCCCAATAAAAAAATGGCATTTATTATTATTATTAGGAAAATTGTCGATTTAAGACCTGAAAGATGAATAATTTATCAATTTAGGACCTGAAAGATAAAAACTCTCAATTCAGGACTCGAAAGATGAAAATTTTCAATCCAGGACCTCAAAAATCACGACTTCTGATTTCTTTTTATTTTTTAATTAATTTTATATTAATTTTCAAGCAAAATTTCTTCATTAATTATCTATTAATCTAATAAATAAATTGATAAAATTAATTAAAAATTAAAAAAAATCATGATTTTTGAGGTCTTGGATTGAGAATTTTCATCTTTTTGGTACTGAATTGAGAATTTTCATATTTCCGGTCCTGAATCGATAATTCTCCTTATTATTATTATTATTGAGTCCTAAATTGATAATTCTCCTTATTATTATTATTATTATTATTATTATTATTATTATTATTATTATTGTTGAGTCCTAAATTGATAATTCTCCTTATTATTATTATTATTATTATTATTATTATTATTATTATTATTATTATTATTATTGTTGTTGTTGTTTTTTTTGTTGATTTTCTATTTTTTTATTTTTTTCAAAAAAAAAATACGTATAACCTAAAATGAAATTAACAATCTTAAAATTAAAAGTGAATTAATTAATTTTTTTATTCGGATTAATTAATTTTTTTTATTCGGCAGCGACGCTAACGCTAGTGCACTGTACTCGACAATTAATTTTTTTTAAATTAATTAAAAATTTAAGATGTAATAAACCCTAATCAACAACCAAGGCTGATACTGCTACGACTAGTACATTTTAGGAGTATTTGCCATTTTTGAATGGGCTCAAGAGTCATGCTTCAAGAAATCATGAGAGATATGATATATGATCAAAGAACAGTATTAGTTCAATCGATCAAAGAGAGAGGAAATTGAAACCCCCAACTTCAACTCAAGACCAGAAATCAATTTTTGCTCAGCAAGCAAGCCAAAAAAAAAAAAAAAAAAAAAAAAAAAACAACTTCTCCAAACAAAAAAAATATTCAGGAGAAATAATGAGAGATGTGATGAAAATATAAGTGAGAAATAAATACGTACCGTAAGAGTCGAGGGTAGTGGCGACAATGTTAGTAGCGCAACCAAAACTCATTCCCAAACACAGAGAAAAGGAGAAGTCGCCTTCGCCAACTAACAATATATTGTGGGATGATGAATAATATTTTATCCATCTCTCCGGATTCATGCCTCCCGATCCATAACATGCATAATTAGTTGATTTTGAGAAATTCTTTGATTTTTTTCCGAACACAAGAACTATATTGTTGATTTTCAAAAAAAATTAAATAAAAAAATTACAATTTTTATTAGATTGAACTCCCCTAGTAGGGGAACGATATATACCTACTTATTTATAATATACGAGAAACTTAAGAGACAAGAAACATAATTCCTAGTTATAATAAAATCCTTTATAATAATTTAATCTAAATAGAAAATAAAATCTAATGAAATCTATAATAATAATATAAATATAATATCAAGATCTAATATATATCTTCATATTTTCATCATCCATATCATCCCTCTCAGAATGTATTTTAATCGGATTAAGAAGGAGACTTAATTAATTTTCTTGGCTTTTTGATTGTTGCCACACACGACTGCCTTCACTTTAGTAATTTCGAGAACTTAATAAACTAGTCCATCAATATGGATCTAATGAATCTTCTTTCTTCCTTCCACCCGACCCACCATTACTTTGAACTACTCATCACATATGAGTTAGAGCATCTCCATTATTTAATTTATTTTTGCACTAAAATACTACTCCCATCCCGCTGTCTGTAAATAAAAATCATTCTAAATAAATGCACGCATATTAATAAACTAATCAAATTACCTTATATACCCTTATGTGAATACATTAAATGAATCGACTATAGATATTTGATTACATTAAATGAGGGCGAATGTGTGAAAAATGTGATTTTTTTCCACCTCAATTGTGTAGAATGACACTATTTATAAAACAAAATTAAAGTGCTAGAATAACATTTATTGAGAAAATATTTCAAGTCCCAATTTTTTTTTATGAAATTCTTTTGTATTATATCATGTTTATTAGTTAAAATAAATAAAACAAGTTCTAAAATGTGACTGGATGATTTATCTCTATGTTTATCTCTAGTAGCGTGCACTAAAAATCCTACACTAAAAATGAATATTTCATAATATTTGTATTTATTTAATATTAATTTTTATTATTTAATGTATAATTACTAAACATATAATATACGTATAAGAAATTCATGAAATTGCCACGGATATTAACGTCGGACGAGGATCCGTCATTAGTTGCGACACTTAATGACAAAATGTCCATCGTTAACACTTCCATGATTAAAGTTGGCGGGAATTTTCCGTTGTTAAATATAAAGATGAATTACGTCCGTCATTAAGTTGTACTTTTAATTATATTAAATTGCAAAAAAAATAACGAGAGTTATTCCGTCGATAGAATTTTTCAGATTTATTTTAATTTTAAAAATTAAAATTTAACAACCGAACACATCCGTCGTTAATATTTTTGGATTTATTTTAATTAAAAATTAAAATTTAACGATGGACATAATCTATCGTTATGTTTTTCCAATTTAATAAAATTAAAAATTAAAATTTAAAAAACTGAACACATCCATCGTTAATAATTTCAAATTTATTTTAATTAAAATTTAACGATGGATCGAATCCATCGTTAAGTTTTTCCCAATTAAATACAATTACAAATTTAAATTTTACAACCTATTAGGTCCGTCGTTAATATTTTCGGATTTATTTTAATTTCAAATTAAAATTTAATGACAAACTTTTCGTAAAAAATCGAATTAGAATCAGAAGACCAGCTTTCTTCTTCATTTCCCCACCCAATTTGGTTTTAACCCTAGCCGCCAATTCCAAAGAATCCTCGCCGACCCCACCTACCGCCGACGATTCCGGCATTCTTCGTTGACCCTCTCTATCACTCTTCATCTCTCTCGCGTTGTCTCTCTACCGCTCTCTCTCTCTCTCTCTCACCACTATTTTATTATCAGTAAAAACAACCGTAAGTGTACGGTGCAATTGTAATACGTAGTGAGCAAGAGTATCGTATCTACAGAGATTGTAATGATAAATAATATTGTGAGTACTAAAACATAATCACCTTATTAATATCTAGATACTTATATTCAACAGAGGGTTCGAATAAAATAATACGCAAATAAAAAGAACATGAAAATAATATAAAATTCAAATAAAAGAAAATAAATCCTAGGGCATGCTTTTCCTACAATGTCATCTATGCAAGATCAATGAATTCAACAAACCAATTTAATTCATATATGGTGGAAGATCACGAATATATAAAAACCTCTCTCTCGAGTAAGTTTGTAAAGTCAATTAATAAATTACATATTCACATTTCGGTCCTTCTAAGTAATTTAGTAACTCCTAAAGCACACAAGATCATAATTTTCTATAAACATTTATTCACTTGGTCAGTACTTCTAAACATTCATAATATAACATCTTGTGTTAATCTAGCATGCATAAGTGGTGACCAAACAATCATACATGAGAAATCAAAACCAAGATTTATAAACCAATATATGAAAGAAAGAATTGAAAGATTAATCAAAACACAAAATCCATCATAGTTTTACATCCCTAAAATCCAAGAAAATTTACCTAGACATAATTAAAGAGAAAGAATATAAATAAAACATGGTAAACAAAATATTGTTCAACACAATAAAGAACCCGAGATCTTCAATCTTGTTGTAGCCTCCAGAGTCTCTGTTGTGCCTCCATAATTTTGTTCACCTTGCTACGTCTCATGTTACTTCTAATCTAATGAGTCGAGGGGGTATTTATAGCGTTGGAGGGAACCCTAGGGTTAAAATGAATCCCAAAATGGAGAAAAGTCTCGAAAATTTTGAACTGGGTCCGTCCGGATCGACTGGTGGGTCGAGTGGTTGGCTCGACCCGACCATGTGTATTTTGAATATAATTAAGTTAAATATTATCATGCACACCCTAAATATTTTTTTATGAACACACTTACACTACACGCATGCACACACTACACATTTCGTTTTCTTTTCATTTTTTATGTTTAAACAGTAAATGATAAACTAAAAATAATAAATTGAAAAAACTAAGTAAAAATATATGACACGTCCAGTCACATTTTAGAACTTGTTTTATTTATTTTAACTAATAAACATGATATCAAATGAGATGTATATTATAAAAGAACTAAAAATTTCAAAGAAAAATTACAGCAAAAAGTACTTCAGTATAAAAATCAATGGAGAGAAAACAGACAAAAACAAAACAGCCACTAACAAAAACAATCAGTCATTATCCGTGATCCTGAAATAAGCTCTCCCAAAGAAGTCGGATTCCACCACCTGACGAATATCCGGATGAGTAGCCTGCCACCAACCCATTGGAAAGCTTTTCATAAAAAAAATTAAAAAAAATTAGGACTTGAATGTGTACTACACCGTTCGTTGGCTGTGTAGTACACGTTCAAGAATGGCAAAAATGTCTCAAGCAAAGTTTCACCAACGTGTACTACACGTTCAAGGACGACAAAACTACATCATGAGCATATGAATCTTTTTTTTTTTTAGAAAAAGCTGCATATTGTTTGCGATCTGTAAAGTGAAAATTTTGACAAATGCTCAAGGCAAATTTCCTAAGGGCTTTTAAATAAGATAATTTTCCCGTCTGTGTTGGCGGCGTTGGCGAGATCTTTTCAGCTCGAATAGCAGCGGAGGGGACGCGGTGGGAGCTGTGTTACACCAGTGATTTTCTTACACAATTGCGTTTGTAGTGCAAAAGTATTGTGGCGTCTTACATAGATTCGAAATTTGACCGGTCTCACAATTAGCAAGGGAATTATAGTGAACAAAAAAATGTTCGATTAAAGAAGAAGAGTACAATTTTTTATTAGAAAAGAATTTTACAACATCAACTTGATTAGATAGATATATTCACGCTAAAATTAAACCAGAGATAATATATGAAAAATATCTAAAGTTATGTGTCTTAGAGGGACCCATGCAGAAGTTGCCTTTTGGGTTTTAACATTGCAAAAATTCATAAAAATTGACAATTATTAATTTTTGATATGGTATTGATGTGCTAGTATAGAAGTTGAGTTATGGGTATTAAACATTGCTACCACCCTAAGCTACAAATGAATTATGGTTCCTCATCAGATTGGGAATGAAGAGCTCTAGGCGCATTTTAGATGTATTTTTAATTTTTATTTATTAAACTAGCAGCACAATTTCTGATTTATCTGAGCCTACCCCTCCCCTGATTGGACGATATCCTATATAATATTCGTGTTCACCACATTAAGGAAACTCAAACCCAAGAAGACATTACACGAGTCTATATCTTAATTTCTACCTAAAACGTAAAAAATAAAATAAAAAAATAGCATCACTTCTAACTACACGGGATAATCGAAGGGAAGGGGATTGACGGTGGACGGATCCTGTAGATCCGGGTGCACGAAGCCATAATTCCTGAGCACTTGATTATCAGCAAACGTCAAGGCCTTCTGCATGGCATCAAAGCATGTCTGCCCCGAATACATCTGGTTGTGGTCCCCACTGCAGGGCTGGCACCCCGTGAAGTGGGTGATGAACGGCCTCCGCCAGCTCCCCCTCCCGCCCCCAGCATCCCTCAGCTGCTCCGCCCACACCCTACCATAACTCTCGCTCACCCCCTCCGCGTGCCGCCGCCTCAGCCGCCGCTCCGCCGCCTCAATATTCCCGTACTTCTCCGTTATGTTCTCAAACGTCCCCACAATTTCCACCCAATACCCCTGGAAATAATACCCATTTTCCACGTAGATTTTGTCGCCCCATTTTTCCTTCTCTTTCAATAGTAAATATGCCAAACCCGATTGATCGTCCGATTCCGGCAAAACCTTGTCTGTGAAAGTACTTCTCAAAATCTGACCCCATTTATCATAGTCAGCATGTTGTGGGCCCATGCGGGCCCACACGTCCATGAAATCCATGGCCCACTGAGAATTTCGGATCAAGAAAACACCGGCGTTAATACTGGTCCAGCTCTTCTTCTCGTAGATCAAATTGGCCCAGCCATGGATGACCATGTTATGGGCCTTGTAGCGGCCCAATGGGAGCTCGAAATCCATGTCCGTGAACGCGGCGTCGGAGTCGACCCACCAGATCCACTCCGCCTCCGGGTGGGCTAGCATCGCCGCCTTCACCGTCGGCGTCTTCGCCCAAAACGAGAACATCTTCGGCTGGAACAGCACGTTGTTGTAGAACACGTTGATGCCGTGGCGCCGCCCGTAGTCGACTTTGTTCTTGAACAGTTTCAGCAGCAGGTAATCGCCGATGGGATTCTTGCACGGCGTCGGCTGAGAGCCGGTCACCATTAGTATTCTATCTCCGGCGCCGGCGGCGAACGATGGGTGCTGCTTCAGCCACTCCCTCCTCTTCTCGTCCCAGTTCTTCACCGGCGGCGAGTCGATGGTGTAACTCAGTTCCGGGTCGTCGTAGAAGCTTTCGTCGGGCGGGTCGTGGAGCGGGTCCGGACCCCTTCCGGTATCCGGGCAGCTCGCCGGCGTGGCGGCGGTGTCGGAAAATGACGAGGTGGAGAATGAAGGAGTAGCGGCGAAGAATGACAAGAGAGACCAGACGAGGAGGAACGCCACCAGAGCGGCGGTGGCGAAAAGGAAGCCGTCGGAGAGAAACGACGCCGCTTTGGTCCGAGCAGTGGTGTTCTTGGCCATTGTGAAATTGTGGAGTTGTGGTAGCACCAGCGACGCCATTATAAATTACAAGAAAATAAAAGCGTAGCCTTCTCGGACTTGATATCTATGCGTCACCGGCTAAATTTAGGCCAAGATTTGGCGTTTTGTTGGAAAAAACAGAACAATTCCAAAAAAGCTGAGATTTTAGAAGAGAATAAGGTTGGAAAAAATGGGGGCGGAGGTGGCGGTGGATTAAGTCATCGGCGGTGGTGGTGGTTGAGAGGGTTTAATGGGGGTGGTTTTGGAAGAGCCGCGGCGGAAGATTGGGGCGTATGATTTGATTGTGGTAGTGAATTAATTAAAACTTAAAATCGGAGCCTAATTAAAGTGAATAATTACACACTCTCTGAATGATTATAGTCGTGCCATAATTGAATTTGGCATCATTAAATGTTCGTACATGAATGTTTTATTAATTGAATACAGTATTACCCAAATCCAAAACATATTATTTAAGTTGTTTGATAGATGATTGTGATTTCTTATAAATCTCGGTATCAATGTTCAAAAACATTATTGTTGAGTGCGCAATTCCCATTCTTGTTTCTTTAATTTTGATAAATCTTTTCTCAATTATTGCATATTGGGTGTGTGAGTGTAAAAAAAAAAAAAAAAAAAGTGTACTTGCATGCAGCACCTCTTATTTCCAGCAATTTCAGGCGGGCGCGTGGCCCCACGCGGGCGTGCCACGTGGCGCCCACGCGCGGCGCGTGAGGCCCACGCGCCCGTCTCAGGTTGATACCTGTCTTTATCGTACTTGATACTTTTCTTCTTACCACATGGTACTTTTTATTTTACCGAACTCGTGTTTTGCTTTTCTTTGCAAATTCTTGGAATGATGATTGTTTTATATTAATCTCAACACATACAATATAAAAACTGAGAAAAAAAATCAGAATTTGAACTAAATAAACTAGTATAAAATAACTATCAGACCCCTTACTTTTTAATGATACAGATGGTACTTTTCGAATGTTTTGTGATACTTTTTAATAGGAAGGTTGGTACTCACTTTGGACAATTTTTTTTTATGGGTTGACCCGCGTTGACCGGGTCAAAAGTGGATTTGACCGACCCGTCTCATATAGTGTTATTTGCATCATGATGCATGCAAGTATTTGTAAAAAAAAATGGATAAATCTTTTTGTTAGAATAATATGTGTATTTTTATTTTGGGAAAAAAGTTTATATAGACAATTTATTTTTAAAATTAATTTAGTTGGGCAAGTTTTAAGGGTGTAGGAGTTATATGGGCAATTTGTACTACATTGACCAACAAAATCTGAATATTCTCTTACTTTTCTGAAAAGTGCCTTACACACACTTGTACTTTCCATGCAAAAAGAATAAAATATGTTTTGGAATAAAATCTCTTGGATATTACAAGAGATATCCGAACTCAATGTAAGTTTGAAAAAACGATTCAGCTTGTGAATCTTATCATTTAATATCGCATTAAATCTATAACTACCCTCTCGATCTCTACTCTCTCTCTCTCTCTCTCTCCCAATTTTTTTTCCTCTCTTCTTCTCGGCTGTATTAGCCTCTTTCTCTCTCACTGCCGCTGAAACCCAGTGAAAAAAAAATGATTTTATCGTCGGGCTCGTGTTGGAATCACCAGATGGAGGAAGGACGTGAAGATATAGGCCGACCGTCGGGAGAGGTTAGACTTGCTATTTATTTTTGTTAACGGTATCGTTGTCTAACGATAGGTTAGTTGTAGATCTAAACGTTTGTTGATTCATGTATAACGATAGTTCATAGATAAATATCCCCAAGTTGAAAGATAGGCTTGATCTTCCATAACGATAGAGCTATAACGATGTTGAATTTATCCATAACGATTGTTCATAAATAATGGAAATCAACGATTTATCCATAACGATAGTTTATTAAGAAGTTTCGTTATGATTTTTTTGAATATTTGATCAATCGTTATGCTTGTTAGAAGTATCGCTATGCTCTTTTGAATAGTTTCGTTATGGTTTATTTGAATAGTGATCAATCGTTATGCTTTGGTTAGGGTGAATCCAAGTATTTAACCCTCATCCCTTCCTCCCCAAATTCACTCACCTATTTTCACTCCAAAATTTCAAAAAATTACAGCTTTTTCTCTCTCTAAAAACTCCCTCTCTCAAACCGCCATAACCACGATCACCATGGCCCCTAAAACTCGTGCTGCCAAGTCCACAAAGAAGAAGGTGGAGTTTACCCCTTCTACTTCACAGGAAAATTCCAGGGATACCACTACCGACGCTGCTACACCAACCAAGCAGTCGAGCATTGCCGCCATGAACATTCAACCTCTCACCACCATCAAACCACCACCTTCACCTATTTCCATCCGAAAATCTGAGAAGGTTGACGAGCCTTCTCTAAAAATTGTGGAGGAAACCGCCGGCGAGATCGACGATCAAGAGGAGGCCAGCATGCAGTAAGATGTGACTCCCGAGCCGACGCCAGAGCACACCCCTGAGCCCTCTGCAACTGAATAGTTGAAGAAGGTGAAGAAGGAGAAGGTCGCCACCGTAAAAGCTAAGTCGCAGACCTTGAAGAGGAAGAAACAGCCGTCGCCGATGCTGTCGGAGGATGAGAAAGCCGATGAGGAGGCCGAGGAAGAAAAAGATGAAAGCAGTGGGGAGTCGCGAGCCCATAAGAGTCAGAATGACCAGTCTCTGTCTCTGAAGGAACTCACTGAGGGCACAACGGATGCGCCCTCTGTGTCTGCCAGGAGGAAAGGGAAAGCTTCTGCCAAACCGTCTGCAAAGAAGGGCAAAACTGTGGTTAGCCCAACTTCTGGAAAAGTCATGCCAAAAGGAGAAGGCGTCTTGCCCACAAGGGAGATCGTGCATAGCAAGACCATCCACTTCACCTTGCTTGCTGTCTTCGGCATTGAGCGAGAGGTAAGAGAATTCTTCTCTAACATTGGTTGCTCCTTTTTCATTGAATGGGATTGTCTGATTTTTCCTAAGTTGGTCTATGAGTTTTTCCATAATCTGTCTGTGAAAAATATGGGGAAGGGAGGTACTTCTGCAAAAATTTTCAAATTTAAAATTTTTGGTAAAAATTTCAATCTTTCTGCTGATGAATTGAACATGGGTCTGGGAATTGTGTCGTTCTTGGATTTGAATGATGATGATTATAAGTCTGTTGTTGTTGTGGTGCCCACGGATGAGAATGTGGAGAAGAAGTGGGCTGAGTTAGGTGACGGTTCCAAATTCAAGTCTGAAACTAGCAAGGGACACATGCTGAAAAGCAATGCCCTTCGCTTTTGTCACCGAGTGCTTGCCTACAACTTCTTTGGCCGGAAAGATAGCTCCAACTCCATCACAAATCAGGAGTTTTTTGTCCTCTGGTGCATGGTGCACAAGAAGAGGATAAACTTTGGAGCTGTGGCCATAGCCCATTTCGAGGACACTGTGGCCCATTCTAAAAACCGAATCTCCTGTGCCCAACTGATTATCCATCTTGCTGAAACACTACGTTTATTTGATCCTTCGTCCACTAATCTGTATTGCAAGCATGTTGAGTTGTTTGATTTGAATTGCTTGAAACTTATGATGGATGTTTTTGACGATGAGGAGGGGAAACCCGTGTTTGGCATACCGAAGCTGGAAACTTCGAGTAGCCTTAGTTTTTCTTTGAATGCAGGACAAAGCAAGAGGCCCCCGAGGGCACAGCAGCAAGAGCCAGCAACCATCACCATCATTGCCAGACTAGACCGATTGGAGACCGCCTTGTTTGCCTATTTCAAGCACGTCGGATTCAATTATCCGACCCCCTTTGATGCCTGAACTGTTACTCTTTCCCGTAGATTAGGTTTTTGTTTTTTGTTTTGTTTTGTGTCTGTTTAGGTGTCGCCCATTTACCACACTTTGCTTAAGGCAAAGTGTGTGGGTGTGGGCATTAGGAGTCTTTTGTTTTTATGTCTTTGTTTTTGTTGTTTTTGTGTTTTTTATTTTGTAATTAGACGACCTCCGTACTGACCCACTTTGCTTAAGGTAAAGTGTGTGGGTAGGGGGGGCCTCTAATATTTCATTGAGTTTGCGATTAGTAGGATAACCTTCTCGCACCCACTTTGCCGAAGGCAAAGTGTGTGGGTGGGGATTACTCTGTCTTCTTTGCATTTTTTTTAAGTGTCAAGCATGTGTAAATATTTGAACTTAAAAGCATGGAGTCTAGGGTCTTGTGACCATAAGGCGGCATATTTTACTGTATTTTCATTTCAGCATGCCCATACTACTGCTTATATGATGAATGAACTAAGTACCTTGTGAGGAATTGAGCATGAATTCACAATGCATGTGCTACTTCTCTCTTGTGTGATTTCTGCATTTTTGAATTTAGGTAAACTAGAACTTGCTTTTGCTCTATTCTGAGGTCACAAGGAATTTTGGGTATGCTACTGAAATGCTTAGGCAAATTTTCTTTCTGAGCCCACAAAGCCAAATAAAACCACCCTGATATTATCCCTTGTAGCCCTTTTTGAGCCGAAAATGAATAAAGCCCTGGACATATTCTTTTTTGAAAACCACAAAAAAGTCCATGGGCATGAGGGGAGGATAAATTTGGTGTGTTACAAGGCATAAAATGCCTAGAGAAAGAAAGAAAAAGAAAAGGAAGAAAAAAAAAGGGGGTCAAAATAAAAGAAAAAAATGAAAAAGAAACCCCAAGAAAATAAAAGTACAAAATGCCCACAAGATAAGAAATCTGGGACATGTGCTTAAATAAAATGGGCACGGTGGCAAAGGCCAGTAAGAGTCAACAGAAGTCTCCCAAAAGGAAAATTCGACTAAAAACTGAGCCAAATCCAAATATTTCCTACCTTGAACCCGTAGCCCCATTACAACCTTTAAAGACCTTAGCATAGGTATGCCTATTATACCAACAGTGGTGGAGGAACAAGAGCAATTGCAAGCCTATGGTGACCCTCGGTTCAATTATGTCTTTCCTTGGGCGTAAACACTTAGCCAAAACACTTGAGTGAGGAAAGCATGAGAGAACTAATAACTTAGTCATTTTGATTTGCAGTGGGCATTATGTATGTTTTACTATTTATATGCTGTTGAGTAAGATCAGATACCTAGGTCTCTGTGCCCGCAAGGGATTTGCTTTTTACATGCTCAATTTGTCGTGTCTTTGTCTTGAGTCTGTCTTTTCCTCCTTTGTTTTCTGTTTTTTTCTTTTGGGCACGTTGTACCCAAATACTTAAGGGCAAGTATGACTAAAGTGGGTGGGTGTGATAAGTCCAAATTCTCTCGTGTTTTTGTGTCTTTTTCTCGTTCTTTTGTCCTTTATTTTTTCTGTTTTTTGAGTCGGAAAGAGTCAGAATGGGCACAAGGGGCAGCAGGAGTCAGGAGAATCACTTCTGGAGGGCACAATGGTGCTAATGATACCAAGATAGGCAACAACTTCTCAATGGAAAGCTCTTTCTCGAGCCTGGCGGAAATCGCCCACCATTCCAGCAAAAGCTGAAGGAGAAGTTTGTGATCGTGTCCACAACAACCCCAGAGTGATTGAGAGGAGAAGGAGAGGAGACTGGACACAAGGGAAACTAATGCCAGCTATAGCAGGAGCAATGCACCCTAGCCGCTGAAGGAAAGAGGAGCCGCGGAAGGCAAGTTGACGCTTCCAGAAGGATACTCGGCTCTACAAGGATAGTTGCTATGTCGGCGCAACTAGGGCACGGCAAGTACAGAATCTGCGATTCAGAATCTTCTAAATAAGGGAAGAATCTGCCAGACATGGAAAGCTTTGGGCATGGCGGCTGCGTGTTGGGCTGAAGATCCCCGGCCTGTCGGGAAGTTTACCTAGTGTCTTTGTACTCCTATATAAGTAGATCTCATGGCAGAAAACAAACACCTCTTTTACATCTCGTTTTTACACAATTCCACAAGATACAATCTTTATTTTTATTTTAGTTTTATTTTATTTTCTGCAATAGGTCTCGGGCCTTATGCCCGCAGACACTTAGGATTTACAGTTTTATGTTCTTCAATCCAACGTTGGTGTTGGATTTCTTTTGCAATTAATATAAGTAAGTTTTTCATTTACTTTATGTTATCTTTTATTTCTTTTATTTATTATTATTGTTCTAAGTCTAGCATGAGCGGCTAGACTCGTTATTCCGGATTGAACAAAGATAAGAACTTAATGAACACGTAAGAATCGTGAGGCTTATGGGCATAAACTGTGTGAATCTGGTTCCGTCGTGTAATCGTTTTCTTTGTTGCATTATACAGTGGGCTAAGCTAGTTAATTGTGACTGATCACTCGTTAATTAGAATTATGTTCACTACCTCTATAAATAGTCAATGAATCGTAGTTGTGTGTTGGTCATAAAGGGATGGGATGCATCACGGGTACTGAGGGTATAAGAGAGATCTTTGTCCAAGTAAATCTGGGTCTGTCTAGATCATAATGCTGCTTTGTTGCTTACAATCATATGAGAGATCGGGGTTGGGTAACGAGTTAGGGTTTAGGGGACAAGAGATCACCTCTAAGCTAAACAGAAATGATAGATTGGGTACGTTGAGAGAGATCCGGTACCTTTAACCAGATAATTAGATTTGCATAAGTAATCAGTGTGCCCTGATCGGTCCAGTGTTTGTTAATTTCGAAATCTAAGTTCTAATCTGGAATACGTTACTACTAATATTTTCCTTTCTTGTTTTGTTTTGTTTTATTATTTAGTTTACAGTCTTTACATGCAAGTACGGAGACCACAACAATCCTCCACCTTTTGGAAAAGTGACACTGGAAGATAGAATTCGCAGCTCCTCGTGGGATCGACCCTTACTCACATAAAGCTTACTACGTCTTGCTGTGGGCATAAGGATAACTCTCTCTTGAGAATTATTCTGACCGCGAAACGACCGCGCGTCAATAGCGCTTATATTATCATAGTACAGAATAGGAGTATCGTGACTGACTTCATAGTCCTTCATTATCTGCATCATCCAAATGATCTGAGTAGAGTTGCTCCCTGCTGTAATGTATTCAGCTTCTGCTATAGATAGAGATATGCAGTTCTGCTTCTTACTGAACCAGGAAACAGCATTGTTTCCTAAAAAGAAACAAGCACCTGAAGTACTTTTTCTGTCATCTGGAGTTCCAGCCCAATCAGCATCACAATATGCAGTAATACTTGCATTTGTATCTGAAGTATACCACAACTGTAGTTAGCAGTTCCATTGATGTACTTGATGATGTTCTTAACAGCCTTCATGTGACTCTCCTTAGGACAAGACTGATACCTAGCACATACTCCCACACTGTATATTATATCAGGTCTGCTTGCAGTGAGGTAAAGGAGACTTCCAATCATGCTTCTGTAGAGAGTTTGATCAACTTCAGCTCCTGCATCATCTTTTCCAATCTTAACTGTGGTGCTAATAGGAATTCTTTTGTGCTTAGAATTCTCAAGCTCAAACTTTTTAACCAAGTTTCTGGCATACTTGGATTGAGAGATAAATATCCCTTCTTCTGATTGCTTTATCTGAAGCCCTAGGAAGTATTTTAGATCTCCAACTAGGCTCATCTCAAATTCAGTTTCCATGTCTCTGATGAAGTCCTTGACCATCTTGTCAGACACTAAGCCAAACACTATATCATCTACATAAACTTGAACCACAATCACTTATGATTTTTCTTTTCTGATGAATAGTATTCTGTCTTCTCCTCCTCTATTATATCCTTTGCTAACCAAGTATGTTGCAAGCCTTTCATACCATGCCCGAGGAGCCTGCTTTAAGTCATACAGTGCCTTCTTTAGTTTGAACAAAAACTTTGGATGATGTGGATCTTCAAATCCTTTAGGCTGCGCAACAAACACATTCTTTTTCAGAAATCCATTCAGAAAAGCACTCTTGACATTCATCTGGTACAGTTTGAACTTCATAATGCAGACCATAGCTAGAAGAAGTCTGACTGATTCAATCCTTGTAACTGGATCAAAGGTTTCATCAAAATCAATATCTTCAATCTGAGAATAACCTTGAGCAACCAGTCTGGCTTTATTTCTTGTAATGTTTCCAACTTCATCAGTCTTATTCTTGAATATCCACTTAGTTCCAACAATGTTGACTCCTTCAGGTTTCTGCACCAGATCCCAAACATCATTCTTTTTGAACTGCAGAAGTTCTTCCTGCATGGCCTCAATCCAGTAATCATCTTTGAGAGCTTCTTAGATGTTATTTGGTTCAACCTTGGAGGTGAAACAGACATAGGATATCTAATCATGCATCCTCTTTCTTAGTCTGCTTCTGGCCATTCCCCCTTCATGAATATCTCCTATTACTTCTGAAGTAGGATGATTCTTGATGATTTGCTTCGAAGGCTTTCTGTGCCTTACTGTCTGTTCTTCAGCTTCTCTATCTGTATCATCATGAATCATAGGATGTTCAAAGACATCTGTGTGAACATCATCTTCAGAGGTATTGACAGTATTGTCCTGATCATCAAATCTGACATTGGCTGTCTCAATTACAGCCTTTGTGTCTTTGTTGTAAATCTTGTATGATTTACTATTTCTGGAATATCCAACAAACATCCCTTCAACACCTCTGTTGTTCATCTTGCTGAGATACTCTCTATCATTGAGAATATAACATGTGGTTCCAAAAATATGAAAGTACTTCATTGTTGGTTTCTTCTCATTCCAAATCTCATATAGCAGCAACTCCTTTGGCAGCAATCATGGTTCTTGCCATCTCTTGAAGAGTTTTGTTCTTCCTTTCAACAACTCGATTCTGCTGAGGAGTCTTAGGGGCTGAGTACTCATGACTAATACCATTCTCACTACAGAATGTATCAAAGTACTGGTTCTCAAATTCCTTGCAATGATCACTTCTGATTCTGATAATCTGATCATCCTTTTCAACTGTGATTTTGCAGGCTAATCTCTTGAATGCTGTGAAGGCTTCACTCTTGTCTCTGAGAAAGTCAACCCAAGTAAACCTTGAGTAATCATCAATGCAGACAAGGACATACTCTTTGTAGGTCTGAACAAACTCCTCATGGCTAAAGTCTTCATTGTCTGATTCTTCATCTTCTGCAAGTTTGAAAGGATCCTGGAACTCTGAGACTTTTGCTATAAAGGAATAGGTCTCTTCTTCTGATTCACTGCAACTTTCTTCATAATCATTATCACTAAGAGAGGCATTGCAGTTCTTTTTATTCATCTTTAGAGTGTTGGCACATTCGGCTTGAATGTGTCCAAAGCCATCACACTCTCTGCACTGAATTCTTCTCTTTGAATTTGAGGGTTGAAACTCTTTCTGCTCACTGTTAGAGTTTCTATCTTTCTGGGGATTACTAGAAGATTGTCTTCTGTTGTTGGACCTCCTAGAAGACTGCTTATTTACTCTTTTTAACATTCAACTAAAGTTCTTGGTGATAAGGACCATATTGTTCATTGTATTTGAATCAAGTACAGGTTTTTGTTTCTGTATATGTTCAGGTACATCTTCAGAAACTTCAGTTTTAAGAGCAATACCTCTCTTCCTTGAGCTGCTATCTTCATCCTCCAAATTCATCTCGAACGTCCTCAACGACCCCATCAGTTCATCAAGCCTCATACTCTTGATGTCCTTGGCTTCCTCAATTACAGCAACTTTGTAGGCAAACTTCCTTGGAAGAGATCTGAGAACCTTCCTTACAAGATTCTTATTGATGTAGGCTCTCCAAGAGCAAAACTCTTATTTGATATGCTTCTCAGTCTGGTGTTAAACTCATCCATGGATTCAGAGTCATCTATTCTGAGACTTTCAAATTTTGAAGTCAGATTCTGTAGTCTTGATAGCCTCACAGAACTGGTTCCTTCAAAGGTGGTTTCCAGAATATCTCATGCAGCTTTTGCAGCCTCACAAGTTGAGATTAGGCTGAATGTTTCAAGATCTACTGTGATACCCCGACCCTTTTTGCTAAATTATAAATTATAATTTTAGTAAATGATTTTGAATTAATATTGTTTGAATATTAATTATGATGGTATGTTCGTATATTATGCCATTGTTTTATACAGGTTGTCCCACTTGAGCCGATACGTCATAGCACACAGAGATGTTATACTGAGTGTATAATATAGTTTGAATTTTAAATACTAAAGTGTCGAGTTATATGATAATGAATGAATGTAATTGCGTTTAATTTTCTGATTGCCATACCTTGAGCACCCTAACGCTGAGCCGGACGGGGGTCTCACTACCCGGTCAGTGAGTCGGGGTTTCAGGGGGTGAAGCGCCCCGATGGGGGCTAGGGGGCAACGCCCCCTGCTTTTTCGGTGTGTATTGAAAGTGCTTTGAAAAATTTAAAGTTAAATGGAGTTGGAAATGTCCGGGAGTCGATTTAGTTTGAGGGTTGAATTGGGCATGCCGCGCGCCCGCGGGGTGGTGTGCGCCCGCGGGGTCGTGCGCGGCCGCGGGATGTTGCGCGCCCGCGGGGCGGGCGAGGCACGCGCGCCGGCGCAGTTGGCCGAGAGCCCTCATGCGCGGTCGCAGGGAGGCGCGCGGTCGCGCGGGCTGGGACATTTTTCTGTCCGGATTTCTATCTTTAAATACCATACTTATTCATTTCCTCCTCATTTCTTTTCTATTTGGGCGATTTTTCTCCCAATTCTCTCAAGCCATTCTTTAAATTTTGGAGTGTGTTCTACCATCATCATCCATCAACTAAGGTAACTTCATACCTCTTCTTTTTGGTGATTAAACACCAATTCCATGTTGAATCAAACCTAGAGTTTGTTATCCAAAAATTAGGGTTTTTCGATTTTGTTGATCTTCTTGCTTTGATATCTCAAACATATGGTTTAATTACTTCATTGAAGCTATATGTGTCGTTAAATTGAAATCTCCATGGTTCATTATTGCTAGGGTTTGGATTTTGCCCTAATTTTCCCTTGATATGTTGATTGTTGGTTGGAGGTGTTGTGATGGTTGTTTGGGGTTGATTTTCATGTATGTTAGAGCCCTAGAATGAAGGTATTTGTATTTGAAATGTTGGGTTTAAAGGATTTAAATTGAGTCTTGATCATGTGGTTTAAATGGGTGCACGTAATGTGTTCGATTAAATGCTTCAAAGAGTTTTAATGTGTATTTTGAGTCCAAGATTATGTTATGAGTTTGTATATCCATGATTGTGTATGTGGATATGTTTGAAGACCTTAAAGTAATGTATAGCATGAGTTTGGTAAAAATTATGATTTAATTATATAACTCGACATCTAAAAATGAAAAAGGGAATTAAAAGGTGCTAGGTGACGTATTGGGGCTCGAGGTGGACAACTTGTGCACGGCGAGGAAGTATTTCAAAGGTTGAGGATTTCAAAAGCGTCTTGTAAGGTGGGGTAACTCTAAACTGTGAACACGTGTAAGGTTATAGTTATTGTTGTGCTTTGATTGTATAAGTATGAAGGGTCTTCGGACCGGTGAAATGAAAGAGATCCTTCGGGGTCGACAAAGAGATCCTTCGGGGTCGATAAAGAGGTCCTTCGGGATCGATAATAGACTTGTTAATGTCCTCCCTGGGGATAATAAGTCTGCGGGCATCCCTACAAGGATAAAGACGTTCATTAACAGGGGCATCATGATGTTTGGACCCTACGGGTTGAGGCTAGTCTCCACAAAAGTAAAGAAGTATCCATATGTTATATTTTCACTTGTGCAATTGGCTATAACTGTTTTCAGTGTTCCCCACTGAGTATGTTGTTAAATACTCACCCCATTCATTTAATGAATTTCAGGTTGAGGAGTCGAGGCTCGAGTAGGAGCATTGTGAACACAAGAGAACCCCCACAAGCTTGTGTTTATTTTTGCATGCTCTTCTTTTGATATACTCACATTATTATTAATTCATTGATCACTCTCTTTTGTTTATGATCGATGATTATTGGGGATGGGACTAGCCCTATTTTGTAGTCATGATGTATATAACTTGATATTATGCAAAACATTTTAAAGTCGGGTCGTTCGACCTTGGAGCCTTTTATGTGTGAAGTATGTTGTTGAACCCTATATTATGTATGTTGATTTAGGGTGCTAGACGGGCGGGTTGTGTCAAACCTATGAGCCCGATAGGTTAGATGCTCGTATGATTGATATGGATGGGTCTATGCAATGCTTCCATTAAATTTCATGTTGTGTGACAAATTAGATCCGATAGGTCGTATGTTATATTTGTGAAAAGAATTTGTATCGGGAATTATGATTTTATTCCTTATAATGAAACTTGACCTTAGCTTCCGCTCAATTTAAATTAAGCACACCAAAATGAGTAAGTAAATTGTATGTTAAGTGACGTGGCCAAACGGAGTAGTTTGGGGCGTTACATCTACTGCAGAGAATATTGTATTGAGAGTTTTGGAGTTGACATTGTACTAGTTCTTCTGCGGCACAGTCCATTCTCATTCTTCGATCTCCACATGATTTCATTCCTTGGCAACAGTTGGGTTTTCCCATCCTTCTGTGACACTCTTCCATGCGAGTTCATCAATCGATCTCAGAAACGCCCTCATCCTAGCTTTCCAGTAAGGATAATTGTTGCCTTCTAGCAATGGTGGTCTGACCGTAGATCCTCCTTCTTTGATTGCACTCATGGCTGGACTGCAACCAAAACCTTCACGCAGATATGTAGCTTTCAGGACTCTTTACGCACTAATAACCAAAGGCGACCTGCTCTAGTACCAATTGAAGTTACATAAACTGTGCGATCATGTTCATCATCATATACTTGAACATTGTTGTGAACATGTAAGGTTAGAATGTAAAAATTTAAAGCAAGTAAAGAACATGAGGTTGGTAACCCTGTTCGATCAACTGATCTACGTCAGGGGGACTTTACAAGTCCGTGAGAAATAGTTTACTACTCCGTTGAATGGTTACAAAGGCTTTTACATGAAGACTCCCATCACTCGACCCCTTTCCTACCCAATTCAACCTCTTTCACTAAACTAAATTGTGAGCTCCCCTCACAACCTAGAATCCCTCTAGTTTCCACAGAAAATCTCTCCCGAGACTCCTCTAAGTGTGTATGAAAGTGAGTTTCAAACACAGACTAGAAACACAATGATCTCACCGATCAAACCTAGTCTACCCGAATACTATATGCTTCGAATATGAAGTCTTTTGACTCTCGGCCCTTTTGTGTATTCATAAAATTCGTGTCAACTAAACTAGTCTGATTCCCAGGCTATTTATAAACAACAGATATATCCTAAACAAGGTAATCAGAAGTCCTATTTTGACTAGGATTTAACAAGGAAATAATTTCCTTATATAAATCGGACTTTCCTAGTTTAGATGTATTCTTTGAATAGAACTCCTTTCTTCCTTCTTGATCTTCATCACGAACAAGGCAGCTTCTATTCTGAAACGTCCATCTTGATTCTGTAGCTTCAACTCTTTGGATCTAGCATGTCACGTCTCTTGTAAACTCTCTGGGCAATCATGTACATGATCGTGTTCTCCAACATGCTTAAGTACATGTCTTGATCTTCAATTAGATTGGCAGCGGAATGTTCACAGTAATGTCCAGAACATGGTATTCGAACATGAATAACCAAAATCTTCTGTGTTCTTTTGATATTGCCATATTGCCATACAGATTATGACAATCTCGAACACTTAAGTGCAAATGGTACTAACATTAAGATTGATTACATTATAAAAATAAGTATTATATATATAATAATTATTTTTATAATAGTGAATTTATCGAGCATTGGCTATAAGCATGTCACAAAAAAAAATGGACTAGATGATCTCATGTTGTGTAGACCTCTAAATGTTATTTTCATCACATTAAGTAGTATATTTGGGTAAATTATATAGCTGGCCTTAAATTTGACGTCTTTTTTCTAGAATGACTCAACCTTTGAATGAAAATTTGATGTCATTTTCAAAAATGGCTCAACTGTTGAATAAGTGAATAACTACAATTTATCTTTCAAAAATTTTAACAAAAATAATACCCTGGGTCAGCAATAATTTTGAGTATTATTATTTTTAAAAGACAAAAACTTACATGCACTAGATGTATATAAGCTTATATCAGACGGTCAACGCGCGCTGATCCGGTCAACCAGCAAAAAAAGAAAAATGGTAAAATAGGTGATACTTTTTAATGATACAGATGATACTTTTTTTTAATTTTGAGTGATACTTTTTAGTGTTACGGTTGATGCTGATTTTAACGGTTTTTTTATTTATTTATTTTGGCCAATACATTTTAATGATACATGTGATACTTTTAGGCTTTTGAGTGATATTTTTTAATGTTACGGTTGATACTGATTTTAAAGAATATTTTTTTTGGAGTTGACCGGGTCAACGCCGGAAAACACGCGTTGACCTGATAGATGCGTCTGATGGTGCACCTTGTGCACACAAGTGCTTCTCTTTTTGAAATGTTCAAATCTTTAAAACACTAGCACTTTAGTGCATGATCATCAAAATTTTAACAAAAGTAACACTCCAATCAATTTTTATTTTATTTTATTTTTCCAACCAGCTAAGATCTGTACACAACGCTTCCTTCATCTTCTTCACCATCAAACTCTTCCTGTGTAGCCACAATGTGAGTGGGTGCGTCGATTAGAGTTTTGAATCACTGAAGTATGAGTTTCTTTTTTCTTTTTCTTTTTCTTTTTTGCCAATTTGGTAATCTGACAATAAGCGGGAATTGAACTGGGAGGAGAATTGATTTGGCACTTTTCTTACTTTGTGTAAATACGTGTTGGATTTCGAGTAGCTAGAGGCGGCTAGCGGCGGGTGCGAGAGTCCGCCACACAGCCATAAATTAAAGCAGCATTATTTTTATACTATAATTTATAGTACTAATAATCTTATTATTATCTAATTTTGGTTTTTAAAAAATTGATATTTACTTCAATTAAAAACTAATAAAAAGATCATAAATATATTTTGTCAATATATAATTGATAGCTTTAGAAATGTAAATCAAGCCATCACTACAAAAAAAATAAAAAAATTACACTTTCATTTTATACGAAAGGAACTTTGGGGTTCATTTTCTTCAAAAAAATGAATTTATTGGATGATGACACTAATTCAAAGCAAGTCGTGACAATCTTGATAATATTTTAGAGAATAGAGAGCTTAATTATTTGAATGGTTGATAATTGTGGTCTTGAGATGCAATATATTTCACGAAATATATTCACTTATCTGAAGTGATTGAAGAGTTGTCATAATGTAGAATTTTATTGACCATGCCTATTAGAGTTGTATTTGCAACAAGAATTTTAAGAAAATTGAAGACATTAAAGACTTGTGATCGACCATGTCAAAAAATATTCAATGAGTTTCATTTGATATCCATTGAACAAGATTTGTTAGAAAATATTGATTTTGAAAAAATTAGTAATGGGTTTTGCTTCAAAAAATGTTAGAACTATTTTTAAATGATATTTTATATTTAGACTTCACACATGATATTATTTAGAGTAATTTTATTTCACGTTTGTTCAAAACTTAGTGAACATGGTAGTCACATGATTTTGAAGTCTCCAAATTTTTTTTTTTTTTTTTTGTGGATTTTAAATATCAAACAATTTTGTAGTTTTGAAGAATAAATACTTCATGTTCATTTTGTATGCATTTTTAAAATTTTATTTTATTAAATTATGGATACCATTTTTAATATCGCACGTGGCTCTCGAAATCTAAGAATCAGCTCTGATTCCGAGATGACAACATTAGTTGGATGAAAAATTGATCAGGTGTTATTTAAATTATAAAAGTGCGGAAGACCAAGTATATATTAATCAATTAATAATGTTAAAATTTTAAACTTTTAAGTAGACCACTTTAATTATACTATCTTAGAAAATAATTATACACATTCCATTTTATACACGTAAATCCACATATTAGAATTTTTCCAACACGTAATCAATCCGATTATAGCACAAATCTGGTAAAATATGGAATGAAGAATGAAGAATTCCATAGCTGAAATCGCATAAGAGATAACACCTTAATATTTATGTGACACGATTTCTTCGTACAAGAATTTCTCCCGATATTTGCGCCGGAGATGGCTGAATTTGAGCAAAAATGGGGCTAGGGTTTAGAATTACATCAAGTTTTAGCAACTAAAATGCTTCTGCCAGAATTATTCAAAATTTGCGAATTTTATTTTTCTGTTACAATTATTCCTTCTACGTGAGCAAACATATATAAAAATCAATTTAACATAGACATACATATCTAAATAATGTCAGTAGTCGGACTACTTTGGTCGCACAAGTATCGACGGAACAATATATGCTATTAACTTTTCAAACTACTGGTGACAAAATATTCTAGCCAAGATAATTATGTTACTGTTATAATTGATTAATTAGTAGAAAAAATCAAGGTTGAAGATGGCGTCATGCACAGGACCCCATCGGGTCTAGGCAGAATCTAGAGGGTTTTTTTATTTTGACAAAAACTTACATGCACTAAATGTATATAAACTTATATTAGACGGTCAACGCTTTTGATCGGGTCAAATGCAACACTTATATTTGACCCGGTCAACCCGTAAAAAAAAAGAAAAATGGTAAAATAGGTTGATATTTTTTAATGATAGAGATGATACTTTTTTGAATTTTGAGTGATACTTTTTAGTGTTACGGTTGATACTGATTTTAACGATTTTTTCTATTTATTTATTTTGGCGATACTTTTTAAGGATATAAGTGATACTTTTGAGTTTTTAAGTGATACTTTTTAGTGTTACAGTTGATATTGATGTTGAAGGTTTTTTTTTTTTTTGGAATTGACCGGGTCCATGCGCATTTTCCGGCATTGATCGGTCAACGCATTGACCCGATCTATGCGACTGATGGTGCACCTAGTGCACACAAGTGCTTCTCTTTTATTTTTGATTAATTTATTTATGTTTCGCCTATAAATTTTACAATTTTCATTTATATTTCAAACAAAGTATTCAAAAGTTATAATCATCCAAAAATTATTATATCTTAATAATTTATTTATTTTATTTATATTACTTACATATTTAATTAATTTTTTTATATATTTTTATTCATAAATACATATAGAAGTTTATAGACGTTGGAGAAAAATAGTATATATATATATATATATATATATATATATATATATATTAATGCATATATCAAACGTTGCATATTGGATACTAACAAAAGAGAGTAAAATTGGACAGTTATTGCTGCACATGGCCCATCTCACCCTTTCCATTTCTTCTTTTTTATCCAGTCTTCTTCTTTCTCTCTCTATTTTCTAGGGACGAAAATTAAAATAGCCACTTTGAATAAGTAAAAAAAAATTTTAGCCACCTTCACACAAATACATGTCTTCTTAGCCATTTTGACTGGTAAAGTCTGAATTACCCTTGTTTTTTTTTTTGAAAAATATATATTTTTTAACTTTATATTTAACAAAAATAAAAATTCAAGAAAAAAATCCTCCTCTTAACAGCAAGTCAGTGTCGTGGCTAGTGTGGTTTAGGAAGGATAAGAAAGTTGTGGAGAATAAGGTTTTGCACTGGTTGGAAAGAGAAAGGGGCAGGAGATTTGGAGGGACAGAGCCAGATTTAGAGAAGAGTGGAGTCTGGAATTCGCTGGTTTGGGGATGACATGAGAAAGAGATGCGGCAGCACCGACGGTTTGGAGGAGGCACCGGAAAGAGGGATTGGAGATATGTTTTAGGGAAAGACAATGGATTCCACATTCTATCTCCTGCTTCCCCATCCAAAAACTCAGAATTCTGCTACTACTACCCATCTAAAAACTCAATTTTTTTTTTTCTGCAACTTTCATTCACCCACGCCAACTCTTCCCATATCCCACGACCCTCCCCATCAATCTCATTCCCTGTTCGCCCCTCCCAATCTCCCAATCTCCCAATTCTCATCACCTTTGTGGTGTCTTCGGCGGCGTGCCTTCTGTCACTGAGAATTAAAATTTATTAACCTAACTCCTTTTTATATTTTTTTTTAACATTTTTAATAATAAAAAATTAAAATACAAGGGTAATTTAGATAAGGGGCAGACTTGGGTGAGACCGTCTCATACATAAGATGGGTCAATACTCACATGCGGGGATCATTATTTATGGGTGAAGTATCATTAACTCACATGTGAGTATCATTATTTATACCCGCATGTGAGTATCATTATTTATGGGTAAAGTATCATTAACTCACATGTATCATTATTTATGGGTGAAATATCAATTACTCACATGTATTGATCCGTCTCATGTATGAGACCGTCTCATACAAGTTTTTGTCTTTAGATAAAACAATCCATAGAGTTAAAAGACATCTATTTTTATGCAGGTGGCTAAAAAAGTTTTTTTCTTATTCAAAGTGGCTATTTCTATATAATAACACCTATTTTCTACCTCCTCCAACAGTGTACCATATTTTAGGTACATAACTCTGTCACATCATCGCCACATCATTAGTTATATACTTACTTTTTAAAATATCCATTCACTTCAAATCATCTAATATAACATATCGTACATACGTAATTTTTTGAAGTCCCACCATTATATCACTCATTTAATAAAAATATATATTAGACAAATGGGATAGGCAGGCCCCACATTTGACCAAAACAAGATGAAATCTTGGTATATATATATTAGGGCATCTCCAGTGGTGTACCATAATTTTGATACATAGCTCTGTCACGTCATCGCAACATCAAAAATTATATACCTACTTTTTTAAATATACATTCCTTTCAAATCACCCACTATAACATATGGTATATACATAACTTTTTGGGATCTCACCATTATATCACTCATTTAATAATATATATTAGGCAAATGGGATAGGCGGGCCCCACATTTGACCAAAATAAGATGAAATCTTGGTACACATATTAGAAATGGTATTTGGTTTTGTACCAGTTTTTTAAGCCTCCACTATAGTATGTACCAAGAGTTGGTACAAACAACTCTTTTGTACCTAAAAAAAAATATCTATTGTGGATGCTCTTAGAAATGGTATTTAGTTTTGTACCAATTTTTAAAGCCTCCACTATAGTATGTACCAAGAGTTGGTACATACAACTCTTTTGTACTTAAAAAAAAAAAAACCATCTATTGTGGATGTACTCTATATAATCCACATACTCAGTCTACATATTGCCACCTAAGCTTTTGTCTATTAAACAGGGTCGGACCTGTGTGTCTCAAGACCCTAAGCGAAGTCTTAAAAATGAGTTCTTATAGTGAAAAAATTATTAAAAAAATAATTTAAATCAAGAAAACAATTACAAATCAATATGTTGGCAATATGACAATATTTCAAAATAGACAAATGTTCTTTCATCTAAATATAACAAGTCTCACAATTTTAGAGATAAAAATTTATCAAGTTTGTGTAATCTTACTGATCAACCATTTTTTTTGTCAATTACTAATGTAATCAATCCAATAATATTTGCAAGTCCATCGTGCTTCTAATGTTGCTCAAAATCTCAAAATTTATATAAGACTTAACTTCAACGTACCATCATTTGCCTATGTCTTTAACTTTTCCAGTTTGATCAGAAATCTAAAATTTGTTTTGTATACATTAAATTTCTCAAAATTTTCTAGAATTGAAAAACCTGATTGACCGACTATCTAGAGAAACTATCAACTATGTGATTGACTCCTTTTCTCTTTTTCTTTGACCTTTTTTGCTTCTTTTTATTATTCTTCTTCTTTATATTTAATTTCGTGTCACATCTATACATGCTTATCAAAAAAATGGACCCCTAAAATTTTAGGACCCTAAACACAAGTATGTTGAGCTTACCATTAGAACCAAACCTGCTATTAAAAATCTCATGTTGGAGGTGTTTTTATTTGAGTGTGAATTTCACTCGCCAATTTTAGATTATAAAATGACTTAATTTTAACTAAAATGTTAGCACGAGAACCTTATTTTTACCGATTAAAGTACAAAGATTCAATTTAGAAAAACCTATAAGTACATGGAAAAAGCTTATTTTAGCTTAGATATTATAAGAACTTATTATTTATTATTTTGAAAAGGTAAATTATAGTTTGATTCTTACATTTTGGGCTTTTTTTTTAAAAAAAATAGCCATTTTTTCAAAATTAAAAAAAGAACCCACTTTTTAAAAAATAATCACATATGATCATTTTTTTTACCTGAAAACCATATGCAATTAATTTTATTTTAATATTTATATTTCTCCAATTGCATAAAAAAATCTTTTAATTAAGAAATATTAAAATACAATCAATTACGTATGATTTTTGACTCGAAAAATTAATCAAATATTAAATTTGTATATTTTTTGAAAAAATAGATACTATATTGTAAATTTTCAAAAAATAAACTATTTTAAAAAAATAGTACAAAATATAAGTATCAAATTATAATTTGTCTAAAAAACACCCAAAAGATAATGGCAACACTCTTAAGCAGGATAATCGAAAGGCAGGGGGTTGACGGTGGAGGGATCCTGTAGATCCGGGTGCACGAAGCCATAATTCCTGAGCACCTGATTATCAGCAAACGTCAAGGCCTTCTGCATGGCATCGTAACATGTCTGCCCCGAATACATCTGGTTGTGGTCCCCACTGCATGGCTGGCACCCGGTGAAGTGCGTGATGAACGGCCTCCCCATCCCGCCCCCAGCATCCTTCAGCTGCTCCGCCCACACCCTACCATAACTCCCGCTCACCACCTCCGCGTGCCGCCGCCTCAGCCGCCGCTCCGCCGTCTCGATATTCCCGTACTTCTCCGTTATATTCTCAAACGTCCCCACAATTTCCACCCAGTACCCCTGGAAATAATACTCATTTTCCACGTAGATTTTGTCCCCCCATTTTTCCTTCTCTTTCAATAGTAAATATGCCAAACCCGATTGATCGTCCGACTCTGGGAAAAGCTTGTCTTTGAAAGTACTTCTCAAAATCTCACCCCATTTATCATAGTCATCATGCTGCGGGCCCATGCGGGCCCACACATCCATGAAATCCATGGCCCACTGAGAATTTCGGATCAAGAAAACGCCGGCGTTAATACTGGTCCAGCTCTTCTTCTCGTAGATCAAATTGGGCCAGCCATGGATGACCATGTTATGGTCCTTGTAGCGGCCTAATGGCAGCTCAAAATCCATGTCCGTGAACGCGGCGTCGGAGTCGATCCACCAGATCCACTCCGCCTCTGGGTGAGCCATCATCGCCGCCTTCAGCGTCGGCGTCTTGGCCCAGAACGAGACCATCTTCGGCTGGAACAGCACGTTGTTGTAGAACACGTCGATGCCGTGGCGCCGCCCGTAGTCGACCTTGTTCTTGAACAGTTTCAGCAGCAGGTAATCGCCAATGGGGTTCCTGCATGGTGTCGACTGAGAGCCGGTCACCATCAATATTCTTTCTCCGGAGAATGATGGGTGCTGCTTCAGCCACTCCCTCCGCATTTCGTCCCAGCTTTTCACCGGAGGCGAGTCGATTGTGTAACTCAGTTCCGGGTCGTCGTAGAAGTTTTTGTCGGGCGGGTCGTTCAACGGGTCGGGTCCCGTTACGCAATCCAGGCAGGCCGCCGGCTTGTCGGGAAATGAGGAGGTGGAGAATGAAGGCGTAGCGGCGAAGAAAGACGAGAGAGCCCAGACGAGCAGGAACGCCACCAGAACAGCGGCGGCGAAAAGGAAGCCGTCGGAGATAAACGACGCCGCTTTGCTCCGAGGAGTGGTATTCTTGGCCTTTGTGGATTTGTGGAGTTGCGGTGGCGCAAGCGATGCCATTATAAACTGCACAAGAAACGGCAATTATAATTTTAACTGTTTCATTAAATTTTTTAGGCCAAGATTTGGCGGGTTGTAATCTAAAAAACAGAGAAAATTTTGAAAAAAGCTGAGATTTTAGAAAGAAAATAAGGTCTGAAAAAAAATGGGGGTGGAACTATGGAGATTAAGACATCGGCGATCGGTGGGGTGGTGACGTGGTTGAGAGGGTTTAATGGCGGTGGTTTTGAAGAAATGGGCGGAGATTGGGGCTTTAGGTAGTGATTTTTTGGTCGTAGTGAATTAAAAGCAGAGCTTAATTAATTAGATTGTATGATTACATGCCTCTGAATGAATTTAGGCATGTACCGTCGTACCGGAATACTGTCCACACCGTATCGGAAAAATACCGAAGATAACGATATTTACATATACCGGTTTTCGATAAGGTATGATACTTTATCGGAATTTTACGGTAAGATAACGGTATGAATTTTCAAAAATTAAGGTATATCGGCGTATACCGAAAGTTCGGTATACCATCATATATGCCGGTATATACCGTCATACCGTACCACGGTATATGCCGAAGTGAAATACTGTATTTCGAATTTAATATATATATTTGCATATCTATAATATAATATTAAAAAAATTTATCATAAAAGTTATGTTTTGATATTTAATTTAATACATAAATTATAACTAAACTTGAACTATTTTAAATTAAATATAATAAATAATAATCTTCTATTTTTTCGATCAATAAAATTAAAAGTTAAAATGAATAATCAATAAAAATCAAAATATAATAATGTATACCTAAATTATAAGATATAAAACTATTTCAATAGAATAAAAGATAAATTAAATTATATAATGCATAACAATCTTTTATTATTCTTCAATTTTTAAAACTAAAAGTTAACAAGAATGATTGAAACGATTAAAAGAAAATGAGATATATTATATAAAAATATAATACATAGTTTGTTCATCGTAAATGTTCATAAACATAATATTTAATATAAATTAATAATTAAATTATAACTAAAAATCAAACAATGTGAAATCAAATGTAATAAATAATAATTATATTATTTTTCAATCTTTAAACTATAAGTTATGATGAATGGTCTAAACATTTTAAAGAAAATGAGTTATACTATTCAATCATATCATATTTAGGCCTTAGTATGTTTATTATGAAAGTTTTGAAAATTATTAAATTTCATATAATTTAATGCTTAACTTATAACTACAAATTCATCAATTTGAAATCAAATGTTATTGATAATCTTTTATTCTTTTTTAAACTTTAGACTAGAAGTTATGAGTACAATAATGTATACCGAAGTAAGGTATGCCGAAACTAAGGTACGGTAAGGTATATCGAAATAAAGATATAGTAAAGGTATGCATTATGTATCATACTGAACTTAAGGTATACCGAAGGTAAAGGTACGGCAACGGTATGATTTGTCATACCGTAAACTAAGGTAACGTATAAGGAATGACAAAAAAAAAGTAAGGTATGTCGTACCTTGACACCCCTATGAATGATTATACAAGAGTTAAACCTCTGTGTAAGAATACTCGAAATAACAATAATCTCCTTATAGTAATAAAAAGTTATATTCTCAATTCGGGACTAGTTATAAATAAGAATAATTTCTACATTGTAATATTTCGCTATTTTTTAGGATTATCCTTAATAAATTTTACCTCTATATAGTAATAAAATGACATTAAATTTTAAATGTATTTAAATAAATATATATATAAAGGCAAACACTTGCATGCATCATGATGCAAATAACACTATATGAGACGAGTCAGTCAAACCCGCTTTTGACCCAGTCAACGCGGGTCAACCCGAACTTTGATCCGGTCAACGCGGGTCAACCCGCTTTGACTGGGTCAACCCATAAAAAAAAAATCTGTCCAAAGTGAGTACCAACCTTCCTATTAAAAAGTATCACAAAACATTCGAAAAGTACCATTTGTATCATTAAAAAGTAAGAGGTCTGCTAGTTATTTTATATAAGTTTATTTAGTTCAAATTCTGATTTTTTTTTTCAGTTTTTATATTGTATGTGTTGAGATTAATCTAAAACAATCATCATTCCAAAAATTTGTAAAGGAAAGCAAAACACGAGTTCGATAAAATAAAAAGTACCATGTGATAAGCAGAAAAGTATCAAGTACGATAAAGAAAGGTATCAACCTGAGATTAATACTATCATCATTCCAACTACAATAAAAAGTACCATGTGCCACGTGGCACGCCCGCGTGGGGCCACGTGGCCGCCTGAAATAGGCGAAAATAACTGTTGTTGCACGCAAGTCCACCTCATATATAAAATATCTATAATTATTTAACTACATATGTTGCATTAAAATTAAGATTGTATGAAATACTTATCTAACATTATATGTGACACTACTTTAAGTTTTTGGGTTAATTCCACATTATTTAACTTGTGTGTTCGAAGTAACTCGTCAACACAATCACCTTCTTGTTGAATCTAAAATATTTACAGCTTATCCAACATGCTTGAAGCTTCTTGACACAAGACTTTTTCTATTTCTACACTATCATCTCTGGATGATCAACTTGCAATTTTTGCATGATTCCTATAATGATGTCTTTTTTCGGTTAAAGCACATGAATGAAATTTATATATATTTTGAATTCATGTTTTTTAAAATATGAAAGGACATTTACAAGTGTTGTATAATATATATTAATTTTTTTTAAAATTATCTTTTATATGTAAACTCTATATAAGAATAACCTCTCTATATAAGAATAACCTCCCTATAATAATATTTTTTTTCTAATCCCAATGATATTACTATATAGAAGTTTTACTGTATATATTAGTCCCATTATTTGAATTTGGCTTCTCTAGTTTCGTTATGAATGTTTTATTAATCGAATTCGAATCGTACCCAATCCATAACACATTATTTAAGTTGTTTGATGGATGATTATTTATGATTTCCTATAAATCTTGGTTTAGTTTACTGATTGACATATGCAAAGCATTAGTACTGAGTCAGATCCCCTTGGCTTATAGTAAATATAGCAAGTAAGAGTATCGTATCCACATAGATTAATTAATTCAATCCTAAGTACTATGATATCAACTAACTTATACTAGTTAGACGAACCAATTTAAGAGAAGTATTTTATAACTAAGTAAATTCAAATCAAACTTAAACAAATGATTAAAATAGAAAGAAAGATAACAAAGATCAAAATCGGGAAGAAATCAATTAAGCAAATGAACTCTAGGAAATTGATTTCATTGACTAATTAACACACTTAAAGATCACATTCAATGTTCGCTACGACTCGTCTTATAAAAGACGACCACTTAACTAATCGAAACCTTCTCTCAAAGATCAAATATCCCCACTCTTAATCTCAAATCTCTCGTTTCTATTAATTAAGGTGTCAATTGTTCATAATCAATCCATTGCAATTTATCTCTCGAATTATGGAACAACACATATGATCAATCCAATTAATGATCAATTAATTGAAGGCATTAAACACACGAACAATTAAAATATAACTAGGTCTAAACATTAAAAGGAAAATCAAATGTGCATCATAGTCAATTACTTTCTAACCCTAGAATTCAAAATATTTAGCTATCCATGAACATGAAAACAACATAAAACATCCAAGATAATTCATGTTCAATCTACGGCCAAAACTAAAATAAAACCCAAAATGTAGAATCTTGGCTCGGTCTTGATTTCACTTGAATTCGCTTGCTTGTGCTCTTCTTGATCTTCTCTCCAATTGTTGCTCTAGGTTTTGGGGGTGTGTAGAAGGGTCCAAAAATCGTCCAATAATAAGCATTTTATAGCTTGGAGGAGTTTGAGTAGTGCTAGGACTCGAACAAGGCAAGATGGATAAAATCTACCAAAAACACGCTTTAATACGCACGGTCCGTGCACTCAGGAAACACCATCGCATGGTCCGTGCAGGAAGTTCTGGAATGAAATCCTTTGCTGGAGCTCATGTCCAGCACGGTCCGTGCGCTTAGGCACAGTCCACCGCATGGTCCGTTTGACAACTTCTGGAACGGACTACTCTGATCATGTTATGCACGGTCCGTGTGCTTTGACCTACGTCACCGCACGGTCCGTGCAGGAACTTCTATAACTCATTCGTCCCATTTGGCTCCGTTCTTATTTCCAATTTTACTACTCTCATCTTTTAACTCATTTTCACCATTTTCTACTTCAAGACTCAACAAACTCGTGAAACAAACCAAATAAACGAGAATTAAACTCCAACATACTCATGAAATGCACTAAAATTCCGAATTTATCTTATATTAAGTGAAAAATAATTTTATGTATTATCAAATAATTAATATATACTCCGAATTATTTAAAAATTAATGTTTATTTACTATAATCTAATACACAAGATTAATCACACATTAAAAATATGATAATATTTATTTAGTAATATACAAAATATATATAATGATTAAAATAAATATAAGAAGAAATATTCTACGCCTTATATATATATATTTATATCCAAAGTATTATAATATGTACCAAATAAATTGATATGTTAAAGAATGAAAAATACCAAGTGCGCAAATATATATATATATATATTATAATCAATTTTTGGGGTCATTTTTATGATTAATAAAAATATTATTATTAATGGATAATAAAGTTGAGATTATTGTTTTTTTTTATCATCTAAAAAAATATATTTTATTCATTTAATAATATCCATCAATGAAAGGTATTTGCCTAAAAAATATTTTTTGTGGACTTAATTGGTCCAAAAAGAAAAAACATTAAGAGGAAATATGCCGTTTCAGGTAAAAGATGGGGGGCATTTGCCATAGAAAAACATTTTTTGGAACTTAATTAATCCAAAAAAACGTTAGGGAGAAATATGCTCCTCAAGATACGTGTTGGGGGTGGTATTTGCATCTTTAAGCTATTTTTTATCGTATCATATCCCCTACTATAAATAAAAGTATGACATCTCCTATGTCAAAATTATTTTTAATATACCTTAATTGAGGAATGATAAATCGTAAATAAATATTTTAAATTAAGTTAAATCATTATAAATTATAAAAAAGATATGTTTGACACAAAATATTATAGAAATTGGAACAGATAATTTCATGTGATTTTTTATTGTCATATTATTCATGCAGCGTTATTAGTTGGTCAAATTAAGCACAAAACACATGAACACCTTCACATGGCATTTATTTAATTCGAAGATACTCCGATCTCCTCAAACCGACGTTGGTGTGGCAATATTGCTGGTGCTTTGATCAACTAATTAAATTAACTATTACTAGATCAAATAAAATATATTTTTAATATATATATATATATATATATATATATATATATATATATATATATAGGGTTGGGTTCCAGCAGGAACCATACCCCATGTGAGAACCGAGAACCAGTCTCAATCATAGATCTCGTCTATTTGGACGGCCAAGATCTGTTCAAAAATTAAAAAAACGCGGTGGCATAATTGTAATAATTCCGAACTTCGCTGCCCCTGAAACTCGGCGAGGGTAAAATCAGAAAATTCAATGTATATGTGATTCACGCATATATTTTTCAATTTAGGGTTTTAGCACTGTCATTTCCTATTTTAGCACTGTCATGACTTATTTTAGCTGTCATGGTCTTTTTTAGCATTGTCATGACTTATTTTAGCATGACTTTTATTCCAGCAGATTTTGTTATTTTAATTTATGCAACAGATTTTGTTATTTTAATTTCTGTAAGCTATTATGGATTAGATTTGCATATATATGAACTATTGTGAGAGGATCGTGGTCGATCGATCTAATGCTCTCGATCATTTCTTACCATCCCAAAAGCTAAGACATGTAGGCTGTACCAAACACAAAAGACAAAGAGTAGAACCCCTTGCTCTCCGAATTTTGTCGTTGGGGCTTGGGATTGAGAGCAGAAAATTCTGTAATCATGTTGGTCTATCAAGATTTGCTCACCGGTGACGAACTCCTCTCGGACTCGTTTCCATACACTGAAATTGAGAATGGATGTCTATGGGAAGTCCAGGGCCGACATTCAGGCTGCAGAAACAACCTCCTTTTGACAAGAAGCAATTCATTGGATATATCAAGAAGTTTATCAAGTTGTTGACTGCTAAGCTTGAAGGGGAGAAGCAAGAAGAGTTCAAGAAGTCCATTGAGGGAGCAACCAAATATCTCATCTCTAAAATCAAAGATCTCCAATTTTTTGTCGGAGAGAGCATGCATGATGACAGCTCCTTGGTGTTTGCTTACTACAAGGAAGGTGCTACTGATCCAACATTTTTGTACTTTGCCCATGGTTTGAAGGAAATCAAGTGTTGAGTGGCTGGAAAACTGGTCACTTGCCCTCGAATGTTTCTAATTCCCATATATTTTTATGTTACAATTTGTTATGTGTGTACTACTTGAGACCAATGTTGTAAAAAGGCAGCCGTCTAGCCCTTGTCATTCCTTTTTTAGAACTGGTATTTGAATTCTAAAGTTTGAGTACTTTTATAAAGTATTTTAGCACTTGTAGTTTCTACTTTAGCAATTACATTTTCTTGTTTAGTACTGTTGTTACACACCTGCTAGAAATAATAAAACCCTTATTAGCAATGCAAAAAATGAAATATCAGCTATGTCATTCCTTTTTAGCACTAATATTTGAATTCTGAAGTTTTAGCACTGGCATTTTGACTTTTAGCCCTTACAAATCCCTTTTTAGCACATCTACTATCATATAAGACTACCAGGTTTGTCTAGTTAATATTTAGATTCACAATTCTGAGTTTCCAGCAGTTTTATGTAGGGGTGAGCATTCGATTTTTCGGTTCGGTTCGGTCCCGAAAATGTTAAAACCGAAGAAAACCGAATTTTTTAAAAATAGAACCGAACCGAACCGAATTTCTGATCGGAACCGAACCGGACCGAAATATTTCGGTTCGGTTCGGTTTTGAACCAAATTTTTTCTTAAATTTTATGATTTATTTTTTTTGCTTTAAATTCACTTCATTCGATATAATTAAATATGTACAAGTATGAATTAGCTAATTATCAAGATTCAAGTTCAAAAAATACCAATAAACAATTGAATAAAGTCCAAAAATGTGTAAATTCCAACAAAGCAAAGCCGAATAAACTATAAAGTACAACAAAGTCGAGTATTTTTATTTCTAATATATATATAAATTCGGTGTTTCGGTTCGGTTCGGGTATTTTTCCTCTGGACCGAACCGAAACCGAAAACCGAATTTTTGCTAGAAAAAGAACCGAACCGAACCGAACCGAATTTTGAAAAGAACCGAATCGAAAAAATCGAATTAATTCGGTTCGGTTCGGTTCTCGGTTTTCGGTACTTTTTGCTCACCCCTAGTTTTATGTGACATTTAGCACTGGTAATTGAGGTTTTAGCACTTGTCATTCCTTTTTTAGCACTGGTATTTGAATTCTGACATTTTAGGACTTTTATAAAGTATTTTAGCACTTGTAATTTCTACTTTAGCACGTATGTTTCCTTGTTTAGCACTGTTGTTAGACAAATGCTAGAAATATTAAAACCCTTATTAGCAATGCAAAAAATGAAATATCAGCTATGACATTCCTTTTTTAGCACTAGTATTTGAATTCTGAAGTTTTAACACTGGAATCTTGACTTTTAGCACTTACAACTCATTTTTTAGCACCGCTACTATCATATAAGACTACCAGGTTTGTCTAGTTAATATTTAGATTCACTATTCTGAGTTTTCAACAGTTTTATGTGATATTTAGCACTGGTAATTGAGGTTTTAGCACTTGTCATTCCTTTTTCAGCACTGGTATTTGAATTATGATGTTTTAGTACTTTTATAAAGTATTTTAGCACTTGTAGTTTCTACTTTAGCACTTACGTTTCCTTGTTTAGCACTGTTGTTACACACCTGCTAGAAATATTAAAAACCTTTATTAGCAATGCAAAAAATGAAATATCAGCTATGCCATTCCTTTTTTAGCACTAGTATTTGAATTCTGAAGTTTTAGCACTTTTATAAAGTATTTTAGCACTTGTAGTTTCTGCTTTAGCACTTACGTTTCCTTATTTAGCACTGTTGTTGCACACTTGCTAGAAATATTAAAACCTTTATTAGCAATGCAAAAAATGAAATACCAGCTATGCCTATTTAGCATTACAAGAAAGAATATTACTATCATTAATAAAAAAATCAGTATACAAAAAAAGTACAAAAAATGAAATACCATTTATGCCTATTTTAGCACTGTCATGACTTATTTTAGCACCGTCATGACTTATTTTAGCACTAACATGACCCTTGTTTAGCATGACAATTGTTTAGCATTACAATAAAAAAATATCATCGATATCTTTAGGGTCAAGCCCTACTTCATTGCTCCAAGCAAGGTTTCCGTTCCAAATTAAGCATGTGTTGTTGAAGTGAAATTACAAGAGATCTTTACCTTAAATGGATGAACTCAATTGAAGCCTAATTTTTGTTGCCTAGCCAACTTTAACCTTTTCTTTAGATTGCTTCTCATCGAGTAGTTCTGTTTTATATGTCTTCCAGCAATAATCAAACGGAGTAGAATTAACTATTAAGCAAAAATAATTGTCATTTCACAGCTGCAGATTAAAGAAAAAATGTTACACACACATATATGTTTCACATATATGATCCTATTTTTGTACAATGAATAGAATCAGCCTCAAGGAATTAATGTGTCTGAAAAAAAAAACCATATTTGCTATCTATCGTGCTTGGGAACTAGCTGTACTGCTGGTGAAGAAGTGAACTTTGATGAATGCCTGGGTCCTATTTTGACTTCCATCAAATCAGAAACAAGGCCAGGGTGGGATATCTCAACATCTTGTGTATCAATCTCATTGTTCAACATCTTCAATAGATCAGTTTGCAGTCTCTGATCCTCGTCAGGATATTGATGTTCCTTAAAAAACCTTCATCCATTCAAATAAAATCCCACAAACATTAATACAACTCATCAACATACAAAATAAATCCAAAAATAATCCCATCTCATAAATCAGTAAAACAAACTCCAAAATGGAGCCAACATAATTTGCACATTAAAAATTATAGAACTAATCACGTTAATGCTAAAAATATATTCTTTAATCATGCTAAAAATGATCACAATAGTGCTAAAATTAATCTACAGCAATGCTAAAACCTGTAATAGTAGTGCTAATACAACGTTCCTCGTGCAAATACTCTCGTTAATCTCGTGCTAATCAGATTGAAAAAAACTCTTAACTCCATAACTAAGTTATCTCCCATGAACTCAAAATCTCAAGTATCCTATCTACAAATTAAACCCAAAAAAATTATGAGTCTCTCTCTCAGTTCCTCTCTACTGAAGTTTAGCCATCTCTGCAGGACTACAATTGAATCACAGATCCAACACGTCGTCTAGCTCATCGTCTTGTTGTTCGCCTCATCTCCACATCATCGTTTTTACTGCAACAACACACTCATATATTTACTGGCATTTTCATCCAAGAACATCGAACAAAAAAAAAACTCACAGAAAGAAGAGAAAGAGAGGGAGAGAGAACTTACAAGAAGCAGGAAGAAGAGAAGAGGGAGAGAGCTTACAAGAAGGAGAGAAAAAACAGAGAGAAAACTTACGTGAAGGAGAAAGAGAAGAAATTCACATGTTCTAATTAGAATTATCAAATTATATAAATAACCTCACAACCCTAAAATTTATAAAAAATTACAAGATTGCCACCGAAAATTTGAAGCAATCCAAACCACTCAAATCAACTAGATTTATGGCTAAGATTGGTTCTTTGTTCTCACATGAGACTTTGGTTCTCACTTGATCCCATCTATATATATATATATATATATATATATATATATATATATATATAATTTAAATTTTAAGTCAATTGTGCGGGACGAACATGCCCCCAATCTAAACTTTATTTTAATAGAATAACTATTAAAAGATGGACAAAAAGGAAGCTGACACAGCAAATTATAAAAGCAATGTAAATAATCATTCAACTTTCTTTTTGAAGGGAAAAACCGAGATATATTAATTATATTAGTTGGAACTTTAGTTGGAAGTGGAAACGCAGATCGACGCTGGCGCTTTGGCGATATAAAAAATCAGCTCCCTTCATTACGAAGGATGTTAAATTATTATTCAACTTAATAGAACAATCACGTTAAGATTGCCACATTTGCTTTTAACAAAGCTTTAAGCAAGGCAAACTTATAAAAACAAAACCCTCACAAAATAATTAAGGCTTTATAGTTAAAAAAAAACCATTTAATTAGTGTTAATAATTTCTTAGCATGTTACGCAAGCCTCTGATTTCATGTAAAAATATACAAACATAATTGAGACTTTATATTTAAAAAGAGAGGAGGACCACTACAAGAAAATTATGAAATGGCGACGGAAAATACCGATTTCCGTCGCCAATTGAACGGGCGACGAAATGGCGACGGAAAATGGTTGTCTCCTAAATCTGATCGCTAAAAAAATAAGGAGACGAAATTTTCCGTCACCAACTATAGCGACTGAATTTTTCGTCACCATAAATTGTCATGTGAGAATGTCTAACGGATCTTAATTATTTAGATGGATCTTATTTGTGATATGTAAAAGTGGTCCATCTTCCTTTTCCCTTTTGTTTTTTCTTTTCTTTTTTAGTGCACCCGTTATCTTTTTCCCTTTCTCTTAAGTTTTTTCCAATTTTTAATTTTTTTCCTTTTTGTTTTATATATATGTATATATATAGGGAGTGGATCATATGAGAACTCATTTCCATGTGAAAATTAGGAACTCATCTCATCCATCCATTACTTTGATTTAGATGACTAATATTTTGACAAATTTTGGTCAAAGGCGGTGGCAAACTTGTAATATTTGAGTAGCCTAAAAAAATTAATTTTCAGAATTATATAGACAACGTTTTAAAACCGTTGTCTATTCTTATAAATTCTGCTATGCTAAAATGAAAGTAATATCATGATATTATCAATATATATACATGCTAGTATGAACATATAATGATTCTATTATTAATGAACAATACTACTGTTATTATGAGTAAATTTTACGTGTTTTATGAATATTTTTTTCATGCTGTTATGGATATTTTTTCATGCTATTATGCGTATATTTTTATGCTATCATGGATAATTTGTCTTGCTATTATGAAAATAATATCATGTTATTATAGACAAAAAAATATATCTTCAGATAAACATATGAACAACGGATCTTAAATGAAAGATCATGAAAAGAGCTTTAATTTGATGTATAATTTGCGTAAATTTGATGAAAAATGAACAAGTTATGGATGTTCAAAGTTTTAAAAAAATTTGTATAAAGATGCCGATGTCAGCTTTGACCCGAGGGTAAGTTTGACTTCCTCATATTTACCATTATGCCACCTTTTTTTGTTTAAATCTGGCATTGTGTGGTTGAGATGAGTTCTTAGTTCCGACATGAGGATTGGTTTTCATACTAACCCTCATATATATATATATATATAATTTTTTGAATTGATTTAATTTTTTTACCCAGTGTCTCGCGTAATGCATTCACCCGATGCTAATGCGTGAGCTCGTGCATTGCGTTCGATAATTAATTTATTTAAAGAAATAAAAAATACTCTAAAATGAAATTAGGAACCTTAAAATTAAATTGAATTAATTTATTTTTTTTATCTGACATCTCACATAGTGCATTCGCCCGACGCTAACGCGTGGTCTCATACATTTCGCTAAATAATTATTTTCTAAAAATAAATATATACCCTAAAATGAAATTATTGATCCCTACAAATAAATTGAATTAATTTAATTTTTAATTAATTAATTAATTTTTTATCTGGCGTCACACGCAGTGCACTCATCCAATGCTAATATGTGGGCTTGTGCACTGTGGTGAAGAATCAATTTTTTAAAACAAACACATGTACTAAAATGGAATAGTAAACCCTAAAATTAAATTGAATTGATTTAATTTTTTTTTATTCGGCATCTAGTTCAGTGCAAAGTTTAGTTCCTTGATTAAATTTTAGAAGAATAATTAATCCAAGGCCCTAAACAGTGATAATCTATCGATGTAGATTTTGAAAGACTGACCCTATTGATTCAAGGTTTGAAAGATCTAGATTATTGATTTAAGGATCCAAAATTTTACATCGTTGAAAATCTCTATCGAACTGCTGACGTAACTGTTAAATATTTGTGACATCTTCACGCATAATATCCTTTACAATTAAATTAAATACAAACTTACACAAGTTACATTGATTAATTATATTAAGTAAAAAAATAGTTCATTTTTTTTAATTATGAAACGTGTTTTAATCTACCGGTAATTTTTCCTTTTTTTTTCTACTCTTACATTTATCATATTGAAAAACTTGATCTTTAAAATTGTTATCATGTCTTTTATTTCTTGATTCAATATTGAACTATTTTTCTTCTTAACTCAATTAATTAATTAATGTAGGTATGTATTTAATTTAATTGTAAAGAATATTATATGTGAATATGACATGGATAGTTAATAGCAACGTTAGTTTTTATTCGGATGAAATTTTAACGATGTTAAATACTAAAATTTTAAATCTATAATTTTAAAATTTTCAAATCTTAAATTGATAAAATTTATCGTTCAGAATCAATATTGACTCATCCTTTTAAGTGTCGGATTAATAATTTTCCTAAATTTTAATAGTCAAAACAGGAGTTACATTATCGATTCCACAAAGGAATAAATACGATAAGATCAAATATAAATATCAATCTTTTCATATATAAATAAATAAGTTTTAGAAGAAAACTAGAACAATTAGCTCTCGTAGCTCAGTTGGTTAGAGCACCCGTTTAGTAAGCGGGAGGTCTTGAGTTCGACTCTCAACGAGAGCAAGAAGAATTTAAAATCTTTTTATATTTCATTCTTCTCTATATTATTTTACCCAACAAAAAAGCAATATCTGCAGAATTTAAAATCTTTTTATATTTCATTCTTCTCTGTATTATTTTACCCAACAAAAAAGGAATATCTTATGATTTCTGACCATTTTCACACCTTTTTGCCATAGCCAGCTTAAATCCGAGTTGGCTGCCAGAATTCATCCATTCCCATCTGAATTCATCATCTTCACAAGTTCTTTATACCCCTATATATATGTGTTAGAAAATATTTTAAAATTAATAATCCATCCGTTTCTGAATAAGTGTCATTTTTAGCATTTTAATTTTATTTCACAAAAGTGTCATTATACAAATTCGAGACATAGAATTTACTTCACACATTTGTCCCCATTTAATGCATTTAAACATCTAAGTTATTATATCCATTTATAAAGTAAATTTAACTTTTGGTCCCATTAGAATAAGGTCAAAACACTCTTAGTCCAAAAAGTTATTTTTTTGGTCCAAAATGATATTTTTTCAACAATTTTTGTCTCATAAGATATTTTTCCGCCAATTTATAGGAAAATTATCTTATGGGATCAAAATTGTCGAAAAAATATTATTTGGAACCAAAGATATAACTTTTGAAACTAAAAATATTTTCACCCTATTCTAATGGGACCAAAAGTTAAATTTACCCCGTTTATAGAAGAAAGCATTGAATAAGAAATGAATTAATGACCTTAATCGAAAACATCAAACTCATGTAAAAACATAAATTAAAGGAAGAGCTCTTCTGGGAATGGAGTTTTTTATTCTCTCCAAAAATCACCCCTCTTTTGGAATGGTTTTTCTTTTTATTTCATCCCATAATAAATCCAAAACCGAATTCGGAAATTTAAATATTAACTTTCCCGAATATATAATTGTTGGAAATTATTCTTAAATATAGATAAGCATTACTGCTGAATGTTTTTATACCCATTTGTAGAAGAAAACATTAAATAAGAAATCAACATTTAATGACCAGTTAATCGATAACATTAAACTCATGTAGAAAGATAACATTATTAATCGTTTTGGGCGTGGTAGTGAAACGATATCGTTTGACTAATGTTTTTTTTTCTTTTCATTAAACTCATGTAGAAATGATAACATTATCAATTTTTTTTATGGATGTGTTAGTGAAACGATATCGTTTAATTAATGTTTTTTTTTTCCTTTTAGTTGTTTCGATGGTTGAACAAATCAAGAAAAGAGAGAAAAAGAAAAATATGAATGTTTGTGAAGTTGCACGTGTTTTGAGCAATGTTTCAATTCGAAAATCGTGCATAAATGACATCTTTTAGTTAACGGCAATGACATCCAGAATTAATATAATTAATTGTTAAACATAATTAATTAGGTGTAGTTACTGTAGTGCCCTTAGTTAATTTTTGGCTCCAAGACTGCAGTTCTAGGCGGTAAAACATCTCGCTTATTTCCATCTAATGACTCCCGCTTCTTTTATTGATTCTCACAAATGAAAGATTAAAATATTATTGATTAATTTATAGAACCCTAAAAACTTCATCTCACTTATTTTGTTTAACCACCCTTAACATCCCAGCTGTAAAACAAGCTTGAAAGAGTGCTAATTTTTCGACATGGATATTAATAGAAATGCATCTTCACTGATTATTGATTTATTTGGGGAAGATTCTGAGAATGAATATGGAGGAGGAGGTATCGAAGATATAAGCTCCAATCCCTTAAATCAAAACAATGTTTGGGAGAATTTCGCATATGAAGGGTCCCAGAATGAAGCAGAAACTAACAATGATGAAAGAAGCCAAAATCATGAAGAAAATCCTTCACTCAGTGCAACCAACAATGGTGAAACTCATTGCGGTCCTGAAACAGGTATGATGTATGCGACTTTAGATAGTCTCTTCAACGATTATCAAGAACATGCTAGATGTGTTGGATTTAGTGTTGTGAAGAGAACCAATTGAAAAGTGGGTCAAGATGACTTCAAGTATGCTCTTTTTGTATGTAGCAAATTTGGAAAACCAACATCACAATCTGCTTCCAAGAAAGTCATGTGCAAAGCTAGGATTAATGCAAAGAGAGTAATGAATGGGAGTTGGGTTGTTACAAAAATGTGTTCGGATCATAATCATGATCTTGACCCTTCATATTCAATATTAATGCTGGCACATAGATCCATATCTGTCCAAATGAAGAGGCAATTGGAGGCGAATGATAGGGCATGTTTAAGGCCGTGTAAAAGTATTCGATTACTAGAAGTTCAAAGTGGTGGTCCTGACAATTTAGGCTGTCTTCCAAAAGATTGTAGGAATTTCATTGAGGAACGAAGAAGGTTGAGACTAGGAGAGGGTGATGCAGAAGCTGTTCGTAATCTTTTCGTTAGGCTCAAAGCTAAAGATCCAAATTTTTATCATTTGATGGATATCAATGATGAGGGTAGGCTTCGCAATGTGTTGTGGATTCATCCTAGAAGTATAGCAGCTTATGAAGAATTTCATGATGTTTTGAGTTTTGATACAACTTACCTTGTGAATAGGTATGTATAATATTGCATTTAATCTCATTGTTCATTATGATTTTTTTAGATTTGATTATTATACTAATTAATAATTTATTTCATCATGTTAAATTAATAGGCACCAAATGCCGTTTGCGGCCTTTGTCGGTGTTAATCATCATGGGCAGTCCATTTTGCTAGGGTGTGCTCTGGTCTCACATGAAGATGCAGAATCGTTCAAGTGGATATTTTCGAATTGGCTTGAGGCAATGGACGGGGTTTATCCTACCGGCATAATAACGGATCAGTGTGACAGTATCAGGAACGCCTTGATGGATATCATGCCCTACAGTATTCACAGGTATTGCATTTGGCATATCACGACAAAGTTACCTGTGAAGTTTAGATGTGTGGCCGATTATAATAAAGTAATAAATGAATGGAAAGGAATTGTGTATGACAGTCTTTCTATTGAGATTTTTGAGTCGAAATTGTGCGAGTTCATTGTAAAACATCGTCTCAAGAATAATAAATGGCTGAAAGACTTATACAGTGAAATGGAGAAATGGGTGCCAGTCTACTTGAACCACACATTTTGGGCTGGAATGATCTCTATACAAAGAAGTGAGGGGATGCATGCTTACTTTGATGAGTTCCTTTATTCCAGATGCACACTCATGCAATTTATGGAGCATTATGAAATGGCTATGAGTAGTAAAATTCAGAAGGAGTTTATTGCTGATTTTGATTCGAAGAACAAGATTTTTTTATGCAGCACAGAGTACCCGTGGGATGCTCAATTTCAAAAGGTATATACAAATTCAATGTTCATGTGTGTTCAAGACTCAATTCCACGTATGAAGTATTGCATTAGCGCCCTAGAGGAAGAAGACACTGCTGGTGGCATTGAAAAATTTAAAGTTTTGGAGAGGCGCATTCTGAATGATTATTTTCGCAAGGAATATACCTATATGGTTGAGTACAGAAGAAATGGAGATTATATTTCATGCAATTGCAGGAATTTCAAATTTACGGGAATCTTATGCTGTCACATTTTTGAGGTCTTGCGAAATCTAAACGTGGAGACTGTGAATGATAGGTACATATTAAGGAGGTGGAGAAAGGACGTGCAGAGACAATGTTCTTCAATATTCTTTGCTGGAGGTTATCCCCATATGACACCCGATTACAAAAAATTTCAAGAGGTTGAGAATTTTTTCCAGGAGAGCGCCGATCTTGCGTTTGGGAATGTGAAGAAGATGGATTTTATCAAACGTAAATGTATGGAGACAAAAAATCGACTAGAAAATTGGAACTCAACTACGACCACAAATGTTAGTGATTCTAGAATGTCGGCTCGCTCGAATGTTGTTGGGACGCCAATATTGAATCTGCAAGTCACTAGGACCAAAGGAAGGCCAACTGAGAAGCATTTCAAGTCATGTCTTGAGAAGGGTGGTCGTGGTCGAGGCCGCACTACAAGAGCTAGAGGGGGCAACAGTGGCAGTGGAAATAAAAGGACAAGTTCTTCTCAAGTTACACACAATCTGGATTTAAATATGTAGAATGCATGAAATTAAATGTCATTTTAATTTCATTGCATTCCCATTTTTTAAATTGAAATTGAATTAAGTGCTTTTAGAGTCTCAAGTTCATTTATGACAATTGATGCACAAAGTAATATTTTCAAGCTCAAAAAGTAAAATTATCAGATTGATCTATTTGATGAATTAATGTGATTTGGTTATTAGTCATTTCATGTTTTAAATGAACTTCTATTTATAAGTTAGTTGTGGCTTCATTATCTATCACCTTCAAGAAAAAATTCAGATTCTCAACCTTCAATTTTCATCCCTAAAATAACTATGTTTTGGTCCAAAATTGATGAGGCCGTCTTCGTTAGTTTCTTACGATTAAGGGTCGGGTTCGTTGATCTTTCCCACACAATATGCGCTGCAGAGGTACTAAGGATGCTTGCGAAAATGATGTCGAGGGCCCGAGATCGTCATTTTATGACCATTGATCTGGTTATCAAATTGAAGGAATTGAAAGAGATTTTTTACTCATTCGAGAACTTCAAGAAGTTGCCAGGAATCAACTACGACGAAGAAAATAACGTTGTCACCGCCACTGATGTTTATTTTAGTGGTTTCAACGATTTTAACAAGGTAAGTATTAAAGGATTAATGTTGTAGCACTTAAATTCATTTTCGAAGAAATTAATGTTATTTTCACTTAAATTCATTTTATATTTTTCTACCTTAACTAGGAGTCTTCGATGCACCAAGAATTCAGGGTGAATGGAATGGATGAGTTCCGCGCAATTCGTGAGATTGTTGTAATAGGAGGCGTAATCAAGCTTGATTTTGAAGCATTATCTAGAAGGGTAGATTGTTAGACTAATGATATCTAATTTGGGCATGTAAATATTTTGTATTCGTATCTAGCAAATTAAATTGGCTATATCATGGACTAGTTGAACAAGTTGATTGACTATTACTTCTGACTATTTCTATCAAGCATTTTTTGACTATCGAATTAAGTTGTTATTTCTGCAGAATACAATGTCATAATGATAAACCTAATTAAATGTTAATTCTCTGTATAAACAAAACTGTAAATTAAATTCCATCAAAATCCAAATAGCATAATCAACACAAATATATTAAGATAATAAAGTTAACATGGATATAAGTCCAGCAAATTAACATCAGCGTCCATGTTCAAAAACCAGCAAAGTGAATCAAACTCCACCAAAAATCCAGCAAACTCACCAAGTTCATTATATATAAAACACATAATATAGAGCGAGAATACAAGCATACTAATTAAATCCAGTGTCCAGGTTCAACCTTGATAGCATCAAGGTGTTTTGTGACTTCAAGATGAAATTTCAAGGGATCTCCCATGTCCTATGAAACGTCAGCGTATCCCCTTGCCCGATGCGGAAGAAGTCCACCACCTTACTCCAACCTTCAGAGATTCGACATATTGGATGGTTCGTTGGTAATATGTTCCGATACTCGTACTGACAGTCAAACTCCCAACCCGAATGCTCAACTTCAATGGTTATGCGCCTGGAAGACCTACCAATGATGTCTAGTGCCACCGCCGGCAAGTTCTACAGACCGAAAAGAGTAATTAAAAATATATTTGGAAAATATCTAAAAATAATTTCGAAACCTTAACCGTAATAGACATAGATCTGATTAATAAGAAAGACCCTAACCCTAAAAACATAGATCTTCAACATAGATTTCAAAAAATTACCAGATGAGTATGAAATTCCAACGTCTTGCAGCGAATTTTGAATTGAGTGTGAATGATGAAGCCATCACCATGCTTACGTTCTTAATAGAAATTCTTAGCCAGGTTCTTTCTTTTGCGCGTCACCAACCTTGTTAATCACCGCGATTCCATCGTGCCCTTTTTTCTGATTTTTTTTTGAAAGTGTGTTGCAAGAGTGATATTCTTTTGAATTAATAAAGAGTGATTTTAATGGAAGAAGAGTAGTTGGAAGAGGGATTTAATGGAGGTTATTTGAAAGGACATATGCATACACTATAATATGCCTTTTGCGTGTGATTATCCCTCAAAGTCCAATACACCTAGATATGTGGGTGAATCAGAAATTAAATGCTGATTAGAGATCTTCTCTTGCCCTCGATTGGTGATCCAGACGGTGGGTGGGTAATCATTGCCAAAATTTTCTTAAAAATTCAAAAAATATGAAATAAATGGTCCAATTATGGTATGATTTTCGGACTTAAGTGAATACTCCAAATAATAATACAAATTAAAAAACGACATATATGATTTTGAAATTATGGAATAAATGGCCAATTATGGTATGATTTTCAGACTTAAGAGAATACTCAAAATAATAATACAAATTATAAAATTATAGTATGATTCTGTTAATTTATGAAATGAATGGTCCAATTATGGTATGATTTTCGGACTTAAGGGAATACTCAACCCTAATAATACAAGTTAAAAAATTATAATATGATTCTATTAATTTATGAAATGAATGGTCCAATTATGGTATGATGTTCGGACTTAAGGGAATACTCAAAATAATAATACAAATTAAAAAAAGACATATACTTAAGGGAATTTCGAAATCTAATAAATTAACATATGATTTGGTTCAATCTTCGAAATTATGATATAGTAAATTATAAAATCAATCTAAAAAAATATGATATGGTTCGAATTCAAGTAGTTTTGTAAGGGAATACTCAAAATAAATTAAAAAAAATAATAATACAAATTAAAAAAAGACATATACTTAAGGGAATTTCGAAATCTAATAAATTAACATATGATTTGATTCAATCTTCAAAATTATGATATAGTAAATTATAAGATCAATCTAAAATAATATGATATGGTTCGAATTCAAGTAGTTTTGAAAGGACAAGATCTAGTGTATATTTTATAACTATCATTCCTCCACTTTAGTCTAAAACGATCAATAGTTCTTATTGATCTAGTATATATTTTATAACTATCACTCTTTCCCTTTAATGATCAATAGTTCTTATATTTATTTTTTCTTAGTCCAAATTAATTGCTTTCCAATTATGTGATACTATATATATACTAGATCTTGTCCTTGCCCTTTATTCTAAACCCTAAACCCTAAACCCTTGCATGCCCTTGCCCTCTTGCCCTTGTCCATTGCAATATTCTTTAATTTATCTTGTATATATTTTAGTGTGATTCAAATGCATTGAAATTGTATGATTCAAGTGCATATATTAAGTAAATCAATGTAATAATTTTCGGATTATGCCTTTACCCTTGCCCTCTTACCCTTGCCCTTGCCCTTTACTATAAACCCTAAACCCTTGCCCTTACCCTCTTGCCCTTGCCCTTGCATGCCCTTCTTATTATTAAGAACACTTAATTATAAAAATTTATTATGATATAATTATTTTTGAACGTAGTTGCAATTAAGAAATATATATATTCTAGTAGCTGTATCTTAAATATTTGAAATTGAATTTACAAGTAAAGAATTTAATTTGATGGGACTTAAGAACCCTTGAAATGAGTTGTATAATTAATTACTTTGAATTCATTGGATTTTTCATCATTCCAATATCCTTTAATTTATCTTCTATGTATTTTAGTGGGATTCAAATGCATCGAGATTTTATGATTAATTCAAGTGTGTATGGTAATTAAGTAAATCAATGTAATAATTTTCGGATTCATGCCCTTTACTGTAAACCCTAAACCCTTGCCCTTGCCCTCTTACTCTTGCCCTTACATGCCCTTGTTATTATTAAGAACTATGTATTATTGATTTATTGTATGACTTATTAATAAGGTCATGACTCTTATTTTAATTAAAATAATTATAATTACTTTTGTAAAATATAGTAGGGTAACGAATTTAAGTATACTTAATTTTAGAACTATGTATTATTGATTTATTGTATGACTTATTAATAAGGTCACAACTCTTAATTTAATTAAACTAATTATAATTAATTTTGTAAAATATAGTAGGGTAACAAATTTAATTATATTTAATTTAATTAAATATAATTATTTAAAAATATATTATAGTAGTTGTACATTAAATATTTGAAATTGAATTTAAAGTAAAGAAATTAATTTGATGGGACTTAAAACCCTTGATATGAGTTGTATAATTAATTACAAATGCTATTCATTGGATTTTTCATCATTACAATATCCTTCAATTCATTACTAAATATTTTAGTGGGATTAGGTCATGAACCTTCAATTAATATGACACATTTAATAGTCACATTTGGGACTATATATATATATATATATATATATATATCATTCACCAATTCTCTGAAAAATCATTTTCTTTATCCATCTTCAAATATCCTTAAAAATGTTCTGGTCAAGAGAGGATGACTGTTTCTTGATTGCTCTCCTTGTCGCAAACATGGGGTTTGTGGATATGGGTGACTACAACACGATGTGTGATCTATTGTACGAGTTAGCGGAGGCGCGGAGGCGATGTCTGCCACTCGTGGTCAGCGGTTTCGAGCGATTCAGTTGGTTCTGAAGCTCAATGAAGCCCGAGAATGGCTGTGGAGCTTGGAACATTTCATTCAGATGCCCCGAATCCAGTTTGATGAAAACACGAATCGTGTTAAGGCGGGTTCGAAGTATTTCGAGCGTATCAATCCCAAGAATGTAAGTATAGTTTAAAGTTATTTTTCATTCATCGTTACTTCATTAATGTTTTCATTTGTTTATTTGGTAGGAGTCTTTGTGGTGGAGGGAGTTCAGGGAGGCTAAATTCCTGAATCTCCGTGCAGTTCATCAAATAGTCCGCTATGGTGGCATGGCTGCCCTTGATTTCAATATTTTCGGTGAATTTTTGTGCAGATTGATAATGGAAGGTGGTTGGAGTAGTTGGGTTTTGATGTTTAGGGTTTATGAAAAAAACTTCTTTTGGTGTTTTTGGCCTGTAATTAATTACAACTTATTCTAACTGTTTATGGGTTGGTGTGACCCTTTTTTTGTTGGCATGTAATTAACTTAACAATTTGATGGATTTATGTTCGTGGATGCCATTTAGGTTGAATCGATTCTGGGTTTTATGAAACCCTTTTTTGGTTTGGATATTCGATCTTGTTATAGTCTATTTTTTCTGTATTGTATTGTTGTTGATGCAGGTTTAAAGGCAATTAATTCCAGCTTGAAGAACTGAAGGGTTGAAGATCTGAAGATATGAATATGGACGTTTCAGCATTCATTACAATTTATTTTTAATTTTTTTATTTTCATTATGTTTTTTAGTATCATATGAGAAATTTTTAGCTTTGTTGTGTTTAAGAGTAATTTGAGTCTGTATTGTAAGAAATAATATAGGATATTTTATGAGTCTGTAATTTCAAAATGAAAGAAATAATATAGGATATTTTATGAGTCTGTAATTTCAAAATGAAAGAAATAATATAGGATATTTTATGATACAAAATAATCGTTTTCAGCAATTTCTTTTTCTTAAATTGTGTTTGGTAGATATATATCTGTTAACTTTAAAAATATTTTATATGATATTAAATATTTTTAACTAACTAAAATCGCTATTAATAAAAAATTTTTGGATAAATATCGATATCATTAAGATTATGAGAGTATAAGATCATGATTAAAATTTCGGATAAATATCGATATGAGAGTATATAATAGATGATCAACATTATCTGACTATTCAAGTAATGACTTTTCAAATTCTGAGTATCCAACTATAAAATAATATTTTATTTCATTAATAATCAAAATGACTTTTCCAATTCTGGGTATCAAATAATAAAATAATATTTTTTCATTTATTAATAATCAGAATGACTTTTCGAATTCTAGGTATCCAACAACTTTTCAAATATTTTCTTTCATTAATAATCAAAATGACTTTTCAAATTCTGGGTATCCAACAATAAAATAATATTTTCTTCCATTAATAATCAGAATGACTTTTCAAATTCTTGGTATCCACTAATAAAATAATATTTTCTTCCATTAATAATCAGGGTATGTTTAGTGTGTTAATGATTGTGTATTTTTTAGAGAGCATTTTTACTGGGCTAGTTTGGGCGGTGGGCTTTGGAAATTGGAAGTGCAACAGTCATTCATGCCCTATAAAATCAAGATAGTAAACCTAATCAAATAATTAACACAACATAAATCAAGTCATTTACTTTCGTTTCTTCAAATTTCTTTCAATGGCACACACACTACGCAAGGGAACCAATTCAGTTCCAGTTAGCAAGGAATTTAACGAGAGTCCAACTCCTAAGGCTCTTGATGTCTTGTACCGCAACATGCGGAAACAACACGAAGAGTTGAAGGATGAACTAAAGGAGTTCATGCGTCGATTGGTCAATGAGGCTCGACCAAATATGGTGAACAACGTGATACTCCAAGATGAACCGCTCATCAAGATTTATGATTTCTTCTTAGAGGCTGCTAGAGAGGTGGAGGTGTCTCTAGTTGTCATTTCTGATTCAAGTGCTAGCGTTTGATTACCTCTAATTGGGAATATTAATGTTGTTGTTCTTTTTTGAATGCTAGGGTATGACTTTGGTTTAGGGTCATTTCTTTCCAGTAAGGTCGACTTTTTTTGTTGTGGTATATAGTCCACTTTGTTTTTCCCTTAGTTCAAGTCGACATTATTTTGTTGTGGCTATAGTCCACATTTTTTGGACCCTAAATTTCTGTCAACTTGTTTTGGTAAATTAATTCTAGTCGAATTAATTTTCTAATGGTTGTTATTGTCCACTTGTTTTGTTAAATTAATTCTAGTCGACTTTTAATTAATTTCTGTATGGCTTTGTTTATGAACAATTATCTTTTGATTGTTAATTAATTACTTCTGCTCAATGCTCGAGATTGGAATTATTAATTCATGTCCTACCCATGACCCTCCAAAATTAATTCTACTCAATGCTCGAGGTTGCAATCATTAATTTAAAATTCATCTCAAGATTATTTTGTAACAGCCCGGTCCCTTAGGCGGTCATTTTGATGGGGACGGGGTGTTAGGCGTAAAAGCCGAAGAAAATAGGTAGATTAATCGAAAATCCAGGGGGGTGTTTTTAGAATTAAACTAAGTTAGCACCTCAAGAACTTAGGCAACTTAACTTTATGACTTGGAAGAACTATCGATTTTGACGAATCAATGGGGTCAAAGGGTTCAAACAAGTCGAAGGGGGGGTCAAAGGATTCAATCGAGTCAAAAGAACACCATATCATAGGCCAACTGAAATTTAAACAGAATCCAAAGACAAACATATAGGAATTCGACTTTATAACTAAACAAGACTTCCTCAAAAGCCACAATGGCTAAGACCCATAAAAAGGTCAGAGTCAAATAAATCATACTATCTCATTCATAGGACGAAACAAGAAACTAACTCAAAACTTAACTTGAACGAACAGAATCATGCTTGAAAGGAAAAGCCTATTCGCAGGCGAACAATAATAACAAGCATGAAAGACTTATTCATAAGTCAACTGAAGATGAATAGGTACCAGAATGCTCAACAGGTATGACTATTCAAATAACTCGGAATCAATAAAGGAACAACTGATATATCAAAGAACATGCTTCAAAGACTTTAGTGATAACTAGGATTCATAGCATTTAAAACATGCTATTCTCAAGAATCAAGTTACATTAATCAAGACTAAATACTAATATCAGAGTACTTAGCAGAAACTTAGCAGAAGAAAAACATGTAACCATATAGAGCAACAAACTTGGAAACTCAAACTACTCAGACAACCCCACCAGCAGCACATCACCGGCCTCAGCATCTCAACCTGAAAACATTTAAAAAAGAGGGTGTGAGCACTAATGTACTCAGTGGGGTTTTACGAGAAAACTCTTTAATAAACCTTGGAATATCCAATTATAGACTGACGGCATATGGAGAGCAAAACGCAAAAGCCCTCTCCATATCCGCAAAACCTTTTACTTCCTTTCTGGCGCCTTTTCTGGCTCAAACCTGTTGTCTACTGCACCCTTATGCCTTAGGATGAGAGAGGGGTTACCTCAAGTATCCTCTGAGTATGCGAGGGGATTACCCAGCAGTGACTCCTTTTACTTTCAAATGTTCAACATTAGTGACTCGAAGGTCATGGCATGATAATGCAAATTAACTGTTCTTTGAGCTCGATAACCTGCTTACAACAGAAGCTATATCCTTCCTTAACCTCATTCCTTACTTAACCTTAACCTTCCTTCCTTAACTTCCTTTCTTACTTAACCTTCCTTACCTTAACATGCTTCTAGAGATTAATAGCTCTAGAAGCTTAATAGCTCAAATATTATACTTGGTTTAGAACCACCCACCTCGATGATGAGCACCTCAAGAACAAGTGCGTAGACGAAGCAACGAGCTGAAAATCCTTCCTCGGGCCTCCTCGGGGTTCACCTCATCTTTACAAAAGTCGATCAATGACTTGGAACCTTATTCGAGATCCTAATAAGACATCAAAACGATATCTAAACCCTTGACCCTTAACTATAACTTAAAATGCGATAATTTAAACGATTAAGAGATCCGAAATTACCATAAAAGGGGACGGAAAATCCGATTCGAATGATCGCGATTTCAGACAATCGGCCACTGCTACCTCGTAGATCATCGAAAGAGATTCGATTTGAGTACTCGTGGGCCTCGTGGTTCAAATCGAGACGAAAGTTATGGCTTCCGCACAAAAACGTGCCGGAGCTGCCGAACCAGCCCCCGCGCCCGCGCGCCCAAGCGCCGCCGGGCCCATGCCCCCGCGGGGCTACCTCGCCCCCGCGGCGCTCCTCGCCCCCGTGGGCCTCCCTTGTCTCCGCGGCGCCCCTTGCCCCCGCGGGGCTCTCCTGCCCCCACGGGGCTCCTTGCCCAGCCCCGCGGCGCCCCCTTTCAGCCCCGCGGCGCCCCTATGCCCAGCCCTTGCTGCCCCGCGGCGCCCCCCAGCCCCACCGGGCTCCCTCTCCGCTCTCTCTCTCACTGGGGTGCCCTCACGAAGAGGACTCCCTCACTTCTCTCTCTCTTACTACATAAATGGAGATTAAGAATGAAATGAGCGAGGAAAAAAAGAAGGGGAAGGGCTGCTATTTATAGCCAAAATTTTGGCTTCCTCGAGAAGCTTCTGCAATGCAACGATACTGCTTCAAAAATATCGTGCTCGGTTAAAAGGCGCTTTATTCGATGTCTAGGTCCAAATGACATCAGACACAAAATCCGAATATACCGGGAGGCTCCTTGGCTCGAGTACTATTGAACCAACTTGACTCGGAATAAAGAACGAGTCATCTTGAAGGAAAACGAGAAAATATTCTCTATTCAAAAATAAAGTTACTATTCCACGCAAGGGACAAATAAAATTCCTGAGCGTTCAATTGATCTCAGAATAAAAATCCGGGAACGCCAACGGATTTCTTGAGAAATTTCTTATAGGATAGACTTGAAAAATCAAGGCTCGGATCAACACACGAGATTTTGCAAATTTCTAACGAACGCGCTCCTACGGAAAAACACTATTCATAACTCCTTTAAACGCGATTTAATTCACCGGGAATTCAAACGACTTCAGATTCAAAATCCGAAAGCACCGGCATGCTCCTTGGGTCAACGTCTTTCAAATGTGACCAAAATTAGCTGCGACTGAGCTGGAATCAAAATTCTCAAAAATACGATTTTACGAAAAATAAATCCTAAAACGCAATTTAGAACCGAAACATCCTTAATTATGCTTAAAATTCCTCTTAATAAATCCTAATTAAAATTAGGAATTACTTAATTATATTCTGAAAATCCGGGTTGTTACATTCTACACCCCTTAAAGAAAATTTTGTCCCGAAATTTATTCATCTCAACAGAGATCTGGATACCCTTTTCAAGAACCTTAAAGCCTTACTGAAACAACATAGATTCGAAACCTTTACTATACGGCTAAGAATATCCTGGAGCCTTTCTTAATAAAATAGTCCTCACGCAGGACTAGTACTTCTATAATCGTTCTTCTTTTCTTCCTCAAAGCCTTAGCATCTTCTATCTTTTCTTCCTTAATGAAATCTTTCTCGAAACAATGCTTAACACGAGCTCCTTATGATCTTGCATTCGAGTAGACCTCTAGAAACTATTCGATTAACGAAAGAAATAAAAGAAAGGAAAACTTCACCAAGCTTGCTCCTCGTGCATGAGCCGTGCGGTCTTAACGAGTCCATCCTTCTTTTGTCTTACTTGGCTTTTCTTTTGCTTCTGACTTTACTTCTCGCAGCTTTGAAAAACTTTAACGAACTCGAACTAGGCGATAAGCTCGAAAAAAAATCGGGCACCTCCTTCGATGGTTCATTGCACGCTCTATCACGTTGAAAACTCATTTTACCTTCATCTTTAACTTCTTGAGGTTCGTCTTCTTCATCTTCTTGGGGTGTACTTCGTGATGCGCTCCAAACTTAAATTCTTGACGCAACTTAAATCTAAACTTCTTCATCGCAGTCGTCTCTTTTCCTCGAAGCAGTCGTCTGACTTCGTGGCTCCTGCTGGTGGTCACCATCGCTTGCAGGCGTAACGATCGCACGTCTGGACTTTGAATGCACGCTTGAAACTTACTTGCCGACATTTCTTTGATCACCCCCAAACGTAATGAGCTGAGAAATCTTCTTGGAAACGCACGTCCTAAACTTAGAGAATACTATCTGGCACTTACTTAGATTCTACTTCCTGCTAGGAAATACTATCTCTTATTTCTCCAACCTTGACTAAAAGGAATACTGCTATAGCTCTCTGCTCTATTCCGAGATCCACACTCGAGTTCTATGAGTGGGAGCAAAATAAATGAATGCCTCTGAGTGAGGGCTTTATCTTGATCAACAATTCTTTAACAAACTTAAAAGTTGGAAAGAATATAACACTAGGTTATATGTGTCAACAACATTGCCTTTTCAGAGGACTTATAACCTTGAAGGGTTCTTGCATATAACAAAGATATGGAAGAAATCAACAGTTAGCAACTGAAAACCGTGCTAAAATATTTTCTCAAAGGCGTCAGCATAGCCTGTCAAGAAAATGCTATTACTGATTCTTGATGATCAAAGAAGTATCATCCAAAAGATTGCAAATTATCCCAGCGGATATAATCAAAGAATTTCAAATGGTATAAATGGAGAATTTCAATTCATATGAAGCTATTGAAGGGCAATTGATTCAATTAACAAGAGAATAAATCGATTCCAAAAGAGAATGAACAAATCGATTCTATTGACACGAAAATGAATAAATATACTCAACAAAAACTTCCATCAAACTGAAACTCTCAATCTACCGAATACTAGGTCTATCTTCTTAGCGATCTTCTTCTTCGGGTCTTCTCTCTCTTGAGCATCACGTATCTTCTTCTTGGCGAGGTTGCTACGAAATAGCACGAGTCAACGGGACTCAAATGGCTTTACTTGGCCGGAAAAATGATATCCGGGGATCTCTTCTTATCTATCGAAAAGGATATGATAAAGCGACTTAATCTATGGCACCTTCTAAACTCAAAACAATTTGACTTCAACGTCTCTTTGAAGCTTGGTAGAACACCGATAACTTATCTTCAAACTCTCTTGGCTACAGTCGTGATGACAATCTTCATCTTCATTAATCGGCTTGAAATAAGCAATAACTTTGGGCATCGATCGCGACGTGACCTTGAATGTACGATTATCGAATCATCGAGCCTCTATCGAAGGAAACGAATCTTCATTCCTTGTGAACGCGATCGGATCTTCAAACGAGACTTCTCTTGAGTTGAAAACTTATGTTGGGATTCCTCGAACTTGCATTAGATCCGCAATCTAATAACTAGCCTTTATCTTGACTGCTCCTCTTCTTGCTTCTGGTTTTACTTCATATCCTTACTCTCACTTCTGCTATCGGGACCCTTTAATCTTCTTACGAACATCTTTGCGATAAAATGTTCTTTCAAACATCTCTACTTAATGCCCGTTCCACAAGAGGGAACTTATTCGATCTAGGTTCTTAAGAGAACCTAAAGGATGAACTAAAGGAGTTCATGCGTCGATTGGTCAATGAGGCTCGACCAAATATGGTGAACAACGTGATACTCCAAGATGAACCGCTCATCAAGATTTATGATTTCTTCTTAGAGGCTGCTAGAGAGGTGGAGGTGTCTCTAGTTGTCATTTCTGATTCAAGTGCTAGCGTTTGATTACCTCTAATTGGGAATATTAATGTTGTTGTTCTTTTTTGAATGCTAGGGTATGAATTTGGTTTAGGGTCATTTCTTTCCAGTAAGGTCGACTTTTTTTGTTGTGGCATATAGTCCACTTTGTTTTTCCCTTAGTTCAAGTCGACATTATTTTGTTGTGGCTATAGTCCACATTTTTTGGACCCTAAATTTCTGTCAACTTGTTTTGGTAAATTAATTCTAGTCGAATTAATTTTCTAATGGTTGTTATTGTCCACTTGTTTTGTTAAATTAATTCTAGTCGACTTTTAATTAATTTCTGTATGGCTTTGTTCATGAACAATTATCTTTTGATTGTTAATTAATTACTTCTGCTCAATACTCGAGATTGGAATTATTAATTCATGTCCTACCCATGACCCTCCAAAATTAATTCTACTCAATGCTCGAGGTTGCAATCATTAATTTAAAATTCATCTCAAGATTATTTTGTAACAGCCCGGTCCCTTAGGCGGTCATTTTGATGGGGACGGGGTGTTAGGCGTAAAAGCCGAAGAAAATAGGAAGATTAATCGAAAATCCAGGGGGGGGGGTGTTTTTAGAATTAAACTAAGTTAGCACCTCAAGAACTTAGGTAACTTAACTTTATGACTTGGAAGAACTATCGATTTCGACGAATCAACGGGGTCAAAGGGTTCAAACAAGTCGAAGGGGGGTCAAAGGATTCAATTGAGTCAAAAGAACGCCATATCATAGGCCAACCGAAATTTAAACAGAATCTAAAGAGAAACATATAGGAATTTGACTTTATAACTAAACAAGACTTCCTCAAAAGCCACAATGGCTAAGACCCATAAAAAGGTCGGAGTCAAATAAATCATACTATCTCATTCATAGGACGAAACAAGAAACTAACTCAAAACTTAACTTGAACGAACAGAATCATGCTTGAAAGGAAAAGCCTCTTCGCAGGCGAACAATAATAACAAGCATGAAAGACTTATTCACAAGTCAACTGAAGATGAATAGGTACCAGAATGCTCAACAGGTATGACTATTCAAATAACTCGGAATCAATAAAGGAACAACTGATATATCAAAGAACATGCTTCAAAGACTTTAGTGATAACTAGGATTCATAGCATTTAAAACATGCTATTCTCAAGAATCAAGTTACATTAATCAAGACTAAATACTAATATCAGAGTACTTAGCAGAAACTTAGCGGAAGAAAAACATGTAACCATATAGAGCAACAAACTTGGAAACTCAAACTACTCAGACAACCCCACCAGCAGCACATCACCGGCCTCAACATCTCAACCTGAAAACATTTGAAAAAGAGGGTGTGAGCACTAATGTACTCAGTGGGGTTTTACGAGAAAACTCTTTAATAAACCTTGGAATATCCAATTATAGACTGACGGCATATGGAGAGCAAAACGCAAAAGCCCTCTCCATATCCGCAAAACCTTTTACTTCCTTTCTGGCGCCTTTCCTGGCTCAAACCTGTTGTCTACTGCACCCTTATGCCTTAGGATGAGAGAGGGGTTACCTCAAGTATCCTCTGAGTATGCGAGGGGATTACCCAGCAGTGACTCCCTTTACTTTCAAATGTTCAACATTAGTGACTCGAAGGTCACGACATGATAATGCAAATAAACTATTCTTTGAGCTCGATAATCTGCTTACAACAGAAGCTATATCCTTCCTTAACCTCATTCCTTACTTAACCTTAACCTTCCTTCCTTAACTTCCTTTCTTACTTAACCTTCCTTACCTACTTTGGTGACCGGGTTATTTAATTTTGGAGGAATTGAATAGGGTACAATTGATCTATGTGTGTAGTAGATAATAGTAGTATTTTTATTTTCTCAAATTTGATTTTCGGTGAGTGAGAAATAAATGGTTGAAGTCGGTCACACGATTGGGCATTTATGGTGTGTGGGATAATGTGTTTAAAGCACATTTAATTATCCCACATTGATTTCTTAACTTAGTTAAGATGTGTATTTAAGTGTATTAACACTTAAGTGTAATAACTAAGTGCATAAGGATATGGGCCGTGAGCCCACACGTGCACACACGCGCGCGCCTGTCTGTGTCCGTGCCCGTGCCACTTGTTCTTGGATCTTGGGAATTGGACTTTGGGTATACGTGGGATTCCGGGGCCTACCCGTTACAATTTTACGGTTTGAAAACTGACAGGTTGTGGAGCAGGTCGGCAGCGGTTCTATGGGTCGAACGATCGGTTCCCGGATCGCGGGTGCACTTGGTAGTGCACGTCCAGCTTGAGTTGTGTAACTCCCAACAGTTTGAATTTTGTAACTCCCACCTGGAGTTGGTAGAGTTAAGGGTCTTCATGGGTGTAACTTCCACCTGGAGCTGGAGGAGTTAGTGGGGCTTGAATTGTGTAGCTCCAGCCTGGAGCTGGTGGAGTTAGTGGGGCTTGAATTGTGTAACTCCCACCTGGAGCTGGTGGAGTTAAGGGTCTTCATGGTGTAACTCCCACCTGGAGCTGGTGGAGTTAGTGGGGCTTGAATTGTGTAGCTCCAGCCTGGAGCTGGTGGAGTTAGTGGGGCTTGAATTGTTTAACTCCCACCTGGAGCTAGTGGAGTTAAGGGTCTTCATGGGTGTAACTACCACCTGGAGCTGGTGGAGTTAGTGGGGCTGAAGTGTAACCGCAAGTAACTCTTAAAGGAGTTAAAGTCTGCAGCTGCCTTGGACACGTGTCAGAATCCTTGGGGACAAAGGACACCTGTCGGGATCTGCAAGAGCTGGAGGTTGTAACTCCTGGAGGGGCTTGATGACAGAGCTGTAACTTCGGAATCTGCAAAAGCTGGAGGCTGTAACTCCTGGAGGGGCTTGATGATAGAGCTGTAACTCCTGGAGGTTACACCACTTAGTTTGAATGCCCTCAAACCCTAGTTGTTCCCTACAGTGGAGATGTGCCTATAAATAGGACATTCCATCATGCTAAACATGCTACATTCTACACAAGCATCTATCATATTGCCTGCATAAAAGTGCCCTTTCGAGTCTAAAGCTCCCAGTTCTCGACGTTAGCTAGTTTACCGGAGCCTTGCTGAATTTGTGGTGCTACTGCCGAAAGGACGAAGCCATTTCATCTTTAAGAGACAATCCGCCTAACCGTGAGCACTAGCCGGGGCGTATTTGTCTTGCAGAGAGAGGTCCCCTTGACTCAGCTTGCCATATTCTACTTCAAGTTCCAGTTTGTCTAAATTGTTTCATTTCAGTTTATTGTACTCATTTCTTGTTTCTACTCCTTTCGTGTTCTACCGTACTTCAGATTGTAACAAATTCCAGAAGGTGTAACTCCAATAACAATCGCAAGACAAATAATAACTAAAAAGAAACAATTACCTTTGCTGGAATGGCATCATCATCAACTCCAGTTGCTGTATCCACAAGGACCATTCCCCCCCATGGCCAAGCTGAGAAGCCGAAGAAGTTCTCCGGTTTGGACTTAAAGAGGTGGCAGCAAAAGATGCTTTTCTACCTAACCACTTTGGGAGTTGCGGGCTACATAAAAAAAGACACTCAAGTGATTGCTGAAAATGAGCTGGATGTCAACAAATGAACAACTTATGATCAATGGATCAATGGAGATTTTCTTTATAAAAACTATGTATTGAATGGTTTGGTAGATAGTTTATATTCTGTATATGGAAATATAACCGATCGAGCCCAAGGCTAACTTGATAGAATGTGGTGGACCATCAAATAGCAACAGGAGGAAGCACCCGAGTCAAGTTGACAAAGGGAAGAAGCCAATGATGAAGTTCAACGACAACTGCTTCAATTGTGACAAGCTGGGGCACATGTCCAAACATTGCACGACTCCGAAGAAGAAGCGTACCAATTATGGTGCGCATATGGCGGAACACAACAACAAAGGCAAGGGCAAAGCACGTCAAGATGATTAGGATGATGATGACTTAGCTGTAGTTGTGTTTGAAGCCAACCATGTGGACAACCCGAGAGAGTGGTTCGTCGACACCAGGGCCACTTGTCATGTTTGCTCCGACAAGGGTTCACTTGCTACCTACAAAGTTGTTGAAGGTAGAAAGTTGCACATGGAAAACCAAGCCTCGTCTGAAGTGGTTGGTGTGGGCAACGTGATTTTGAAGTTGACTTCAAGCCAAAAGCTAACTCTGAAGGATGTGCTGCATGTCCCAGACATCCGTAAAAATTTAGTTTCGAGCTCGTTGTTAGTCAATCATAGTTTTAGACTAGTTTTCGAGTCTGAAAAGTTTATTTTGAGCAAGTACGGAAGGTTCCTTGGTCGGGGTTATCTCGCCAATGGGCTTTTCAAAATGAATGTAATGGCTATGCGCCGTGTTACAAAAGAAAGTGATAATAAAGTGAATTATTATACTTACTTGCTTGTTGAGTGCTCGAATTTATGGCATTGTAGATTAGGACATGTTAATCTAAATGCTATAAAATGTTTAATAAATTTAGATTTGCTAAAAGTAAACCAATTTAATACACAAAACAAATGTGAAGTTTGTGTCGAAGCAAAATTGGCTAAGTTACCATTTCATTTGGTTGAACGGAGCACTAAACCTCTAGACCTAATTCACACATACGTGTGTGATTTAAAATTTGTGCAAACTAGAGACGGTAAAAAGTACTTTATTACTTTTATTGATGATTGCACAAAATACTGTTATTTTTATCTTTTAAGAAGTAAAAGATGAGGCGATTGAAGCTTTTAAGAACTTCAAAAATGAAGCCAAAAATTAACTAAGCGGTCGAATTAAAGCAATTCGAAGTGATAGAGATGGAGAATATGTTGCCCCGTTTGAAGAATTATGCGCATAGATAGGTATAATTCATCAAACTACGACTCCTTATTCACCACAGTCTAATGGTGTTGCTGAACGCAAAAACCGAACTCTAAAAGAGATGATGAACGCTTTGTGGATAAGTTCGGGACTACCACATAACTTGTGGGGGGAAGCTGTGTTGACAACTAACTATATCCTGAACAAGATTCCACTTATGGGTAGGGATATAACACCTTACGAGTTGTGGAAAGGACGCACGCCGTCCTACAAATACCTCAAAGTGTTGCGGTGTTTGGCTAAGGTTAAAGTGCCACTTCCTAAACAAGTTAAAATCGACCCTAAAATGGTGGATTGTATCTTTGTTGGGTATGCACTTAACAGTAGCGCATATCATTTTCTTATTCATAAATTGAAAATTCCCGAGTTGACTAAAGGAACGATGATGGAGTCGAGAAATACTATATTCTTCGAGAATGTCTATCCTTGTAGAGATAATGATATGATAGAAGGGAGTTCTGAGAAACGAACTTCTGAAGCTGCTACTAGTTCTAATCCTGTGGATGAAGAACCGAGGCGTAGCAAGCGAGCTAGGATGGCAAAGACTTTTGGTACAAATTTCATCACCTATATACTAGATGATGAGCCAAAGTCGTTGAAAGAAGCTCTATCTAGTCCAGATGCTGTGTTCTGGAAAGAGGCTATCAATAGTGAAATTGATTCCATCATGCAAAATCACACTTGGGAGTTGACGGATCTCCCGAGTGGGTGTAAGCCGTTAGGATGCAAGTGGATCCTAAAATGAAAATATAAGGCAGATGGTACTATTGATAAGTATAAAGCTCGTTTGGTTGCCCAAGGCTTTAGACAAAAAGAGGGGTATGATTTCTTCAATACCTACTCACCAGTAACAAGGATTACTTCTATTCGGGTGCTTTTAGCGATTGCTGCATTGCACAATCTCGAAATTCATCAGATGGATATAAAGACCGTGTTTCTGAATGGTGAGCTGGAAGATGAAATATACATGGAACAACCTGAAGGGTTTGTTGCACCAGGGCAAGAACGAAAGGTGTGTAAACTTGTTAGGTCATTGTATGGTCTTAAACAAGCACCAATTCAATGGCACCTAAAGTTCGATAACACGATGTTATTAAATGGTTTCAAAATCAATGAGTATGATAAATGTGTGTATATAAAGAGCAGTTCTAATAGCTGTCATAGTATGTCTTTATGTAGACGACATGTTAATCATGGGCAGTAGCCACCAAGTGATCGTTGAAAAGAAACAAATGTTGAAACAAAATTTTGACATGAAAGATATGGGTTTGACTGATGTCATTCTAGGAATCAAGATAGTTCAGACAAGTGGTGTAATTATCTTAACACAATCTCATTACATTGAGAAAGTGCTTAAGAAATTCAACGCTTTTGATAGTCCGCCGGCTAAAACCCCGTTGGAACTCAATGTGCACTTGAGTAAAAATCGGAGAGAACCGGTAGCTCAAGAAGAGTATACAAGGGTCATCAGGAGTTTGATATATATCACTAACTGCACTCGACCTGATCTTGCATGTTCTGTGAATAAGTTGAGTTAGTACACGAGCAATCCAAGCAAAGAGCATTGGAAAGCTCTAGTACGAGTTCTAAGATACTTAAAGTATACTCTGAACTTCGGGTTGCATCATACAAGGTTTTCTCCTGTACTTGAAGGGTACGGTGATGCGAATTGGATATCAGACACAAAAGACTCATTCTCGACTAGTGAATTTATTTTCACTATCGGCGGTGGAGCAGTGTCGTGGAAATCCACGAAACAAACTTGTATAGCCCGTTCCACCATGGAATCTGAGTTTATCACTTTGGATAACTCTTGTGAAGAAGCTGAATAGCTTCGCAACTTTCTAGAGGATATTCTATGCTGGAAAAAATCGGTAACGTCAGTGATGATTCACTGTGATAGTCAAGCGGCTATTGGGAAGACACATAACGCTATGTATAATGGTAAGTCTTGACACATACATTGGAGACATAATACCGTGAGGCATATGATCTCAAGTGGAGTTGTCTTAGTTGATTATGTGAAGTCAGTAGATAATTTAGCGGATCCGCTAACCAAAGGGTTAAATCGAGATCAAATAACTAAGTTGCTAGAGGGAATGGGTTTAAAATCCACAATCTAAGAATGGTTGTAGTGGTAACCCAACCATGATGACTGGAGATCCCAAGAACTTGGTTCAATGGGAAAACTAAGCTACAAATGTTCGGGTTGGTAGCACTTGGGAAAGTTATATCTAACCGTTCCCTGTGAGCAAACCAAGTGTGCACCTGTCAATGTGGTGAGGCTAAGTCTGATGACTTTTAATGATTCCTAAAGAGGTAGAGTATGTCAGGATACTCAAGAAAATGAGATCACCTATGTAAGTGAGAAGTGTAGGCCACATCTAAAGATACTTAAGAATTCAAAGAAGTGGTCCATGGCCCGAAAAGGACATAAACATGAAAATAGATAATGTTTGAGACATTGCTGTGTCAATTCTATTGTCTCGGTATACACTAAGGATGAATAGTTCAAGGCATCACATCCACTAATCAGCCGGTATGCCCGATAGTGTTGAAAGATGGAAGGTTCAAAGTCACAAGCTACCTATCCTGTTGCAGCTGTATCTCTTGAGGACTGGGTTGCTTGTCTGCATTCATGCATGCACTGTTTCCACTCATGTGGGGATTGTTGGAAAATTAGATTTAATAAATTGAGCCGTGACTCATTTTATCTGATTTTTAATGACCGGGTTATTTAATTTTGGAGGGATTAAATAGCTTACGATTGATCTATGTTTGTAGTAGATAATCATAGTATTTTTATTTTCTCAAATCCGATTTTCGGTGAGTGAGAAATAAATGGTTGAAGTTGGTCACACGATTGGGCATTTATGGTATGTGGGATAATGTGTTTAAAGCACATTTAATTATCCCACATTGATTTCTTAACTTAGTTAAGAGATGTACTTGGTGGTGCACGTCCAACTTGAGTTGTGTAACTCCTAGCAGCTTGAATTGTGTAACTCCCACTTGGAGCAGGTGGAGTTAAGGGTCTTCATGGGTGTTCAAGTAGGTGGGCTTGTTGTACAAGTCCTTTATCGAAACTAACTTTGAAGAAGTGGATTGGTTCTCTACCGGGTGAGGCCAACCAGAATAGGTGTGTTCACCGAACTAGGTAAACATATTGTGTATCATTTATACTTTCTTACTTAAGTTCTTATTCTCTGTTGGATCATACAATTGAACATTGTAAATAACAACACGATACACAAGTTACACATAATACGTTTTCTCATATATAATTAAAGATGAATTATTCTGTGTTAAATTTGTCAAAATCAAAACTCAATATATTCCTTTTCATTCAAGGGCCACATTTGTGTGAGACCGTCTAACGGATCTCTTATGTTAGACGGATCTCCAGCCGACCCGACCCAGCCATATATATATTAAAAAAATGAAATTATGTGAAGAGGTCAACCCTTTCCCTCATAGAGCATCATCACTACCCACAGCTCAAGTCCATATGTTTAAAATTTACTGCAACAAACTTGAGAGGTGCGTGTAGTCCGTAGATCTGAGCGGTGCAATTTTTTAGGTTATATCAATTAGATTTTTTCAGTATGTTATATGCAGGCATGTTCTTGTTGAAATTAGATCTTCTTCATCTACTATGGGGATTTGTTCTTCTACTCTTAAAATCTGGAATGTGTTTTAATCACACACTTCTGCTGCTACTTATCTTTGTTTTTCTTTCCAAATAAAGTGAAATAAAGAAGATGAATAAGATAAGTAAAGTATTATGATGATGAAAACCACAATTAGCGAAGAAGACATTGTGAAAAGAAGAAATCTTGTTGGGGTGTCGAAATCGTCAAGGAAAAGTGACGGGGTTGGAGTGAAGCTGAGCAAGTCGAGGTCTGGTTCAACAGTGGGAAACCACGGGTTGAGTTTGAGTGGAGTCGAAAATGGAGATTTCGTTGGTGCTCAACTATCTCGAATTGCCTCAACCTGCTCAATTTTCACGAATTTTAGTGCGTGTATGAAGAAACATCTACTGCAAATGTTATTGTTTTTAGGATATTGTAATTATGTCTACGAAATTTGTGAGTTTGTGAGCTTTGATTTCAAATTTGAATTTCTATTTGCTAGGCCATTTCTTGTTGTGGTTGTAATTAGGTTTATGAAATTATGCACACCATGTGTTCGATGATATGTCTCTACAAGAATTCAATGATATTCCACATCACAGTTAATGATACTTCACCACATATATATTTAATGATACTCCACTTAATAGTTAATGATATTTTTGCCAAATTTATATCTAATAATACTTCACTTCAGAGTTAATAATATTTTATCTCATAATTAATGATACTTCACTTCAGAGTTAATGATACTTCATCTCATAATTAATGATACTTCACTTCATAGTTAATGATATTTCATTTCATAATTAATGATACTTCACATCAGAGTCAATGATACTTCACATCCAAGTTAAATAGTTAATTAGTGATACTTCACTTCATAAGTAATGATACTTCACCCCAAAGCAAATGATATTTCATCTCTTAATTAATTATACCTCACCTCATAGTTAATGACATTTATCTATTCTTGATTCGATAATTAATGTTTAATCATTAATAATATCAAATTATACTCTACTTCCGAGTTAATGATACTTCATCTCATAATTAATGATACTTCACATCACAGTTAATGATACTTCACCAGATATATATCTAATGATACTCCACTTAATAGTTAATGATATTTTGCTAAATTTATATCTAATGATACTTCACTTCATAATTAATGATACTTCATTTCATAGCTAATGATACTTCACTAGATATATATCTAATGATATCCCACTTAATAGTTAATGATATTTTGTCAAATTTATATCTAATGATACTTCACTTCATAGTTAATGATACTTCATTTCATAGCTAATGTTACTGATACATCTTTCTTATTGGTTTGATAATTAATATTTAATTAACCTCAGAGCTACTGATACTTCATGTCATAGATAATGATACTTCTTTGTTCTTGGTTTAATAATTAGTCAAACCGCTAGAAAAAAAAAGACGTGTGAGATACACACACCGCGCGTGGGGGCGTGTGTATCTCACGCGCCTGTGCGCGAAAATGGATTTGGGGCGAGTTTGGATTTTATTTGACCCGTCTAACGTAAGAGACCCATTAGACATATGCGCTCGTGCACTACTTGATAATTATTTTTTTTGAAGTAAATACATACCCTAAAATGGAAAATTAGTGAACCCTAAATTAAATTAAATTGAATTAATTTAATTTTTGGAATAATTTAATTTTTTTTATCCAACGTCTCACACATTACACTCGCCCGACCCTAACGCGTGGATTCGTGCACCGCGTTCGATTATTAAATTTTTTAAAATAAATATACACCCTAAAATTGAATTGAACTAATTTAATTTTTTGAATTAATTTTTTTATTTGACATCTCACATAGCGCACTACACTCGATACAAAATAGTACTTTTTACAAAAAATATAAAAAGAAAAACAAAAAAGAAATGAGAGAAAGAAAAAAGAAAGAGAAATAAAGAAAAAGAAAGAAACTGTAAGGAACAAGCCAAAAGAAGAAAGAAAAGGAATGAGAAATGGGCTGAGAAGGTTGCTGGCCAAAAAAAAAAAATTGAAAGAAAAAAAAAAGAGACAGTGGGCTCAGGCGTGGGTGGGTGGGTTTTGTGGGGCGGGTTAGATTATATTTGACTCGTCTAACGTAAGAGACCCGTTAGATGGTCTAATACAAGTTTTTGTCTTTATTCAATAAACAAATATGAAAATTTGTTATAATATTTGTTTTTAGTTAGTGAAATCAAAATATATGGGGAAAAATTAAAGTAGTCAAAGTTGAGATAACAAATTCTTTTCTAGCCAAGATTCATAACAATTTCTTTTCTATTCAAAAAGTAGTGTAAAAGTCTTATATGCCCTTTTTGTCTCATTTGAAATTCAATCTCCTTTATTTCTATTATTCCCATTTCTCATGTTTTGACCACTAGTGCATATGTGGCATTTAAAAAAAATTGTGAGATTTAATTTTGTATGTAATGTGGTTGATTTGGTAGTTGGGTTGTAGTTGTTGCATTAAAAACTACAACCCATGCTAAACCAAAAAAAAAAAAAAAAACATCCACAAGAATTGAAGAGAAGAAAATATTCGTGTTTGCAATTTTGTTGGAGAAACAACATATCCCCAAGAATTTTAAGCCGAGTTTTTTAGTTTTTATAACTGTCAAGTTGTTCGAATTAGTCGGTTTAAGGTCCTTTTAAAACTTTAAGTAATTTATCCGTAATTTATGTTAATTTCATAATAGTTATGTTTAATAGTTATTGAAGTTATAAGATCTTTATTTTTGTAATTTTTAATGTTCCTATATGCATATATTATTGTAGATTATGATATTTTGTGGTAGATTAACGTGAAGTTGTAGATTTGGATGTTTTGTAAAGATTAACATCGTCGAATTTTTTTCGGATATTCAGCATTTTCGTGACAATATTGTCACAGTTCAGGTGATTTCGTGATAATATAGTCACGAAATCATATGAATTCGTGACAATATTCACACGAATTTGGTATCTCGTGGCTATAAAATGTCTCGAAAATATTATCACGAGTAGGATCCTTTCGTGACAATATGTTATCACGAAATGTCCTATTTTCGTGTCAATATTTTTTTTAAGAAAATATCAAATATTGTCACGAGAAGACTACATTTCATGACAATATTGTCATGAGATCATAGAATTCATGTCAATATTGTCACGAATTTACCTGAACCGTGACAATATTATCACGAATTATATGCTTCTGTGACAATATTCTCACGAGATTATTCATTTTTTAAATTACTTTAATTACTGTTTATTGTTGATTTATAGATGACTTGGCAATGTATTATTGTCCGACATAGTGGTAGATGGGAGATATCTGAGTATGTGGATGGTGAAGATCAGCTCGTGCACCTCCCATTTGACACTTTATCTCGTGATAAATTGGTAGAAGAAATTCACAATTTTATGGAAACATCTCCAGCAAGTGTTAGTTATACACTGAGTTATTTGACGAGGTCATTGACAGGGAGGACACTAAAAGAACTCTTGAAAATGGATGTTGATTTAGCTCGTTTAGTTCAGGAGCAAGATGAGCCCGTTCTATATGTTACCAAGAAATCAATTCAGCAAACTCCAATAGTAATGCCGTCAAATGATGATAACGACGACCCAATTTGAGATGATAGTCTTAATGATTTATCTTACGATGATGATGATGATGATGATGATGATGATGATGACGACGATGATGATAAGAACTATGAGAGTGAAGTTCGTCATAAGCAAATTACTGAATTTTGTGAATGGATTCGCGAGCCACGGCATCTCGATGAGTTCGTGAATATTCTCCAGCATGGTGGACCTCATAACTTCTCATCCGATGATGTTGCTCCTGATGTTGAAGCTCCTAATGTAGAGTTTCCTCCCCTCGAACATTGGTCGATTCTTATGGCCCATGTTGATGATGCACTAGCAGTGGTACAAGATGCCCATTCTCGACTGATATTGATACACTAGTAGTGGGAAAGACTTTCTTGGAGAAGAAAGATTTGATAATTGCTGTGGGAAAGCGGCATATGTAGCGTCAAGTGGAATATTCGGTGTCATGTTCCAGCAAAAGTCGACTAACAGTTATTTGCAAACAGAATGAGACCTGCCCTTTTAAATTAGTGGCAGCCGCTAAGGGTGGCTTGTGGATGGTGATAAAATTAGAGGATAATCATACATGTCGGTTGGACCTGACACGTAATGCGCCACGAAAGTTATCCTCTCAGGTTATTGTTGATTTCTTTAAGAAGAGAATCCTAGATGAGGGTTCTATACTGAAGCCGAGAGCAATGATCACTGAGCTATTGAGGGAGTATGGCATTTAGGTTGAGTATGGTGTTGCATTGCGAGCTAGGAATCTCACAATAGAGCTGGTTTACGATTCTCATGATCAGTCTTTCGCGGTATTACCTGCATATTTGGAGATGTTGAAGAGGTGCAATCCTAATACGGTTTATTATTTGGAGATTGATGGTGATGATCATTTCATGTACATGTTTATTGCTCTAGGAGTTTGTGGAGCAGCATTTAGACTATGTATGCGTCCAGTTATCGCCATTGATGACAAACATTTAAAGGGAAAGACTAAGGGTATTCTTTTCGTCACTATGACGAAAGATGATAATTTTCCTCTTGCAATTGGTGTGGGTCCTATTGAGAATGATGCAGCTTGGACATGGTTCTTGGAGCGGTTTAACAGGGCTTTTGGAGATCGTGATGAAATGGTGATAGTTTCAGACCAACATGTGAGCATCAAGAATGCTGTTAAGGCAGTGTATCCTGTAGCAGTCCATGGACTGTGCTATTACCATATAGCGAATAATCTAGCTCGAGCAGGTCGTCATGTGATTTCTATGTTTTGAAGTGTTGTATTTGCATATAGAGAAGAAAAGTTTTTAAAATATTTATCGATGATCTACTCAACTTGAGCAGAAGTTTACAATACATTGCTGAGTATAGAGGTACATCGTTGGGCTTGGTCACAATGCCCTGCATGTCGTTAAAGCTTCATGACATCAAATATAGCCAAATGTTTCAATGCCCGTTTGTTGTGGGCTAGAAAATTGCCCATATGTTCTCTAATTGAGGTTGTGAGGGATGTGATAGAGAAGTGGTTTGACGAGAGACGTGCGAAGACAGTGTCGAGAGATCATATACTTTCCAGAAGATGCTTACATGAAGCTTTAAAAACAAGTGGAGATGAGCTTACAATATGTATAATGCAAATTTGTACAAAGTACAAAAGAACGATAATAGCTTCCTAATTGACCTTCAAATGAAAACATGTGAATGTGGTGAATTTCAGCTCGATCAAATCGATCTTTCTGCATAGCTGCAAATATACCACAACTAACACCATCTTGCTGTCTAAACTGATACAACATTGGAACTCTATACAACTCCAAACGGCCAATGATCTCAGGGCGTGTTTGTCTTTCCCAATAGCCGAAAAATCGCAACAGTCCCAAAATAAAGTGCATAAGTGGCCAGAGTTGATGCTCACGCAGGGAATAGATGGACTCGTCTGTTGGATCATTCATCGTGTATAGTAAAGAGTCATACAACTCAACCCTTCAATTATCTAGACGAATTCTAACTGTGACCCAATGACCATCTATATGGCAAATGGTAATAATCTGCACAACAACAACAGTAGTAGTAGTAGTAATAGTAGTAGTTGTAACACCTCAGATTTTCGATTATGGTTTAGAGGATTCTTAAATGATAATTAAGAAGTTAAGGAATAAAATTAATTAAGGTTAATTGAGGTCAGATGTCAATCACGACTTTAAGGGTCAGTTTTCGTGAAAATCATCTTTTCAGAAAATTTGATCTTAATTCTTTTATGGCCATTCGTGGTCTCGTTAGAAAGGTTTTAACTCAAGGAGTATGCCCGTGTTTTCGGATTTTAATTCTGAAGTCAATTGAGTTCCCGGTGATGAAAAACGTATTTAAAGGATGAATGAATAGTAACTTTTGCGTGCGTTCGTGTTTTGAGAAATTTACGAAATCCTCCTCGTTGATCCGAGTCTAGTTCTGTCAGGCCCCTCTTATGGGAAATGACCCAAGGATTCCGTTGGCATTCACGGATTACCATTCTGAGGTCAATCGAACGCTCGGGAGCAAAATCTGTCAGTCTGAGTGAATAGTAAAAAGTAATTCCAAAAAGGGAATCTTTGCTCGTCTTTCTTCAGACGACCCCGTCTTTTTCACGAATCAAGTTGGTTCACTAGTATTTGAGCCAACGAGTCTCCCGGTATTTTTAGATTTCGTGTTTGAGGTCATTTGGACCTCGACATCGAATAAAGCAGCTTTTAACCGAACCCGGGGTAACTTTTGCAGTATTCTTGCACTGAAGTGGCTTCCCTTGGAAGCCAAAGCTTTTCCTATAAATACAAGGCCACCCCTTTGCATTTATTTGCTCATTTTCCATCCATTTCACTTCATAGAGAGTGGGAAAGCTCGTAAGAGCCGAGAAAGTTCTGTCGAAGTAAAAAGCGTTCTTCGTGAGTGTTCTGCAAGACGACGAGCGGAGTGGCGTGGAAGGGATGCGGTGAGGGAAGGTGCTAGGGACGCCGTTGGGTTGTAGTGGGCGGCTCTGCCACCGTTGCAACTCGACGAGACGCCGAGCTAGCCACCTTCCTTCGACGCACCTAACCCCGTCCATTCTTGTTCGTCGGTCTCGATCTCCATTTCTTTTTCCGTCTTTAAAATTCCGCATTTACTTTCCGTTCTTTACGTTCTTCGCGTTCTTCATTATTGCTCGTTTACCTTCCGTCTAAGTTATATTTCAGTTTTTATTGAAGTTCCAAGTTAATAACATTTACGTTATATTTCTCGCTTTATTCCTGTCGTTATTATTCTTGAGATTAGCCCCGTTAATTCCGTTTAAATTCCGTTCAAGCTGTATTTAGAGATTTCGTCGTTATTCTAAATATTTACAGAGGATTATCGTGTTTACGTCGTTATAATGCCAAAATTTCTTTTAAAGTTAAAAGCATGTTGTTGCATGTTAAAATTCAAGTACGTTGTTTTTATAAAAATTCGGGTTAATTGTTCTTCGTGTTCGTCGAAGAAATCAACGAACACGAAGAACAGATGAAGAACACGATTGAAGGAACCCAGATGAGGAGAGAGAGAAAAGGGGAGAGAGGGAGAGCCCCGCGGGGGGGGGGGGGGGGGGGGTGAGCGCCGCCGCGCTGCACCCCCCACGGCCGCGGCCAGCCCGCCGGGGGCGGGGAGCCCGCCGGGGCTGGCGGCCCCACGGCGGCAGGTAGCCCGCCGGGGCAAGGCAGCCCCGCGGCGCCCCCCCTCCTTTTTCGTGTTGTTTCATTTTTCCATTCTTTTGGGCTATTTTCGTACCCTCTTCCTGAGCTTTTCAAGTCGTGTTATTTCCAAGTTATTTTCAAATTAAATTTTAGAGAATCAATCAAGATATTCTCAATTTATTTCGAGTAATCTATTCAAGTTATTCTTTGTCTAAAAATTGGGAAATCAAGTTGAGATGTTCTTTAAATAAATTCTTCTCAAAATTTATAAAGTCGTAAAGTCGTGCAATCTGTAAATAAATCTTAGAAAAGAAAAGGTTTTACGGATATGGAGAGGGCTTTTGCGTTTTGCTCTCCGTATACCGTCTATTAATCATTGGATATCTTGAAGTATTAAAGCATTTTCGCTAAAACCCACTGAGTACATTAGTGCTCATGCCCCCTCTTTTCAAATGTTTTCAAGTTGAGATGCTGAGGATGCTGGTGGCTGTGAATGTGGGTTGGCTGCCAAGACTATTTTGCTATTATCTAATGTTTCCATGAAATCCCACTTTGTGATCCGCTACTCTGATACACTCTTTTCAATTCTGTTTAAAGTCCTATTATGTTTAGCAAGACTCTATGAATAATCTCCCCAGTAACGATTTAATACCTATAAGATGCATATTTTGTTATCTCTGTCTTTTTAAATATGACCTCCGTTCACCTGCAAGAGGTCTAACAAATTGGTATCTGATTAGTTAGCCGTTTCATTCCGCTTAAGCATGCTCTCTTTTATTCCAAGTAAACCCGAGCATCACCATATAACTTCTAAGGCATGTCTTGATTCTTAAACTTCTTGTTAAATCCTACAACTTCATTCGTTAATCCCTTAATAACACCCCGTCCCCACTCGTAAATCCCTATCTCGGGACCGGGCTGTTACAGTAGTAGTAGTAGTAGTAGTAGTAGTAGTAATAATAATAATAATAATAATAATAATAATAATAATAATAATAATAATAATAATAATAATAATAATAATATATCAATATTTTTACTTATATGATTCGCATGCCACCAAGAACCAGAAAATGCTTGGTCCCCCCAGATGATATCTACCAACTCCTGATCCCATTCACAAGACATGTAGTCATAATCAAGATATCTCTTCTCAAACTTCTCATCGTCTGGGTGACATCGTCTATACTCCTTGCTCAATATATACTATAAAACATATAATAATTAAAAATAATATTCACTTATGAAATTAAAAACTTTTTGAAATAAAATCAAAATTAAAAATTTACGAAGAATGATGATTGCAAGACAACTATATTTGATAAATCCACCCCCCTGTGTCAAAGCACGCCCCTTCATCAACCTCCCCTGAAGGGTATACAATATCAAATCAATGTGGGTCGATGTTGTGTCTTTGTTTGGGTCACGCAGGTCCTCGAAGAAGTTCTTTTGCAACTGAAGGTCGATGCCATTTACTTTTACCTTTGCCTCCATCCCACTTTTTAGAAATGCCTTCAGTTGACTCTTTTGGAAGTCTCTGTACCTGAAGCCGATTTACTGGGCCCGATCACTACTGCTGTCTCTGCTGCTGAGCTTGGCCTCACTGAACTCGACCTCGATCCCAAATCCTAGCTCTCACTATGGAACCAATCATCCCAATTAGTCCCCACTTCCTTGACATATGCTTTCTGAACACGTTCTTCATCAACCTGTAAAAAAAATAGTTAATATTATATAAAATTTATGTTTAAACACAAAAACACAAACCTCTTGATCATATACTGTATGAGGTGGTGATGTCGGAGTCTCCTCAATCAGTGCACGAGCAAGATATCTACTCCGACTGCGACTCCTACTACGACTCCCATTACGAGATCTTCGGACAAGCTTCTTAACAATGCCTTTAACAAAATCCTTCAATCTCTGTAGCATGTCTTCATTTTCCTTCATGCATGCTCTACCACGCTCCTCATCATACAATCTATGTGCTATCTTACGCTCCTCCTCATACTGTCTGCCTGCCCTCTCATACTCCTCGTCACGTTCCTACATAATACGGAGCATCTCTAGACCTGTTTGATGGGCCACGTCTCGTATCTGCCCAACGTGTTTGCAACACTGATGATCCTCACTAGTACTTGACATGGGGGTGGACAGTCTAGGACGCTTCTCTCTAGAACGAGTCTGTCATCTCCCAGCTGAATCAACTACACCCGTATGTACACAAGTACGAAGAATGCAACTGCCAGATCTCCTGGACTGAGAGGAAGCTCTCGGAGGAGAGGGAGCTCTCGGCTGATAGGCTCTAGCTAACTCTTGATAAGTGGGCTTTATCCTCTTATTGCACTGCACCTCATACATCATGCCCATACAATCACCGAGCAAGACACTTTTGTAATATGACGTGGCCACCTCATGCTTACTCGGCTCTAAATATATGAAACATAATTGCTGCAAATGGTAAAAATTGATTAGAAACACATAGATAATCAATAAAACACACATTCTTTAAAACAAATGCTTACCTTATCAGAAAATAATGTGCCCAAACGTGTAGTCTTCATCTTAAAAGTACACTTCAAACACCTGGGCAATGCATTTGCTGATGAAACTTGTGCATAATGTACACCGAGTCAAGGTAAAGCCTCATATGCCCATATCTGTAAAATAAAATATTGATCAAATTATATTCAATAAAATAAGATTATAGTTATAATCATGACAAAATTGAAATCATACCAGTAAAGCCCACACTGGTCCATAGAAATGATAAGACATTCTTTACTTTTTCTCTGTCTTCTTGAATTTTCTTATCAGTTCCACCTCAGTAGACGGTACCAAACTCATATAATGCTCATAAGTGCCCCATGAAAATGAGTTCCATCGATCCTGATCCTTGACTAAGACCTATACCTAGTCATCTATCATGTACGTCTGATCATATCTAAATATCATGGTGTCCAAGAACAACACATTGGCGACTATCACTTAATCCATAACGTCATCTTCTAGAGAATAGGTTTTAAACCTCTCAAGTAGGTTCTTCACTCTCAGCAGTGTCTTCAACAATACACATAATAAAATGAGGTCTTAGGAGTCTCATATGATGAAGAGGGGTCAAAATCGGATCCCTCGAACTGCAGTCCATCACCAATGCAAACTCATTAGGAGAAAACCTAATATTGATTTCTCCAATCTGAAACCAAATGTCGTGCTCCCGTGCACCATCAATGATCACCTCCCTACTCAATAATTCATGTAAAGCATTGTTATAACTGTTTCTACCCACAAAATCTATCAACTGACCAAAACACCAATCTCTCCTAAAATGTTCTATTAATTTGGGCCAGCTATTGATCATGTGCAATACTTTGTTAGTGCAATCTGCACTAAAGTGTTTGAGATTGTCATGATCTTTATGGCCATCCAAAGAACACAAAGGTTTTGGTTATTCAAGTTTGAAAACCATGTTCTTGACATTATGATATGAATATTTCGTTGCCAATCTGATTGAAGATCGAAGAATGTACTTAAGCATGTTCGTGAACATGATCATGTAAATGGTTGTCCAGAGAGTTTTCAAGAGACGTGCTAAGCTGATTTTAAGGAGTTGAAGCTACCTTTTCAAGATAAACGTTTCAGAATATAAGTTTCCTTGTTCGAAAATGAATATCAAGAAGGAAAGAGGCGAGTTCTATTCAAGAAAGGATTCTAAACTAGGAGTTATCTGATTTAAACAAGGAAAGTTTTCTTGTTGAGTTTGTGTCAAAATAGGACAAATCTGATTACCTTGTTTAGGCTATGATTTGTGTTTATAAATAGCTTGGGAATCAGACTAGTTTAGAGTGCATAGAGTTTACGAATACACAAAGGGTAGAAAGTCTAAAAGACTTCATATTTGAAGCATATAGTATTCGGGTAGGCTAAGTTTGATCCTTGTGATCATTGTGTGTCTAGTCTGTGTTTGAAATTCTTTCATTCACACCTTTAAAGGAGTCTTGGGAGAGATTTCCTATGGGAACTGGAGGGAGTCTAGGTTGTAAGGGGATCTTACAATTCAGTCCATCGAAAAAGGTTGTAATGTGTAGGAAAGAGGTCGAGTGATGGGAGGTCATCGTGTAATAGCCTTTGTAACCTTGCATCGGAGTAGTGGATTGTTTCTTACAGACTTGGGAAAGTCCCCCTGACGTAGATCAGTTGATCGAATAGGGTTATCAACCTCGTGCCATTTATTTACTTTCAATTTATCTTTCGAACCTTGCATGTTCATTATAATGTATATTTACATGATGTTGAACATGACTGCCCAGTTTATGTAACTTCAATTGGTACCAGAGCGGGTCGCCTTTGGTTTAATGTGAAAAGAGTCCTGAAAAGTACATAATTGCATGAAGATTTTGGTTGAGTTCAAGTTAAGAGTTCAATCAAAGAAGGAGGATCTACGATCAGACCACCATTACTTGAAGGCAACAATTATCCTTACTGGAAAGCAAGGATGATAGCGTTTCTGAGATCAATAGATGAGCTTGCATGGAAGAGCATCACAAAAGGATGAGGAAAGCCAACTGTTGTCAAGGAAGGAAAGCATGTGGAGATTGAAGAAGGAGAGTAGACTGTGCCGCAAAAGAACTAGTACAATGTAAACTTTAAAACTCCCAATGCTATGATCTCTGCAGTCGATCTTGAAACATTCAGTTTAATCTCAACTTGTGAGACTGCAAAAGCTGCATGGGATATTCTGGAAACCACCTTTGAAGGGACTAGTTCAGTAAGGTTATCAAGGCTTCAAAATCTTACTTATAAGTTTGAATCTCTTAGAATAAAGGAAACTGAGTCCATAGGTGAGTTTAATGCCATACTGAAAAGTATATCTAATGAGAGTTTTGCTCTTGGTGAGCCTTTCAATAATGAGAAACTTGTAAGAAAAGTTCTCAGATCTCTTTTGAAAAAGTTTGCATACAAAGTTGCTGCAATTGAAGAAGCCAAGGATATCAAGAGTATGAGACTTGATGAGCTGATAGGGTCTTTGAGGACATTCAAGATGAATTTGAAAGATGAAGATAACAACTTAAGGTTAGAAAGGTATTGCTCTTAAAACTGAAGTTTCAGAAGATGTACCTGAATATGTACAAAAACAAAAGAATGTACTTGATTCATATATAATGAATATTATGGTCTTGATCACCAAGAACTTCATCAGTATGTTGAAAAGGGCCAACAAACAGTCTTAAAAAAGATTCAACAACAGAAGATAACCAACTGGTAATTCTCTTCAAGATAGAAACTCAAGCAATGATCAGAATGAGTTTCAACAGTCAAATCCCAGAAGAGGAATTCAGTGCAGAGAATGTGATGGATTTGGGCACATTCAAGCTGAATGTGCAAATACACTGAAGAGAAATAAAAAGAATTACAATGCATCTCTCAGTGATAATGATTCTAAAGAAATCAGTAGTGATTCAGATGAAGAGACTATTGCCTTTACATCAAAAATCTCTTAATTCCAAGATCCCTTCAACTATGCAACTAGTATTTTGACAGTGGTTGTTCAAGACACATGACTGGGGATTGCTCAGTTGTGTAGAACTTAAAGGCTTGCTTATCTGACTTTGTCACCTCTGGACATGGAAAAAAGGCAGAAAAGTAATGAGTAAATGAGAGCTGGTTGTTGAAGGAATGCCTAAACTGAAGAAGGCTATGTTAGTTGATGGACTCAAAGCCAATCTTATCAGCATCAGTCAACTGTGTGATGATGACATGACAGTAGTCTTTACTAAAGAAAATTATAGGGTAATGAATAAGAACAATGACTTATTCATGGAAGGAAAAAAATCAGCCGATAACTGCTATCAGCTACATGTACCTGCACAATGTTCCTTAACATGTCAAAGAACATCTGTAGAAGAGTCAGAGATCTAGCATCAGAATCTTGGACACATCAACTTCAGGAATCTCCAGAAGATCATTAGCAAGGAGATGGTTAGAGGACTTCCCCAAATCAAGATTGACAGAGATAAAGTATGTGGTGCATGCCAAATTGGGAAGCAGTCAAGATCTCATCATAATGAAGTTCAGGACAGAACTTCTAAGAGAATTTTAGATCTTATTCATATGGATATAATGGGGCTAATGGCTGTGGAGAGCTACGGAGGAAAGAATTAAGTATGTTCTTGTCTGCATAGATGACTTCTCAAGATTTACATGGGTAGACTTTCTTAGAGACAAAAATGAAGCATTTATGGCATTCAAGAAGCTTGCTTGCAAGATCACAGTTGAGAAGGATTAGCAAATCATCAGAATCAGAAGTGATCATGGTAAGGAATTTGAAAATCAATACTTTGATAATTTCTGCCATGAAAATGGGATCAGCCATGAGTACTCAGCCCCCAAGACTCCTCAGTAGAATAGAGTAGTTGAATGGAAGAACAGAACTCTCCAATAGATGGCTAGAATCATGATTGCTGCCAAATGAGTTGCTGCTATGTTCTGGGCAGAAGCAATCAATACTGCATGTCACATTAGCAATAGAGTTCATCTCAGACCAGGTACTTTCACTACACCATATGAGATTTGGTATGAAAAGAAACCTACAGTGAAGTACTTCCATGTGTTTGGTACTATTTGCTACGTACTCAATGATAGAGAGTATCTCAACAAGATGAACAATAGAGGAGTAGAAGGGATGTTTGTTGGATACTCTAAAAATAGTAAATCATACAGGATTTACAACAAGGAGACAAAGTGTAACGCCCCGATCCCGGGAGAAGGGTAGGGGACCGGTGCGCTTCTTGGGGGAAGGGGAAGGGGGTTGTTGAACAGAAGCAATCAAATAAATAGGGTTAGTGCCCCAAAAATTTGGGCAGCATAACCTCTATAAATGGATCAATCCACGCTTTTAAAGCGTATGGAATGACTCAAACCAGATACCATGACTCTTAGAATAAACCCAAGAAAGCAAACTTCAATGTAAATAATAACAGTTCAAAGGTTAACTGTTAATAGATTAGGCATGAAAGGGGCCAGACGGATATCTGTCCAAATACATGAAGTAAAGAGATGCCAGACTTTCGTCTGTCGTGAAAGCAATATAAAGCCAGGCTTTCGCCTTGACATGGAAAGTAATGTAAAGCCAGACTTGTGCCTGTCTGAATAAGGAAAGTAAATAAATGCCAGGCTTTTGCCTGTCAGGAACGGAAAGTAAACGGGATTCGAAGAACTGAACACTCCATAACAGTAAAGAAAATGGGATTCGGAGAACCGAACACTCCATAACAGTAAAGAAAATGGGATTCGGAGAACCGAACACTCCATAACAGTAAAGAAAACGGGATTCGGAGAACCGAACACTCCATAACCGTAAATAAAATGGGATTCAGAGAACCGAACACTCCATAACAGTAAATAAAATGGGATTCGGAGAACCGAACACTCCATAACAATAATCAGAGTAAGCGGACAAAAACGCAGTGCATTTATTCAGACACAAAAGGTAACCATGTTCTCAGTTGGACTCCACACATAAAAGAAACATATACATCAAAAGATAGCCCTTCAGCCTTAGCACAGCCGTCCACCATCCCGCAGCTCATCCTGAAAATATTTGAAAAGATTTGGGCGTGAGTACTAATGCACTCAGTGGGTACTTTTGAGAAAAACCTTCACAATCATTTTATAAAACAGAATATCCAATCATATTTTAAGCATATCATGGAAAGCTTTTAAAGTAGAAAATTTGTGAATTCCATGTATACTAAATCATTTTAGTTCCATCATTGCGCGCCACTCTCCCCTAGAACGCTTACGGTGAGTCGGTTCGTGTACACAACCCGGCTGCTTAAGGTTGGACACTGCCCTATTTGCTTGGGGCTCGATATCGTGAACCATTGTAGTTTCATCACCAAAAACAGTAGTAAGACTTACATGAGTCAGGAGAGCACATCAAATACAGTCATGAGTTGGATATTCAATCACGTTCATTTTATAAATATCAGGGCTTAATAACCCGAAATATATATTTTTATATAATAAAAATCCACCTGGTAATCTGAGCTAGATCTAGATTCTGATTCTGATCTCAACTAGAAGTCTCCTTCTTCTGTGCCTACAAGATTATCCGGCAACTTAGTTTCGATGAATGACTACCATTAGGTCAAAATCTAACCTTTCTTAGCTATGAAGTAAATATTATAATATCTACTATCTTAATACGCAGCACCCGGATCATCAAAATATTTTGACTCTTAAGGGAACTTTACTCAGGGCATTTTTATAAAGAAAAACCGTTTAGGAAGTTTTGGCATACGGGGTGGTCAAACACGTATCCTAAAATTAATTCGGTACAAATAAATTCATACCGCAAGATCCGCCCATTGGAAAAATATGAAACTTTAAATAAAAATACTATATTTTGAGACGGAACAACTTTTGAGACTAAAAATACGATAGGGCTAACCATGAAGGATAGATCTGAAAAAGACTACAGTTTAAAATTCGGATACCCAAAATATACCCGAAATTAAAAAGTGACAACATGAAAAATGTATATAAATATATATAGAACATAAAATTCTAAAGGCACATTTTAATCCGACGACCCGAAAGAAGTCGCCGGTTTAAAGCGACTATGAGCGGTGGTGTGGGAATTAGTGGCGGTGATGGTGTTGATTAATTTGGTGGGGGGGGCTGTGGTAATTAACATGGGGTGGGGGGGGTTATTTATGATGGTTGGCGGTGGGGTAATTAATTATGGTGATGATGGTGGCGTGAGGTGGGGGTTGGCGGTGGTGATTGAATGGGGCGGCGATGGTTGGTTAACCAAATTGACGGTGATCACGCGGATTTTCTGTCGTGATCGTCCGTCGAACTATCTTTTCAATCATGTATTCATGATCTACACAATGATACCTTCAAAATGACTATTTCAGAATTGAAATAGGAAACTAGGGACGTACCTCCTCAGGAAGCTGCTCGGCGTTTCGATTTTGAAAAAGAATGAAAAATGAAACGTTAACCTCCTATTTATAGAGAAAAAATAAATAGGATAATAACGAATAAGAAAAAGAGGATAATGATGGAATAGGATAATGATGGAAAAAGAATAGGATAATTACGAATATGATAATCTTTTGAAAAAGAAATTGGATAATAACGAATGTTCCCTTTCTATTCAAATCTATTACTTTTCAACTTAAAATCGTGCCAAGTGTTCATTTGAACTCGAAATTTGAAAATTCAAATTTTGGCACAATGCTTGAAAATTTTTCTATCAACCCGAGAAAAAATCAAAACATTTTTTTTAGCAATTTTTTTGACCAAATTAAATTTAACAGATTTTCCTGGCTGCGATTTTACTTTATTTGAGTCCTTTAAGGACCCAACTTCTTACCTAAATTACCCTCAGGTAACATAAGTTGAGTAAAACCCTCTAAAATATGTCGGAGTATTACATTCTACCCTCCTTAATAAAAATTTCATCCCGAAATTTGCGTACCTCTATAGGGTAAATCAGGGTACAACTCCTTGATTCTGCTTTCAAGCTCCCAGGTAGCTTCCTCTCTCCCATGGTTATTCCATAGGACTTTCACCAGTGATATCTGTTTGTTCCGTAATTTTTGGACCTTTTGGTCAAGAATAGCCTCTGGTCTTTCTTCATATGATAAATCCTGATTCAGGACTATCTCTTCATTCTTTATAACGTGTTTAGTATCAAACACGTACTTTCTCAACATTGAGACATGAAAAACATTATGAACCTCAGCTAGATTTGGCGGTAAGGCTAGTCTATAAGCTACCTCTCCAACTCGTTCAAGAATTTCAAATGGTCCAATATACCGTGGTTTCAATTTTCTTCTTTTGCCAAAACGTATAATTCCTTTAGTAGGAGATATTTTGAGAAAGACCTTATCTCCAACATTAAAATACAGATCCTTTCGACGTTTATCTGCATAGGCTTTTTGTCTATCTTGGGCCTCCTTCATTCTCATTCTTATCTTATCAATTATTTCAATTGTTGTCTGAACAATCTCAGGGCCTAATATCTTTCTTTCACCCACTTCATCCCAATAAAGTGGTGATCTACATCTTCGGCCATACAATGCTTCATATGGTGCCATTCCAATGGTTGCCTGATAACTGTTGTTATAGGCGAACTCTACTAAGGGTAAAACATTTTCCCAGCTTCCACCTCTATCAGTTAAAACTCCTCTGAGCATATCCTCTAGTATTTGTATTGTCCTTTCTGATTGTCCATCAGTTTGAGGATGGAAAGTTGTACTGAAATTTAGTTGTGTTCCCATGGCATCTTGTAGACTTATCCAGAATCTAGAAGTATATCTGGTATCTCGGTCAGAGGTGATCGAGACAGGTACTCCGTGTAATCGCACAATCTCCTTCACATAGAGTTGAGCCAACTTATCTAGTCCAAGTGTCATCTTGATTGGCAAAAAGTGCACGGATTTGGTCAATCGATCAACAACGACCCATATCGCAGTGTTTCCTCGCACTGACTTTGGTAATCCTACTATAAAATCCATGTTGATATGTTCCCATTTCCATTCTGGGATTTCAAGTGGTTGTAATAATCCTGATGGTCATTGATGTACCGCCTTTACTTGCTGACAAGTTAAGCATCGTTCAACGAATGAGGCCACTTCTCTCTTCATATTTCGCCACCAGAAGTTTCTCTTCAAATCTCTATACATCTTTGTACTTCCAGGGTGAGCGGTATATGGAGTATCATAAGCTTCCATCATGATTTCATTCTTTAACTCTTCATTGTGGGGCACACATATTCTTCTTTCGTACATGTGAGCATTGTCATTTGCTTCAGCAAATCATTTTGAATCCTCAGATCTTACTTTCAATCGCATCTTCTCCAAAAATTGATCCCCTCTTTGTGCCTCCACAATTCGTTTCCTTAAATCGGGTTTAGCTATTAAAGTAGCTATAAGTCCTTTAGTAGAGTCTGGTGGTTGAACCAACTGTAACTCTAGTCTTTGAAATTCTTCAATTAACCTTTCTTCTTGTGTTAGGAAACAACCTAACTCTGCTTTGGTTTTTCGGCTAAGGGCGTCTGCTACAACATTTGCTTTACCGGGGTGGTAGAGAATGGTACAATCATAATCCTTAACTAATTCCAGCCACCTTCTCTGCCTCATGTTTAAATCTTTCTGTTCAAAGAAGTACTTAAGACTCTTATGATCAGTGTAGATTTCACATCTGACACCGTATAAATAATGCCTCCAAATTTTCAAGGCATGTACCATAGCTGCAAGCTCTAGGTCATGGGTGGGATAATTCAACTCATGTGGCCTGAGCTGGCGAGATGCATAAGCAACGACTCTCTTGTCTTGCATTAGCACACACCCTAGCCCTAGCTTAGACGCATCTGTAAAGATAACAAATCCTTCATTTCCTTCTGGTATAACCAATAATGGAGCTGTGGTCAGTCTTTTCTTAAGTTCTTGGAAATTCTTCTCACATTCCTCAGTCTAAATAAACTTAGTCTTCTTTTTCAACAATTGTTTCATTGGCCTTGCCAATTTAGAAAATCCTTCAATAAATCTTCTATAGTAGCCTGCCAACCCTAGGAAACTTCTTATCTCATGTGCACTGGAAGGTGACTTCCAGTTACTTACTGCTTCAACCTTAGCAGGATCTACTTTGATTCCTTCTGATGACACAATATGGCCAAGGAACATTACCTCACTGAGTCAAAATTCACACTTGCTAAATTTGGCATATAATTTCTCCCTCCTCAATGTTTCCAAAATTATATGTAGATGTTTTTGGTGTTGTTCCTTACTTTTGGAATAGATAAGAATATCATCTATAAACACAAGAACAAAGTTATCCAGATATTGATGAAAGACTCTGTTCATCATATCCATGAACACAGCAGGTGCATTAGTCAACCCAAATGGCATCACTAAGAATTCATAGTGGCCGTAACGTGTTCGAAATGCTGTCTTAGGCACATCTTCTTTTCTTTTCTTCAATTGGTGATAACCTGAACGTAAATCAATCTTTGAAAATACGTTAGCTCCTCTTAGTTGGTCAAACAAGTCATCTATCCTTGGCAAGGGATACTTATTCTTAACTGTCACCTTATTCAACTCCCTATAGTCTATGCACATTCGCAATATACCATCCTTCTTTTTAACAAAGAGAATAGGCGCTCCCCAAGGTGAGACACTGGGTTGTATGAAACCTAAGTCCAACAGCTCTTGTAGTTGTACCTTCAGTTCTTGCAACTCATTAGGGGCCATTCTATATGGTGCCTTAGATATCGGAGCTGCTCCTGGTTCCAAGTCAATGGTAAATTCAGTTTGCCTATCGGGCGGTAGCCCTGGTAGGTCCTGTGGCAAAACATCCTTGTATTCCCGAACGATAGGGACTTGATCTATCGTTACTCCATCTTTCTCTTTTCCTACTAGGTTAACCAAAAAAGCATGGCAACCTTCTTTTCTCATTAGCTTTATAGCTTTCAGGGCTGAAACAACTGGTATCTTCAAACCTATTCTTGCTCCAAAGAAAATTACCTTTGGTTCTCCTGGCTTCTGGAATATGACTTCTCTCTCATGACAATGTATAGTCGCATACCTTTTAGTTAGCCAATTCATTCCCAAGATTATATCAAAATCCTTCATGTCGATTACATATAAATCCGTGATGAAAATCTTTTTGTTAATCTCGAGTTCAAAATTCAGGCACATTCTATTGGCTATCACAGTTTTTCCAGAAGGGATGCTAACTTCTAAGGCATTAGTAGCATCTACTTATCTAAGTTTTAATCTTTCACTAGCCTTTTCTGAAATGAAAGAGTGTGTAGCTCCAGTATCAAATAAAGCGAGCACAGGTATATTAACCATGTTAATCATACCTGCCAAATTTTCTGGAGCTTGCTCTGCCTGCTGTTGCTGAAGTGCATAAGTCCTGGCTGGCTGTGGGGCACGTTGTCCTTGGTCTGGCTTAAAATTTCCTCTCTGATTTTGCCTTAAGTTTCCACCCTGATTAGGCCTAGAATTGTTCCCTTGATTAGACCTCTGATTTATATTCCCACCTTGTGCTGGTCTAGGAGGAAAACCTGTATTTCCTTTACTCCTAGGACAATCTCGAGCAAAATGTCCCGGTTGATGACAGAAGAAACATCCATCTGTATTCCTCATACACTTTTCTGAATGAAACTTCCGGCAGATAGGGCAGGGAGTCCCGTTTCCTTGTTGATTCTGTTGTCCATAATTAGTATTTCCCTTGGCCCACTGTTGCTTATTTCCCACTGCATTTCTATCTTCCCATTTCCGCTTTCCCTTCAGATCTTGGGAAGATTGTTGTGGCTGGGTTTTCTCAGCTGGCATAACAAACTCTATGTTCAAAGCCCGACGCAGTATTTGCGCATACGACATCTCATCATGCCCCATAAGAGTCATGCTGATTTCTGGTTTAAGGCCCTTCCTAAACTTCTTAGCCTTCTTGCAGTCCGAGTCCACGAGATGTGGAGCATAACAAGAGAGTTGATTAAAGGCGCGGTCATACTCAGTAACAGTAGAGCTTTTCTGTCAGAGGTTCCAGAATTCCGACTCTTTCTTTTCTCGATAGCAATCAGGAATGTATTTCTGATAAACTTCTTCCTTGAAGTCTTCCCAAGTAAATTCGTGCCATTGCTCATAAGTCATAGTTCTTTTTACAGACTCCCACCAATAGTCTGCATCGTCAATCAATTGAAACTGAGCACATGTAAGCTTTTCCTCATTCGTGCAAGACATGTAATCAAATATTCGGTCCAGAGATCGAATCCATTTTTCTGCATCTATTGGGTCACCTAGCCCGTTGAAAGTAGGTGGGTGATGTTTACGAAAAGCTTCTTCTGCTCTTGATGTCGGTATGGGAATTGGAATTGGTGCAGGTTGTCCATGGTTTTCTTGGTTCTGTGTTCTTTTCTTAGGCGGCATTCTGAAAAATTTTAGGCTTCAGAAATAACTATCACAAAATCCACTTCGTGCTAAATTAATACGAATGTGAGATATCTCCTAAACTAAATGCTCAACAACATTTCTCATGCAATTCTAATCAGTCTACTTATTTTTAAAGGAAAGCACTTAGTCAGTCTACGTTCCACATGAATCTTAAGAGAGGCACTTAAAATCCAATCTATGTGTATAAGTCACAATTGGCTATGTTCATCTACATTCTCAATCAAATCATTCTATGTTCACATTTCATCTTCATAAGCATTCTCGGTTTCCCATCAATTTAACCTCATCACATTTTCAATTACTTTAACATTCTCACATTTCCAATCACTTACACATTATCACATTTCTAATCATAGGGCATTCATTACTATCACCACACATTCCTTCAAATCATATCATGGACATATAGTCCCATTTAAAAATAATAATTCAATACCATCTGGGCACAATGTCCCACAATTTTTTTACCATTATGGATAATAAGTCCATTTCATTCATAACCATCATCATATGGACATATAGTCCCAAAATGATACCATTATTCTTTTGAAACCATCATTGGCACGACTTTTCATAAATACCATCAATGTGGAAAATGATCCTTATCTACATCTCTTTTTAAAAATTAGTAATCATCATTGAATCTCAAAATCATTTTAACTCACGTACCTTTCATTTATGAAGCAGATGAGTGCGGTGTAGGCGACGTGCTAGGGCTATCAGACAATCAATTTAGTGAAAGAACTGAGAACTACACTCAATCAACAATATAACAGACCTGCAGTGTTGCAGCCTGCTCTGATACCACTCTGTAGCGCCCCGATCCCGGGAGAAGGGTAGGGGACCGGTGCGCTACTTGGGGGAAGGGGAAAGGGGTTGTTGAATAGAAGCAATCAAATAAATAGGGTTAGTGCCCCAAAAATTTGGGCAGCATAACCTCTATAAATGGATCAATCCACGCTTTTAAAGCGTATGGAATGACTCAAACCAGATACCATGACTCTTAGAATAAACCCAAGAAAGCAAACTTCAATGTAAATAATAACAGTTCAAAGGTTAACTGTTAATAGGTTAGGCATCAAAAAGGCCAGACGAATGTCTGTCCAAATACATGAAGTAAAGAGATGCCAGACTTTCGTCTGTCGTGAAAGCAATATAAAGCCAGGCTTTCGCCTTGACATGGAAAGTAATGTAAAGCCAGGCTTGTGCCTGTCTGAATAAGGAAAGTAAATAAATGCCAGGCTTTTGCCTGTCAGGAACGGAAAGTAAACGGGATTCGGAGAACTGAACACTCCATAACAGTAAAGAAAATGGGATTCGGAGAAACGAACATTCCATAATAGTAAAGAAAATGGGATTCGGAGAACCGAACACTCCATAACAGTAAAGAAAACGGGATTCGGAGAACCGAACACTCCATAACCGTAAATAAAATGGGATTCGGAGAACCGAACACTCCATAACAGAAAATAAAATGGGATTCGGAGAACCGAACACTCCATAACAATAATCAGAGTAAGCGGACAAAAACGCAGTGCATTTATTCAGACACAAAAGGTAACCATATTCTCAGTTGGACTCCACACATAAAAGAAACATATACATCAAAAGATAGCCCTTCAGCCTTAGCACAGCCGTCCACCATCCCGCAGCTCATCCTGAAAATATTTGAAAAGATTTGGGCGTGAGTACTAATGCACTCAGTGGGTACTTTTGAGAAAAACCTTCACAATCATTTTATAAAACAGAATATCCAATCATATTTTAAGCATATCATGGAAAGCTTTTAAAGTAGAAAATTTGTGAATTCCATGTATACTAAATCATTTTAGTTCCATCATTGCGCGCCACTCTCCCCTAGAACGCTTACCGTGAGTCAGTTCGTGTACACAACCCGGTTGCTTAAGGTTGGACACTACCCTATTTGCTTGGGGCTCGATATCGTGAACCATTGTAGTTTCATCACCAAAAACAGTAGTAAGACTTACATGAGTCAGGAGAGCACATCAAATACAGTCATGAGTTGGATATTCAATCACGTTCATTTTATAAATATCAGGGCTTAATAACCCGAAATATATATTTTTATATAATAAAAACCCACCTGGTAATCTGAGCTAGATCTAGATTCTGATTCTGATCTCAACTAGAAGTCTCCTTCTTCTGTGCCTACAAGATTATCCGGCAACTTAGTTTCGATGAATGACTACCATTAGGTCAAAATCTAACCTTTCTTAGCAATGAAGTAAATATTATAATATCTACTATGTTAATACGCAGCACCTGGATCATCAAAATATTTTGACTCTTAAGGGAACTTTACTCAGGGCATTTTTATAAAGAAAAACCGTTTAGGAAGTTTTGGCATACGGGGTGGTCAAACCCGTATCCTAAAATTAATTCGGTACAAATAAATTCATACCGCAAGATCCGCCCATTTGAAAAATATGAACCTTTAAATAAAAATACTATATTTTGAGACGGAACAACTTTTGAGACTAAAAATACGATAGGGCTAACCATGAAGGATAAATCTGAAAAAGACTACATTTTAAAATTCGGATACCCAAAATATACCTGAAATTAAAAAGTGACAACATGAAAAATGTATATAAATATATATAGAGCATAAAATTCTAAAGGCACATTTTAATCCGACGACCCGAAAGAAGTCGCCGGTTTAAAGCGACTATGAGCGGTGGTGTGGGAATTAGTGGCGGTAATGGTGTTGATTAATTTGGTGGGGGGGTTGTGGTAATTAACATGGGGTGGGGTGGTTATTAATGATGGTTGGTGGTGGGGTAATTAATTATGGTGATGATGGTGGCGTGAGGTGGGGGTTGGCGGTGGTGATTGAATGGGGCGGCGATGGTTGGTTAACCAAATTGACGGTGATCACGCGGATTTTCCATCGTGATCGTCCGTCGAACTATCTTTTCAATCATGTATTCATGATCTACACAATGACACCTTCAAAATGACTATTTCAGAATTGAAATAGGAAACTAGGGACGTACCTCCTCAGGAAGCTGCTCGGCATTTCGATTTTGAAAAAGAATGAAAAATGAAACATTAACCTCCTATTTATAGAGGAAAAATAAATAGGATAATAACGAATAAGAAAAAGAGGATAATGATGGAATAGGATAATGATGGAAAAAGAATAGGATAATTACGAATAGGATAATCTTTTGAAAAAGAAATTGGATAATGACGAATGTGCCCTTTCTATTCAAATCTATTACTTTTCAGCTTAAAATCGTGCCAAGTGTTCATTTGAACTCGAAATTTGAATATTCAAATTTTGGCACGATGCTTGAAAATTTTTCTATCAACCCGAGAAAAAATCAAAACATTTTTTTTAGCAATTTTTTTGACCAAATTAAATTTAACAGATTTTTCTGGCTGCGATTTTCCTTTATTTGAGTCCTTTAAGGACCCAACTTCTTACCTAAATTACCCTCAGGTAACATAAGTTGAGTAAAACCCTCTAAAATATTTCGGGGTATTACACAAAGGCTGTAGTAGAATCAGTCAATGTCAGATTTGATGACCAGAATTATACTGTCAATCCCACAGAAGAAGATGTACACTTAGATGTATTTGGACATTCTGATGTATATGATTATACAGATAGAGAATCTGAAGATCAGGGAGTGAAGCAAAGGAAACCCTCACGACAGATTATTAAAGATCATCCTACAACAGAAATTATATGAGATATCCATGAAGAGAGAATGACCAGAAGCAGACTGAGAAAGAGACTTCATGATAGGAAAATTGTTGGGAAAATCCCAAATGATGATTTTGATGAAATGTCAAAACATGAATGATGATTTAATGAAAAACTGCAGGTTATGATAAGCTGGAAATCAAGGATAATGATCAAATAAGACTTCAAGCTGAGATGAGAGACAACTATTCAGAAGCACGGTCAACCAGCTTACAGGATGCCTTGATCAGACTAGTCAAGGTAAACTCTTCAAAGCTTGAGATAAGCTGTAAAGGGGGAAGAGAACTTTGGAGACTGGTAGGCATTCACAGATGAGTTGATCATCAGTCTTAGCAAAAAGCCAGGATAGACTGATGAATAGAGTCAGCTTGAAAGCTGAAACTGATCTGATCAGAGATCAGTCAGAGCCGATCATAAACTGATTAAAGATCAGTTTACTGGTAAAATAGCTCTGAATGCTTTGAGCCTTCACTCAACTGACCATAGATCAGTTCAGAGAGAAAAGGTAAAAGCTCAAATCAGTAGCCAACTGATGAGTCTAGAATTGAAAGCTGATAAGTCAACTGAACTAGACTACATCATGATGGAAGCTCAAGGCAGCTGAAGATCTGCCAACTGAACAATCTTCGAGCTGAAAGCTGAGATAGCTGAGAGCCCGTCAGCTGAATCACCCGCTCCTACTGACAAGCAGTTAATGAAGATCTTACCAGGAAATCTTTAAAAGATCCTGATGATCTGAGAGCAGGGAATATTAAAGTCAAAACGGCTAGTTCATTAAAAAAAGAGCTTCAAATGGCTACAAGCATTAAATTGCTGTCGGTGATTTCTAAACATCACCATTCATAACGGTCAAAATTTACTCATCTTTTTAAAGAGGGTGAAATCAATTTTGGCCAAGACTTTCACCAATCTAACTTTGCTATTCTGCAGAACGAGCTATTTCTCTTCTCTCTCTACAGCTCAAAGCTCATAACTCTCAAAGTGCAAAAAGTCTTATACTGAGAAGGCGTGCTTCAAGTCAAGCAAGCTGCTAAGCTGACGCAGAATTCCAGTAAGAGCAAAGCTTCTTAGTGCAGTCCTTCAAAGATCAACCACCCATCTCAAGAGAAAGGAGCACTCCAGGTTGATAACAGATTCAAGACTGTTCTCTTGAAGATCGAGCGAGATCTAAAATCGTGTAAAGACGGGAAATAGCACCTAAAGTCTCAAAGAGCAGTTAGGACCGGTAAGTGTGAGCTGTCGACCCAGAAACTGACTGAGGAGGAGCGTGTACCGACAGGTCCGTTCTTCCGAGACAGCAACAGTTGGAAAGGAGACCGCGCTCGGGTTGAAGGGTGCCATTTTCAGGTCCAACAGGAATTCTTCACTGTGTAATTGTAATAAAGAAACTCTACTCTTGCATAGTGGATTGCCCTTCTGTGGAAGGAAGAGAGGACGTAGAAGCAGGAAGCTTTGAACCTCTATAAAGCTCTGTGTGTGCTGTTCTTACTGTTTTTCAGTCTTGCAAGTTCTTTAACTGCACACATTCACACACACAGACTGAACTGACAAGCTTCAGCCACGTCTTCCAGCTATTAGTTGAAAACTGATCAGCTCACCAGCTAAGCCTCTGTCAGCTTCACCCAACTGATCAGTCAGCACAGATAAATCTCAAAAGTGAGTCAGGGCCCTATCTATTCCGCATCTATTTAAAATTTTTGAAGTCAGTTTATTCACCCCCCTCTAAACTGACAAAGGTTCGCACCGGGACCAACAAGTGGTATCAGAGCGGTTGATTCTAAGGATCAGCCATTTTTACAGATCATTTGAATGAGATCTGTTTATCTGTGCTAATCTTTTAAGCTATGGGAAACCATAAGCTACCCCTCTTTTCAGTTGTGAACTATGACAATTGGAGCAGGAGGATGAAAGCTCATCTATGCTCCATCCATGAGAATATGTGGGAGGTGATTGAAGATGGTCCAATAATCATAATGATGGACAATGAAGCCCACATCATGGATGTCAACCAACCGGCCAGGATCCTAAAACCGACTCATCTTCTCACGGGTGAAGAGAAGAAGTTGAAAAATCTAGAGTTTGTTGCTCAAGCAGCACTCTTCCAGACTCTAGATGAGGATCGTATGAAGGACACAAAAAACTGTAGAACAGCAAAGGAGATTTGGGATCTTCTTGCAGATTTGTGCAAAGAGTCCGAAGCCATCAAAGGAAACAAGCTCCAGCTGGCAGTTGATAAATATGAGTCCTTCAAAATGCAGCCGAAAGAAAGCATCTTGAGCCTAGAACACAAGATTTCTTGGCATCATAAGCGAGATGAACAATCTGAGAAGAAACTATCCCAACAGTGAGATGAATTCGAAAATTCTTGACAATCTCACTGATGAATGGGATATAAAAGTAATTGCTACTAAAGAGTCGAGAGACTTGAATAGCATTACTCCCAGAGAGTTATTTGGATCTCTCAAGGCTCATGAGTACAGCCTGAATCGAAAGAGAGAAGCATCCACTTCATCTTCTCATGATGCTTCTTTCTATGCTGAAAGAAATTGATTCAGAGAAGACCGCAGAAGAAACAACTTCCAACCAAGAGGCTCACCTATCAGAGAGAATCCTGAGGAATCGGTGACAGATCGAAGAAGAGAGTCAGCCGATAAAAAGGAGATCCTGACTGAGGATTTGAATGAGCAAATCTAGTCAATGATAAGATTGCTGGAAAAACTAAGAAAAGTCAGAGATCAACAATCAGCTCAACCCCAAGCTGATGAAGCTGCAAAAGGTGAGAGGAACCAGCAGCCAGCTGATCGCCCAACTGAACAATTCAGGATGGCAAACATGAACATAGAGGAATGTTTTCACTGCCACAAGCAAGGACACTACAGATATGAGTGTCCAGAGCTTCCTGAAGATAAAAAGGCCAAAGTGAGGAGAAGCTTCTTCAAAAGGTAAGCAATGATCGTAAATTCTGAGAATGTTGTACTTGACGATTCAGACTACCCATCTGGAATCAACTTAGACGGCTACAGCTCCGATGATGAAGCTCTACTATGCCTCATGGACGACAATGAAGAAGAGGTTAGTCAAGCTGACTCAATAACCTCATTCTATCATATACATGAAGCATCGATCTCTAGAAACGAACTGGATGAACAGTTAAGAATCCTAGAAGATCAATTAGCTTATGTATCAAATATGCATATTGAACTGAAGGGTGAGAATGATGAGCTAAGAAGCAAAGTTGATGAGCTAAGCGCTGAAAATCAAAGACTAAAAAGTCTTGATGCTCAGACAATAGAAATGGATCAGCTGAAGTTGAGAAATGCAGAACTGATAGCTGAGAATTAGAAGCTCAAGCAAGAAATTCTTGAAAGAGGGGAATTATCTCTCAAATTCAAGAAGGGATCCCAGACTCTTGATGAAATCCTGAGTCATCAAAGAACTGAATCTGGGAGTCCAGGGCTGGGATATAGTAAGTACACTGCCGCAGAGAAGGGCAAGGCAGTTGTACAGAGCTGTGAATCCGGAATCCTGAGAGGATTCACAAGACCAGCTCAGTTCCCTCCAGTTGAGGAGTCAAAAGACAAGAGCATCTTGGAAACTCCTCAAACTCAGCCCAGAGATCAGACTGATCTATCAAGAAGGGCAACTCGAAGACAGTCGGTCTTTCAAATGCGTGGTTCTCAGTCAAAGCCACCAGTTCAACACAGATCAGCTCAGCAGTCCAGATCTACTGCTCGATCAAAAGCTCGTCCAAGGCCAAACTCTCAACAAAAGCCTTCATCTCACTCAGGATATTCAAATCAATCAAAATTTGAAGATCACCTAAGGTCATTCTTTCAGAGAAGACCATCAGTAGCTCAACCAAGAGCTACAACCTCTTCCAGACAAGCCTATCCTCAAAGGCCACCTGTGTATCGACCTAGGAATGCCTCAAATCCCAAGATAAATATACACACGAGATTGTATTATGCAAAACAACATAAATCAATCTCCCTGGAAGAATTCACTCCAAGTGACTTTGCAACCCAGTATGATGAGTACTTGAACTCAAGGGATCAACTAACAACTAATCCCACTCATAACTGGCTTGGAAAAAGGCCATCCCACAAAGGCCAAATAGCTCAGAGTCAAAGGCCTACTAAAAACTGGCCAAGATAAAGAGCAACAAAGTCATAAGATGAGAGGATATTAGTTGAGGTCTTTTATCCTAACACTCATCGGAGATACAGATCAATGGACTCAACACTCAATCAAAGAGTTATAAGAAGTCCAGAGTTGATCAGAAGATCAAATTCTGAAGGATCTCTCAATCAACAAAATCCAAAAGTGTGGCGAATGTGGATTCCCAAATATCTGTTTAACCTCTCAGGACCCGATATTACGCGGGTACCTAAAACCTAATCTCTGTCTTGCAGAAAAAGAGCATCCTATCCAAGAAAAAGGTCAAAGATACTTGGTATCTGGATAGCGGGTGCTCAAAACACATGACCGGAGATAAGAATGATCTTGATGGTTATAAAGAGGTTAAGGGACCACTAGTCACTTTTGGAGACAACTCAAAGAGCCGAACCATTGGAGAAGGGTTCGTGGTCAAAGGAAAAGTTGTCGTAAATGGCGTGTCATATGTTGAAGGACTGAGGCACAAACTGCTGAGCATCAGTCAGCTTTGTGACAATGGGTACTCAGTCGACTTCAGCAATAGCTCATGTGACATCAGAGACAAGTCAACTAGAGCCATACTCCTGACTAGAGTAAGAAAATGCAACATGTATGTAGTTGACTGGTCAACCGGCTATTCAGAATCTTGCTTTCTCTCAAAAGGTTCAACTGAAGCAAGCTGGTTGTGGCATCGACGACTGAATCATCTCAACTTCAAAACTATCAACTATCTGGCCAAGAAGGAGCTAGTTGATGGGCTTCCCAAGGAGATCTACAAGAAAACTGGTGTCTGCAGACCATGCCGGAAAGGGAAGCAGGTGAAGTCGTCATTCAAAAACAAAAGTCATCCTCAAGGAACAACTGACATTCTTCAGTTACTTCACATGGACCTATTTGGGCCTGTGAGACCACCAACCCCCAGAGGTAAAAAGTTTACACTTGTAGTAGTAGATGACTACTCAAGGTATACCTGGGTGGAGTTCTTGAGAAGTAAGGATGAGACTTTTAAGAAGCTATCAACGTTGATCAGGAGATTGCAGACTGACAAGGGAAAATCAGTTCAAAGGATAAGATCAGACAATGGAACTGAATTTGTCAATCAGCAAATGATCAAGTTCCTGAGTGAATTGGGAATCACTCATGAACACTCTGCTGTAAGAACTCCTCAAAAAAATGGCGTAGCAGAAAGGAGGAATCGCACGCTAAAGGAGGCAGCCAGAGCAATGGTAGCAGATGCAAATATAGCTGAATGCTATTGGGTAGAAGCAGTTAACACAGCCTGCCACACATAGAATAGAAGTGCCATCGTCATCAACCATGACAAAACACCTTATGAGCTATTCAAGGGTCGTAAGCCTTCTATCTCTTACTTTAAGATATTTGGCTGCAAATGTTATATTCACAACAATGGCAAATCCCAACTGAAAGCTTTCAGTGCTAAAGCTAATGAGGGAATCTTTCTCGGCTATAATGCCCCTTATTCTCAAGCTTACAGAGTGTTCAACAAAAAGACACTAGTTGTGGAAGTAACATGTCTTGTGGTATTTGATGAGCTTGCTAATGAGTACAGAAACAAAAAGGAGAACTGTACATCATAGCAAGCATTACCTAGTGAAAGTCTGTTGGACTATGTTGATCACATTGTCCCAGAGCAGTTTGAAGTTCACTAGAAGATAGCATAGAAACTGATTCTAGACCAGTTGAAGATAACTTGGTCACTGATGATATAAATCGTCATGAAACTCCAAACCCCTTATCTGGAACAAGGAGAAGAATCAGTGAAAATGAAGAACAAGCCGGAGCCGAGACAGAAGCCGAAAGAGTAGCCGAAGAATCAGCTGATAAAGAAGCCGAAGGATCAGTTGCTGGAACAACTGATGAAGCAGCTGAAGGCGCAGAGGAAGCAATCATTCCAAAATGGCTCCGAAGCCATCCAGTTGACAAAATTGTTAGGGATCCACAAAGCAAAGTCCAGACCAGAGGGTTAACAGAGCATGCACTCTTCACATGCTTCATCTCACAGATGGAACCAGCCAACATCAAAGAAGCACTTGAAGATTCAGACTGGATTATAGCGATGCAAGAAGAGCTGAACCAGTTCACAAGAAATGACGTATGGTTTCTTGTTGATAGGCCGAAAACTCAAAAAGTCATTGGGACTAAATGGGTCTTTCGCAACAAACTGGATGAACAAGGCGTGATCACAAGGAACAAGGCCAGACTGGTAGCCAAGGGTTACTTACAAAGTGAAGGGATTGACTTTGATGAGACATTCGCACCAGTTGCAAGATTGGAGGCCATCAGACTGTTCCTCACCTATGCAGCTCACAACAATTTCACGGTCTATCAAATGGACGTGAAAAGTGCATTCTTGCAAGGAATGCTAAAAGAGGATGTGTATGTAGAACAACCTCCAGGCTTCAAAATCGGAGACCAAGTCTACAAGCTGAAGAAAGCTCTATATGGTCTGAAGCAGGCACCAAGAGCTTGGTATGAAACCCTCACAACATTCTTGCTAAAGAATGGGTTTCAGAAAGGTGTCATCGATCGTACTCTATTCAGAATAGAATGATCAGCTGAGATCTTGATGGTTCAAATTTATGTGGATGACATAATATTTGGATCCAAGAGCAAAGATCTCTGTAATCGATTCCCACAGCTAACGCAAAGTGAATTCGAGATGAGCATGATGGGAGAAATGACATTCTTCCTAGGACTCCAAGTAAATTAGCTCAAGGATGGAATCTTCATCAGCCAAGCCAAATATACCAAGGAGCTTGTCAAGAAGTTTGGAACCGACAAGGGAAAAGCTCTCAAAATTCCAATGAATACGTCAGTGCAGCTGACTCTCGATGAAGAAGGAGAATCAGTCAGTCAAACGCACTATAGAGGAATCATTGGATTCCTTCTCTACCTGACTGCCAGCCGACTAAATATCTCTTACTCAGTCGGACTGTGTGCAAGGTTCCAAGCCAATTCGAAGAAAAGTCATCTTGAAGCAGCAAAGAGGATTATAAAGTATCTCAAGGGAACTATAAATTTTGGATTATGGTATCCCAGAGATGACAGCTTGAGTCTAATTGGCTACTCAGACTCAAACTTCGAATGATGCAAAATTGATCGAAAGAGCACCAGTGGAACATGTCAGTTTCTTGGAAACAAACTGATATCCTGGTTTAGCAAAAAGCAGCACTCAGTTGCCACGTCAACAACTGAAGCGGAATATGTAGCTGCTGGAAGCTGTTGTGCTCAAATCATATGGATGAAGCAACATCTCAAGGATTACAAGGTAGAGACTGAAGAAGTGCCAATTTACTGTGACAACAATAGTGCTATTGCAATATCTCAAAATCCAGTATTGCATTCAAGGACGAAGCACATTGATATCAGGCACCACTTCATTAGAGATCATATCGAGAAGAAAGACATATACATCAGAAATGTTAACACGGAGAAACAGATAGCTGACATCTTCACCAAGCCATTGCCAAAAGCTAGATTTGTTAAGCTATGCATCCAATTGGGATTGCTTGAACTAGCTTCAAAGGAGGATGATGATCATCCAACAGAAGAAGTGAAGAGGAGTACTACCACTGATGATGAGAACTGACTCAAGAGGGCATTAGTATTCCAAGCTTTGAAGCTTAAACTGATACAACCCATATCAGTTCTAAAAAGAATGGCAAAAGGCTGCAAGAAAGCTGTTGAAAATAAGTAAACTGATTGCAGAAGGCATCAGTTCTCAACCAGTCATATTCAACTGATAAGAGCAGTTGAATTCAAAAACTGACTGATGAAAACAAAGCTACAGCTGAAGGAACCAGCTGACAAGCTTAGGCTGAGCAAAGCTGAAGAGGATAGCTTAAGCTGACAAGGAGTCAAAGCTGAAAAGACTCCAGCTGGAACTGATCACTCCAAGCCAAGAGGATCATCAGTCGAGAAGGCAACTAATAACGTCAGCAGCTCAAATGCCACGTAGAGACTGGAGGAGAGCAAAAATCAGATAAGTTCAAATTGAATTTATTACTGAACGATAAAATGACGTGTTTCTCAAATATTATCATTGACCCCACCTACTCTCTCTCTCTCTCTCTCTCTCTCTCCTCAATCAATTCAAAACGGATAGATTTTGAATGCCTTACTCAGCCAACTCTTCGGCATCGTGTAATCAGAACCGTTCAGATCAACCAAAGCTAAAATTTTCTAACCATTGGATTGAAATTACCCCACTTCATAAATAACTTGGCTGAAGTTTCAAAGTTATCTTACCAACCTTAGACTATCTGCCTTCAAGTATTTTTCTCTCCAAAGAAGCAAACCCTAAGTCGTCTAAAAAAAATCCCACTCTCATTCAAAGAACTCTCAAACCAAAATCATGGCCCAATATCCTGTTCGTCGTACACGAAGAGAGTTCAATTTTTGATCAAGCGGAGAAGACTCATCAAAGTTCTGTGACAAACTGCTCAAGGATAAGTTCTTTGAGCCAACTGTGTTCTCCAACAACTGCAAGAACTCAGAGCTAAGTGGAGAAATCATTGCCAGATTATATGATGCTCAACTGCAAATATTTCTTGAAGCAGCTCCTTCAAGAGTCTACTCAGAACTCGCAGCCGAGTTCTACCTCAATTCTGATGGGTACAAAAAGGAGGACTTCTTTACTACAAAAGTAAGAGGACGGGGATTCAAAGTCACAGCTGAAACATTAGGAGCAATGTTCAGCCTTTCAACCAGCGGAGCCAATCTTGAAGATATTCACTCAGACTCAAAGAGTGATTACAGACTGTGGAAACGAGCAGATACAACATCCAAGTTCAAGAAGAACCACTTTATCTCTCTCTTCAAGAAAGAATTTCAAGTATTAGGCTCAATTGCCTCCAAGATCATCATCGAAACTGCTGGAAGCTAGTCAGAAATGTCAGAACCCAAGTATCAGGTCTGTGCAGCAATCATGTATCAAATCAAGATCAACTGGGCAAAATTCTTCTTCGGGCAACTCAAAAGATTCGTCGATTCCTGGGAGAAGAATGGCAATGACAAGAACTTCCCTCATGGAATGTATTTTCTCAACCGAATCAGCTTGATCCTAGAAAAACAACTCCCTGACCTAATGAAGGAAGAGAGACTCTTCACAACTGTCACGTGGCAAGACTATATTCCAAAACCACAGACGAAGTCAGTCTTCATCAATGAGCCTGCCACTCAGCAAAAATATCCAACACAAGAAGAAAACTGCATATAAAGGAAAAGGAAAGAAAGGAGTCACTGAAGGATCAAGTAAAACATCTACAGATTCTAAGGATGATATTCCTCTATCTCAGAAATTCAGCATGCCGTTGAATGTTCAACCTCTCAGAATCGTTGATGCCAGATCTCTATCAACTGGAACTGGATCATCAGCACAACGAATAGTCAGAAGAGCAAGGAGAACAATCATCACTGAAGAAAGCTCTACAGCCGACTCATCAGCAAATCACACACAAGACAACAAAGCTGCCGGAAAAGCATCAAAACTGGAGACAAGAAGACCAGATCCTCACTCAGTGTTAGTTTTGTATACTGAAAGACTTGTCTTTGTATACTTTTCTGATGATATGATGATATGAAGTGAAAGTTATTGCAGTCACTGTTTGCATTTAGATTATGTTCTATAATTGTTCTATGCAATGTTCCATATACTTACATTGTAGATGATATGGTGTGGGGAGTCACACGGTAAGATCATATCATTAGAACCTTGTAATGTATTAAAGAGCTCACGGCTTAGATGGTCCTGAACACACCATCGGTATACCATAGAATAATCTGATAAGTTAGTTTATCTTAACTAACTGATTATTCTAGTACACTCATTAGTGTATTGAGGAGGATCACGATAGGATACTATTCTCTGTCTCTGACCCAGTTACTGAGAGAATAAATATCCACAGAGTTCGGTTTCTGAACTCATGTGATATTGACGAACATATGTGTGCATTGTTTGTTACTTTGATTTATCAATGAGTGAGATCTTTTCGTAGATCAAATTCGATATCTTGGGTAATAACAATGTATACATGATGTCTCGAGCAGTATGCATGAGTACCGTGTCCTGATGCGCCAGGTTGATGATGTTCTCTTGAGAAAACACAAGTTCATGTTGAAACCCTGCAGGTGCAATTTATTCCTTACATGGTAAAGCTTGTGTGGTACTACTCAAGGTTTTAGATATTAATTAATTATAGCTGTCAGAGGCTGACATAATTAATTAATGAACATTATATCTTAAACACGAGGAATGGATGGACTAAAGGAGAAAGCATATTCGTAAATATGTATTAAATTCGTAGGTCAGTTTTACTTCTTTAGTGGAATAAAAGTAAAACTTAATTTATTTAATTATATCCTAAGTTTATTGGATATTGGATATTATATAAATTAATGGGCCAATTTAATATTCTTCAAGATCTTTGTTGTAGCCCAATTGACTGATAGTGGACTGGATATTGAACTTGAGATAGAGGCCCAAACCTAGTAGGGTTTGAGAGGCAAATTTTCGCCCACCTCTCTATTTAATAGAGAGGGGGGGGATGAAAATTTAGCACTAGGAAATCAGCCGCTCTTTGTCTCTCAAAGTTATCCACAGATTTCACAACCCTATCTAGTAGATTTCAGCCCACTCTGAATCTAGATACAGTCCGGGAATACAACAGAAGATCTTGGAGTAGAATTGTGAAGTGGCCTATTTTTCTGTAGAAAAAGGGGCGCCTACTGTGTTCATTCAACAACAAGATTAGATCTTTAATCTTGTCCTCAGACCGTTTGACAATTGTAAGTAATTCGGATCTATGTCTTCCGCTTTATTAGATTCATTTTACATGGTTTTGTGCGTGACGTGATAAACATGCATGTGACATAAAAATATGATTTGCATGAACATGGATTAATGAACAACCAAATGATCCTGCGGTGGTTTAATTCGAAAAAACCCCAACAACTGGTATCAGAGCGGGTTTTGGCACTGTTCTAGGATTAATCCGAGCATGAAATTCGAACTACATATTAAATTTGATGATAAATTTATGGTGGTTAAATTTTCAGATTTAATTATGCATGTATTTCGATTTTTGTGATATTCAAAACTTGGATGAATTTTTGATGTACTTTGAAAATTCTAGTTTTGAGTTGTGAAGTATTTTCGATAGTCATAAGATTAAATTTGGAATGATATTTGATGTTCTTCAAATTTTCAGATTTGTTTTATGATGGTGTTCGAAAATATTGGTCTTCAATTTTCAAAAATTGAAGTTTAAAAATTCCAAATATGTTGTTTTAGTATAATTTTCGATTTTAATAATTTAATTTGGAGAAGATTTTGATAAAAATAAAATTTTCAGATTTAATTATTAGAGTGGATCGAAAATTATAGAGATTGGATTAAGATTTGATATTATTTGATGTATATCTTAATTTACCTAATTTTAATCTAGATAGATTTGAAAATAGAATTTTAAATTTGGAAGAATTTGGAGTGGATCAAATTTTCAGATTTATTAATTTGGTATTTTCAAAAATCTTGGATTAAAATTGGATAAGGTGATTTTTGGATATATACAAATAATTATCAAAATCCAATTGTGATAAGAATTTAATTTTGGATAGGTTTTGGAAGATTTTGAAGTGGATCAAATCCTCAAACCTTATCCTTAAAGATTTAGATTCTTATGGATAATATTTGGATTAGATTTTTAATTTATATCAAGATATCCAATTATTATTCAATTAGGGTGGATTGAAAATATTAAATAAATTTGGTGGATAATTTTAAATAATTTCCAGATTTATTTAAGAGATATTTTCAAAAAATACAAGTTATAAATTAGTGGATAATTATTTTAATTTTCAATTTTTATCTTGTGGATAATATCGAATTAATTAATTTAATTAATTTAAAAATTCGATTATTATTTAATATTCATGCATAGATATCATATGCTATTTTATGTGGATCATATAATACATGATTGTTGATTTTGTAGACTGTGTTTGTTTGCAGGTTTACGTTGTTTTAATGTAATAGATATAAAGTTGTTAGACCGAGTTTTTGAGTTGTAATTTTTATTCTAGCAATATTAGATTTTTCCTTTTGGAATAGATAGTCTGTATTGAATAAAGATTGGAGATCAACTCAAAGAAGGAAAGTGGTTCAGCACCAAGAAAGGAAGGTTCACCGGTTAACGTCCCAAAACCCTAAATGGAGCTATTATTTTCGGCGAGGCGCGGTGAAGGGGGCGGCGGCCATAGCCCTGTTTCCGGAGCTGACTTTTCAGTTTTTCCTCTCCTCCAAACCCTAGGCGGCTGGTTTAGGGTTTCTTGGTAGAGTGTCGTTTTTCCCTCCCTCAGAGAGTGTCGTTTTCCTCACGAGGTTCACGTGAGTGGAGTGGTGAGGCTAATGGATCCAGACGATGTGGCAAGGCTTGTGGAGGAACTAAAATTATCCCATAAAGCGACCGGGGCTGCTGTTCATATCGCGACTTCGGGACCCGCTAAAACTTCTCGTGATTTGCGGTGGTTTTTGGTTGGCAAAATATTCACTTTGCGGGTTGTCAACCGAGAAACGTTGAAATCACAAGTTCCTCAAATTCTCCAACTTAGGAGAAATGTTGAGATCGAGATTGTTGGAGATAATCTGTTTGTGGCAGTCTTCGGATCTGAGAAGGATCGCAGTCATGCCCTAAAAGATGGCCCCTGGCACTTTTTTAACAGCTTGATGGCTTTTAAGGCTCCGGTAGGGTTTCAAAGCCCCAAGGACGTCTGTTTCGATGAGTTCTCAGTCTGGGTTCAACTCCACAACCTTCCTATTGCGTGTATGAACCCCGCTGATGTGCGCAAAATAGGGGCTCAAGTTGGTAGGGTGGAGGAGATCGACGTTGGTGACGGTGGCAGTTGTGTGGGGCAATTCACCAGGGTAAGGGTTTGTCGACCTTTAGACAAACCTTTACAACGCTGTGTGACAGTAACAGATGTCTCGTCGGGAGAGAGTAGGCTCACCTTACTTCTGTATGAAAAGCTACCTGACTTCTGCTTCACCTGTGGCCGCATAGGTCATGTTTCCCGGCACTGTGATGACGATAAAGCGGATAAGAATAAGTTAGGGTTTGGAGTTTGGCTTAGGGCTTGTAAGGTGGTGGAAGTGCGCAGAACTGTGGGGGGTGGCCCTGGGAAGTCTGTAGGCAGAGGGAGGGGTTTGAGAGATGGTTTGTCTGGCGAGGAGGGCGGTGTTTGGAAGGAAAAAAATAGGGGGTTAGATGATAGGGGCATGGTGATGGTTCGGGAACTGCCTGTTGGAGATTGCAGGGAGGGGTGGGAAGGGAGGGAAGCAGTGGAGAAAGGGATTATTACAGATGTTGATGAGGGCAGGGGGGATGAGCAAGGAGACTCAAACATTGCTACTGGGGAAGGGCTTGACGCCGGGGGGGACAGAGGGGTTTATAAGGCTGGAAAAATGAATGTAAATAATAATACGTTTATGGATGTTGAGAAGGGCTTAGCGGATGAAGAAGGGTGCTCTCAGACTGCCTTGGAGGGGGTGGCAGCCTCAAGGTCCATGGCTATTGAGGAGGAGCAAGGCATTGTCTATAGGTTGACCCCTAATGATGCTAGAAAGGAAAGAGGCATGTCATGGACTAGGAGGGCGAGGGAGAAGAAACCATTGGTTATTCCTTTATCCCCACTCTCAGCCAGAATTTTAGGGAAAAACAAACTGACTCTCCCGATGGCACAATTACGGAAGGGAAACGGAGGAATAAGCTAAGGTTTGGACTGGGCGACACCAATACTAAGATGGCAACAACGATGGAGGCTGCTAAGCAGCCCCACTGAGCCCAATGAATGTCCTAGTGTGGAATGCTCATGGATTGGGGAGCAAACGGGCATTCCATGAGTTGAGGCGGTTGGTGGCTGACCGCGCTCCAAATTTGGTATTCATAAGTGAAACAAAATTGACGGCAAATCGATGTTCCTGGTGGAAATCTTATTTTAATTTTGATGGTGTTTTTGTAGTAGATGCGAAGGGAAAAAAAGGAGGTCTGATGCTCATGTGGAAATGCCCTATTGATGTCACGATTAAATCATACTCACAAGGGCATATTGATTGTCGGGGTAAGTGCAAGGACCTGGAGTGGAGGTTTACAAGTTTTTATGGAAATCCCGAAGTTCACCTTCGAAAATTTTCGTGGGAGTTAATGCGAAAGCTAGCCAATGATGCTGTCCTGAAGGATGATGCGTGGTTAATGGGGGGAGACTTTAACGAAATCATGTTCGAGTCAGAAAAGAGAGGGGGTAAACGGAGGGCCCCCGGCCAGATGACTAGTTTTCGGGAGGCTGTGGAGGATTGTGGGCTGTTTGAAGCGATTGTGGGAGATCCGGTCTTTACCTGGACTAATAGACAGCATGGGTCTGTGGAAGTTTGGGAGATACTTGATCGATTTCTGATAAATGAGGCAGGGATGAATTTATTTCCAGACGCATGGATCCAAACGCTTGATTACTATGGGTCTGACCACAGACCTATATCTTTTAGGATTGGGAAAGGACGAACTCCGATTATTCATGGAGGGGCGAAAAGGTTCCACTTTGAAGATAAATGGTTCCTAGACTCTACCTTTGCTCCCAACCTTATTCAGAAATGGGAAACTATTGAAGCTGCAACTACCCTCCCAATGAGATTGAAGAGGTGTGAGGTGTTTTTGAAGCAGTGGGCGGGAAAGAGATTTGATGGCTTGGGAAAGAAGATTAATAAGCTTCGAAAGGAGAGAGTTCACCTCATCGATAATAGTGGAGGTAAAAATATTGGCTCTCGCCTTAGAAAGATTGAGGAGGAGTTAGAAGTGGCTATCAGCATGGAAGAGAATCATTGGAAACAAAGGGCCAGGACAAATTGGATGGCCCAAGGTGATAGAAACACACCCATGTTTCATGCATATGCTTCGACTAGAAGGAAGATAAACCGAATTGAGGGGTTGGAAAGAAATGACGGGGTGTGGGTTCAGGATGCTAGTGATATAGCTACCGAAATCTCCTCCTTTTTTGGCGAGCTGTTCACGACGAACCACCCCTCTAAAAGGGCTATTAATCAAGTCCTGGCCACTGTGGATGCCAAGCTCAGTTCGAGCAGCCAGAGGTTACTCGAGGCTCCATTTACAAAAGATGAGATACTTGTGGCTCTTAAGCACATGCACCCATCTAAGTCACCAGGCCCGAACGGTTTTTCAGCTAGATTCTACCAAAAATTTTGGCCTGTTATTAGGGAGGAGATTATAGCAGCGGTTTTGGGGGTTCTTAATGAAGGGGAGAGTCTGAAGGATTGGAACAAAACCCTTATTGTTCTTATCCCGAAATGTGATAACCCGAGAAAGGTGAAGGAGTTCCAGCCTATTAGTCTGTGTAATACTGCCTATAAACTTGTCTCCAAAGCCATTGTGAACAGACTTAGAAGGGTGCTCCATGATATGGTGGATGAAAACCAGAGTGCTTTCATCTCAGGGAGACAGATCTCTGACAATATTACCGTTAGATTCGAGTGCATGCACTGGCTCCAAAATAAAGGAAGGAAAACTAGCTTTGCTGCACTTAAATTAGATATGAGTAAAGCTTATGACCGGGTCGAATGGGTTTTCCTTGAAGCGATGCTCCTTTACTTGCAGTTTTCTGATAAATTGGTGAAATTGATCTTGATGTGCATGAATTCGGTCTCATACTCTTTTGTGCTTAATGGGAGTGTGTATGGAAATATTACTCCAACAAGAGGTCTAAGGCAGGGAGACCCCCTGTCACCGCTTCTCTTTATCTTGTGTGCACAAGGTTTCTCCTCTATTTTGCAAAGGCTGTGTGATAGACGAGAGATTCAAGCGATTAAATTTGACGCGAGAGGGCCGGAGATTTCTCATTTGTTTTTCGCAGATGATAGTTTGTTGTTTTTCAAGGTTGATGATAAGGCGTGTAAAGCCTTGAAGAGCTGGTTTGTTAAATATGAATTGGCATCTGGCCAACTCATTAATCTGGACAAATCTTCAGTTTCCTTTAGCCCAGCAACCTCGACTAGAGTGGCAGCAAAAGCAAAGGATATTCTTGGACTTCGGGAGGTGGATAGGCACGAGTTATATTTGGGGCTACCTACTGTATCTCTACGCAACAAAAGGATGCAGTTTGGCTTCCTAAGAGATCGAGTTATACGGTGACTTGGCGGATGGCAAAACAAACTCCTCTCTGCAGGGGAAAAGAGGTCCTGATTAAATCGATTATTCAAGCCATTCCCACGTATACTATGATATGCTTCAGGATCCCTGAGGCTATCTGTAAAGATATTGATCGGGCGTGCTCCCATTTCTGGTGGGGAGACACTGCGGAAAAAAATAAAATTCATTAGGTGAAGTGGAAAGAGGTTTGCAAGCCAAAGGAGTTGGGAGGTCGGGGCTTCCAAAATATAGCAGCTTTTAACAAAGCATTGCTTGCTAAACAGGTCTGGAAATTGATTAAGAGGCCTGAATCTTTTGTTGCTCGGGTGCTGAAATCAAAATACTTCAAAACTGACCATGTTCTGGATGTTAAAGTTTGCTCGAATGCGTCCTTTCTTTGGAGATCGATCTGTTAGAGCAGACCTCTCATTCGTCAAGGCCTGAACTGGAAAATTGGAGTAGGCAATGAGGTGAGGTTGAGGGATGAAGGCTTCGTGGAGTCAGTTGCTAACGGCTTCCTTAGATCTTACAGGCAAGAGGGACAATTTTTTCGAGCTCAACAGTTTATCACAATTGAAAGAGAGTGGAATCATCAGCTGCTACAATCTCTCTTTCGTCCTGATGTTGTTTCTATGATTTTGAACATTCCTATTGAGAGGGATGGTGATGACAAGTGTGTGTGGAAATTCGAGAAAAATGATGGGTATAGCGTGAAATCCGGGTATCTAGCTGAGGTGGGATATTTTGTTTGTATAGCTTCCTCGTCAAGTGCGGTAAGTGCGTCTGAGCGTCGAGAATGGAAACACCTGGTATGGAGCTTGGACCTACCACCTAAGACTAAAATCTTTCTTTGGCGTCTCTACAAGGAATATATTGCGGTGGCTTTGAACTTAAAGGCGCACCATGTTCCAGTTTTGGGCATTTGCGAGAATTATCGACTATACTGGGGTTCTACTATGCATGGCCTCTTTTTGTGTGACTGTACAAAGGAGCTGTGGAAGGAGACTAAATTCTGGGCAGTGCTTAAGGAATTCAGAGGGCAGCAAGTGATTGAAGTGGGAAGACAGATCAGGAAAAAATTTTCTAAGGAAGACTATGAGATTTGGGTGACTATGGCGGCTGCAACGTGGAGGCATCTATGTAACAGAAAGCATGGCGAGGAGGGACCATCGCTCTTGCTGAATTATGATCAAGCGAAGAATTTTTTGGAAGTATTTCATACAGCTCGGCGGTCTCTCCAAGATGAAACATCGCTTGGGGTGGAAGTGGGAGTTAGAAGTTGGTACCCGCCGGAGAAGGGTGTGTTTCGTCTTGATGTTGATGCCACCGTTAATGCAAATACCAACCTTTATGGGATTGGAGCAGTTGTTTGGGATTGGGAAGGTAAGCTTCGGGCTGCTATTGCTATGCCGATTACGTCACCTAGCTCTGTGCTGGAAGCGGAGATTAATGCGATTATTCATGGGGTGAGATTGTGTTTACAAGAAGGTTTAGGTCCTGTGGTCGTCTTCTCAGATTCCCTTTTGGCAATTCGAACAATTAAAGGAAAGCATGATGGCGACTCACATCTTGAAGGTGATCTACCTTCTATTTTGGAGCTCGCTAAGGCCGGTGTTATTTGCAATTTTAAACATATGTATCGTGAAGCTAATCTAATTGCTCATTCTGTAGCACAATTTGGTGCTAATTGTACTGGGTTATCTACCTGGAGTAATGTTTTTCCCTTTTGGTTGGGGGCTCTAGTTTGAAATATAATTGTCGAAATTAGTTCTAAAAAAAAACATGAGATATAAGCCATGCTAGTTGGAATATTACTGTTGCTTATTATGTTGAAGCATGCAATGGATGTTTATCAGTTTATGTAATGTTTGCATGTTCGATAATGGGATAAAATGAAACCTCAAACATAAATAACTAAGTGGGAGAGATTCATACCAAAGTATGTAGAAATCTCATACGGTCTCCATTAAAATCTGGTTTAATAGAGAAGTGATGGGCATGCGCGTTGACATCGGTCTTCCTCCATATCGGATGTGTCATATCACAGATTTCCCTAGAACTAACTGACTCCTCCATCTGGAGTGGTTAAATTCGAGTAGTGATCTTGGTGCGAAGATAATGGTGTGCACACTTAGATGTAATTTATTGATAAACGTCCACACGATCGTGGCTTATCAGTTAGATGATTACATGACCGTGTTTGTTATCCGGCTATTAATTTGCTTGTTGTAAGGAAACTCAACTGGAGGCAAATTAAAGGTTTAACCTATTTAAAAATGAATTTTATAAACGTCCACACTATCGTGGCTTATAAAAGACGTTTTTAAAGTGTCGGTGGAAAAGTATATAATTTTTGTGAGGTTTTTGATTATATACTATTTATCCTAAACGTGTTTTGTGACTGTACAACATGTTTTAATTTTAGTTATTTCATATCATCAATGGCACTCTCCAATCTGTTCTCAATCCTCAAAGAAAACAAACTTGTCGGTGAAAACTACAATGACTGGCTTCGTAACCTTAACTTAGTTCTTGTTGCTGAGGGACACAAGTTTGTACTTGATGAGGTTTGTCCTCCACAGCCAGATGAGGGTTCTGATGAAGCCCAAAAGGTTGCATATGATAAGTGGGTTAGGTCTAATGAGATAGCGCGCTGTTACATCTTGGCATCTATGTCAAGTGTGTTGCAACATCAGCATGAGCCTATGAAAACCGCTTATGATATCATGTACAACCTTAGGCAGCTATTCGGTCATCAGAACCGCTCGGCATGCCATTTGGCAATGAAGAAGCTAATGGATGCGAGAATGTCTGACTCCACACCTGTTAGGGATCACGTTCTCACGATGATGGGGTATTTATCTGAGATCGAGACCTTGAGTGGAGAGCTAGATGGCGATTCTCAAATCGACATTGTTCTTCATAGCTTGTCCTCAAAGTTTGAGTAGTTCGGGCTGAATTTTAACATGATTAAAAGGGATGTTAGCCTGACTGAACTGCTCATATATCTTCAGGCGGCTGAATTGCTCCAAAAGAGCGATCCTCAGGTCCACATAGCTGAAAAAAGGGCGTCTTCTTCTGGTGGAAAAAGGAAGAAGAGAAACGTACCTAAGAAGGCTACAGATGAGGCGCCTAAGGCGAAGAAGCCAAAGGCAAAGATTCCTCCTGAGGAATTCAAATCGAAGACTAAGTACTTCAAGTGCAGCCAACCAGGTCACTGGAAGGCGGCGTGTCCTAACAATATGAAGAAGAGAGGTACATCTCACACTCTGGTTGTGGAAACATGTTTAGTAACTTGTTCTACCCAGTCATGGGTAGTAGATACTGGAGCTACTGATCATGTTTGCATGTCTTTACAGGGATTCCTGGTAAAAAGACAGCTGAGTGAAGATGAGATCACCGTCTACATGGGCAATGCTACGAGAGTGGCGGTTGTTGCAGTATGAGACGTTGTTTTACCTTTCAGTAGTGATAGAACTTTGGTTTTGAAAGATTGTCTTTATGTGCCTGGTTTTAGGCAAAACTTGGTTTCAGTTTCTATATTGATTATGGATGGATATTCTGTTTCTTTTGATAACAAAGTAGTTATCTTTAGTGGTAAACATTTTATCTATTCTGGCACATTAGATGGACACTTATACTTTCTTAAACCAACTGAAAATACTACGCAAAGACAACTATTGAATACATCGATCATAAACCCTAACAAGAGAAAAGAACCTTCGGAATTGAATCAAACCTATCTTTGACATTTAAGGCTAGGTCATATTAACCTTAACAGGATACAAAAGCTTGTAAATGATGGACCATTATCTTCTTTGGTACTGGAATCATTTCCTTTGTGTCAATCCTGGTTGGAAGGTAAAATGACCAAGCATCCTTTCCAGTCAAAAGGAAATAGATCCGAAGGGCTATTAGATTTGATTCACTCTAACCTGTGCAGCTCTATGTCAGTTCAACCTTGAGGACGGTTCAAGTATTTCATCACTCTCATTGATGATTACTCTAGATACAGTTATATCTATCTGTTGCGTCGCAAGTCTGAATGCTTTGAGAAATTCAAAGAGTTTAAGGCGGAAGCGGAGAAATGAACGAGCAGAAGTATCAAGTCACTACGTTCTGATCGTGGTGGCGAGTACCTCTCAAGTGAATTTAGAGATTACATGGCAGAGAATGGGATTACATCCCAGTTGACTGCGCCTGGAACGCCACAGCAGAATGGCGTAGCGGAAAGAAGGAATCGTACACTGTTAGAGATGGTTAGATCGATGATGAGTTATTCTGAGTTGCCCATGTCGTTCTGGGGATATGTCCTAGAAACAGCAACCTGTATTCTTAACTTGGTTCCATCGAAATCAATTCCTGCTACACCCACAGAACTATGGACTGGACGAAAGCCCAGTTTGAACCATATTCGGATTTGGGGTAGCCCAGCACACATGTTGGATAAGGAAGCTGATAAGCTGGCTCCTCATACTGATGTAAGGCTGTTTGTTGGATATCCTAGAGGAACGAAAGGTGGCTTATTTTATAGTCCTAAGGATCAGAAGATCATTGTCAGCACCAATGCTCGATTCTTAGAGGAAGACTATGTTATAAACCACAAACCAAGGAGTTAAATTATCCTTGAGGAGTTAAGGGGAGGATCTAATCCTACACCGGTTGTACAAGAAGAGGAACCACCAAATATTGTACAACGTGTCACAGAAGTACAGGAACTGCCTCGTCGCAGTGGGAGGGTTGTACGCCAACCTGATAGATTCATTGGTCTGGAAGAGGCTTCAGATTTCCCAGAGGGTCTCAATAAATTAGATCCTAAGACCTATGACGAGGCAATTCGAGATAAAGATGCGGATTCTTGGAAAACTGCAATGGAGTCTGAGATTGGATCTATGGATCGCAATCAAGTCTGGGAACTTGTAGAACCACAAGATGGGGTAAAACCCATTGGCTGTAAGAGGATCTGACGGGAAGGTTGAAACCTTCAAGGCAAGATTGGTGGTAAAAGGGTATACTCAGAAAGAAGGGATCGATTAAGAGGAAACCTTTTCACCGGTAGCCATGCTTAAGTCAATCCGGATTCTCTTGTCTATTGCCACTCATTTGGATTATGAGATTTGGCAGATGGATGTCAAGACAGCTTTCCTAAACGGAAGTCTTGAAGAAAACATCCACATGAAGCTTTCGTGTGTAAGCTTAAGAGATCCATTTATGGACTTAAGCAGGCATCGAGATCTTGGAACATCCAATTTGACAAGGTTATCCAGTCATATAGATTCTTGCAAAGTCCGGATGAGAGCTGTGTGTACAAGAAATGTGACGAAAATGTGGTGGCATTCCTCGTACTTTATGTTGATGACATCTTGCTTATGGGAAATAGTAAGAAGGCGTTGTCAAACATTAGGGTGTGGTTGCCTGAGCAGTTCGATATGAGGGATCTGGGTGAAGCTGGACATGTCCTTGGCATCAAGATCATTCGAGATTGCCAGAAAATGATGTTATGTCTGTCCTAGGTGACTTATATCGATACAGTGCTAGCTAGGTTTGGCATGCAAGATTCCAAGAAAGGCTTTATACCTTACAGGCATGGAATTCATCTATCTAAGGAAATGTGTCCGCAAACACAGTCAGAGATAGAGGAAATGAAGAAAGTACCATATGCTTCGGCTGTGGGAAGTTTGATGTATGCTATGCTATGCACTAGGCCTGATATATGCTATGTCGTTGACATGGTAAGCAGATATCAGTCTAACCCTGGACAAGGTCACTGGATTGCGGTCAAAAACATTCTCAATTACCTTAAAAGGACTCGAGATTACATGTTGGTTTTCCGCTCTGATAGTCTAGTGCCTTTGGGTTACACGGACTCAGATTTTCAATCCGACAAAGATCAGAGTAAGTCTACCTCGAGCTCTGTGTTTACATTAGGAGGTGGAGCCATCGCATGGAGAAGCATTAAGTAGAAATGAATTGCTGATTCCACCATGAAAGCCGAGTATGTAGCTGCCTCTGAGGCTGTAAAAGAGGCTGTCTGGCTCCGCGGGTTCCTAGTGGGCTTGGGCGTGGTTTCTGATTTGCCTAGGACTATCACGATATACTGTGATAACTCTGGTGCAGTGGCAAATTCGAAAGAGCCCAGAGCCCACAAGGCAAGTAAACACATAGAGAGAAAATACCATCTTATACGACAAATCGTTAAGAGAGGAGACGTGGCGGTGGTCAAGATTGCATCGGAGGACAACCTGGCTGATCCATTCACGAAGATCCTGCTGGCTCAGACCTTTGATGGTCACGTGGAGAAAATGGGAGTAAGATGCAGACCTGCTGGCGCAGTTTGAGTTGATAGTTTTGATTGGAGAGTTAGCTAGTTAGTTATTATGCTTGAAAGACATGCTTCAAGTATAAGTGGGAGATTCTTAGTTTTGTATACTGGAAGACTTGTCTTTGTATACTTTTCTGATGATATGATGATATGAAGTGAAAGTTATTGCAGTCACTGTTTGCATTTAGATTATGTTCTATAATTGTTCTATGCAATGTTCCATATACTTATATTGTAGATGATATGGTGTGGGGAGTCATACGGTAAGATCATATCATTAGAACCTTGTAATGTATTAAAGAGCTCACGGCTTAGATGGTCCTGAACACACCATTGGTACACCGTAGAATAATCTCATAAGTTAGTTTATCTTGACTAACTGATTATTCTAGTACACTCGTTAGTGTATTGAGGAGGATCACGATAGGATACTATTCTCTATCTCTGGCCCAGTTACTGAGAGAATAAAGATCCACAGAGTTCAGGTTCTGAACTCATGTGATATTGGCGAACATATGTGTGCATTGTTTGTTACTTTGATTTATCAATAAGTGAGATCTTTTCGTAGATCGAATTCGATATCTTGGGTAATAACAATGTATACATGATGTCTCAAGCAGTATGCATGAGCACCGTGTCCTAGCGCGCCAGGTTGATGATGTTCTCTTGAGGAAACACAAGTTCATGTTGAAACATTGCAGGTGGAATTTATTCCTTACATGGTAAAGCTTGTGTGGTACTACTCAAGGTTTTAGATATTAATTAATTATAGCTGTCAGAGGTTGACATAATTAATTAATGAACATTATATCTTAAACACGAGGAATGGCTGAACTAAAGGAGAAAGCATATTCGTAAATATGTATTAAATTGGTAGGTCAATTTTACTTCTTTAGTGGAATAAAAGTAAAACTTAATTTATTTAATTATATCCTAAGTTTATTGGATATTGGATATTAAATAAATTAGTGGGCTAATTTCATATTCTTCTAGATCCCTATTGTAGCCCAATTGACTGATAGTGGACTGGATATTGAACTTGAGATAGAGGCCCAAACCCAGTAGGGTTTGAGAAGCAAATTTTCACCCACCTCTCTATTTAATAGAGAGAGAGGGACGAAAATTTAGCCCTAGGAAATCAGCCCCCCTTTGTCTCTCAAAGTTATCCACATATTTCACAACCCTATCTAGTAGATTTCAGCCCACTCTGAATCTAGATACAGTCCGGGAATACAACAGAAGATCTTGGAGTAGAATTGTGAAGTGGCCGATTTTTCTGTAGAAAAAGGGGCGCCTACTGTGTTCATTCAGCAGCAAGATTAGATCTTTAATCTTGTTCTCAGACCGTCTGACAATTGTAAGTAATTCGGATCTATGTATTCCGCTTTATTAGATTCGTTTTACATGGTTTTGTGCGTGACGTGATAAACATGCATGTGACATAAAAATATGATTTGCATGAACATGGATTAATGAACAACCAAATGATCCTGCGGTGGTTTACTTCGAAAAAACCCCAACACTCAGCTCAGATGATGACTGAGCAACTTAGCAAGAGAAGTGCTGAAGGCTCAAGAACAAGAAGAAGTCAAAGTCCTCCACCAGATTCAACTAGGACCACTGCTGAAGGACAAATACATCAGTCTGTTGCTGATTTTGAGTTATGCACAGATCCAAGAGACATCATTCCTGCTCAGGGAATTCCACACCAAGGAACTGGAGCAGACTATTTCCAGTTCACGTGCCCACCTATGCCCAAAACCAAAGGAAATATCAAAGCTTTCTCAAAAGGAGAGAACATCAGAAATTAGGCCCTAGAACAAGTCAATCAGTATACGGCTCGACACTTTGCTGCAGAGCTATCTGGATACGAAGAACTATACAACACCTTACTAAGGTATGTTTATTGGCTTCTCTAGAGGCACGTGTATGAAGCTGATTCATTCCTAATGCTCATGGGATTCCATGGAATGAACTTCTAGAAACGAGAAGAAGAATGGAGCTCAACATGGACAAGCACCAAGAATGCCTGGGCACTAAGAAGGAATGAGCTCAAACAACAGCTCCACCTCCGCAAACAATGTGGAAATCCACCTGAAGGATCCATGTTCGAAATCGTTGAGGAAGTGAGCAAATTGAAAGGAATACAGCTGTCTGTTTATTCTGATGAGAACGACGAAACAAAATAGAAGTACATCAGAATAAAGTAGAAATTGTTGTTTGATGAAATAATGAAGCATGAACCAAGGAGTCATGCTGGAAATTCTCCTCAGAGAGAAGAAGAGACTCCAATCGACGACATTATTGATGAAACTGTAGAAGAACTGCAGTCTGAAGTTCCTCCACAGGTTATAGAGCATGAAATCCACATTCTAGACTCACTTGTCAAACCAGAAGGTGCCAAAGATACTGCAGAAAGAACTGCTAGTGATGGAGAGTTTGATGAATTACTTAAATCACCAGTTCAATCAGCTATGCCCTAACCGACTGAGGAACCCATTGCACTCTCATCTTTCCCAGAAGAATCGCAAGCAGCTCCAACAGAAGCTTATTCTCCACCAGCAGAAGAACAAATAGCTACAAATGATTCAGCTGATCAAGCAGTCCAGCTGACATTAGTTTCAAAAGTGCAGGACATACTGATCTTTACTAATCCAGTCCAAATAAAACTTCAAGCTCAAGCCCAGGTGAATCCAAAAACTCCCCCTGAATCAAGTCACAACACAATTGAATTAGGGCATGCAGATCAGCTAGCAGCAAAAACAGCTGAACAAACAGCTGATCAATCCAAAACAGTTCTTTGTGAAGAACTGAAAGCTGCAGAGGACGAAGATGAAATATCATCCAGAGGAGCTGATCTTCAGCTAACCATTGCAACTGATCAATCAAGTCTTTCAGGAACTATCCAGGTCGAAGATCAGTTCAGGCAGTCATCAGGTCAATTATCAACTCAGCAAGAAGAAATTCTTCAAAGTCTTCAACATCAGTTGAATCGACATGAGAAGCTGATCAGAAGGCTTCAAGCCCACACCGGACTCCAATCATCTGAAGGTGAGTCCTCTAGCTCTGATGATGAGGAAAGTGGCCCCATTTTGTCTGCCGCCAAAAGAAGAAGAACTGAACACAAGCGAGACTAGGAGCCTGATCAAGCACATCTGATTCAAGACTCTCTAGTTATTTTCTTGTGATTCAGTGTACTTCAAAATTTTCAAAAAAAAAAGTAATGAAAATTATTTTAAAATTTTTATAATGTACATGACATGTCAGCATTCATTTTGAAATTTCAGACCGTTGGTAAAACTTTGACACGGCTTATCGTCATTTCAAACCAACGACTAAAAATGACAAAGGGATTTTAATTCTTTCAACCAACACATTTATGAGTCTCCTTCCTCACTCATAAAAACCCCTTTGCCAAAACTTTGAAGAGAACACAATACACCAACACATTCAACATCCACTACATTTTTAAAGAAAGAAGAAGCAGTCTATCAAGAGACTTCTCTTCTCTTTGAAAAAGAGTGTTCTCTCTTTCTCTCAAAAAGAAGAAAAGCTTCAATTCAAACTCAGCCAAATTTTTCAAAAATGGCTGAAGCTTTAAAAGCTCTTACCTCCTTCAAAGAGAAAATGATGAGAGATAAATTTCTGGAAAGACAGAAATTTCAATTGATTCTTCAAGAATCACACAACCCTTTTCTTCCGGTCAATCTTGACAAGACCGGAATTCTGCATTACCTAGAAACTCCTCCAAGATTCTTCCGACAAAACTTGGTAAGTGAGTTCTTGCTTCACGCAAAGGTCACTGCAGATGGGAAGGCCATACAATCAGTAATTCAAGGAAAGAAACTCCAAATCACTGAAAGAAAGATTGCAGAAATCTTCCAACTTCCCAGAAAAGGCTCCAGGGTTCAAGATCTGAAAGATTCAGCTGAACCATACTGGAGAAAATGGCATGCTTCAAATTGCTCCAAGCAATTCAGTTTTACCACAGCCAAAACTGACTTGAAGCCCGAGTATAGGGTCATGCTCGATATTACGAACAAGATGATGTTCAGCGCCATTGGAAGCTTGATACAAGGTAATGATACACCTTGTTGAAGGATTGAAAGCTAATTGGGCAGAATTTGTATTCTTCCAATTCAAGCATCAGTCATCAAAGCCGCCGACTTAAAAAGAACTAGGAACTTTGAGTCCAAAGTAGGACTTGTTCTAAGAATGAGCAAGCTCCTGGAATATATGCTGAATCTTCTAAATGATGACGCACTGCCAATCCTCATATCCGACTGGATTCCCAAGAAAGGGAAAACACATCTTCAGTCACTCAAGAAGAAGATGGAATCTAAAGCTAAATCTGGCAATGTATCTTCAAGCAGTTTAGATGCCAATGAAGTTCCCTCTTCTCACTCCAAAAATGGATCATCAGTTGATTTTAAACTCTGCAATGATCCAGACGAGCTTATTCCCTTCATTGGAATTCCTTATCCAAATTATAGAGTTGAGTACTTCAGTAGAGCCTGTCCTCCTCTCCAACTGACTGAAGATAATATTCGCACTTTCTACAGTGGTGATTATGAAGTCAAGAGTGCTCAGAAGGATGTAACGAATCTCCTTCTCACTCACTTCACGTATGTTTCCAAGCAAGATAATCAGCTGTTCAAACAGCTACACCGGTACTTTTACTAGTACAACTAGAGACACTCAATGTCAATCCAGTCACATTTCTTGCTTACAGCCTTTCATGGAATGAGCTTTTGGCAACGTGAAGAGACTTGGAGCATCAAATGGATTGAAGCCTCAAATCCATTTCCTCCAAATATTGTGCAAATCAAGCGAATTATGAAGCATCGACTTGATAACAACATTCCAGCTAAGACCCTGCTAGCTGATGTTCAAGCCAGCTTGAGATCGCAAGGAGTTGCAACTGAGAAACAGTGTGCCAACTGTCCAGTCGATCTCTATTACCTACAACTGAATCTTGATCCAATTCAGTTAGAAAAGGCACATCTACAAGCTGTGGGTACCACTGAAGAGATAGAAAAAGATCTCTCTCATGCTCAAGTAGTGGAAATCCCAAGGAGTCAACATCCTGGACAAAGTGAAGTCAAAGACGATGAAGATACTACTACGTCTCTAGATCTCTTATCCAAAAGATATGTTACTCCGCTTAACAAGTCTTGCTCAAGAGCTGCAAAGCTGATAGTAAATCAGCCCAGCTCATCCTGCAGAGGAATTAAAGAGCTGACCTCCTTGAAGCTGACTACCTCAACAGTTGCCCTTCAGCAACTTCAGCATGCTGCGACTTAAGTAGGAAATGATTCCTCCCAGAACATCTCTAGTTCAGCTTTCAAAAGGAAATGGTCTAATAGCTCTAGAGAAAGCAATGAAGCTAACCCCATTCGGCCACTCAAGAAGAGGAAATTGAAAACGAGTCAATCAGCAACTGCCCAACAAAACTGATTCCATCAGTTAAAGGCGACATCATCAGTTCAGTAGGAAACTGACACCTCGAGCTCTAAGTTCATCTTCCCATCAGCTGCCTGATCAATCCACTTCGATAAGCTTCTCAACTCTCTATTCCTCCCAGCTTATTTTTTTAAAAAAGCTATTGCTAACTTTTCAAAATAAGCTTACTGTTCATCTGAGTTACCATTTAAGTCTCTATACTTAGCATTAAAGTATAACGAGATGAATTTCTCTGAGGTAAATAAATAGAAAATCTTCTGGCAAAATATTGTGCTATTTATGGCAACTACTCAGATTTTCAAATCCTCAGATCTCAGCCACTCGATCAAAAAGCATTAATCTAAGTGGACGGCTGAGATGCATGCATCATTTATTCAGCTAACTTTCCTTCAAATTAAATAGCTGATCAGCCAGTAAGCACTCGATTGCTCTGGTTTTAATGCATGCAAAATTACTGCTTTAAAAGCAGCGGAGATGTTAAAGAAGAAAAATATATATTCAACAGAGATAAGATTCTCTCTCTAACTTCTTCATCTTCTTATCTTCTCACTTATCCATAGCCCCTTCTTTCTTCTCTTATATCATCGAAGAATGGTTTCATCATTCCAATCGATGAATATGGAACTTCTGATAAAGAAGCTCACAATGGATAAGTTCGTTGATCGAGCCTTTCTTCAAGCTCGAATCGATCATGAGAAGACCAACATGATTTTTCACTTGTTGGAGTCATGCAGGCTCTTGTCATTTATGACAACACAGCCCAAAAGGAGGCATCTTCCGCTCGTAGCTGAATTCTACTTTCACGCGGAAATCTCAGGACACAACATAATCTCTGTTGTTCGAGATCAGGTTATCATCATCAACAAAGATATGCTAACCGACCTGTTCTAGCTCCCTGATCATGGCCCAAGGGTGTTTGAACTAGTGTTTCCTTCAAAGTTGGAGCTGTGGAACGACTGGAAACGTCCACACGTTGATCACAGAGACTTCTCAAACAATTTGAAAGATAGTCTCTCTCCAACTGTGGCCCAGATTCTGGACATTGTGGTGCACATCTTTTAGAGTAGCATCACCAACGCACAGTTCAATGACAACACCTCTCATCTTATCACCGTAATATTTTATGGATGCAAGGCTGATTGGGCATCCTATATATTGGCATAGCTTCGCTGTCATGTGAGGCATGCTGAGCTCGATCTAACCTCTGGCACATTCAACGCCAAGTTAGGATTTGAAAATCGACTCAATCATATCATCACGGAGCAACTCGGAACAGTCCCTGGTGGATACACTCTCACCAGACAAGATCTCCTTCCTATAGTCTACATTCGACGAAGACATGAGAATGTAACTGGTCACCCTAGGAAGTCGAGACTTCAGCTCATGGAAGACCATAGCCTAGCTAAAGGAAAGCAGCCGCTATTTTATGCTGATCCTCCAGCTGACGCAGGACAGTCCCTGATTGACAGTGACTCTTACACTTGTACAAGTGACGAGTCTACTGCAACGGCAACCAGCGAACCTCCTTATGTCGCTGCCCCAGAATCTCTGAAAGAATGCTTCAATGCAAGCCTTGACCATCAACTGAATAGTTGTTTTGGTAATATAAGGGAGCACAGTCCCTTTCTCTTCAAACACCTTCGAAGATATCTTCAGTATCACCTCTGGAGGTACCAGGTGGATGATGCCACCATGTTAATGATGGCAGACAAAAGAGGCTACTCATACTGGATTGAAGAAGGTGAATGGAGCCGAAGCTGGATGAACTATCCACTTAATATGCCTCCATCAGTCCCAGAAATCATGGAATCCATGATTCAGAGGATTCAAACCTTAGTGCTTCATGATGCACCCCTTCCCAAACATGAGCCCTTACACTCGTCTACAACTCCTCTTCAAGAGGATGCCATCATCACCATTCCAGAACATCCACTTCTCAAAATCACATCAGCCTATTCTCCTTGGCAAGATCAACTATCCTTCTCAGATCTTGACCAGCTGATGGCAACAGAGGAGTCTCATCTATGGCTGTCCGCTCCTATATCTACACCTCAAGCTCCCCTCATCACCAACAACTTGCTGGCTACTTCTTTCTCTCCTCTGCCATAGTTGTCATTGCCTTTATTATAACTTCCATCAACTCACCCTTTTGGATGATGCCAAAAGGGAGGAAGGATATATTGATGCTGGAAAATCATATGGTCCAACATATGATTTCTGGCAAGGTGATATAACTCTTTGGGATGAGATCCAAAGAGAATTCCAAAGAGAGGTACAGCTTCAAAAGCAAGTTGTCTTTCAGGGGAAAGCTACTCACGAGGAAAAGCTACCCATCAGGGGGAAGCTATTCGTGAGGGGGAAGTCCAACTTAAGCATCTAAGACTGTTCTTATGAACGTAGTTTATTTTCAGCTTTGTCACCAGAACGGGTACAGGCTCAGATGCTCATTCATGAATGATAACCTTGGACAGTTTTTCCATCATCAAATCAGCTAGTTTTGACATCATCAAAAAGGGGGAAATTGATCGGAAAATTGTTGGAAAAATCCCAAATGATGGTTTTGATGAAATGTCAAAACATGAATGATGATTTAATGAAAAAACTGCAGGTTATGATAAGCTGGAAATCAAGGATAATGACCAAATAAGACTTCAAGCTGAGATGAGAGACAGCTATTCAGAAGCACGGTCAACCAGCTTACAGAATGCCTTGATCAGACTAGTCAAAGTAAACTCTTCAAAGCTTGAGATAAGCTGTAAAGGGGAAAGAGAACTTTGGAGACTGGTAGGCATCCACAGATGAGTTGATCATTAGTTTTAGCAAAAAGCCAGGATATACTGATGAATAGAGTCAGCTTGAAAGCTGAAACTGATCTGATCAGAGATCAGTCAGAGCCGATCCTAAACTGATCAAAGATCAGTTTACTGGTAAAATAGCTCTGAATTCTTTGAGCCTTCACTCAACTGACCATAGATCAGTTCAGAGAGAAAAGGTAAAAGCTCAAATCAGTAGCCAACTGATGAGTCTAGAATTAAAAGCTGATAAGTCAGCTGAACTAGACTACATCATGATGGAAGCTCAAGGCAGCTGAAGATCTGCCAACTGAACAATCTCAGAGCTGAAAGCTAAGATAGCTAAGAGCCCATCAGCTGAATCACCCGCTCCTACTGACAAGCAGTTAATGAAGATTTTACCAGGAAATCTTTGAAAGATCCTGATGATCTGAGAGCAGGGAATATTAAAGTCAAAACGGCTAGTTCATTAAAAAAAGAGCTTCAAATGGCTACAAGCATTAAATTGTTGTCGGTGATTTCTAAACATCACCATTTATAACGGTCAAAATTTACTCATCTTTTTAAAGAGGGTGAAATCAATTTTGGCCAAAACTTTCGCTAATCTAACTTTGCTATTCTGCAGAACGAGTTATTTCTCTTCTCTCTCTACAGCTCAAAGCTCATAACTCTCAAAGTGCGAACAGTCTTATGCTGAGAAGGCGTGCTTCAAGTCAAGCAAGCTGCTAAGCTGACGCAGAATTCCAGCAAGAGCAAAGCTTCTCAGTACAATCCTTCAAAGATCAACCACGCAACTCAAGAGAAAGGAGCACTACAGGTTCATAATAGATTCAAGACTGTTCTCTTGAAGATTGAGAAAGATCTAAAATCGTGTAAAGACGGGCAATAGCACCTAAAGTCTCAGCGAAGAGTTGGGACCGGTAAGTGTGAGCTGTCGACCTAGAAACTGGATGAGAAGGAGCGCGTACCGACAGGTCCGTTCTTCCGGGACAGCAACAGTTGGAAAGGAGGCCGCGCTCGGGTTGAAGGGTGCCGTTTTCAGGTCCAACAGGAATTCTTCACTGTGTAATTGTAATAAAGAAACTTTACTCTTTCATAGTGGATTGCCCTTCTGCGGAAGGAAGAGAGGACATAGAAGCAAGAAGCTTCGAACCTCTATAAAGCTCTGTGTGTGTTGTTCTTACTGTTTTTTAGTCTTGCAAGTTCTTTAACTACACACATTTACACACACAGACTGAACTGACAAGCTTCAGCCACGTCTTCCAGCTATCAGTTGAAAACTGATCAGCTCACCAGCTAAGCCTCTGTCAGCTTCACTCAATTGATTAGTCAGCACAGATAAATCTCAAAAGCGAGTCAGGGTCCTATCTATTTCGCATCTATTTAAAGTTTTTGAAGTCAGTTTATTCACCCCCCCTCTAAACTGACAAAGGCTCACACCGGGACCAACACTTCATGAGGAAATATCCAATGTCTGTTTTATATCCAAGTTGAAACCCAAAAATATTCAGGAAGCTCTAAAAGATGTCTATTGGATTGAAGCTATGTAAGAAGAACTTCTGCAATTCAAGAAGACTGGTGAATCTGGGAATATCACAAGGAAGAGTTAGAGTTTTTTTAAGGACAACAACTTAGGCCGATTTGGAAAAGAGGACAAATTTATTGTGGGCCGAAATTTAAGGACATTAACATTTAAGTATTGCGTCCGTAGGCTAATTTTCAGCCCGAACGGGCTACGCAGGCCAATTTTCAGCCCGAACGGACCGAAATTTAAGGACATTAACATTTAAGTGTTGCATCCTAGCCCGTTCGGGCTGAAAATTGGCCTACAGATGCAACACTTAAATGTTAATGTCCTTAAATTTCAGTCCGCAATAAATTTGTCCTCTTTTCCAAATCGGTCTAAGTTGTTGTCCTTAAAAATACTCTAACTCTCACAAGGAATAAAGCCAGACTGGTTGCACAAGGGTATTCATGGATTGAAGAAATAGATTTTGATGAGACTTTTGCTCCAGTCACAAGGATAGAATCAGTCAGACTGCTCCTAGCAATGGCCTGCATGATGAAGTTCAAGCTATATCAGATGGATGTCAAGAGTGCATTCTTAAATGGATTTCTGAAGAAGGATGTGTTTGTTGCTCAGCCTAAAAGATCTGAAGATCCACATCATCCATAGTATGTTTTCAAACTCAAAAAGGCTTTATATGGTTTGAAGCAGGCGCCTCGAGCATGGTATGAAAGACTGGCTACATACCTGGTTAGCAAAGGATACAACAGAGGAGGAGAGGACATAACACTACTCATCATAAAAGACAAATCACAAGTAATTGTGGTTCAAGTATATGTAGATGATATAGTGTTTGGATCAGTGTCTGAAAAGATGATCAAGAACTTTATCAGGGACATGGAAACTGAGTTTCATATGAGCCTGGTTGGAGATTTGAAGTATTTTCTAGGACTTCAGGTAAAACAATTAGAAGAAGGAATAGAATTCCTATCAGTACCATTGTTAAGATTGGTAAGGATGATACTGGAGAAAAAGTGAATCAGACACTTTACAGAAGCATGATTGTAAGTCTTCTCTACCTTACAGCAAGCAGACCAGATATATCTTACAGTGTGGGTGTATGTGCCAGATATCAGTCATGCCCCAAAGAAAGTCACTTGAAGGCTGTCAAAAACATCATCAAGTACATCAGTGGAATTGCAGACTATAGTCTGTGGTATACTTCAGATACTAATTCTAGTCTTACTACCTACTGTGATGCAGATTGGGCAGGATCTCCAGATGATAGAAAAAGCACATCAGGTGCTTGTTTCTTTTTAGAAAACAATGTTGTTTCCTAGTTCAGCAAGAAGCCGAATAACATCTCATTATCTACTGCAGAAGCTGAATATATTGCAGTTGGAAGCAGCACTACATAGATCATATGGATGATGCAGATGATGAAGGACTATGAAGTTGCTCATGATATATATATTATGTATTGTGATAATATGAGTGCTATCAATATATCCAAGAATCCAGTTCAGCATTCAAGGACAAAGCACATCAACATTAGACATCACTTCATCAGAGAGTTAGTTGAGGAAGAAGTTCTGAAGATTGAGCGTGTGAAAACAGAAGACCTACCAGTTGATCTATTCACCAAGGGATTGGATGCTGCTCGATTTGAGAAACTCAGAGCATCCCTTGGTGTTTGCTTGGTTCAGTAAACTAAGAGAAGGGGTATGAGTGTGTTTATTTCACACTCAGCAGGAAAGAACCATTCCTGCACAAAGGGACTGAACATTCCCATAAATGTTCATCAGCGTGTACATGAACAATTTTCAAATTCTTGTGTACATTCTTATCAAGGGCTAGTTCTGACTCACAAACATTATCACTGGTTTTCAGGGATTTCCCTCCAAATTCTCTATCTAATGAATACTTGGAATACGTATAGAAAAGAGTTCTCTCTTATATATACATTTAGCTATTTTGAGATATCATCATATGCTCCTAAATTCCATATTTCGAAGCTGCTCTCTCAGAAATTCTGATATCTCTCTTTTATTCTTATCTTCTTTCTAACATTGTCATCCCCTTGATCTTTCACAAGAATATATTCTAGTCATTTCAATGGCACCCAAAAGAAAACTTGTTCGTTCAAAGAAGGTTGTTAAACCAAGAATGAGGTATGGAAAAGTGACTTATTCCAAACCTCAGGATCAGTTCTATGAAGAAGATGAATTTGACAGACAAGTTTTTGGAGAATCATCATACAAGAAGCCTACTTAGAGGACACTACGGGATGAATCCTCTAGCAAAAACACTGAAGAGTACATTGAGACATTCCATGGAGAGGAAGAAGAAGACTTGGAGGAAGAAGAAACAGAAGTTACATCTTCTGCAAAGAAATCAAAGATTCAGAATCTTACGCTCCAAGATATTTTGAAAGAAATAGCAGGATCATACAACGTCGACAAGAAAGTTGTTGCAAAGAAGGCTAGAACAAAGAGAGTTGTAGCCAAGAAACCAAAGAAGACTACAATCCCTGTTACAGAGAAGATCATCGCAACACCTGCTGAACAAGCCCTTCAAAAAGAGAAAAGATCTGCTGCTGATGAAGATGTTGTGCCTGAAGATGTTCCTATACATGAAGAGGAACATGTTGCTGCAAAGAAGATATCTCCTGTAAAAGCTATTCCAGAGAAGGTGATTTCAAAACAACCACCTGCTACTGAAGGAAAAGTTGTTTCAGAGGAGGACGATATTTCTCTGAGTATCAAGATGAAGGCCATCGCTGTTGCTACTGCAAAGGGGAAAAAAAGGTCATCAAACAGTCTTTAGTTGCTGACCCTGCTGAAACAGAAGATGTACATAGTTCATCTTTTGAATCTACTAAAAAGACTTCTGTTCTACAACAAGAGAAGTTCTTAGCATCGGCTCAGTATGATTTATTTACCAGATCAGCCGTGAATAGGGCTGTAAATGAACCAAACTGTTCGTGAGCCACTCGGGCATCGGCTCGAAAAAAGTTCAATCGAAACTCGATCGTTTATTAAACAAGCCGAATTCGAGCTTTTTATCGAGCTCGACAATTTTCTCGAGCCGAACTCGAGGTACTCGCAAGCTTCTCATGAGTAGCTCGAGTTCGACTATAAACGAGCTTTTATCGAGTAGCTCACGAGCTTTTAATCGAGCTTGTAATCGAGCTTAATCGAGCTTGTAATCAAGCTTTGACAAATGAGGAAAAAAAATTAAATTTTCACCCCCAACAAGATTCAAACATTAGTCAAATGTATTTCAATTTGTTATTATAGTCACTTAACCAAACTATTAACAATTATGTTAATTGAATCAAATAATATTTTTATAACAATTCTCCAAAACTTAAATATATATATATGCAAATATTTATATATTATATTTTGATATTATATTTGTATAAACATAATATCATATTATAAATTTATCAGATAAATATATTCAACTAATAATAATACACTATATGAACTATACGAAAATTAAGAATTGATATTATCATAAAAAAAAGGAATAAATTAATGACATTTACAAACATTAAGTTAATCTTATTTTATTAAACAAAAAATAGGAATATATAAATAGATTTATATGATAAAAAATAATGTAATCAAAAATTGATTATCCAACTTTAAGATATACATTTAGAATTTATTTAGTTATAATATTAATATAAAATAGTATATTTGAATTTTGAAGTAGTTTAACAAAAAACTATCTAATTATGAGGTAAATAAAATTCTAGTTTATAGTTATAATTAAGAAGATTTGATAATGAAACAAACACAAATGAAATTGGTTAAACCTTTGATATCAAACAAACATCATTAAATTGAATTAAATCACAATTATTCATCAAAATCAATATTAAACAATTAATAGTGTCTGATAATTACTTAGTTCATTTGATTCGATAATACACACACACACACACACACACACATATATATATATATATATTATATCAATTTACTCAATTATTATATAATATACAAATGTTATGTATACTTTAGCGTGCCTCATTGAAATATTTAATTTATATACTAATAAAATAAAAAGAAAATTGAGATATAACAATAAAAATAAATTATGATTTATAAATCATATTATAAAAAACTTTGAAATCTGTATTCGAATTAAGATTATTGTAAATATTTACTTATTAATTGGAACACGTGTGAATGTGTAGTAAAAAATAATAAACTAACAAGAATAATGAACTATATCATCAATCAACTAATATGATTACAATTTATATGAAAATGAAAATGAATATTCGATAAAATAGTAAGAAAATGAGACATGAGTGAATTATGATTTATAAATTGCATGAGAAAAACCATTTTGAAATTTGAAATTGAATTAATATGATTGTAAAATACTTATATGTTGAAGTTTGAAAGGAAAATAATAAGCTATCATGGATAGTGAGATAAATTACTAATTAACTAATGAATACAATTTTTAAATAAAAAGTGAAAATGAATGATCGAAAAAATAAAAAGAAAATAAGATGTGAGTAAATTATGATTTATAAATTATACTAGAAAAACATTTTGAAATTTTTATTCAAATTAAAGTAAATATATATTAAAATTTGAATATCCTATATTAATAATGAAAAATAATAAAATGAGTAATAAGCATGACTACAATTACACAATTAAGTAATTAATAGAGAAAATAAAATAAAAATAAACATAATTAAGGAAAATATGGAAAAGAAAAGAAAAAAACTCGATCACGAATTTGCTTTTTATCGAGTTTTTTATATCGAACTTGATCATATCTTTATCGAGTCGAACTCAAGTCGAGCTCGAATCGAACTCGATCACAAATTTTCTTAGTCGAGCCAAACTCGAACTCAAACTCGAAGCTCAAATCGAACTCGAGCTCGAGCTCGAGCCAAGTATATCTTATACGATCCGAACTCGAGCTTGAAGGTATTCGGCTCAACTCGCCTCGTTTACAGCCCTAGCCATGAAGAAGAAGACACCAAGGAAGAAGTCTTCTACTGCCATTGTCCAGATTGTTCAGAGAATCCCTGTGACAAGAAGCAGAGCCTCAGCTACTTGTGTAGTGCTTATTTGTGTTGTTTTATTGTAGGAATGTGGTGTCTTTAATATGTGTGTTTCTAGTGTTTTTGTGTTGTTTTTATGTTGTTATCTTCACCTTTGCTCTTTTTGGTAAGTTCTGTCAGATTTGTGCGAACTTCACATTTTTGTCCCAAAAACGTTGATTTTATGGCATAATAGGTGGAAAACCGAAAGTCGGTTTAAACTGAACTGGAGACATATGCAAGCTGACACCCAGCAGGTCCCCCAAGTTGAACTGAGTCCGCGCTATGCATGAACTGAAGCATATTAAAATCAGAGCTGGATCACGAACTAGCGCCCCGCTGTGGCGGAACCTCCATCCCCGCCAAGGCGGAACCTCCCGCCGTAGCAGAATCCCCAAACTAAAGGCTTGAACTGAGCGGAACTGAACTGAAGCACGAAACTAAAACCTCAACTGGAAGCTGCCCAGCCGCCATGGGAACCCAATGATCGCTGGGAGGTACCCACAACCAAGGGCACCCCGCGAGCGCAGAGTGCCCCGCCGGCACTGGGTGTCCCAAGCCCAGCCGGCGCGGGGTGCCCAGTTCCGTCTTATTTTCGGGCAGTTCATGAGGTATTTTTGAGTGTTTTTACTCTTTAATGCCTTCCAACTACTTCGCTAGCTGGAAAATTAAATGGGACGCGGAGGCTTTTTGGAGATAAAAAGGAAGAGTTGGGAATTAAAAGCAGGATATATACTCTCTCTCTCTCACCTATCTATCATCGATCACCATCATCCATCTAACCATCTACCATTCTTCACCTCAATTTACTCAATCACTATCATTCCAAACAAGAGAAAAGGGGAAGAAGCTCGAAGCTAAGGAAGAAAACGGAGAAGGGGGATTCCAAGCCCGAGCCGAGGTGGAAGCTAGGCTTGCTCGAGGATCTCCGTTCTTTGGTATTCTTTTCTTAGTTTTAGTTCATTTGAAAAGATGTGTCCCAAACTTTGTCGAGATAAACAACATTATGGAAGTTTGTATTTTATTGTATTTTATTTATCTTTTGATTTATGAAATGAAGAACTTGTATGATTCTTGTGTTGCCTCGTGCATGATGATAGGCTAATTCCGTACATTAGGAGATAGATAATCGATTTGGTTTCGATCCATGCTTGTGATTATTGATTTCTTGTTGATTGAATTGAACTTGTTTATGTTGGGTAATTGATCAATATTCAACATTGCTAGATAATAGATGAGATCGATAGAAGATTCTATTGCCCGACTAGGGTTCTATCAATATTAGGTGGACTGGGTTCATAAGCCTAATTGTTAATCTTGTTCGTATAATCTAGCCAATGGGGGTTTAATGGATTGACGGTGACAGTAAATGAAGTTAAGCATCTTGATGGAGTCTATTGTATGTTTAAGATTAACAAAATCAACTTGAATCAAGCTAGGAGAGAAACTAAAGAGGTAATCTACACCCTAATGCTCAATTCATAATCATTTAATTCGTCCTTATCGTCGTTGGCATTGTTTAGTTGACTTTCCTTATCATTTTTGGTATTGTTTAAGTTAATTCTTGTTGCTACAATTTAGTAGTTTAATTAAAAACACTTCAACCTTGGTTCAGAATGTTTAGATTTGTGTTTAAATTCATGTATATATCCGTGTGTATAGCATAGAAAGGTAATCGCCCTGTTAAGCTTTTCTCGAGAGACATGACTCGGGTTAGCTCACCGCCATACAATCGACCCCATCCTCTTACGGGTTCGGTCCGTAGTTTTGCGTGTGTAGTTTGATCGGAACACTACTCCACCATCCACAACACCAACTGCAAAGAAGCGGAAGGCTACTACAACTGTTGGTCCATCTAAGAAGGCGAAGAAAATTGTTCATTCCAAGCATGTACCTGAAGATGTTCACTACGAGTCAAGTGAACATGATGTTGATATTCACAAACAGATCATCAATTTGTCAGGTATCTCCAAACATGCTTTATTTCGATCAACAAAGTATGCTGAGTTATGCGATAATGTGAAGAAGAGGTCATTGATCTCTGAGAAGAAGGTGGATAAGGATACACTCTTAGCTATTGGGGTATATTCTTTACTGGAGGAAGGAGGTGTGCTTGGAACTATGCAACAGGTGCACGAGTTTGTTCCTTTGGTTGTATCAGAATTTTATTGCAACCTGATCAAGGAGATTGATGATCTTGAATCTGAAGACTTTCACAAAGTCTTTGTTCGAGGAGAGATGATGAATTTCTCACCAGAACTCATCAATAAGTTTCTGGGATGTACTGTTCAGGGAGAGATGGAAGAGATAAATAACTAGGGGTGGTTGCTGAAGAACTGGCCCAGGGCATCTATACTAAGTGGCCCTCTAATCCTCAAACGATTCCATCATTAAAGTCATCACAGAAGTATGGTGCATTGTTCCACATCATGATCCACAACTGGATGCCAACAAAGCATAGAGATGTAGTCACACAAGCACAAGGAAGATTTCTGTATCACCTAGGAACTATCAAGAAGTTCAATTACGGTGAATTTGTGTTTGGGAAGCTTATGAGCAGTGCAGAGTCTACAGTGGTGAAAAGTCCTCTATGCTATCCATCTCTGATCTATAACATCATCAGGAAGCAGAAGAAGAATGTCTCTACCAAGAATGACAGAGTCATACCACCCAAGAAGCCTCTGGTGATCAAAGTTGCTTCTGAGATTGGTGATCATCATCTGCGCATATAGTTCAAGAAGTTCATTGCTTCACAGAAAGGAAGTGATGCATCTGCAGAGAAGTCTTCACAAAAGAATCTTGTGCTGAAATTTCTAAAACATAGTCTGGAGTTCCATACTCGATTAATATCTGAGCATACTTCTGAGAAGATGAAGATTCAAGCCCTGTTAACTGAACTTTCATCTGGAGAAGAGTTTGCCTCCCCAGCAGCTGATGTACCTGAACATGTTCACAACTTGCACAAACTTGGAAGTACTGCTGTAGCAGCAACTCAGAAGGGGTCTCCATCGACTGCGTCAAAAGGTGAAGAGCATGATGATCGACCTGTAGAAGAAAAAGAAGCAGTAGAAGAAGAAGCTGCAGAAGAAGAGGAGCAAGGGACTGAAGAAGAAGAAGAGGCTGAAGAGACATAAGAAGAAAATGATAAAGCTAATGAAGAAGGATCTGAAGAAGAAGAGGAAGAGCCTGCATCTGACAAATCCAAGTAGATTTCTTTTTAGTCCTTTGCCTTTCTCGGTGGCAAATGCTAATAGAAGCATTATATAATGCTGAAGGAATATATTTCATAATGTTAATGAAACAATAATGTAGTAGATTGGAGCCAACTTTTACAACTAATAACATTCAATCAAACAAACCTAACTTTGTCCACGATTAATATTTTCTTGAAATTATTTTTTTTGTTGAGAAGTAGGTTTGACTAGCTTTCCAACCATACTAAACTCTTCATTTAATTATTTCATAACGAAATCAGTTTTGCATTTAAAGTTATGTATTGTGCATGAAGTGATATTGCTTCGTTAGCATATAATTATGTGTTCGTTAGCATATGATTGTATCTTCATTAGCATATGTGATGATAATATAAACGAATACTAATAATAGTGAATTCTAAAATATTTGCTATCATAAATAAATGTTAATGTTATTGTTAGCATTGTCATATGCCACTGTTAGCATATGATAATGTTAGCAGTAGAATTATGTAAAGCATATGACAACATAATAATGTTAGCATTGATGTATGCTAACAGAAGCATTATATATTGGTATAAATATTTATCATATCAATTTTAGGATTCTATAATTTAATTTTATTGCATTTCATCTTTTACTTCTACTAGCATCGTCATATGCTAATAGAAGCATTATATAATGTTGAAGGAATATATTTCATAATGCTAACGAAACAATAATGTAGTAGATTGGGGCCAAATTATGCAACTAATAACATTTAATCAAACAAACACAACTTTGTCCACGATTAATATTTTTTTAAAATTATTCTTTTTGTTGAGAAGTAGGTTTGACTAGCTTTCCAACTATACTGAACTCTTTATTTAATTATTTCATAACGGAATTAGTTTTGCATTTAAAGTACGTATTGTGCATAAAGTGATATTGCTTCGTTAGCATATGATTATGTATTCGTTAGCATATGACTGTATCTTCGTTAGCATGCATCCTGAAAGACGTATTTATATATATATATATATATATATATTAATATATATATATATATTAAAAAAATATGGACTTCCAGAATGCATGCTAATGAAGACACAATCATATACTAACGAACACATAATCATATGCTAACGAAGCAGTATCACTTCATGCACAATACTTAACTTTAAATGCGAAACTGATTTCATTATGAAATAATTAAATGGAGACTTTAGTATGGTTGGAAAGTTAGTCAAACCTATTTCTCAACAAAAAAATAATTTCAAAAAAATATTAATTGTGGACAAAATTATGCTTGTTTAATTGAATGTTATTAGTTGCATAATTTGGCTCCAATCTACTACATTATTATTTCATTAGCATTATGAAATATATTCCTTCAGCATTATATAATGTTTCTATTAGCATATGGCAATGCTAATAGAAGTAAAGGATGAAATGCAATAAAATTAAATTATAGAATCATGAAATTGATATGATAAACCTTTATAACAACATATAATGCTTCTGTTAACATACGTCAATGCTAACATTATTATGTTGTTGTCATATACTTTACATAATTCTACTACTAGCATTATCATATGCCAACAGTGACATATGACAATGCTAACAATAACATTAACATTTATTTATGAAAGTAAATATTTTAGTATTCACTATTATTAGTATTTGTTTATATTATCATCACATATAGTATGAAAAATACATGATTCTGTTAGCATCATTATAATATTTTCATTAGCATATGTGATTAGGTTGTTATTTCGTATATATTTTGGGTAGTTTTTTGTATATTTTTGCAGTGTTACTCATCCCATAGTCAAGTTTTATGGAAGAATTCGTGTCTTGTGGTTAATTTCAGGTAGTTAACATGGAAGTGGAGATAATGGCATTGTTTTGGAGGGTTTGGACGCAATTGATTGAAGAAAAATAGAAGAGTCTGGAAGGCAGTCGGTATGGGCATACTGACTGATGGATTATGCGTGTATTGGGCTGGAGATAGTGGATCTGCACCAATTATTAGGCTGGATGAAAATTATGCAGTCTTTTATTACTGTTGGACTCTGTTTTTATTATTTTCCTAGTTAGATTAGGATTAGGATGCTTTTTAATTAATTAATTAATTAAGGATTTGTATAAAAAGACTTCTAGATAGATTAAGACTCTATCCATTGTAGTAGAGATTATTCCAGATGCCATAAACACACTGAGAACGATTTAATTCTCTGCAGATTTTTTCACAATTCAATTTCATTATTCTTTTCATCGTTCTTCTTCTCAATTAATTTCTGAAGTGCAAATCCAATTATGAATTCGAGCTAACCGCGTTTTATTCCGGTGAAGATTAACGAATCCCTGGTGTATTTATTCTGTGAGATCTAATCTATTTTTATACTTTAATTATATGAATGCATCTGTGATTCTTTGTGTTTAAAGTTGTTAATTGTTTCAGTTTTGCTAGGTAGTTGCAAATATTTAGTAATCCGGGATTAATTAGTAGCCAATTAAATCGGCCATCCGTAATTATGGTTTAGGTTTAATTAGTGGTACAGCAATTCTTCAGAATCGAGGGAAGAACAGTCTTAATTCGATAGTCCTGTGTCAGAGTCTGTTGGTTTTGAATCGGGTTTCTCTAGTACATAAAGCTGTTGGCTCATTAAATCTATAGAGTGTCTCTTACGGTTGTGAGTCGATTAGAAAAATAATTGGTGAAGTGTCTTCCTAATTATCGAGAAGCTAAGGAGAAATTAGGCCACGTCAGAAGTGTATTCCGTGGCTATAACTGGTTACATTCATTAATTGAAGATATCTTTGCATCAAGGATCGAAATAATTGAGCTAGGGTGGAGTTAATTGAAAGCCGGAATACCTTTTAAATCTGTTAAGAAAACTACTCTCTGGTTTATTTGCTTTATTTTGGTTTCTACGTTATAACAACAAAATTCGTGTGGAAAGTTTGGTTACTGCAGACTTAAGGTTCGAATAATTCTCTCCGATCCTTTGGGAGACAATAATCTTGCTCGCCACTGTTCTAGGTAGTGAGCGCATACCGACTGATGGTCGGATTATTTTTGGTGAAGAACGACGCACCAAATTTTGGCGCCATTGCCGGGGATCGGTTTTTAAGTAGTGATTATTCTAATATTTTCAGTTTACCATTTCTTTTTATTTCGTTTTATTTTTTTCAGTGCATGACTCGATCCTCACAAAAAGGAAATCTAGAATTCAATCCAGAACCGGAGAGGACTTTACGAAGGTCGAGGAAGTTTGCAAGAGAGTCTAAGGAAGCTTCTACATCTACACCAGAATGTTTTCATATTGATCAACTGTTCGAAGAAGATATGGCTCTCAATCAAGTACCTGAACAAGAACTTCAGATCAAGGAGTTAGGTCGCCACAGAAACAACCGACCTATCTGCATCGTGCTTCCTGCTATTGCGAATAATGCTGAAATAAGGCCTGGCTTTATTCAAGTTCTACCCAATTTCAGCGATTTACCTAGAGAAAGTGCACATAAACACTTGGCCGAATTTGATTTAGTTTGCTCTACTTTACGCCCCCAAGGTTTTTCTTCTGATAATTTGAGATTACTGACTTTTTCTCATACTTTGCAGGGCAAGGCTAGAGATTGGCTATTTGATCTTCCATCTGGTTCGATTACCACCTAGAATGAGTTGGAAGAACAATTCTTGTGCAAGTTCTTCCCGGAATCCAGAGCTGCAAATTTGAGAATGGCGATCAGCAGCATCAAGCAGAAGCATAATGAAAGTCTAGCCGACTACTGGGAGTGATTTCAACAGTTGTGCCGGAAATGTCCAGACCACGGTTTCTCTGAATATCAGTTGCTCATTAACTATTTTTATCATGGTATGTCAACTTTTGACAGGAAAATAGTCGATGCTGCTAGCGGAGGATCGCTAACTAACAAGACTCTAGCAGAGGCGAAGCAGCTCATCATCGACATGGTTTCTAGAGGTCAGCAATATGAGGATGAGGACGATGACCGATACCGACCTGTGAAGGGAGTTGAGCGAGCAGACAGCTCCGGTGTCAATGAAAAGATCAATGCTCTGACTTCTCTGGTTCGAGGTCTAGCTGTAGCATAGACGCAAAATGTCCGTTGTGGAGTGTGTTCGGAAAATGGGCACTTTACTGATTCTTGTCCTACATTGCAAGATCCATCAATTGAACAGGCATGTTATGGATCCGGAGATGCATAGCACGATGCCCTTAGACGGAGGAATTATGATCCGTACTCAAATACGTACAACCCAGGTTGGAGAGACCATCCAAACTTTGGCTGGAGGCAGCTCGATCAAAAGGCACCTGGAGTTTTGCCTCAGAAATAGCCGCATGGTGGTCAGTATGCCCATACTGATCGCACTGCGCCAAGCATGAACGATATCATGAAGTGTTTGGAGCAGAACAGTGCACTTGTTAATAGTCTGGCGCAGAGTCAAAAAGCTTTCCAACAAGAGACACAAGCTGCTCTGGGAAGTATGGGCACTCAAATCACCCAACTCACCACCTAAATAAACAAAATGCAGGAGAATCAGGGCAAAATTTCCTCTCAAATGGAGCATAATCCAAAAGTGAATGTTAGCGCTATCACTTTGAGAAGTGCGAAGGAGTTAGCCGAGTTGGAGACTAAGAAGAAAGAAAAAGAGCTGGAAGAGCACACTGAAGTGTCAAAAAAAGAATCCAGAGAAGAGGAAGAACCATCTGCCGTGCCTCTTCCACCTATGGTAAGGGTTGAATCGAAAATTTCTAACTCTCAATCTCTGGTTGCAGCACCCTTCCCTTTCCGGTTGATTCGAAATAAGAAGGAGGATGATCAAAAAGAGATCCTCAAGCTGTTCAAGAAGGTAGAAATTAATTTTCCTTTGATTGATGCCATCAAGCAAGTTCCCAGGTACGCAAAATTCTTGAAAGAACTGTGTGCTAAAAAGATGAGATATGGGAAAGATGCAAGGATTAAAGTTGGGAAAAATGTGTCTGCAGTTATTCAAAGGAAATTACCACAAAAATGTAGGGATCATGGTATGTTCACTATTCCATGCATCATTGGCAGTAAGAAAGTTGAAAGAGTCATGCTAGATTTAGGCGCATCCATTAATGTTATACCTTTGTCTATGTATAAGGAATTGCAATTAGGGTCTATGAAAGAAACTCATGTTATCATTCAGTTAGCCGATAGGTCTAATCCATATCCTCAAGGTGTGGTTGAAGATGTTCTTATTAAGGTTAACGATTTAATATTTCCTATGGATTTTTACATTGTTGACATGGATGATTCTTTTTCTGCACATAGATCTCTTATTCTTTTAGGAAGGCCATTCATGAAAACTACAAGAATAAAGATTAATGTTGATAAAAGCATGCTTAGCTTTGAATTTGATGGTGATATTGTTACATTTAATATTTTTGAAGCTATGAAGCATGTTGAGGATCCTGAAGCTTTGTATGTGATTAATATCGTAAACCCGTTAGTTGACGATTTTGTTGAGAATCATTTCAGGGAAGATAAGTTGGAACAGTTATTTCATGGTGGGATGACTGACACAGATGCAACAATGGGAGAAGATGAGGAGATTCGAGATATCATCATGCAGCTGTATGCCACCAGTGAGTTTCCAACTCGGCATCTGTCAGGCAGTATGCCCATACCGACCAACTCAGAGACGATTCTGCCATCTATTGTGAAAGCTCAGGTGCTTGAATTGAAGGAGCGTATCAAGTTTCTTCATGACAAATATATTCGAAGGAAGAATTTTGAAGTTGGACAGAAGGTTCTCTTGTTTAATGCTCACCCACGAATTATGTCGGGCAAGTTGAAGTCCCGTTGGACGGGGCCATATAAAGTTGTGAGTGTTAGTCCTCATGGAGTAGTCGAGATTTGCAGTCTCAGCACACACAAGTTTTTGAAAGTCAATGGGCAGTTGCTAAAGCCATATTTTGCTGGAATGAAGACGTACACTTTTAACGGGGTTGATCTAATGACTCTCGACATTGCTTCTTGATCATGTTCTCCATGTGTCGAGCCTTGGACGTTAAACAAGGGCACTTCTCGGGAGGCAACCTGAGCTTTTTTCTTTCATTTCATTTTGTTTTTTTTTATTATTTTTATTTCATTTATTTACTTGTTCATTTTTTTTATATAAAAAAAATTGTGAAGAGGGACCTCCTGTACACACATTCTAAGTGTGTGGGGGGAGAGAAAAGGTTGTTCTAAAGAAAGGCAGGGGCTAAATTGTAAATTTTAAAAATTCCAATTGGGGATTTCCTTCTTAAGCCCTAATTTTCCTTATGATTTTATTTTTAATTCCCTAACCAGTTCTCACTCTTTCACCTCCATCTTCACAGGTCACCGGCGATCTCAACTCTCGCCAAAATCCCGCCGATCTGACCACAGACACCCCTACCCTTGCTGAGATCCAGAAGTTGTTCGAGTGCCATACTCACCGGATTATGAGCCGGCTAGATGATCTTCATGACCGTCTCGAGGCTGTGGAACAAGCCGTCGCTAGCTTCTCCCGGTCCTTTTCCAAGTGACCGCACAGTTTGCATTTTCTTCCCTTTGTATAGTTTTTTTTATGTTTTTCTATTTTTCTTTGGGGTCACTCTCCTCTTTTGCACAGTGAGGACACTGTGGTGTTTAAGTGTGGGGGGAGAGGGAGAGTTAGTTTTTACCTTTTCTGTTTAGTAAAAAAAAAAGTTTTTCTGTGGTTTTGGTGTGTCAAATCACTGGCTTACTTGAGATGGATTGCATGATAAGAAGGAGTATGATATGGGATTGGTCTTGAATGGATGGTTTGTCTCTTGTGATTAAAATATGCACATGCTTGTATGTATTCTTGAACGAGAAAATATGCAAAATTTGATCAAATTTATTGAAGCTTACTATATTGTGAGAATTGAGCCTGATGAGCATTATATATGAGAAAGCTCAATTCATTTTCTTACTGAGTGTATCGTACTTGAATGTTGGATTTCTGATTTGCCCAGTTGCCATAGTCACACCACTTTTAAGTTTCTTTGCATGAAGATGATTAAGGCATTTAGGATTACCCATTGCTTTGGCTTGAAAAATTATACATGCCCTTAATTGTCCATTAGTGAGCCCGTTATACCTAATCCATTTATTTTTTATTATAAATAGCCACTAAATAATTAAGCCTTAGCCTTTTGGCCTGCTCTTGTTCCCTGAAAACATATAAGTGTATTTTTATGTTGAAATGATTTTGAAGTCTGCTTGAAGATATTGGTGTTGGAGAGTTGATGAATATGTATATGTCTCTGTTCTATTCCAAAAAGAAAATTATGAAAAAAAAGAGAGTAAAGAAAAAAGAGAGATGAAAAAAAAGAAAAAAAAATAAGGAATAGAACGAGCATGGAATAAAAGGGGCTGTGCTTAATTGATATCATTTATTTTGTTGCCCTGTATTATTGGAAACCAGCATTCAATTTGATTTTTGTTGATTTATTTGGGAAGTTGCAGACGAACTTGGTGAATGTATTTGATATGCTTACATGTTTTCAATTATTTGAGCCATTTCATCCTTTTTATCCTACATGTGCACCCTAGCCCCGTTACAACCCGTTTAAAAGACCTTTTGATTTGTGCATAGTTCTCACTTGTTTGGTAGTGGTTTTGACATATGGGCAAATTTATGTTTGAAAGCATCAAGTTACGATTTGTGTGAATTAAATTTCGTCCTTATTGTCTTTTGAGAGAACTTGAGCGAATCTTCATGAGGCAGGATTGGTTTTGCATGTTTTTGACTTGAATGAAGAGCATGTGTACATCTTTATGAAACGAGAGATTGGTTTGTGGTCTGTGGATGATTGTATCTTGCCTCTGACTTTGATTGTTTTTCATTTAAGGTTGCCAATGTTTGTCTTGTCGTCTTTGAGTCCTTTTTGAGTCTGTCTTTTATTTAGTTATGCTCGAGGATGAGCATTGTCTAAGTGTGGGGGGGTTTGATTAGGTTGTTATTTCGTATATATTTTGGGTAGTTTTTTGTATATTTTTGCAGTGTTACTCACCTCTCGAGGATGAGCATTGTCTAAGTGTGGGGGGTTTGATTAGGTTGTTATTTCGTATATATTTTGGGTAGTTTTTTGTATATTTTTGCAGTGTTACTCACCTCATGGTCAAGTTTTGTAGAAGAATTCGTGTCTTGTGGTTAATTTCTGGTGGTTGACATGGAAGTGGAGATAATGGCATTGTTTTGGAGGGTTTGGACATAATTTGATTGAAGAAAAGCTGAAGAGTCTTGAAGGCAGTCGATATGGGCATACTTACTGATGGATTATGCAAGTATTGGGCTGGAGATAGTGGATCTGCACCAATTATTGGGCTGGACGAAAATTATGCAGTCTTTTATTACTGTTGGACTCTGTTTTTATTATTTTCCTAGTTGGATTAGGATTATGATGCTTTTTAATTAATTAATTAAGGATTTGTATAAAAAGACTTCTAGATAGAGTAGGACTCTATCCATTGCAGTAGAGATTATTCCAGACGCCACAAACACACTGAGAACGATTTATTCTCTGTAGATTTTTTCACAATTCAATTTCATTATTCTTTTCATTGTTCTTCTTCTCAATTAATTTTTGAAGTGCAAATCCAATTATGAATTCGAGCTAAGCGCGTTTTATTTCGGTGAAGATTAACGAATCCCTGGCGTATTTATTCTGTGAGTTCTAATCTGTTTTTATACTTTATTTATATGAATGCATATGTGATTCTCTGTGTTTAAAGTTGTTAATTGTTTCAGTTTTGCTAGGTAGTTGCAAATATTTAGTAATCCGGGATTAATTAGTAGCCAATTAAATCAGTCATCCGTAATTGTGGTTTAGGTTTAATTAGTGGTACAGCAATTCTTCAGATCGAGGGAAGAACAGTCTTAATTCGATAGTCCTGTGTCAGAGTCTGTTGGTTTTGAATCGGGTTTCTCTAGTACATAAAGTTGTCGACTCATTAAATCTATAAAGTGTCTCTTACAGTTGTCAGTCGATTAGGGAAATAATTGGTGAAGTGTCTTCCTAATTATCGAGAAGCTAAGGAGAAATTAGGCCACATCAGAAGTGTCTTCGGTGGCTATAACTAGTTTGCATTCATTAATTGAAGATATCTTTACATCGAGGATTGGAATAATTAAGCTAGGGTGGAGTTAATTGGAAGCCGGAATACCTTTAAATCTGTTAAGAAAACTACTCTCTAGTTTATTTGCTTTATTTTGGTTTTTACGTTATAACAACAAAATTCGTGTGGCTTTTTGGTTACAGCAGACTGAAGGTTCGAATAATTCTCACCGGTCCTTTGGGAGACGATCTTGCTCGCCACTGTTCTGGGTAGTGTGGGCATACCGACTGCTGGTCGGATTATCTTTGGTGAAGAACGACGCACCAATATGAAATGCTAACATTAGCAATGTATTTTCACTCTCATATAAAAAATATCTTAATGTATTAATGTATTGATCGTTGTCAATATATTATTTTTCTTTATAAGCAATATGTTATTATTTCGTTAGCATTATATTAATAAAATATTAGTATATGAAAGCAAATATTTTAGTATTCGCTATTATTAATATTTGTTTATATTTTCAACACATATAGTATGAAAAACACATGATTCTATTAGCATTATTATAATGTTTTCATTAGCATATGACAATGCTAACCTTAGCAATGCATTTTCATTCGCATATAAAAAATATGTTAATATATTAATGTATTGGTCGTTGTTAATATATTATTTTTCATTAGCAATATATTATTATTTCGTTAACATTATATTAATAAGATATTAGTATTGGATATCCAATGTTAAAACGTCTTAATACATTAATAGATATTGTTCTCTATCAATATACTGTTCTTCATTAACAATATATCATTACTTCATGAGCAGTATAATAAATCAATATTAGCATTGAATAATTGTGTCAAACGGATACAACACAAAATATATTTTTAACGTAACTCGAACATATGTTAATGAAAAATAATATTGGTTCATTGTACATTAAAAGTACAAACTACCTAAAAAAAATATTACAACAAAAAACTAACAATATAAGCCCATTCAGCTTATTTTAAATTCAGATTTCTTCATCTAAAAAAAGGCATATATGCCTCATAAAATTGAGTTGGAACCTGCATCATGATATTATAAGGTCAACATTTAAAAAATATCTTATTTAGCATACATAGAAATGTTCGTTAGCACAAATATTTTCCCGAACAAATTCTTTAACATATGCAACAAAAATATAATGTTAATGACAAATCGTAATGATATTAACAAATAAACCATATCATGTTAACATCATACTACGTGAATAAAAATATAAAAAACACATATATTGATTATTTAATCTACAATTTCAACATCAAGTCTGAAAACATAAACCATAAACAAACATCATCTCTGAAAAGAAAATATATTTAATAAAAGCAAAGATCCAAACAAACATGACGACAAATATCTAAATTTTATTTTTACAGAACTTACAAAATTATTAGTGAATCCATCAAATATTTGTTAGCCCAAATATTCATATACATAACAAAAACATGATGCTAACGCAAATATATAATGATGCTAACGGATAAATCGTATCTTGCTAACATCATACTAAGCGAACAAAAATATCAAAAACATATATTCTTCAACCAACAACTAATCAATGTCAAATCTGAAAACATAAACCATTAACAAAAACACCATCTCCAAAAAAAGAATATATTGACTAATAGATGTGACAAAAATATATAGCTAAAAAATTTCAAAGGACTTCCAAATTGAATAAAAATTTGAATCCATCAAATCTACAAAAGACGAAACAATAAAAAATGATGATATACGCAAAGATGAATCAGAAAAAATAATCGAATCGATCGTAATTGTGTGAGGGGATCTAAAAAATGTCTTATTGCATTAATGTAGTGTTCGTTGTCCATATAATTGAAACTAACGAATCATTTATCATATGTTAATAAATTAAATCATAATTGGGATGAAATTAACCGTTATAGCAATATAATTTATACTAACAAAACATATTCTAATTGGAATACAATAAACCCTCATAGCAACATAATTGTTGCTAACGAAATACTTGTCATATGCTAACGAAACATACCTAATTCTTATTGGATAAACGTTTGCAACAATATAATTGATGCTGACGAAATATTTGTCATATGCTAACAAAACAATTCTTATATGGTGATAAAGTATTTTGAGCTTGAATATACATGAAAAATGACTATTTTGTATTATTTGTCCATATTTTTTCAAATGAACATATGCTTCACTGATCTTGAATGAAAGAGGATTAAAAAAACTTTAATTTGATATATTATTTGTGTTAATCCGATAAAAAATGAATAAATTATGATCGTTTAAAGTTTTTTAGAAAGTTTTTAAAATGTTGAGTCAACATGACATCGGTTTTTTATAAAAAAAAAAGACGGAAATAACCCCCAACCATAAAAAAGTGGTGAAAATTGCATAAAAGCCACCAAATTTGAGATTTGATCTCAGCCATGTATTTTTATAAATTGATAGTAGGAGATTGGTTTACAGTATACACACTATGGAATGGTTTACATTTGATCCATTCCCTATATATATATATATATATATATATATATATATATATGCGCGTGTGTGAGAAAGTACACAATATATATGTGTGTGTGTGTGTGTATTTATTTATATATGTACCTAAATGTGTGTGCACATTCAATAAAAGTTAGAATATATATTTATATATGTGTATATATATACATGTGTGTGTGCACGTAATATATATCTATATGTTTATGCATGTGTGATTGTAAAAGACTAGGAATTAAAAGATTAAAATGGCCCCACTCACTTTGTCATCATTCCTAACTTAGGTGTGTTGACCAAGGCCACCCAAACCAATAATTTAGTACTCTCTCTCCCTCTATAAACTCTTAGCCAACAAAATAAAGTAATAATTTCTTTCTCTAACACTCAGCTCCCCCATAATGAAATAACAGAGGACGGTGAAAAGAAAAATACCTCAAGAAACTCAAGAAAAGAGAGCAGGGAGAACTCAATGCTTAGAAGGAAGAGAAACTTTGAGTTGGTGTGATGATTGTGAAAGAGAAGTCACCTATTTATACAAGTTTCTAGCTTGAAAATATGGAACAATTAAATCAAAAATCAAGCTTGATTGATAAATGGCATGGATGAAAATCAGTGGAACAAATTGGTTTATTGATCTAGGATTGAATCAATTGTTGGTTTTTTCCCTTTTCCGAACAAAACCTCACGTGAGGGAATAGAATTATATGAGCTAAAGAAAAAAAACTTGGGCCTTAATGAATAATGTTTGGGCTTTTAGAAAATAATAAGATATAATAAGAAAAACTTGGGCCTCAATGATAATGTTTGGGCCTCAACTTGTTGCGAGGCTGCTGCAACACCACCACCTTCAATCCCACTTAAGAAACGGAAGAAGTCAAAGGTTGCTGCTAGTCCTTCCAAGAAGGCCAAGAAAACTGCTCGACCCGTTGATGTACCTGAAGTTGTTCACTCATAATCTAGTGAATATGAGGCGGATCATCATAAATACATTATTCACTTACTAGATATTTCTAAACATGTTATATTTCAATCTACAAAGCATACTGCGTTGTGGGATAAGGTGAATCAAAGGTTCTAGATTGGAGAGAAGAAGGTAGACAAAGACACATTACTTGCTACTGGATTTATTCTTTGTTAGAAGAGGCTGGAGTGTAGGGAATTGTACAGTGTGTATATGAGTTTGTTCCCTTCGTAGTTTCTAAATTTAATTGTAATTTGACTAAGGAAGTAGATGATCCTAATTCAGAGGATTTTCATAAAGTTTTTGTCAGATGAGAGATGTTGAACTTCTCTCCAGAACTCATCAATGAGTTCTTAAGGTTGCACGATTGTCGAGGAATTAGAGAAGATAGATGACTGGGGGATGGTTGCTGGAGAATTGACTGAGGATGTCTACACCAAATGGCCATCTAATCCACAGACTATTCCTACTTCAAAGCTATCTCAGATGTATGCCGCTCTGTTTCACATCATGATTCACAACTGGATGCAACCAAGCACAGAGTTATTGTCACTCAAGCACAAGAAAGGTTCATTTACCGCATTGGTACAGAAAAGAAATTTGATTATGGAAATTTGTGTTTGCCAAGTTGATTAGTTGCGCTAAATCCACTATTGTGAAAGGACCAATGTGTTATCCTTCTCTCATCTACAACATCATCAAGCAACAAAAGAAGAATGTCTCTACAAAGACGGATAGAGTTTTGCCTCCTAAGAAGCCTCTGGTCATCTAAGTGGCTCCAGAAATAGATGATCAGCACTTGCGCTCTCAATTAAGGAAGTTTATAGCATCAAAAAAGGTGTTGATGCTATATCTACTCAGTCTTCTCAGAAACAGCTTGTACTTCAGTTTTTAGAGAAAAGTCTGGAATATCATGCTCAGATGATTTCAGAGCACACCTCAGAGAAAGTGAAGATTCGGGCTTTGGGGAAATTCTATGCCACGGCACATGGCATACTACATGTGCTGCAATAGATCTATTGTGATACTTTCATGTGTCACAATAGATCTATTATGACACATGAAAGTGTCACAATAGATCTATCGCAGCACATGGCACACTACGACCGGTCACGACATAGAATTTCCCCAAGCTTTGATAACTGAACTCTCATCTAGAGAATATTTCTCTTCATCTTAAGCTCATGTACGTTAAAATGTTCAGACCTTACATTATCTTGCAAGTATAGTTGTAGCTATTTTTTAAGGTGATTCTTCAAAGACTGTTTCAGAGGATGCTGAAGAAAAAGAGCATGATAAAGAAGAGCATGGTGCTGAGGAACATATAGAGGCTACAGAGAAGCAAGATGAGAAAGAAGATACAGAATAACACGATGAAGAAGAAGAAGCGTTTGTCGATACTAAAGTAGGAGGTGATAATGATGATGATGATGATGATGGTGAAGAAGAAGAAGAAGAAGAAGAAGAAGAAGAAGAAGAAGAAGAAGAAGAAGAAGAAGAAGAAGAAGAAGAAGAAGAAGAAGAAGAAGAAGAAGAAGTGTCTGCATCTGGAAGTGATGCAGAAGACGGTGATGATGAAGGCTCTGACAAATCAGAGTAATTTTCTGGTCTACTTTACTCTTTTACCTTTCTCTGTGGTAAATAAGGGGAGTAAATTTTTGTCTTTGTCTTACACCATGTTTTGCACGATATTTTTTTTAATTTGTTGCCGTCTTCATCCTTCATTGTTTAAACATCAACTCTTTGATATTCTGTTTATCTCTTAAAAAACTGTTTTATCTATATTGCTCTGATAATGATTATGAACTCTGCTAAAAAATTAAACTGATGTCGAAAGAAAAACATAAAAATTGAATAACAACAAAGTAGATAGTGCTGATAAGAAAGTAAGAACAACAAGATCCCATGAAGTTCATGTGAACATTCAGGATTGTTTTGGTGTACATGTTTCTTCCAGATGAACATTTGCGTTCTTGAAAAACATAGAGCTGATTTGCCAACAAATAAAGATAAATGGGAAGATTATTAGTGTTATATTTTAGCACTAAGTGTTTTGATTGTCATGATCTTTGTGGAAAATCCGTTACATAAAGTTTTTGGTTTTTCAAGTATTGAAGAATATGTTCTCGACATGAGACAAGAACATTCCGCTGCTAATCTGATTGAAGATCAAAGAATGTACTTATCGAGTGTTATGCACATGATCATGTACATGGTTGTCCAGAAGCTTCCAAAGAGACGTGCTGAGCTGATTTCAAGAAGATGAAGATTCCTATTGAAGATAGATGTCTCATAATAAAAGTTGTCTTACCCATATTGAAGATCAAGATAGAAGAAGGCGAGTTCTATTCAAGGAAGGTCTCTAACTTGGGGTTTTTGAGTTAAATAAGGAAAGTTTCATTGTTAGAGTTTAGTTAGAATTAGGACAGCTGATTACCTTATTTAAGCTATCTTTGTTATTATAAATTACCTAAGAATCCGACTAGTTAGATGGTGAAAAATACATATGCCCAAGTACTGATTAGAGAGTAAAAAACACTTCAAGTTTGAATCATTAGCATATGGCATTGTTAGGCTAGAGTTGATCTTTTGATCATTATTTTTCTAGTCTGTGTTTGAAATATTTTCATACACTTTTAAAGGAGTCTCGGGAGAGATTTTCTATAGAAACTAGAGGGAGTCTAGATTGTGAGAGGATCTCACAATTCAATCTATCGAAAGAGGTTGTAGTGGGTAGGAAATGGGTTGAATGATGGGAGGTCATCGTGTAAAAGCCTTTGTAACCATACAACGGAGTAGTGGGATTGTTTCTCATGGACTTGAGAAGTCCCTCTGACGTAGATCAATTGATCGAACATGGTTATCATCCTTATGTTCTTTACTGCCTTAAGTTACAACAACCTGAATGTGCATGTTATTCATAATGTTCATAAACATGATTACGCACATGATAACTTCCACACAGTTTATGTAATTTCACAACCTCTATTTTTCTATTCACAGACCTCATAACACTACAACAAAATATGGCTATATGGATGCTTATGTGGGGACGCTTTCAGTATAAACGTCCTATTATCAGTTTAATAGGACGCTTTAATTAAAAACGTCCTTATTAAGTTTTTTTTTCTTTTTTTTGAATTATATTTAATCATAAAAACTAAAAAAAAATTGTTATTTGAAAGGTCATTTAAAAGCGTCCCATTTTTTAAAAAGAAAAAAATGGTTAAAACGAACTTACTATGAATCGAACACAACATCTCCTCTTCTCAAAAAAAAAACAAAAACAAAACATCTCCTAATTCGTGTGATAATTCCCAATCATCAATTGAACCGTAATTCCTAATGGAGAGAGATAAGTGACCGAGAGAGAGAGAGAGAGATTGAGAGGCAGAGAGAGCGAGAGAGAGATGGAGAGAGCGATTGGCCGACTACTGCTAGCCTGCTCCGACTGAGGAAATTAGAGAGACCGCTCGTCGCCTAGAGAGCAGCCTGCTTGTTGTCACCTACACCGCCGATGCCGGATTCCATCCCCTCATCACCGCCTCCGCTGCTCGTCTCCGTTCTGGACTCCAGGTAATTAACGTTGCCTCTATTGTTATAATGTATTGTATATTATGTATTGATAGTTAGGAGTTAGAATTTAGGAACATATTATTTGATGTTTGTCAATGTCAGATTGTTTGATTTCTGTTTAATCATGCTTTATTTTCTTTTTCTCTTGTATATTTCTGTATAGTAGGGATAAGAAATTGAAAGTGCCCACCCCTCTCTGCATTGATCTCTATCTTTAATTTTGGGAGTGAGTTAGATGCATTTTTTTTTTTGCTGATCTTGTTGCGCTGATGGGAGATCCCTCCTTTGATAGCAGTGAGTTTTTCTGGAAATCTGAGTTATAGCTGTTTGAACGAGCGAGCTTTTCTTTGTAGCAGCCTGTTAAGTGATCATCATTCTCTGTTCCTCCCGCTTAAAGCTTACTTCATTAATTGCATGCCTGTGGTTTTTTAAATGAGGTCCAAATAACATCAGCAAAAAGAATTTCCCTTGTTCATTTATTGAAGTTGGGCATGCATATATGTCAATCATCACAAAATTCATCGAAGCTTGAGCTGGCCAAACAAATCATATACCATCATCATGTGAACTGAAATATCAGCTGATATAATAAAAAACATGATGATAAACCAATAAAAAACTGTACAGCATTAACATTAATTATTCATCTTTTTTTTGTTGCTTTAGCCATTTAGGAAAAATAAAGATTATATATCAACTGATCAAAGAACAATCTAGGAATTCGAAGATAGTGAAACAATAGTGTTTAGAACTTTCCAGAAATAATATTTAATCTTTGAAGCAAAGCAATGGTTTCAAAAAGATTAATTGAAAAGCATAAAAGGATTAAGCAGGATCCATACTACTTCAACTAGATTAGCAGGGGACCAAAAATTTAAACAGGTTTGAGGCAGTAGAACTTTCTGGAATTCTGACCAAGAGAAAAACATTAAAAAAATGGGGGAAAAAAGAGCCAATCAGAAAACTGAAAGTGAAATTAAGATTGTTAAAGAGAGAGAAAATACAATATTCAAACAATTGACTCTAATAAGAGTAATCGTCTTCCAAAAAATAGTTAAGTATATTATTATCATGCTAAAACAAACAAAATAAAAACTCATGATTTAGCATAAAATATGACAAATTTTAAGATAGATTAAATCTATAAAAAAAAGGGAAATGCTTATCTTCAACTTCCAAATCAAACTAAACATCATTAGAGTATGAAACCCCCATTAAACCCAGAAATTGTAAATTTCAGGAAGTGAATAAATATCACTTTTACATTCTAAATTAAGAAAGAAAAAGTTCTAAATAAGGTGAATCAAATAGTTTCTGTTCAGAATTATTTTTTTTTATTTTAATGTGGAATTAATATATAAATATATATATATATATATATATATTCAGAACTTGAGCTTTATTTCCTTTTTTTTTTTGCATACAAATTATTTTGCACTTTGATTTACAATTTTGTGCAGAACAGCTACTTCTCGTTATATTTGAAGTTGGAAATCTTTTTGTCCTAATTATTCTTGGAATGTGTGTTCGATGTTATCTTGGTATTGTAATATATCTTTTTGATCCCTGCTGCAAATTGTGTTAGTTCGTGTCATTTCAGTATTTTGTTTTATTCTAATTTAGATTGTGGCCAAACACACATAATATCTAGTTCACTAAGAAATCAAAAGGTATTCAATATCCATAGAACGAGTTTTGACATTTGATTTTGATACGGAATATTTTCTTTCGTCATGGCAGGATCCTTAAAATTGTAAATATTGGCTGAAGTTTTTGCTTCCAACTCTGAGGTAAAACTTAAATGGATAAGACTTGGATGAAGTTGCCTAGGAATAGCAAAGCCTATTTGCATGGATTGAGAATGTTTCTTGACTTTGCTTTTTCCCAAATAAACACGGGTGAAAAAGGAATGATATTATGCCCTTGTAAGAAATGTAAAAATGGCATATGCTTATCGAGGGAAGAGGTAGAAGTTCATTTAAAATGTGTGGGTTTTATCAATGGTTACAGTCAATGGGTAGCTCATGGTGAAGCTTATGATTTTTCAACTCCCCCTGCTTTTCATAATGAGCCAAGTGATGGGAACAATATGCAAGAAATGCTTAACGACGCATTTGGAGTGCCATATGATGATGTTGAAATGGATGGGAATGATGATAATGAAATTGAGGAGCCAAATTTAGAAGCTAAGTCTTTTTATAAATTAGTTGATGATTCTCAACAAGAATTATGGCCTGGGTGTAAGAAATTTTCAAAACTATCATTTTTAGTACGATTGTATCATATCAAATGTTTGGGGAAGATTTCTAATAGGATATTCACCATGTTATTAGAGCTATTGAATGATGCATTCCCAGAAGGTGTGACATTGCCTAAGTCTAATTATGAAGCAAGAAAAATCATTGAAGAATTAGGCCTTGGTTATAAGAAATATGATGCATGTCCAAATGATTGCACGCTGTTTTGGGGTAAGGATGAAAGTAAAATACAATGTGAGACATGTAGTTGCACTAGATGGGTAGTTTCAGATGGTGATCCTACTGGTGAAAAGAGAAAGGTCCCACATAAGGTCTTAAGACACTTTCCTTTAAAGAGCAGATTACAACGCCTATTCATGTCTTCAAAGACTGCCTCTTTCATGAGATGGCACGCTGAAGGCCGCACCAAAGATGGAAATATGAGGCATCCAGCAGATTCTCCAGCATGGCAATATTTTGACTTTAAAAATCCAGAATTTGCTAAAGATCATAGAAATGTTAGGTTAGGTTTGGCATCTGATGGGTTTAATCCGTTCTAATTTGAAGCCTCACAATGAGCCGTTTATTTTAGCTTCTCAAGCAAAACAAGCCTTTTATGTGGCTGATCCGGATGAAAATGGATGGCATGTTGTTATACTATCAAAGGCTAGAGATGTCTATGATATGGATGCAATTGATACGATCGATGTGCACTTGCAGAGTGAAGTTTGCAATGTTTTTGATATAGATCAAGTGAATGCAGATTTGAATTGGGCTCGTGAAGATGCTCCAGGATTTCTTGTTGAGGATTGATTGTCATTTGATCTAATTTTATAGAATAGGAATTCAACATTAGAATAGTCTGATTCTATAGAATACGAAGACTGTTTTGTATTGTGTTTTATTTTGTTGCACTATATGGTTTATCTAAATCTCTCCTTTCATTTTGTACTGTAGTCAGTCTGGTTCTATTCAACGAAGACTACTAGTTTTTTTGTACTGTGTTATTTACATGGCTTATCTAAATATATATTTTTATTTTTTATGATCTGATTGTGACCTATGTAGCTTATTAACCATTCTAATGAAAATATTACGTTGGTTACAGTGATGGCTCCAAGGACTCAAAGATCATCCATGCGTAGAAAATTGAACCATGGGTTACAAGATGAAGAAGAGATAGAGGAATACGAGCAACAAAGTGAACAACGTAAAAATCTGGAAACTTCTCTACTAACAATTGGGAAGCAGTGAGGTTACACTTTAAATAAAAAGATAAATTATTTTTCTATAAAAGTATTCATATCTTCTTTTTTTTGTAGTGATGACTCTTAGGACTAGAAGAACACCAATAAATCAAATAGAGAGACATGGACAACAGGAAAGTGTGCAACCAATGCAGCCACAAATCATTCCACAAATTTCTAGGGTACAAGGTAAATATCTTATGTACACCTGTAGGAAGGAAATTTATTAACCTAAGATTTAACTTCTCTCTCTTATTCTTTTGTAGTGGTGACTCCTAGGACTAGAAGAACACCTGCTAATCAAGTGAATGAGCGCACACAGAATGAAAGTGTGCAACCAAAAATAAGTCAGCAAGCTTCTAGGGTACAAGATAAATAGCTTATATATAAGGTAAATATCTTATGTACTAGGAGACAATTTATTGACCTAAGATTTAGCTATTGTCTCTTATTCTTTTGTAGTGGTTACTCCTAAGACAAGAAGAGCAACTGCAAGTCAATTGAAGGAGCACACACAAAATGAAAGTGTGCAGCCACAAATCAGTCAACAAACTTCTAGAATACAAGGTAAATATCATATGTACTAAAATAAAAATTTTCTCTACTAAGATTTAACTTGATGACTTAATTTAGAGGGAGAGAGAGAGTTGGCAGTAGATGTTATCAAAATGAAAGATTTAACTTTTATTTCTTATTATTTTGTAGTGGTGACTCCCAGGACTAGAAGAGCAACTACAAATCAAATGAAGGAGCACACACAAAAAAAAAGTCTGCAGCCACAAATGATCAGTCAACAAGCTTCTAGAATTCAAGGTATATATCATATGTACTAAAATAAAATTTCTCTACTAAGATTTAACTTGATGGCTGAATTTAGAGGGAGAGAGATTTAGCAGTAGATGTTATCAAAATGAAAGATTTAACTTTTAATTCTTGTTCTTTTATAGTGGTGACTCCTAGGACTAGAAGAACAACTACAAATCAAATGAAAGAGCACACACAAAAAGAAAGTGTGCAGCCACAAATGAGTCAACAAGCTTCTAAAAATGTGCAGCCACAAATTAATGAGCAAGCTTCTGAGGAACAAGGTAATAATGTTGGAGCAGTATCTTTACCCATTAACTCATTACAATAAATGTTTTATTCAACTCACTCTTAACATATTATTGGTAGGGTTAACAAAGCAAAGTCGGGGTCCAACTTACTTGCCTGATCTTTAGACAAGAAATCTGAATGAAGGGCGCATTCTTGTTAATTTCAACAAGAAAGGTCAGCCTATTGGCCCTAATAAAAAAAATTTACAGGTTTCTTGGGTACGTTAGCAAGAAATGGTAAATTCACACCACTTGACATTGAAGATTGGCGTAAAGTGCCAAAAGCACGAAAGGATGAATTGATAAGGATGGTGAAGGTACTGAAGTTGATGTATCTTTTGTCATTTTCTTTATTATGGTGTATATATATATATATATATTGATGCTCAATTATTCTAATAGGAGAGATTTGAAGTTCCCAAAGGCACAGAGCATTGGATCTTATTGTCCATAGACAAGAAGAGGAGACATTGGAGGTCAAGAGTCAAATATGGTTGTTTTTCTTCTACATCATCGATTGAGAGTCAAGCTCACAGTAGACCTATTCGGGTAAATGAAGATCAATGGAAGAATTTGTTACCATACTGGGGAAAAGAAAAAGTAAAGGTATATCAGATTTATGGATGAGTTTGTGATGTCTTATATTCATTTTGCTGACACTAAAAAGTTTCAGGAAATGAGTGATAAAAACAAAGATCATAGGCGGTGTTCGGTTATGCAACAAACTACTGGGAAGTTAAGCTTTGCTGAAGTTGAGGAGGAGTTGGTAACGAATGAATGATACTTTTTATTCTACTATAAGGTAAATCACTAACAAATGCATTTACTGATTACTAAACTTCTTTTTTGTAGAAACAACAATTAGGTCGATCTCCATCACGTGTAGAGATGTTTGATGCATGTTTTACTGATCTCAATGGCGATCCACCATGTGCTGAAGTTGGAGCTGCACTTGTAAGATTACATTATATAGATAATTTATGAGTTGAAAAAATTTCCTATTAAAATATATGACTTGACTCTGTAGGAAGAAATGAAGGAGGTACAATCAAAATTACCACCTGGATCCCGAGATTCAATTGGACCAAGTGACTCATTTGCCAAAGTTATGGGTAAAGATCCACATGGTAGAGTACGCATGGTTGGATTAGGTGTGAACTCTTCAGACATCACAGACGGTATTCCAAGTCGAAGTGCATGCTATCGAATGGTTTTGGAAAATCAAGTAGCAATGACAAGAATGGAGGAAAAGGTAGATGCAGCAACAAAATTGATTGCCAATTTACAAGAAAAGATGCAGCAAAATGCAAATAATATATCCACAGCACAACGACCTGCATCACCTGGTCAATCTTCCAACTCAATTAATTTAGAGCATACATTTCAGGTACATAATAACATTTACAACCTTATATTATTATTTTTCTATTTTTTGTTTCAACACAACTTATCCATTTGAAATTTGTTCAACCACAGGTTGGTGATACTGTGCTTTTGAAAAGTTTATTTGATTCTAGAAAAATTGTAGCCAAAGGTTATGTTCGGAGTGTAGACCCTAATCAAGATGTTGGAGGGAAACGCCTTGGATTAAACTGGTGCGAAGTTCAGATTTCCATTCATGTAGAGTGGGACGAAGACCTGATTAGGCCCTATTCAAATTTGTCCACAATTGGAGACGCAATTGGAACATGCATTGCATGGCCTCGCCACTTGGTAATCACCTACATTTATACTTCTTTGAATGCAACTGATTATTAGCATTTGCATGAGATTGTTTTCATTGTCCACTCTTATTATAAATATTTTCAGGTCACAAATGCCGATGATCAAGATTGATTGTGCTTTGGTCCACAATTGATTTAACACACATGGAATGGAGTCGAGAAATGCCTTATTTGATCTATTTGTGGCTAGATGCATTTGGTTGATAGAATTATGATATTGACTTGTTATCTAAATTTCATTTTTTTTCAGTTGAAGATATATCTTTTAACTTGATTGATAGTTATTGACCAGACTTATGAGATCAACTAATGGAATTGTTTATATGCTTATGTTTGCTTAAGTATTTCATTACTTCAGGTTATATTTTTTAAAATTAATATCATTTGTGCATATCATCATAAAAAGTCATTTTTGAAAAAAAAAAAAAAACATTTCTTCAACTTAATAGGATACTTGTAAGCGTCCTATTACATCTCAAAATGTTCTGTAACAAAATCTTCAATAGGACACTTAAAAGCGTCCTATTATACAAAGCGTCCTATTAGACATATTGTGACGCGCGCAAATAAAACGCTTTATAGAAGCGTCCTATACCACAAAACGTCCTATTATGCAACATAATAGGACGCTTACAAGCATCCTATTTGGAGAATTTTGTTGTAGTGTAATTAATAAAAATATAAATATTATTATATTAGACATTTTGGTCCTTAGCTCCTCACTTCAAAAGAACCTATCAGAATTAAATAAAATCCCCAAGTATAGCCTCCACCATCCGTTATTAAAAAATTGAAAATTGACTTCTCTTGAAATATTCAAGGAATGAATAATTTATCGAATAGATTTATCAACACAATTTTTTTTTTTTAATTTTGTTTGAGCATTTGTGTTTTCTGATATGTTATTTTTATTTCTTCATTATGCATTTAGCTTAACAAGATTTGACATTTTGAAAACACAATTCTATTCCTTCGTTGCAGATTTCGTAAGAAGTGAAAGCCTTTTTTTGAATTATTGTTGATGGGGCTATACATCACAAATTTATTTTATTTTGTTAGAATTATTTTTGAGTAAGGGTAAAAATGTCTACTATAATAATTTTTATATTTTTTTTAAAATTTTGAGGGCTATGAATAAAAAAATGTGGACTATGTTTAGAATTTCCCTAAAATAAATAAATTATTAAGCTTAACCATAAGGAATTAAAATATGTCACATATGCAGAGATCCATTTTTGAATGTGTATGGCGGATTCCCTTGAAAAATATTGGGGAGCATGTAAACGAGGTGCTCTACCAATTGAGCTATAGCCTTTAGTGCTTGTGATGCATATTTTATCATGTATATAATTTGTTGTCAAGATGAATATTCTATGATTCAACAACCTAAATTTTTGATCGGTATTGGTTTGATTCTTATTGCTTTAAAGAATATGATATTTATAAGCAATCAATAGGATGGGTTCTATTTGATTTGGGATGATGAACGACCTACTTAACACAATGTTAAATTCAAATGTATCAAATAGAAAATGATACTCTGAATCATAGAACTATAATGAAACCATCAACCAACATTTATCGAATTAAAAAAAAGTGAGAATATATATTTCTCTATATTAGATCCCACACAAATGCTTTCTATACTCTTTCTTAGCCTATATATTTTTATATGAGTATCTCAATGTAAAGTTCATTGAATTAAGTTTTTTTGGTCCACTCCTTTATTTTTTATTTTATTGTACGGAATAAATAATAAAAAAAGGTAAAGTTCCAGTACATCTGGAAACCAAAAACAAGACTAGGAGTTCTATTTTTCTTGTTGCAGGCCATATGTATATAACTAATTTCGGGATTGGACACAATAGGGGTGATTCTATTTACAACTCTTATTTTTATCTTGACAATTTCAAATTAATTAAAATGTAAATATCCATTCTTTTAGATTTTTTTTGCTTTTATAACCCCAATTAATTTAAAACAATAGCAAAATGAAATACAACCTCCATTATATAGCCTTACTACTCAAAACTTATGATCAAATAAAATGCAACCCGATTATACAAACCCTCGTTACTTTAAAACTCATACTCCCTCAATTTTCATTTAAATGTCGTTTTGGAAGAGTGCACACAAATTAATAAATTAATTAAATTACCTAATACACCGTTGTGTGAATACATTAAATGAGTTAAATATAGATGTTTGAATGCATTAAATGAAGGAAAATGTGTGAAAATGTGAATTTTCTATCTCGAATTTGTAGGATGACTTTTTTTTGAAACAAAATTAAAATGCTAGAATGACAATTATTCAAAAATAGAGACTAATAATTTTCTTTAGTGTATGTTTCAAAACAAATAAAATATACAATTAATTATGTAAATCAACACTTACAATATCTAGGAGCCTAAAGATTTTATATAATTGAAATTCAAAAGTTATTTTCTCCAATCATCATACACCAAACTACAAAATATGTTCGAAATTCAATTTTTAATTTTGATTAACTTTTCGCCAATTTCCATTCAATTATAATTTAAAACCATGCACCAAAAACTAGCCTTTATTTTAGAATACTAGTACACCACCTGTGCGATGCACAGGAGGGAGTGAATGTTATTAAAAATATTTATGAAAATAATAAAATTATATTCAATCTTGATTTTAGTATGTAAATATATGAATTAGATCGACTAAATTATAAATTATTTGTGTATTTTTTAGAGTTGTAGAAATCAGCTTGGCCAGAAATAGCCAAGTCGGGTGTAAAATCAGGAAGGTCAAATCCTCATCGCCCAGGAAATCTCGACGGCAAATCGGCAATTAATCAACCAATTAGGCACCGATCAATTTTTATAATTTTTATTTGAATTTTTTGGTTCAAAATAAGACTAATAAAACTTTGAGATTTTTTACTATTTTATACAACTTATATATATATATATATATATATATATATATATATATATATATATATATCCCAATTATTCAATCTACAGTCAGTGTGGGATGGATGTAGGAAAAATCGAAAAAAGTTACAAAAGTAATTTGAGATTTAAATTTCAATTCAAGATACCACTCTTTTATACAACAACTCACATTTCAATTTGTCAATTTACAACCGATGTGGGATATAGAAAATATTAAAAAATTAATTTGAGCTTTTATACAACAACCTACATCTCAAGTTTCATTATACAACCGATATGAGATGTAAGGAAAATGAAAATTTAATATGTAAATAGTAGTACATAATAATATATAATAAAAAAAATAAAAACGCCAAGAGTCTGAGCAACTAAAATGGATTGTTATATATCATTACATGTAACTTTATTAACTCACCTATACAAAAATCAAATATTGTGATCCTGATGATTGATATACAAGTTTAGAATTTCACAAATCTAGAAAATAAAAATTACAAATGACAAGTGGTAATATATATATATATATATATGTTTGTGTGTGTGTGTGTGTGTATTATTAAAAAATCAAGTAAAATATCTATGAAGATTTTAGATGTGGATCTTTAATTTTTTTAATATATTTAATTAAATTAAAAAATTTAAAATGTATTAAATTAAGGATGTATTTGCACACTTTTTCTAAAAACAAATATTAAATATTACATGTGATCTCAACATAATATTGAGAAAGGTTGAAAGATTGAGTCTCACGATTTATAGATTGTTCGTGCACAAGAATATATGTCGATTCTTTGATATTGGATAAATTTTAAAAATATCTAACATTAAATTCATAAGATAAACTAATACATTTAATTTAAAAAAAAAATTAAATATATTCAATTTAAAATTTTGGATGTGGGTTTTGATTTTTAAATATATTTAATAAAATTAAAAGGAAAAAATTCAAATTAATATTTTTAAAATGTATATTTGAACTTTTAATATATTTAACTTAAAATTTTAATTTTAAAATAGTTAAATTTTATAAATTTCAAATTTCAAATTTCAAATATATTTAGAATGTAATATTAAACTGATAATATCATAAATTATAAATCAAATATCAAAATATCACACTTGATCTCAAATCAAAGACCGAAAAATCAACACTCCTATTTTTTTCGATGATCAGAATTATGATGCGTCAATATTTTTCCACATTTAGTGATTTATTTAATTTTGGGTTGTCGAATATGGGGGATTTTACTGTGCAAAATCAATTTTCTAATCTTTGAAATTTTTATTGGTGTCTATTTTGCTACAAATTAAAAAGATTGTGTTAGCTCTTCTATGAGAGATAATTTAGTTTGTAAAATTAATATATATAAGTTATAACTATTTAAAATATATCAAAAGTTGAGCACCTACATATGTATAATTCACAATTTTAAAAATATTTAAAATAAAATTGATAAGCACAGATATATATATATATATATATATATATTCTAAAATTTTAAATTTTAATGTATTTAATTCAAATTTTTTGATGCAGATCTTGATTTTTAAAATTCTACACGTTAGCAAGACCATTTCTCAAATTAATTTGCACGCGAAAGAAATCTATATGTCTTGTTTAGAGTTGAAATAATACGTTTTTATGAGTCTCATCCAACAATGTTTAATATCAACTTTATTATTATGGTTGATTAAAAATATTGAACTTAAATTGTGATTTGAAGTAATTCTTTAATTTAAGTTAACTTGATATTTGAATCGCAAATTACAGTTACTTCAAATTAAGGCTAGTGCATGTAAATGTAAAAAAATTGAGTTTATATTGGTAAAATCAATTTTCAAATATCCATATTTAATTTGAAATTTTAATTTAAATATTAAGTATTAAACTAAAAAATTCAAACACACTATTGGCTCTAAAGTCTCAACTAAAAGACCAAGAAAAGTTTAAGATGTGAAAAATATCATTATTGATCATTAAAATTTATAGTACATTCAAGTGGAATAATTATCTTCAAAATTCAATGTGGGATAATTGTCCTTTTAAAAAAATTGGCTACTTATTACTTTTCAGTTTTTCCAACTCCGGAAGCATTTGAAACTTTACAGATATTTTACTATTACATAATCCATTTCAAGTAATACTAATGGAGTAAATTTGTGATGTGTGGAATATATATGTGTAATAAGGTTATAAAGTGAAAATATTAACAACTTCATATTGTTTGTATTAATAATTACTCTAAAATTTACCAACTCCGTTTGAATGTGTAACATATAACTTTGTATCGCCTCTCGAAATGACATGTCAATCAACAATGAACGCTGAATTTGTAATATACCAATCCTAGTACTGTTGGTTATTAGTATAATTTGTTGAATCAGAAAAAATACAAACTACATTTCATAATTATTATTAATTCAAAATATTATAAAATACATTGTTAATAAATATTATTTAATATTTGTTGGTGTTCAATGTAGGATATATTTAATTTTAAAATTTAAAATAAATATAATTTAATTGATTAAAATATATTTAAAATTACAAACGTAAACACTTTTTAAAATTCATAATGATTAGATAAATTATTGACCATTAAACTTGAATACATTTTGAAAAATACATATTTAATTGTCGAAATTTAATTCAAATATTTTTTTATATATTTAAATATTAAACTAATAAAATCAAACACTATGCTTGTTCTCAAATAAGAGACCAAGAGATGTGTGAGAATTTTATTGTTGACTATTAGAATTTATAGTATGTTAAAACAAAACAATTCTCTTTAAAATTCGATGTGGGATAACAATTATTTCCGTTTGTAGTAAGTGCATTTGGGCGGGAAAATAAGAACTGCTATTTAAAGTATACTTACTTGTCTTTATATATACTAGTATACCACCCGTGCGATGCACATGGTATGTTATTAAAAAAATATTTATGTACAATAATAAAATTATATTGAATCATGAATTTCTCATATAAATATATGAATTATATCGTTTGAATTATAAATTACTTATGTATTTTTCATCATTGAGGAAATTAACCTTGGCGGCTCTAGCCGTGTCGGAAACACCCAAGTTGGTTGTAAGATCGAGAAGACAGAGTCCTCACTGCCCAGATGGTCTTGACAGCGACTAATCAGCCAATTAGGCATGAATATTTATTTTTCAATCTTTTAAAATATTTTTATTCAAAATATGATTAAATAAAAATTTTGATGTTTTCCACCATTTTTATACAACAACATACATCCCGATATTTCAATCTACAACTGATGAGAGACGTAGGATAAGTGAAAATTTAATATGTAAATAGTAATATGTAATAATATATTATAAAAAAATAAAAACACTTAGGTGAAGACAATCTAAATGGAATTTTATATGTTATTATATGTAACTTTATGAACCCACTTGTGAAGAAATAAAACATCATAGTCGCTTTGATTGATATGTAACTTTAGAACTTCACATATATACATACGCCCGCGCCCACACAAATGAGGAATGATAGAAAAAAAATATATTTTTATTGAAAAAATCAAACATTATCTTTAAAGATTTTAACTCATTAAAAGATTTTGGATGTGGACGTTGGATTTTTAATATATTTAATTAACTTAAAAAAATAAAAATATTTTAAATATAATATATTTAAAATATTTTATCATATTTGTTTAATATATTTAATTCAATATTAATTCAAAATATTTAATTTCTAAAAATTTAAAATGTATCGTATTAAATTGATAAAAATAAATATCAAATATTATATTTGATCTCAATTTGCGGAGATTATTGTTGGGCCTCATAATTCATAGATTGTTCATATACAATATTATTTCATTGTTCTTCAATATAATGTGGGATAAATTTTAATTAAAAATTAAAATATATAAGTTTTAACTATTTAAAACATCTTTAAAGTTGAAAACTTAAATATGATAACTTGAAATCTTAAAATTATCTAACATTAAAATGATAAGATCAATTAATAAATTTCGAGTTTCGACCATTCAAAATTTAATTATATTTAATTTAAAAATTTGTGTGTGGAACGTGATTTTTTAAAATATATTTAATTAATGAGTGTTTCTAAATACGCCACTAAATTTTCTTTATACACCACTATTAAATTTAATTCAAAAATAAATAATTTTTAATTTTAAAAATTACTTCAAAAAGTAATAAAATAAAAATAAATAACCCCGTTCTTCTCAGCCCAATGACCCCACCCGCCGCATTGCCCCCAGAATTGCTCTCTCATTTCCCTCCATTTCTACTGTGGTCTTCCGTCTGTTATTTCTCTCTCCTCTTCCTCCATTTATTTTCTTGGTAAGAATTGCCTATGAAATCAAATATGTGTATTGATTTCGTATATTTTTGGGGCTAAAAAATAATGATACAAATATTGTTGGTATATTTTATAGAAATATCATTATTTGTTGGGTCTGAAGATTATTTTACATGTTATTGTATGAAATCAAATGAGCTAACATTCGAAATCAGTAAAAGCGGTGGACCAATGTTAATTGTCTATCGTATTTTGAATGAGTGTTGCTGTATGGACCAATGGTAATTGTCTATCATATTTTAAATGATTGTTTTTATATGCTGTAAAGAAAATTAATTTTTTTTATTAATTATAAATTTACTTCAATGTCCTTATTGAAAAAATAAGTAAATAAAATTAAAAAGTAAAATAATGTTGAAAAAAATAATAAAAAAAGCTCATTTCTTTATCTTTTTCGCCACTTCTCTAGCTTCTCTCATTTCCCTTAACCGCCACCGCTGCTATTTTCGCTGCCATCAGAAGTGAGAAATTACAGACGGAAGACCACAGTAGACATCCCACATAAATTTAAATTACCAAAATCTGACATATAATGTGATGAACTCTACTGTCGTGAACCCAATTAGCCGACATTCGATGCCGGTTTCTCAGCCAAAACCTCCACGTCGCTGCCTAAGATCGTGATCGGAGGTATGTGAAATGACTGGATTTGAGGCGGGGTCCTGGATGAAGTGGTGTGGACCAAGTTCATGTTCGAGAACTCTGGTGACCAAACGATGTCAAAGAGGGGGTCGAAGAGGAGCCGTTACGTTGTGTGAATGTGTTGGATTAGGTTATGCTCGAATTATCTTTAGCTAACTTAAGAAGAGGGTTGTTGTCAGTTTGGAAATGAAGAATGTCGGGACAAATTTCATTTTTGGTTGGAGAAATGGTGGCACAACGGCAGCCATAGTCGGTAGAGGGAGAGGAGAAGAAGAGGGGCGAAGAAGAAGTTGAACAACAATTTGTTATTTTTTTATATATTTTTTATTAGTTTTTAATAAGAATATTTATGTAAATTTATAATTAATTAAAAAAAGAAAATATTTTATGGTGTGAAGAATAAAAATTATAGAGCGTATGACAACACTTCCATTTTAAATTAGTGTTTAAAATTTTTGTATAAAATTACAATTAATTACAAATTGGATAGCTTAATGTACTTTTAAGGAAATAAAAATATAGAATTACATTAGAAGCAAAAAAATCATGAAGTCGTGCATAATCAAATTATGATTCATAATAGTTTTTTAAAAAAAATATATGATTCATAATAGTCTTCATCATCATCATCATCTTCTTCTTCTTCTTCTTCAGTAGAAACAATTCTTAGTTAATCTATCACAAAGTCTTAGATCATTTTGATTTCATGTGTATCTTTGAATTATTATAAATGTGCACATTCTGTGTTCTATTTATTTGTTACGTTATGATGGTTCAGTAAATATTAAATAAATGGGTATTTTTTGGGATTTATTTATCATCACATATATACACATTCACAATGACTGCATCATTTAGGAACACAAATGAGCATAAAAATTACATAAATCATTAAAAATACATACTTCACAAATAAATATTCTTGCAGCTGATGTCCACATTCTTCAATCTTTTGTTGCTTGTCATGATTCCTAGTGTAACCAACTCGAAATCACTTTTTAACAGTTGGGTGCCTCGAAAAAAAATCCAAAATAAAATTAAAAATTTGATCAAGTGCGTACCATGTAATGATAACAGAAAAAGAAAATGTATAAATAAACTCGAATCCAAAGGCAAAAAAAATATAAAAATTCAAATCATAGGATTGGAACAATTATATATCTATATATTGATAAATGCAAAGACACAAAAACTTATGTCAAATTGTTGTGCATATCAAAATTTATAAGACGGATATTTGGATTCAAACTCATATTTAATGATATATTTATAATTTTTTTAGTGTTTAATTGTATTTGGATCTAGGTCTTTTGACCCATCTTATGGATTTTAGTGTCACATTGACTTCCCAACACAAAGAAAATATATCTCATTGAATGACAAACATCTCTAATTTATTTTGCAACAGTAATCATGCTAGGATTGTCCACAAAATAATATGAAAGTTGCGTTGTCCATAAAAATTGAATTCGTACATTTACACAAACATATTATATCTAGAAATTGATTATCTAAATCTCGAATTTCTCTTCTAAAATAATAAAAATATATCAATTTTCAGTACAACTGTTCTCTAGAAATTAGTATGATGGATATTTATTCTTCCCGATTCCAAGCAAAGCCTGCAGAATGTAATGGCAATCTTGATTTCATGTGAGGTACCTGACTGTAATCATGATTTCTTCTTTCACTTATTCTGGAAAAATTTAATTCATTTCCATGAAACTCACTTCAAATGCCAACTCTACATAGTTTAAAGTGAAATAAAATTGGGACCTATCGCCTATTGCAATGTAAAATAATTTGTATGAGATGGTGTGAGAATGTGAGGTCACAAACAATTTATAGGCTCAATATATAATGCTATATTATCGTAATTAATGTAATAAGATTTGCTCAATTAATATATATTGATATATTGATTATATTATACTATATATATATATTATAAGAGTATGTCCTATATAGAATGATTGATAATTGATAAAAGTGAAGACAATTCTTCATTCAATATTACTATAATTTACATCTTAATATATATACATAGAATGAATTAATAAATATTAACCCAATCATTAGATTTAAAATTTATAACACACGAGATTGTTGTGTTGAAACACCCATTAATCATGTCATTTCACCATTTGATTAATCAGAAATCATATCCCATGAAAAGATGAACTATTCAATAACTCCTAATCAAATCACTTTCTATGTCCATCAATTAACCACACATAAATATTAAATCTAACTTATTTTTTTACGTAGAAACGTGCTCTACTGGTACTGATACGTATACACAACCCTATTAATACATATATTAAATATTATTGAAATTATATTTCGATTCATTAAATTATACCATATTACTTATAAATGAGAAATTATTGACATGCATGCATAAAGAGCGAATGTATTTTTCTCAAAAATAAAATAAAAATAAAGAGCGAATGTATAATATATAAAATATTCTGGCGGCAATAGAAACATAATTATATGGTATGTTAATTATATTTACAAATAAATTTACATTATAAAACATTATGTTCTATTATATAATTATTTACGTACATTGTATTATTATTTGTATACAATATAGGGGATTAAATATATACTAATATATATATTATATACGTGTGTGTATGTGTAAAGTATTATATTAAATTAAAGATATTAAAGATCTGATATAGAATATAAATAATTAAATTAGGATATATTTAGTAACTTACTACTCTGGGAAAGTGTATTTGGGCGGGAAAATGAGACTTTCTATATAAGGCATAACTACTTACTTTTATATATATAAAGATTAAGATGAGAAACTTTTTTCAAAAATTTATTAGAGACGTTTTAATGTAGAATCACTTGAATATAAATATAAAAAGTAGATTACTGTCCCCTTGGGGATGGCCTAGTGGTGGAGTGGTGATATCTTGAGGCCAAAGGTCTCAAGTTCGAATCCCACCAACACCACTAGGTGTGAGCCTGTTACACCTGGCTTGCCAAGTGTGGTTTACCTCCCTTGTGTGGTTTGCAGGCTATTACACAGGGGCGGGGTTTACCCAGTGCGCACCACGGTAGCGGCTGCGGGTTACCCTCGACATCCAAAAAAAAAAAAAAAAAGTAGATTACTAAAAAACTAAGGATGGGAATGGGTAGGTATGAGTAGGGTACTACAGTATCCGTTCTTGTACTCACGTTTTAAAATATTACATACACGTTTGGATAGCAACTTTTATGCCCGTTTTCATACCGCCTGGATACTTAAATATCCATACCTGTACTCATTACCATATTTTGACTAAGCAGTACTTCTTATATGTGATGCACGAGAACGTCTTATGATATTTAATGAATTTTAAAATATATTTATAAGTTCAAATAAAATATCCATATATATATATATATTATGTGTATATTTTAAATATATGAAAAATATATTGAATAAGAAAATGTAATTTACAAAATTAGTAATATCTAACTTTTCTGACAAAGTGAATGATATTTTTCTCTAATTATTCAAATATACTTATATTTGTTTTTTTGTTGTATACTTTAATATATATATATATATATATATATATATATATATACTAGAATGACGCTTCGTGCGATGCACGAATAATATATTTACAGTTATTATTATTTTATTAGAAATTAATATTATATAAAATATTTAAACTAAAATCTATACAATAACTTTCAAAGATATGCGAGTTTTGGTCGTCCTGACTCTTCGCGAAGACCCAAATAGTAGAAATCATGTGTAAAAGTGAGACATCTCGAATTAAAATCTACCGATTCCTCGTTACCCCAATTCGAAAATAAAAAGGAAATGATTAATTTTATTGTATGTTTAGTTTTTCATTATAATTTTATAAAAAATATAAGATATTCTGTCATGTTGATTTTCAATTTTTTAATTTTATGTAAATTTAAATATCTTAAATTTATACTTTTCTTCAACATAATGAATGGGTACACTGTTGTAATTATTTTTAGATTAATAAAAAAATATTTTCAATTCATCAATTTCAAGGTTCATTTTATTGTATATGAAATTTGTTATTTTTGCATTGATACATAGTTTAATTTGAAATTTGTGACATTATTATTTATTAAAAGAAAAAATGATTCGTATTTGATTAAATGAAAATTATACATACATCAAAATTATATAGAAAGATGAGCAAAAAAAATTAAATTTAAAATTTTTGAATAAATCTAAACTTACTAATAATGTGATGAGAGTAAATAAATATTCAAGAAATAAATATAAAAAAAATGAAAGCGTAATTAGTCAAAATAAAAATGATTTAAGAGATGAGACGTTGCTTCAAAAAAATATGTTTGCTCCGTCAAAAATTGGGATAATAAGTAGATTAGTACAATCATTTATTTATGTACATACATTATATGTGTATATGGAAAATATCAAAAGTAAATGAAATTAAATGTGATGATGCATAATTTTATATATTATTATAATGTCCATATAATATTAAATAAAAGGTCTACAATGCCCTTTTATTAGTGGACGGGAAAATAAAAGTGTGTTATAATATATATATATATAGATACTATTTCAATATTACGATATCTTCAATCCTCATACAGATTTCATGAACAACAGAATTAAAATCAATTAACAATTTCATTTCTTTCCAATATAATTGATGAACTTGTATTACGTTTTATTGTATTAAAAATCAAGTACACGATCCTAAGGTAACACATCTTAATATTTAATTTCTCTATAAGAGAAAGAAAATCAAAATCTTATATTACATGAGAGAGAAAACAAACATCTCAATTCAAAATGAGAGAAAGAGGACCAATTTTATATTACATGATCAGAGAAGGAAAATAAATAAATCTATTTTTGTTCTTAAAAATAATTTTACAAAAATACAGGTATTGTTTAAGAAAAGAAAATTAGAATACATCTCTCTCTCAAAACATCATCATGTACTCTCTCTTCAATCTTTTCATCTCCATATATCTTGGTGCACGGCGTCGATTCCATGTGGATGGAGATGAGCAGAGCTTTTGAAGGAAATCATAGCGGCGCTTCACTAATGTTAGCGCTGTGACTGTAATAGTTGTCGAAGCGCGTCGATCCGTGATGCAACCACATCTGCGAGGGGAGACTGGAGAGAGATGGGGAATTAAAATTTTATGATATGAAAATTATTTCCCTCAAGTCTCGGTTGCTTTTGAGACCATATATATATATATATATATATATATATATATATATATATATATATATTGAGGAAGATACAATTTTAGAATAGATCATTTGTAACATACAATTATTAAAATTTTGACGCCAAATTTGCATGATTGATTAAATTGCATGAATATTGATTAAGGTAATTACGGAACGGTTTTAACTTAATTATAGATGTAGAATTTTTCTATACATAAACTTATAATATATATACATATATATATATACCATCACATCCTATTTAATAAAATCATAATATATAGATGATAATTCAATTTTTTTACCATATAGAAATTAATCGTTAAAATTGTCCATATATATTCATTAATTAAAGACAAATATATGAACCCTTAAATATAGAGGCATTAATTATAATTTGCATGATACCATTTATAAATTAAACTTATTAAATTAGTGTATTATTAAATTACTAAAATGCCCTTATGCAATGGGCGGGAAAAAATGTGTTGTCAAGAGTGTGTTATTATATATATATATATAGATATATTATGTAATATATAATTTTATAAGCATGTATTTATCAAGTTTGCAAAATTGGAATACAATTTAATATTTCTTGTACTCCAAACTTTACTCGTATCCAATTATCATTTTATTTGTAAATAAATATTTTTTCAGATAATAATAGAGGTCATATTTTCTTTAAAAAAATATAAACATATAAATCTATTTAACATAAATAATTTATTTAATATTTAATTTAGTAATCATTATTTATAGTAAATAATTACAAAATAAGATTAAAAAAACATTGATTAAAACTAAATCATAGTTCGATAAAAATATAATATAAAGACCATTCATGAAAAGAGAAAAACATAGCAATGCTATGAAATCTTCCAAACTATACCATATTACAATAAAATTAAACACCAACAATAATATACATATATATATATATATACATAATTATATATGTATGAGTATGGGGAGGTTAGGTACTTAGGTACTGTACCCGCACCCGTCCTTGGGTAATTATCTATGTTTGTACCCATACCAATTAAGTGGATAATTATCATACTGATTATAGGTAATTTTTACAAGTACTTATAGGGTCCGTTACTCTTTGTCATCTCTAATGTCAAAATAATTGGTCAAATTTAATTTACATACAAATTAAGTGAGTCAATTTCAATTAATGTTTTTCTTTCTTTGAAAAAACAACATTTAAGATTTATAACTTAAAAAAATTGAGTGGTTAAAATTTTAAAAATTTCTAAAATCTAATAATAATGTATTTGTATATTAAAAAAAAATTATCTATAATAATGAGACTATATAAGTGAAACATTTAAAATAATAATTTGGACAATATAATTGAAAGCAAAAAATATATAATAATGACTTAAACCAACATGAAATCCACCAAACAAGTGCGGATGAAATGGAATTCAATACATGTTAATCCTGATCCCCAAGTCAGGCCGCACCCTCTCTCTCTCTCTCTCTCTCATATTTCAGTCCCACCTGCAAACGCAAAGTCATAAACTAGAACCTGCCATTTTCAGGTGGTTTGGCAGATCTATCTAACACTCCACGTCTCCTCTCCTCTTTTAATGTTTCACTGAATTCTCAAATCCCCATCACCATTATTTACACCTACTATTTCATCATTTTTCCTTTTCATTTCGCTTTCTTCACACGCTTGCTTGCTGCAACAATCTCCCTCCATTAAACTAAACCCCATCGATGCATATCTTATGCAGCAACGCAGCGTAATTCCCCATTAAACGAACGAATCCATTTTAAGGAAACTCCACTGCTCTCGCACGAGCATCAAAATCTCTTAATTTCTAAAAAGTTTTGGAAGGAACGCGGTTTCTACAATGGGGAATTGCCAGGCGGCGGAGGCGGCGGCGGTGGTGATCCAGCACCCCGGCGGTGGGAAGGTGGAGAGGATTTACTGGTCGGTGACCGCCAATGACATCATGAATGAAAACCCCGGCCACTACGTGGCGCAGTTGGTGGCGGTGGCGGCGACGACGGCGGAGAGCGGCGCTCCGGTTAAGCAGCTGAAGCTTCTCCGCCCCGACGACACTTTGGTTATGGGGCAAGTTTATCGACTCGTTAGCTTTGAAGGTCTTGTGGATTTGACGATCGATTGCTGAAATTCATTTTGTGAATTTAGGTCTTAATTATTGAATTATTGCGAATAATGTAATTAATTTATTTGTGCAGATGTACTGAAAGAATTTGCTGCGAAGAAGTGTGTGAAGTTGGGGAAGTTGTTGAAGGAGAGAGGGCCGTTCAACCTCGAGCCCAAGAGACGTTCGAATGCGGTAATTAAATTATTTTGAATTTAATTTGATGAATCTATGTCTGTTTTAATGTTTCGATAAATAAATCGATAAATCTCAAGTATATACTAAGATAAATAAAATTATAACGGTTAATTCGTAACACTCAAGAAGTAGATTTTCTATGCGTAAAGGCGAGGTGTCGAGTTTAATAACTTTCTCAATCCGATTATATGATCTCTTTTCTGTTCGTACTTTTGTTCGCATGTAGATTAAAAATATTTATAAAATCAAGAAATAAAAAATAAACTTTCAATTTTATCCTTATTTAATGAAAATAATAAAAATTATATTTTAGTTCAATTTTAATATATTTTTTTTTTAAACAAACAAAATATTCAATTAATGATATAAATCAAAACTAACAATATCTAAAAGTCTAAAAGATTTTATACTACTGAAACTTAAAAGTTTTTCCTCCAAAAATGACACATTCACTCACATCTTATAAAATATCTATGAAATTCAATTTAAAATTTTTATAAATTTTGTGCCAAAATTTCATTTTTTTTCTTAAAAAAAACTATACATGTGTCAAAAACCATACACGCATGGAAGATGAAAGAAAAATGATTTTTTATTTTTATTTTTATGAAGTGCAAATACAATGAATATCAATAGAATCGATCAAATTCAATTTACATGCTAATTAAGTTAGTCAATTTTAATTAATGTTTCTCTTTTTTTGAAAAATAACATTTAAGATTTATAACTTTCAAAAATTTAAATGTTTAATTTTTTAAATTTTCAAAATTTAACAAGAGTATAATTGTACATTCCTATTAAAAATAATAATATTAATAGTAATGAGACTTTATAATCAGGACACCTAAAAAAATGAGAATTATATGACCGGGACGGAGGAAGTAGAAATTGAAGAAGGTAGTTTACTATAACTAACATTTTTGTTCATATTAGGGTGGTGACCTTTTCTTCAATTGTACTTCAATTATATTTTAATCCTGTAATAACTGTGTTGCAAGTAATTTATAGCTAGTTTGACTCGTACAACTTTCTAATTTCAGCCGCAATTAATAATCGTAGGGGCAGGTTATTAATAATACGAGCTAGTAATATCACTAACGCCGTTGGCTTTTCATCTTCACCAAAAAATTTGTATGCTGTGAATTATGAATATATATATATATATATATATATATATATATATTTGTGTGTGTGTGTGTAAAGTATCTAATATAAGTTATATATATGTCCGTCGAATGATTTGTATATATTTGAGTTATTGCACATTATGAGTATAATAATTATATTGTACTATAGAAAAGTGGTGTGTTTCATACTGACATACAAATACATGTTGAAACACTACTTGCAATAGAAATAAATAAATTTTATTGTCTCTCCTGACATGTATAGGATCGCCTTTGCTTTCTTGTACTTGGCCATGTTGTTAATGTATCCAAATCTTATTAAATACCAATAAAAATACAAATATATTACTACACAATTTGAGATATTATAATCATTGACTAATTACATGGGTCCCATATTTGGATGTTGAAACTTTAATTTTTACTATTAAATAATGTTCTATGTTCGTAATTCAATTTAATATGACTTACCACATGCGATATTATCAATGACTAATAGCGACGTTACATAATACTAATAAAATAGAGAATTAGGACACCAAAATGTATGCTTGGAACCAACCTACGGACATGTATTTAATATTGACTTTCCAATATACTTATTTGGGTGTCGATTTTGAAGCTTTTAGCCTACTTGTTTCGCAACAAATTGATACAGTAATAATATTGCTCTATAAGAACACACATGGTATTATTTTTTCCAATCATAGGAGTCACATGGCCTTCAACACCAATGTTATTTTAGGGAGAGAGAGAGAGAGAGAGAGAGAGAGTCATCAGCATTTATAATGTGGTGGTCCAAGCTCCCTGCTAACTGATGATGTATAATAAGTGTCATAGGAAATATGTCCTAATCATGCTACATTTAATTCCACCGACAACCAACTAATTCCTAGAATAAAATAGTTCCAACAAAAATAGTATTTGCCCACCCAATTATGAATTATGATGGATGGTGGCACAATAATATGTATATTCTTGCTTTCAGATTAAGGATTTCTTGTCTATAATATACTATATTTTATAATGTGATAATAGGTCTTTGTAGTTAAAAGCATGTTGTTATTATTAGTTCTCTCTCCCTCTCTCTCTCTATATATATATAAATGAAGTTTTCTATTTGCTTTTGGCTACGTAAAAATCTAACTCTTATGATTGTATTTTCCTTATAAAATTCTCCATCATGTATTTACGTTTTATATCGAGTTATTTGCTTGTTCTGTGGTGTATTCCTTCCATTAATTAATTATCTTGAAGTTCGATTATTTATAGTCTCGAAACAAATAAAATAACATAAAATTATCAAGATCCCACTGCCAATTTGTGATTATACAATACACGTTTGCTAATGCGAGGACCTTATAGCATATGATTTATATGCAATATAAATATATATACATATAAGGAGAAATTGCAACATAATCAATTAATCATAGGAGCTTGCTATTGTTGGAATGGTAATTTACCTAGTGATTAATCTTGCAAAAATGTATAAGATCTTTTCTTTTTCTGATTTCTTGTTAGGGCTAATTGCCCCAAATAATTCAATTTTGATCTTGACTTGCAATCACAACATCCCTACATCTATCTACACACACACACACACACGTATTGCGGAGTTTGTTCTATATGTACTACTTAAACGGTGTCGTTTTACTTATGAAACATGGTTGTTTTACCACTTAAAAAAATTGGGAATGTTGTAATTGTAGGTAAAAGTAGTTCGAGTTGTAATTATAATTATGGTAGATGTTTTGTTATTTGCGACAATTAATGAACCCTTGTTACTTATTATTGGTTTCCTTTGCTTATCAAAAATTATGATTCAACTATCTCAAAATTGGAAGTTGTTAACAAATGTACTGATTCTCCTTCTCCCTTAAATTACTGCTCAGACGACGGAGGAGGCAAACCAGCACCTTGCAGGCGGAGGCGTTGGTGGTGGTAGCACGAGCAGCAGAGGCAGCATAGGACGGCTGCACGGTGGTGGCGGGCAGTGGAGACCAGCTTTACAGAGCATTTCGGAGCTGGGAACTTGAAATGTGCAAAATGAAGAATCAAACATCTAAATTTCTGCATTTCCAAACTAGTCTGTCTCGCTCCAATGAATAATACCAGCTGCAGCTACATGCTTTTTAAGAGAAGTGTAAAACGACAGACATATTTCCTTTTTGATGTGGGCTCTGCCAAAGTGACGAGTGGAAAATGAACCATGTATGTATATTCAACTCCAACTATGCATCATTTAAGAGTTTAATATGCCGGTATTATAAAAATATTTTACGAGCGATCGAATTTTTTATTTGGTTCTGTTCATGTTAAAAGTGTGAAATACGTAATTATAAGATTTTGTAGATGTTATATTCAATGAATTATATTAGATTTTTTTTATTTTATTTTTTTGGCAAAACACGTTTTTAGATTCTTGTGCTTTATTTTTGCTTCTAGTGTTTCTATTTCTATATTTGATATTATCCAACTCTTATTTAATAGAAGTAATGGATTTCTTAACTTTTCCTTATTTCCGCCCATCTACAAAATATTTTCTTTGCTCTAGAGGATTTTACTTTTATCTCTGGCATTTGATAAATGAAATCCCACACATGTGTAATAGTTTGTAAATCATACAAGAAAATTAAACCATACTTGGTGGTGGATTGAACTTGAACTTAAAATTTTTAACCTCAAGATAGAACTACTCCACCACTAGGAGATCCCTAAGAAGATGGCCAGTGCTCATTCTTGTTAAAGGGTAAGGTTTGAATTGATCGTTTAATTATTTCTCTAAGAACATTTTGATCATCATATAAAATTTTAGTTAAAATTGATATCACAACTTAATTTATCTTTTCTTTAGTCTATTAAAAAATGGTTGTTGACGTACACTCACACTAACTTTAATTAAACCACACACTAACACATATTTTTCATCATATATTTAAATCATTACAAACACGAACACACTTTTTACACACATATACATTAAACAAAATATATATATGGAAGAAACTGAAAATTGTTGATGAAGGTGACACAAATGAGAACACAAGCGGACAAATCTCACAATCCTTCTATGGTAAGTTGAGGGATGTTTGGTTTTTATTTTTAATATTAATTTACAATTTTCAGCATTTTAATTCCAACTCAATTTACGAGGTGTATTGATTTTTTTGGAAAATAATGTAATGTTTTTACTATGATGAATGATTTAATGTTTAGAATTATATGTTTGGAAAATGGAAAATGGAAAATGGAAAATATATTTTGTTAGTGCAGAGTGCATTCTTAAAGATTGTCATTATGCTTCTGACATATCTTTATGTTTTTGTGATGAAGCCGTGCCAAGGATTGAAGAAGATAATCTGGAGCTGCAAATGATTGGACCGATCACAAGACTAAGACCAAAGAAATTGCAAAGCTATTTCCAAGCCTATGTGCGACGCAAGCTAGATGAAGAAGAGATCATGCATTGCAGCCCTAAATGGATTACCATGTTGTCTATTAAAGATGAAGATGAAGGCATGATGTTGGAGACGAGCACTTGAGAAGAAAAGAAGATTAGACGTTTTAGGAGCAGAATCAGATAGTATAATTATACTGATGGATAGTATAAAAGTGCTTTCCGATAGTATAATTGTGATTTCCGATAGTATAACTGGGCCGATTTTTATTCCTTTAAATTTCGGTCATGGTTTAACTATTTAGAGTCCAATTATGATGGCCCAAAAGTGTTGGGTTTTATTTATCCATTAGATAGATTTTTTTTATTTTATTTTTTGGTCTTTTTGATTTTTACCTTAAATAGAATTCTAATTAAGGTAGGAATCCTAGTTATGTTAGGAAACTCTTTATTTTCGAATTCCCTTAGGATTTCCCTTAGAATTTTCATCCATCCCTTTATTATAAATAGGGGATCATTGTTACTTTGATATTTAGACCATATTTGATTAAGAAGAATTTACCTTTCAATATTGTCTCACCCAAGAACCTCTTTGTTTATATTCAGCCGAAAATAAACACTCTTAGAAGCTTGCAACTTTTAAGTTTTATCTTTAAATCTTGTTCTAATTCTCTTGTGGAGTTAGGGTCGGATTTGCAGCCGAAGAGAAATCAAGTAGTGAATCTTTTTGTGTATCTTTTTACACTTGGAGTTTTGCCCCGATTTCAATTCAACCTATCTAGCCATCGTCGCTTACCATCACCCACGACTTCCATACATCATCCAACGTCCATATCAACCACATCCATCAAGTTCAAGTCAAGTTGTACGAGTTTCCAAGCTGCTCGAGTTCAGTTCAAGTATACGTGCTATTCGCGCCGAGTTGAGCATCTATATCGTAAGTTTTCTATTTCCTTGTCATAACCTATCTACATCAACCCTTCTTCACCCCACATCACTATCATACACGTCCCTAGCCATCCCTATCAAATTCGAACCCAAAACAGCCCCTCTTCCGTTCATTCCATTGTGTTTTATTTAATTGTCGTGTCACAAGTCTAGGTATTTAGTCGAGTTTGTAAGTCTAGCTATCTAGTCATATTTTGAGTCTCATAACCCTTACAGTTGAGTCGATGTGTGTTCGATCCTATTTCAGTCCGGATCACATCATAAAAGTTGTATCAAAGCCACGTCGGCTTTGGTTCGTGGTTTATTCGTTTGAGTCGTTTAGTTTGTTTATCGAGTTGTAATTTTCGTTCTTGATCATTCATAGTATATATAAAAAAAAAAGAAATCCGAAAAAAAAACAGCTTGTTTATTTCGATTTGTCTATCTTTCCTAGTTAGTTTAGACTCTTTCCTTCTAGATTAAGTATTTAGATTGTATCACAATTGTGTAACACTTTCCAAATTACCTAATCTTTCTTTCCTTCTTCTTTCCTATTTCTTTCCTTCTACCTTTGGGATTTATTTTTGGATTCCTATTCTATTTGGGAACTTCAAAAATACATCTAATTCTTTCCTTTTCTAGCTTTCTTCCATCCTAATTCATTCCAACCCTCCATAAACTCTCCCGTAACTACAAATTTTCGTCCACCATCATCAAGGGGATTGAAAATTCATCTTATTCCACATATATCATCTGTTCACACTCATATACACCATCCGGACCATACACATATGCACCCATGTACCATCCGGTCCATGCACCATACACCAATCATACTCCGTATACCCATACACCCTATACACCAAATTCTCACCATCTCTACCGCAACAACAACATGATCATACCTGAGTTTGAAGGTCTATACTATCCCGACATCTATTTGGATTGGGAACGCAAAGTAGACAAACTTTTTGAGTGCTATGACTTCCCCGAGAAAAAGAAAGTGCAGCTAGTTTCGTCAAAGTTTAAAGGCTACGCAACAACATGATGGGGATTTCAGCAAGACCGGTGCCACCGAGATCACCTTCTACCTATCGACACATGGAGTGAGTTGAAAGATTTGATGCGGAAACGCTTTATTCCAGACCACTACCAATGGGAGTTGGAAGAAAAGCTATACAAGCTTAGACAAGGAGGCTGTAGTGTAAATGACTACTACAACAAAATGATTGAAGCCATGAGACGAGTTGATGTAGAAGAATATCCAGAAGATACCATGGATAGATTTCTAGCTGGTCTACGAAGGGCAATTCGTGAAAAAGTAGCATTGTACCGCTTCGACGAGTTGGAGGACATGGTGGATTACGCCATCCGGATAGAAAAATGGCTAGAGGAGCTAGAGATGAAGTCAAAAGAAGAGGTTCAAGTAGAGTTAAATGTAGAGTTGTCACCTAGAGCTCATCACTAAACAGCCTCGTTTCGTTGGAGCAAACCTGAGTCATTCGAGGAGTTTCTACGTACCTATGTACCACCGACACGGCCTGCATCACCAGTTCAGCCGGTCATGGATGTGCCAAACCAAGCTCACGACATTCAAGAAGAGATCCACGTTGAGTTACCATCTGAGATCGTTGCCATCAAAGAAGATTCTACTTTAGAGGTAACAATTTCAGTTGATGCATCTATTGAAGAACTGATCGATGTTGCAACTTGTGAGAATGTTGAAGAAGAAGAGAAGGTTGTTGAAGAGCTTGATCTAGAAGAGTCGGATCAACCTTTGAGTGAAGAAGAAGAAGAAATGGAGATCATTACTGCTGTTGAAGAAGTTGAAGAATTGTTGGAGATACAACCTTGTTATAAAAAGGAGAATGATATCCGTGAGACAATGGTTGAAGATCTTGAAGAGCTCGAACAAGCTAGCATGGAGGAGCTGCCGAGTTCTAACATTTTTTGTCAACCGTTTCCTTGTGATGCCTTTGTTTTATAGGTTGTTGAAGAAATTCCATTGGAAGTTGATGTACCACCAGATTTAATCATGAATGCCATGGCAAGGCAAACTATGGAGCTAGAGTTTCGGCCATTTGACACCAAGTGGATGTGTACGTTCATGAAGATGTGTTTTATGCAGCTTGTGCAAAAGGAGTTCGATGATCAGTTCGTGTTCGTCTTTGATCCCGGAGAATTGAATTCAAGGACGAATTCTTTTCAAGAGGAGGGGAATGATGAAGCCGTGCCAAGGATTGAAGAAGATAATCCAGAGCTGCAAATGATTGGACCGATCACAAGACTAAGACCAAAGAAATTGCAAAGCTATTTCCAAGCCTATGTGCGACGCAAGCTAGATGAAGAAGAGATCATGCATTGCAGCCCTAAATGGATTACCATGTTGTCTATTAAAGATGAAGATGAAGGCATAATGTTGGAGACGAGCACTTTAGAAGAAAAGAAGATTAGACGTTTTAGGAGCAGAATCGGATAGTATAATTATACTGATTGATAGTATAAAAGTGCTTTCCGATAGTATAATTGTGATTTCCGATAGTATAACTGGGCCGATTTTTGTTCCTTTAAATTTCGGTCATGGTTTAACTATTTAGAGTCCAATTATGATGGCCCAAAAGTGTTGGGTTTTATTTATCCATTAGATAGATTTTTTTTATTTTATTTTTTGGTCTTTTTTATTTTTACCTTAAATAGAATTCTAATTAAGGTAGGAATCCTAGTTATGTTAGGAAACTCTTTATTTTCGAATTCCCTTAGGATTTCCCTTAGAATTTTCGTCCATCCCTTTATTATAAATAGGGGATCATTGTTACTTTGATATTTAGACCATATTTGATTAAGAAGAATTTACCTTTCAATATTGTCTCACCCAAGAACCTCTTTTGTTTATATTCAGCCGAAAATAAACACTCTTAGAAGCTTGCAACTTTTAAGTTTTATCTTTAAATCTTGTTCTAATTCTCTTGTGGAGTTAGGGTCGGATTTGCAGCCGAAGAGAAATCAAGTAGTGAATCTTTTTGTGTATCTTTTTACACTTGGAGTTTTGCCCCGATTTCAATTCAACCTATCTAGCCATCGTCGCTTACCATCACCCACGACTTCCATACATTATCCAACGTCCATATCAACCACATCCATCAAGTTCAAGTCAAGTTGTACGAGTTTCCAAGCTGCTCGAGTTCAGTTCAAGTATACGTGCTATTCGCGCCGAGTTGAGCATCTATATCGTAAGTTTTCTATTTCCTTGTCATAACCTATCTACATCAACCCTTCTTCACCCCACATCACTATCATACACGTCCCTAGCCATCCCTATCAAATTCGAACCCAAAACAGCCCCTCTTCCGTTCATTCCGTTGTGTTTTATTTCATTGTCGTGTCACAAGTCTAGGTATTTAGTCGAGTTTGTGAGTCTAGCTATCTAGTCATACTTTGAGTCTCATAACCCTTACAGTTGAGTCGACGTGTGTTCGATCCTATTTCAGTCTGGATCACATCATTTTGGCTAAGTGTTCGATATGGTATACTGGTTGGTGTTCGAATTTGTTGTGCAAAATAACAAAATTTAAGATGGGAGGCTTCAAAGATTGGTGTTCACACCAGTGTCAGCACATCAGACAAAGACAGGAGATTTTGGATGGTGTTTTGCATGGTGTTCAACCGGGTGTACATCTGCAGGCAATAGCAATCAGACTACATATTGATTGAGAAGAATTATGCGATGGATGTTAGAGCGTTGCAGGTTGCTGAAGACTTGTCTGAGGTTGCAGTCTAGAAGATTTCGAGTTTATTCATGGAAAGAAGTAGATCGAGGATCAACAAGGAATGATTCTAGAAGATGCGCTCAACAAGGAAAGTCTTACTTTGTTGATCCATAAAAAAAAAAATTAACCTTCCTTGTTGAAGAGGAGTCGATTTGTTTTGTCCATAAAAGAAGAGGATGTGGATCAAATTCAATGATCGACAAACAAACAAGTGCAAACTTCTCCAGAGATCATAAATCATTTAGGACTCTACGTGTTTTGAGTTGTTAGGGTTTGATGTAGCTAGAGTTGTTCATTCAGGTGTTCAACACGAAGTCTAGTGTCATAGTATTTAGATTCTTTTTCTAATATTTAGGTTTTTGTTCTTAATTGGGTAGTAGTAGGCTCGAGAGAGTTTGCTTATGAGAACTAGAGAGAGTCTGCAGTATGAGAGGATCTCATACTTCAATTCACGAAAGATGGCACAAATTAGAAAAAAAAGGCGTCGACTGAAGGGAGTAAGACATGTAAGAACCTTAGTATGAATTTATATTGGATTAGTGGATTGTTTCTCACTGGATTAGATCCCCCAGAGTAGGTGTTTACCAAACTAGGTTAACACATCGTGTGTTCTTTACTTGCTTTCTGTTTTCATACATCGTACAAACAATTTGTCAAGTATACTTAAATGCACACCAGTAAAGAACATCATAGTTTTACGCGAAGTATACACTTTCATATTTGTTTGATTATTTTTTCAATTTGAATTTGTGGTTGAGATTAAAAGATAAATATTTATGTGGTTAGAATGAATTAATGAATATTTAAATGATGAGTCTTACTGTAATGACGTATATGATTGAATAGATTACATAAGGTTGGAAAATTGAAAACTGAAATTGAAAATGATCGTAAAATAGACGTGTTTTCAGTGTTTTGAATAGCAAAGAGTTGAAAATTTTCAATTGGAGATCTGGTTGGTGTAAACTAGCATTGGCTAGAAGTGCTTGAGCGACTCTCATGCTTCCATCTTCGCCAACTACATTGTCCTGGTGTGCCCGTGTTGTCTGCAACTATGTCTTTGTCCGTTCTACACACACCAAAAGAGTTTGAAGGGTTGTTGCCATATTTTTAATCTCTCTGAGCATGTCAAAAAAAAGAAATATAATCTTTATCGTTGTTAGCCATTGCCAAGGACAAAATCTAGACTCTGATACCAACTGAGCACATAAAAAAGGTTTATTTGTCGTTGTTAGTCATTACTAAGGAAAAACCTAGACTCTGATACCAACTGACTCACAATGATGTGAATTGGGAGATAAGTAATCTTCATAAGAATAGAAAATTCAATAGAATTCTTAACATCCAACATAAGGAAAAATCCAATACTAAAATAAAGGTTTTAAAGAGTATTTAAAGTAGCAGAAAATAAACCCTAAACAAATTCAATATTGAAAAGGAAACAAAATCTCTATAAACTAGGACTCCTTGTCTCAACAATAATTATCTCCAGCGTGTTCCACATCACCGAGTCTTTAGAAACGAAATTAGGGAGGCACGTGGAGATTGGGAGCTTGAATTTTACATTAAGATTGAAGATTCCAAATTCTTAATTGTGTTGAACAACTTTTTTATTCATATTTTTGTTCTTATATTTAAATTTAATGGGAAGAATTATGATGGCTTGTATCATCATGCACAATATGATAATAGAAGATGAACGAGACACATATTAAAATTATTACGATCCAACGGAATTTTTCATAGATGGAGCGCAACAAGATGATTCTCAACCTTTTCAATACTCAACAGAACGCATTGCGAGTTTGTCCTCTTATATGACTAATAGAGAACAACTTCGCAATAGAGATGCTCATGTGGCGTTTAAAAATGATTTAATTGAGCATATATGGCAAAAATTCGGCACTAGTAATTAAATATGTAGTTTACACATTCTTGGATTGTATTGTCTTTTGTTATTATTTTTTTATATTTGTATTTCATCTATTGTAATCTTCACACTATTATTGAGTTTATTGTTTAATTTAAGTGTATGCGGAATGTATTATTATTATTCTTGTAATTAATTATTTAAAATATAAAATAATTTATTAACTTTAAAATATAATAAAAAATAATTATTATTAATAGATATTAATAAAGAATCAAATAAAATAATTTTTTTTGGATTGGAGAGGATTGTTGATAAAGTTAAAAGATTGTGATTTTAGATTGTTGAGTTGATTGTGTAGGTGGAGGAGAGAGAAATGATTATTTTATTGATAGAATGGGTTGGTGGTGGTTGTGAATGGGGGGTGGTCTTAGGAATAGTCAAAACTACCAAATATAGATGGAGCCAATTATTTAATATCATCCATTAATTAACTTAAATCTAATGGCTGATATTTGTTCCAATTTCTCCCACCAATATGTAATCCCTATTTGAACTATATATATATATACACACACACATGAAACATAAAGATTGTTGGTTCCGGTGCGAGTCTATGTCAGTTTAGAGGAGGGTGAATAAACTGACTTCAAAAACTTAAACTGATTGCGGAATGTTTAGGGCCCTGACTCACTTTAAATAATTTATCTGTGCACTGATCAGTTGAGAGGAGAGCTTTGACAAGAGCTTAGCTGGTGAGCTGATCAGTTAGGACTGATAGCTTGAAGACTTACCTTAGCTTGTCAGTGCAGCTTGTGTGCTAGAGTGTGCAGTTAAGGAACATGCAAAGCTTAAAGCAATAAATACAGCACACACAAGACTTATAGAGGTTCGAAGCTTCCTGCTTCTACGTCCTCTCTTCCTTCCGCAGAAGGGAAATCCACTATGCAAGTGTAAAATTTCTTTATTACAGTTTCACAATGAAGAAATCCCGTTGGACCTGAAAACGGCACCCTTCAAACTGAGCGCGGCCTCTTTTCCAACTGTTGCTGTCCCGGAAGAACGGACCCGTCGATACATGCTCCTTCTCAGCCGGTTTCTAGGTCGACAGCTCACACTTACCGGTCCCAACTGCTCGCTGAGACTTTAGATGCTATTGCCCGTCTTTACACGATTTTAGATCTCACTCGATCTTCAAGAAGTCAGTCTTGAATCTATTATCAACCTGGAGTGCTCCTTTAATCTTGAGCTGAGTGGTTGATCTTTGATGAACTGAACTGAGAAGCTTTGTTCTGGCTGTAATTCTGCGTCAGCTAGCTGCTTGCTTGAGACTTGAAGCACGCCTTCTCAGTTGGGACTTTTCGCACTTAAGAGGTTTAAGCTTTGAGCTGTGGGGAGGGAGAAAGAAGAGCTTGTTCTGCAAAATAGCAAGAGTTAGTTTTGTGCGTGTAAAGTCTTGGCCAAAATTGTGTTCACTCTCTTTATATAGATGAGTGATCTTTTGACCGTTGTGATTGATGAATCTGTTGAATTCACAGGCGGCAGTTTAATGCCTGTAGTCGTTTGAAGCTTTAAATGAACTAGCTGTTTGACTTTAATGACTTCTGCTCAAAGATCATCAGGATCTTTCCAAGATTTCCTGTCAAGATCTTCATTGACTGCTTGTCAGAGAGAGTAGATATTTCGGCTATCAGTTTTGGACATTCAGCTGATGGGCTCTCAGCTGTCTCGGTTTTCAGCTCTGAGATTGTCCAGTTAGTAGTTCCTCAGCTGCCTTAAGCTTCAGTTCTGGGATGGTCTAGTATAGCTGCCTTGGTAGCTTAGCTTCAAAAGCTTTCAGTTCTGGACTACCAGTCGGCTGCTTGTTTGAGCTTTTCTTTCTTTGAACTGATCTTAGGTCAGTTCAGTATTGGCTCAAAGCTTTTTGAGCTTTCTTCCAGCTAGCTGATCTTTGATCAGTTTTAGGGTTGGCTCATTATAACTTACTGATCTTTGATCAGTTCAGTTTCAGCTTTTCAAGCTGGCTCTGCTCTCATCAGTCTTTCTTGGCCTTCAGCTAGACTGATGGTTACTCATCTGTGGATGCCTACCAGTCTCCAAAATTCTCTTCCCCCTATAGCTTTTCTTAAGCTTTGAAGAGTTAACTCTGACTGGTCTGATCAAGGCATCCTCTTAAAATGGTTGACCATGCTTCAAGACAGCTGACTCTCGTTTCAGCTAGACTGTTGTCTGAAGTCTTACTTGGTCATTACCCCTGATTTTCAGCTTCAAATAACCTGCAGTTTTTCATTAGATCATCACATATGTTTTGACATTTCATCAAAACCATCAGTTGGGACTTTTCAACAATTTTCCCAACAAAGATATCTATTTGAATCAAATAATATAATTTCATATTTCACCACGCATCACGTAATGCGTGAGTGTAAAACTAGTTGCTAGAAATAAGAGAGAATTATGGAGAGAGTACGAGGAGGAGGGATATGAGATATTTTTCACGATGATTTTTAGGGGTGTGCATTCGGTTAAAACCGAACCGAACTCTTAAAACCGAACTAACACCGAACTGAAAATTTTATGACCGAATCGAACCGAACATTATCATCAACCGAACCGAACCAAAACTGAAAATGTCAGTTCGGTTTCAGTCGATTTCCTAAAAACCGAAGCTTATTTTTGGTAGATTTTCCAAAAAATTCTCCCGGTTTTTTCACCAAAATTCCCTTCTTTTTTCACTAAAATAACATAATTTTAATGAAGCATAAATTAATAAACAATCATATCCATCAACTAAAACAAATTGTTGGAGAATAACATAATAAGTTGCTGCAAACTACACACATAGTCAAAGAAAAATCATCAACATTTAAGTCCAATTCCAAAGCACCCAAATAATTCAAAATATGAAAATAAAATAGTAAAGTAAAATAAAAGGTTACTGCTGTCTGTTTCTTCCTGCTTGCTGCTACTGCGATGCGACGCGATGCGACAGTGGGAGAGAGAGACATGTTGCCTGCTGCTGCGACTGCAGATGGAGGAAGAGATGATGGCAGTTGCTAGCTAGCCTGCTACTGCTACGGTGCTACTTGATGTTGCGAGTTGGGAAGATGAGATAAGAAGTGAGAAGGAGAGGCGCGAGATCGGAAATTCCATTCGTGTATTTGGGAGTTTAGGATTAGGTTTTCAAATAATCAAATTGATAAATTCAATCTGCTGTGCCGATGCGTCACTTGTGAGTGTCACACACTATTGATTATTATGTTGGGCTCATTTGGGAATGGACTATTATAATTAATGTAATTATTTGATGGGCTCAATGGAATGGGTCAATGAGAATGGGCTATCTAATTATTTACACTATTAAATTTTATTCGGTTCGGTTCGGTTATTTTCAGTTTTTTAGTGTTCAAACCGAAATCGTACTGAACATAATCGGTTCTTGAAGTATAAAATCGAAACCGAACCGAAATTAAAATTTATCAAATTGAGTCGAACCGAACTTGACAGTTCGGTTCAGTTTTTCAATCGTGGTTCGATTTTGCTCACCCCTAATGATTTTCATAAAGTGAAAACACGTGTTTATAACACTACAATTTGGAACCATCTAAATGAACAAAGATAAAAATGCAATATTAAATATAAGACACACATTTATTTGAGACCGTTTAACAGATTTCTTATGTTATATAAATCTCTATTTGATCCATGAGGTGGTCCTCCACTTTTTTTTCTTTCTTTTTTAGTAGTCCCTTCTCCTTCTCCATCCCTCTTTTTTTTTCTTTTTTAGTTTTTTTTTTACTTTTTTTTTTAATTTTTTTCATAAATATGTATTTAATTTTTTTGAATTAATTTAAAAATCCACATTATGATTTATGTTGAACAAAATTCATTTTTTTAGCATGTGAAAAAACACTTCATAATTTATGGTACTTCACTTCATATTAAGTGATACTTCGACACATAATCAGTGATACTTTATACATGATGTCTGGAGAATCAATAAATATTGAAAAAAAAATCAGAAGATAAATGAATCAACTAAATTAAAACCCCACATTATAATTTTTTTTGAATTAATTTAAAGTCGACATTATGATTTATGTAGAAAATAATTTATTTATTTTTTTGAATTAATTTAAAAGTCGACATTATGATTTACGTAGAAATAATTTCTTTTTTTTTTTCCTTAGCATGTGAAAACACTTCATAGTTGATGATACTTCAATTCATATTAAGTGATACTTTGAAGTGATATTTTACTTCATACATAGTGATACATAATATCTGGAGAATCAACGAGCATTCAAAAAAAAAAGATAAATGAATCAAATAAATTAAAACCCCACATTATAATTTATGTAGAAAATAATTCATTTATTTTCTTCTTAGCATAAGAAAATGTTTCATAGTTGATGAAACTTCAATTTATATTAAATGATATTTCGACATATAATTAGTAATACTTTACTTCATGCAGGTTCGGATGAGTTTTTTGGACGAATTTGGATTCTAATTGACCCGTCTAATGCAAGAGATCCGTTTCAGATACAAATTTTTATCTAAATATAAATGTCTCCAGCTGCTTGTGAAGACGACACATGGCAATTAAGTGGATTCATCATTCAAGTTTCTCCTCCAGCGACGCCACCCATCAACGGATCCAAATCGTGATTTGGGTACTCCAAATAATGCAAATGCAATTTCAAAACATTCGAATCAAAACCTAAAAATGAAGTCTTCATCTTTTCTTTCTTCTCTCAAATTATATTCTTCAATCCTCTTCTTATGGAGTGTTGGATAGTTTCTTAAGTTTCAAATCTATAGGACCATTATATTTTTCTTACAATTGTGCCTAGCAACTTATGTCTTTTTTTATTGTTATAAATAACTCTTCATCTATGTCGATAATACACATAAAATAAATTCAGGCATACTTGTTGTATCCCATTGGAATTTGCTCTCAAATTAATGGGAAAAATATTTCCTTTAGTATAATGAAATTACGGCTGAGCATTAATTTACTAAATAATATTCTCTTTCTAAAATTTATTTTAACAATCTAAATGAAATATTGTGAAGACCGATTCAATAACACCGTCAAATCACAATTGCAAAGTCCACATGAATAGGAATTGTGAGGAATTAAAGGAGCAACCACAATGAAAGACGAGCTGCGGATTATTTATTGCTATGATGAGAACGTTATGATCAAATGCGTGTTGTCACAACCTGTTTCTGAATTAAATGTTTAAATATTTTCTTATGAAAATTTATTTATTTGGAACTCGCAAAAATTGTGATAATTTAATTATTCTAGTTATAAATTTGCCTAACTCATGCCCCTAGATACGAACTTACAGTAATTAGTTCGAAAATTTGGAAGTGATTTATTTAGTGCAAATTAATTCAATGGGATTGATTTCACACAAACACATGATATCCTATATCTATATCTATATCTATATCTATATATATATACACACTATTTTAGGAAATTTAAAAAAAAAAACAAAGTCTCTCACACGTCTCATCGGGGTGATATTTGAGGTGTTGTGCGTCAAAATGATGATTAACAAGAGTTATTAAAGTGATGACACTTGTTTCAACTCAAGCAAACTTAATTTATAGAGAACATATGTGTAATAATAAACTATATTTTCTTCTTTAGCTATATACATATATATACAAATATTTATGGATTGAATCGGTTGTATTTTTAGCTGCCATACGTGTCATTTGCTTGGATTAGGGGAATGTTGTGTCTTGAATATGGATAAGCAAGTGATGAGTTATGCATGCTTTAATATAAAATTATTTAATAACAAAATAAATTTGCAATAGTTCGATCTGGATTTTCAAAGAAAAGAACTCCTAATCAAAACATACAAGAATCAATCAAATCTCTTCTTTTGTTCAAGTAGTTTTCATTTAATTTGATAATTAATTAGCATAACACTCAAGCAGCAATTAACTATGTTTCACGATTTTTGCACTCGAGAACAAATATATTTAGAAACTCATTTTAATACCCATATTCACATGCCAACCAAAAATATATTTAATAAGTGAGATACACATTTGCTAATTTGTAAATGCATGTGCTTTTCAATAAGTTGGATTAATTAATTAATGTTTGCATGCAATGAAATAACAAATAAATTAAAATAGAAGTTTAACTCTCAATCTCATTAACTAATAATTATAAAATTCACGCAGCTATTTATCATAAATTGGGAAATTCGCAGCTTGAGGAGTTGAGGTTAGTCTAATTATTTAAGGTGTGTTAGTAATAATAGGAAATGGAGGATCATCATGTGAGGTGGGATATTAATGTAAAGTCTTTAGCTCACGGGAAACATGTATATAATTTATATATTTATACGTTGTTCTTCCATTTCTATATAATGGTCAGTAATGACTAGATGCTAAAATTTTTATATTTATACATTGTTCTTCTATTTTCATTGGAATACATGTTAGAATTTGTATCTTTTTTATATACTAACCAATATTTTCTGTTGAATGTCCAATTGTCCATTAAAATGCTGAGTGTTTTTTTTTTAAAAAAAAAAAAAAAAACACTTGCAACAAACAACCATGCTCGTTGGAATTCAAATAATTACAGTGGAAAATATAATGGCTAAAATCTTAAATTCTAATTTTAATGTTAGTTTATCATACATCTCTAATATTCTAATATGAGTTTGCAAACATATTTTTTATGTAAATAATGAGAAATTCTACTATACCAACATGGACATTATTTGCATACCGTGCTGATCATGGCACGATTTATGCAGTCCTGCCGGATAATACTCAAATGCAGGGGCAACCTTGAGAAGTTTTTGAAGATATATTTGACATTTTATTTTAGTGTTAATGTGAGAAACTACCGACTTCAACTTTCAAAAATCTTATTTTACGCACAAATTTTTAAAATTATTTATTTTACCCATCCTTACCAAAATACCCCTTAATAATATATTTTTATATTTATTAAAAGAAACTCACTATTTTCTCTCTCTTCTTTCCTTCCTCTTTCTCCTCCCCCGTCACCCTCTCCCCTTGCAGAACCAATTCCGGGACATATCCCCTATCTCTTCCCCCCCCCCCCCCCCCATCAGCCCTCTCTCTTGTTGCATCCTTTGTGTCTTTCTATCCCCAGTCAGTCCTCTTCCCTTGCTATACCAATTCCAGTGGCATCTCTCTCGTCGATCATCTCCCTACTATATCGATTCCGGCGGGATCTCCCAACACTAAGGTGCCGAAAAAAATGGTGTCGCCATCTCTCTTTCCTCATTCTCTCCCTCGTCGCTCTCCTCTTTCTTTCCCTTGTTGTTTCCTTCTACTCCTCGTCTCTATCTATTATCTTGTCGGCAACACACCCACCACCAACTCACGGGGAAAAATGGTGTTGTACAAGGCGTGCGTGCAAATCTCGCGTGCAACCCTGACGCGTACAATGTTGGGTTTTTTTAAAATTGTACCCCCACATGATCTAACTGGATGTTCATTAATTCTATAGCATGTAAATCATATTTTATGTGTGATTCTAATTATTACCTATGTTGAATTAACATGCAAGCAAATCGATTCTAATGCAGCGGAAAAATAGAACTGATAAAACACTTACATCACGTTATTGGAGCAAGACAAGATCGACACCCCCTTCTCCTTGGTGATGATCGAACAACTCCAAGATAGCAAATCAACTCCTTCATCTTCTACTGTATTCCCGGACCTTGTTTAGATACAGGGTGGGCTGCAGACTATTAAACAGCGTTGGAATCATAGGGAATCACGTGAGCAAATAAGGAGGTTGATTTCTTGATCTAATTTTTGTCTCACTTCACTTAATAAATAAAGAGGGGGACAAAAATATTGACTCCCAAACCTAATGGTTTTGGGCCTCTCCACTTGTTCCATTTCCCAATCCACTTAGGTTTTATTTGAGCTACAGTAGGGATCTAGGAGAATATTAAATTGCCCTACAAATTTATTTAATTTCTAATATCCACAACTTAGGATATAATTACATAAATTAAGTATTATTTTTATTCCACTAAAAAAATAATATTGACCTACTAATTTAATACATATTTACGAATATGCTTTCTCCTTTAATTCAGCCATTCTTCATGTTTAAGATATAATGTCCATTAATTAATTGTGTAAGCTTTTGAGAATTATAATTAATTAACATCTCCATTCCTAGAGTAGTACCGCATAAATTTTATCATGTAGGAAATAAATTCCACCTGCAGAGTTTCACATGAACTTTGTGCTTCCACAAGAGGACATAATCAACCTGGCACACAAGGACATGGTAGCTGTGATACCCCGACCCTTTTTGCTAAATTATAAATTATAATTTTAGTAAATGATTTCGAATTAATATTGTTGAATATTAATCATGTGAGTATGTTTGTATGTTATGCCGTTGTTTTATTGCAGGTTGTCTCACTCGAGCCGATACGTCAGAGCACAATGATGTTATACTGAGTGTATAACACAGTTTGAATTTTTAATACTAAAGTGTCGGGTTATATGATAATGAATGCGTGTTATTGTATTGAGTTTTGTTTGCCAAAGACTTGAACACCCTAACGCTGAGTTGATCGGGGGTATCGTTTTAAAATGGAGTTAAAAATGTCCGGGAGTCAAAATAGAAGCGGGGTCGAAGGGGGCACGCCGCGCGCCCGCGGGGTGGTGCGCACCCGCGGGGCCGTGCGCGGCCGCGGGAGGCTGCGCGCCCGCGGGGCGTGGGCGAGGCGCGCGCCCGCGGGGGCTGCGCGCTCGCGGGGAGCGTTGGCCGAGAGATGGGTTCCGCGGTCGCGGGGGCTGCGCGGTCGCGCGGGTCCGGGGATTTTCTACCTATAAATACAACACTTTGTTCAAATTCCTATGGTTCTTTGATGCTAGGGTTTAGATTTTTTGCCCTAATTTCCCCTTATTTTGTTGATGTGGTTTGGAGGTGTTGTGATGGTTGTTTGGGGTTGATTTTCAAGTATGTTAGAGCTCTAGGATGAAGGTGTTTGTATTTGAAATGTTGGGTCTAAAGGATTTAAAATGAGTTATGAGCATGTGGTTTAAATGTGTGCCCGTAACGTGTTCGATCAAATGCTTCAAAGAGTTTTAATGTGTATTTTGAGTTCAAAATCGTATTATGAGCTTATATATCCATGGTCGTGTATGTGGAAATGTTTGAAGACTTTAAAGCAAAGTATAGCATGAGTTTGGTCTAAATTATGATTTAATTAAACAACTCGACGTCTAAAATGAAAAGAGAATTGAAAGGTGCTAGGTGACGTGTTGGGGCTCGAGGTGGACAACTTGTGCACGGCAAAGGAGTATTTCAAGGTTAAAAGGATTCAAAAAGCGTCTCTTAAGGTGGGGTAACTCTAAACTGTGAACACGTGTAAGGTTATAGTTACTGTTGTGCTTTGATTGTATATGTATGAAGGGTCTTCGGACCGGTGAATGAAAGAGATCCTTCGGGGTCGACAAAAGAGATCCTTCGGGATCGATAATAGATTCGTTAATGTCCTCCCTGGGGGGTAGGATGTCTGCGGGCATCCCTACAGGGATAAAGATGTTCATTAACGGGGGCATCATGATGTTTGGGCCCTACGGGGTTGAGACTAGTCTCCACAATGTAATGAAAAGTCCATATGTTATATTTTCACTTGTACAATTAGCTATAACTGTTTACAGTGTTCCCCACTGAGTATGTTGTTAAATACTCACCCCATTCATTCAATGAATTTCAGGTTGAGGAGTCGGAGCCCGAGTAGGAGCGTTGTGAACACAAGAGAACCCCACAAGCTTGTGTTTATCTTTTGCATGCTCTTCTTTTGATAACACTCATATTATTATTGTTATTATTACTTTGATCACTCTTTTTGCCTTATGATCAATGATTATTGGGGATGGGAATAGCCCGATCTTTTGTAGGCCATGATGTATATAACTTGATATTATGTAGAACAACTTAAAGGCGGGTCGTTTGACCTTGGAGCCTTCTATGTGCGAATTATGTCGATGAACCGCTATATTATGTTTGTTAATTTAGGGTGCTAGACGGGCGGGTTATGTAAGCCTATGAGCCCGATAGGTTAGATGATTGCATGCTTAATAGGATAAAATTTATATTGAAAAAAAAAATTATGATGCCTTACCTCAGCATGCTATGTATATTATCATATTTCGACCTAAGCTTCCGCTCATATTAAAATAAGCACACAAAATATGTAAGTAAATTGTATGTTAAGTGACGTGGCCAAACGAAGTAGTTTGGGGCGTTACAGTAGCCATATATAATGAACGACCCATCATATATGTAAACATCACTGTCCAAAATATCGAGATTGTTGATCCTATTAAAGAATCTCACCCATTGATAAATGAAAGCAGTCGATGCAACATACATATGTCTGTCAATAATATGCGGGTTAAGAACTCGAATTCTGTAGAATTTTGTTCTCTCACTTAAGGTCTGAATAGAGAACAGAATTCTATCATGATCCTCCTCAATACACATACCGGTGTACTAGAATAATCTATTAGCCAAGATAAGCTAACTATCAGATTATTCTATAGTGTACCGATGATGAGTTCAGGACCATTTAAGTCATGAGTCTTTTAATACATTGCAAGAAAACAATGATGCGATCTTTACAATGTATTGACGCACATCATATCATCAACAATGCAAGTATATGGAACATGTAGATAAATGCACACAGTGACTTCAATAAATATTCAATACATATCATCAAAAATATTGTTAAATGTATACAAAGACAAGTCTTCTGGTATACAAAACTAACAATCTCCCATTTATACTTGAAGCATGTCTTTCAAGTATAAAAACTAACTGGTTAACTCTCCAACAAAACTGAAATCTCAAACAACAGCCCCGAGTCTGCATCTCACCCCCATTTTCTCCAAGTGACCATCTTAGCCAAAACAGTTTTTGTGAATGGATCAACCAAGTTGTCCTCCGATGTAATCTTAACCACTGCCATATCCCCTCTCTTAACGATTTCTCGTATAAGATGGCACTTTCTCTCTGTGTATTTACTTACTTTATGGGCTCTGGATTTCTTTAAATTTGTCACTGTACTATAGTTATCACAATATATCATGATACTCCTAGGAAAATCAAGAACCACGCTTAAGTCCAACAAGAAGCTCCCGAGCCAGACAACCTCTTTTGCAGCCTCAAAGGCAACTACATATTCAGCTTACATGGTGGAGTCAATGATGCATTTTTGTAGTACCCCAAATTTTCATTATATAGCCATCACAAGATTTTGGATCATTTTCTAGAAAGACCAACTAGTTAATTAGAAGCCTAAATCAGATTTTGTGGGAGCCCATTTAAGTTATTTGCTTTTGGTGGCCTTTAAGCCCAAATGAGTAAATATAAATACATTTTAGTTAGGGATTTTTAGTCATTCTCTCATTTCCAATTCTAAGGTGAGCTATCTTCTCCTTCTTCTCTCCCCCTCCTACAAACCGACAAGGTGGCCGGAGGCGGAGTGTCGCCGGACCACCGTCCGTCACTGCCAATTTTCTAGATTTCGGCCAAAATATTTAAAATTTTCAGATTTTATTCTTCATTGTGTCCTAGTTCAAAAACACCATTTTGGTGTGGAAATGAAGGCTGAAATGGCCAAAAAGAGATCACTTTGGCCGTACATCGGTGCATCTCCGGCGAGCTTTTTCCGATGGCCAGATCCAACATGCAAAGGCTCCATTCTCCTTGTCTCTTTTTTATCTATTTCTTCATCTTGTTTATTTTTCAATTTATTAAGATTTGAAGGTTTATTTATGAGCTTGAACTCAAAGAACTAAAATATTTGCAAAATCCCCCAAAACCTCCGTTTTTGTATGGTTTTTGCTACTGTTAGAAGTATATATATATATATATATATATATATCTACTAGATTAAATGTCTGCAGCTCTAAATCAAAATGAAAATAAAATTTTGAATGTGTGTTGTGAAGGCGTCGACTTTGGAGAAGGAAAATGAGAATTTTATTTGGGTTGTTTTGGTGTGTGTGTGTGTGTAGCAGACAGTTAGAGAGAGAGAAGGAGTAGTTTGAATATTTGTATTTCATTTATGATGTGCATGTGAGTTGAGGAAAGAGAAAATAAAAATGTTTTGATTTTTAAATTGTGTATGCGTGTGTGTAGTGAAAGAAGGAAATGATGGATTCTTTAATTTAAATGTGTACAAATGTACAGTACAAAGAGAAAAATAAGGTGTGTTGACTTTTAAATTATGCTAAAATTAAAAAGGGGTTTTGTGTATGTACACACACACATACAGTTGAGCTGATGAGTTTAAAAAAGAGAAAATTGTATTACTTACAGTAGGGAAATTCTATGCTAGCATTAAGGGTACTACCATGAGCAACACATATTTTGACATGTGGCGCAGTTGGCCCACTTTATTTTTTAATTCACCTTTTGACTTTCTTAGTTTTAAATCTCTTTTATTTTCCAATACACACCCTAAATTAATCAATTCTAATTTACTAAAATGTCGTGAAAGTGAAAACAGAGGGAGGGAAAGTTAGTCTAAGAATATTCTATTCTTTTAAAAGATCGGACGCACTCACAGTTCTCCCGCCGCTGGCCCTATTCACAAAAAAATTTCGGCCACTGTAATAATCTACGGTTCAAGTTCTGACAAATCGTATCTTTGACGGCATTGAGGAGCATTTTTGGTATTCTTTCATTTCTTGTTTTTTTTAATTAGAAATATTGGGGGTTTTTTTTCGAATTGGTTATTGAATTGATTAATTGTTAATGTTCATAATATTTCAATACTTGTGTTTTTTTACCTTGATTGGACTGTGTTTATGTAGAATGGTGTTTTTATACCTCGATTGTATCTATGACTTGATAACACGATTTTTCCACGAAGAAATTTCTGTAAACACTAATAAAAACTTGTGTTTGTTTGTTTTATAGGATGTTCATGACACATTAATGGAAGAAACTCACTCCAAGAATGTAGATGCAGAAAACTTATTGCAAAGTGCTGGTTTGTACTTCTATTTAATGTTTTTATATATATATATATATAGTTTTACTTAATTAATTAGAAAACTTATTGCACTCATGTAATGTAGATATTGAAAAAAATATTGACATTTCAAATGTGTCAAAGGAGCAATATGGAGCTGCAAAATTAGCTAAGGTTTAACATGAGAATGAGGTACAATCTAGCATTTCTCTTGTAGATGAATTGGAGAGTAAATTAGTAGTTGGGCAGTTCATGACAAGTGTGGAAGATGCGTACTTATTGTATTGTTCCTATGCGCATGCTAAAGGCTTTAGCGTAAAAAAAGAGATCAACGTTATTTTTCTCAGAGTAGTGAACTCCAATCAAAAGAGTTTGAATGTTCTTGTGAAGGTAAAAAAGATGAAAAGCGGTCAAAAGATAAAATTCCTGATTACCAAAAGCCATCAACTAGAACAAATTGCAAAGCAAAGTTAAAGATTACTCGAGAGAGAGGGGGCAATGGAAGGTGAGTAGGTTTGACAAGGAGCATAATCATGAAATACTTAAGTCTAATCATACTTATTTATTAAGATCCTCACGTAATATTTCACATGCTAAAAGTTCGACTTTGGAAGCTATGGTGAATGCTGGAATTGGTGTAGTTAATGTTGTTTCGTACATGGAAAATGAAGCACAAGGTCCACAATTTTTGGGATTTACTAAAAAAGGGAAAATGGTGATGCTTCTGCCTTGATTCAATATTTTATAAATATGTCAAATAAGGAACCATACTTTTATTGGAATGTGCAAGTAGATGATGATGACAGAGTTATGGATTTTTTCTTTAGAGATTATAGATGTTTGGTCGATTATGAGTACTTTGGTGATGTTATATCAGTTGATACTACGTATAGAACAAATAGGTACAATCTTGTGTGTGCACCTTTTGTTGGGATTAATTACCACAAGCAAAATGTTATGTTTGGTTTGGCCTTCATGTCTGATAAAACGGAGTCTTCATTTGAATGGTTGTTCAGTACTTTTCTTGATGCTATGAATGGAAAACAACCTGAAACTATCTTTAGCGATCAATGTCATGCAATGATAAATGCTACAAAAACAATGTTTCCAGAATCTCATCATCATCTATGTCAATGGCATATAAATCAAAATGCTCCTTCACACTTGGGGAATTTAAATGGTGGTAGAATATTTAAGCAGTTGTGGTATAAATGCATGAGTAAGTGTGATTCTGAGGAGGAGTTTGAGATTAAATGGAAATACATGACCGATAAATATGATGTGAGTGGACATAAATGGCTGAACAACATGTATAAGATACGACGTGAGTGGGCTATTGCATTTAGCAATGACAAGTTTAGTGCTGGTTTATTGGCTACATCTAGAAGTGAAAGCACAAATTTTGCTTTGAAGAAAGCGGACAGTAGTACTATTACATTGTATGATTGTGTCCTTAACTTTGAGAAAATTCTAAATTCTTGGCACACATCAGAGTCTTATGAGGATGCTCATTGTCAGCAAGGAAAACCTTCATCAGTTTTGCAAGATAACCCTTTATTATCTCAAGTTGCTGATATTTATACCTTGAACGTTTACAAAATATTTGAACTGGAGTTGGTGAAATGTTTAAATATAACATTTGTTGGGCAACCCTTTGTTTATGATGGTTATTTGTTTAATTTAAAGTGAAGTCCATTGGTGAAAACTCAACAATTAAACAAGTGGTGTTTGATAAACGGAGTTGTGAAATATAGTGTAGTTGTAACAAGTTTGAGACTATGGGAATCTTATGTAAGCATGCATTGAAAGTTTTGAATTTAATGGATGTGGATGTGATACATGAACGCTACATAAAGAGAAGATCGATGAAAAATGCAAAAAATAGAGTACTTGATGAGGTTGGTGGAACTGTGCGTACATGTGATGATACATCTGACTCAGTGTTTGTAAATCAAATAATGAGGTTAGCATATGATCTTAGTATGTGGTGCAAAGGGAAGAAGGATGCAAAAGATATTTTGAGTGCAAATATTGAAGTTGCAAGATGCCAATTGGATACTTTGTTTGAAGAATTGTATATTGATGCTCCTTGCAATGCTTTTGATGCTGAAAATGATGCCTTTGTATGCAATCCTCAATGTGCCAAGACAAGAGGAGTCACAAATTCTCATATAAAACGCCATTGATATAAGAGAAAAAGAGAAAAGGGAAAAAGGAAAGTCCATTGTTCAAGTAAGTTATTAATTTTTTTCCATAATATATGTAATGGTATACTTACAGTGCTTATTTTATATTGGAGATACAAAAACCACCAAAAGAAAGGGAATATGATCACAAGAAACAAGCCATACGATTACAACCCCACCTCAAGGCCCATCTGGTGCTTCTCATCAATTTCTATCATTTGCTAATTTGAGATGAATCAACAACAACCATACTATCAATATTCGATGCAAAGTAGTGGAAACATTCATACCGGGGTATTAACACAGCCATTTAGATATCTTCCTCAACCATAGGTGATCTTATCAGTCAATGATAAAATTTTTGTATAGGGCTCATTCACATATTTTTGTATTGCCCTTCATGGATTTTTGTATAGGGATCTTTCACAGATTTTTGTATAGGACTCTTTATCCAGTTTTTTGCATATGATGTATGCATTATGATTATCAAGATTTTAAATGAATTAAGTTTTTTGTATTAAGACAGAAGAGCAGTGAATAAATCTTTGTGAAGATATCTTTTGTATTATATTCCCCTCCTTAAATTTCTTAACATATTGCTTGAATAATTTGATTGATTTTCAATATATCTAAGGCAAGTTGTTCATTTGGAACTTGCTGGGATCTAGTCTTGTGCATGATTACATATTTAATTGAAAGTGAGTTTACAATTGATTTTCCTTATAAATTTTTACAAAATGAATTAACAACCAAGTCAGTACTTCCTCTCTGGACCACAAAGATGCAAAAATATATTCCAAATGCTCATTTAAATAAAGAATGAGGGAAAACGTTCCTAATGTTAAGTCGTTTATACACCATTTCCACAAATACATAGAATAAACATGTTTTTCAAATAAATCTAAAAAATAATTCAAAAATATGTAAATACATCTCTGGCGTTTTGTATAGCACACTTCATTGCCATAGTTCAAATTGCTAGGAAAACACTGATATCTAACTCCTGAAGTTCTTGACATGTTGAACTTGTGCTAGCTGCAAGAATAAACAAATAAACAAGAATAAACAAATAAACAATTTAAGCATTCTCTAGATCAAATTCAGAAATTTGTTGAGATCTTTCAACAAATAGGTGGTGTGCATTCAATATTGTTATGTCTATGGAATAATCTTTCAACATTCAATGTTCCTAATTCAAACACGCGATGTGTGTTCAATGATCTCACTAGTCACATGTTATTCAAATAAGAAAAAAAGAAAAACTGTAGCACATAAATTTAATATAAAAAATAATACCAACACATAAATAGACCATTCAACTTTCATTTAGAACTTTCAACAAACACCTCTTGTGCATTCTTTTTACTTAGCTATTTCAACACAAAATCTCTTAGTTGCGTCATGTAAACATAATCAGCAATCGGAGTCGAGCAATGGAGACAATATTTAAATATTCAGAGGAGATTTAAGCACATTATTCCATGATTTTTTTTTCTGCCACGAGTATGAAATAATTTTCTTTTCTCTTATGAAAGTTGGATGAAATGTTTTTAGACTAGTTTCTATGAATATGTGATTGTGCAGGCATAATAAAAACTCAAATTTCAAAAATTTCAAATTTAGCAATTTAAATTGGCGGTGAATTGAAATATTGAATTTGTGGGTTTCAATTTTTATAGAGAAAAGAAATTAAAAATTCATAAAGTCAAAATATGAAAGAAAAAATAGAGTGGGCCAGCTACGCCACATGTCAAGATGTGTGTTGTTCACCCTTAATGCTAGCATAGAATTTTCCTTGTTGGTTGTATTGAAAATGGTTCTGCTTATGTGCAAAGAAAGAGAAATAAAGTCTAACTTGGAAATTTTAAAAAGGTGATTGGATGTACTGTAAAAGGGAAAAAGACAATATGTCTCATTAAAGGTGTTGGACAATGGATGCTTGTGTGTAGAATGAGCGAGAATGGGAATGAGAGAGAGATTTTGATTTCTCTTTAAAATTGATAGTGCGTGTGCATGAGTTATGTATTATGTGTATGTTATTTTTATTTTAATGTACTTAGTCACTCTATTAATTAAATTAAGGTATTAAAATTATACTTTAAGAATTATGGATTTAAATGGGAAGTGTTTCAATCATTTTTTTATTATTTTATTTTTATTTTACAAATTAGATAATTTCACTTATCCCAATAGTTTATTCTCAAAATATTTTAAATGGTCAAGACTCCAATTAGGATTTTTGGGGCAATTTAAACTTATCCATTTTCCAAGAGTTGTCCGTCTGATCCTAAATTTCAAGAGCTCATTCTATAAGCCAAGCTTACCTTATGTTATAGTTTCGAGGCCTAGCATGATAATAATAGGTAGTTCTCTTTTGTAGGCCCAAACCCGAGACCCATACTTAATTAGAATTTTCAAGGCATGTGTAAAGCTTCAGCTATTATTAGCTAACCAGGTGGGCTACTATATCTTTTCAAAATGTATCTTGCAAGTTATTAAGCTCTGCTTTGTTAAAATTGCATATGTATGTTGTCGGAGTCTCATAAACCAGCGATGTATCAATGTGAGTAGCTATAGTATTGCATGCATTATCCGTCATGCTCTATTCCTTGTCGAAAGACTAAAATGAACGATTACACTAATTGGTTATGCTCATAAACTTTACGCGTTGGTGATGAAGTAAGGGTTGTGGGCAGTGACTGGTTATACTCTTAAGCGCTTCATGATAAAATATTTTGGTGAACTTAGGTTGCTTCCAACTTTAAAACCTACTAAGCTTCACTACCTGCATGGATATAGATAGATCACTTTTTGAAAATAATTTGCATAACTTAATTATAAAACTTTCCCACTGAGTGCATTAGTACCCAACCTAAATCTTTTCAAACATTTTTCAGGTCAGTAGGTTGGAGCGTGGACGTGACGATGCTGAGAAATGGGCTTTTGTTATTTATCTATTTTCGTTGTCTCTTTTTGTTATATCTTGTTAGGAATTAAGCTTCCAGACTTATGATATTTTGTTAATCGTTAAGAACTTTGATCTCAGTATGTTTGATAAGTATATGTATTATAAGGCGTGTTTGGTTGTTCTGAGTCTTCTGTTGAGGTTTCGTTAATCAGGTTACCCCCCTTTTCTTTCCCGTTTCTTAATTCCAATCCCCGTAACATCCATTTTCATAGTCTTTGAGGACCGAGATGCTATAATTTTTACTTGATGCTTCTCCATGTAATGACTCTGTCTCCCAAGGTAAACACATAGCCTGATCAGAGTTACTCTGATCTTTATTGGCTTAAAAATCTGAGTTCGTATAACCCAAAGGTACAAGAATGTCCAAGTGGTATACCAACATATAATCTCGAGACCTTTTCAGATACTCGAGAATATTTTTTTACCGCAGTCCAGGGTTAGACTGATATCTGCTTACCATGCCAACTGAGAAAGGCACTCTTCACATACATCTGATGTAGCTTGAACTTCAGCTGACATGCTATGGCAAGAAGTAATCTTACAGATTCTAGTCTTATCATAGGAACAAATGTCTCATCAAAGTCAATTCCTTCGATCTGAGAGTAGCCTTGAGCAACAAGTCTTGCCTTATTCATGATGATGTTTCCTTCTTTATCAGTTTTGTTCTAAAGATCCACTTAGTCCCAATAATGTTGACATCTTCTAGAGCTGGTACTAGATCCCAAACATCATTCTTTCTAAACTGCAACAATTCTTCCTGCATGGCTTCAATCTAGTACTGATCTTGTAGAGCTTCCTTCATATTCTTAGGCTCAATCTTTGATATGAAGTAGACATTTGAAATCAACTCCTGGACTTTTTCTCTGCTTCTAGTTTTCAGGGAGTCATGCACATCTCCTATGATTACAGTTGTTGGGTGGCTCTTGATAATCTGCATGTATGTCTTTTTAGGAGTCACGATTGGTTCTTTCTCATTTGAGTCTGATTTATCTAAATGTTCTTCAGAATGTTCAAAGACATCTTGATGAACATCTTCATCATCATTCTTGAAGTCCTGAGCATCATCAAACTTAACATTGGCAGATTCAATAACAACTCTTGTTTCAGTGTTGTAGACTCTGTAGGATTTGTTGTTCCTTGAATATCCAAGAAAGATATCTTCAACTCCTCTATTCTCCATCTTGGTCAAATATTCTCTATCATTGAGAATATAACATGTGCAGCTGAATATATGTAAGTACTTGACAGTACGCTTCCTTTCTTTCCATAGCTCATAGGGAGTAACCAATGTTCCATGTCTGCTATGAATCCGATTGCTAATATTGCTGAGGAGTCTTTGGAGCAAAATATTCATGGCTGATCCCAAGTTCTTCACAGTAATCATCGGATTATTTGTTCTCAAACTCTTTTCCATGATAGCTTCTGATGCTCATAATGGGAACACCTTTTTCATAGAGAGTTTACATGCTAATTTCTTAAATGCTGTAAATGTTTCTGTTTTGTCTCTCAAGAACTCAACCCAGGTGAACCTTCAGAAATCATCAATGCAGACAAACACATACCTCTTTTCTCCATAGCTTTCAGTAGCCATTGGTCCCATTAGATCCACGTGAAGAAGAACTAGGACTCTACTAAAGATGATGTGTTGAACATCTTTGTGCTTAGATCTGATTTTCTTTCCACTATCAAAGTACCAACTATTTGAACTTTTGGCTATAAGAGATGGGTGTGCAATCATGCTCACATGTTGCTTATTTACTACCCACTGCTTCTTGGGTGAGTTTTGTTATTTTTTTCCAATTTTAACGTGGTGTTGCAGCTTTGACTTTGGTAGGCACAAACCTTCTCCTCATTTTTTTAAGATCTCTGAGATAATCTTTACAGTGGGGTCTAATGTGTCCAACAACCTCACAATAGTGACAGATGATCTTCCTTTTGTCGGATGTGTTGTAGAAAGAAACATTGGAGTTATTTTTGTAGAAGATCTTTTTGTGAGGAACATTCTGAGGATGAACATTCTTGCTAACATTCTGAACGTTCTTCTGGACATATTTCTTCTGCTCAGGTTCCTCCTTTGCTTTGACAAACTTAATCTCTCTTAAGCTTTGTCCTGAGTATACAAAACCATAACGAACTTTCATGATCAATCTTGAATTAAGAATCTCATCCAAATTCTTGGTACCATTGTTGAGCATCCTCATGTTTCTCATAAATATCTTCAGATCTTCATTGACTTGCTCAAGTTTCTTTTTCTGATCATAGATGGTTTCTTGCAGAGATGTTTCTTTAATGATCAGTTGAGTATTCTCTTGGCTGATCTTCTGATTCTGTGCAACAAGTTGCTTGTTGATTTCAACAATCTCTAACCACTTGTTGAACATCTCTTGATAGGTATTCTCAACATCTAAGTTACTGACATCATCATCATCCGATTCCTGATTGATGGCAAAAGGATCAGTATGTGATTCTTATTTCTCTCTGGCTGTGAAGGCAATAGTTTCATCTTCTGAGTCTAATCCACTGGAGCTTGTTTCTTCTTCACTCATTGAAGTATTGTAGCTCTTTTTTTTCTTTAGAGTGTTAGCACATTCTCTCTGAATGTATCTATAGCCTTCACATTCTCTATATCTTATTTCTTTACCTTGACCTTCATCTTGATCAGAGTTGTTCCTGTTTGAAGACTTATGAGGGAATTGCTTCCTACTGTTATTCTTGTTGAAAGATTGATTTCCAGCCTTCTTCAGCATCTTTCTGAAATTCTTGGTGATAAAAACCATGGAATTCATCAAATCTTCACCGGGAATATCTTTATGAACTTTTTCAGGAACCTTTTCTGAGGTTTCAGCTTTTAAGGCAATTCTTTTGCCTTTCTCTATTTATTTATATTCCTCAATATTCATCTTAAAAGTTCTGAGAGATCCCATTAGTTCATCCAGCCTCATGCTTCTGTTGTCCTTGGTTTCTTCTATAGCAGCAACCTTGTATGCAATTTTTTTTGGTAAAGACCTTAAGACTTTCCTAACCAGCTTCTCATCTGTTATGACTTTTCCTAATGAAAAACTCTCATTAGATATACTCCTTAAGCGGGCATTGAACTCTCCAATAGTTTCAGAGTCTGCCATTCTCAAATTTTCAAATTTGGAAGCAATATTCTGAAGTCCAGTTAGTCTGATAGTGCTAGTTCTTTCAAAGGTTGTCTCCAGTATCTCCCATGTAGCTTTGGCAGTTTCACACGTTGAGATAAGATTGAATGACTCCAAATCCACAGCAGAGAATATGGCGTTGAGAGCTTTGGAGTTAGCATTGAACCATCTCCTTTGTGGTTCAGTCAAGTCCTTCTCTGGAATAGGAGTATACTTGTCATCTTTAGCAACTGTAGGTTGTATCCATCCTTCTATGACACTCTTCCATGTTTGATCATCGATGGATCTGAAAAAAGCACGCATCCTTACTTTCCAATATAGGTAGTTGTTGTCTTCTAGAAGTGGTGGCCTGGCTGTGGAAGCTCCTTCTTTTATAGAACCCATGGCTTTAAAACTAAATACTTGACATAGAGATGTACTTCTAGTAATCTTTTCATTTTGAACACAAAATGACATGCTCTGGTGCTAATTGAAATTGCATACCCTATGTGATCTATATCTGTCTGCGAACGTTCACTGAAAAGTTCACAAATGTTGTAGGATAAAGTTCACAATAATATTCAGGAACATTATAGTGAACTTAATGTAAATTACAGAATGTAAAGCACACAACAAATTGGTAACCTTGTTCAATCAACTGATATATGTCAGGGGGACTTGTCAAGTTCGTGGAAAATAATTCACTACTTCGGTGTCACGTTTACTGAGGCTATTCGACACAGCTGAACTCCCGTCACTCAAAACCCTTTCTACCCGCACATCTTTTTTCATTGAATTGAATTGTGAGATCCCCTCACAACCTAGATATCTAACCTATCTAGTTTCTACAGAAAATCTCTCCCGAGACTCCTTTTGAAAGTGTATGGAAAGTGTTTCAATATACAATGAGTAGAACACTAAACTCTAGTCTAAACTTCACAACTCAAACTAAGTGGCTCAAAACAGTTAGAGCTCTTGAAATAATCAGTGCAATTTTTCTATTCGGTGTGTCTCCTAACAGGTTTGTATCCCATGCTTATTCATAGATGATCAATACAGCCTTAATAAGGGAACATATGTCCTAATCCTAATCTAAAATGAATAAGAAAGCTTTTCTTATTGAATCCGAGACCTAGGACAATCCAAGTTATGATTTCTTCCATCTTTAGAACTCTGCCTTTGTCTTCAATCTCGTGCTTTTCAAGCTGGATAAGGCATATTCTAGAATGATCTTTAAATTTCCTCTTGGTTGGAAACCTCGAATAGCTTCATTAATCTTGGAAGAACAATCTGGACAAAGAATGTTCATGCAAATATTCACGAACGTTGCAATGAACATTGTTGATCTTGAACCTTCACTTCAGGTAGCACAACAGAATGTCTTGTATGTTCACAGGCTGACTTCTGCCTATCACTCAAGCTAGTTGACAGTACTCAGCATATTGAACCATCTCTGTTGTGGCATGATGCACAACAATCTTCATCTGCAGCTCAATCCAAACTCCTTGCTTGAGCTATCTTCAGGAAGTTCAGATCACGTTCATGTACATCTTTATGAATGTTGTCCAGAACAGTAGCCATGTACTTGGAAAAACCAAATAGTTAAGTGATTATTCAGTGCCATACAGATAAATGACAATTAATTACTGTAGCAAGTGTAATGTAGAGCACTTGATAAAAAAAATAGTGTGCAGTATGACACCACTGATCCATCTTGATTGAGCCTCGTCGATTGGTGTTAAGCACAACACTTACATGTTGAATCTAGCTAGCATTGTGTCGACATAGGTTGCCTGAGATAAGCACACCATTCTTTTATGGTAATCTTGAATGATCTTGATACCAAGGACGTATTCGGCTTCTCCCAGATCCTTTATATGAAACTGATTGGACAGCCACACTCTTATATTTGATAAGACCTTATTATTTTCAATAAGCAAGATATCATCAACATAAAGTGGGAGGATAGCCGCCACATTTCCATCACACTTTTTGTATACACAGCTCTCATCCGGACTTTAAATGGATCCATTTGACTGGATAACCTTGTCAAACTGGATGATCTAAGATCTCGACATCTACTTAAGTCCGTAGATGAATTTCTTAAGCTTGCACACTAAATTCTCTTGGTCTTTAGCAATGAATCCCTCTGGTTGCTTCATGTGGATGTTTTCCTCAAGACTTCCATTTAGAAAAGTCATCTTGATATCTATATGCCAAATCTCATAATCCAAATGAGTGGCAATAGATAAGAGAATCTGGATCAACTTCAGTATGGAAACCATCGAGAAAGTTTCTTCATAATCGATACCCTCTTTCTGAGTGTACCCTTTCGTCACCAATCTAGCATTAAAGGTTTCAACCTTTTTGTCAGGTTCTCTCTTTCTTTTGTAGACCCATTTATACCCAATGTGTTTCACCCCATTTGGTGGTTCTACAAGCTCCCAAACTTGATTGTGATCTATAGATCTAATCTCATATTCCATTACAGTTTTCTAAGAAACTGCATCTTTCTCTTGAACTGCTTTGTCATAGATCATGAGATCCAATTCATTTAGACCCTCTGGGAAATTTGAAGATTCTCCCAGACCAATAAATCTATCAGGTCGGCGTACAACCCTCCCACTACAACGAGACATTTCTTGTACCTCTGTGACACGTGCAGTAATTGGTGGTTCCTCTTCTTGTACAGGTGGTGTAAGGTTCGAATATCCCTCTCGAAGATCCTCAAGAATGATCTCGCTCTAAGGCTTGTGATTTATTACATAGTCTTCTTCTAAAAATCGAGCATTAGTGCTCATAGTGACCTTTTGATCTTTTGGACTATAAAATAAACTTTCTCTTGTTCATTTTCGATACCCAATGAATAGTCTTACTTTCATACGAGGTGCCAACTTATCATCTTCCTTGTCCAGCACATGTGCTGGGCTACCCCAATTCCGAACATGACCTAGACTTAGCTTTCAACCAGTCCATAGTTCAAAGGGTGTATAAGGAACTGACTTTGATAGAACCATGTTAAGAAGGTAAGCTGTTGTTTCTAGGACATTTTCTCAAAATGAAATAAGCAATTTAGAATAGCTTATCATCAATCTAACCATCTCTAATAACGTTTTATTCCATCTCTCTGCTACGCTATTCTACTGTGGAGTGATAGATGCAGTCAACTAGGATATAATCTCATTCTCTACAAAATAGTCCCTAAATTTTCCTAAGAGGTACTCATCACCACGATCAGAATGCAGTGATTTGATACTTTTTCTTGTACGTTTCTCCGCTTCCGCCCTAAACTCTTTAAATGTCTCAAAGTATTCAAACTTGCGACGTAATATGTATATGTATCCATACCTTGAGTAATCATCAATGAACATGATAAAATACCCCCGTACCCCCCTCAAGCTTGAACTGACATAGGGCCACATAGGTCAAAGTAAATCAAATCTATTGCCTCTTCAGATCGATTCCCTTTAGCCTTAAAGGGTGGCTTGGTCATTTTACCTTCCAAATAGGATTCACACAAAGAAAATATTTCTAGGACCAATGAAGACAGTGGTCCATTGTTTATAAGCCTTTATATCCTCTTAAGGTTAATATGGCCAAGCATCAGATGTCAAAGATATGTTTGATTCAGTTGCAAAGGTTCTTTTCTCTTATTAGGGTTAGTGATCGATGTATTCAACAATTGTTCTTGTGTAGTGTTATGCATATGATTAAGTATGTAAAGATGTTCATCCAATGTGCCAGAATATAAATTTTTTTTACCACTCATGATAATGACCTTGATATCAAAAGAAACAGAATATCCATTCAAAAATAATTTGGAAACTGAAATCAAGTTTCGTTTAAAATTCAACACATAAAGACAGTCTTTCAAAACTAAACTCCTATCACTACTAAAAGATAAAATAATATCTCCCATTGCAACAACCGCCACTTTCATAGCATTGCCCACTTTCATAGCATTGCCCATTACCCATCGTCCTCGGACTTGGACTTGGATCTTGGCAATTGGACTTTGGATGGACTTTGGGCGTACGTGGACTTCCGGGGCTTAGCCGTCTCAGTTTTACGGGTCAGAAACGGTCAGTTTGTGGAGCAGGTCGGCGGGTCGAATGCATGATCTACGGGTGCACTTAATGGTGCACATTCAGCCTTGAATGTGTAACTCTGTAACTCCCACCTAGAGCTGGTGGAGTTAAGAGACTTGATGTGTGTAACTCCCACCTAGACCTGGTGGAGTTAGTGGGGCTGGAGTGCAACCGCTAGTAACTCCTGTCGGGAGTCAAAGTCTGCAGCTGCCTTGGACATGTGTTGAGATCCGAGCCGAACTCCTGTCAGGAGTCAAAGTCTGCAGCTGCCTTGGACATGTGTTGGGATCCGAGCCGACATAGGACACCTGTCGGGATTTGCAGAAGGTAACTTGTGGAGGGCTTAATGGTAGAGCCGTAACTCCTGGCGGTTACAACACCTGGTTTGAATGCCCTCAAATCCCAGCTGTCCCCTGCAGTGGATATGTGCTTATAAATAGGACATCCCTGCATGCTCCAAATGCTACATTTTGCACAAGCTTAGAACATATTGCCTGCATTCCTTTCGAGTCAAAAGCTTTCCAGTTCTCGACGTTGTCTAGTTTGCCGGAGCCTTGCCGGACTTGTGGTGCTACTACCAGAAGGACGAAGCCGTTTCATCTTTGAGAGACAGTCCGCCTAACCGTGAGCACTAGCCGGGGCGTAATTGTCTTGCGGAGAGAGGTCCCCTCGACTCGGCTTGCCTGAACCAGAATCAACTTTACAGTTTGTTTACTTTGTTATTTAGATTTCATTGTATTTCTTTTACTACTGTTCTTCTCTCTTCACTTGTTCTTCAAATTGTAAGAATTTCAGAAGGTGTAATTCGTATAACATTAAAATTGTAGAATACTTTCCTAATATTTTTATCATATACATATATCATTTAATATTATGAACTATTTCAACTACAATAGCACCCGCAAAAAAAATATTTTTAAAATTAAAATTAATTAAAACATATTCAAGTTCAACCACATCTCAATCGATCATTTTTGCCACGCACCCGAAATGTGACGCTCAAATCGGAAGATTAGAAGTTTGCGTAAATAACATGGAGTTGAGTGGGTTGTTACTCGTGTCGTGTGAGACAGCGACCCAAAGGTTGCATGGACTTTCCCTCCGCTTAAATTCTATTGATTTTTTTATTTTTATTTTTTTGTGGGAAATAAATTAGATACTGTAACATTTTTCTTTAATAAAAAGGGAAATAAGATAAGTAAGTAGCTCGCCATTTTAGAACAACTCTTTAATATTCTCATTCTAATAAAATAATAAATTAAATTAAAAATAAAGAGGAGCACGTACGTCACTAAAATCCTTTAATATTTTCTCAAACCGCCGCCGCCCTCCCGCCACCAACCTCCCACACCCAGCCACCACCTCCATTCCGTTGGAAATTTTTTTTAGGGTTTTTGTTTAATGGCTGCTGCTTCTACGAGCCCTTGCTCACCATTCCTCAACTACTGCCACATACGCAGATCAATTTTCCATGGCAGCTCAATTCAGTTTATGAGGAATCAGTTCAACAGTAAGTTTCGCGGAGTGCAATCGGCAAAAGCCTCGCATTCGGAGGAGAAGCTTAATTTGAATGGAGATGCTGGAAGCGCTGGAATTGAGGCGAGCAGTGCTGTAAAGGATGAGCTGTTCGTGCGCTTCTTCCGCGAGGCGTGGCCCTATTTTCAGGCGCACAGAGGCAGCACTTTCGTCGTCTTGATATCTGCTGAGATTGTCGATGGCCCTCATTTGAATCCTATTCTCATGGCACGTCTTCAATCTTTGCATTTTCTGTGTTTAATGTGTGTGTGTGTGTGTTTTTTTTTTTTTTTTTGCAGCAATACTAGATAAAGATATTGAATTTGGGTGTTGACTTTTTTATTTTTTTTATTGGTTAATTATATTGCTTGTTTGCTCTAATATATAAAAAGTTTGTGCAGGATATATCTCTGCTTCATGGGTTAGGAATCAAGTTTGTTCTTGTGCCCGGGACACATGTACAAATTGACAGGCTTCTCTCTGAAAGGGGTGAGAAGATTTTATGACATTTCTGGTTATATCCTTCTTCTACATAATTATTCAATCGATAAGAGTTGTTTTTGCTTAGCGTGATATTGTGTTTTGTGTCTCAGGATGTGAACCCACGTATTTTGGGAGCTATAGAATCACTGACTCTGATTCTCTAGATGCTGCAATGAATGCAGCCGGGAGGATCCGCATCTTGTTTGAGGCAAAGCTATCCCGTGGACCATCCTTAAGTGGCATACACCGTCATGGAGACAATAGCAGGTGGCATGATGGTGTTAGTGTTGCAAGTGGTAATTTCTTGGCAGCTAAGGCAAGAACACCTCTTGTTGGGTTTTGCATTTTACTTAAATGCCGTATTATTCCTACACTCATTTGTTTCCTTATCATTGTAATGCTGAGATTTTGGTGTCCTTTGTTTGGCAGAGAAGAGGAGTAGTAGAAGGAATTGATTACGTATCAACGGGTGAAGTTAAGAAAATAGACGTTTCTTGCATTCGAGAGAGGCTGGATCAAGATTGCATAGTGCTTTTAAGCAATCTTGGTTATTCAAGTTCCGGAGAAGTATTAAATTGCAAGTATGCAAAATGGTTTTGATAGGTATTTTTGTGTCCTTGCAGGATTTGTTTGTGCAATAATTCACTTCAGATGAATTAGTAGCTTCTGTAATTGTTAACCAAGATGGAGGACCATGATGTTTTTTTTTCCCATTTCTGACTGCCTTACCTTGTTTAATTTATGTTTTCAGAATTTATGCACCTATTTTGTTTTTTACTCGTTAGAACAGATTTTCTGCTTTGTTTCCTGTCAGCAAGATAATTGAAAGAGCTATTTGTCTTCTTGGGAAACTCTGTACTGTTTCTTTAACTACGGTTCACTTCTATAAGATTCCTGGTCTGTAATATGTAGAGTGAGCATTAGAAGTTTTGGCCATGGATACCAATTGATGTTTAAAAACCACTTTCTTCTCCACATTGCAGCACTTATGAAGTTGCTACCGCATGCGCGTTGGCTCTTGGTGCGGAGAAACTCATTTGCATTATCGATGGACCAATCCTAGATGAATGTGGGAGGCTTATACGTTTTCTAACTCTTCAAGATGCAGACATGTTGATTCGTAAACGAGCTAAACAAAGTGAGACAGCTGCTAATTATGTTAAAGCTGTGGCTCAAGAGGATGTTGCTTGTGTAGTGTGTGATGATAACAGTGATATGGCCCCAACAAATGGAAAGGCTTTTACCCAGGCTCCAAAATTTCAAAATGGTGTTGGCTTTGATAACGGGAATGGACTTTGGTCCAGCGAACAAGGTTTTGCTATTGGAGGTCAAGAAAGGCTGAGTCGGTTGAATGGTTACCTTTCAGAAATAGCAGCTGCTGCTTTTGTTTGCAGGGTAAGTCTCCAGAATTTGATGACTGCCTTTGTGTCTGTAACCCATTATAGTGTTCTGCTGGCAAGACAAGTTCCTGGGTTATTGAGCTTTTCATTCTTTTTTATTTGTTATAGCTCAAAGTGGTCAGCAATTGCTAAGTGCCTAAGCCAGTATTCTTTGCGATGTTATTCCAATGTAGGTGTGAAAATCAAATTTTGAAAATGAGAATGAAATTTGATAAACCATAGTGCTATTGCAGTTTTAGTTAAACCTCTGAGAAGGGGGTTTTTAAACCCACCCCCCCGAAAAAAAAAAAGAATCCCCAAATTCATTACCGTCATTGTTTTAAAGATCTTGCATCTGAGTATATCATTTTGGACCCATAGGAAGTGCACAAAACCATCTAGTGTGGTGCGGGTGTTCCTTTTGATTTCGTTTACTTTGTGCTTGAATGAATCAGCTAGTTGTTTTGTCCTGTGTATTTGATCAGGGCGGTGTTCAAAGAGTGCATCTATTGGATGGCACTATTGCTGGAGTTTTACTGAAGGAACTGTTTCAAAGAGACGGAGTTGGTACAATGGTGGCAAGGTATGTACCTCTTTAGATGTTATCTTTCTGAATCTGTTTCAGGTTTTATTAGTTTCCCCTGAAAGTTTTTCTTGTAAGATAGAACTGTTCGCTGGATGCTTTCACCAAAATGTACCTAAAAAGTTTAGTGTGCTGTAAAATAACTTGAAAATGCTATTCAGACTGTAATATTGCAATGTATTTGTACTGCAAAACAATTTCATTTTTTTTTTAATTTGATGAAGATATTATCTATACATTATATTACTCTTGTTAGTTGCACCTATTACTAACAAGAGAGTTTTTTTTTTTTTTCTAATACTGTAATGTACATGGACCGAGTTCTTTGCTTTACTTAATAAAAAAGACGACGTAAAAAAAGAAACTAGCTATTTCATTGTGCATTCTTTTTTTCTTTTGCCTTTTGGTCCACCAAAAAAATGCAGAAGTTAGAACATTGATTAAAATGGAGATTTGGAGCTGTGCTTAATATATAGTAGATGATTAATATAGGATGCATTTGTTTGGCAGTGATCTTTATGAAGGGATGCGAATGGCGAAGGTCACAGATCTGTATGGAATAAAGCAACTATTGTTACCTTTGGAAGAGTCTGGCACATTGATAAAGAGGACTGAGGAAGAGGTTTATTCATTGTCTATATGTTATTTTGACTTCTATTACGTATTTTGTGTATTTGACCTTGTTTCTGTCTGCTGCAGCTACTTCAAGCATTGGATTGTTTTATAGTTGTGGAGAGAGAAGGTCAAATTATAGCTTGTTCAGCTCTTTTCCCTTTCTTTGAAGACAAGTGTGGAGAGGTAGCTGCCATTGCTGTTTCTCCTGAATGCCGTGGCCAGGGACATGGAGATAAACTACTTGGTATGAAAATCTTTTGTTTGGTCCCTTAAATTCTGTTTATTCAATCATCTTTTATTTCATTTGTCATGGCTCCGGTCTGTTTAGAATTTTATGATCTGCCTACCCACTGTAATTTGAAACAATGATTGTAGAAGAAGGTTCCTTCAGTTGGGTTTAATGTACTACATTCTGTAGTACTCCAGTTCCCCTTATTTAGATCATACACGTTTTATCCTTTAATGTACTTAAGCAATTCTGTTGCGGTCTAATCATCATGTTGTGTTGCCCCCATCTCTTATTCCAATGCATAATCACCCTGAAATCATATATCATGATATGAAAAATCCACAATAAAGTGGGTTTCCATCGCCTTTTCCTTTGTTTAAGAGCTCTTACTCTTCATATGAGACTCCATAATGATAAGCTTTGGGCACTCTGGTGCCAATATGTCTTTGTACGTTTGTATAGCTGTATAAAATGGAATGAACAGATTGAGTGTTCTGATTGCTGCTAGTTGCTATTTGGAAGTGCTTTGATTTTTATCTTGTGAAAGGATTATAAACTTCTGTGTGACCGTGCAGATTATATTGAGAAAATGGCATCTTCTCTTGGACTTCAAACGCTTTTCCTACTGACAACTCGTACTGCTGATTGGTATGTCATTTTCTGACTGTATTATATATTAAAACCCTTCTAAATTACTTGTCCTCTGCCTTTGTTTTTCTGTCATGTTTGAGATTTAAGTTGGACTACTACTTTCTATTATAGCAAGCTGAATTTAGAATAGATCATCTCAAGCAGTGACATTATGACATTCCTTGTACGGTTGTGCCTGGAGATTGATGGCTGAAAACACTAATGAATATGAACTAGTCTAAACTGCACAAATTTGCTCTTATTCACACAGTTCAATAGCTTCAGTTACCAAATTACTCATTTTCAGAAAGAATCTTGATGATTCTTGGATGTGTCACCTCTTAGTTTCATGTTACGATATTTATCAGCATATTGTTTGTTACACCCTACGAAGATCATCTCTTTTAGTCTTGTTGATTGCACTTGTGTTTCTGGGGAACAAGCTCATATGTGTCTATGTTGTTTGGTTTAAAATACGACATTCTTTTGTTTACACTGAGATGAAGACAATGCTGTTTTTTCCCTTGTCGCCCATGAAAAGTAATGCTTTGATTTTACAGGTTTGTAAGACGGGGCTTCTCCGAATGTTCGATTGAGAACATACCAGAGGAGAGGAGGAAGAAGATCAATATTTCTCGTAGATCAAAATATTACATGAAGAAACTTCAACCGGATAGGAGTGGTATTCGTCTAAACAATGCATTTGCATAGCTATAATGTGACAACATTACACTACTACTTGTTTGTTGTATTGTTGAGTTATTTATTTAACCAGAGATTATGGTGGAGCAGAATCCAAGTCTAAAGTAGTCCCATGAATTGTAGATGCAAGTAACATAATCAGTCACGAATATGATACATTTGCATCATCCAGTTTCAAATTGTTTGTAACTCTATTGTTCTTGTGGCCCTATTATTTTAAATTAACAAAAATAACTTGGTGGAACAAATACCCACTCTTCATAATAAAAATGAAAAAAAAAATTGAAAACAAATAAATTGTGTCAGGTTGCTCCTGCTCGTCTGATCATAACATGAATTACCATCGAAAATTTAGTAAATTCTTAGAAGATTACAAGACCATATTTTTTTTTCTAGTTGAGTTAACAATAAAGATTTAAAATATCTTAATAATAGGAAATTATAAAAATCTTTTGAGATGTCACTCATAACTTATTTAGAATAATCAAAACTAATAATAATTTTACTAAAAAAAACTAGTAATAATTTAAAAGGTTACCGTATATAAAACCTTATGAAAATAGACATAATTCAACCACAATAAGTAAAAACACTAGTAAAAAATCCCCCACTTTTCACAATTGATAAGGGATTTTCTTATTTGTTTTTTTAGTACAATCACACAATTTATATCCAATAGACTAAACTCAAATGACTAGTAATCTTAGAGGTCGTAGAATGGTACGAGTCGGACACACTTTGCACAATTAATTACACCATCGGTATAATTTTTTACCCTAACCTTTTAAATTTGAATGTAAGGAAATAAATTGCTTGTGTTTCTACTAAAAAAAACAGAACACTCAATAAGTATCTTGATCGAATGCAAACCTCATTGAAAATACAAAGATCATTGCTGGAACGGGGGAAATCCAAACTCATCTCTCTCTCTCTCTCTCAATTTAGGATTGATTTGTCCAGTGCTGTTAGTGCGTAAGTAAGTATTGAGCTCCGCTCATGATGCGGAGATGCTACAAAAAATCATAGGCGCCGTACCAGATAACACTATCCCAGAATTAATCAAACTCAACTGTAATCTCAAGAATCTCGTCCATGCCGGCAAATTCTCCGACGCCCTTAATCTCTTCCAACAAATTCGCTCACTCCGCCGCCTAAAACCCGATCACTACACCCTATCCACCGCCCTCACGGCGTGCGCCAACTGCCGCGAAATCAGAGTGGGCGCTCAGCTTCACGCTCTCTGCGTTAAATCCGGGCTTCAAAGCTTCTCTCACGTCGCGAATACCCTGCTTTCCTTATACGCGAAATCTCGGGACTTGGTTTCGGTGAAAAGGGTCTTCGACGAAATAACCAAACCTGATGTATACTCACAAACTACGTTGTTGTCAGCTTGCACAAAGCTTGGTGAAGTTGGCTATGCCTGTCAAGTGTTTGACGAAATGCCTCAAGGAAATGTGGCAGTCTGGAATGCGATGATCACGGGGTGTGCCGAGAATGGCCATGAGGGGATTGCGTTCGAATTTTTTCGGAGAATGCGTATCGTGGATGTGAAGGCGGATAACTATACGTTTGCTAGTATTTTAAGTTTATATTCTTTCGAGCAGTTCGATTTTGGGAGGTACGTGCATTGTTTGGTGTTAAAGACTGGATTTTTAAGGAAGGTGTCTGTCGTGAATTCTTTGATTACTATGTATTTCAATTGTGTAAGTGTTGGAGATGCTTATGGTGTATTTGAGGAAGTTGGGCGAGAAGTTGGTGATGAGATAACTTACAATGCAGTTATAGCTGGTTTTGTAAATATGGAAAGAGAGAAAGAAGCTTTGTTGATGTTCAAAGATATGCGAACTGTTGGTCTAAATCCGACTGAACTGACTTTTGTAAGTGTAATGAGAGCATGTTTCTTGTCTGAAATTGCTAGCCAAATACATGGCCAAGCCATTAAGATGAGATTTGGAGACCTTACTTCTGTTAACAATGCAGCAATAAGCATGTATTCTAATTGTGGGGAGATAGATGCAGCTTGTTTAGTTTTTCGAAGGTTAGAAGAAAAGGATAAGGTTTCTTGGAATGCCATTATAGCAAGCTATGCTCAAGAGAACTTTAGTAAAAATGCCATCTCCGCGTACCTTCAGATGCAAAGGAACGGCATTGAACCAGATGAGTTTACTATTGGAAGCTTACTAGCAACCTTAGAGTTGCTAGAAGTAGTTGAGATGATTCAAGCAATTGCAATAAAAAGGGCGCTCATCTTCAGAGTTGAAGTTGCCAATGCATTACTTACAGCATTTTCTAGGAATGATGAGATAGAAAAGGCTCACGAACTCTTCTGTTATATGCACTCCAGGAATTTGATTTCTTGGAATGCTATGATATCTGGATTTTTACTAAATGGGATGCCAGCACAAGGGTTGCAACAATTTTCCCAATTGCTGGAATTGGGATTAAAACCAAATCATTATACTCTCAGCCTTGTTTTGAGCATTTGCTCTAGCATATCAGATCTACTGCACGGGAAAGAGGTTCATGCTTACTTATTGAAGTTCGGGTATTTCTTCCATACATTGCTTGGTAATGCTCTGATTGCATTGTACTCCAAATGTGGGGCTTTGAATTGGTCATTGAGAGTGTTTCACAGCATGGCAGAGAAAGATACTGTTTCTTGGAACTCAGTAATCTCTGCCTACGCACTGCATGGAGAGGGCAAGGAAGCTATCCGATGGTTTGAAGCAATGCCGTGTTCAAGTGCAGTCAGACCAGATAAGGCAACCTTTACTGCAGTCCTTTCGGCTTGCAGCCACTCGGGTCTAGTTGCTGATGGTATTAGGATCTTCAATTTGATGGTCAGGGGATATGGTATTGAACCTGAAATGCACCAGTTCTCTTGCATAGTTGACCTCTTAGGTCGAGCTGGATTTCTCGATGTTGCAGAGAGACTGATTAAGGACAGTGACACTAATATTGACCCCAGTGTTTGGTGGACATTGTTGAGTTCTTGTGCAGCCCATGGTCACCTGCAGTTGGGAAATATAATTGCTAAATTTCTTCTTGAAACAGGACAAGATGATCCTTCACTTTACGTGCTTCTGTCGAATCTTCATGCTAATGCTGGAAAATGGGAAGAGGCGGCCAATTTCAGGGAATTAATGAAGAAATACAGTGTGGTGAAGCAACCAGGAAGCAGTTGGATCGCATCATGATACAAAAAACTCGTCGTGTTGATGTGGAAACAAGCTAAACAAAGCGAGATAGCCGCTAACTATGTGAAAGCTGCTGCTCAAGAAGTCTTTTCTTGTGTGGTCTTCGATCACTGAAGTTGGCTTTGACATTGGTTTATTGAACAAGGTCACTAGCTTCTTAGATTTTCTTTTTGGATTATTTTCCACATTATTTTTGTAAATAACTAATTATTTGTTATGCTAACTAGACATATATCATGGCAAGTCCTTTTCTTTTCTTTTTCACACCCTCTTTCTGTTGTTGATGCCTACCTTTCTTGGATTGGAAACAACAAGATCATTTGCAGGCTTGTATCTATTTCTAACACGGTAACACTATTCTTCCTTGGTTAAATGTGCAGGTCACACTAGTATATATGGTCTTGATCTTTATTTTTGTCTCAACTTTGTGCTTCTATCGGTGCAAGACTCGGTTACGAACTCTATTGAGAAATACCACTCACCTATCTATATATTGTGGGTTCTATTAGTTGGAATCTCGTAGTATTTTTTGTAACACCCCCAAAATCAAAATAGAGGTCCAAACCTTATTTTCTGGGGCCCATTTGCTAAAACTCAATAAAGGAAAATTCTAAATACTGCTTTACACCTCTATTAATTTATGGAAGTTGTTGCATTATATGACCTATGGATATTGCATGATTTCTTTGGAACACCAGGTAACTGCAATGATATTAACGTACTCCATCGATCTTCAATTTTTAGTGATGTTCTGGAAGGTTATGCTCTAGAGGTTAGTTTCGTTGGGAATGGTCTGAATTATGATAGAGCATATTATCTCACTGATGACATTTATCCTTATTGGGCTGCATTTGTCAAGTCAATTCCTTCTCCGTCGATCCAAAAGCACAAGTTGTTCACACAACAACAAGAGGCTGCCAGAAAAGATGTTGAACGAGCATTTGGAGTTCTACAAGCTTGTTTTGCATTTCTTTGGCATCCTTGTCTCGTTTGGGACAAAAATTTAATGGGAAGAATTATGATGGCTTAAATCATCATGCACAATATGATAGTAGAAGATGAACGAGACACATATCAAAACTATTATGATCCAACATAATTTTTCATGGATGGCGCGCAACAAGATGACTCTCAACCTATTCGATACTCAACAGAATGCATTGTGAGTTTGTTCTCTTATATGACTAATAGGGCACAACTTCACACTAGAGATGCTCATGCCGTGCTTAAAAATGATTTAATTGAACATATATGGTGAAAATTTGACACTAGTAACTAAATATGTAGTTTACACATTGGATTGTATTCTTTTATTATTTATTTTTTAATATTTGTATTTCATATATTGTAATCTTCGCATTATTATTGAGTTTATTGTTTAATTTAAGTGTATGGAGAATATATTATTATTATTGCAATTTGAAATTGCACACCCGTGTAATAAGTATCTGTCTGCACAACGTTCACTGAAAAGTTCCTGAACGTTTGGAAGATGTTCACAATAAAGTTAAAGAATGTTATTGTGAACGTTAAGACGATTTCAGAAAGTAAAGCACGCACAGGTTTGGTAACCATGTTCGATCAACTGATCTACATCAGGGGGACTTGTCAAGTCCGTGGAAAATAATTCACTACTTCGGTGTCACGTTTACTGAGGATTTTAAACGCAGCTGACCTCTTGTCACTCGTTACCCTTTCTACCCATACACCCTCTTTCGTTGAATTGAATTGTGAGATCCCCTCACAACCTAGATATCTAACATATCTAAATTCCACAGAAAATCTCTCCCGAGACTCCTTTTGACAGTGTATGAACAAGTGTGTTTCAATACACGATGACTAGAACACTATTCTCTAGTCTAAGATACAACCGTAACTAAGTGGCTCAAAATAGTTAGAGCTCTTAAAACAATAATTGTGCAGTGCTTCTATTCGGTGTGTTCTCTGTACTCCTAACGAGTTTGTATCTGTATTACCCCAGATTTTTGAATGAGGATTAAAGAATTCTTAAGCGTAATTAAGAGGTTATAAGAAAGAGATTTAATAAGGTTTAAGGGAAGTCAGATGTAAGTCATGACTTTAGGGGTCATTTTTTGTGAAAATCGTCTTTTCGAAAATTTTGATCCTGATGTGATTCCGCCATGCTTGAAAAGATGAAAGAATATCAAAGTACGCAGACTCAAGAACAGAACACACGACGGACTAAGTAAGGGTTCAAAATAATACCGGGACTCAATATAAGACTCGAAATAGCAGAAGACTTGGACTGTATAGGCTCGATTATTTGGTTGGATTTAGACTCGATGTTAAAGACTCTTAAGATACTTAGCTTAAGAGCACACGACGGACTAAGTAAGGGTTCAAAATAATACCGGGACTCAATATAAGACTTGAAATAGCAGAAGACTTGGACTGTATATCAAAGTACGCAGACTCAAAAGATGAAAGAATATCAAAGTACGCAGACTCAAGAACAGAACACACGACGGACTAAGTAAGGGTTCAAAATAATACCGGGACTCAATATAAGACTCGAAATAGCAGAAGACTTGGACTGTATAGGCTCAATTATTTGGCTGGATTTAGACTCGATATTAAAGACTCTTAAGATACCTAGATTTATGACACTTATATTATGAACTTACAGATTTGAACGATGAACATAATGGATGCACTGTAGATGATGAAGACTCGGCTGGATCTTGATGATGAAGATGTCACGGATGTTGGTGGCTGATGGAAGACGTCGAGATGGATGATGGACGATAATGGTGATGTTGTGAATTACAACCCGATAGTTACCTTGCGATCTCGAATGTACCACGAGGCCAAAACCTTTAAGTTGATCTTCATTAGTGAGTTTCCAATAATCTCTCGAGTGAATTAAGAGGTTTTCTTGAAATAGACTTAGAGATGCTAATTCTAAGAATGATAGTTTTCAAAATAAACTAGCAAAAATATAACTGAAGTGAGACAATATTGAAATCCTAACTTTGTTTTGACCGATTTTGATCTTGGTAGAAAGGTATTGACTTAAGGAGTGTGTTTTCAGAATTTTTATCTGAGGTCATTTGGGGTCCCGGTGATGAAAATGGTATTAAGAAAGTAAATGAATAGTAATTTCTGCGTGCGTTCGTGTTTTGAGAAATTTATGAAATCCTCTTCATTGATCTGAGACTTGTTCTATCAAGCCTATCTTATGGGAAATGATCCAAGGAATCCATTCACATTCATGGATTGCCAATCTGAGGTCAATCAAACGCTCGGGAGCAAAATCTGTCAGTCTGATTGAATAGTAAAAGTAATTTTTGAAAAGAGAATCTTTTCTCGTTTCTCTTCAGACGACCTTTTCTTCATCCCAAGTCGAGTTAGTTCAATAGTACTCGAGTCAATGAGTCTTTCGGTATTTTCAGATTTCGTGTCTGGGGTTGTTTTGACCTCGACATCGAATAAAGAAACTTTTAATCAAGCCCGGAATTACTTTGGCAGTGTTTTTCTACTACAGAAGCTTCTTAGGGAAGCCAATCCTACACCTATAAATACCCCCCACCCCTTAACCATTTTTCCACACCATTTCTTCATTCCTCATCTATTCTAGAGAGAGAAAGTGAGAGAGAAGTTGGGAGAGCTTTCGAGTTGAGTGAGGAGTATTCTTCATGAGTGTTCCTCCGAAGCGATGAGCGGAGTGGCGGGGAAGGGAGGTGGTGGAGGAACGTGCTATCGGACGGCCAGTGGCCGGACCGACCTTCGGCTTTTGTCGGAGGGTAAGGGCGCCGTTGGGAAGTAGTAGGCGGCTCTGCCGCAACTACAACCTGTCGAGACATCGATGCTAGCCACCTTCTGTCGATGCACTCGACTCCGTCCATTCTTTTTCATCGACCCCGGTTTCTATTTTCTTTTCGTATTTTAATTCCGTTTATTATTCTGTTCTTGTTGTTATATTTCGATTCTCGTTGTTATTTATCATTGATCTCGTTTAATTCTATTCAAATTCCGTTTAAGTTTCGTATTTAAATTTTCATTATAATTTCCAAGTGTTCGGAGGGTTAATAGCATTGTGTCATTATAATGTTGAGCTTTGAGCAAGGTAAGGAAAATTAAAGAATGTTGATTTCAGATAAGTCATGGATCTAAAAGTTTAAAGAGTGAAAGTAATTTTGGATGAATCCAAAAGGTAGTCTAAAGTTGTTTAAAAAGGAAAAAGTTAATTTATAGTCATTCTTTTCAAAAAGGATTTTAAAGATATAATCATTTTGATATCAAAATCTTTTGATTATTGTTGAAACCTGAATTTTGATTTGAAAGTCTTCTCTTTGGGAAAAAGGACTATCTACTGCTAGAAAGTATTATGATTTTGAGGATAGTGAATGACTAAGATAAATGATCAAGGATAGATAATCTAAAGATCTCAGAGCTTAGTCGAGAACATAGACTAGCGGTCCTAAAATAAGGTTTGACCTTGTAGGATTTGTTGAGCCAGTCAGAGAAGCTGACGGATGAATATCGAGAAGTTGATCACCTGAGTTGATCTAATCGAGGTGGATTTATTTGCAAAACCTATCTATATTTAAGTTATTAACTCATAAATGTGATAGTCATAGTTAGAATATCCAAATAAAATATTTGATGAATTATCTGCTCAAGTCTGCTAGAGTAATAGTATTATACTGTTGTATAATTATTGAGAACATAGATTATATTGTGCCATAATTATTGAGAACATAGGTTATGCTGTGCCATAATTATTGAGAACATAGATTATGCTTTGCCATAATTGCTGAGAACATAAATTATGTTTCATCATAATTATTGAGAATATAGATTATGACTTATTACAATAAACGAATATAGATTATGCTTCGACATAATTAAATAGAATAGATTATGCCTTGTCATAACTAAAGTCTATGGGTTAAAAGTTAAGGTGTAGAGTTTAAAGTTCATAGTATATAGATTAAGGTTAGAGTTTATATTTAAACTCTAAAAGTCATAGTTAAGTTACAGTATATTAAATGTTTATGGTGTATTGATTATACTTGTGTATAATGAGTTGTACTTTTTAGCTTGTGCTTTTAGTATTAAACTCAAGTTATAGAATGATTTCCATTTAAGGAATATGAAGCATAATTGAACTAAGTTCGATAGAAGACTTAAAGGTTAACATAGTTGCTATATTAAGAGGATGACATAGTTTTTATGCTTATGTCATATTACGCGCTTTATAGAGAACATAGAACAAAGGATAGTCAGGAACTGTGATTCTTGCAATTGTGAAGTTAATCACTAAAGGTGTCACTGTGAGGTAACCCCTGCACATATACGTGATCTTGACATCACTATACGGAGTTAATGCTAGGTAACCCCTGGTATACTCAGGATCAATGCTAGAGGATCCCTGGTACACTCTTCTCGGATTAGCGAGGTAACCCCTCCCTTTTCCTATCAGCGACATGTCATAGAGTGCAGTAGATGAAAAAAGGAGCTACAAGATATCAAAGACAAGTAAAGGTTTGCAGAAATAGGATGGGCTTTTGTGTTTTTCTTTCCATTATCTGTATTTATATTTTGGATATTCTGTTACAATTTTTATTAAAGAATGAGTTAAAAGTTTAACCCACTGAGTGCTTTAGTACTCACGCCCAAAATATTTTCAAAATGTTTTTCACAGGTTGAGATGTTGGGGGTGATGGCTCGATGTACTGTTGTGGGTTAATCGTGCCTTGCTGTCTCATTCAGACTAAATTATTACTCATGAGTATGTTGTTATGTGATACAATATCACTTCATTATTTTTTCGCTAAACTCTGATACAGTTGCCCCATGGTATGATTTCATACTATGTTTTATTTTTGGGCTTATCTGAATTGTATTCTTTATTGAATCATGATAAATAAAGTCACACTTTTTTTCATAAATCCAAGCATGTTTCATTACAGTTTTTAACCTATGAGTTAGTCATATTTGGTTGAGTCTTGGATTCTGTTTATTTTTCAGTTGACCTATGAATGGGTCTTATCTTGATTAATTGCTTCTGTCCTATGAATGGGACTTAAAATAGTTTGTTTGCCTCTGACATATTGATGGGTCTTAGTTGTTGTGACCTATGGAGAGGTCCTGTTTATTTGAAGAGTCAGAATCCTATTTATTAATTGTTGGATTCTATTTGAATTTGATTGGCCTATGAATACGCATTCTTTTAACTTGATTGAATCATTTGACTTCATTGATACGTTGAAAGACTTGGATTTATTCCAATTACAGAGGTTATGCTGCCAAATTTCTGGGGAATATAACCTATTCTTGTTCTAAAGCCATTTCATTTAATTATTCTATGTCATATTCCTTATTAAGTGACATCCCGTCCCTCATTTATTTTCCTTTCGGGACTGGGATATTACTAAGGACCCCCCCTGGATTTTGGATTATGTTATCTTTTTCCTTCTATTATTCCCGTAATATCCCCGTCCTAATCCTCGGGACCGGGGCGTTACACCTATGCTGGGTGGTAACCCTTGAGGCTTCTCAAATACATTATAAAACTCCTTTAAAAGGTCTTGCAGTTGCTGGTTACTGTCTGTGGTGCCATTCTTCTTCATGTTGATCCAATACACTTCCTCTATGGGTAAAGGATAAGTGTAATGAACCATCTGATATAGGGCATGCCCACTTATGAGTTGACAATCTGCTGTAGTGGTCATAGCTTGAATTTTGATCCTTTTGCCCATCCAACTAACTGAAAATGTCATTTTATCATAATCCAGTTTGATTGGGGTACATGCTTTAAGCTAATCTCCACCCAAAATGAGATCACACCCTTCAGTACTTAGTATTCTGGGAGAATAAGTGAATTGATGCTCCTGCATAGTCCATCTGAACCCACTAACTCGTGTAGAGCTCACCATTCTACTCCTATTTGCAACCCTAACCATGATAGGTTTAGTAATTCAACCTTGCAGCCTAAGGCCTCTGCTATAGATCCCCTGATAAAACTAAGTGTGCTGCTAGAATCTATCAATATATGGAGCTTCTTTTCGTCTACAGAACCCATGACCCTCATAGTGGTAGTTCTTCCCTCCCCTGAAATTATATTCAATACCATTTGCACCTCTTCCAGATTGACTGTGGTGTATGCTCCAATTTTTAACTCCTCTCTCATAGCTTTAGATTGATCGTAGATTGCTTCTTCCTCATCACACAGTATCATATAGAAAATCTTATTCTTGCATCTATGGACAGGGGTAAAGAACTCATCACAATTATAGCAAAACCCCTTTTCCCTCCTTCTTGTCATCTCAGCAGCTGTGAGCAGTTTAAATGGAGCTCTACCTGTAGGGAGTTGTGTCTTTTAAGGTGAAGGTGCCCAATTATTTTCTCTTCTAAAGCTACTGATAAGAGTAGGCTTTGTATTAGCCTTGAATTTGTTGGAAATAGCCTCCAAATTAATGATCTGCTATTGCCCCAATTCTATAGCATGGCTCAGGGTGGAAAGTTTGAACATGTGTATTAGAGACATGAATCTATCCACTTAACCCACTAATGAAACTAGCAATGAAATATTCTTCAGAGAAACTCCCCTTGCCTATTAGTAGCATACAAGCCCTTAGCTCCTCAAATCTATCCACATACTCAGAATAGGAACCAATATGTTTGAGTTTATTGAATTCAGAAATAACCTTACTGTCCTTCAACTCTTCAAACCTAGCAGAGACAATATCCAAGAACTGGTCCCAAGTTAGATCATCTCCCCTGAGTGAAGAGTTTTGTTACCATTATGATGCTCTCCCTTCAAAGTGTATAGTTGCTAGGTTGACTCTTGCTCATCAGGGATGTTTTGTATCATTCTAAAATAGCTTTGACATTTCAAAATCCATGCCCTAGGTTAATCACCATCAAATCTTGAAAAATCAAGCTTGGGAAAGTGGGGAGTATGGTTTGTACCTTGAAAACCTACCACATCCCTACTATGGTTGATTGGTATATGCAGGGGTTGACTGCTCTCACTTCTTCCCACAGATGATGGCTCTCCCATGATGGAACTTTCCTCACTCACTTGTTTTCCCTTATCCATGTTTGATAGTTGTAGTCATATAGAGCACAGAGTTTTTGCAAGATTATCCATTTTACCCTCTACTCCTATTATGTAACTTTTCATTTTAGAATTAACAGATGTGATTTGTTCTTGCAGTTTGATCTCTGTAGCTTCTCTCTTCCTAGCTTCAGCCAAAAGAACCTGATCCAATTATTTTTTAGCCTCTTGCAGCTCACAAAGCCTAGTACCCTCAACCATTTCTGAGGAGGTGTGCTCTGAGATACCAAATGTTATGAAATTTGTAAATTCTCTTTGATTTTTGTTTTTTCTTTTCCCTATTGTGTAAAAATTGTATGAATCTTGTGAAAATAATAATAAAGATTTGATCTTAGTTGGTAGAAAGGTGGGAGATAATGGAAGAAATGGGAGAAATATTAAAGAAATAAGGAAGATGCAGATTAGGTAATATTTTTCTTGTCTTTCATTTCATGAACCGCAAATATATATAGTATGGTTGGGACCACAAGAGAAACCCTACACCAACCATACTTTTACAGAAACATAAAATAAACAGCTACATTTGGGCCCGTTTCTAATTAAAATGAAAATAACTAAATATTATGCCCAAACTCTAAAAGTGCCCGACCCGATCCAGCTCTTCTCCTCATTACCAGATTTAATCACCAACAATCCCAATTCCAGATCCCGGGTTACCCAAATCAAGATCACATTTTTCTCCAACATCTTTCTCTCACGCCGCTCCAGCGACCTTGCCCACGACAAAAACCTCATTACTAACATCAGCTTCAGTTGACATCCGAACCTCTTGGTCAAGCAGATTTGTGTTTCCCGGAAAATCTTGAGACAGCAGTTCAGTCATACGATTTCTATTTCGCTCTGACTCAACAGGACGGGTAATGTCCATAAGCACATCAAATGCATTCGATGTAGGCACAACAACTGATTCTTCCCGGTTTAAAGAGTCATTGCTAGTCTCCTGTCCTGTAGTTTAATTCCTAAAAACTTTGACAACAAAATCTTTTGTAGATTATTGGGCATCCTTCTGCTTGTTACTAGCGACGGACACAACATTCTCAGTCCCCGGCCTCTCAATATTTCTCATTTTCTCAACTCCAGACCTCTCACCCCCTATTTTCTGCACCTCAATCTTCTTCTTTAATCCTCGGAATTTAGACATTGCATGACCAACCATCTGACAATCAGTGCAAAACATGGGGATATTCTCGTAATGAAAATCCAAAAAAAGATGCATCTCCCCTGTCAATCATAACCGATGACTGCAACGGTTGAGACATATCAACTTCAATCAACACTTGAGCATAATGTACAACCGTCCTATGTAATGTGTTACCATCTATCTTTAATGGCGTGCCAACAGAATGGGCAATGCCAACCAGAACCTCGACATGCCAGTACTCTATCAGGAGATTATAGAGTCGAACCCAAATCTGTGCCAATGTAGAATCGGGGTAAAATCAGGTACCCAATCCTGAATTTTCAAGAAACTAGGAGATTAGTCCCAAGATTGATTATGACGCACTTGCAATTGATCTTCGACACACAAGAACTGCAACGTAAAAAAACCTTTCCCTGGAGAAATTAAGCACCACTCCTGTTTCGTATTCCACAGCTTCTGTAGACGTGATTTAAGATCAACCGTAGTCCATGGTTTATCCCCTTTCAGCATAATCAATAGAGCAATAAGAGAAAATTAAAATTTATTCAATTGTTCCCGATATAAATCTTCCGGAATTGAAATTGAATTAAATTCTCCTCTCTTCATAGGATGAATTCTTGACATGGATGTTGTAAACACGTCTGGATGTCTATCAATAGTAGATGAATTAACTGCGGTTGCGTAGGAAGGGCGAGCATTCAAAGACGGTGAAGAATTAGGGTTCTTTGCAGAAATGGGGTTTGCATGGGAATCTGAAGGCAGTGATAATTTCTCTAATATTCGTGAGGATATTTTAGAGTTAGTATTATCTAAGGATCGAGAGGATACATTGGAAGGAATATTGTGGCCGAAATTCAGCTGACTTGATAGAGAAGACGACGTCAAGGTGAAGATGATCGGTGAAAAAAATAGGAGAGAGAAGAGAGCATTTTTAGGTTTTCATCTATACCCATATAAAAGTAATTCACCCATGTTTCTTTGATTTCAAAATGGTTTTGGTTTTCCAAAAAATTTGTAACGACTTTTACTGAAACAATACATTCAACATAAAAGTACCATCTAATATTAAAAAGAAGTATCAATTGTCATGTAATTGGTTTGGACCTCCAACTCTTGTTCTATTCTCAGGCCACTTATGTCATATTAGGCTATAACAGAGATCTAGAAGAATATTAAATTAACCTATTAATTTATTTAATTTCTAATATCCATAACTGGGATATAAATAAATAAATTAACTATTATTTTTATTCCACTAAAGAAATAATACTGACTTACCAATTTAATACATATTTACGAATATGTTTTCTCTTTTAATTCAGTCATTCCCCATGTTTAAGATATAATATCTATCAATTAATTATGTAAGCTTCTGACAACTATAATTAATTAATATCTTGTTCCGAAAGTAGTACCGCATGATTTCCATAGCATGTAAGAATAAATTAATATTCTGTCTACATGACTTTCCATGATCTTTATGCTTCCTCAAGGGAACATCATCAACCTGGCGCACCAGAATACGATTGTGATAAATAATGCACGACCCATCACATATGTAAATATCACTGTCCAAAAATATTGAAATTGTTGATCTTATCAAAGAATCTCACCCATTGATAAATCAAAACAGTTGACGTAACATATATATGTCCGTCAATAATATATGGGTTAAGAACCCAAATTCTGTGGATCTTTGTTCTCTCATTTAAGGTCAAAATAGAGAATATTATCCTATCGTGATCATCCTCAGTACACACGCTGGTGTCCTAGAATAATATGTTAGTCAAGATAAACTAACAATCAGATTATTCAACTGTTTACCGATGGTTGGTTCAAGACCATTTAAGCCGTGAGCTTTTTAATACAATTGTAGGAGACGAAAATTAACAATATTATATATAATATTTTTATTAATTTTTATATATTTATTTAGTTTTAGAATCTTATGAAATTCAAAATTAGATAAAATATTTAAATAATAAAGATATTATTATATGATAAACATCAAGTGTCTTTGACAACAAGTAAATATTTTTTAAGATGTGTATCAATTTCTAGTGGTCAATGAGATCGCGCCACGTCAGCCATAGATACCCCTACCTATAACTATAAATAGGAGCCTCCATATCAGTTGAAAATCACACCAGAAGTCATTTGAAGAGTTCAAGAATTTGAGAAGAAATTCCATAAGTGAAATTCTCTTAAATATTCAAGGCGTTCTTCACCAAATTCATCCCGAAGACGGTGTTTGATCCATAAGCAAGGCAGTTAAAAGCATTCTTCATCAAATTCATCCCCAAATTGGCGTTTGATCTAGAAACAAGGTGTCTGGCCTCCAAATTAACGTTATCAAGACTAAAGAGCAAGTAAAAAAAGATCAAGGGTACAAATCTTCCCCGAAAACTTCAAAGGCCAAGTTCAAATAACAAGTCCGAGAAAATCAAACAGATAAATTTACTCTGAAGATTTCAAAGACCGTTTAAAGATCAAATTTTGAAGAGAAACATTAGAAAAAAATAGAGATTGGATCTATATGAATATGTTTTGATCCATAAATCATTTTATTTGTACACATTTTGTGTTTTACCAAATTAAATAAAAAAAATTATGTTACAAATTTTGGCACGCCTAGTAGGACAACCTCTACCCCTCATCTCTTCTCTTCTTCAAACTTCATCAAGCATCAAGATGTCTGGATAAGAGCAGATCGCAAATTCGATGAAGTTTGTCGAAGGACTTACTAAACGGATACAAGAACGAGATGCTCAAATCTTAAAGCTAAAAAAAGAAAGTATTGTTGATACTAGTGGCGAGCAAATGGATGAAGATAATGAAGTTGAGATATCTACAAAGCTATAAGCCGATAAAAGTGAAAAATCTACAGCCAAAGAAATTGAAGTATCATCTGATGGCTCAATACAAGTCCATCAACTCAAAGATTTCATACTGGAAATAATTAAAGAAAAGTCTATAGAGAACTACTGTAATACCTCGAAATATTTTAGAAGGTTTTATTCGACATATGTTACCTGAGGGTAATCTAAGAAATAAGTTGGGCCCTTAAAGGATTCAAATAAAGGAAAATCGCAGCCAGAGAAATCTGTTAAATTTATTTTGGTCAAAAATTACTTTAAAAATATGTTCTGATGTTTTTTTCTCTCGAGTTGATAGGAAAAGTTTCAAGAATTGTGCCAAACTTTGAATTTTCCAATCTGGAGTCCAAATGACATCTCAACACAATTTCAAACTGTAAAGTAATATATTTTAATAGCACGAGGCACATCCGTCATTATCTAATTTCTTTTTCAAAATATTATCCTATTCGTAATTATCCTATTCTTTTTTCCATCATTATCCTATTCCATCATTATCCTCTTACTTTTATTCATTATTATCCTATTTACTTTTCCTCTATAAATAGGAGCTAAGGTTTCATTTTTCATTCATTTTTCAAATTGAAATGCCGAGCAGCTTCCAGAGAAGGCACAGAAGAAGGAGACTTCTAGTTGAGACCAAAACCAAAATCTAGATCTAGTTATTCAGATCTGATTGCCAGGTGGATTTTTATTATATAAAATTGTATTTCGGGTTATTAAGCCCTGATATTTATAAAATGAATATGATTGAATATCCAACTTATGACTGTATTTAATGTGCTCTTCTGACTTATGTAAGTCTTACTACTATTTTTAGTGACGAAACTACAATGGTTCACGATATCGAGCCCCAAGCAAACAGGACAGTGTCCAACCTTAAGCAGCCGGGTTGTGTACACGAACCGACTCACCATAAGCGTTCTAGGGGAGAGTGGCACGCAATAATGGAACTAAAATGATTTAGTATACATGGAATTCACAAATTTTCTATTTTAAAAGCTTTCCATGATATGCTTAAAATATGATTGGATATTCTATTTTTATAAAATGATTGTAAAGGTTTTTCTCAAAAGTACCCACTGAGTGCATTATTAATCACGCCCAAAAATCTCTTCAAATATTTTCAGGATGAGTTGCGGGATGGTGGACGGCTACGCTAAGGCTGAAGGGCTATCGTTTGATGTATATGTTTCTTTTATATATGAAGTCTAACTGAGAACATGCTTCCTTTTGAGTGTGAATAAATGCACTACGTTCTTTTCCGCTTACTCTGATTACTGTTACGGAGTGTTTGGTTCTCCGAATCTCATTTTCTTTCCTACTACGGAGTGTTCGGTTCTCCGAATCCCATTTTCTTTACTGTTACAGAGTGTTCGGTTCTCCGAATCCCGTTTGCTTTCCGTTCCTCACAGGAAAAAGCCTGGAATTTATTTACTTTCCTTATTCAGACAGGCACAAGCCTCGCTTTACATTACTTTCCATGTCAAGGCAAAAGCCTGGCTTTATATTGCTTTCACGATAGATGAAAGTCTGGCATCTTTTTACTTCATGTATTTGGACAGACATCGGTCTGGCCTTTTTCATGCCTAACCTATTAACAGTTACCTTTGAACTGTTATTATTTACATTGAAATTTGCCTTGGTTATTCTTTCTTGGGTTCATCCTAAGAGTCATGGTATCTGGTTTGAGTCATTTCATACGCTTTAAAAGTGTAGATTGATCCATTTATAGAGGTTATGCTGCCCAAATTTTTAGGGTACTAACCTTATTTCTTTGATTGCTTCTGTTCAACAACGCCTTCCCTCAAGTAGCGCACCAGTCCCCTACCCTTTTCCCGGGACGGGGGCGTTACAGAGTGGTATCAGAGCAGGCTGCAACTCTGTAGGCCTGTTATACTGTCATTTTGTTGATTGAGTCTAGTTCTCAGCATAGTCTTTTAATTGATTATCTGATAGCCCTAGCACATCACCTACACCGTACTCATCTGCTTTAAAATAAAAGGTACGTAAGTTAAATGTTTTTTAGATTCAATGATATTTACTGATTTCAAAAAGGAAATGTGGATAAGGACCATTCTCCACATTGATGGTATTTATGAAAAGTCGCACCAATGACGATTTTGAAATGATAGTGGTATCATTTTGGGACTATGTGTCCATATGATGATGGTTATGAATGAAAGGGACTCTTGTCCATGATGGTAAAATTATGGGACTTTGTGCCCAGATGGTATTGAATAATTTTTTTAAATTGGGAATATATGTCTATGATATGTTCCGAAAGTAAGTGTGATGATAGTAATCAATACCCTATGATTAGAAATGTTATGATGTGGAAGTGATTGGAAATGTGATGATGTTAAAGTGATGGGAACCCAGAATGCTTATGCAGATAGAATGTGAACATAAAATGATTTGATTGAGAATGTAGATGAACATAGCTAGCTATGACTTATGCATATAGATTGGATTTTAAGTACCTCTTTTAAGATTCTTCTGGAACATAGGTTGATTAAGTGTTTTTCCACATTTAAGATTATGAGTCTACATGGATTGGTTCCACTGAAATTTGTCAATTTGTTATGATGTGAAGTTTCAAAAGAATGTGTTCTATCATGTTTGGATTGAATCCTACATGAAAGAGGGTTCACGGCAAGGCCGTGGTTTGCCTATGGTTTTAATGGGATGTCTGGGACATCTGGATTCCAGTTCAGCTGAGAATCTGATGAATGATTATAAAGAACAGATTGAGTAAGAAGATGGGAACAATTATGTAGTGCCTTGCAGTCTTGAACGTAGAAAGAACTTAGAATGGATAAGTATATTCTTTTAGATGACTTGAGTTATATGGATTTCTATGAAATGTAGTTTGCGTGTATATGTATTTGAGGAGCATGTTAGGAGAATTTCGAATTTCGATGAAGAATCGGGATAGATAGATCTGTTCTTACTTCACCTACCTCTATACATTTCTGATCGAGGAGCAAGGACAAGTTCGAGAGTGGATGTCTCAAGTTTAGAGTGACGTATACGATGATTGAGATAATATGCTTTGATTCAAGTGGATCGATATCCATTCTCATTCTCTCTCTCTTTTCTCGACTCGAATGATGATGATAAAGAATATTCGAAGAAAGATGCAAAGAAGAATGTATGAAGAGTTATCCGCATCAAGTTAAAGTGAACCAAGGTAGAATATACGTCTTAGTAAGATTTACAACTCAAGATAAATTGCGTTTTAGCTAGGAATGATGAGGTAGCTTATAAACTAGTCATATTGCTGATTCTAACTAATATTCATAACGTGATTGATGTCTTAATGTTGAGAAAGTATGTGTTTGATCCTAAACACGTTATAAAGAATGACGAGATAGTCCTAAACCTGGATTTATCATATGAAGAAAGACCAGAGGCTATTCTTGACCGAAGGGTCCAAGATTTACGGAACAAACAGATATCATTGGTGAAAGTCCTATGAAATAACCATGGGAGAGAGTAAGCTACCTGGAAGCTTAAAAGCAGAATCAAGGAGTTGTATCCTGATTTACCCTATAGAGATACGCAAATTTCAGGATAAACTTTTTATTAAGGAGGGTAGAATGTAATACCCCGAAATATTTTAGAATGGCCCTTAAAGGATTCAAATAAAGGAAAATTGCAGCCTGGGAAATCTGTTAAATTTATTTTGGTCAAAAATTACTTTAAAAATATGTTCTGATGTTTTTTTTCTCTCGGATTGATAGGAAAAGTTTCAAGAATTGTGCCAAACTTTGAATTTTCCAATTTGGAGTTCAAATGACATCTCGGCACAATTTCAAACTGTAAAGTAATATATTTTAATAGCACGAGGCACATCCGTCATTATCCAATTTCTTTTTCAAAATATTATCCTATTCGTAATTATTCTATTCTTTTTCCATCATTATCCTATTCCATCATTATCCTCTTACTTTTATTCGTTATTAACCTATTTACTTTTCCTCTATAAATAAGAGCTAAAGTTTCATTTTTCATTTATTTTTCAAATCAAAATGCCGAGCAGCTTCCAGAGAAGGCACAGAAGAAGGAGACTTCTAGTTGAGACCAGAATCAAAATATAGATCTAGCTATTCAGATCTGATTGTTAGGTGGGTTTTTATTATATAAAAGTGTATTTCGGGTTATTAAGCCCTGATATTTATAAAATGAATATGATTGAATATCCAACACATGACTGTATTTAATGTGCTCTCCTGACTCATGTAAGTCTTACTACTGTTTTTGGCGATGAAACTACAATGGTTCACGATATCGAGCCCCAAGTAAATAGGTCAGTGTCCAACCTTAAGCAGCGGGGTTGTGTATATGAACCAACTCACCGTGAGCGTTCCAGGGGAGAGTAGCGCGCAATGATGGAACTAAAATGATTTAGTATACATGGAATTCACAAATTTTCTATTTTAAAAGCTTTCCATGATATGCTTATAATATGATTGGATATTCTGTTTTTATAAAATAATTGTGAAGGTTTTTCTCAAAAGTACCCACTGAGTGCATTAGTACTCACGTCCAAAAATCTTTTCAGGATGAGTTGCGGGATGGTGGACGACTGTGCTAAGGCTGAAGGGCTATCGTTTGATGTATATGTTACTTTTATGTATGGAGTCTAACTGAGAACATGCTTTTTTTGAGTGTGAATAAATGCACTATGTTCTTTTCCGCTTACTTTGATTACTGTTACGGAGTGTTCGGTTCTCCGAATCCCATTTTCTTTACTGCTACGAAGTATTTGGTTTTCCAAATTCCATTTTCTTTACTTTTATGGAGTGTTTGGTTCTCCAAATCCCGTTTTTTTACTGTTATGGAGTGTTCAGTTTTCCGAATCCCATTTTCTTTATTGTTACGGAGTGTTCGGTTCTCCGAATCCCGTTTACTTTCCGTTTCTAACCAGCAAAAGCCTGGAATTTATTTACTTTCCTTATTCAGACAGGCACAAGCCTGGTTTTACATTACTTTCCATGTCAAGGCAAAAGTCTGGCTTTATATTGCTTTCACGACAGACGAAAGTCTGGCATCTCTTTACTTCATGTATTTGGACAGACATCAGTCTGGCCTTTTTCATGCCTAACTTATTAACAGTTAACCTTTGAACTGTTATTATTTACATTGAAGTTTGCCTCGGTTATTCTTTCTTGGGTTCATCCTAAGAGTTATGGTATCTGGTTTGAGTCATTTCATACGCTTTAAAAGCGTGGATTGATCCATTTATAGAGGTTATGCTGCCTAAATTTTTGGAGCACTAACCCTATTTCTTTGATTGCTTTTATTCAACAACCCCTTCCCCCAAGTAGTGCACCGGTCCCCTGCCCTTCTCCCGGGACCGGGGCGTTACAACTACAAATCACTTTGAACTTACAAAAAGCCATATACCCCAAGAATTGACGGCTTGAAGATGCCAGACGACTATTAACCGCCAAAGTTTCAATAATTTAATGGCAAAGAAAATCTAAGACAGCATGTGGCTCACTTTGTAGAGACCCGCAATGATGCTGGGACATACAAAATGTTGGGGTTTATTCGAATTAAACCACCGCATGATCATTTGGTTGTTCATTAATCCGTGTTCATGCAAATCATATTTTTATGTCACATGCATGTTTATCACAGTCTAACAGAAATAGCATGCATAGCATATTCGAATCTAATAGAGCGGAAACATAGAAATGAATCTACTTACAAATTGATAGACGGTCTGTGGACAAGATTAAAGATCTAATCTTGCTGTTGAATGAACACTATAATTGGCGCCACCTCGGCCACCACAAATTCTACTCCAAGATCTTCTGTTGTATTCCCGGACTGTATCTAGATTCAGAGTGGGCTGAAATCTACTTGATAAGTTTGTGAAATCTGTAGATAACTTTGAGAGACAAAGAGGGGCTGATTATTAACTATGGAATTTTCGCCCCCCATTCCCCTTTTATAGGGAAGTGGCGAAAATTACATCTTCAAACCCTACTGGGTTTGGGTCTCTATCTCAAGTTCAATATCCAGTCCACTATCAGTCAATTGGGCTACAACAGGGATCTAGAAGAATATTAAATTGGCCCACTTATTTATTTAATATCCAATATCCAATAAACTTAGGATATAATTAAATAAATTAAGTTTTACTTTTATTCCACTAAAGAAGTAAAACTGACCTACCAATTTAATACATATTTATGAATATGCTTTCTCCTTTAGTCCAGCCATTTTCCGTGTTTAAGATATAATGTTCATTAATTAATTATGTCAGCCTTTGACAGCTATAATTAATTAATATCTAAAATCTTGAGTAGTACCACACAAGCTTTACCATGTAAGGAATAAATTCCACCTGCAGGGTTTCAACATGAACTTGTGTTTCCTCCAGAGAACATCATCAACCTGGCGCACCAGGACACGGTGCTCATGCATACTACTCAAGACATCATGTATACATTGTTATTACCCAAGATATCGAGTTCGATCTATGAAAAGATCTCACTCATTGATAAATCAAAGTAACAAACAACGTACACATATGTTCGCCAATATCACATGAGTTCAGAACCCGAACTCTATGGATCTTTATTCTCTCAGTAACTGGGCCAGAGACAGAGAATAGTATCCTATCATGATCCTCCTCAATACACTAACGAGTGTACTAGAATAATCAGTTAGTCAAGATAAACTAACTTATCAGATTATTCTACGGTGTACCGATGGTGTGTTCAGGATCATCTAAGCCATGAGCTCTTTAATACATTACAAGGTTCTGATGATATGATCTTACCGTGTGACTCCCCATACCATATCATCTACAATGTAAGTATATGGAACATTGCATAGAACAATTATAGAACATAATCTAAATTCAAACAGTGACTGCAATAACTTTCATTTCATATCATCATATCATCAGAATAGTATACAAAGACAAGTCTTCCAGTATACAAAACTAACAATCTTCCACTTATACTTGAAGCATGTCTTTCAAGCGTAAAAACTAACTGGCTAACTCTCCAATCAAAACTATCAACTCAAACTGCGCCACCAGTTCTGCATCTCACTCCCACTTTCTCTACGTGACCATCAAAGGTCTTAGCCGGCAGGCTCTTCATGAATGGATCAGCCAGGTTGTCCTTCGATGCAATCTTGACCACCGCCATGTCTCCTCTCTTAATGATTTCTCGTATAAGATGATAATTTCTCTCTATGTGTTTACTTGCCTTGTGGGCTCTGGGTTTCTTCGAATTTGCCACTGCACCAGAGTTATCACAGTATATCGTGATAGTCTTAGGCAAATCAAAAACCACGCCCAAGCCCACTAGGAACCCGCGGAGCCAGACAACCTCTTTTGCAGCCTCAGAGACAGCTACGTACTCGACTTTCATGGTGGAATCTGCAATGCATTTCTGCTTAATGCTCCTCCATGCGATGGCTCCACCTCCTAGTGTAAACACATAACCTGAGGTAGACTTACTTTGATCCTTGTTGGATTGAAAATCTGAGTCCGTGTAACCCAAAGGCACTAGACTATCAGAGCGGAAAACCAACATGTAATCTCGAGTTCTTTTAAGGTACTTGAGAATGTTTTTGACCGCAGTCCAGTGACCTTGTCCAGGGTTATATTGATATCTGCTTACCATGCCAACGACATAGCATATATCAGGCCTAGTGCATAGCATAGCATACATCAAACTTCCCACAGCTGAAGAATATGGTACTTTCTTCATTTCCTCTATCTCAGACTGTGTTTGGGGACACATTTCCTTGGATAGATGGATTCCATGCCTGTAAGGTATAAAACCTTTCTTGAAATCTTGCATGCCAAACCTAGCTAGAACTGTATCGATATAAGTCGCCTGGGATAAAAATAACATCCTTTTCTCGTGATCTTGAATGATCTTGATGCCAAGGACATGTCCGACTTCACCCAGATCCTTCATATCGAACTGCTCAGACAGTTACACCCTAATGTTTGATAACGCCTTCTTACTGTTTCCAATAAGCAAGATGTCATCAACATAAAATACGAGGAATGCCACCACATTTCCGTCACATTTCTTGTACACACAGCTCTCATCCGGACTTCGCACGAATCCATATGACTGGATAACCTCGTCAAATCGGATGTTCTAAGATCTTGATACCTACTTAAGTCCATAAATGGATCTCTTAAGCTTACACACTAAGTGCTCTTGGCCCTTAGCAATGAATCCCTCTGGTTGCTTCATGTGAATATTTTTCTCAAGACTTCCATTTAGGAAAGCTGTCTTGACATCCATCTGCTAAATCTCATAATCAAAATGAGCGGCAATAGACAAGAGAATCCAGATTGACTTAAGCATGGCTACCGGTGAAAAAGTTTCCTTATAATCGATCCCTTCTTTCTGAGTATACCCTTTTGCCACCAATCTTGCCTTGAAGGTTTCAACCTTCCCGTCATATCCTCTCTTACGCTTGTAGACCCACTTACAGCCAATGGGTTTTACCCCATCTTGTGGTTCTACAAGTTCCCAGACTTGATTGCGATCCATAGATCCAATCTCAGACTGCATTGCAGTTTTCCAAGAATCTGCATCTTTATCTCGAATTGCCTCGTCATAGGTCCTGGGATCCAATTCATTGAGACCCTCTGGGAAATCTGAAGCCTCTCCCAGACCAATGAATCTATCAGGTTGGCGTACAACCCTCCCACTGCGACGAGGCAGTTCCTGTACTTCTGTGACACGTTGTGCAGTGTTTGGTGGTTCCTCTTCTTGTACAACCGGTGTAGGATTCGATCCTTCCCTTAACTCCTCAAGGATGATTTGACTCCTTAGTTTGTGGTTTATGACATAGTCTTCCTCTAAGAATCGAGCATTGGTGCTAAAAATGATCTTCTGATCCTTAGGACTATAAAATAAACCACCTTTCGTTCCTCTAAGATATCCAATGAACAGCCTTACATCAGTACGAGGAGCCAGCTTATCAACTTCCTTGTCTAACACGTGTGCTGGGCTACCCCAAATCTGAATATGGTTCAAACTGGGCTTTCGTCCAGTCCATAGTTCTGTGGGCGTAGCAGGAACTGATTTTGATGGAACCAAGTTGAGAATATATGCTGCCGTTTCCAGGGCATATCCCCAGAATGAAATGGGCAACTCAGAATAACTCATCATTGATCTAACCATCTCTAACAGTGTACGATTCCTTCTTTCCGCCACGCCATTCTGCTGTGGCATTCCAGGCGCAGTCAACTGGGATGTAATCCCATTCTCTACCATGTAATCCCTAAATTCACTTGAAAGGTACTCGCCACCAGGATCAGAATGTAGTGACTTGATACTTCTGCCTGTTCGTTTCTCCGTTTCCACCTTAAACTCTTTAAATTTCTCAAAGCATTCAAACTTGCGACGTAACAGGTAGATATAACCGTATCTAGAGTAATCATCAATGAGAGTGATGAAATACTCGAACCCTCCTCGAGCTTGAACTGACATAGGGCTGCACAGGTCAGAGTGAATCAAATGTAATAGCCCTTCGGATCTATTTCCTTTTGACTGGAAAGGATGCAAGGTCATTTTACCTTCCAAAAAGGATTCACATAAAGGAAATGATTTTAGTACAAAAGAAGACAATGGTCCATCGTTTACAAGCCTTTGTATCCTCTTAGGGTTAATATGACCTAGCCTTAGATGCCAAAGATAGGTTTGATTCAATTCCGAAGGTTCTTTTCTCTTGTTAGGGTTTATGATCGATGTATTCAACAGTTGTCTTTGCGTAGTGTTTTCAATTAGTTTAAGAAAGTATAAGTGTCCATCCAATGTGATAGAACAGATAAAAATTTTACCACTAAAGATAACTACTTTGTTATCAAAAGAAACAGAATATCCATCCATAATCAATTTAGAAACTGAAACCAAGTTTCGCCTAAAATCAGACACATAAAGACAATCTTTCAAAATCAAAGTTCTATCACTACTGAAAGGTAAAACAACGTCTTCCACTGCAACAGCTGCCACTCTCGTAGCATTACCCATGTAGACGGTGATCTCATCCTCACTCAGCTGTCTTTTTACTAGGAACCCCTGTAAAGACATGCTAACATGATCAGTAGCTGCAGTATCTACTACCCATGACAGGGTAGAACAAGTTGCTAAACATGTTTCTACAACCAGAGTGTGAGATGTACCTCTCTTCTTCTTCTTGTTAGGAAACGCCGCCTTCCAGTGACCTGGTTGGCCGCACTTGAAGCATTTAGTCTTAAACTTGAATTCCTCAGGAGGAATCTTTGCCTTTGGCTTCTTTGCCTTAGGCGCCTCATCTGCAGCCTTCTTAGGTGCGTTTCTCTTCTTCCTTCTACCACCAGAAGAAGACGCGCCTCTTTCAGCTATGTGGGCCTGAGGATCGCTCTTTTGGAGCAATTCAGCCGTCTGAAGATCTATGAGCAGTTCAGTCAGGCTGACATCCCTTTTAATCATGTTAAAATTCAGCCTGAACTGCTCAAACTTCGAGGACAAACTATGAAGAACAATGTAGATTTGAGAATCGCCATCTAGCTCTCTACCCAAGGTCTCAATCTCAGATAAATACCCCATCATCATGAGAACATGATCCCTAATTAGTGTGGAGTCAGACATTCTCGCATCCATTAGTTTCTTCATTACCAAATGGCGTACCGAGTGGTTCTGATGACCGAATAGCTGCCTAAGGTTGTACATGATATCATAAGCGGTTTTCATAGGCTCATGCTGATGTTGCAACACACTTGACATAGATGTCAAGATGTAACAGCGCGCTATCTCATTAGACCTAACCCACTTATCATATGCAACCTTTTAGGCTTCGTCAGAACCCTCATCTGGCTGTGGAGGACAAACCTCATCAAGTACAAACTTATGTCCCTTAGCAACAAGAACTAAGTTAAGGTTACGAAGCCAGTCATTATAGTTTTTACCGACAAGTTTGTTTTCTTTGAGGATTGAGGACAGATTGGAGAGTGTCATTGATGATATGAAATAACTGAAATTAAAACATGCAGTACAGTTACAAAACACGTTTAGGATAAACAGTATATAATCGAAAACCTCACAAAAATTATATACTTTTCCATCGACACTTTAAAAACGTCTTTTATAAGCCACGATAATGTGGACGTTTATAAAATCTATTTTTAAACAGGTTAAACCTTTAATTTCCCTCCAGTTGAATTTTCTTACAACAAGCAAATTAATAGCCGGATAATAAACACGGTCATGTAATCGTCTAACTGATAAGCCACGATCGTGTGGACGTTTATCAATAAATTACATCTAAGTGTGCAGACCATTATCTTCGCACCAAGATCACTACTCGAATTTAACCGCTCCAGATGGAGGAGTCAGTTAGTCCTGATAGTGTTCTACAACTATCTATTTAGGAGATTTAATTTCTAGAGAAATCTGTGATATGACACATCCGATATGGAGGAAGACTGATGTCAACGCGCATGCCTATCACTTCTCAATTAAACCAGATTTTAATGGAGACCGTATGAGATTTCTACATACTTTGGTATGAATCTCTCCCACTTAGTTATTTATGTTTGAGGTTTCATTTTATCCCATTATCGAACATGCAAACATCACATAAAATGATAAACATCCATTGCATGCTTCAACATAATAAGCAACACTAATATTCCAACTATCATGGCTTATATCTCATGTTGATTGATGAGATAAAACAGGAAAGTCAGCTCCGAAAATAGGGCTATGGCCGTCGCCCCCTTCACCGCACCTCACCAAAAATCCTAGCTCCATTTAGGGTTTCTGGACGTGAACCGGTGAACCTTCCTTTCTTGGTGCTGAACCACTTTCCTTCTTTGAGTTGATCTTCGATCTTTATTCAATACAAACTATCTATTCCGAAAGGAAAAATCTAATATTGATAGAATAAAAATTATAACTCAAAAATTCGGTATAACAGCTTTATATCTATTACATTAAAACAAAGTAAACTAAAACCTAGGCCTAATCCATGTATTTTCTCATGGGTTAAAATCACGTAGCCAAACCGGCATACGGCCAACATTCATTCAACATAAACATACATCACATAAAATAAATGAGCCATGATAGTTGGTAAACCTGCAAACAAACACAGTCTACAATACCAACAATCATATATTATATGATCCACATAAAATAACATATGATATCTATGCATGAATAATATTCGAATTTTTCAATTAATTAAATTAATTAATTCGATATTATCCACAAGAGAAAAATTGGAAATTAAAATAATTATCCACCAATTTATAACTTGTTGTTTTCGAAAATATGCTTAAAATAAATCTGGAAATTAATTGAAATTATCCACCAAATTTATTTAATATTTTCAAGCCACCCTAATTAAATAATAATTGGATATCTTGATATAAATCAAAAATCTAATCCAAATATTATCCATAAGAATCTAAATCTTTAAGGATAAGGTTTGAAGATTTGATCCCCTTCAAAATCTTCCAAAACATATCCAAAATTAAATTCTCATCACAATTGGATTTTGATAATTATTCATATATATCCAAAATCACCTTATCCAATTCTAATACATAGATTTTAAAAAATTACTAGATTAATAAATCTGAAAATTTGATCCACTTCAAATTCTTCCAAATTTAAAAATTTATTTTCAAATCTATCTATATTAAAATTAGGTAAATTAAGATATATGTCAAATAATATCAAATCTTAACCCAATACACCTAATTTTCGAAACACATTATTAAACAAATCTGGAAATTTGATTTTCATCAAAATCTTCTCCAACTTTATTCAATAATTTCAAAAATTACCACTACATTTCACATTTGGAAATTTTGACATTAATCAAAAAACTATTTCAAATAATATAGTAGAGGTTTCGAAATTTTCAAGAAAAATAAATCTGGAAATTTTGATCCACTTCAAAAAATTACCAAATTTAAAATTCTAATTTCAAACCTATCTAGATTAGAATTAGGCAACTTTTGATATACATCAAAAATCACCTATCCTAATTCTAATCGATCTCTACAATTTTCGAACCACACTACAATTAAATCTGGAAATTTTAATGTTGATTAAAAATCCATCCAAATTTAATACCATAGTATCGAAAATTCATAACATAAAATTAGGGAATTTTAACAATCAATTTTCGAAAAAATTGATCCTCAAATTTTCGAACTCATGAAATAAAAATCTGAAAATTTGAAGAACATCAAATATCATCCCAAATCTTTATTACATGATGACCGAAAATTCACATACATCAAAACTAGAATTTTCGAATGTCATCAAATATTCATCCAAGTTTTGAATACCATAAAAAATCGAAACACATGCCAATTAAATCTGAAAATTTAAACACCATAAATTTATCATCAAATTTAATATGTAGTTCGAGATTCATGCTCGGATTAATCCTAGAACAGTGCCAAAACCCGCTTTGATACCAGTTGTTGGGATTTTTTTGAATTAAACCACCGCAGGATCATTTGGTTGTTCATTAATCCGTGTTCATGCAAATCATATTTTTATGACACATGCATGCTTATCACAGTCTAATAGAAATAGTCCCCACACTTAAAATCATGCTTGCCTCAAGTATGAAGAACAAAACGAAAAGAAAAAGAAAGAAAATAAGAAATTAAAAGAAAAATAAAACAACGATAATTTTAATTGCCAATCATAAACTTGTGAATCAATTAAATCAAAATAGAGCTATCATCCATCAATCATCAATCCCAAAATTATTGCATTCTCCATCCAATTAATTAAAACAGTCAAATAGCAATAAGAATCACACATATCTCACAACTCTCAAGTGTTTTAATATTGGGACGTGTGTGCTCTCAACAAAAATCATTCCACAAGTTGTTATCAACCATAAGTTTGCAGACGTTCTCTTTTCACCACCACTATAGACATATGACATACAATCATCAAAAGGACTTTCTTTTGGTTGTAACGTGGCTGGGTTAACAGGTAGGCAATAATTTGGAACGAGGCTAGAATCATAGAAAATTGGCAGAGTTATATGTGAATCAAATCAAAAACCCAACACAATTTTTAATATGCCCAACTGACTTCATATGCCTTATTTTCCCATATGCCCAAATGACTTCATATGCCTTATTTTCTATATGCCCAAAATTGTACAAAGCCATATATGCCACATTTAAATCTGCATTTCTTTTCCGTTTGAGAACTGAGATAATCAAACTTTTTTTCTTCTCTCTTTTTTTCCCTTCTTCTTTCAACCAAATATCCAAATGAAATACTCAATGTTTTCGATCTCTTCTAACACTTCGAGAATTTTTTCCTCTTTCAAAATAAATATAACTCCACCATATCTACGATTAAGGACAAGTTACATTTTTTTTAATGTGGTAGAGTGATTTTGTAGGTATTTGAACAAATTGGCTCATATAAAGCTCAAAGAGGCTCACAAAATGATAATCAATAACTGGGTAGGCTCTTTAGGCTTCATGTGGCTATAAATAAGAAAAATGTGCCATTATCATATGAATACATGCATAATGTCAATGTGGTCTTGAACAAGAACGAAAGCAAATTCTAGAGAAAAACAATCTCGGGGAGAAAATTGCACTTGAAAAGAATTGAGATTTTAAAATGAATTAATCTCTTAAAGCTCAAGTCTCACGGGTTTTTAGCTATTTGAAAGTTCATCATACTAATTGTCATGTGGAGAAAAACAAAAAATTTCAACCAGTCAATCCATAACCAACCCTAATCTTGATTCAACTAAAATCACAAATTCACAATTTGGCAATTAAATTGACTCAAAACAAATAAAAAAAGGCAAAAACAAACGAAGTTCTCCCTCCCCACACTTAAAATTAACATGGTCCTCCATGTTCAAATAAAATAGAGAAAGGAAGAAAATCAAACAACTTGACAAGAAATTAAAATAAAATAAAATAAAGATAAAATAAAGGAAAGAACCGTCCTCAAATGGGGTAGAAATTGGAGAAATATTTGAAGCGATCTCCATTAGTCCTTACGACGGTGATCAGATTCAACCTACAAAAACTTGTGAAAATTTGGAAAAGACATTTATTGAAAATAAACAACCAAAATAAAAATAAAAAATCGACTAAAAAAAAATAAAATAAAATTGGGTTGCCTCCCAGTAGCGCCTTCATTTATAGTCTTTGGCTAGACATGAAATAGGATCAAAATAATTCTCAAATACGAGGTGGAGTGTCTACACCGTGCCACTTGGTACACCATTTAAATGATCCATATGGGCATACTGAAAATTTGTTCATGACTTGATCTTGATTGTGGCTCATGTCCATATGATCTGTAAATCTCCATCTCATGGCCAACTCATCTTCATGTGCCCATTTTAGATTTTTGCTCATCACCATAGAGAATGAATCTTGCGAAATGTTCACCTGTCTAAATTCATCAAAAATTCCCAAAAAATTAACATGCACATAATCAGAAGAAGATTTCATATTATCAAAAATATTAAATGTCGCAATTTCCCCATCAAATTCACATGTTAATTTCCCTTTGTCCACGTCAATCTTTGTCTTTGCTGTTTTCATGAACGGTCTCCCTAACAAAACAACAGACCAGTTAGAATTCACAACTCCAATGTCCAATATATAAAAATCAACTAGAAATATCAGTTCATCTACTCTTACCAAAACATCCTCAATAATTCCAACATGATAGACATTAGATCGGTCTGCCAATTGAATTATAACTTGAGTTTTCTTTAAAGGACCCATATCTAATTTCTCATAAATTGATAAAGGCATAACATTAATTGCTGTACCCAAATCAAGCATAGATCTTTCAAATTTTTTATCTCCTATCACACATGGAATTGAGAACATACCCGGATCTTTGTATTTCTAGGATAATTTACGTTGTATTACCGCTGAGACATTTTCTCCAACCAAGAGTCTTGCATTATCTTCATACTTGATCTTCTTCATGCATAACTCTTTAAGAAACTTGGCATACTTAGGCATTTGGCGGATTGCATCAAGAAGAGGAATGTTGATTTCCACCTTTCTAAATACCTTGAGCATGTCTTGATTTTCATCATCTTTCTTCTCCTTTGCAAATCTGCCAGGAAAAGGAGATTTCAGTACAACTTTAGGTTTATCAGATTTAGATTTTACCTCAATTTCTGCACTATCGTTTTCTAGATTTTCTGATGTGGTGGGCATATCCTCCTGCGTGGGCATATCGGCTTGGTTGGGCACGCTGTCAATCTTCTTGATTGGATCGGGCAATTCTTTGCCACTCCTTAATGTGATGGAACTCACATTCTCCCGCGGATTTATTTCGACCTGTGAAGAAAATTTGCCTTTGGAAATAGTTGCCTCCAATCGGGAAATCGCTTGACCCATTTGGGTTATTTGCATTCCCATATGATTAAATCCTGCTTGAGTTTCTTGTTGAAACTTCATACTATTTTCTGCTAATTCTGCAACAATTTCTTCCAAAGGTCTTCTTGGTTTCTCCTGTTGTGCTTGTGCGTGTTATTGCACCCAATATTGCCCACGTTGTTGAAAACCTTGTTGCGGTATGCCCTGCTGTGCCGACTGCTTGTAACTCAGATTTGGATGTTCCTGCCAATTAGAATTATAAGTGTTAGAAAAATGATCATAATATCCTTGCTGTGAATTGTAACCTCCAACGGCATTGACGTTTTCAAGATTGTCTTCTTGCAAAGTTGGGCACATGTCTGTGGGATGCCCATGGACACTGCATATGCTGCATGCCTTGGCTTGTTGTGTTATGCCCATTCTACTAAGCAATTTGTCCAATTTTTCACATAATGCGTCAAATCGTGTATCTTTAACGGTCTGGACATTAGCCACTTTTCTCGATTCATCTGCTACAAATTGTTGTTTGTTGTCTGCAATATTTCCTATCAACGTTATTGCTTCATCTGGAGTCTTGTTCATTAACGCTCCACCACTTGCTGCATCCACCATACTCCTATCACCTGGTTGCAAACCTTCATAAAAATATTGAATCAGTAATAAACTAGGAATTTGGTGTTGTGGGCATTTAGAACACAATTTTTTAAATCTATCATAATATCTATCAAAAGACTCTCCAAACTCTTGTTTAATTCCACAGATTGCTTTTCTAATGGAAGCTAATCTAGACGCCGGAAAATATTTTTCAAGGAATTTTTGTTTCATAATTCTCCAAGTTGTTATAGATCCCGGTGCTAAACTAAACAACCATTCACGTGCATCATCTTGTAAAGAAAATGGAAATGCTACAAGCCTAACATATTCAGAATTATCAACATTTCCCTGATTTTGCACAGTAGAGCAAGCAAGTCGGAAATCTTGTAAATGCTTATGTGGATCATCTCCAGGATAATTATGAAATTTAGGAAGTATATGCATAAAACAAGATTTTAATTGAAAATTTCCATGAGCTTGGAGAAGTGTTATGCATAATGGTCCAAAATCCATTTCTGGCGGATTAGCCAATTCACGCAAAGTAGCATTGTTTGCATTATTTCATCCATTGTTGGCTGGATTATTCCCTTGATTATTAGCCATATTGGATTCTGCAGATGATGTTGTATCTTCAAACTCGCGTTCCTCGGCAGATTCAGATATGGGAGTGGGATTGGATGTTGAAGAAGTTGCTTGCTTTGCCTTTTCTATTTCTTTCCTTCTTTTCCGTGCAGATTTCTCCACTTCAGGATCAAAAATGAGTTCACATGTACGAGAAGATCGGGGCATAAATGAAGAATAGACAAATTAAATAATAAAATGAAAGAAAAAATACTATCGCCGCTCCCCAGCAACGGCGCCAATTTGATACGCGGTCGTCACGCGCCCAAAATAATTGCTCTTCCAAATGCCCAGTAAGGGTTTAGTAGGTGGAAAATACAGGTCGAATCCACAAGGAACGGTGTATTCTTTCTTTCAAAGGTAACTTTTGGGATTTTGAGAGAGTTTAATTAACTAATGAACAAATTAGAGTAAATGAATCAGTATGATTAAAACCCGGATGAGATTGTAAATAAAAAGAGATATGACCATATCATTCATCGGTGCATTGATTTTAATTCACAATTCTTATAAATCAGTTATAGAATACCGGAACCCCTGACATATTCCTTATTCCTCCTTACGAATCATTGAACAACCCGCAAGAACCCTTAACAGATTTAATTAATCAATAGCTTTAAGAAATAGAGAAACCCAGTTATATTATAGGCATACGGACCTGTATGCCCACAATATCCCCATATGCCCATTGACAAAGAAAGTAAATTCTACCACTTATAAAATCAATTCGACAATTACAGATCTATCGATTCTAATTGGTTTTAGACCTTAACTAATCAATTGTATATTGCACACTACACAATTAATTAATCAAGAACATAATCCTGCTATCTCGGAGCATAAAAAGGTACAAGCATGTGAATTTGTATAAACTAATTTGATCTCACGATATGGGCATATCAAAACTAATATGATTTCATTCCGGAAAATAACTTATTCACTCATATCAAAACAATACAAGCGATTATTAAAATATAATAAACTAACGATTAAACTAAATTGATAACCGTTCTAGAAAACTACACAGAACGAGATGCAGAACGGAATGCTTCTTCTAACTAAGATCACAACTTATATAGGCGAACTTCTTCATCAATGATTAAGAGCCATTAAATTTCATTAAGGGCATATCGTGATGTTGGCTATGTAATCGCCGATCCTTAGCTCAAAATCGATCACTTATCACTCCTTCTATATCTTGATGATCCTCCTTCCATATTTGCAGGATTTTTCCATTTTTATGATTTAGACTTTCCATCTCCATATTATTCCTGCAATAACTAAAAATATAATGATTTAAGTCTCAAATATATATAAATATAGATAATAAATATGTAATATTTGAGACTTATCATCACGCGCCCAAAATAACTGCTCTTCCAAATGCCCAGTAAGGGTGTAGTAGGTGGAAAATACAGGTCGAATCCAGAGGGAACGGTGTATTCTTTCTTTCAAAGGTAACTTTTGGAATTTTGAGAGAGTTTAATTAACTAATGAACAAATTAGAGTAAATGAATCAGTATGATTAAAACCCGGATGAGATTGTAAATAAAAAGAGATATGACCATATCATTCATCGGTGCATTGATTTTAATTCACAATTCTTATAAATCAGTTATAGAATACCGGAACCCCTGACATATTCCTTATTTCTCCTTACGAATCATTGAACAAAAGAACCCTTATTATCCAAAATCTTATTAATTAACAACCCGCAAGAACCCTTAACAGATTTAATTAATTAATAGCATTAAGAATTAGAGGAACCCAATTATGTTATAAGCATTCGAACTCGTATGCCCTTAACATCCCCGTATGCCTACTGACAAAGAGAGAGTCAGTTTTACCACATATAGAATTGAATCGACAATTACAAATCTTACAATTCTATTGGCTTTAGATATTAATTAACAAACTATATATTGGCCACTATATAATTAATTAATCAAGAACTAAACGTGTTATCGCAGAATATAACGGAGTATAAGAATACGAATCATATAAAAACTAATTTGACCTCACAATATGGGCATATCAACAATTATCACAACTTCATTCCGGAAAATAAACTTAGCTACTCATATTAAGATTAAACCAAACGATAATCATAACATCAGCAACCATTGAATTGAAATAAACTTACAAACAAGTTCTCCAGAATATTTTTGCAATTCTTAACAATTAAATTAACTAAAAGTAAACGTGAAATTAAAACTACTTGTGGAATCCGGAATGCCTCTTCCAAATGACCTCACAACTTTATATAGGCAAACAATAACTTAAGAGTCATCAAGGCGTATCGTGATTTTTGCTAAGCAATTATAACGCCCCGGAAAAAAAAATTATTAAAACTTTTTACGACATTTATTTATTTATAAGTATTATATTTCATGAATATGATTTAAATTATTATCAAATCCTATAAGTCGCGCCAAATAGTTAATATATGTTTTAATATACATGATCAAATTATATTATTACTTTACTCATAAAGATATTATTATTATCTTCATTATTATTATTATTATTATTATTATTATTATTCTTATTATTATTATTCTTGGTTTCCAATTATTTTTCCATAACACAATTATTATTTATTTTGGTAAGCTCATCCCATGAAGCCCAAAGGGATCATTTTTTTTAGCCCATTTCTCCCAAACCATTTCAGCTTTTGGAAGACTAAAATTTATGTATCATCTTCCACGTGAGGTGTTCTCGGAGAAAAAGGAAACCAGAAATTGATTCAATCCATATCTTCAATCATCCGTTATGTCTCCGCTGATTTCCCTCCATTATCAATCACGCTTGATTCTTGATTTAGCCTTCCATATTTTCGAGCTAGAAATTTATATAAATAGATGCCCTCTCTTTCACCAATACTCACACAATTCAAAGAATCTTCATCTTCTATTCACTAGGTTTTCGAGAGGTACTTTTCTTCTCGTTCTTTATTTTGTTCTTTACCTTTGCATAACGTATTTAGGAGAGTATTGGGGTGAGGCAAGAGAGAGGAGGAGGTCAGCGTGATTTAGGAGTTGCAGCAGCCTATCCGAGCCATCCTTGGTCGGCGGCTGTCGACTGGCGTTTAGTTTCGGCGACAGAGTAGAGTGGTGGTAATGTTGCGGTGCTGTCGGGTGGTGAGAGATATATTCTTCCATTTTTAAGTTGTGGTGTGGTCATCAGATTGAGAGAGAGAGAGAGAGAGAGAGAGAGAGAGAGAAGTTGTTTCTGAGCTGGGGAGCTTCGTCGAGTGAAAGAAATTGGGGAAGGAATGAGTTGTGTTCTTTTATTGGGTGAAATAAGGTGGGCTAGGGATTTTTTTCTTTTTAATGAGATGTTGGGCTTTAGCTGGATATGTTTTGGGCCTTGAGGGTTTTGGGGTCATGCATTTTTTTTTTTTCCTGGCCCATATTCCATCTAAGATATTTATGATTATACATATGTATAGATATATATACATATCACCACATGCATATATGTATACATATTCTAATCTTTGTGCACACACATTCACGTAAACATATATTTAGTTAGATATATATGTCATGCACACACACATATATACACACACAATATATACACATACGTAAATATATACATTTATGCAAGTACGCACACACGGAGAGATAAATATATATGTATATATATAGATGTATATTTCCAAGCCTTTTATTATGTTATAATTTTACAAGCATTTAAAGTATTCAAATATTATATTAATTAATATTATCATGCTAGGCGGCGCGCTTGGACTATATTAAAACGTTACACTTTCAAGTTCAAGTAAAGGTGAGTATTCTCTCGGAGAATATATGAGAAAAATATTCGTTTATCCTTATTACGCATTTTATGCAGTTTATATGTGGAAATTATATGTTCGGCCTATGAGCTGCAGGAAAATTTACTCAACCTCCGGGTTGCATGTTCGGCCGACGGGCTGCAGGAAAAGTTACTCAACCTACGGGTTGCATGTTTGGCCTATGGGCTGCAGGAAAATAATACTTGATATGCTATATATTTATTGTTCATATTGTGTATAATCTAGATAAATGCAGTAACCCCACTGAGTTAATAGTACTCACCCCAACGATATTTATTTTTCAGGCTAAGGATGCTCAGGCGATGACGTGGAGACGGAGTGATGGTCAAGATTAATAAATATTATTTTATTTTAAAATATTGCTTCCGCGATATTAAACTTTTTTATTTAAATAAATGAGATATTTATTATTTATAAAATTTTAGGACGTCACAGTTGTTATCAGAGCGGGTCTACGTTTCTGTAGACTTGCAAAAAAAAAGTATGTTTTAAAAAAAACCATCATTTCGTCTGCCGCATCGCGTCGAGAAAAGGTAAAAAGTTCAAGTTATGTCAATGTTTATGAAATTATAGTCTGGAAGTTGTCTGGAATATTCTCGCTTGAAGAGTCTTTTGAATCATCACTTTTAGAGCAAGCTTCCAATTTTATGATGGAGTTAAAGAGTTGTTTTTGAGGCCTTCCCCGACCACTGTCTTTTTGGTTGTTGAATTCTGGGAAGAGTCTCTTCCGCAGTCGGTAGATGCTCTCCAGTTGAGTGATCAATTCTTAGCTGATGTTTGACATTTTGGTGTCCTTCAGTTGGCTTGTCAATTGTTTTAGACTGTGCTGGAGAGGTAATCTTCCATTCAAATGGAATTCTTTTGGAGTTCTTTTCCTCTTTATCCTCTTCTCTTGAGGATTGATATCTATCAACAGCATTTAGGATGTCATCAGAGTCATGAGATGACTGAACTATTGATCTGATGACCTTTGCCTTTCCTTTTCCTTTATCTGCTTGAATGGAGGGTATGAATTTCCGCCTCACTTGTGACTGTGACTCTCTGAATATCAGTGGAGGTAGTGCTCCTTCTGCTACTTTTGGAACAAAATCATCAGGATCAACCAACTGATAATTTGTTTCCTCCGTCATTGAGTCAGGAAGTAGCTTTTCTAGAATGAAACTGATTCTGTTAAGGTAGTACATCTTTTGTGAAAAGCACAAGCTGCTTCTTGTTTCCTTTTCCACTATGTCTACAACTCTTTTTAGCTGCTTGAAGAGGAATGATGCCCAATCTATTCCTCTTACTTCCCAAATGGCGTTGCAGATTTTGTACTTTAATTCTGATATTTCATCGTGTACTTCGCACGATCCTACCATCATCTGTGTGGCTACTGCTGCTAGGACTTGAAATTCCTTTTAGAATCTAGATGTTGAATGGGTACTCTGAAAATCTTCCGTGGCTGGAGTAGTAGCCCATCTATTGTAGCAGTATCTTGCATTCACAGTTGTTTCTTCCACCCTTTGCCTTCCTTCCGGTAGCCCAAAGATGTTTCTTAGAACGGAAGGGGTGATCAGAACCTATATCCCCCTTACTTCACTTGTGATTAACCAAGAATCTTTCTCACTGAAGGAATTGAGAAAGAATTCTGCTACCGCCTCTGGATATATTCTTATGGGAGCACTTTCAGTGTACTTCTTCAGATGTGCATTTCCAATTAGAGTAAGAATCACTTCCCCCAACTGAGAGAAGTTAGTGAATCGTCTGGTGTTAGTTGGGCTTAGTATTTTGTCATGACCTAGGTATTCACAAAAGACTCTTGACTCATCGCCAGAGATTCTGAAGTTGCAAGGTCTTCTAATAGGGTTGGAAGAGTATTGGGCCATTTCAGAGTGGTAACTCGAGGTTGTTTATAGTGTTTGAGATGAAGAAGGGATTCTAGATGAATTTTGAGAGACCGAGTGCTTAATTTCTGTGGTCAGCTGGGTGAAGAGTTGAGGTAGCTGCAGACCTATTTATAGATTCAAGCAATTGGTGAATCCAATGGTATAAAGGAATTAAAATCGAACAGTTCCGATTAATTCGCCAATTTTTATTTCAGATTTATCCATTGAGATTAATGAGGGGAGAGAAAGTGGGTCCAACGGTAATATTTGAGAAACACGTCATTTTACCGTTCAGTAATAAATTCAATTTGAGCTTATCAGATTTTTGCTTTCCTCCAGTCTCCACATGGCATTTGAGCTGCTGACGTCATCAGTTGCCTTCTCGACTGATGATCCTCTTGGCCTGAAGTGATCAGTTCCAGCTGGAGTCTCTTCAGCTTTGACTCCTTGTCAGCTTAAGCTGTCATCTTCAACTTTGCTCAGCCTAAGCTTGTCAGCTGCTTCCCTCAGCTGAAGCTTTGTTTTCATCAGTCAGTTTTGAATTCAACTGCTCTCATTAGTTGAATATGACTGGTTGAGAACTGATGCCTTCTGTGATCAGTTTACTCATTTTCAACAGCTTTCTTGCAGCCTTTAGCAACTCTTTTTAGAACTGATATGGGCTATATCAGTTTAAGCTCCAAAGCTTGGAATACTGATGCCCTCTTGAGTCAGTTCTCATCATCAGTGGGAGTGCTCCTCTTCACTCCTTCTATTGGATGATCATCATCCTCCTTTGAAGCTAGTTCGAGCAATCCCAATTGGATGCATAACTCAACAAATCTAGCTTCTGGAAATGGCTTGGTGAAGATATCGGCTATCTGTTTCTCCGTGTTGACATATCTGATGCATATGTCTTTCTTCTCGATATGATCTCTGATGAAGTGGTACCTGATATCAATGTGCTTCGTCCTTGAATGCAATACTGGATTTTGACATATTGCAATAGCACTATTGTTATCACAGTAGATTGGCACTTCTTCAGTCTCCACCTTGTAATCCTTGAGCTGTTGCTTCATCCATAAGATTTGAGCACAACAGCTTCCAGCAGCTATATATTCAGCTTCAGTTCTTGACGTGGCAACTGAGTGCTGCTTCTTGCTAAACCAGGATATCAGTTTGTTTCCAAGAAACTGACATGTTCCACTGGTGCTCTTTCGGTCGATTTTGCATCCTCTGAAGTCCGAGTCTAAATAGCCGGTTAGACTCAAGCTGTCTTATCTAGGATACCGTAATCCAAGATTTATAGTTCCCTTGAAATACTTCATAATCCTCTTTGCTGCTTCAAGATGACTTTTCTTCGGATTGGCTTGAAACCTTGCACACAGTCCGACTGAGTAGGAGATATCTGGTCGGCTGGCAGTCAGGTAGAGAAGGGATCTAATGATTCCTCTGTAGTGCGTTTGACTGACTGATTCTCTTTCTTTATCGAGAGTCAGCTGCACTGACGTATTCATTGGAATTTTGAGAGCTTTTCCCTTATCGGTTCCAAACTTCTTGACAAGCTCCTTGGTATATTTAGCTTGGCCGATGAAGATTCCATCCTTGAGCTGCTTTACTTGGAGTCTTAGGAAGAATGTCATTTCTCCCATTATGCTCATCTCGAATTCGCTTTGCATTAGTTGTGCGAATCGATTGCAGAGATCTTTGCTCTTGGATCCAAATATTATGTCATCCACATAAATTTGAACCATCAAGATCTCAGATAATCGTTCTATTCTGAATAGAGTACGATCGATGACTCCTTTCTGAAACCCATTCTTTAGCAAGAACGTTGTGAGGGTTTCATACTAAGCTCTTGGTGCCTGCTTCAGACCATATAGAGCTTTCTTCAGCTTGTAGACTTGGTCTCCGATTTCGAAGCCTGGAGGTTGTTCTACATACACATTCTCCTTGAGCATTCCTTGCAAGAATGCACTTTTCACGTCCATTTGATAGACCGTGAAATTGTTGTGAGCTGCATAGGCGAGGAACAGTCTGATGGCCTCCAATCTTGCAACTGGTGTGAATGTCTCATTAAAGTTGATCCCTTCACTTTGTGAGTAACCCTTGGCTACAAGTCTGGCCTTATTCCTTGTGATCACGCCTTGTTCATCCAGTTTGTTGTGAAAGATCCATTTAGTCCCAATGACTTTTTGAGTTTTTAGCCTATCAACAAAAAACCATACGTCATTTCTTGTGAACTGGTTCTGTACTACTTGCATCGTTATAATCCAGTCTGAATCTTCAAGTGCTTCTTGATGTTGGCTGGTTCCATCTGTGAGATGAAGCATGTGAAGAGTGTATGCTCTGTTGACCCTCTGGTCTGGACTTTGCTTCTTGGATCCCTAATAATTTTGTCGACTGGATGACTTCGGAGCCATTGGGGGATGATTGTTTCCTCTGTGTCTTCAGCTGCTTTATCAGTTGTTCCAGCAACTGATCCTTCGGCTTCTTTATCAGCTGATTCTTCGGCTGCGATCTTGGCTCTGGCTTGTTCTTCATTTTCACTGATTCTTCCCCTGTTCCAGTTATGGAGTTTGGGGTTTCATGACGATTTGTATCTTCAGTGACCAAGTTATCTTCAACTGGTCTAGAATCAGTTTCTATGCCATCTTCTAGTGAAACTTCAAACTGCTCTGGGACAATGTGATCTACATAGTCTAGCAGATTTTCACTAGGCAATGCTTGCTCTGATGTACAGTTCTCCTTTTTATTTCTGTACTCATTAGCAAGCTCATCAAATACCACATGACATGTTACTTCCACAACTAGTGTCGTTTTGTTGAACACTCTGTAAGCTTGAGAACGAGGGGCATTATAGTCAAGAAAAATTTCCTCATCAGCTTTGGCACTGAAGGCTTTTAGCCGAGATTTGCCATTGTTGTGGATATAACATTTGCAGCTGAATATCTTAAAGTAAGAGATAGAAGGCTTACGACCCTTGAATAGCTCGTAGGGTGTTTTGTCATGGTTAATGACGATGGCACTTCTATTATGTGTGTGGCAAGCTGTGTTAACTGCTTCTGCCCAATAGCATTCGGCTATGTTGGCATCTACTACCATTGCTCTGGCTACCTCCTTTAGCGTGCGATTCCTCCTTTCTGCTATGCCATTTTGTTGAGGAGTTCTTGTAGCAGAGTGTTCATGAGTGATTCCCAGTTCACTCAGAAACTTAATCATTTGCTGATTGACAAATTCAGTTCCATTGTCGGATCTTATCCTTTGAACTGATTTTCCTTTGTCAGTTTGCAATCTTCGATCAATGTTGATAGCTTCTCAAAAGTCTCATCCTTACTTCTCAGGAACTCCACCCAGATATACCTTGAGTAGTCATCCACTACTACAACCGTAAACTTTTTACCTCTGGGGGTTGGTGGTTTCACAGGCCCAAATAGGTCCATGTGAAGTAACTAAAGAATGTCAGTTGTTCCTTGAGGATGACTTTTGTTCTTGAATGATGACTTCACCTGCTTCCCTTTCTGGCATGGTCCGCAGACACCAGTTTTCTTGTAAATCTCCTTGGGAAGCCCATCAACTAGCTCCTTCTTGGCCAGGTAGTTGATGGTTTTGAAGTTGAGATGATTTAGTCATCGATGCCATAGCCAGCTTGCTTCAGTTGATCTTTTGGAGAGAAAGCAAACTTCTGAATAGCCGGTTAACCGGTCAACTATATACATGTTGAATTTTCTTACTCCAGTCAGAAGTATGGCTCCAGTTGACTTGTCTCTGATGTCACATGAGCTATTTCTGAAGTCGACTGAGTACCCATTGTCACAAAGCTAACTGATGCTCAGCAGTTTGTGCCTCAGTCCTTCAACATGTGACACGCCATTCAAGATGACTTTTCCTTTGACCACGAACCCTTCTCCAATGGTTCGGCTCTTTGAGTTATCTCCAAAAGTGACTAGTGGTTTCTTAAGCTCTTTATATCCGCCAAGATCATTCTTGTCTCTGATCATGTGTTTTGAGCACCCGCTATCCAGATACCAAGTATCCTTGACCTTTTTCTTGGATAGGATGCTCTTTTCCTGCAAAATAGAGATCAGGTTTTAGGTACCCGTGTAATATCATGTCCTGAGAGGTTAAACAGATATTTGGGAATCCACATTCGCCACACTTTTGGCTTTTGTTGATTGAGAGATCCTTCAGAATTTGATCTCCTGATCAATTCTGGACTTCTTGTAACTCTTCGATTGAGAGTTGAGTCCATTGATCTGTATCTCCGATGAGTGTCAGGATAAAAGACTTCAACTAATATCCTCTCATCTTGTGACTTTGTTGCTCTTTGTCTTGGCCAGTTTTTAATAGGCCTTTGACTCTGAGCTGTTTGTCCTTTGTGGAATGGCTTTTTTCCAAGCCAGTTATGAGTGGGATTGACTGTTAGTTGATCCCTTGAGTTCAAGTACTCATCATACTGGGTTGCAAAGTCACTTGGAGTGAATTCTTCCAGAGAGATTGATTTATGCTGTTTTGCATAGTACAATCTCGTGTGTATATTTCTCTTGGGATTCGAGGCATTCCCAGATTGATACATAGGTGGCCTTTAAGGATAGGCTTGTCTGGAAGAGGTTGTAGCTCTTACTTGAGCTGCTGATGGCATGTTTTGAACTGATGGTCTTCTCTGATGGAATGACCTTAAGCGATCTTCAAATCTTGATTGATTTGAATATCTTGAGTGAGATAAAGACTTTTGTTGAGAGTTTGGCCTTGGACGAGCTTTTGATCAAGCAGTAGATCTGGACTGCTGAGCTGATTTGTGTTGAACTGGTGGCTTTGACTGAGAACCAAGCCTTTGAAAGACCGATTGTCTTCGAGTTTCCCTTTTCGATAGATTAGTCTGATCTCTGGGTTGAGTTTGAGGAGTTTCCAAGATGCCTTTATTTTTTAACTCCTCAACTGGGGGAACTGAGCTAGTCTTGTGAATTCTCTCAGAATTCCAGATTCACAGCTCTGTACAATTATCTTGCCCTTCTCTGCGGTAGTGTACTTACTATATCCCAGCCCTGGACTCCCAGATTCAGTTCTCTGATAACTTAAGATTTCATCAAGAGTCTGGGATCCCTTCTTGAATTTGAGAGAAAATTCCTCTCTTTCAAGAATTTCTTGCTTGAGCTGCTCATTCTCAGCTTCCAGTTCTGCATTTCTCAACTTCAGCTGATCCATTTCTGTTGTCTGAGCATAAAGACTTTTTAGTCTTTCATTTTCAGCGCTTAGATCAACAACTCTGCTTCTTAGCTCATCATTTTCTCCCTTCAGTTCAATATGCATACTTGATACATAAGCTAATTGATCTTCTAGGATTCTTAACTGTTCATCCAGTTCGTTCCTAGAGATCGATGCTTCATGTATATGATAGAATGAGGTTATTGAGTCAGCTTGACTAACATTTTCATCATTGTCGGCCATAAGGCATATTAGAGCTTCATCATCAGAGCTATATCCGTCTGAGTCGATTCCAGGTGGGTAGTCTGAATCATCAAGTACAGCATTCTCAGAGTTTGTGATCATTTCTTTCCTTTTGAAGAAGCTTCTCCTCACTTTGGCCTTTTTATCTTCAGGAAGCTCTGGACACTAGTATCTGTAGTGTCCTTGCTTGTGGCAGTGGAAACATTCTTCCATGTTCCTGTTTGCCATCCTAAATTGTTCAGTTGGATGATCAGCTGGCTGCTGGTTCCTCTCACCTTTAGCAGCTTCATCAGCTTGGGGTTGAGCTGATTGTTGATCTCTGAATTTTCTTAGCTTTTCCAGCAATCTTATCATTGATTGGATTTGCTCATTCAAATCCTCAGTCAGGATCTCCTTTTTATCGGCTAACTCTCTTCTTCGATCAGTCACCGATCTCCTAGGATTCTCTCTGACAGACAAGCCACTTGGTCGGAAGTTGTTTCTTCCACGGGCTTCTCTGAGTCGATTTCTTTCAACATAGAAAGAAGCATCATGAGAAGACGAAGTGGATGCTTCTCTCTTTCGATTCAGGTTGTACTCATGAGCTTTGAGAGATCCAAATAACTCTTTAGGAGTAATGCTATTCAAGTCTCTCGACTCTTTACTAGCAATTACTTTCATATCCCATTCATCAGTGAGATTGTCAAGAATTTTCAAGTTTATCTCACTGTTGGGATAGTTTCTTCCCAGATTGTTCATCTCGCTTATGATGCTAAGAAATCTTATTTCTAGGCCCGAGATACTTTCTTCCGGCTGCATTTTGAAGGACTCATATTTATCAACTGCTAGCTGGAGCTTATTTCCTTTGATGGCTTCAGACTCTTTGCACAAATCTGCAAGAAGGTCCCAAATCTTCTTTGTTGTTCTGCAGTTTTTTGTGTCTTTCATGCAATCCTCATCTAGAGTCTGGAAGAGTGCTGCTTGAGCAACAAACTCTAGATTTTTCAACTTCTTCTCTTCACCTGTGAGAAGATGAGTTGGTTTTAGGATCCTGGCCAGTTGGTTGACATCCATGATGTGGGCTTCATTGTCCATCATTATGATGATTGGACCGTCTTCGATCACCTCCCACATATTTTCATGGATGGAGCATAGATGAGCTTTCATCCTCCTGCTCCAATTGTCATAGTTCTCAACTGAAAAGAGAGGTAGCTTATGGTTTCCCATAGCTTAAAAGGTTAGCACAGATAAACAGATCTGATTCAAATGATCTGCAGAAACGGCTGATTCTTAGAATCAACCACTCTGATACCACTTGTTGGTCCCGGTACGAGCCTTTGTCAGTTTAGAGGGGGGTGAATAAGCTGACTTCAAAAACTTTAAAACAGATGCGGAATAGATAGGGCCCTAACTCGCTTTTGAGATTTATCTGTGCTGACTGATCAGTTGAGAGAAGCTGACAGAGGCTTAGCTGATGAGCTGATCAGTTTTCAACTGATAGCTAGAAGACGTGGCTGAAGCTTGTCAGTTCAGTCTGTGTGTGTGAATGTGTGCAGTTAAAGAACTTGCAAGTGCATGACTGAAAAACAATAAGAACAGCACACACAGAGCTTTATAGAGGTTCGAAGCTTCCTGCTTCTACGTCCTCTCTTCCTTCCGCAGAAGGGCAATCCACTATGCAATAGTAAAGTTTCTTTATTACAATTACACAGTGAAGAATTCCTGTTGGACCTGAAAACGGCACCCTTCAACCCGAGCGCGGCCTCCTTTCCAACTGTTGTTGTCCTGGAAGAACGGACCCGTCGGTACATGCTCTTCCTCAGTCAGTTTCTGGGTCGACAGCTCACATTTACCCGTCTCAACTGCTCGCTGAGACTTTAGGTGCTATTATCCGTCTTTACACGATTTTAGATCTCGCTCGATCTTCAAGAAGATAGTCTTGAATCTGTTATCAACCTGGAGTGCTCCTTTCTCTTGAGCTGGGTGGTTGATCTTTGAGGGACTGTACTGAGAAGCTTTGCTCTTGCTGGAATTCTGCATCAGCTTAGCAGCTTGCTTGACTTGAAGCACGCCTTCTCAGTATGAGACTTTTCGCACTTTGAGAGTATTGAGCTTTGAGCTGAAGGGAGAGAAAGAAATAGCTCATTATGCAAAATAGCAAAGTTAGATTAGCGAAAGTCTTGGACAAACTTGATTTTACCCTCTTTAAAAAGATGAGTGAATTTTGACCGTTATGAATGGTGATATTTAAAAATCACCGGTAGCATATTAATGCTTGTAGCCGTTTGAAGCTCTTTTAATAAACTAGCCGTTTTAACTTTAATAGTCTCTGCTCTAAGATCATCAGGATCTTATAAAGATTTTCTGGTAAGATCTTCATTAACTGCTTGTCAGTAGGAGCAGGTGATTCGGCTATCATTTTTGGATATTCAGCTGACGGGTTCTCAGCTATCTCGGCTTTCAGCTATGAGATTGTCCAGTTGGTAGATCTTTAGCTGCCTTGAGCTTCTATCATGATATAGTCTAGTTTAGCTGACTCATCAGCTAAGCTTAAAAGCTTCCATTTCTAGACTTATCAATTGGCTACTGATTGAGCTTTTACCTTTTCTCTCTTAATTGATCTATGGTCAGCTAAGTGAAGGCTCAAAGCATTTAGAGCTATTTTACCAATAAACTGATCTTTGATCAGTTTAGGATCAGCTTTGACTGATCTCTGATCAGATCAGTTTCAGCTTTCAAGCTGACTCTGTTCATCAGTCTATCCTGGCTTTTTGCTAAGACTAATGATTAACTCATCTCTGGATGCCTATCAGTCTCCAAAGTTCTCTTTCCCCTTTACAGCTTATCTTAAGCTTTAAAGAGTTTACTCTGACTGGTCTGATCAAGGCAACCTGTAAGCTGATTGACCATGCTTCTGAATAGCTATCTCTCATCTCAGCTTGAAGTCTTATTTGGTCATTATCCTTGATTTTCAGCTTATCATAACCTGCAGTTTTTCATTAAATCATCACACATATTTTGACATTTCATCAAAATCATCATTTGGGATTTTCCCAACAATTTTTCTAACACTATATGTGTAGTTATAACGAATTTCTATGGTTCATTGTTGCTAGAGTTGGGATATTTACCCTAATTTCCCCTTTGTTTTGTTGATGGTTGGTTGGAGGTGTTGTGATGGTTTTATGGAGTTGATTTTCATGTATGTTATAGGCCTAGGAGGGAAGTACATGTATTGGAAATTTTGGATTTAAAGGATTTAAATTGAGTCTTGTTCTTGTGGTTTAAATGGGTGCACGTAACGTGTTCGATTAAATATCTCAAAGAGTTTTAATGTGTATTTTGAGTCCAAAATCATAGTATGAGCTTGTATATCCATGGTTGAGTATGTGGATGTGTATGAGAACCTTAAAGAAATGTATAGAATGTGTTTGGTCAAAATTATAGAATAATTGTCTAACTCGACATCTAAAATGAAAAAGGGATTCAAAGGTGCTAGGCGACGTATTGGGGTTCGAGGTGGACAACTTGGGCACGGCAAAGGAGTATTTCAAGGTTGAAAGGATTTTGAAAGCATCTCATAAGGTGGGGTTACTCTAAACTGTAAACACATGTAAAGTTATAGTTATTGTTGTGCTTGATTGTATAAATATGCAGGGTCTTCGGACCGATTATAAGAATGAGACCCTTCGGGACAATATAGAGATCTTTGGGGATTGATAAAGAGGTCTTACGGGATCGATATAGACTTGTTAATGTCCTCCCTGGGGGATAATAAGCCTGCGGGCATTCCTACAGGGCTAAGACGTTCATTAACAGGGGCATCATAATGTTTGGGCCCTACGGGGTTTAGACTAATCTCCACAAAGTAAAGAAGTTTCCATATGTTATATTTTTACTTGTGCAATTGGCTATAACTGTTTGCAATGTTCCCCCACTGAGTATGTTGTTAAATACTCACCCCATTCATTTAATAAATTTCAGGTTGAGGAGTTGGGGATCGAGTAGGAGCGTTGTGAACACGAGAGAACTCCCACAAGCTTGTGTTTACTTTTGCATGCTCTTCTTTTGAAATACTCGTATCATTATTATCTCATTGATCATTTTTTTTGGGAATAACCCGATTTTTGTAGATACGATATGATAACTTGATATATTATGTATACATTTTAAAGGCGGATCGTTCGACCTAGGAGCTTACGATGTTTAAATATATGTCAGTGAACCCCTATGCTATGTATGCTAATTTAGAGTGCTAGACGGGCGGGTTGTGTAAAGCCTATAAGCCCGATAGGTTAGATGATTGTATGATTGATGTGGATGGACTTATGCAATGCTTCCATTAAATACTATGTTGTGTGGTAGTGTAGATTCGATAGGTTGCATGTTATAGAATTGTGAAAAATTTATATTGAGAATTATGATGTCATACCTCATTATGCAATTTGACCTTAGCTTCCACTCAATTTATTAAAAGAACACAAATTTGTGTAAGTAAATCGTATGTTAAGTGATGTGGCCAAACGGAGTAGTTTGGGGCGTTACAATAAAACATACAGAGGATTATCCTAGCTTCACTCACTCGAATAATCACTCAAACAAACCTATCTAAACGCATAGATAGATTACAACAAGTTACTCTAAATCCTAGACTCTCAAAGTTGATTATCTAACCTACACACATAACTGGAATGAAAGTCTCCAGTTGATTGGGATGCTAGGCCGATGTCTGGGAAGATGTCTTGGATTTCAGAGATGACACTAGATACAAGATTCAGAGCTTCTCACAAACCACGGTGATAACCTGCTTGCATAAATGATTTTAAGCTCTAAAAAGACCTTAAATACTTCTTCCATCTTGTCTTGGCAGTTGCCTCACAATCCTAGATGACTTGGACTTGAATCAACCGCCTTCCACTACCCATTGCTGAAGTGGACTTGAGATAACCGTCTCCTGCATTGCGTGGCACACGTTCTTCAGCATCGTGCAATAGTAGCGGTTACTCTAGTGACCCACGATCTCTTGCAACGGTTAGTGTCCAATAGAGAGTGGGAACATCACGTCCCCTACAAATCCGGAACAGATTTTGAACAAATCAAAATCAACCATTATCCACGATTTAATTCATAATAAAATATCTAGTAAATCCCTAAATACATGGAAAACAAAATGTGATAAATATCACAATATATTCAGATTAATTTAAGATAAATTAATCCAAAATACTAGGAAAGGATAAGATTAATATTCCGAGTGTTATACTCGATGTGACGAGAATGACGGAACATCATTAGATACGACATTAATTTGCGATTTTATCAAACAAAGTGATAACATCATCTAGAACACGTCATACTCAACAATCTCCCCCTTAAGCTTATCCTTTCTGCACCAAACATGAAGCTCAATATATACATGATTAGAGCCGCAGCGGAATATGATCAAAATTTTTGCAGTTTAAAAACTCCCCCTTAAGGTTTGCTCCCCCTTAAGTTATTATTTGTAAAAAAAATATTAGTAGGTATAATCCCCTATACATGAATATACAACAAATTGGGCATTTACCCCTGTACAGAAATATACAATGTTGAGAACATTCTCAACTTAACAATCATCACATATTTTTTTTTTTAAAAAATGTGAACACAATCACAATGTTGAAATGATTTTCAACACAAAACATCACATATTATAAGTTATGTGAGAAATAGATTATCAATGTTGAAACCATTCTCAACATAAAACTTCACACATTAAAATATGCGAACAGAATATATATAGCAAAATCATCACCCAATGCTGATGATTAAAAACTAAATTATCCAAAGATATCCAACATTGGATACCTTAATAAGTAAAAATAAACATGTGTCCAGCACATCAACAAAAATAAACAAGGATGTAAACACATCCAAAATAGAGTTGTGTCCAGCACAATACATAACCATGAAATTAGATTGTTTTTTACAAAGAAAATTCAAATTTTCTTTTTGCCCTTTCCCTTGGCCACGGACTTTCCAGCCTTCTCAGCTTCAACAACCCCAACATCTCCACCAACACCAACACCAGCAGCAGCGGCTACTCCCCTTTTTGTGTAGAAAGAGTTCCTCGAAGAGCTTGACGAAGCTCAGCCATTGCATTGGTGAACACTGTGCCTTGATGAATCAATGAATCCATCTGTGAGATATAGGAGTTTAAAACCTGCACAGAAACAGTCACCAAATGCGAGGAAGCACTTGCTATATCACTTTCTGAAAGATGAGGAGAGAGAGCACTCTCTGGAGCAACATCCTGCCCAACATCCCTTGATGCAGCAGTTGAACTTTGACCAAGGGTGTAAGGGAGATCGATCACACGATCTTCATTCCCTTTAGGCTTGATGATAGAGATAGTTGAGGTTTCAGTAACTATCTTTTTCTTGTTTGGCTTCACACCTTGGTCAACCAGGATGGCATAAATGAGGCAGGGAAAAGGTAAGATGCTGGTAGTGTTTGATTTTGCAGCAGCCTTCAGCATACAATCAAAAATATAGTCTCTGAGATCGAAGGGGATTTTTGTTCCAAGCTTGAAGAGCAAGAATGCTTGATCTGCAGTGAGGACTGAAGAGTTGGTGGTAGGTAACCAATTACACACAGTTAATTTGTGTAAAACAGAATAGAAGAAAGTAAGCTTAGAAGTGGAGAGCTTGTTAGTCCACTCAGTTACCAAACCACCAGTGACAGTTGACACCACATCATCAATTAAGTCAAGGCTAACAACATCAGAATCGTTGCCCAGACCTAAAAACTTATTTATGATCAAGGGGTTAAGCGAATAGATCTTATCTCTCATATAAACCTCCTCATACTTGCTCTTGGTTTTATCACCCATCTCAGGAGACATATTTGCATAAAATTCAGCAACAAAATCAGGCTCAAAAGAAGACAATGCAGTGACAGATTTTCAGAGACCCCTCTTTTTCAGGAAAACATCCATCTCATATTTTTTAAAACTAAGCACATCTATTTGTTTTTCAACATGTGTAGGACGAAGAACAATAGTTTTATGAATAGATTTAGCATGTTGAGAGTAGAATGTCTTACTGAATGCAGAGGAAACATCATGAGGGGAACTTGGAGGATAGACGGGTTCAGAATCAGCAGAATCAGCATCGTCTTTGACATCGACTGAATGAGTGGGGGATGAAGAGACTATCTTTTTAGCTGTGCCGGGGGAGACCATTTCTTGTGAAGAGGTGGGGGAGAGATCCTTCTTTTTAGGGCCAGATGTAGCGCCCTTTTTCCCTTTCCCTTTCAATGTTTGTCCTGAAGTCGCAGGCTTGGTAGGAACATCGGCTTCTGGCATGACAGAGATAGGCTTCTCTTGCTGTTCAGCATCAACTTCCACATCCTGAACAACTTTCTCTTGAGAATTTTCAGGGGTATTTTCTTCTTCCTTGGACTCATCTTTCAATGACCTTGCTGGTTTCTCTTCCAGTTTCAACGTTCTCCTTACCTTTTTGCTTGAACCCACATCGGCCTCTTCTTTAACAGGCCCTTGTTAACCATGAAGTCGCTTTGACTTGCGGGTAGGGCCGCTCTTCTTCTTCTCGACAAGAGCTTGAATGTGTAACTCTAGATCTGGGTTGATAGGGTCTTCCTCTGCACCAGGACTTATGTGCTGAAGAGGAGTGGGGTTTAGCACCAATGTGGAGTCATGAGCGTCTGCCTCTTCCATAGAAGCGTCTGCATGTTCAGTCGGAGGAGATGAGGGTTTTTCGGACTCTGATTTGGGTCCTTCTGGAGTGAGTTCAGCTGTTGCAGTTACTGCGGGAGTGGATGTGGCGGAAGGAGTGATAGTTGATGTTCCAGCAGGATTAGAGGCAGAGGATGGAGTGCCCATAGTCTTCTCGAACATTTGTTTCATCATCTCGAACATGACAGTGAGATCCTTTGGTTCCGCCATTTTTGAACTGTAAAAAGCTTTGAGAGAGAGAGATGCAGGAGTGGGAGACGAAAAGGTTTCGAAAAGTAAGAGTGAGAGAAATAAACCAAAAGATTTCAAATTGGGTTGATATACACTCCCACCCTTAAAAATCGGAACATCCAAATGTCATATCACCCACTTTTTGATTTTCCTTAAAAAATATTTAAATAAAACAAACTAGTGGATAAGGATACCCATATCAAAATGAGTACTTATCACAAAAATTCAAAAAGTGAATCTTTATGGGCCCCAAAATATTTTCTGTGTTTTTTTATTAATAAATAAAATAAAGGGGCGAAAACCACACACAAAAAATAATATAATTCTAGGCATATATTTTCTGAAGAATATGGTTTCTCTGCAATCTTGCCCACAATATCAGCCACAACATTAATGAACAATGAATGAAATAAACCCAATTTTCTATAATTTACCTTTTTAGGGTCATGGGCATTTCATTCACAAACACAGATACAGAATTTTAAGTAGCTGATTTTGTTAAATTACGAGCAGATAAACCATAATTTCATTAAGTAAACCTTGAATTATATTTAAAAAAATAATTAAAGAAGAAACGAACATAAAAGAAACAACTGATGTTGATAGGAAAATAAACACACACCGAGTTCAACATCAGTAAACATAAAGAACTATTTAAACAGAGCACATTCCAAGAGACTTTCTCAAGGCAGAAAATCTCTCGAAATCAAGAGGCTTGGTAAAAATATCCGCTGTTTGATTCTCAGTGGATATGTACTTGATGTTTATGATCTCCTTTTTCACCAAGTCTCTGATGAAATGATGCCGAATGTCGATATGCTTAGGGTGTGAATGTTGAACAGGGTTCTTAGAAATTTCAATAGCACTTGTATTATCACACAGCATGGTAAGTGATGAGCTTGTCATGCCATAGTCCTTCATCATTTAGTTCAGCCACACCAACTGAGCACAGCAACTAGCAGTTGCAACATATTCGGATTCAGCTGTTGACAAGGAGATGCAATTTTGTTTCTTGCTTGACCAAAAAACCATATTACTCCCCAAAAAGAAGCAACCACCACTTGTGCTCTTCCTATCATCATATCGTCTGCCCAGTCTGAATCACTATATCCAATAAAGCTGGTGTTTGTATCTTTACAATACCTGATTCCAAAGTCGACTGTACCAGCAACATATCGAATTATTCTTTTGACAGCTTTCAAGTGAGACTCCTTGGGTTGAGCTTGGTATCTAGCACATACTCCAACACTGAACATGATATCAGGTCTGCTGGCAGTAGAGTAGAGCAAGCTTTCAATCATTCCTCTATACATTGTTAGGTCAACATTGACTCCAATATCGTCTTTGCTCAGTTTTTCAGAGGATCCCATTGGTGTCTTCATAGGCTTTGCAGCTTCAAGTCCGAAGCGCTTGATCAGATTTTTAGCATACTTGCTTTGGGATATAAAAATCCCATCTTTATCTTGCTTGATTTGGAGACCAAGAAAGTAGGCCAATTCACCGACCATGCTCATTTCAAATGTGCTGCACATTGCATCAATAAACTCACTGAGAAGGTTAGAACAAGTGGATCCAAACACAATATCATCAACGTAGATTTGTGCAACAGTGATGTGTTTGTGAATCCTTTTAATAAACAATGTTTTATCAACCACGCCTCTTGAAAAAACAAAGTCAATTAAAAACTCCGTAAGTCGAGCATACCAAGCTCTAGGAGCTTGTTTAAGCCCATACAAAGCCTTGTGTAATTTCCGCACATGGTTCAATTTTTCATGACATTTAAAGCCTTTTGGTTGTTCAACATAGGCTTCCTCATTCAAAATGCTATTCAAAAATGCACTTTTGACATCCATTTGATACAATGTAAACCCAATGTGACAAGCAATGGCGAGAAGGAGACGGATAGACTCTATTCTAGCAACAGGACTGAATGTTTCATCATAGTCTATTTCTTCTACTTGAGTATAACCTTGAGCCACCAGCCTAGCTTTGTTTCTAACTACATTTCCAGACTCATCAGTCTTGTTCTTAAAAATCCATTTGGTTCCAATTATATTTTTATTTTCAGGCCTTGGAACCAATTCCCACACATTATTTTAAACAAACTGAATCAGCTCATCATGCATTACTTCTACCCAGAATTCATCTTTTAATGCTTCTTTGACATTTTTAGGTTCAACACTGGATAGAAAGCATGAAATAGACACAAGGTTAATAACTGATGACATGCAAACATGTTTGACCAATTCAGCAACATCGGCTGAGCTCTTTGTTCTAGTTTTGACTCCTTGAGATCCATCACCTATAATTTGGGAGTTAGGATGATCTCTTTTGATTCTCCTTAGAGGATCTCGTCTTGGTTCATTATGAGCCAGTGGAAGTTTGTCATCATCGCTTTCAGAGGAGGAGTCTGAGTCTGGTGTTTGAGGTGATATTGATTCCTTTATTGAGGGAGAGAAAACATTTGATTTGACATCAGGACTTCTCGTAGGACTTTTGACAGTTCTACTTGACACCTTATCAACAATGTCTGGCTCATGGAGAAGAAATGACACATCATCTTCCTCAGATCTAGTTATCAGGCCTGCAAGATCATCAAATACAACATTGATAGATTCTTGCACAGCTTTAGTTCTTAGGTTAAGAACACAATATGCTCTGCTATTTTGAGCATATCCTAAGAACAATCCTTTGTCACTCTTGGAGTCAAACTTTCCAAGATAGTCTCTGTCGTTCAGGATGTAGCAGACACATCCAAACATATGAAAATATTTAAGATTTGGCTTTCTTTCTCTTAGAAGCTCATAAGGAGTCTCCTTTCTTCCCGGTCGAAGGTAGACTCTGTTCCCGACGTGACAATCTGTGTTAACAGCTTTAGCCCACAACTTCTTTGAAAGCCCTTTAACCTGTAACATTGCACATGACATTTCCTACAGAGTTCGATTTTTTCTCTCCACCACTCCGTTTTGTTCTGGAGTCTTTGGAGCTGAATACTCATGGAGTATTCCTTTCCTCTCATAAAAATTATCGAATGCAGCATTCTCAAATTCTCTTCCATGATCTGTTCTTATGCATGCAATGTTGATGTCAAACTACAGACACATTGTGCGGCAGAATTTTTTGAAGACTTTGAGCGTTTCAGATTTATCCTGCAGAAATTCAACCCAAGTATACCTTGAAAAATCATCAACAATGACCAGGATGAAACTCTTACCACTCATACTCTTTGTATCGATTGGTCCCATGATGTCCATGTGCAAGAGTTGAAAACATCTTGTTATATGACATCCACCCAGACTTTTGTGAAGAATTCTGATTTGTTTTCCCTTTTGGCAAGCACCACATATCACATCGTGATCAACATTCAGCTTTGGTAGGCCACGAACGGCATCGGATGCAATCAGCTTTTTCAAATTTACCATGCTCACATGATCAAGTTTTTGATGAATCAACTTTGTTTCGTCATTTACAGACATGTTGCAGGTTTCATCTTTGTCAGCATGGTAGCAATTGTCAGATGCACGGCTGCCAAACATTATGCATTTGTCATGTTTATCAAATACTTCACAAGTATTTTTATCAAACTTGACATGCATATCATCATCACACAGCTGACTAATGCTGATCAGATTGGCCATCAATCCCTCAACATGCAGGACATTATGGAGCTTAGGGAAATTTTTAACATTCAAGGTGTCTTTTCCAATAATGTTTCCTTGAGCTCCTCCACCGTAGCTGACCTTGCCTTTGTTGGTAGTGGTGTATTCTTCAAGAAATTCCTTGTTGCCGGTCATGTGTCGAGAACATCCACTGTCAAAGTACCATGTTCCGGTAATGTTAACCTTCAAGAATGTGCACACAACATTGTAGATGTATTTCATCTTTTTGGACTTCTTAGGATTTTTGTTCTTTGATGTGGTCCCTGATGTTGTTCAACCAGTTGCAACATCATCATGAAATTTTAAGCAATGTGGTTTGATATGTCCAGGCTCTTGACAGTAATGACAAACATACTTCCGTACCTTTGAGCCTTTACATTGCTTCTGATCATCATCTTCAACATTGATCCTTGTCGTTGTGCTTGAATTGTTACCTTTCACAAACTGAACAACATTGTTGTTTGAGAAAGACATGGAAGATTTATTGGAGAATCCCAGTCCAGCTTTGTCTGTCTGTCCCAATGTTAAGGCTTCATTTAGGACATTGGTTTCTTGATTCCACTTCTGAAATGTTCTTGAGGTGTCCTCCACTTCCTTCTTTAGTTTGCTGATTTCAGCATCACTCCTGGTAAGTCTAATTTCCAGACTTACAACCTTCTCTCTAAGAAACTGATTTTCTTCCATGAGAAATCTCAGCTCTTTTGATTTAGCTGTCCATTGAGTGCAGACTTTATATTGTTGAGCTCTTGAAGGGAGGCAGTGGGTCGTTTTTCATGTGGATCATTCTCTCTGATTTCGGAAGCATGATTGAACTCATCCAGAAGAGTCATTTCATACCAATTCGTAGTATTGGGTGAAATCTCAGTAGCTTCTGCTTCAACATTTGGAAGAACTTCATCTTCAACTTCACATTTTTCAATGTCAAGTTTGTCAAGTTCATCAATATCATTCAGAGCATCAATAATCTAATCATCTTCTTCCATGACATTGATAAACAACACTCTCTGATCTGAATCATTTTCAGCATCAGAATCATCACTAAGAACATCATTAAAATTATTTCTTTGTCTTCTTCGTGCTGTTGGAGATTCATTTGAGTAATGTCCATACCTAGAGCATGCTCTACATTGAACTGAATCAATGTCTTTCCCAGTGTCAACAACTTCCTTCTTGACATTTGATCTTCTAGAACTTGATGTTGATGACGATGAAGAGTCAAACAGCCGCCGAGGTTTGATATTTGGGGGGGCTTTTCTTCATGGATCGGACAAGTGAGTTGAATTTCCTTATTAAGAGTGCGACACTCGGCATTTTTTCCTCGTTGATTTCCTGAAGATCGTCAACATCATTATGAACATCAGATGACATAATTGTTCTCTAAAGAGCAATTCCCCTTGAAGTTGAGTTTGCTTTCTGGTTTTGCAGGTTCATCTCAAATGTTAGCAGGATGCTGACTGCTTCACTCATGCTCATGGTTCCCACATCATGTGCTTCCTCAATTGTAGAAATTTTCATATTGAATCTTTCTGGGAGAGTTCGAAGTAGCTTGCTAACCATGTTCTCATTGGAAATTGGACTCCCAAGAGCGGTCGATTGATTTGAGATCTCACACAATTTTTCAGCATAAGATGAAATAGTTTCATCTTCAAGCATGCGTAGATTTTCAAACTTGGATGTGAGCAGCCTTAGTTTGGTCTTCCTCACACTGGCAGACCCTTCACAATGTTCCTGAAGAATGGTCCATACTTGATATGCAATAACATAGTTGCAAATCATCTTGAAGCATGGAACATCAACTGAAACAAAAATCGCATTCAGAGTGCGAGCATTAAAATTTGAGATTGTTCTCTCATCATTTGTCCATTGGGATTCTGGTGTTAACACAAAATCCCCATTTGGACCTTCCATCCTAGGAGGACTCCATTCTTCAATGACTGTCATCCATGCTCTTTCATCGATAGATTTGATGTAAATCTTCATTCGAGATTTCCACATGACATAGTTACCATTATTGCTATCTAGAGCAGGAGGACGATATTGATTAATCTGAATATCCATCGTAGATTTCAAGCAATATCGGATCGAGTACTTAGTGTGTCAAGTACCGGCTCTTAATGCCACTTGTTAAAATTTGTTGCCTGACACAATGTGAATTACGGATATAAATTGCAAAGTTAAATGAAATGTTGAAGCTAGTGTTACCACATTGCCTTCAATATGCAGCGGAAATGTAAACAGAACTTTACACAAAATAAATTTTAAATCACACTCCTTACGGTGTGTGATTGCCTCAATGCGAAATTCACTATCACAAGTGATAAATAAAAATAATGCCGATATTGTCTTGGTTCATTCCCTCGACAACACTGCATAAAACATACAGAGGACTATCCTAACTTCACTCACTCGAATAATCACTTAAACAAAGCTATCTAAAAACATAGATAAATTACAACAAGTCACTCTAAATCCTAGACTCTCAAAGTTGACTATCTAACCTACACACACAACTGGAATGAAAGTCTCCAGCTGATTGGGATGCTAGGCCGATGTCTGGGAAGATGTCTTGGATTTCAGAGATGACACTAGATGCAAGATTCAGAGCTTCTCACAAACCACGGTGATAACCTGCTTGCATAAATGATTTCAAGGTCTAAAGAGACCTTAAATACTTCCTCCATCTTGTCTTGGCAGTTGCCTCACGATCCTAGATGACTTGGACTTAAACCAACCGCCTTCCACTACCCATTGCTGAAGTGGACTTAAGATAACCGTCTTCTGCATTGCGTGGCACACGTTCTTCAACATCGTGCAATAGTAGCGGTTATTCCAGTGACCCACGATCTCCTGCAACGGTTAGTGTCCAATGGAGAGTGGGAACATCACGTCCCCTACAAATCCGAAACAGATTTTGAACAAGTCAAAATCAAACATTATCCACGATTTAATTCATAATAAAATATCTAGTAAATCTCTAAATACGTGGAAAACAAAATGTGATAAATATCACAATATATTCATATTAATTTAAGATAATTTAATCCAAAATACTAGGAAAGGATAAGATTAATATTTCGAGTGTTATACTCGATGTGACGAGAATGACAGAACATCATTAGATACGACATTGATTGCGATGTTATCAAATAAAGTGATAACATCATCTGGAACACGTCAAACTCAACAATATTTTCATTAATTTTTATATATTTATTTAGTTTTGGAATCTTATGATGTAACGCCCCGGTCCCGAGAATTAGGATGGGAACATTACGAGAAAAATAGAAGGAAAAAGGTAGCATAATCCAAAATCCAGAGAGTCCTCTGTAATTTCACAATCCCGAAAGAAAAATAAATGAGGGTCAGGGTGTCACTAAAAAAGGAAATACTATTTAGAATAATTAAATGAAATGGCTTTAGAACAAGAACATGTTATATTCCCCAAAGCTTTGGGCAGCATAACCTCTGTAACTGGAAGAAAACCATGTCTTTCAATGTATCAACAAAATCAAAAGATTCAATCAGGTCAAAAAAATGCCTATTCATAGGCCAATCAAACTTAAGTCCAACAATTAATAAATAGGATTCTGACTCCTCAAATAAACAAGATCTCTTCATAGGTCACAACAACTAAGACACATCAATAGGTCAGATGCAAATAAACTATTTTATGTCTCATTCATAGGACAGAAGCAATTAATCAACTTTAAGACCCATTCATATATAGGTCAACTCGTAAATAAATAGAATCCAAGACTCAACTAAATATGACCAACTCATAGGTCGAAAACTGTAAAGAAACATGATTTGATTTATGAAAAATAAATGGGACTTTATTTATCATGAGTCAAATAAGGAATACAATTCATATAAGCCCAATAATAAAACATAGCATGCAATCATACTATGGGGTAACTGTATCGGAGTTTAAGCGGAAAATAATGGAATAATATTGTATCACATAACAACATACTCATGAGCAATAATTTAATCTGAACGAGACAGCAAGACATGATCAACCCACAATAATACATCGAGCCATCACCTCTAGCATCTCAACCGGTGAAAAATATTTTGAAAGGTTTTTGAGCATGAGTACTAAAACACTCAATGGGTTAAACTTTTAACTCAGTCTTTAATAAAAAATGTAACACAATATCCAAAATATAAATACAGATAATGGAAAGCAAAACGCGAAAGCCCTTCCCATTTCTGCAAATATTTACTTCTCTTTGGTACCCTATGACTCCTTCTGTTGTCTACTGTACTCTATAACATGTCGCTGATAGGAAAAGGGAGGGGTTACCTCGCTAATCCGAGAAGAGTGTACTAGGGATCTGTAACACCCCAATTTCACTTTTAATAGAAAAAGGCACGTTATCCATGCTTTTCATTTAATAAAAATATTTTTCCTTGAAATACAGCGGAAGTTTCAAAGCATAGTTCGACATTTAATACATAAAATAAAGTAAAAATAAAAAATAAATCATTAATCATGCTTGACCACTGGACCACCATCATCACATCTTGCCCGCTACGCATCACCCGAGACAACACCTGAAAAGATAAGTAGATTTTGGGGTGAGTACTACTGACTCAGTGGGGAATGTCCAATCATCCAGGCTATATATCAAACAGAATGATATGCAAATAATAAACTTGTGTTCAGTCCGTAGACCAAACCATGTAGCCCGGAGGCTCTGCGTGATAGCTCGAAAGCTCTGCGTATAGCCCGGAGGCTCTGCGTGATAGCCCGTAGGCTCTGCGTGTAGCCCGAAGGCTCTTGCTATGCTGTGACATCACATATATTCAATAAAACATATAGAGAGGATAACATGGACAAAATCAACGTAAAACCCCACCTTGACCTTGACCTTGATATTAACCAATTAAGTCCTGCGCGCCTTGCCTATAAATTAATTATGTTAAATTAATACAATGTATAACATGATGTAATTAAACTATGCATGAATTCAAACTATGATGCATGCTTTAAAACAATAATCATATATATATATATATAAAATAAAATTCTCTTAATAAATGCATAACTTCAATTATTTATTAACATATACGTACATATCATATATATTATCTATCATTCACATACAATAAACAAATACATGCATATATATATATAGTATGCCAAGATATGTGTTTGAAATGATAAAAAAAACTAATGCATGATTAATGATGAAACCATGCCACGTAACAGTACACATATATATATTATGCTAGGATTTGAAAGCCAAACTAATGCTTGAATCAAATGCCTCTCAACTTCAATCTTGCTTCTCGGCCCATTAACTTAAAACTTGTAGCCCATCTCCACAAAACAACCCACTTTCATTATCTCTTAAAAGAAATACACCAACACCACCCTCTCTCCCCACATGGTTTACGTGAACTAGCAAATTCAGAAATCATCTTCCCTCCCTCCTGATTTATGAAGACAGACCTGCAAAACAAAGCATTAACCTAAAAAAAACTTTTACCCTTCTTTTGCTTCATTCCTTCACGTGAGCAGTAACAGAAAAATAATTCAACACTATTCCACTCCATATTCTTCGCCGGAACTACATGTATCTCGCCAACGACTGCTGCTTACTACCTCCAAAACCTCAATAGAGAGCAATGGTCGACGGATAGCCCAATTGGAACAGCTACAAAAAAAATCAACTTCACTCCCTAAAATACCACCATGCTTCGCCGGGTGCCGACTCAACCACGCTGATTCCAGAGGTCGTCGTTGTCGAGAGTTGATGCTCTACAACCTACCAGCCCTCACTCACTTTCCCACACCCATCCAACATGACTATGCAAATGTTATGCAATGCGATGCACATGTGAAGCAATAAATCTAAAAGCAATTTTATACCTTCAGATCGAACCTTGAAACTTGAAGAAGAAAAAGAAGAAATAAAATTATTGTCTTTTCCTTTCGTCTCTTTGGTGTGAGTAATAGAAAGATATGAACTCTTTATTTATAGTAGCAGGTTAGGATTTAGGGTTAGATTTCGTGGCTATCAAGAGGACAAGTTGATAAGATCAAATATTGATAAGTCTTGGAGAGTTTCAAATATATCAAAATTCCTGCTACTCGAATTCATGGAGAAGGAAGAAGGAAAATTTCCAGAACTTGGGCTCAACATTGGGCTTATAAAGACTTGGGCTCCAAATAGTTCAAATGGGCTTGAAATAAACTTTGGCTAAATAAAATGTAATATGTTAGACACTCTTAAAAATCTACATGCATGCTCATGACATGAAATAACCATATTCTAAAATAAATTTGTGCTTATAAATTACTTAGGCACGACTTATTAGACTTAATCAATTAATATCACATATAAAATAATGAATAAAATATTTTTAGAAAAATGTAGCAATTTAAATATATTTAGAAAACTGGGTCGCTACATCCTTCCCTACTAAAAACAAAATTTCGTCCTCGAAATTTCTTACTTGGTCTTAGTTCTCAAAGGTATCTAAACTTAAAATCTATCATTGGTCTTGCATAATCTTGCTAATGGCGTGTCCATCGCTTATGAATTCTAAGTTCTTAGATCTAACTGATTGGCACATAAAACATGAACTTGGCTATGTTCTCTACCTTAAAGATTTCTCTAATTGGTCATAGTTTTTCTAGGTTCTAGGTTAACTACCTGATTCGGACACTAAAATATTCCTAAAAAAATCAAAGTGATCTCGTTGGAAGTTGCATTGTGCTTTGGTCATCCTAGACATTGATTTCGCCACCTTGATCAAGGATTCCACGTGTTCTGCGTCTTCAATCTACTAGCACTTGATTACGGGTCGTTAACAAATGGCTACCAATTTGTACGATGTAAATCTCTTTACCAAAATAATGTAAAACTTTATTCCAACTAAAAAAAACTTCTTTGCGTTCTCATACGTTTGCTAAAAATAAAACTAAAACCAAAATAGCTACGAAAATAAACTAGAAATGGGTAATAAAATCTAACGCGTTGATATCCCCTTTTTTTTCATTCATCGCCATTCATCGCAAAAGCTCTAGAATTTCCTCTCCTTTCGGCGTTTCCACCTCCTTTGGTGTTTCCTCTCTCGGTGTTTCCTCCTTTTCCAGCGTTCCTATTTTGATGCAATGGACAATCCCAGGCCTTATGTCCCTCCTTGTGGCATTTGAAGCAAGCTTGTGTCCCTAACTTGCACTCCCCTGGATGGTATTTATGACATTTCTGGCATTGAGGATATTGAGATATCACTCCAGGCGTCTCTCCTCCAGTAACATTCGGCTTCTTCTCAGGCTGGAAACTCTGCTCTCTATCTTGGGCATCGCGGTCATCCCATCGTCTCTTCCCACCACTGCTTGGAGGTCTCGAGGCTGGCTTGTCCAAATTCAGACGAGTTGACACCGCTCGAGCTCGTTGCACAATTTCTGAGTAGGTAGCGAGATTGAGTGCGGACAAGTGTGCTCCAATCTCAGGACGCAACCCATCTTCAAATCGCCAAGCCTTCTTTTCATCTATGTCTACCAAGTGAGGAGCATAGCGAGCTAGCTGGTTGAATTTTTGCTCATACTCCAGAATAGTCATGCTGCCTTGCTCTATATTTATTAACTCTTTCTCCTTTTTCTTGCGGAACGCCTTAGGAAAATAATTCTCCATGACCATTCTTTTGAAAATGGTCCAGGTCAAATTAGTATGCTGTTCTTGACTCATACTGAGCTTCACCGCCTCCCACCAGTGGCTTGCATCCTCGGTCAGCTGAAACACTGCGCAAGTGACTCTTTGTGCATCTGTGCATCCCAGGTAATTGAAGATCCGCTCCAATTCCCGAATCCATTCCTCTGCTGCTAAAGGTCCTCCAGTTCCTTTCAACTTGGGCGGTCCAAACTGGCGAAAATGCGTCAAGATACCATCTCCTTCCTGGTGTTGATGTTGCTGTTGATTCTGGTTCTGTTGAGGTAAAACTCTTCTCAGTGCATTTGCGAGATTTTGAGCAAACCCATCTATACCGTTGTTGTTGTTGTTGTTATCCTCCCCGTTCGTATTATTGTCATAATTGTTCATTGACTCCGTTTCCTCGCTTTCTTCTTGGGTTGACTGTGTATTCTTCTTTGGTGGCATGATTCCTATTGTCGACCATAGCGCAAAGATTAAGTATTTTAATGAAAATTAAAGGTAACTACTTTTATTGATTCAACTCTGCTTGGGACATGCTATGAGTACTAGCTGAAGTTCTTTTGCGTGTCCTAGAAGTCAACCTTCTTCTAAGCATCTAATAACATAATCCTTAGGGTAAATCTCGAGGACAGCAAAACATTTCATTATAAAACATATTTTTCATATAATCATAAACTTGACATGAAATCATAACTGAATCTTTTACCTCTCCCCGGAGCGATGCGGCGCATGTGATGATGGTCATTACTTACTTGCATTTTTTTTTAAAAAGTATGCAGGAACGTACATTCTCTGATACCACTCTGTAACACCCCAATTTCACTTTTAATAGAAAAAGGCACGTTATCCATGCTTTTCATTTAATAAAAATATTTTTCCTTGAAATACAGCGGAAGTTTCAAAGCATAGTTCGACATTTAATACATAAAATAAAGTAAAAATAAAAAATAAATCATTAATCATGCTTGACCACTGGACCACCATCATCACATCTTGCCCGCTACGCATCACCCGAGACAACACCTGAAAAGATAAGTAGATTTTGGGGTGAGTACTACTGACTCAGTGGGGAATGTCCAATCATCCAGGCTATATATCAAATAGAATGATATGCAAATAATAAACTTGTGTTCAGTCCGTAGACCAAACCATGTAGCCCGGAGGCTCTGCGTGATAGCTCGAAAGCTCTTCGTATAGCCCGGAGGCTCTGCGTGATAGCCCGTAGGCTCTGCGTGTAGCCCGAAGGCTCTTGCTATGCTGTGACATCACATATATTCAATAAAACATATAGAGAGGATAACATGGACAAAATCAACGTAAAACCCCACCTTGACCTTGACCTTGATATTAACCAATTAAGTCCTGCGCGCCTTGCCTATAAATTAATTATGTTAAATTAATACAATGTATAACATGATGTAATTAAACTATGCATGAATTCAAACTATGATGCATGCTTTAAAACAATAATCATATATATATATATATATAAAATAAAATTCTTTTAATAAATGCATAACTTCAATTATTTATTAACATATACGTACATATCATATATATTATCTATCATTCACATACAATAAACAAATACATGCATATATATATATAGTATGCCAAGATATGTGTTTGAAATGATAAAAAAAACTAATGCATGATTAATGATGAAACCATGCCACGTAACAGTACACTTATATATATTATGCTAGGATTTGAAAACCAAACTAATGCTTGAATCAAATGCCTCTCAACTTCAATCTTGCTTCTCGGCCCATTAACTTAAAACTTGTAGCCCATCTCTACAAAACAACCCACTTTCATTATCTCTTAAAAGAAATACACCAACACCACCCTCTCTCCCCACATGGTTTACGTGAACTAGCAAATTCAGAAATCATCTTCCCTCCCTCTTGATTTACGAAGACAGACCTGCAAAACAAAGCATTAACCTAAAAAAAACTTTTACCCTTCTTTTGCTTCATTCCTTCACGTGAGCAGTAACAGAAAAATAATTCAACACTATTCCACTCCATCTTCTTCGCCGGAACTACATGTATCTCGCCAACGACTGCTGCTTACTACCCCCAAAACCTCAATAGAGAGCAATGGTCGACGGAGAGCCCAATTGGAACAGCTACAAAAAAAAATCAACTTCACTCCCTAAAATGCCACCATGCTTCGCCGGGTGCCGACTCAACCACGCTGATTCCAGAGGTCGTCGTTGTCGAGAGTTGCTGCTCTACAACCTACCAGCCCTCACTCACTCTCCCACACCCATCCAACATGACTATGCAAATGTTATGCAATGCGATGCACATGTGAAGCAATAAATCTAAAAGCAATTTTATACCTTCAGATCGAACCTTGAAACTTGAAGAAGAAAAAGAAGAAATAAAATTATTGTCTTTTCCTTTCGTCTCTTTGGTGTGAGTAATAGAAGGATATGAACTCTTTATTTATAGTAGCAGGTTAGGATTTAGGGTTAGATTTCGTGGCTATCAAGAGGACAAGTTGATAAGATCAAATATTGATAAGTCTTGGAGAGTTTCAAATATATCAAAATTCCTGCTACTCGAATTCATGGAGAAGGAAGAAGGAAAATTTCCAGAACTTGGGCTCAACATTGGGCTTATAAAGACTTGGGCTCCAAATAGTTCAAATGGGCTTGAAATAAACTTTGGCTAAATAAAATGTAATATGTTAGACACTCTTAAAAATCTACATGCATGCTCATGACATGAAATAACCATATTCTAAAATAAATTTGTGCTTATAAATTACTTAGGCGCGACTTATTAGACTTAATCAATTAATATCACATATAAAATAATGAATAAAATATTTTTAGAAAAATGTAGCAATTTAAATATATTTAGAAAACTGGGTCGCTACAGGATCACCTAGCATTGACCCTGAGTATACTAGGGATTACCTAGCATTGACTCCTTATAGTGATGCCCAGATCACAGGTATGTGCAGAGATTACCTCACAGTAACACCTTTAGTGATTAACATCACAACTGTAAGAATCACAGTTCCTGCCTATCCTTTGTTCTATGTTCTCTATAAAACGCATAATATGACATAAGCACAAAAGCTAAGTCATCTTCTTAATATAGCAACTATGCTAATCTTTAATTCCTCTAGTAAATTTAGTTCAATTATGCTTCATATTCCTTAAACGGAAACAATTCTATAACTTGAGTTTAATACTAAAAGCATAAGCTAAAAATTATAACTCATTATACACAAGTATAATCAATACACAATAAATATTTAATTTACTGTAACTTTAAACTATGACTTTTAGACTTTAAATATAAACTCTACCCTTAATCTATATACTATGAACTTTAAACTCCAACTTTAACTTTTAAACCAAAACTTTAATTATGATTAGGCATAATCTATTTTATTTAATTATGTCGAAGCATAATCTATATTCATTTATTTTGATAAATCAGAATCTATATTTTCAATAATTATGATAAAGCATAATCTATGTTCTGAATAATTATGGAAAAGCATAATCTATGTTCTCAATAATTATACAGCAGTATAATATTATGTTCTCATTAATTGTACAACAGTATAATACTATTACTCTAGTAGAGACTTGAGGAGATAATTCCTCAAATATTTTATTTGGATATTCTAACTATGACTATTATATTTATGGGTTAATAACTTAAATACAGATAGGTTTTGCAAATAAACCCACCTCGATTAGATCAACTCAGGTGATCAAACTTCTCGATACTCATCCATCAGATTCTCTAATTGGCTCAACAGGTCTTACAAGGTCAAACCATTCTGCTGCTCTAATTTTCAGAATTCGACTTTAATTTAATTGGAGCTTTTATTTACTTTAATTATATTCCGACTAAGAATGCGCGACTTTAGAGACCTCGTACAACTTCCACACAGAAGGGAATAAATCCCAAAATATTATTTCTGATTTAATGGGACCAAAATATTTGACATAAGTCACTTTTCTGTAACTTGTCGTTTTACTCATTTTTTCTCAGCTAACCTCTATTGCACTTTTCACTTATCCAAAAGTTATGAAAATTATCATGCATGATCCCGCATATATCTTTATTAAAGTATACAATTTTTGGAATTTTCTGAAATCACATGCTTTTGTTATAAAAATAACCGCCTGATTAAAATAATAGACTTTAATCAAAACTTATCGGAAAATTGCGAAACTTGGTAGTCTTATGTGAAATAATATTTTGAGCAACTTTCTAGTTTAAACTTTTTTAATTTGATGAACCAAAACGGGCAAAAACCGCAACTGATTGGTGTCCCTTTATTTTCAACATTTTTCGGCATTTTCGCTGGTTTTCGGCCACCGGACGATGACGCATTCTACAATACGAAATGAAGTACCATTTAAAATACACAACATATTAAAATTTCAACTATAAAGGATGAGAAATGAACCGAAACGAGACGTCCGAAACGGCGGCGCGACGGCGACGATCTCCGGCCATCGACGGCTCTCCGACAGCCTTCCGGCCTTCGGCAGCTGCTTCCGCAGCACCACCCTCCAAACAATACATAACCTGGACCCGCATGCACGATTTACTCGGTGCAGGCCCGAGTTTTTGTTCGTTAACATGAATTAGAGAGAGACAGAAGAGAAGAGAGAGAATGAGCAAGCGGAAATGAAGTCCCCCCTATTTATAGGAAAACCAAGGCTCGGGCGAGTATAATTTTTTCGGATATAAAATACTGATAAAATATTTTCGGATTCAATTAAAGTTGCTTTATTCAATGGCGAGGTCCAAATGACCTCTGATGCAAAATCCGAAAATATTGAAAGACTCGTTGGCTCGAGTATTATTGAACCAACCCATCATTGAAAAATGAGGAGGTCGTCTGAGGAAAATCGAAGAAAAATTCCCTTTTCAAAAGTAAATTTACTATTTTGCCCTTTTTACTGAAAACGCTCCCGAGCGTTCGATTGACCTCTGATTGAAAATCCAAAAACACGAATGGATTCCTTCGGCGATTTTCTATGAAAACAAATTGTCAAACAAGACTCGAATCAATAAGATTTCATAAAGATTCGAAAATCATGTTTTTACGGAAAAACACTATTCACAGGTTTTCCCTTTACGATTTTCAATTCCGGGACTCCTGTATAGGTCAGATTAAAATTCTGAAAATACTAGCAGCTTTCTTTAAGTTGTTGCGTTTCAAAAAAGCCCAATATTAACTATCTTTCGGCGGAAATCGCAAAATCTCATAATCGATTTTCATATAAAAGATACAAAAAGTCACGACTTACATCTGTTTTACTTTATTTTAGCTCCAATTCTTTTCTTTAGTCTTCTAAATAAATTTAGAAAACTCTCTAAAATTCTGGGATGTTACATATGAAATCTTATGAAATCCAAAATTAGATAAAATAATTAAATAATAAAGATATTATTATATGATAAACATCAAGTGTCTTTGACAACAAGTAAATATCTTTTAAGATATGTATCAATTTCCAATAGTCAATGAGATCGCGCCACGTCAGCCCTAGATACTCTTACCTACAACTATAAATAAGAGCCTCCATATCAGTTGAAAATCACACCAGAAGTCATTTGAAGAGTTCAAGAATTTGAGAAGAAATTCGATAAGTGAAATTTTCTCAAATATTCAAGATGTTCTTCACCAAATTCATCCCGAAGACGGCGTTTGATCCATAAGCAAGACAGTCAAAGGCGTTCTTCATAAAATTCATCTAAAAATTGGCGTTTGATTCGGAAACAGAGCGTCGGCCATCCGAATTAACATTATCAACACTAAAGACCAAGTAAAAAACCGAATTAACATTATCAAGACTAAAAACCAAAATTGGCGTTTGATCCGGAAACAGGGCGTCGACCCTCCGAATTAACATTATCAAGACTAAAGACCAAGTAAAAAAAGATTGATGGTACAAATTTTTCCCGAAAATTTCAAAGGTCAAGTTCAAACAACAAGTCCGAGAAAATCAAACAGATAAATTTATTCTGAAGATTTCAAAGACCGTTTAAAGATCAAATTTTGAAGAGAAGCATCAAAAGAAAAATAGAGATTGAATCTGTATGAATATGTTATGATCTATAAATCATTTTATTTGTACACATTTTGTGTTTTACCAAGTAAAATATAAGAAATTGTGTTACAAATTTTGGCAGGCCCAATGTGACAATCTTTACCTTTCATCTCTTCTCTTCTTCAAATTTCATCAAGCATCAAGATGTCTGGATTCTTGAAAGAGCAGATCGCAAAAACTGTGATCGTCAACGCTAATAGACAGTCACCGGAGAAGAAGGCCGGGAAAAGGTGGCCGGTGGTGGACGGTGGTCTCCACTCCACTATATTTCTTTAAATTAATGATTAAATTATAATTTTTTAGAGTGTAAGGTAAAAGGACTTATTGTGCGAAGAGAGTAAAATATAAAATGCATGAACCACGTGAAGTGTAATTCAAATTACAACTTAAATAAATATGCCTCCATCTCAATGAGAGTACACGTGGACTTACCCCCCATTGTGTATGAGCACCAGCAAGGACAATATATAATTTTCTATATAAATTATATACATACATTTCTATAAAAGAGTAATAATAATATATAAAAAACACAGACGAAGAGGGGGAAAAACTACACAGCGACAACACACGAAATAAGAGGAAAGCAAAAGCAGCACTGAAGCAGAAGAGAGAAAGAGAGGTGGCGCAGCAATCTATCGGAGGAGGCGAAACCACCGCCGCCGTCATTGAACGCTTGATTTTCGGTATGTCTCACTTTTATTCCTAACTCGATTAGGTTTTTTTTTTCTTTTTTTTTTGTTATTCCACAACGGCTCGCCGTTGTCGTGCTTCTGGCTTAATCACCAAAAGCGCGGAACAGGCTTCTCGACGAGCGCTCACGCTTCGAATGACGGCGAGTCATCGGCGCCGCCGACGATGTTGTTTTGGCGCTCTACTCTGGCAAGAGAAAGAATTGATCTGCTGTTTATGATGGTGAATTTTGCGTTTATTTGCTCTGGCATGCATGAATGTTAACTTTGTGTTGCTGCATTTTTGTTTTGGGGAATTTTGAGGTGATTTAACGGGTGATGAGTTCCGGTGTGTTTGTGTTTATGAAATGAGGAAATTTCAATGGTTACTAATTGGTGTAATAAGTAGCAGGAGCTGTAGAAGGTTGATACACTATTTGATTTTAAATGGAAGATGATTCTGTCTGCTAATTTATCTCGATAAAGATTTTTTTTCTTTGACAACGAAGTCGTTGGGGCTTAATAGATCACGCTGTTTCATGTCTCTACACTTTTGCAGGTCTCTTCGTAGAGAGTAGAAACCAACTGATAATATTTTTGTGAGAGATCTTGAGTCCTTAGTAATGGGTGCTCCTAAGCAGAGGTGGACGCCAGAGGAAGAAGCTGCTCTTAAAGCTGGCATTAACAAATATGGAGTTGGAAAATGGAGTACCATCCTTAAAGATCCTGAATTTAATACGATATTGCGATCACGTTCTAATGTGGACCTTAAGGTGTTAATAATGCTTTCCCTTATGTACCACTCTGCTTCCAAACGACGATCATTATGTTAGTGGGAATCCCATGTTTGATAAAGTATGAATTACATCTGACTTAGTGTGTGAATAAGTTTAACTATTCTTACATGAATATGTTTATATCCCGACTTAATACGTGGATAAGTTTACTATTCTTACGTGAATATGTTTGTTAATGTTTATGGTTAAAAGACATTGACCAGTTGCTTTCTCAATACATTCCGAGCTATTTGTTCGAATTGATGTGCTAACTCTTCAAATGACAGGATAAGTGGAGAAATATGAATTGCATGGTTAATGGATTGGGATCTCGGAGGGTTAGTTCTGCACATAAACACAGTCAGGTGGCTCCCAAGCATGATGAAGGGTCTTCGGGAGATAGCTTGGTGGTTGAGAAGGATCCTGTAGTTCTTGATGTCAATCCTCTTTCAGAAGTGTACGTGAGAGTCGAGGATGCTAATTTCAGAAACCAGATTTCAAGGTTGACCTAACACTTATTTGGTTTGCCTCATTTATTGATGTGACTTCAAGTTTCAATTACGCCTAGGTTTGTCTGTTTGTTAATCGGGTAAAAATCATACGAAATAGACCATAACATTTAATATACATCATGGTTGAGTTCAAAATCAGACAACTGGTTTATGTTTTCTTTATTTCACAGATATGTAAGCTGTATTTAGGAGGGAAAACGGCTGATTTTCATTTATTTAAGCAACCACATTAATAAGTTTAATCAATGAAGCCTATAATAAGCATTCTTACTGGATTCACAAATTAGATAATTGATTATGCTCACATCCTATATTTTTATTAGGTACAAAATTGAAAATTTGAACATGCAAAATCTATATTTTTGCAAGAGCAAAATGACGATGTGTGACTTGCGAGTGAATATTTCAACACAAACTTAAATATAAGAAGATTGGAAGTAAATCATTTACTTATCTACTTTAATAGTAGTGACTAATCGGCAGTGGTGTGTATATGCTTCATAAGCATTTAATGTTATAATATTAGTAATGACGCAGGAACAAATCTGAAAATTGTGCAAGTATGAACAATAAATAAACGACAAAACAATTAATACAGTATATAAAAAATACTTCAATAGTCAATAAATCTAAAACTCGTAACAAAATCATTTAGGGTTTAGTAGCAGTTTGATAAGTTGATGTCTGAAGATGAAATTGCAATGAATACCATATTTTATCAAAATTATAATTGACTATTAATTGAATTCTCAGTTTGATTTATTATGCATGTAAATTTTGGTTTTGTTGATTTGTTGAGCTATGAGCATTTCTAATTATACTCAGCATCTTCGTCCTGCTGTAGTCAACAAACTTCAGGAATATTTTGTGGTTCATTGAATAGGCAGTAAATAAATGATAAAAAATGGATTTTGCTTCAATTGGAGATCCTGCTATAGTGCTATCTCAAAAGCACTATATATGGTCTTACATCTGTGTAGTTTTTATGTATGTTTTAATAAGCTGATTAGTGGTTGAGGTTCAAATATTTTCTTTGAAAAAGCTGGTTCTGCAGATGACTGATATAGTTCTAGTTTTTCGTACTGATATAGTGATATGTTGTTACTAAAATTTTGTTTGCAATGAATAAGAGTCTTTCAAGATAACTATTGGCATCAAAGGCTTTGTTGAAGGGTTGATCCTCTTTTGTGTGTGTGTAGTCAAGGTTAAGATACAAGCCGTTTGTGGGTTTCCAATCTAAAGAAATGACTGATAGCAATGTAGATATATGTGTAAATTCGCCTAAACATCACAGGTATCTGCATAGGTGTATTGCTTTAAAATTTACTCATGCTAAGTTTCTCTTAAAACGTATTGAACTAGTAGGTTTTCCGTTTCTTTTCCCTATTTACTTTTTTTCTTCTTGGGAAATTGATTGGATCTTTTATATGTTGTTTACACTGATATCATATCGGGTTTCCTTTAATAAATATAGGGTGGATGATCTTATATTCGAAGCTATAGCAAAGCTGAAGGAACCTCGAGGATCTAGTCGGCATGCGATTTCCGAATACATAGAGGTAATATTTGCCAACCTTTATAAATGGCTTGCTTATATAAAAATTTAGAACCTCCAATATAGAAATGGAGATCTTGCATGGAAAGAAAACTGGTCCTTTTACTTTCTGTCATCTTTGTTTTCTACATTATACTGAATACTAAACTCGATATAATTTTGTTGTATACTGAATCAAAGAATTTTATTTATAATCTAACATATTTTCCATTAGATACTAACCATATTATATTTTTTATCTATTACTACACTTTGTTAATAAAATTCTCATTTATACTCAATTTAAAGATATATAATATATTACTCTGATACTTCCAATTATAAATACTAGTTATATCTTTACGGATGATCTTTAGAGTTATAAAACTACCATAAAAGTATGAGTAATTTTATCGAAAAGTTGCAAATTATCACGTTTGTATTTTCTGATTGCCGTGAGAATCAAATTCTACCTTCTTATGCCAGTTTTATATGAATAATTCATATATGGCGTAAGTGCGTAACAATATTGTAATTGATTTCTTATCTAAAGCCATGCGAATTCTTTGAAGAAAATGGGAGCTACATTTTACCACTTGTCATTTATTCCTTAAGATTGTGACTTGTCTATAATCTATATTTATGCATTGTAATATGTGATAGGATCATCATTCAGTACCTACTGACTTGGAAAGGATTTTGGTTGCTAATTTGAAAGCATTGACAGAAAAGGGAAGATTGGTTAAGGTATTCAACTTGTACAAATAATTAACTTGCTTCTTGATTTTTGTTTGAGTTCTCTTCTTTCTTCTTTTTTTTGTTTTTTTTTTTTTTTTCTGTGATGGAGTATGGGGATGTGTCTCTCTGTATTTTTTTTCCTTGGGAAAACGGATTGTGTAGTGTATAGTGTTATGTGCTATATTGCCTTGGGTTGAAAGCATGTTAACATTTGTGTTTGAAAATGATGTATATTCACGTGTATTTTCTATTAGAGACTTAAATAATGAATCTGTCACTTACCCAACATTATCGTTGCATAATTATACTTTTACTTTTGACTATAAAGATTCTACTAATTGTGCTTTAACGAAGTTATTTACGTGAGGTGGATGTATTTGGAGGGAATGCAATGCTGCATGCATTTGCTTCTTTTTCAGCCAGATTATTGACAAATTGCCCTGTTTGGTTGAGGGCCTTTTGTCTTCTGTGATCTCTGGCTGGATTTCCTTCCTACTTTTCGATCTTCTGTTCCTTCTTTTCCCCTCTCCTCTCTTTGAACTTTCTTGATACTTATATGTGAGTTTCTGTGCAGACTATGTGCTGCTGCAGACTCAAAATAACATAATTACAGGATGTTAATGACGGGTTGTTTTTGTAGTTCAAACGGGGAAATAATATGTTTGTATTAGTGCTCACAAGCTTTTCAATAATTAAAGCTGAGCTTTGGGCCTTTGGCTTGAGCCAATTCAATTTATGATTACTATTTTTACAAGGTTTGAATATGATTGTTGTTGGTCGACTATGATGAAATTGGGAAAACGAAAAAAGAGTAAAATAAATGAGGGAAATGAGGGATTTTTTGCTGCATATTGTTTTTGGATAGTTTCTGGTATCAGTTTATGATCAGCAGTTTTTCGCGCGGACAGGTGAAGCATCTGTACAGAATTGCTCCGAGGTCAATACCTTTAAATGGAGGGGAAGACCCAACCTTAGTGCATGCAGATGGAGATAGAGACGTAGCAAAAGGCTATGCAGAAGGGCAGAGAAATGAAACCATCATCCTTACCAAAGCTCAGATCGAAGCTGAGCTAGAGATGATGAGGAGCATGACTGCGGAAGAAGCTGCAGCTGTCGCAGCACGAGCAGTTACAGAGGCTGAAGCTGCAATTGCAGCAGCTGAGGCGGCAGCATTGGAAGCAGAGCAGGCAGAGATCGAGGCCGAAGAGGCACAATGTTTTGCTGATGCAGCACAGAAGTCTCTTCTTACCCCTGTTTCTTTTCGTGGTACAAAGTCTAATTTTCGATTCTAATATTATTTAACTGACGTATGAAATTGTAACTACAGTTTTTTTTTTTTAATGCAATAGTTACTACTGAAAGGTAATGTTGTGCAGTTTCTGCGCCACATAGTGCAGCTTTAACTAAAAGGGAATGGAAATATATTTTCATAAGCATAATTATTGAAAAATTATACTAGTTACTGTGCATGCCTGTACTAAAAGGGAATCTAAATATTATTTTCATAAGCTTAATTATTGAAAAATTATCCTAGTTAGTCGTTACCACTAGAAGGGAACGTCGTGCAGTTTCTGTGCGACAGTGTGCATGCCTTTATTAAAAGGGGGCGTAAATATTTCTTTTCATAAGCTTAATTTTTAAAAATTTGTTGACATTGTGCATGCCTTACTCTTTTAATTTATTACTTGATGATAAGGAGCATAAGACCATCTAATTTTTAACCGACGGTTGATTTTAGAGCTCTCGTCATGGGGTTTCTTATAGTATGTACCCTCAATCAACCATTGGCTGTCGGACGACAAAGTGATTGAACATAGAAATATTTGTGGCTACGGGGTTTGTATGCAAATCTGAAAATTATAACATCAATTCGAAGTCGAATGTCAAATTGAATTTGAAATCCTACCGCTTGAACTATATTGTTGTGGTTTCAATTTATTTGATATAACAAAATGGTAGCCATCTATATATATATATTATAACACACTTTTGCTTTCCCGCCCATTTGTAAAAGGGCATTTTGGACATTTATTTAACATTATATGGACATTATAGTAATATATAGAATTATGCATCATCACATTTAATTTCATTTATTTTTGATACTTTCCATATACACATAATATATGTATATAAATAAATGATTATACTAATCTAATTATTGTACTAGTACATATACAAATACAGATAATGATACTAAATTATAAGATTCCACAATGATTACACTAATTTCATTATTATACGATTATTTGTTTGAATGTATATATAGATTGCACAAAGTATTATATATAATAATTATTCCAAATCTTATAATATTTTTTTCCTCAATATAATCTATATCTATATGTATAATAATAGAGTTGTGCAATTTTTCCCTCACATTTGTAGGGAGAATTTAGTAAATTCAGTAAACATGATAATCTATCACTATTTTGATATAATAATTACATTTAATGAAAAGTTCTCACGACTTACCAGTTTTTATTTTTCATAATTACTGTCATTTTTTTTTACATTCGAAGAGCTGCAATTTTTTCGTAGTAACAGCCAAAACACCCCATTACTTTCGGTCTTAATTTGCATATATTTTATATTCGAAACTTAAGACTAAAAGAATTTTATTGTTTCATTAAAAAATATGTGATCGATTTCTATTAACCACATTATTTCCGCCACATTTAAAACACAAATTTTATTTTATTATTAGTAAACAAACATAACACTAAATCGTAAATCAAAATAGTACTAAAAAAATTCTCAAACAAAGCAATTATGGCCGCCCAATTTGATGAAAATAATTTCATGTTGTGATTAATTAAATGTGAGTCCCTCAATTTTCAAAACTTCAAGGGAAAGTAATAGTGAACCGCAAACTTATAACTGCAATATTATCTTTTTTTAGCAATAAACCATCGTAGATTAATATAAGTCAGATCATTCACACACAGGAATGTTTATCACAAAATTACTCGGCAAATCACCGGTGTAAGAGTAAAAAGTAGAGTTGTGGACGGCAAGATGCACCGCAACATGTGCTATCTTATTTGCAAGACGACGAGCCCAACAATATCTTACTTCCTCAAAAAAAGCCGCTTCAATCTGATTAGAATAACATATTTCTCCTAGATAGGACTGATCTTCACTAACATTTTCCAATTTTTGACGGAGCAAACATATTTTTTTGAAGCAACATATCATCTATTAAATCATTTTTATTTGGTCTAATTCCTCTTTCCTTTTTCTTTTCCATATTGTTTCTCGAATATTTATTTACTCTCATGACATTATTAGTTAGTTTAGATTTCTTCAAAAAGTTTAAATTTATATTTTTTTTGGTCATCTTTCTATATAATTTTGATGTATTTATATTTTTCATTTAATCAAACACCAAATCATTTTTTCCTTTAATAAATAATAATTTCACAAATTGCAAATTAAACTATGTATCAGTTCAAAAATAACAAATTCCATATAAAATAAAATAAACCTTGAAATTGATGAATTGAAAATATTTTCTTATTAATCTAAAAATAATCACCACAGTATACCCATTCATTATGTTGAAGAAAAATATAAATTTAAGATATTTAAATTTACATAAAATTAAAAAGCTAAAAAATTTAAAATCAACATGACAATATCTTATATTTTTTATAAAATTATAGTGAAAAACTAAACATACAATAAAACTAAGCATTCAGTTCTTTGAAAGTTATTATATAGATTTTAGTTTAAATATTTTTTAAAATATTAATTTCATATTTACAATTTCTAATAAAATAATAATAACTGTAAATATATTATTCGTGCATCGCACGAAGGGTCATTCTAGTTAGTATTTAACACCGAATCGCACCAACACCAAATTTAGAGGGGAAAAAATATATCAAATTTACCTTTTTACCTCAACTTTCTAGGTTCAACTACACCGCCTACGTACATCGATTGAGCTAATTGACACCATGATCGGATAGCTCACGTTTCAAAATGTCAATCTCCTTGTTCGATTTTGACATCCAACGGTTGAATGGATCATTAAATTTAAAATCTAAGTCACAAACTTTAAATAGTTATGATTGTGTTTAGTCGAATTTACGCGAATCATATATTAAATTAAAGCTCTTTTCATATTATTTCATTTAAGATCTATATTGCATATGTTTCTTTTTAAAAAAATATTTTATCCATAATAACATGAAACAATAATCGTAATAGCTGACAAAGTACTCTTTTTAGTATGAAAACGTACTCATTTTAGCATGCAAATGTACTCATTATAGCATGGGAAAATACTTATAACAGTATGCATTTTTTCTTAAAACATGTAAATTTACTCTTAATATATAGTGTCTGTGTTATTTGTTTATTTTATCATAGTTATATGTTCATTATAGTATGACAACATATATTCATTTTAGTATTATCTTACTCTCATTTTAGCATGACGAAATTGCATGAAAATAACATGTGGATTTATTCATAATAGCACGTGTCGTTCTTTCATTTTAGCATGACAAGATTGCATAATAATAGCATGTGAATTTATTTGTAGTAATGTATGAATTGTTCGTTCATTTAAACATGATTACATGTTCATATTATCATGTATATAAGTTCATGTTAACATCATATTCCTTTCATTTTAGCATGATGAAATTGTCTGAGAATAAGAAAACACATAAATTATTGAATTACTATAAACCTTAATTAAGATGGAAAAACCCTGATATCTTATATCATGAAAATATACTCATAAAAGATGAAAAAAATACTTATAGCAATATGATTTTTTCATAAAACATGTAAATTTACTCGTGACAGCATTTATGATGTTCGTTCATTTTAGCATAATTATATGATAAAAGATAGAGTTCCTTGATATCACACGACTCAATCTCTGAAAATATACACGCCGGATTTGCAGGATTATTTTCCTTATACTATTTTGTCAGAATATATTTTCCTTGATTCTTGTATAGCAAATAGAAAATCACATTGTGATATTTTTTCCTTCTGGATTGTTTCATTTTGTGGCTATATATACCACAACTCTACAATTGTAATCCGCATTGGAATATAAGTGAATATAAGAATTTCTTTACATCTACAGTATTTTTATTCAAGAATGGCTGCTTCCGCCGCATCCCTTTTCTATCATGGTATCAGAGCAGGTTAATGACCTGACTCTGAGCCATTCTTTTTTTCCCCCATTTTTTTTTGAAACAACTAAACTTAACTATGGCCAAAGATCCCGAGATTTCATGCTCCACAGTCGCTTCTGCAGCTGCCACCATGCCTTTATTCGGTGGATCAATTTCCAGTCAAATCCAAGTTGTCCAACCACCAAGCCAACTAGTGACAGCAAAACTTGGAGAGTCCAACTATTTAGTATGGAGATAGCAAATATTAGCTGCCGTTCGAGGATATGGACTTGAAAGTTTCTTGACTGGTGAATTACCTATTCCAGTGAAATTGGTTAAAGGTAAATCTGATGATCTTATTTTAAATCCAGAATACATCTTATGGCATAGACAAGACCAACTTTTATCTTCATGGTTGCAATCAACACTCTGTGAGAATATGCACACTTTTATTGTTGGTTTGGAAATTTCTAAAGAAGTTTGGGAAACACTTGAAATCAATTTTGCTAGTCAAACAAGAGCCAAAGTGATGCAACACAAATTGCAATTGCAAACTTTAAAGAAAGGAAATTTGAGCATGTGTGAGTATCTGAACCAAATTAAGAACTATTGTGATACTCTTGCCGCCGCCAGCCAATACATTAGTGAAGAGGATAAAATTCTTCACATTCTCTCAGGTCTTGGGCATGAATATAACCCAGTTATGATTGCAATAACTTCAAAAACTGAACATTGCACTCTAAGGGAAGTTAGTGCATTACTGCTCAGTTTCGAGAATAGGCTGGAATCATCAAACATTGAGAGCAGCTTCAATACAGATGGATCGAATCCTAGTGCAAATTTTGCTTCTCAAACTAATACTTCTCATGGAGGTTTCACCCACTCTAACAACAGAGGTCAAGGTGGACAAAATTTTTATCCCAACAGAGGCGGTAGAGGACCCTTTCGAGGAGGATTCAGAGGTGGCAGAGGAGGTCGTGGTTTCAACAACCAAAATAGACTGCGTTGTTAAATTTTTCATGGTTTTAGGCACACTGCTGACCGTTGTTTTTATCGTTTTGATCCGAATTATGGCGCTTCCAACAACAACAATATGTCTAACTAGGCAAGACAAGATCAGAACAATGCGACACCTCCTCCTGCTCTTAATCTAATGGCTCATCTCTCTAATATCAACTCTAATATTAGGCCTTTATCGCTGCATGGTTTTGACTCTTCGCCCGCTTACTCAAATGATGTTTGTTGGTATCCTGATTCGGGGGCTTCAAACCATATTACTCATGATTTCAACAACATCAACATTGCCTCTGATTATCACGGAGCTGAAAAACTTCAAATCGGTAACAGAACAGGTTTGTCTATTGTTCATTATGGTCATTCTTTTGCTCGGTCATCTCAATCCCACACTCCTCATATTTTCCATCTTAAGAACCTCCTGCATGTCCCATCCATCACTAAGAACCTTATAAGTGTCTCTCAATTTGCCAAGGATAACAATGTTTATTTTGAATTTCACCCTCTCTTTTGTTTTATTAAGGATCGACACACATGGGCAATCCTTCTTAGAAGGGACGTCAAAGATGGGTTGTATCGCTTCACTCTTCAACATTCTCCTGTTCCTGTCCTGCCCTCTTCATCACTTTCCGGGTCTCTTCATCAACATCCGCTCAGTCGCAAAGCTCATTCAGCTTATTCTATCACCGGAGCCGACACGGGTCGCCACTAGCGACGGAAATAGCGACGGAAAATCTTGCGACGGGGCTAGCGACGGGGTTCCCCGAAACTAATTCTAGCGACGGGGAATTTCGTAGCTAGATTTTAAAATTTTAATATATCATTATTTTTATAAATCTAGCGACGGGGGTTCCTGTAGCTACAACTTAGCGACGGGAACCCCCGTAGCTAATTTTTTTTTTAATTTTTAATTTTTTTTTTTATTTTTTAAATTTTATTTAATTATTTTTAAAATAATTAAACATGATTTCAATATATTCTAATACAAATATTCTTAGGGCTGGAAAAAAATACCATCATACCGTACCGGAAAAAATACCGTAATACCAAACTTTAAGGTATACCGGTATTTTCGGTAAGGTATGATACCATACCGAGATTTTTCGGTAAGGTAACGGTATAGAATCTTAAAAATCGAGGTATACCGGTGTATACCGATACCGACGGTATACCGAATTTTTGAGGTATATACTGTTAATTCAGAAAATACCATTAGTTCGGTATATACCGTAGGTACGGTATATACCGTTAGTTTGGCATATACCATTGTGACGGTATATACTGTTGGTGCGGTATATACCGGTATAACGGTATACCGGCATATACCGCAACAACGGTATATACCATCACAACGGTATATGCCGAACTAATGGTATATACCGTTATTTTTGTGATATTATATAAATATATGTGTATGTGAATTATAGATACTTGATATATAATACTTAGTAAATATGATATATATGTAAATATCTAACACTTATAATTAATCTAGTAAATATGTTATACATTTATAAATATCTAGTAAATTTACAATATTAACACTTATAATTAATCTTATGTTATACTTAATGCATTGTAATGCTAAGTGTGTTCTTTGTTAGTATAGTATATACTTAGTAAATAATTCTTACGATTTCTAAGTAAAAGATTTCAAATTTGTAATATTTAATAAGTTTATAATATTTTTATACAATTTATATTAATTATAAAAACATGATTGATATATAATACTAGTAAATATGTTATACATTTATAAATCTCTAGTGAATTTATAATATTAACACTTATAATTAATCTTATGTTATACTTAATGCATTGTAATGCTAAGTGTGTTCTTTATTAGTATATTATATACTTAGTAAATAATTCTTACGATTTCTAAATAAAAGATTTCAAATTTGTAATATTTAGTAAGTTTATAATATTTTTATACAATTTATATTAATTATAAAAACATGATTGATGTATAATACTAGTAAATATGTTATACATTTATAAATCTCTAGTAAATTTACAATATTAACACTTGTAATTAATCTTATGTTATACTTAATGCATTGTAATGCTAAGTGTGTTCTTTGTTAGTATAGTATATACTTAGTAAATAATTCTTACGATTTCTAAGTAAAAGATTTCAAATTTGTAATATTTAATAAGTTTATAATATTTTTATACAATTTATATTAATTATAAAAACATGATTGATGTATAATACTAGTAAATATGTTATACATTTATAAATCTCTAGTAAATTTACAATATTAACACTTATAATTAATCTTATGTTATACTTAATGCATTGTAATGATGTAATACCCCGAAATATTTTAGAAGATTTTATTCAACTTATGTTACCCTCCGGTAAGTTAGAAAATAAGTTGGGTCCTTAAAGGATTCAAATAAAGGAAAATCGCAGCCAGGGAAATCTATTAAAATTTAATTTGGTCAAAAATTGCTTTAAAAATATGTTCTGATATTTTTCTCGAGTTGATAGAAAAATTTTCAAGCATCGTGCCAAACTTTGAATTTTCCAATTTCGAGTTCAAATGAACACTTGGCACAATTTTAGGGTGAAAGGTAATAGATTTGGATAACTAAGGCACATCCGTCATTATCCAATTTCTTTTTCAAAATATTATCCTATTCGTAATTATCCTATTCTTTTTCCATCATTATCCTATTCCATCATTATCCTCTTTCTTTTATTCGTTATTATCCTATTTATTTCTCCTCTATAAATAGGACTTTAAGGTTTCATTTTTCATTCATTTTCAAAATCGAAATGCCGAGCAGCTTCCAGAGAAGATACGACTCTAGTTTCCTATTTCAATTCTGAAATAGTCATTTTGAAGGTGTCAACGCGTAGATCACGAATACGTGATTGAAATGATGACACGACGGACGATGATGGTGAAAAATCACCGTGACCGCCGCCAAAAGTCGCAATCACCCTTCAAATCGGTGACTCTTTCGGGTCGCCGGATCAAAAAGTGTCTTTAGGGTTTTATGTTCTATGTATATTTATATACATATTCCATGTTGTCACTTTTTAATTTCGGGTATATTTTGCGTATCCGAATATTAAATTGTAGTTTTTTTCAGATCTATCCTTCATGGATAGTCCTATCGTGTTTTTAAGCTCAAAAGTTGTTCCATGTCAAAATATAGTATTTTTATTTAAAGTTTCATTTTTTCCAATAGGCGGATCTTGCGGTATGAATTTATTTGTACCGAGTTAATTTTAGGATACGGGTTTGACCACCCCGTATGTCAAAACATCCAAAAGGGGTTTTCTTTATAAAAATGCCCTGAGTAAAGTTCCCTCAAGAGTCAAAATATTTTGATGACCCGGGTGCTGTGTATTAAGATAGTAGATTTTATAATATTTACTTCATAGCTAAGAAAGGTTAGATTTTGACCTAATGGTAGTCTTTCATCGAAACTAAGTTGCCGGATAATCTTGTAGGCTCAGAAGAAGGAGACTTCTAGTTGAGACCAGAACCAGAATCTAGACCTAGCTATTCCGGATCTGATTTCCAGGTGGGTTTTTATTATATAAAAATATATTTCGGGTTATTAAGCCCTGATATTTATAAAATGAATGTGATTGAATATCCAACTCATGACTGTATTTGATGTGCTCTCCTGACTCATGTAAGTCTTACTACTGTTTTTGGTGACGAAACTACAATGGTTCACGATATCGAGCCCCAAGCAAACAGGGCAGTGTCCAACCTTAAGCAGCCGGGTTGTGTACACGAACCGACTCACCGTAAGCGTTCTAGGGGAGAGTGGCGCGCAATGATGGAAATAAAATGATTTAGTATACATGGAATTCACAAATTTTCTGTTTTGAAAGCTTTCCATGATATGCTTAAAATATGATTGGATATTCTGTTTTATAAAATGATTGTGAAGGTTTTTCTCAAAAGTACCCACTGAGTGCATTAGTACTCACGCCCAAAATCTTTTCAAATATTTTTCAGGATGAGCTGCGGGATGGTGGACGGCTGTGCTAAGGCTGAAGGGCTATCATTTGATGTATATGTTTCCTTTTCCGCTATGGAGTCTAACTGAGAACATGCTTCCTTTTGAGTCTGAATAAATGCGCTACGTTCTTTCCGCTTACTCTGATTACTGTTACGGAGTGTTCGGTTCTCCGAATCCCGTTTTCTTTACTGTTATGGAGTGTTCGGTTCTCCAAATCCTATTTTCTTTATTGTTATGGAGTGTTCGGTTCTCCGAATTCCATTTTCATTATTGTTATGGAGTGTTCGGTTCTCCGAATTCCATTTTCTTTACTGATACGGAGTGTTCGGTTCTCCGAATCCCGTTTACTTTCTGTTCCTGACAGGCGAAATCCTGGCATTTATTTACCTTCCTTATTCAGACAGGCACAAGCCTGTCTTTACATTACTTTCCATGTCAAGGCAAAAGCCTGGCTTTATATCGCTTTCTCGACAAACGAAAGTCTGGCATTTCTTTACTTTATGTATTTGGACAGACATCAGTCTGGCCTTTTTCATACCTAACCTATTAACAGTTAACCTTTGAACTGTTATTATTTACATTGAAGTTTGCTTTCGTTATTCTTCCTTGGGTTCATCCTAAGAGTCATGGTATCTGGTTTGAGTCATTTCATACGCTTTAAAAGCGTGGATTGATCCATTTATAGAGGTTATGCTGTCCGAATTTTTGGGGCACTAACCCTATTTCTATGATTGCTTCTATTCAACAACCCCTTCCCCCTTCCCCCAAGTAGCGCACCGGTCCCCTGCCCTTCTCCCGGGATCGGGGCGTTACAAATGCTAAGTGTGTTCATTGTAATACAATAATATATTGATCTAATACATGTACCTGTACATTAATTAGTGGACAAATGGCCAAAAAAAAAATACCCAAACTATATGTCGAATCCTACCTAGACATACGAATTATTTTTTGGCTCAAATACACATCTAAACTATTTAAAAAGAACAATCGTCCCCCTAAACTATTCAAAAAAGAACAAATTGACACTTGAAATTAACACTGTTAGTTTTTTCCGTTAATTAAAATGTGTTAAGCTCAATTCTATCACCTATGAATTCCGATCGGACAAATTGAAACCACAGCCAAATAGCCAACACTATGGAGTTTCAAACCCCTCTTTTAATTTTAAAATCCAACATCGAATTGGTATCGAGATTTAAAATTTAATTCATAATACAAATCCTCGTTATCGATATTTCTCCGTGTAATTATTATATCGTTTAACACCCGATTGACAAATTGAGAGTATAATTAGAAAGCCCATGATGGGGGCTTTTTAACCATACCACAATACATATATGGTATCATCATCCAAATCTATGAGCATTTTATTTAACGGAAAAAGTTAACGGTGTTAAACGAAAAGTGTGAATTTGATATATTTTGAGTAGTTGAGGAAACCGATTATACTTTTTAAATAGTTTAGGTGTGTATTTGGACAAAAAAATAGTTCGTAGGTCTAGGTGGGATTGGACATATAATTCGGGTGTTTTTTTGGCTCTTTGCCCTTAATTAGTAATAGTAAAATCAGAGATGTAGCATAAAAATGTAGTATGAATCTCATATCCACTTTCTGATGCGTATACGTTAATTTTACATTGAAGCAAATTGTAATAGTAAATTAGCATTACTTTCCGAATTTTCAAAAAAATTGTAATAAGTTACTAGAATAGTTCCCTCATAAATTATATATTAAATATCTTCAATCTGCTGTTAATTAATACGTTTGCTTATCTCCAATATGCTGATAGTACGTCTTTTAATAAATTTCCAAATACCGTCCTAATAATATTACGTACCCATGCAGTCAAACACGATAAAATGATGTTTTTCATGATCATTATCATTTTTTTTTTGTAGTATTTCTAATATATTTGTATAACTCTCGATATCATATTCAAAATACATAGACCTACTACATGAAGTTAAAACATGAGCATTAACGTCATCGATTAAGGCTCAAGTCAAATCTCAAGTACCAACAATCAGTGGGCACGTATGTTCAATCTGATATATAAATATATACTATCATTTTACGTTTCTATAGTTAGTAATTATAACTTGCTAAGAACATCACGTATTAAAATTTTGAAATTAATTAATTAGTTCTTTCAATTTATGTATGTAATTAATATGTATACAAAATATAACACGCAAGAGGTAAACAGTCGTATACATACTCCTAAATCGAATCATGATATCAGTAGTTAACAAATTCAACTCAAAGCCATCGCTAATCATTCTAACTCATAAACGAAGCAAAAATGATTGCAAAATTAATGCCAAATTAGTTTCATTTCAGAACATGGAAACATAATTTAAAAAAAAAAAAAAAAAAACATCATTTTCCATTATCTCCGACAAAATCATTTCATCAAATTCACTCACGCACGTGCTAGCTACTCGCTCCGATCATGAGGGTTTCCATGCACTAGCCCACACCACCGGCTGCTCCTTCCAAGAAAGGAATATTCCGGCGGATTCCGCCATCGACGCCGACGACCATCCCTCCTTATACTTCCTCAGCAACGACCGCACGTCATCAGACACCTCTTCACTGAACGGCGCCGGGCTGAAACCGGCGGCATGCAGGCGGTGACACCACCTCGCCGCCGTGTCCCGCCTCTCCACCGAATCATGCGGCGGACACGCCACCAGGTCCACGACGGCGCGCCCCGCCCCCCTCTCCAGCATTAAACGCTCATTGCTGGTTCTCGGAAAGCTCTCCTCCAACGCCTCAAAATAAACCCTAAACCATCTCAAACATTCTTGAAAACCCCTCACGAATTCCAACCCGTCTCCTCCCACGTTAAGATCGGCTTCATCTTCCACAACCGTCACAATCCTCGGCCGCAATTTCCTAAAACTCGCAATCAACGCCTCCCGATTATTCCCGGTAGCCCTCACCGAATGCAAAGATCCCACGCAATTGATCGCCAGGGCTTCGTCGGATTTGATGTTGAGCGCGGCAATGTTCAACTCCGATAGATCGCCTGCATGGTGTATGACGTCGAGCTTGAATGGGACCCCCATGAGCCGAGCGAACCTCTCCAGCCTGCTCCGTATCTCTCTCATCATCACCGCGGTGGCGCCGTCGCCCCTGCTGCCCACCACGGTGGTGAGACGCAGATGCGGCGTCTCGTCGCTGCGGGTGGCGATGGCTTCGAGGAAATTAGGCCACTGCGTGCAGTAGGTGTTGCTGAAGTCGATGATGTGGAGCTTGCTCTCTCCTTCGATGGCTTCCATGATCGCGCCGTTGCAGGCTACGTGCCCGAACATGTTCCATGGGCTCACCGCTTGGAATTTGAGCATCATCTCTCTCGTGGCCTCGAAAGAGCAGGCCTTCTCCGCCGCGGAGATCAGATTCCGGCGATTCTGCTCGCCGGAGTCCGTCATGCGGCTGAATAATGCTTGGAGGAAGTAGGCGGCGAGCTTTTGATCGACGTCGCCGTATGGCGAGCTCATCTCGTTGAGCATCCACATCAGCTGTTGAACGCGGCCGCTGTTTTTTTCAGCGAGGGCTGTAGCGGTTTCGAGAAGAATATCGGAAGCCCAGTTTGTTTGGCCGGAAAATGCAGATGGGAATTCCATGCTCACGTCATGCGCCGCCGGGGAATAGGAGAATTGGTCGTGGGCATGGTGGTGAGACGGGGTGGCGCTGCTGGTGGTGGTAGGAGTGGGTGTGTTGGAAAGCTGCTGGTTGTGGTGTTGGTGGTAGGGGTGGTAGTGTTTGGAGGAGGAAGAAGAAGAGAAGTCTTCTTCATCCATGAAATAGTTGAGGCATTCTTCCTCTTGATGGTAAGGGTTCTGCGACCTTGAGCTACTCGAAGTTCGACTCGAGTTAAACGACTGATCAGACTGGAGACTAACGAGTCTAAACAAAGTATCCATCTAATCAAATGCCCCACGCATGAAACAAAAAAAATATCCAACTTTATAAGTGTGATTAGATCTCGTGAAATTTTTTGTTGGATTTGGTGGTTTGAATTTGAATGGTGAGGATGAAGAATCTTGGACTTGGAAGGTATGTTAAGCTAGCTTTTATTTGAGTTGCTATTTCTTTATTGTGGTTTGCAATATTAAAAGGCAAATGGGGTTGAGGGAGAAGAATCTGAGTGAGGAAAAACTTGGCATTCTTTATGGGCAAAGGATGGGAGGCTAGGGAAGAAAAGTTGGGGAGTGAATTGTATTATCTATTACATGGAATTTTGGCATAGACGAGATATATATTCTTTGTTTAGAAGTAGAAATGGTTGTCTAGTTAAAGATGTATATAGAGAGGGTTTAAAAAAGATGATAAAGTACAAATAAATAAATCATGAAATGGGGTTATAGTGGAATTTGCTTTTCATGCACCTTTACTATGTAGGCTTTATGTGTGTGTGTGTGAGAGAGAGAGAGAGAGAGAGAGAGAGAGAGAGAGAAGTGGGAGCAGGCGTGACAAATGGTATCGAGAGAGAGAGAGAGAGAGAGAGAGAGAGAGAGAGAGAGAGAGAGAGAGAGAGAAAAGCTGCCGGCGTGCTAGATCATGATCAACATTGAACACGGTCTTTCACTCATTCTTTGCCCCCCATTTCCACTTCAAACTCTGGCAAGGCATCCTTACTTTTGCCTTTATTTTATGCCAAAAGCGTTTCGTATGATTCTCTATTTTAATTGCCATCTCATATTTCAAGGGCATGCTTCATTTTTTTATTACTTTTTCTCTCCAACCTATATATGCAAATATTGCAGTGTTTCCTCACCAATTTTCAATTTTTTTTAGTACCCGGGCCATTCCCCAATATATATCTATATATATCAAGAGGAAGATTGTAGTTTTTACGGGTAAAAAATTCATAAGATTGATCAAAATTTGAAATCAAACACAACAACACATTAATAAAAGTGCAAATCTAGCACTGATCGATCATCATGAGTTTGAATCTGCATGCAGTTTTACCCGACCAGCTTGTGAATTTTATATGTATGACAATCTTACACAATTTTTTGTGATATATCAATGAAAAGTTCTTCCCCGAAAATTATATTTATGTGCTCAAAATCAAGGGTTAGTTGGGCAAAATATTAGAAAATGAGAAGTTGTGCATATTTTTCCAATTAATGGTTAATTACAATATAGTTCACAACCTTTGGAGGATTTAATATATATGACTCAATATTTTAATAATTGTAATCTATATTCCAAGGTTTGGACGTTTTACCATAAATGACCCAATATTTTCAGCAAAAGTGATCTTTCGATCGATTTGAATGAACATCTTTACTCTCAATTGTAATCTATATCCCAAGGTTTGGATGTTTTGCCAAAACTGTTGGGTATTTTTTTTTTTTTTTTGTTAAAATGTCCAAATATTGAGAATTGTTTGTAATAAATAATATGTTGGGTCATTTCCTAGTAAAAAGTAATGTTAAAACATGAGTCATGTAACGGCCAATGTCGAAGTATTGAGTGATCGTCGGTGCATAGGCACGAACAAAGAGCAGCACTATGGATACATGAATGAACCGAATCCACACCATAATTAATCATCTTTTGAAAACAAAAGAAGGTTAGGAAAAAAATAGAAGATGATTTCGTCATTTTTAATAATAAAATACATCATCTTAATAATAGGATTTATCTTAAAAATTGTCTCATCATATCATACCTTTTGAATTAGTCAAGCAAGACAAAACGTTGTGAACAATATTTATTAGCATACAAAATATGTGATAACTATATTTATATTAAATATTCCAACATTAAGTTAGTAATTCTGCAAAATGAAATCAAAACACATTGTCATATGCGTATACGTAAACCATACATAGCACATTCACAATGCATGTATTTTGAGATGTTTAGACTACGTATCATGAAATTTCTAATATAATAAAAACATTATATCTCACAAATATTAAAGTATAAAATTTAATTTAAGCTTGCACTTTTGTGATGAAATCTATTAAAAAGATGTTTGGAAAATACATATAAGATCCTTAATAAATTCTATTAACAAAAGTAGAAGTTCTATAATGATAAAAATAATATTAATTTTATGCATGTACAATTAAACTAAAATTATACATTACAAAAATTTCAAAAATAAATTAAATTTTATGGACCAAAAAGATGAAAAAATAAAAATTATTTCAACTTCCAATTTTTTTTTTTTTTTTGGAACTTAAATACTTCATGTTTTTAGTGGGTGGATGGCGGATTGCACCTCCAAGTAAACAATAAAGGGGTCACTTTCTCCTTATAATATATTACTCCTCCCGTTTCTGAATAAGTGTCATTCTAACATTTTAATTTTATTTAACAAAAAATGTCATTCGACAAATTCAAGACATAAAATTTATCTTTCTCACATATGCCCTCATTTAATGCATTCAAATACATATATTTAACCCATTTAATGTATTCACACAAAGGTGTATTATGTAAGTTAATCAATTTATTAATATGTGTGCATTCATCCAGAATGACATTTAAACAGAAATGGAGAGAGTAATATATACATTGAAGGTAGCATAATGATGGGACAAATCTCATGTAGTTCCCTTGGCTATTTGCTGGAGTTCACATTGTCCGGTCCTTAATTATTTATTTCAAATAATCCCTCGACTTTCTAATTAAAATGGCCCGCATTGCTTTTTCTGTGATAAAATTTATCATCATTAGCAATCATACACTGATATATTTTCCTCATATATTCGGATCTTCTCACACACTTGTACAAATAATTTTACACTAATATTTTTTTGAATTGTTTTTTTGGTGAAAACTAGACTCGGCTATAAATTATTTCTAACCACATAAGACCGATCGATCATTTAATTATTTTCCCATGCAATCAATTTCGTGTTTAAAATCAGGTATCGGGTAGGAACTTTTTGTGATAGCAATATAAATGTACTACGTTATCACTATAATGTACACTGTGTTAGCAATATTTTTTGCGAACTTTGTACTTAAAAAAAATGCCACTACTGTACAATTTTTTCAAAGGAAATCTGATAATTGTACCCCTTTTATGATCTTAACCGGTTTTCACGATATTGTTGCTGTATTTTATATAAAATTAAAATCTTTCCAATTAGGAGGCTAGACATTTATATATTAATTATGTCATGGCAAAAACTTCCATGCACTAGATGTATATAAGCTTATATCAGACGGTCAACGTTTTTGACCGGGTCAAACACGGGTCAACGCGTGTTGACCCGGTCAACCCGCAAAAAAGAAAAATGGTAAAATGGGTGATACTTTTTAATGATACAGAAGATACTTTTTGAATTTTGAGTAATACTTTTTAGTGTTACGATTGATACTGATTTTTACGATTTTTATTTATTTATTTTTGCTGATACTTTTTAAGGATACAAGTGATACTTTTGGATTTTTGAGTGATACTTTTTAGTGTTACGGTTGATACTGATTTTGAAGTTTTTTTGGGAGTTGACCGGGTCAACGCGCGTTCTCCGGCGTTGACCCGGTCAATGCACCATCAGGTGCACATAGTGCACACAAGTGCTTCTCTTATGTCATATGATATGGTTGCTCTACAATGAATGTGTCTAAATAATCACTGGATCAGGATTTAGCGATCTAGATTATTTACTAGCACTATAATTTATAAATAGAAAGAAAAGGAGTAAGAGAATCACTAAGAATTATCAAGGAAAGGACGGGCCTAATGTTGTCTGCTAAATTTGATAGGCCAGTTCTACTTCTTACGTACCTGGCCTTAGATAACTTCAGCTCACATACAAAATAAAAGGATAAAATAAAAAGTAAAATTATAAAGGAAATGAAAAGGGTTTTATTTTGTCCTATTATATAGAAATATATTCTCCAATCATCAATGATTGGAAAAATTCTCATGTTTGTTCAGATGCTGTCTTTTATGGAGAGTAGTGTAATACGTAGATGTAGGTGTAGTTGGAATTGAGACAATTTCAATGTGAAGAGTAGGGTACGTAGAATGTAGATCAATAGGGACAACACCTTACAAAATCCAAGAAATTTCATAATCAATTTCCAGTTTTAAGTGAGTGAGTAGTCGTTCGTTGCATTGACTGGCTCCAATTCCCTAAGAATCATTCTCCATGAGCTGATTATTCCTTAAATAAGTTTTCACTTTCGGCAGCTGCCTGCCACTGGTTGGGGGTGAAAATTCACCGATGAAATCATCCGTTACATTTTGTGTTACATTTTATAATACGTTATTAGTTAATATGGAACTAGGAGGTTAGGATTAATTTGGTAATTACCAAAATACAAAATCTTGGATCGTCTTGCCAAGATTCAAAGAAATCCCGACATAGAAGGAAAAATATTTCTATGCAAGCCCAACTGTAAAAAAATTTATTTTTGCAAAACTGTCCACTCATTTTGTGGCTCTCTGATTCTTCCTCAAGCATCGATATCAATCACGTTCATAAGGTAAAATGTTGAATTCGCTATTTTTTTCCCTTGAAATTCAATCTCCATTAATAGCACGACATCTGATTGACAAAAGTCCCGAATGCAGAATTTTCAAGAAAAACACGTCTGTAATAAAATTAGCAATTAATTACTTTCTACTCTAAAAAAAAAAAAAAAGAACATTTGATTGTGATTGTAAGATTGTATCAAAATTAAAGACTTGGAGTGATTAGATAAAAGTCATGAATTGTAATTGCTTGTGTTATAATTATTTGAAAAGCTACAAATGCAATTACTTGAATATTTATAAATGCATGCAGTAGCTAGTATCTTGGTTTCTTTCTTTGGAATGTGATTGAATTGTCTCTTAATCTTAAATATTTGTTATGATATTGTTAGCATATTTTTTAATTAATTATTTGGTATTCAACCATGAAATTCATAAGACAAGTGAATATATATAATAAGGCTAATGCAATATCTAAAACGTTGGGTATATCATAGATAGGGCTGGCAAAACGGGCCGCCCGGCCCGAGCCCGCCGGGCCAAGTGAAAAATTCGGCACCGACCCAAAATCTCATGGGCCTAAATATTCGAGGCCCGACCCAGCCCGAAAAGCGGATCGGGCCGGGCGGCCCACGACCACATTGTATTTTTTCTATTTTGGGGCTATATGGCCCGGCCCGTTCGGGCCACTCATTTTTGAGGCCGGGCCGGCCCGAAATTATTTTGGGCCGAATTTATTTTGGCCCAGCCCGGCCCGCATTAATTTATTTTGGCCCAGCCCGGCCCAAAATGCGGGCCGGGCTGCTCTGTCCACTTCTAATCCCTTCGCTGAAACTTTGTGACCTAAAACAATGTCTTCTTGAACCATAAAATGACATTTCTCTCAATTCAAAACAAGTTTAGTTTCATCACATCGTTGCAAAACAAGAGTTAGATTATCCAGGCAATGATCAAAAGATGAACCAAAGACAGAAAAATCATCCATAAATACCTCCATTACTGTTTCAATCAACCCATGAAAGATGGCCATCATACATCTCTGGAATGTAACTGGGGCATTACATAGTCCAAATGACATGAACCGATAGACATAGATGTCATAAGGACATGTAAAATCCGTCTTTGCTTGATCATCCGCTATTGATTTTCTTGGTTTTCATATTTGGGATTAGAATGCTCTCCATCGAATCCTTTGTTAGGATCGGTAAAAAAAACGCAGCGGAAATGAAAAATTTTCAATAACACACTAAATAATAATTGTTTCATTCAAGATGTATCAACGTTTTTGTGTTAACTGGATGTTTAACCATTAACCCAGATTCGTCATGTGTCTTTTCGCACTCCGATTGAAATAGGGATTGAAGCAATGAATTGCTTTCTTCATCAACTCGCAAGGAATTCAAATGTCTTCCCTCTTTCAAGTATAATTAATACAAGCAGAGGCATACCTACACTAGGGCCAAGGGGGAATTGGAAAGCTAACTCAATTATCTATCTATCCATATATTATGCATTTACAGATTCCAAGTATGCTAAGAGTTATGAATTTTTAAAGTTACAACTAATAGTAATGAGTATCATTCAATGATGCAATTTTTTATTAAAAGTTATATTGATAAAGTTATGACAAGCATCAAAGAATCAAATGAAGAGCTGCCATTTAAGGGTCTCAACATTGTTAATTACTTTGTTAGCAATAGAAGATGGAGATCAAAGTTTGAAGAACAATACATGCCGATCACGTATGCATGAAGATCAACGTAAAAAGAAGATCAACGTGCATGGAGAGTTTGGGAAGCTCAAGATCAAACCTTATACTATTTTAGGGTTTTGATATTTATCCATTATATAGTTTAGTATTTTATTAATTCAGATTTTTTATTTATTTTAATGTTATTTTCATTTTTTTAATTAAGGGATCTTCTAGAAGGTCTCATTAGTTAGGTAATTAGAGTTTTAATTATGGGAACTTCTTTCCTAGTTAGAATTCTAGTTTATGCAGTTTTTTTCTTATTATTTTCGTCCGTAATTAGTCTTATATATAAATAAGACATCCATATGAAATTATTATTTAGACTCTATTTGATAATTCAAGCCTTTTTGCATCAATATTGTCTCACCCCCTCAAGCCTTTTGTTGGTTTTTTGCTCGAAAACTATCACTCTTTAAAAATTAGCAACTTTTAAAGTTTTAATTCAAAGTCTCGTTCTAGTTCTCTTGAATATCTAGGGTTGGATTGTTATCGAGGAGATTCCAAGTGAAGTATGTTTCGCGGATCGTGTGTCCACGAGGTTTGCTTTCGTGTATCAACTCATTCGACTACAACATCTACGCCAATCCGCCTTCACCAACACTCATCAAACATCATCCGTACGTCTTCACCAACATTCCACAAGTTCAGATCGAGTGTCGTTCAAGTTCGAGATCTTTCCAGCCGTTTTCAGCTATAGTTGTTCCGTTCGCCGTGTTCTATACATATCCGTAAGTTTTTTGTTCTCTAACATATCCTATCTACACCAAGCCCTTCTCAACCCTTCCATAATATTCCTTCCGTCCTAAACACTATCCCTAAATCTATCATTCCATTCAGCCCTTCTTTTTTGGATTTATGTTATTTTGTGTATCATTGTCTAGGTATCTTAATTAGGTCTAGTTCTACATCTATAGTATAATTGAGTCTATTGTCATTTATTTCCACATAATTAGTTTATTTGAGTCTATAAATTGGATTGAATCCTTCCACCGCTGTCGTGTTCGTTCCTAAGTGTTCCGCGTGTTTATCTGCCGGTGTTGATCATCTGTCGGGATCACATCATAAATTTGGTATCAGAGCCACGATGGCGTAGCTATTTGTGGTTCAATACCAGGTCTTTGTATTTGTTTAAATTTTTGTTCGTATTGTTCATTATTTATCGAGTTGTAATCTGCATTATTCATTGAAAAAAAAGAAGAAGGCGCCGATTAAAAAATAAGCCAATCGGTAAAAAAAAGTTTTTGCTCGTTTCTTATTGTCCAGTTCGTTGCTTCTGTTTAAGTGTGTTGTTTGGTCTTGTATAGTTAGAGGGGTTTGAATAGCAAATAAAAAAAATATTCTAATTGAATCTGCTATTCCAGCCGTGATTTTATTGTTTAGGAGTGTTATTGTTCTTGTTTAGGTTGAGAACAAGTTGTTTTGCGGTTAAAAAAAAATTGCATTGTTTAACTCATTTTTTTTTTGTTCTTGTTTAGTTGTTTTAGGCTCTTTCCTTCCATAATAGATATTTTAGGCAATTTAGATTGTGTCCACTCTAGGTGAAACACATCCAAATAAATCCTACCTTATCTATTCTTTTTATTGTCTTATCTAGCTTATTCCCATCCCAATCCTTTCCTACATCAAAAATACCCTCCCTACACTCCAATTTTCGTCCCTCATCACCTAAGGTGACACTTTTCTGCCCTAGTTCACATACACCACTTGTCTACCCCCGTACACCATTCGTACCCTACTTCCGTACACCACACGGTCTCTATACCCGTACACCATCAAGTCCATACACCATACACCCATGCACCACATAATTCCATACACCCTACACTGTTAAGATGAATCTAGTTTGAGTCCACTCGAATCGATTCAGAGATGCTGATGGTCTACTCCGCAACATCAAAATGATCATCCCCGAGTTTGAAGGTCTGCATGTTTAGCTACTTATTCTACTCAGTTATGGGCAGTAGATACTGGAGCTACTGATCATGTTTGCATGTCTTTACAGGGGTTCCTGACAAAAAGACAGCTGAGTGATGGAGAGATTTCAGTCTACATGGGCAATGCTACGAAAGTGGCGGCAGTTGCAGTGGGAGACATCACCTTACCTTTTAGTAGTGATAGGAGTTTAGTTTTAAAGGATTGTCTTTATGTGCCTGGTTTTAGGTGAAACTTGATTTCAGTTTCTAAACTTTTTATGGATGGATATTCTGTTTCTTTGGATAACGAGGTTGTTATCTTTAGTGGTAAACGTTTTATCTGTTTTGGCACATTGGATGAACATCTTTATTTACTTAATCCTATGAAAAACACTACGCAAATGCATTTACTGAATACATCGATCATAAACCCTAACAAATGAAAAGAACCTTCGGAAATGAATCAAACCTATCTTTGGCATCTTAGGCTCGACCACATTAACCTTAAATGGATATAAAGACTAGTAAACGATGGCCCCTTATCTTCATTGGTCCTAGAATCGTTCCCTTTTTGTGAATCCTATTTGGAAGGTAAAATAACCAAGCGACCCTTTAAGGATAAAGGTAATAGATCTGAAGAGGTATTAGATTTGATTCACTCTGACTTATGTGGCCCTACGTCAGTTCAGGCTCGAGGAGGGTACGAGTATTTCATTACGTTCATTGATGATTACTCAAGATATGGATACATATACCTGTTACGCTGCAAGTCAGAATCCTGAGAGAGTACTCTGAAGTCAAAAGAGTACAACAAGGAAAATAAAAGCTTATATACAATCAAAATAGTGAACTTCTAAGAAGTTTCACACTTGAACAAAAACAGAGTCAAAAGGTAGTGCAAAAAGCTCATAAACAAAAGTCCATCAGGTCGTCATCCATATACATAGACCCACATGAAATCTGGGAAACTCCACGTCCCACACCAAGCACTTTCATTCTTCATCAGAATCACCTACAATGCATGAACTAGATGAGCTAAAGCTCAGTAAGCAGAAATCATGCATGTGACCTTATATGCAAAATACAGTATCACACCATGATAAATACATGTGATACAAAATATTTTCATCTCAAAAGCATTTTTTTATTATTTAGGAACTTGGCTCCCTTCACCAGACACCAACATGAGTCATGAGCTCGTAATATATTCAATATCAATTGGCCAGAATGTGATTAGTGCACTCATGTGGCTCATCATTTCTGAACCCCAAGGGACACGCCCCCTGCCTGTTCCCTTTGATCCCACATGAAAGTCATCCCACATCAGCCACTCATCACCTCAAAGGTGCAGTCGAAGTGGACCATCCTCCCCGGACCCCAAGGGACACGCCTTCTGTCTGTTTCCTTTGATCCCACATGAAAGTCATCCCACTCGATGCACAAATATCAACACAGTACATCACGGGCTGGTAGTGACCAATCCCAAACAAAACATTTTTCCTTCTCTCAAAACCATTTCATGCATGCAACCTCAATAATATCTACATGACGTGCATGCATATGCTCGTGCTCATGTACAAGATATTCAATGCAACATAATACAATATCACAAGCATATTATATCACATAATCATACAATAGCACAATAATAAATAATAAATACATATAGTCAAATAATACTATGTTCATACATTGTAGTTGCAGATGGATTTCTACTTACCTCAAGTCCAAGACTTATAATATCTGCAATCGTAAATTCGATGCTTTCTTTCCAAAATCTAACCAAAATAAAATTAGAACCATAAATCACTAATTGATGATAATTTCTAACTTAATAAGCTTCTTTGCATGTTAAATTTCCAAATGAGCTATCCCTCACAATTCTTTATCTGAATTCTTTATTTAAGTCAATCCATAAATAATATTGTGTACATTTAATTTAATGATATTACCTACGACTCTTAATTTAATTGATCATAACTCACAAGCAAAAATAAAATAAAATAAAATAAATCTGAATATTTATTCACCTTTAACATATATTTTTATTGTTTTAGTAATAATAATATTTTTAACAATTACTAATTAATAAATGAAATTCTATTTGTATAGTTAATTTGTGTCCAATTTAGAGAAAGGATCTTGCGACTAAATTTAAATTAATAACAATTATCTAATTACATGATTTAAATGGTCTAATGAATTATTCTTTGTATACATTTCGATTCATAAATAACTTGTACAATACTTAAGTTATTAGATCAAATTATCCAAAAATTAATTCAACATAACAAACTAATAAAGTTGGAATCAAGTATTTAAGTAATTAATTATTCCCAACATCAATTAAGCCTAATTAAGTTTATTTCAATTGGCAATGCATTTACAGCCACTGTTCACATTATTATCACCATGTCTCACTTATAACCAAATTAAGATACAATTAACCTTTATCAAATATCCATAATCTAAAAAAAATCAATCTCACGATCCATTTTTAATTAAAATTATTAACTTAATTTGGAGGGCTAATCCATGTGTATACCATAAATAAATACGTTAAAAAAAATAAAGATTGCTTATTATGAATTGAATTTGATACCTTAACATGATCAAGTTTAGCTAATCTTCTCTCCTTTGTTTTTCAACCAAGATCCCCTTTTTCATGTAAAATTATTTAGATATATATATATATATAGTAGGTCTATTAATATGGATACGTATATACATATAGATCATATAGTTTATTAATTTATAAACATAAAACAATAAGCTTACACCTATCTTCTAATTGAATTGGTGGCACTACCAAAAGTTGCCACCTCAAATACCCCTTTTTTATTTTTTTTTTAATTATCATTTATATATTATTTATATAATCAAAATACTTTCCAACCATTAATTATTATATAATTAACTCTTGGTGCAGAATATATATATATATATATATATATATATATATATATATATATATATATATATTTATCTTGATATATCCAACTAGCAAAATATTATATAAAATAAAACAAATCATGACAAGACATATAGGTATAATCACATATCATGTATAATTAACTATTTCTCCAAAAATTGCATAAAATCTTAAAATGCAAGTACTAAAATGACCAATGAGTAGTGAGAGACCCGGGTATTACATCCTTCCCCCCTTATAAAAAATTTCATCCTCGAAATTTTACTTACCTGAATAATTCTGGGTACTTAGCTCTCATTTCTTCTTCTCTTTCCCATGTAGCCTCTTCCACCAATTGATTCCTCCACAGTACTTTAACTAATGGGATGCTTTTATTTCTAAGTTTCTTTACCTCTCGAAGAAGAATCTTAATGGGTATCTCTTTATAACTCAAATCTTCTTTTAGCTCTATCTGTTCATCTCTGAGAACATGAGATGGGTTTGCTACATATTTCCTTAGCATTGACACATGAAATACGTTGTGTATCTGCGACATGTGCGTGGGTAGCTGAAGTTTGTACGTAACCTCTCCAACTCTTTCAATAATAGTAAATGGGCCAATGTATCTTGGACTAAGCTTTCCTTTTTTCCAAATCGCATGATTCCCTTCATTGGAGTGACTTTCAGAAATACTTGGTCTCCTTTGTTAAATTCCAATAATCTTCTTCTCCGATCTGCATAACACTTCTGTCGACTCTGGGAAGCTTTCATTCTCCTTCTAATTTGCGATACAGCTTCAACCATCTCTTGGACCATATCTGGACCCAAAAGTTTTATTTCTCCAACCTCATCCCAATAAACTGGTGATCTACACTTTCTCCCATACAATACTTCATAGGGCGTTATTCCAATGGTAGATTGATAGTTGTTGTTATATGAAAATTCAATTAAAGGTAAGAACTTGCTCCACTGATCATGAAAATCTAGAACACATACTCTGAGCATATCTTCTAAGGTCCGTATAGTTCGTTCTGATTGTCCATCAGTCTGCGGATGATATGCAGTGCTAAAAAATAATTGTGTCCCCAGAGCTCTCTGCAAACTTTTCCAAAAAGTAGACAAAAATCTTGAATCTCTGTCTGAGACAATTGATAGTGGTACTCCATGAAGTCTCACTATTTCTTATATATATGTCTGAGCCAGGCGATCCATGGGGTAGGTTGATGAGATGGGAAGAAAATGGGCTGATTTGGTTAATTGATCAATTATAACCCAAATAGCATCATGACCTTTCACTGTTTTTGGTAATCCTACCACAAAATCCATTGTGATTCTTTTCCATTTTCATTCTGGAACTAGCAGTGGCTGGAAAGTTCCTACTGGTCTTTGGTGTTCTGCTTTTATCTGCTGACATGTTAAACATTGTTCAACATATTGAGCGACATCCCTCTTCAGACCTGGCCACCAATAATATCTTCTCAGATCTCTATACATCTTAGTAGCACCAGGATGGACTGAATAAGGCGTTGAATGTGCCTCTCTTAAAATTTCTTCTCGAATTTCCTTCTTATCAGGTACACAAATTCGATCTTTGAAGCATAACATGCCATCTTCAGACAATGTAAAGTCAGAATATACCCCTGATATAACCTTCTTCATTTCATTATCTAAGTACTCATCATTTGATTGACCTTCTCGTATCTTATCCATTAAAGTGGGTCGAATTGATAGGGCTGTCAACTTAGCTTCAATTGATTCATGATCCAAAACTTCCACACCTATCTTCTGCAAGTCGACTGACTCTTGTTTCTGCATAGAACTTATGGTTGTAGTTGTTCCACCTTGAATGTATTTTCTACTCAAAGCATCAACTACCACATTAGCTTTACCAGGATGATAATTGATCACACAGTCATAATCTTTTACCAACTCTAACCATCTCCTTTGTCTCATGTTCAACTCTTTCTGGGTGAAGAAATATTTTAAACTTGTGATCAGTATAGATCTCACACCGCTCTCCATACAAGTAATGTCTCCAAATCTTAAGTGCGAATACCATTGTAGCCAATTCCAAGTCATGTGTTGGATAATTTTTCTCATACTCTTTCAATTTTCTAGATGCGTATGCTATTACTTTACCATTTTGCATCAACACACAAACTAAACCATTCTTTGAGAATCACTATACACCACAAAACCTCCAGTGCCAATTGGAATAGATAGAATTGGTGTCGTTGTCAAGCTGTTCTTCAACTCCTGAAAACTTTGCTCACAAGCTTCCGTCCATTTAAATGCCACACTTTTTATAGTTAATTGTGTCATAGGAGAGGCAATCTTTGAGAATCCTTCAACAAATCTACGATAGTATCCCATAAGGCCGAGAAAATTGCGTACTTCTGAAGGATTTGTTGGCTGGGGCCAATTATTTATGGCTTCAACTTTGCTTGGATCCACCGATATTCCCATACCTGATATGACATGTCCCAAGAATATCACTTGGTCTAATCAAAATTCACACTTCTTGAACTTTGTGTACAATTGTTTTGCTTTCAGCACCTCCAACACCAGCCTTAAATGTATTGCATGCTCCTCTTTATTTCTAGAGTATATTAGGATGTCATCGATAAAGACTATAACAAATTTATCGAAATAGTCTTTGAACACTCTATTCATCAAATCCATGAATGCTGCAGGAGCATTGGTTAGCCCAAAAGGCATAACCAAAAACTCATAATGACCATACCTTGTGCTGAATGCCGTTTTGAGAATGTCCTCCTCCTTTACCTTCAATTGATGGTACCCTGAACATAAGTCAATCTTCGAGAACACAGATACTCCTTGGAGCTGATCAAACAAATCATCAATCCTAGGCAAAGGATATTTATTCTTTATCGTAACTTTATTCAGTTCTCGATAATCTATACACATTCTTAAAATGCCATCTTTCTTTCGAACAAATAAAACTGGAGCACCCCACGGTGAAAAACTATGCCTTATGAAACCTTTTTCGAGTAGATCTTGGAGTTGTATCTTCAATTCCTTCAACTCAGTCGGCGCCATTCTATAGGGAGTTCTAGATATTGGAGCGGTTCCTGGATGAAGGTCAATGATGAACTCTATCTCCAGATCGGGTGGTAATCCTTAAAAATCATCAGGAAACACTTCAAGATATTCTTAAACAATCGGTACCTCTCTAGGTACGGAATGACCTTGATCCTTAACATTCATAACACTTATCAAATACTGTAACACCCCGTATTTTTGAATTTCAGATAAAGAAGTTTTCTAATTATATTAGAAGACTATAGAATTATTTTGGAGCTAAATAAAGTAAAATCGATGTAAGACGCAACTCTAGGTGTCATTTTCTTGAAAATACGATCAAACAAAATTCGGGTTATGATCAATATTAGACTCCGTTGAAAGGGGTCGACCCGAGGAATCCGCCGGTACTCCCGGAATTTTAATCCGAGGTAAATTGAGTTTCCCGTGGTTAAAAAGCTAAAAAAGTAAAAAGGATGAATAGTGATTTTTGACTCGTTTTTGATTTCGATCTTTTTCGAAATTCTGATCGTTATCCCGAGAAATTGTTCGGCAAGGTTTCTCAATAGGAAACGAGCCAATGAATCCGCCGGTGTTCCCAGATTTTTAATCTGAGGTCAAATGAGCAAACGGTAGTGACCGGAGCGTCGTGAATAGTGATTTCTAGATGGCCGGAAAAAGGAATCTTTCTTCGTTCGTGTATCAAACAACCATATCGGCCAACCGTTTTTGGTCGACTTGATAGGAAATAAATCAAAGAATCTCCCGGTGTCCTTACTTTTTGTGTACGAGGTCAAATGAACTTTCCTTGCAATAAAATAACTTATGAATAGTGTTTTTGAAAAAGTAATCGCGTTCAAACTAATTTTATCAGTATTTTATATCCGAAAAAGCAATACCCGACCCCCCCAAGCTTTTCCTATAAAAGGGGCAGCCCCCTTTCATTATTTTCCATCCCAAAATCGAGTTAGCAACTCTAAATAGAAATAGAGTCGAGTGTTGTTCGAGTTCTTCGTGTTCTTCGAGTGTTCTTGAGTGGAGTCGGGGTTCGAGTGGAGTTTTGAGGTACGAATCGAGTCGGAAAGGAGCCGGGGATGAGGGACTGCCGGCAGGGGGCAGCCACCAGTCGCCGGCCGCCGGCGCCGCAGTCGGAAATCGCCGCCGCCGCTGGGGTTGCCGCCCGCCGCCAGCTGCCACCTTCCAGGAGCTCGTTTCGGTCCATTTCTCGTCCTTTTAATCTGAAATTTTAGTATGTCGTGTATTTAAGTGTGCTCTACGTTTCGTCTTTTCATGCCATCTCCGTCCGGCGGTCGAAAACCAGCGATATTGCCGGAAAACGTGACTGGGTCATGAAACCGGCCAGAATCTGTTTTTCGCCATTTTCACCCATTTCCGCTCGTCGAATGGAAAAAGTGTGAGGATGAAAGTTGGTCGAAAAATTATTCTCTATAAATTTGCCAAGTTTCGTAATTTTTCGACGAGTTTTGATGAATCTTGATTTTTAAAAGTAGACAGTTATTTTTATTCCGGAAGCATGTGTTATCGAAAAATTCGAAAACTATCCAACTATAGTCTTGGCATGTGTAGAATCATCCCGGAATAATTTCGTAATTTTTGAACAGTTAAAAAGTGTTGTGGTGGATATTCGATGTTATTCGAGTAAAATGGCAAATTTTGGAAATAGACCTCAGTCAAATATTTTTAGTCCAATAAATCAAGAATATTATTTTGGAATTTTCATCCTTGTGTGTCGAGTTTATACGAGGTCGTTAGAGTTGCGCAATCTATTTTTAAATGGAATAATAATAAATATATATAGATAAATGCTCCAAATATAGTAGATGAATTTCGAAAATTATAGTAGTTGTTCTAAGGCATGCACCAACATTGTTGGACCCGTGGAGCCCGTTGGAAGGAAGGAAGCAAATCCGAAAGCTATCGTGCCGCCGCCTGCTCGTCAGCAAGGTGAGTTTATTTTAAAAAATAAATACAGTTAAGAGTAATAACTATTTAGATGCATGATAGATAACTTAGAAATATCTAAATAAATATTTTATGCTCTATCTGTTTAACGTCGCTGTTATAGGAGGAATTATAGAATATTCTTACGCTTTGGAATAGGATGTTATTGAGATACTGTTGAAATATTGTTAGAATATTATTGGAATATTGTTGGGATACTGTGACTAGGATATGAGAATACTTGTGGAATAGTTTTAAAAGCATGATTAAGCTATGATTTAATTGCTAAGTTTTATGAGGTATTATTAGATGATGTTGAACTTAGCTGAGATAGGCTTGTGCTAGAATCTTGGATTTTGTAGTGCAAGTAATTATTAAACATAGACAGGACTGTACACCCTTGCAGCTGTGATGTTATCACTAAAGGTGTCACTGTGATGTAACCCTACACATACACTGTGACCGGATGTCACTATAAAGAGTCACTGCTAGGTGACCCCTAGCACATTTAGGGTCAATGCTAGGTAACCCCTGGTATACTCTCCTCGGATTAGCGAGGTAACTCCTCCTTTTTCCTACCAGCAGCATGCTACATAGTGCAGTAGACGAAAGACTGAGCAAGATGGATCCCAAAGGAGAAGAAAAGGTTTGCAGATATAGGAAGGGCTTTTGCGATTTGCTTCCTATATGTTGTGTATTATTTTGGATATTTCATATTGTAAATTGAGTTCGAAACTTACCCACTGAGTGCATTAGTACTCATACCCAACTCTTTTCAAAATGTTTTCAGGTTGAGATGCTGAGGCTGGTGATGTGAGCTGATGGCGGGGTTGACTGAGATGCCGCTTATCTGGTTATCTGAATAAATTACTTCCGCTATGTTTCCTGTTGAATACTCTGATAATCGTATTTAGTAATTGAAATTCGAACTTTATTATAACATGTCCAAAAACTACTAGTACAATGATGCCTATTCTAAATAAATAATTGCTTAAGGGATGAAGCCCTTTTTTATTGAAATTCCAATTGTTCCTTTATTCGCTTTGACCTATGAAGAGGTCCCATTAAATCGCATGTTGGTATCTATTTACTTTTCTGTCAACCTATGAATGAGTCTTACGTGCTTTTGACTCTGTCCTATGAATAGGACATTCTTAGTCAACTCTGATAAATAGATCATTACTTGTTGGTATCTGTTTATCGCTTTATTCTGTCCATGTACGGACTATTGAATGTCCTGTCATATCAAAATGCACTCTTATAAGCTGTTATCAAACAGGGATTTGCTCTAGTTACAGAGGTTATGCTGCCCAAATTTCTGGGGAATATAACCTATTCTTGTTTCCAACAACTATTTTATTTAACTAATAATTATTCCAAATCCTATTCTTTTTAAGTGACACCCCCGTCTTCCATTTATTATCCCTTTCTTTGGGATCGGGGCGTTACAGAATGGTATCAGAGCAGGCTTGCAACTCTACAGACCTGTCTCTTATTTGAATACTTGTCTATATGCCTATTTTAATTGATTGGTTCTAAAGGATCTCACTCAACAACCCACATCCCATCATCACCTCTCATCCTCAGCAAAAATCCGAGGTATGATAGAATAGAAAATTTTGGTTGTGGCTATAACTTTTGAAATACAGGAAGAGGTGGAAAATTTTTGAGGCAAGCAAGAGGAGTTGGTATGAGGAATACCGTGAAATTCAAAGTGAAATTTACTCGGGTAAGCATAAGTCTAGTGGTTAAAAACATGAGGTCGACAGGACCAGTCAAAAGACAAAGTTAAAATAACTCCCAAAATATTTCCCAGGTTCTTTTAAATACAGTATTGAAAATTTCACTTCCAAAGCATGAATAAAATATTTGTATGGATTTGAAACCTGAACACAAGTTTAGAGAAAACTTCTCTATTTGGAAAGAATAAGTCTACTGCAAGCATGATGTTATTTAATGTATTAGAACATAGCCTATAGCATGCTAAAACTCAGGATGACTTTTAAGTCTCCCATAAGTTGCTCAGACTTAGACTGATTAAGTTATCCCTTTTTAGATGGCCGGTAGGCATACCACCCCCTGTAAGAGTACGAACGTTCATCAGCAACTTCGCGACAGAGTTGATAGGTTTCGAGAGCTAACGAGGCGAGAGGGAGAGCAACTGCCAGCCTACGTAGGAAGATTCCTAGTAGCATGGGCACGAGTGGCTGGAGGCCAAGGCGTAGCTGAGCTTGAAGCATGCCACCACCTCATCGAGAATCTACCAGAGGAATGGGAACCTCTCGCTAGGAGGATCTTTCCGGATACAATCATACGTGACCCCTTGACCTTTGTCGAGTCTGGAAGCTTATCCATGTTCACAGCTGCACTCCTCTCTCACTGGATTCATCGCAAGGGATTCATGCCGTCCCTGGCCAACCAAATAGCTGCTGCCCGTGCTGAGCATACCTTTGTGATGGAGGTTGAGATGGCAGGATCCACCTCTGCACGCCCCCCACCGCCCCATGTTCATGTTCCAGGAGATCAGAGGGTTGGACCCTCCAACGCCCGCATAGTTGACCTGACTGAGTCTCTGTACTCCAACCACCCAGGATCTCCAGTGTACACCCCCTCTGCTTTTGCACTACCTGACCCAGGACCATGCCTGTATCGCACCAGCTTGGATAGCAGTCTTCTGAGGGTGCTCGAGATCCCAAATCTCGATGATCTTGAGGAGCATGACCCGAACATTGGGTGGCGCCGTCCGGAGTAGTCGTCTAATGATCTAGTAGTATAGGTCAATGATGTCAGATGTTAGGACATATTGACTAATGTATGTACATTTGATGTATTCCAGTACAGTATAAACACTTTAGATCAGTGATGGCATTTTTCAATTGGCCATCCTGACTAACTATTTTGGGAAACTATTCATTAAGTTCCCAAATCGGATGTATAAGTTGCTACCATATTTGATGCTTAATATTATTAAGTCCTCCAAAGTGGGGCAATTTTCCCTTATTCGGATATAAGCTCTTTCACAACTCTTTATTAATTCCTATCTCAAAAACCAAATTTCATTCCAAATTTTTGAGAATCACAACTGACTTCTCTCGTAAATAAGTAAGCTTGTCACTTCATTTGAAATTACTTCAAATTTTTCCTATAAAAACTGACTTTAAGAATAGTAAATAAATTAATTCCTTACTTACCTGAAGTGAATGCTTGAAAGACCTCACTTAGAGGCACTTATCTTCTTCAAAAAAAATGCAACATTGATTGTTAAAGCTGGAATATAAAGACTTATAAAGAAACTTCATGTTTTACAGTATGCCTCCAAGAAGAGCTCAGGCTGTGAATGAGGAACAACAAGGTGAAGCTGCACCTGCTCCTGTCCTTCGAGCAGAAAGCATGTTTCTAAAGCATAATCCCCCATCCTTTAATAGATTAGGTGATCCGATGGATGCAGAAAAATGGGTTCGTTCGCTTGAATGAATCTTCGATTTCATAGCTTGTGAGGATAAGAAAAACCTCAGTTGTGCTTTGTTCATGCTGATTGAAGATGCCGACTACTGGTGGGAGTCGGTAAGGCGCACTATCTCTCCAGAGCAATGGGAGGACTATGGATGGGAAGACTTCAAGTATGATTTGTATCAAAAGTACATCCCGGAATGCTACAAAGAAGAGAAAGAGATGGAATTCTGGAACCTTAGGCAAGGGAAGAAAACTGTGACTGAATATGACAGGGAATTCAATCAACTGTCAAGGCATGCTCCATATCTAGTGGACACTGACCGAAAGAAAGCCCATAAGTTCAGAAAGGGGCTAAGGTCTGACATTGGAGTGGCCCTTGCAGGCCAGGAAGAAATGACTTATGCTCGAACCTTGGGACAAGCAATGAATATCGAGGCTATTCTCCCGAGAGAAATGATTCAACCCTCATTGAATGCTGCAGACCCTAAAGGAAAAATAAAATGAAATGAAGGAGGTCGGCGTGATGATAAGAGAAAAAGGCCTCAATGGCAAGGAGGTGCTCCTTCAGTTCCCAGAATCGACCTAATCAACCCCTCGGAATAAAGCTCTGCCCTAAGTGCAACAGATGGCACTTTGGAGCATGTCGAGTTGGAGGAACAGGCTGTTATAGTTGTGGAGAGGAGGGGCACTTTGCTAGGGACTGCTCGAGATGGACTGGAGGGAGACCGCAGTAGCAGCAGCAGCAGCAACCACAACAACGTCAGCCACAGCGCTAGTACCAAGGGGCCCAGCAGCGGCCATTCCAAGGAAGGCCACAAGGGCCAAACCATGGGAATAACCCGAGGCCTAACCAAGGTGGGAACCAAGGACCTAACATGGGGCAGAGACCTCCTCAGCAGGCAAGGACATATGCCATCAACCAGCAATAGGCTGCCAAAGCACCGGGTAACTTGGCAGGTATGATTGCAATATCAGATACCCCTGTGTTAGCCCTATTTGATACTGGAGCATAACATTCCTTCATATCCGAATCTGCTTGTAAGAAGTTAAAATTGAATCAGGATAGAGCTCTCGATCCACTTAAGATTAGCATTCTCTCAAGAAAGAAAATGTTATCTAGAACCATTTGCTCAAACCTAGAACTGAACATAGAAGGTGAAACTTTTAAATCCGATCTTTATGTAATAAAGATTCAAGATTTCAACGTAATCCTAGGAATGGATTGGTTAGCCTCAGTGCATGCAATGATAGATTGTCTGGGAAGAGAGATTGTGTTCCAACCACCAGGAAAACCGGAGATGAGGATTTATGGATCAGGGCTTGGAGCAAGGGTTCCAGTTATATCAGCCATGAAGGCAGCAAAGCTTCTAAAATAAGGGAAATACCAAGCGTTTTTGGTAAACCTGGCACAAGGTGAAAAGGAAGAGATGACTCTAGAAGAAGTACCAATAGTACGAGAATATCCAGATGTGTTTCCAAAGGATTTACCAGGCTTGCCACCAGACAGACAAGTAGAGTTTACAATCGATTTGGAGCATGGAGCCGCTCCAATTTCAAAAGCACCCTACAGAATGGCACCAAAGGAGCTGGAAGAACTCAAGGTACAACTCCAAGAGTTGTTAGATCTGGGTTTCATACAACCCAGTGTGTCACCATGGGGAGCTCCAATCTTGTTTGTGAAGAAGAAGGACGACACATTGAGAATGTTCATTGATTATAGGGAGCTGAACAAGTTAACCATTAAGAATCGGTATCCTCTCCCCAGAATACATGATCTTTTTGATCAACTAAAGGGATCAAGAGTGTTCTCAAAGATAGACTTGAGTTCAGGGTATCATCAGTTGAAAATTAGGAAACAGGACGTTCCAAAGACAGCATTTCGAACTCACTATGAACATTACGAGTTCACAGTAATGCCGTTTGGATTGACAAATGCTCTAGCAGTGTTCATGGATTTGATGAACAGAGTATTCCATCCCTACTTAGATAAGTTTGTACTAGTATTTATTGATGATATACTAGTATATTCAAAGAGTGATGAAGAACACCAAGATCACTTAAGGACAGTGCTGGAGACCTTAAGAAAAGAGAGGTTGTATGCCAAATTCAGCAAGTGTGAATTTTGGCTGAAAGAAGTGATGTTTTTTGGACGCATAGTATCGGCTAAAGGAATTAAGGTGGATCCAGTCAAGATAGAGGCTATAAGCAATTGGAAGCCCCCAAGGAATGTGAATGAGATAAGAAGTTTCCTTGGACTAGCTGGATACTATCGAAGATTCATAGAAGGATTCTCAAGGATGTCCAAACCCATGACGCACCTACTCAAGAAAGGAACCAAATTTATTTGGTCGAAAGAGTGTGAAGAAAGTTTCCAGGCACTCAAAGAAAAATTAAGCACAACCCCCATACTAGCAATTCCCGAAGGGAATGAGGACTTTGTGGTTTACACTGATGCGTCGAGAATGACATTGGGATGTGTACTGATGCAAAGAGGGAAAGTGATCGCCTATGCATCACACCAGTTAAAAGTTCATGAGCAAAACTATCCTACCCATGACTTGGAGCTCGCTACAGTCGTGCATGCGTTAAAAATTTGGAGACATTACCTGTATGGGGCAAAGTGTGAGATATATTCAGATCACAAGAGTCTCAAATATTTCTTTGAGCAAAAAGATCTGAATATGAGGCAAAGAAGATGGTTGGAATTAGTCAAAGATTATGATTGCTCCATTCACAACCACCCCGGCAAGGCTAATGTGGTAGCTGATGCTCTAAGTCGTAAGAATAGAGCCAAGTTGGGTTATGTTCTAACCCAAAAGGAGGAACTCCTTAGGGAATTCGAGAAATTAAGGATTGAAGTGTTAGAACCACCCAACACTATTGAAGGACAAATCATGGCTCTAGTAGCCAAACCAGACTTAAGAAAGAGGATAATCAAGGCACAAAGGGAAGATGCACATCTCGAGAAGATGAGAGTGACTGCTCGATCTGAAGATCCAAAGGACTTCACTGAGGCACCGGATAATGCATTACTCTTCAAAGGGAGAGTGTGTGTGCCCAATAATGAGGAATTGAAAGAATAAATCATGAGTGAAGCTCATGATACTCCATATACAACCCATCCAGGAAGTACTAAGATGTACAAGGATCTAAAAGGCAACTTCTGGTGGAGTAACATGAAAAGAGAGATAGCAGCATTTGTGGAGCGATGTTTGAGTTGCCAGCAAGTTAAGGCACTACACCAAAAACCTTCAGGGTTGTTACAACCTTTGGAAATCCCAGAATGGAAATGGGATCACATCAACATGGATTTCGTGATTGGATTGCCAAGGTCAACTCGTGGGAACACAACGATATGGGTAATCGTGGATCGGTTATCTAAGGTAGCCCACTTCATAGCAGTAAAGATGAATTCGGGACTAAATCAGCTTGCCCAGATCTATGTAAAGGAGATAGTACGATTGTATGGAGTGCCTGTCTCGATCACTTCTGATCGAGATACCCGGTTTACCTCCCAATTCTGGAGAAGCTTACAAGAAGCCATGGGTACTAAGTTAAATTTTAGTACGGCTTTTCATCCCCAGACAGACGGACAGTCCGAGAGGACCATTCAAATCCTAGAAGACATGCTTAGGGGAGTAGTTGCCGATCATGGTGGGAGTTGGGAGGAACTACTACCTTTGGTAGAATTCGCCTACAACAATAGTTACCAATCATCGATTGGAATGGCCCCATATGAAGCATTGTACGGAAAGAAATGTAGATCACCCCTGTATTGGGATGAGGTAGGGGAAAGAAAGATGCTTGGGCCAGAAATCGTGCAGCAAACGGTCGAGAAGATTGAGCAAATCAGAGGACGGATAAAAGAAGCTCAAGATAGACAAAAGTCCTATGCAGACAACAGAAGGAGTGAGTTGAGCTTTGAGATAGGCGAAAAGGTCTTCCTGAAGGTATCCCCAACCAGGGGAGTCGTTCGTTTTGGCAAACGAAACAAGCTGAGGCCTAGGTTCATTGGACCCTTTGAAATCCTCGAAAGAATAAATGAAGTGGCTTATAGGTTGGCCTTACCACCCAACCTAAATGACGTACATGACGTGTTTCATGTCTCGATGCTAAGGAAGTACGTGTTTGATCCCAAACACGTGATCAGAAAGGAAGACATTGTGCTGAACAAAAAGCTCGCATACGAAGAAAAGCCCTAGGCGATCCTTGATCGAAAAATTCAAAAGCTTAGAAATAAGGAAATTAGCATAGTAAAAGTTTTGTGGAACCATCATGGATCAGAAGAGGCCACGTGGGAGCTAGAATCTGAGCTACTCAAGAGATACCCTGATATCCCTTATCAAGGTAAGTAAATTTCGGGATGAAATTTTTTTTAAGGGTGGTAGGATGTAACACCCCGTATTTTTGAATTTCAGATAAAGAAGTTTTCTAATTATATTAGAAGACTAAAGAATTATTTTGGAGCTAAATAAAGTAAAATCGATGTAAGACGCAACTCTAGGTGTCATTTTCTTGAAAATATGATCAAACAAAAGTCGGGTTATGGTCAATATTAGACTCCGTTGAAAGGGGTCGACCCGAGGAATCCGTCGGTACTCCCGAAATTTTAATCCGAGGTAAATCGAGTTTCCGGCGGTTAAAAAGGTAAAAAAGTAAAAAGGATGAATAGTGATTTTTGACTCGTTTTTAATTTCGATCTTTTTCGAAATTCCGATCGTTATCCCGATAAATTATTCGGCAAGGTTCCTCAATAGGAAACGAGCCAACGAATCCGCCGGTGTTCCCGGATTTTTAATCTGAGGTCAAATGAGCAAACGGTAGTGTCCGGAGTGTCGTGAATAGTGATTTCTAGATGGTCGGAAAAAGGAACTTCGTTCGTGTATCGAACGACTATATCGGCCGACCGTTTTTGGTCGACATGATAGGAAATAAATCAAGGAATCTCCCGGTGTCCTTACTTTTTGTGTACAAGGTCAAATGAACTTTCCTTGCAATAAAGCAACTTATGAATAGCGTTTTTGAAAAAGTAATCACGTTCAAACTAATTTTATCAGTATTTTATATCCGAAAAAGCAATACCCGACCTCCCCCCAAGATTTTCCTATAAAAGGGGCAGCCCCCTTTCATTATTTTCCATCCCAAAATCGAGTTAACAACTCTAAATAGAAATAGAGTCGAGCGTTGTTCGAGTTCTTCGTGTTCTTCGAGTGTTCTTGAGCGGAGTCGGGGTTCGAGTGGAGTTTTGAGGTACGAATCGAGTCGGGAAGGAGCCAGGGAGGAGGGACTGCCGGCAGGGGGCAGCCACCAGTCTTCGGCCGCCGGCACCGCTGTCGGAAATCGCCGCCGCTGCCGGAAATCGCCGCCGCCGCTGGGGTTGCCGCCCGCCGCCAGCTGCCACCTTCCAGGAGCTCGTTTCGGTCAGTTTCTCGTCCTTTTAATCTGAAATTTTAGTATGTCATGTATTTAAGTGTGCTCTACGGTTCGTCTATTGATGTCGTCTCCATCCGGTGGCCGGAAACCGGTGATATTGCCGGAAAACGTGACTGGGTCATGAAAACCGGCCATCATCTGTTTTTCGTCGTTTTCACCCATTTTCACTCGTCGAATCGAAAAAGTTTGACCATGAAAGTTGCTCGAAAAATTATTCTCTATAGATTTGTCAAGTTTCGTAATTTTTCGACGAGTTTTGATAAATCTCGATTTTTAAAAGTAGAGAATTATTTTTATTCCGGAAGTATGTGTTATCGAAAAATTCTAAAACTTCCCAACTATAGTCTTGGCATGTGTAGGATCATCCCGGAATAATTTCGTAATTTTTGAACGGTTAAAAAGTGTTGTGGTGGATATTCGATGTTATTCGAGTAAAATGGCAAATTTTGGAAAGAGATCTCAGTCAAATATTTTTAGTCCAATAAATCAAGAATATTATTTTGGAATTTTCATCCTTGTGTGTCAAGTTTATACGAGGTCGTTAGAGTTGCGCAATCTATTTTTAAATGGAATAATAATAAATATATATAGATAAATGCTCCAAATATAGTAGATAAATTCTGAAAATTATAGTAGTTGTTCTAAGGCATGCACCAACATTGTAGGACCCGTGGAGCCCGTTGGAAGGAAGGAAGCAAATCCGGAAGCTATCGTGCCGCTGCCTGCTCATCAGCAAGGTGGGTTTATTTTAAAGAATAAATACAATTTAAGAGTAATAACTCTTTAGAAGCATGATAGATAACTTAGAAATATCCAAATAAATATTTTATGCTCTATCTGATGAAGCCATGCCTAGGATTGAAGAAGATAATCCGGAGCTGCAAATGATTGGGCCGATCACAAGACTAAGAGCAAAGAAATTGCAAGGCTATTTCCAAGCCTATGTGCGACGCAAGCTAGACGAACAAGAGATCATGCATTGCAGCCCTAAATGGATTACCATGTTGTCTATTCAAGATGAAGATGAAGGCATGAAGTTGGAGACTAGTACTTAAAGAGAGAAGAAGGATTTCGACGTGTTGCATGGCTCATGCACGTCGAACTCATGCATGAATTATTTCGGATATTTGGGCAGCCCATGGAGTTCAATTAATTCAACCCAATTCGAAATATTAGAGTCCAATTATGAAGGCCCAAAAGTGTTGGGTTTTATTTATCCATTAGATAGATTTTTATTATTTTATTTTTGGTCTTTTTGGATTTGCCTTAAATAGAGTTCTAATTAAGGTAGGAATCCTAGTTAGATTAGGATAGCTTTTTATTTTCGATTTCTCTTAGGATTTTACTTTAAAATTTCGTCCATCCCTCTATTATAAATAGGGGATCATTGTTACATTGATATTTAGACCATATTTGATTAAGAAGAATTTACCTTTCAATATTGTCTCACCCAAGAACCTCTTTTCTTAATTTTCAGCCGAAAATTGAACTCTTGAAAGTCTAGCAACTTCCAAGTTTTATTTTAAATCTCGTTCTATTTCACTTGTGGGAATAGGGTTAGATTGCTACCGAGAAGACAACCGATTGTTGTACGTTTCGTGAGGTGATCTTCACGGGGTTTGCAGTTGTGTTTTCGACTCAAATTCTATCAACACCACCGCCGATCATCATCAACATCACCCACCTATCATATTTCGTCCATAACACTATCACACATCAAGATTGGATCGAGTTCTACAAGTTTCCAAGCTGTTTCCGCCGATTTCCAGTATACGTGTTATTCGCGCCGAGTTGTACACATATATCGTAAGTTCCCTATTTCTTTGTCATAACCTATCTACTACAGCCCTTCTTCACCACATAACATCATACTACACGCCCATAGTCATATCCTTTCGATTCAAACCAAAACAGCCCCTTTCCCATCCTATTTAGTTGTGTTTTATTTGGTGTCGTATCATAGTCTAGGTAATTTAATTGAGTCCATTGAGTCTTGTTGAACCCTTACTTGTCGACGTGTGTTCGATCTTGGTTATTCGCAAACCAAGGTGTTGTGATTCATTCCGGGTCACATCATAAAAGTGGTATCAAAGCCACGTCGGCTTTGGTTCGTGGTTTATTCGTTTGAGTCTTTTATTTTGTTTATCGAGTTGTAATTTTTGTTCTTGATCATTCATAGTATAAAAAAAAGAGCAAAAGGCAGAACAGCCGAAAAAAAAAATCTGAAAAAAAAAGAAAAAAAAATAAAAAAAAAAATCAGTTTGTTATTTTCGAATTTCTTGTTCTTTCCTAGTTAGGATAGACTTCCACCATCTAGATTAAGTTATTTAGATTGTGTCCACATTAAATAGATCACAACTAAATCTTTTAACCTTATCTAGATCCTATTCTTTCCATACTAGTCTATTTTCATCCTAATCTTTTCCAACCTTCCATATACCATTCCTACACACCATAAACCACCCCCACGCCCTAAATTTCGTTCCTCCACTTAAAGGGAACAAAATTTTCTGACCTTGATCCATCTACACCCTTTGATACACCCGTACACCCACACACCCAATCCGGTGCATACACCACGCACCTACACCATACACCATACACCATACACCATACAACCGTGCACCCGTGCACCCAAAGCCCACGACATACACCATCCGTTCAGATTATCGAGAGCATCCGTCCTACACCCACGGTGCAACTAGTTCGTGATCAAGAAGAAGACTTGCAAAGGAGCAACTTTCATCTCTAGTTTTCAGCACTTTCTTTTTACACTATTACACACGTGCACCACCCATATTGAGTGATACACGAGTGGTAAAAACAAGAGTGTCAAAATCGAGTGACTTGTGAGTTGGTGAGGATCTCTTTATTCTTCACGTTTGTTCATTTTGCAGGTACCATGAAGAAGGGCAACAAAAATGAGTTGCCCAAGATCAGTAAGGACGACCCGAAGTCACCCCTCACACCGAGAGAAGAGGCGTCCTTTTCCAACATGCCGACATGGGACGCCAAGTACCATTTTGACGCACTGACCTCCTACGTCAACCGTCAAAATCGTGAGATGGAAAATAGACTTGGTGAACAACTAGCCAAGTTAGCTGAGCAGATTGGGAGCCTCAAAACCCAGTCAGCTGAAGCTCAGACAATTCAAGGACCTCCTGAGAGGCCCAATGAACCCCCAGGCGCAGAAGAGAGGCAAGTTGAGCCTCAAGGAGCCGCAGCACCGCCCAGAGCTGCCAACCGACGCCCCCAGCCGCCACCTGAGCCAGAGGATGATGATTTCGGACCCGAGTCCGATTATCATGAGGAGTTCGAAGATAATTTCGAACCTCCACAAAGGGGAAACCGCCGAGATCGTCCCCGAGCCCCATACAGACGTGCATTCCGCGTCGATAGACCCAGATTCGAGGAAGACAACTCAATGGTAAACAACATCAAAACCACCATTCCAGAGTTCATGGGATTGCACGATCCTGATGTATATCTCGATTGGGAAAGGAAGGTCGACAAGATCTTCGAATGTTATGAGTTTCCAGAGCTGAAGAAGGTGCAGCTCGCTTCCTTAGAATTCAAAGGATACGCCACCACTTGGTGGGAAAATCAGCAGCAGAGAAGGCGCCGTGATCGATATCCGCCTATTGATACATGGCGTGAGATGAAGGATATCATGCGAGGGCGATTCATTCCAGTTCACTATGAACGAGAATTAGAAAAGAAACTGAACCGGATCAAGCAAGGTACTCGATCGATTGAAGAGTATCATAAAGAGCTTGAAACCATGCTCAATCGAGTGGGTAAAGAGGAGTCGCTAAATGCCACCATCATCCGGTACATTGAAGGGATGAATCCGGATATAGCCTGTGAAGTTGAACTAAAGGACTTTCACAGCATTGAAGAGATGGTGCACTACGCCACTATAGTAGAAAGACAGTTGCGAGAAGGACGGCGGTGCAGCCATCATAGTGCCGCCACCCCTAGACCTTCATGGAATAAAGGTACATCTTCTACTCCTCCATCTGATCCCACACGACCCCGAGGTCAGCCTGGACAGCCCGATCGCCGTTTTGATCGCTCTGCACCGCCAAACAACAGTAGACCCGCTTCTACTGCACCCGCACCCGTGAGGCCGCCGTTTCAACGGCCAAATCAGCCCTCACAACCTCCAAATTCAGCCCCTAACCGTGCTCGAGACATCCAATGCCACAAATGTCAAGGTTGGGGCCATTTTCAGAACCAGTGCCCAAACAGACGCGTTTTGATCATCACAGATCAAAATGAGATCGAGTCAGCCAGTGAGGATGAACAAGAGCAGCCCATAGGTGTCCCTAAGGCTGAGGAGACGTCCACAGTTGAGCCTGAAGAAGAGGAGCCCGAGACTCCTCGAGTTAGCCTTGTCTCTATTCGCAGTTTGAGCATCACTCGCGATGAGGACCAACAAAATCAGCGAGAAAATATTTTCTATACCCGAGTCGTGATCAAAGACAAGACATGCTCAATGATAGTTGATAGTGGGAGCGTGATCAATGCCATTAGTCAGTATGATGTAGATAAACTAGCATTGACTGTGATGAAGCATCCCAAGCCATATAAACTGCAATGGCTTACTAATCAAGGCGAGATTCGCGTAGGTGGCCAGGTAAGTGTCAATTTTTCAATTGGTAGATATTTTGACACTGTTATCTGCGATGTTATTCCTATGGATGCAGTCCATATACTCTTAGGGAGACCTTGGCAATTCGACCGCCAAGCAGTTCACAACGGCGTCGCGAACACTTACACTGTTACGCGAAACGGTCGAGCCACCATTTTAAAGCCTCTGTCCCCTAAAGCTGTAGCCGAAGATCAACAAAGTATGCAAGAGAAGCTCAAAGAAGAACGTGAAAGGGCAGCCGCAGCAGCCCGTAGATCCGCCGCCACCACCGGCGAAGTTTCGGCCGATTCCACCTCAACGGCCGCCGTTCTTCCATCTCCTTCTAACAACACTTCAAGGCAGCCCCCTAAAGGTCCCAATGCAGCTGAAAATTCGTCCAACATAGCCAAAAATCGCAGCCTTTTTATTTCAGTAAAAGGCGTGGAAAAAGCAATTAAAGCAGGTTTGCCTTTAGTTCTTTTGACTTGTAAGAGCAGTGCTACTAACGAGTCTTGTTTGCCTAGTGTTGTACAGCCCTTGATGGATGAGTTTTCGGACGTGTTTCCGGAGGAGATTCCAAGTGGTTTACCTCCAGTTCGAGGGATCGAGCACTAGATCGATTTCCAGCCCGGTGCCGTTCTTCCCAACCGTCCAGCCTACCATACCAGCCCCGAAGAGACGAAAGAGATCGATCGTCAAGTAAAGGAGCTGTTGGAGAAGAAGCAAATTCGTGAATCGTTGAGTCCGTGCGCCGTACCTGTCATTCTAGTGCCAAAGAAGAACAACGAGTGGAGAATGTGCATGGATTGTCGCGCCATCAACAAGATTACGGTAAAGTATCATTTTTCTATCCCTAGGTTAGATGACATGTTGGATGAGTTATCTGGTTCGAAAGTTTTCTCTAAAATTGACTTGAGGTCCGGATATTTTCAAGTAAGAATGAAAGAGGGGGATGAATGGAAAACAACCTTTAAAACTAAACATGGTTTATATGAATGGTTAGTTATGCCCTTTGGACTTACTAATGCGCCTAGTACATTCATGAGATTAATGAACCATGTCTTGCGTGATGTGATTGGAAAATTTGTGGTTGTTTATTTTGATGACATATTGATTTATAGCCGCAGCACACACGCACACCTTGAGCACCTACGCCATGTTTTTATGCTCTTACGTGATGCTAAGTTGTATGGAAATTTGGCTAAGTGTTCTTTTTGCATGAATGAAGTCATTTTCTTAGGCTTCATTGTTAGTGAACGCGGTATAGAAGTAGACCGTTCTAAGATCACTGCGATCGAAGAATGGCCAACTCCTAAATCGGCGTCAGATGTTCGATCATTCCACGGCTTAGCTGGATTTTATCATCACTTTGTGCGCGATTTCACCACAATAGCCGCCCCTCTTACTGAGCTAAGTAAGAAGGATCGACCATTCGAGTGGGGTAAGTTACAAGAGGAGGCGTTTACACGCCTAAAGTACCTCCTGTGTCATGCACCTGTTTTATGTTTGCCCGATTTTTCTAAGACTTTTGAAATAGAATGTGATGCCTCGGGCAAGGGTATTGGTGCTGTTCTTATGCAGGAGAGGAGGCCCGTCGCCTATTTTAGTGAAAAGCTCAATAATGCAGCCCTCAAGTATTCTACATACGACAAGGAGTTGTACGCGCTAAAACGAGATTTGGAGACGTGGCAGCATTATTTGTGGCCAAAGGAGTTCGTGATTCACACTGATCATGAGAGCTTAAAGCATTTAAAGGGCCAAAATAATTTGAATAAGAGACATGCGAGATGGGTCGAGTTCATCGAGTCCTTCTCGTATGTCATCAAATACAAGAAAGGTGAGGAGAACATAGTAGCCGACGCATTATCTCGAAGGTACACATTTCTAACCTTAATGCATGCTAAATTGTTGGGTTTTGAATCGATTAAGAGCTTGTACAAATCTGATCCATTTTTCTCGCCCATATATGATGCATGTTCCGTCAAGTCACGTGCCATTGATGGTTTTTATGTTAGTGATGATTACTTGTTTAAAGAGTCTCAGTTATGCATTCCTGTTTCATCTATGCGTGAGCTATTGGTTTTGGAATCGCATGCGGGGGGTTTAATGGGACATTTTGGTGTTGCTAAGACATTAAACTTGCTGCATGAACATTTTTATTGGCCGCATATGAGAAAGGATGTTGAGAATGTGTGTAGTCGTTGTATTACATGTCGTAGAGCTAAGTCGACTTCACACCCATTTGGACTGTACACGCCACTACCCGCACCTTCGTCCCCTTGGATTGATGTGTCTATGGACTTTATTTTGGGGTTACCTAGGTCTAAGACAGGTAAGGATTCTGTTTTTGTGGTAGTAGATCGGTTTTCTAAGATGGCTCATTTTATTGCATGTAAGAAAACTGATGATGCTGTGAATGTTGCTAACTTATTCTTTCGTGAAGTTGTGTGTTTACATGGTTTTCCTAGGACTATTGTTAGTGACAGAGATTCGAAATTTCTAGGCCATTTTTGGCGTGTTCTTTGGGGAAAAATAGGTACCAAACTTTTGTTTTCTACTGCATGTCATCCTCAAACTGATGGACAAACTGAAGTAGTAAACCGGACGTTAGGTACCTTATTGCGTGCTTTAATTAAAAACAATTTGAAAAATTGGGAAGATTGTTTGCCACATGCTGAATTTGCATATAATCGTGTTGTGCATTCATCTACCAATATGTCTCCATTTGAAGTTGTGTATGGATTTAACCCTTTAACTCCTTCGGATCTTATACCTTTACCTGTTGAGCATTTATCAAGTGTAAAAGGTCTGAAGCGAGCTGATTTCATCAAGGAGATGCATGAAAAGGTAAGAGCTCGAATTGAGCAAAAGGGCGTGAATACCGCCGCCGCAAGGAACCAACATCGGAAGCAAGTCATTTTCAAGTCCGGTGATCGTGTTTGGATTCATCTGAGCCCCGGTCGGTTCCCAAACTTGAGAAAGTCTAAGCTTAATCCATGAGGAGATGGCCCGTTCACCGTGATCAGCTGCGTGAATGACAATGCGTATCGCATTGATTTATCCGGTGAGTATAAGTGCTCTTCCACGTTTAATGTAGCTGACTTATCTCCTTTTCCTGTAGATTCGTTCGACCAAGAAGACACCTTGAATTCGAGATCGAATTCTTTTCAGGAGGGGGGAATGATGAAGCCATGCCTAGGATTGAAGAAGATAATCCGGAGCTGCAAATGATTGGACCGATCACAAGACTAAGAGCAAAGAAATTGCAAGGCTATTTCCAAGCCTATGTGCGACGCAAGCTAGACGAACAAGAGATCATGCATTGCAGCCCTAAATGGATTACCATGTTGTCTATTCAAGATGAAGATGAAGGCATGAAGTTGGAGACTAGTACTTAAAGAGGGAAGAAGGATTTCGGCGTGTTGCATGGCTCATGCACGTCGAACTCATGCATGAATTATTTCGGATATTTGGGCAGCCCATGGAGTTCAATTAATTCAGCCCAATTCGAAATATTAGAGTCCAATTATGAAGGTCCAAAAGTGTTGGGTTTTATTTATCCATTAGATAGATTTTTATTATTTTATTTTTGGTCTTTTTGGATTTGCCTTAAATAGAGTTCTAATTAAGGTAGGAATCCTAGTTAGATTAGGATAGCTTTTTATATTCGATTTCTCTTAGGATTTTACTTTAAAATTTCGTCCATCCCTCTATTATAAATAGGGGATCATTGTTACATTGATATTTAGACCATATTTGATTAAGAAGAATTTACCTTTCAATATTGTCTCACCCAAGAACCTCTTTTCTTAATTTTCAGCCGAAAATTGAACTCTTGAAAGCCTAGAAACTTCCAAGTTTTATTTTAAATCTCGTTCTATTTCACTTGTGGGAATAGGGTTAGATTGCTACCGAGAAGACAACCGATTGTTGTACGTTTCGTGAGGTGATCTTCACGGGATTTGCAGCTGTGTTTTCGACTCAAATTCTATCAACACCACCGCCGATCATCATCAACATCACCCACCTATCATATTTCGTCCATAACACTATCACACATCAAGATTGGATCGAGTTCTACAAGTTTCCAAGCTGTTTCCGCCGATTTCCAGTATACGTGTTATTCGCGCCGAGTTGTACACATATATCGTAAGTTCCCTATTTCTTTGTCATAACCTATCTACTACAGCCCTTCTTCACCACATAACATCATACTACACGCCCATAGTCATATCCTTTCGATTCAAACCAAAACAGCCCCTTTCCCATCCTATTTAGTTGTGTTTTATTTGGTGTCGTGTCATAGTCTAGGTAATTTAATTAAGTCCGTTGAGTCTTGTTGAACCCTTACTTGTCGACGTGTGTTCGATCTTGGTTATTCGCAAACCAAGGTGTTGTGATTCATTCCGGGTCACATCACTATCTGTTTAACGTCGCTGTTATAGGAGGAATTATAGATTATTCTTACGCTATGGAATAGGATATTATTGAGATACTGTTGAAATATTGTTAGAATATTATTGGAATATTGTTGGGATACTGTGACTAGGATATGAGAATACTTGTGGAATAGTTGTAAAAGCATGATTAAGCTATGGTTTAATTGCTAAGTTTTATGATGTATTATTAGATGATGTTGAACTTAGCTGAGATAGGCTTGTGCTAGAATCTTGGATTTTGTAGTGCAAGTAATTATTAAACATAGGCAGGACTGTACACCCTTACAGCTGTGATGTTATCACTAAAGGTGTCACTGTGAGGTAACCCCACACATACACTGTGACCGGATGTCACTATAAGGAGTCACTGCTAGGAGACCCCTAGCACACTCAGGGTCAATGCTAGGTAACCCCTGGTATACTCTCCTCGAATTAGCGAGGTAACCCCTCCCTTTTCCTACCAGCAGCATGCTACATAGTGCAGTAGACGACAGACTGAGCAAGATGGATCCCAAAGGAGAAGAAAAGGTTTGCAGATATAGGAAGGACTTTTGCGATTTGCTTCCTATATTCTGTGTATTATTTTGGATATTTCATATTGTAAATTGAGTTCGAAACTTACCCACTGAGTGCATTAGTACTCATACCCAACTCTTTTGAAAATGTTTTTAGGTTGAGATGCTGAGGCTGGTGATGTGAGCTGATGGCGGGGTTGACTGAGATGCCGCTTATCTGGTTATCTGAATAAATTACTTCCCTTATGTTTCCTGTTGAATACTCTGATAATCTTATTTAGTAATTGAAATTCAAACTTGATTATAGCATGTCCAAAAACTACTAGTACAATGATGCCTATTCTAAATAAATAATTGGTTAAGGGATGAAGCCCTTTTTATTGAAATTTCAACTGTTCCTTTATTCGCTTTGACCTATGAAGAGGTCCCATTGAATCGCATGTTGGTATCTGTTTACTTTTCTCTCGACCTATGAATGGGTCTTACGTGCTTTTGACCCCGTCCTATGAATAGGACATTCTTAGTCAACTCTGATAAATAGATCATTACTTGTTAGTATCTGTTTATCATTTTATTCTGTCCATGTACGGACTATTGAATGTCCTGTCATCTCAAAATGCACTCTTATAAGCCGTTATCAAATGGGGATTTGCTCTAGTTACAGAGGTTATGCTGCCCAAATTTCTGGGGAATATAACCTATTCTTGTTTCCAACAACTATTTTATTTAATTAATAATTATTCCAAATCCTATTCTTTTTAAGTGATACCCCCGTCCTCCATTTATTATCCCTTTCTTTGGGACCGGGGCGTTACAAATACCCTTCATATCCTTTATTTAAAAGCTTCTGTGTTTTCACCGCTGAGATCAAAGGGAATTTGAGTTTCTTTGGAATCCCAACAAAAGAAAAGGGCTTTTCTTCAGGTGGTTGGAATGTTACTTCCTTCTTCTTGTAGTCTATACTCGCATAATATTTTGATAACCAATCTATTCCCAAGATGACATCATAATCATTCATCGCAAAAACTATCAAATCTGCATATAACTCCCTATTTCCTATAGGAATAGAGCAGGCCCTCAAAATTTGACTAGTTTGCTTTGACTCACCAGAAGGTATCATTATGTTATAACTAGTCGCAGCAATATCAGGTATCCTACCCAACCTCTTCAGATACTCAGTGGATGCAAATGAATGTGTAGCTCCCGAATCAAACAATACAAATGTTGGAATTCCAAAGATAGAAATTTTACCTGTGACAATAGATGGGTTCATCTCTGCATCATCTTTAGTGATAGTAAATGCTCTAGCTGGCATCTTATTCTGTGCAGTAGGATTGGACTCGGGACAAGCTTTGACAACATGACCAGGTTTTCCACACTTGAAGCAGTTATGAGATTCTGCATAACATCTTCCTGAGTGTTGTTCACCGCATGCCGGGCATGTAGGTTGCACTGTAGGTGCCTTACCCTGATCTATTCGTTGGCGTTTGTTCTGATCCCATGATTGTTGTCCCTGTCTTGGTTGAAACTTCAGTCTCTGGCCATGAGGTAAAGTTGTATCTTTCTTTCACCTCCAGCCCACCTTTGACCTTGCCATTGCCCTTGCCTAAGCTGACGTCGCATTTCTTGAGCACGAAAGATTCTAAGTTCAGCTTGTTCGGTGACTAGAGCTCGTTCAGCAATTTGTGAGTATGTCGCTCCTTGAACTCCTGTCATACTCACATCTCTATACAATTCTGGCTTTAGTCCTTCAAGAAATCTTTCTGCCTTTAGTGCCTCCGTGTTAATCATATGCGACGCAAACCTAGACAATTGTTCAAATTTTCGAATATATTCTCCAACTGTCATGTTCACCTTCTAAGTTGTATAAACTCATTCATCTTCAACACGCGAATAGGGGCTGTGAAATATTTATTCCTGAATAACTCTTTGAATCTATCCCAACTCATGGCAGCAACATCCTCAATGCTTGTCACAGTATCCCACCAATGTCCTGCACTCTCACGTAGCATAAAAGTGGCACATATAACTTTTTCATCTTCAGGAACTCTACTATATTTGAACATGTTCTCTAACGTTCTCAGCCAATCTTCCGCATAGGTAGGATCCAACACATCCTCAAAAGTCGGAGGATTTAGTTTTCTAAATCTTTCCTCAACCATTTCCACATGGTCAGCTTGATGGCATGCTCGATTCTCATCATCCACACCTTGTTGTCAATTTGCCTTCCTCTGCTAGATAAGCTCCTGAATTTGTCCCGACTGCCTTTCTACAAGCTCGGTAAGTCGATTAATAATAGCATCTCTATCCATTCCTGGATTAGAATTTCTCTCACTAGATGCTCTCTCACCACTACTACCCATACCTCGACCTCTCACCATGGTGAAATAACTTATATAGGTAGTCTGATACAAACAAAGTAGACATAATCTTATGATATACATACAAATAATCAATCAAATAAAACTTACGGGCACGTGTTGTTCCCAAGTAGAGATCATGTACATGGACAGTCTGCAGAAGTATGACCTGGGCTCTGATACCACTCTGTGGCACCCTCAAAATGGATGTAGAAAAATAGACTACCAATGTGAGTGTGTCTTGTATTTTTCTTTTAGAAATAGAACAGAAAGTATTGGAAGACTCGAGAAAGGATAAGAATTACTTCCACACATAATTTAGATGAATATATTAAGGAAGAGAGAGTACTCTGAAGTCAAAAGAGTACAACAAGGAAAATAAAAGCTTATATACAATCAAAATAGTGAACTTCTAAGAAGTTTCACACTTGAACAAAACAGAGTCAAAAGGTGGTGCAAAAAAGCTCATAAACAAAATCCCATCAGGTCGTCATCCATATACATAGACCCACATGAACTCTGGGAAACTCCACGTCCCACACCAAGCACTTTCATGCTTCATCAGAATCACCTACAATGCATGAACTAGATGAGCTAAAGCTCAGTAAGCAGAAATCATGCATGTGACCTTATATGCAAAATACAGTATCACACCATGATAAATACACGTGATACAAAATATTTTCATCTCAAAAGCATTTTTTTTATTATTTAGGAACTTGGCTCCCTTCACCAGACACCAACATGAGTCATAAACTCGTAATATAATCAATATCAATAGGCCAGAATGTGATTAGTGCACTTATATGGCTCATCCTTCTTGGACCCCAAGGGACACGCCCCCTGCCTGTTCCCTTTGATCCCACATGAAAGTCATCCCGCATCAGCCACTCATCACCTCAAATGTGCAGTTGAAGTGGTCCATCCTCCCCGGACCCCAAGGGACACGCCTCCTGTCTGTTCCCTTTGATCCCACATGAAAGTCATCCCACTCGACGCACAAATATCAACACAGCACATCACGGGCTGGTGGTAACCAATCCCAAATAAAATATTTTTCCTTCTCTCAAAATCATTTCATGCATGCAACCTCAATAATATCTACATGACGTGCATGCATATACTCGTGCTCATGTACAAGATATTCAATGCAACATAATACAATATCACAAGCATATTATATCACATAATCATACAATAGCACAATAATAAATAATAAATACATATAGTCAAATAATACTATGTTCATGCATTGTAGTTGCAGATGGATTTCTACTTACCTCAAGTCCAAGACTTATAATATCTGCAATCCTAAATTAGATGCTTTCTTTCCAAAATCTAACCAAAACAAAATTAGAACCATAAATCACTAATTGATAATAATTTCTAACTTAATAAGCTTCTTTGCATGTTAAATTTCCAAATTAGCTATCCCTCACAATTCTTTATCTGAATTCTTTATTTAAGTCAATCCGTAAATAATATTGTGTACATTTAATTTAATGATATTACCTACAACTCTTAATTTAATTGATCATAACTCACAAGCAAAAATAAAATAAAATAAAATAAATATGAATATTTATTCATCTTTAACATATATTTTTATTGTTTTAGTAATAATAATATTTTTAACAATTACTAATTAATAAATGAAATTCTATTTGTATAGTTAATTTGTGTCCAATTTAGAGAAAAGATCTTGCGACTAAAGTTAAATTAATAACAATTATCTAATTACATGATTTAAATGGTCTAATGAATTGTTGTTTGTATATATTTCAATTCATAAATAACTTATGCAATACTTAAACTATTAGATCAAATTATCCAAAAATTAACTTAACATAACAAACTAATAAAGTTGGAATCAAGTATTTAAGTAATTAATTATTCCCAACATCAATTAAGCCTAATTAAGTTTATTTCAATTGGCAATGCATTTACAGCCATTGTTCACATTATTATCACCATGTCTCACTTATAACCAAATTGAGATACAATTAACCTTTATCAAATATCCATAATCTAAAAAAAATCAATCTCACGATCCATTTTTAATTAAAATTATTAACTTAATTTGGAGGGCTAATCCATGTGTATACCATATGGTAAAAAAAAAACAAAGATTGCTTATTATGAATTGAATTTGATACCTTAAAATGATCAAGTTTAGCTAATCTTCTCTCCTTTGTTTTTCAACCAAGATCCCCTTTTTCTTGTAAAATTATTTAGATATATATATAGTAGGTCTATTAATATGGATACGAATATACATATAGATCATATAGTTTATTAAATTATAAACTTAAAACAATAAGCTTACACCTATCTTCTAATTGAATTTGTGGCACTACCAAAAGTTGCCACCTCAAATCCCCTTTTTTTAATTATCCTTTATATATTATTTATATAATCAAAATACTTTCCAACCATTAATTATTATATAATTAACTCTTGGTGCAGAATATATATATATATATTTTTATCTTGATATATCCAACTAGCAAACTATTATATAAAATAAAACAAATATTGACAAGACATATATAGGTATAATCACATATCACGTATAATTAACTATTTCTCCAAAAATTGCATAAAATCTTAAAATGCAAGTACTAAAATGACCAATGAGTAGTGAAAGACCCGGGTATTACATACACCCACAGAACTTTGGACTGGATGAAAGCCCAGTCTTGGACATTTTCAGATTTGGGGTAGTCCAGCACATGTGCTAGATAAGGAAGCTGATAAATTGGCACCATGTACGGATGTTAGACTATTTGTTGGATATCCCAAAGGAACGAAAGGTGGTTTATTTTATAGTCCTAAGGATCAGAAGATCATTGTGAGTACCAATGCTCGATTCTTAGAGGAAGACTATATAATAATTCACAAGCCAAGAAATGAGATAGTACTTGAGGAGCTTCGAGGGGAAAATTCGAATCTGACACCAACAGTACAAGAAGAGTAACCACAAATTACTGCACAATGTGTCACAGATACATAAGAATTGCCTCATCACAGTGGGAGGGTTGTACGCTAGCCTAACATATTCATTAGTTTGGGTGAATCTTCAGATTTCCCTGAAGGACTAAATGAATTGGATCCTAGGACCTACGACGAAGTGATCCAAGACAAAGATGCAGATTCTTGAAAATCGGCAATGAAATCTGAGATTGGATCTATGGATCACAATCAAGTCTGGGAGCTTGTAGAACCACAAGATGGGGTAAAACCCATTGGGTGTAAGTAGGTCTACAAACGCAAGAGAGGACATGACAAGAAGGTTGAAACCATCAAAGCTAGATTGGTGGTGAAAGGGTACACTCAGAAAGAAGAGATCGATTATGAGGAAACCCTTTCGCCAGTAGCCATGCTTAAATTAATCCGGATTCTCTTATCGATTACAGCTCATTTGGATTATGAGATTTGACAGATGGATGTCAAGACAGCTTTTCTGAATGGAAGTCTTGAGGAAAACATCCACATGAAGCAACCAGAGGGTTTTATTACTAAAGGCCAAGAGCACTTAGTGTGCAAGCTTAAGAGATCCATTTATGGACTTAAGTAGGCGTCCAGGTCTTGGAACATCCGTTTTGACGAGGTTACCCAGTCATATGGATTCATGTAATGTCCGGATGAGAGTTGTGTGTACAAAAAGAGTGACGGAAATGTGGTGGCTTTCCTCGTGCTATATGTTGATGATATCTTACTTATTGGAAACAGTAAGAAAGTATTATCTGACATAAGGGTGTGGTTGTCCAAGCAGTTCGATATGAAAGATCTGGGAGAAGCCGAACATGTCCTTGGCATCAAGATAATTTGAGATCGCCAGAAAAGGATGTTGTTCCTATCCCAGGCGTCATATATCGACACAGTGCTAGCTAGATTCAATATGCAGGATTCCAAGAAAGGTTTTATACCTTTCAGTCATGGAATTCATCTATCCAAGGAAATGTGTCCCCACACGCAGGCTGAGATAGATGAGATGAAGGGCGTTCCATATGCTTCGACTGTAGGAAGCCTTATGTATGCCATGCTATGCACTAGGCTTGATATATGCTATGCAGTTGGCATGGTGAGCAGATATTAGTCTAACCCTGGACAAGGTCACTGGACTGCGGTTAAGAATATTCTCAAGTACGTGAAAAGGACTCGAGATTATATGTTGGTATACCGCTCTGATAGTCTAGCGCATTTGGGTTACACGGACTCAGATTTTCAATCCGATAAAGATCAGAGTAAATCTACCTCAGGCTATGTGTTTACCTTGGGAAGCGGGGCCATTGCATGGAGGAGCATAAAGCAGAAATGCATTGTGGATTCCACCATGGAGGCCGAATATGTAGCTGCCTCTAAGGCTGCAAAAGAGGTCGTCTGGCTCAAGAGCTTCTTGTTGGACTTGAGCGTGGTTCCTGATTTGCCTAAGAGTATCACGGTATATTGTGATAACTCGGGTGCAGTGGCAAATTTGAAGGAACCAGAGCCCATAAGGCAAGTAAACACATAGAGAGAAAGTACCATCTTATACGAGAAATCGTTAAGAGAGGAGATGTGGCAGTAGTCAAGATTGCATCGGAGGACAATTTGACTGATCCATTCACGAAGAGCCTTCTAGCTAAGACCTTCTATGGTCACGTGGAGAAAATAGGAGTGAGATGCAGACCCAGAGTCGCCATTTGAGATTTTAGTTAGAGTTGGAGAGTTTTTCAGTTTGTTTTATATTTGAAAGACATGCTTCAAGTATAAGTGAGAGATTGTTGGTTTTGTATACTAGAAGACCTGTCTTTTGTATACAATATTAATAATATTTTATGATGATATATAATGAATACAATTGCAGTCACTGTTTGCATTCAAATTGTTATATTTACATGCATGTTCACTATACTTACGTTGTAGATGATATGGTGTGGGTAAACACATGGTTAGATCATATTATTGGTTCCTTGTAATGTATTAAAGAGCTCACGACTTAGATGGCCTTGAACCCGCCATCGGTACACCGTAGAATAATCTGATAATTGGTTTATCTAGACTAGCTGATTATTCTAGTACACGGGTAAGTGTATTGAGGAGGATCTACTTAGGATTCTATTCTCTATTCTGACCTTAAATGAGAGAATAAGAATCCACAGAGTTCGGGTTCTTAACCCCTATATGTTGACGGACATATACGTGCAGTGTTTGCAGCTTTGATTTATTAAAGGGTGAGATTCTTTTATAGAATCAATAATCTCGATATCTTGGGTTGTGACATCTACACATATGATGGGTCGTGCAATATGTAGGGGCACCGTGTCCTGGTGTGCCAGGTTGATAGTGTCCTTTTGAGAAAACACGAGTTCATGTTGAAACCCTGCAGGTGGAATTTATTCCGTACATGAGTAAAGCTTGTGTGGTACTATTCAAGGATACGATATTAATTAATTATAGTTGTCAGAATCTTACATAATTAATTAATGGACATTATATCATAAACACGGGGAATGGTTGGACTAAAGGAGAAAGCATATTCAGAAATATGTATTAAATTGGTAGGTCAGTATTATTTCTTTAGTGGAATAAAAATTATACTTAATTTATTTTATAATATCCTAAGTTTATTGGATATTGGAATTACATAAATTAGCAGGCCAATTTAATATTCTTCTAAATCCTTGTTGTAACCCAATATGACTTTAATGGACTGGAGATGGAAAAAGAGATAGAGGCCCAAGCCCAGTAATTCTGGGGCTTGATAATTTCGACCACCCCTCTATAAATAGGGAGGTGGGGATCGAAATTCATGTTGTTAAAAAAATCAGCTCTCTTTTGTTCTCTTTATCTTCACAGATTCCATACCGATCTAGTAGATTTCAGCCCACCCTAAATCTAGATACAGTCCGGAAATACAACAGAAGATCAAGGAGTGGAATAGCATAAGGGGCACTGATTTTCATACATACAACAGCAAGATTAGACCTTTAATCTTGTCCACAACCCGTCGTTTAATTTGTAAGTGTTTATTAGATCTCTATGTTTCCGCTTTAGTAGAATCGATTAAACCGGCTTTGTGTGTTAATTAAACTCGGTTAATTAAAACGTATGTGCTGCATAAAATTATGATCTACATGACAATAGGATTAATGAACATCCAATTAGATCCTGCGGTGTTTCAATTCGAAAAAACCCTAATAGTAAAGTCTGATGTGCTCTCTTTAAATGCTAACAGTGCGGCGAGTCCTGATGGTTTCACGGGAAATTTTTTTCATGTTGCATGGGATATTGTGGCGAGTGATATTTATAATGCTATGTTGGAATTCTTTTCTTTTGGTTTGATTCCTTCTGAATTAAACTCGAGCTTTCTCGTCCTCATTTCCAAAAAAGAGAGAACTCTTATGGTGGAAGACTATCGGTCAATTGCTTTGAGCTACTTTCTCTTTAAAATCTTCACTAAAATTCTTGCCACTCGTTTAAATGGTATTGCTTCATCGTTGGCCACGGAGCAACAATTTGGATTTATTCAGGGGAGACAAATCTATGATGCAATTTTATTGGCCTCTAAAGGAGTTAATTCGCTAAATAGGACTCATGCAGGGCGTAACATGGCTCTTAAGGTGAATATCACGAAGGCTTTTGACATGCTTTAATGGAATTTTTTACATAGAGTTCTCAAGTGCTTTGGTTTTTTTATGAAATTTTGTAGTTGGATTCATAATATTATGGAATCGGCTCGTCTTTCAGTTCTCTTTAATGGTTCACCGATAAGTTATTTTGCCTGATCTTTTATTATGGAATCGGCTCGTCTTTCCTATGGGTGCACCAAGGAGATCCATTATCTCCTCTTTTATTTAGGATTGCTGAGGATGTTCTCAGTTATCTTATTTCTCAAGCTGTAGAGAGAAGTTTGCTAACTCCAATGTCGTACGGTCGAGGGATCATGTTTCCAACATATATTTTATATGTGGACGATGTCTTTATGTTCTGTCAGGCATTGAAAGCAAATGTTAAGGCCCTAGCTGAGATAATGGATGTTTATGCGAAGTTGTCTGGCCAAATTTTCAGTCGTACCAAATCTAGGGTTTTCTATGGCAATGGTGCTAGGCCACGGGTTAAATCGAAAGTGGATAACATGCTGGGGTTCAAGGTTAGATCCTTTCCAACCAATTACTTGGGTGTCCCTATTTTTGAGGGGATTTCAAGGCTTATTTGGATGCGGCCTCTTGCTGACAAGATGCTAGCAAATTTAATCGTTGGAATGGTCAAACTTTATCTATGGCTAGTCGTTTATGTTTGATTAAATCTGTGATTACGAGTTCGACTATCCATCTTCTATTGTTATATCATTGTCTGGTCTCTTTGGTTCAAAAGCTGGATGCGGTAGCTCATAATTTTTTATGGAAGGAAAATGTCAATGATCGCTCTTATAAAGTTGTTAGTTGGGCACGGACCTATGTAATTATTGAAGAATGGGGTCTCCGGGTCTTGTCTTTCAAGGAGCTTAATCGGGGAGTGTTAATGAAGTTAGCATGGAATATTATTACTAATGATTCTTCCTCCATGCAGCTTCTTCGTACTCATTTTCTTCCTCATCCTAGACAGCATAAAAGAGTTGCTTACTCCTCTTTTTAGTCGAGTGTTCATCTGCTGGTTCACGAGTTGGTTTGTGACTCTTATTGTATCGTGGGAAGTGGTTCCTATGTTGATTTTTAGCATGATAATTGGTTAGGATACGTTATTTGTTGATCGCCTTCGCATTCAAGGTATGTCCACGCCAAGTTTATGGATAAGGTGTAGGCGTTTCTTGATAATGGTGTTTGGAAATTCACTGCTTCTTTTGTGAGCTCTTTTCCCGATCTCTTGGTGGACATTTTGAGAGTGCAGATCATTAAGGGGGGATGGGAGAGTTTGGTAAAAGTTGCTTCATGGAATGGTCATTGCCCATTTAGCTTGTCTCCACAGTCGTCTTCACTTCCCTACGGTCAAGTGGGGAAAATAGATTTGGGATTCCCTCATTCCTATTCGTCATTCGCTTGTAAATGGCGGCTTCTTCTTTCTCGATTACCTAGGATGGATTTCTTGCATGGATTCATTGGTCCAGGTATGTGTGTTATGTGTAAAGGGGAGAATGAGATGTTGGATCATCTCTTTTGGCGATGCCATATTGCTGCGATTGTTCGAAGGTGGGTTTTTAATATTTTTCAAATTGATGAGATTCGAGCTACTTCCATTCACGAGGCATATGTTCAGTTTACGAACAACTCTTTCAATACTCAATTGATGACCCTTTGGAAATCGGCGGTGGTTACTCTAATTTGGAGTATTTGGACATTTCGGAATAAAGCTATATATGAGGATTTGGTTCCTACTCCTTTCCTTCTTATTTCTACTATTCGTGTTGCGCTCCGGGAGATGTCTTCTATAAGAGGTCAGCGTGGTCATATGTGAAATACAATTGCAGATTTGATTACATTGAAAGCTCTCAATGTTGATCCTCGTCCGGCTCCTCCTAGGACTCCTATTTCTGTCTTTTGGCGGCCTCCTCCTACTGGATGGACTAAAATTAATACGGATGGATCTTCCCAGGGTGCCCCGGTGACCATGGCTATGGGAGGTGTTTTTCGGCGTCCAGATGGCAATGCTATTTTTTGCTCACACTGATGAGGGTGTCGGTTTTTCTTTTCTAGTAGAGCTCTTGGCGGTTCTTGTTACTTTGGAATGAGCTCAGAATTTGTCTCTTGATTTTATTTGGTTGGAGGCTGATTCAATTTATGTGGTCTCGTTGCTTTCTTCTCGCAGCCTGTAGGTGCCTTGGCTGTTGAAAGCTAGATGGGTTGCTTGATTTTATTAGTGGAATTCATTTTTGTGTTTCTCATATCTATAGAGAGGGTAATAGAGTAGCTGATTTGTTAGCTTTTTCTATTGTTCATACAGGATTTTGGTTTTCCGTTATTCCTTGTATTGTTGACATTGTCGGACATGATTTTTCATGTCGTGATTATTTTCATTTTGCTTAGAGGGGTACTCTTTTTCCCATATGATTTTTCCCACTGAGTTTTCCATATGGGTTTTAATGAGGCTCCGGTCCTTTGAGTTATTGCTTTATGATATCCAGGATTTTTAGGTTTGTCCTTTTCCTTTATTTATACATCTTATTTAAAAAGCATATTAAAAAAAACAATATAAATAAATCAACTAAATTAAAAGTCCACATTATGTAGAAAATAATTCATTTTTTTCCCTTAATATGTGAAAATATTTCATAGTTTATTATACTTCAATTCATATTAAGTGATACTACAACACATAATTAGTGATTCATATTAAGTGATACTACAACACATATTTAGTGATACTATACTTCATACATAGTGATACGTGATGTCTTGAGAATCAACAAACATATAAAAAAAAATGATAAATAAATCAACTAAATTAAAACTCCACATTATGATTTATGCAGAAAATTATTCATAATTCATTTTTATACAAAAAATTATTCATAATTCATTAATTTTCTTCTTAGCATGGGAAGATGCTTCATAGTTTATGATATTCAATTTGTGTTGAGTAATATTTCAACATATAATTAGTGATAACTTAACTTCATATATAATGATACTTTCTTTTATACGTAGTGATACACGCTTGATCAAGTGCAAGCGGGCGCGTGGGCCGACTTTTGTCTTTGAATGGATTTTTTTTACTGGGTTTAGATACTATTTGGCCCATCTAATGGGTTAGATGATCTTATACAAATTTGTCTAAATTCATACCTATTAAATATTTTTACGTAAACTTTGTGATTTGATAGGCACGTCCGAAAATGTGCTGAATGGCCTAATTAACATCCCTAGGCTATACCTCCAAGTTTTAGGTGATTTTATTAACCTATTCAACTCCTTATCCTTAATTAATAACCAATACTACATCACCATTCCAATGGACACTTCATCACTTCAGAAATTCTTGACTATCCATTCGGATTGTACATGTAAACCATTGAGATCGTACCACATCAGTAATATTTTAAAAAAATTCTTGATGTGGCATGATCTCAAAGGTAAGGTTTGCAAATACAACCAGCAGACAAGAATTTTCCATAATTTCTAATCAAGAATCAAATGAAACTCAGATAAAATAAAATAAAAAATATAACAATCCACCAAACTTAATTTCGTTTAATAGCTTAATACAGCCAAACTGCGGATAGTTTAATCAGGACTAAGCTGAATAATCATAACATGCATTTATTTAATAAATGCACCCCTCACAGACGTGCATTCGATTTATTTGGCGTAGTTGATCGATAAATCAACTACAAGCAGACCAATAGCAGGTTTGACTAATCAAGATGAGATTAGTCATTTAAAAAAAAACTATAAAAACTAGCACTATGCACATTAGGATATTCCTTGCAGTTGATTGATCAATCAACTACAATCCGAATAACAGATCGATCGATCGATTGATCATAGATGAATGATTAATCATTTTAAATAGCTAAAAAAACTATGCACGGCAAAACTACGAAATCGCGGTTTCTTAATAAACATCACTGCCTACAGCATGAGGGGTCACTGCAAAGAACTAGTATTTGCAATTATGCCTCCAGGTAACCCTTTCTTTCCAAATACGAAGTAACTTGTTCAGCCAGAACTGCTGGAGAATCACAAATTTCTCCCCCTTGATGCAATACAATCTGGGAGAGCGAAAATAAAACACGAGACATGAGACTAGTTATGAGACCGAATTGTAAAAGATAAAAGATGGCATGAACATTTTCAGTTTTTTAGAGAAGGCACATTATACAAATTAAGGAAGGTGGTTGTGTTTTGGAGTTGAAAATTAGCATCTTCTGGACTAAAGAACCTTGATGTCACTGGCTAAGTGGCTAACCGAACCTGATTTTCTTAAAGAGCAACCAACTACTCTTACTGCATGATTGAGTTAAAAGCAAGAAAATTTATTATTGCCTGCTAGAAATTGATACCTCAGAGTTCAATGGCGGTTCATATGGATCATCAACACCTGTGAAACCTGTAAGGACACAAGCATAGCAAATCAAGTTTTTAGTAGTCAAAAATCTACAAATACAATGAATTGGGAATATATATCACACGGATCCACCAAGTAGCTGAATATAGTAATTTTGTCTTCTTAAACAAGAAACCCTAACTAACGAATATATGAACACTATGCTTTTAGCTTCCGTAATATGAATTTCTTATGAAGTCCAAGAACGAAAAATTCAGACTATCTACAAGACAAATTTAGGAAAAATAAAATTAACAAGTCACATCGCAACTCACAAGAATTTCAATTCTTTTGAGAAAATAGGTTCTCATTTTAGTTTAGTTTAATCAAGTGTTTAATTAGAAATTAGAACAAATTAGTGATCTTCTATGCCAAACTAGAGGAGCTCAGTCAACCATCAACGTAGCCAGACCCTGAGCTACTGATAGCTGTTCTCACCTAACAAAAGAAATATTTCTTCGTACTGTCTCACCTAACAAGTGAAAGATTTCTCCATAATACGATAGGAGACCACACTTCACATTAACATCTATGATCTATAATGAAAAACATGGGTTAAAACTCATAAATGCGATCCAACAATCCACCATACCCTCAAAAACATTCTATGTAGTCATTGCTGCAACAAACCAAAATGCAATACGAACAGTTCCTAGGTGCTATTAATCAAAGTTAAAATAGTAGTACAGGAAAAACTCATAATGTGATCTCCCTCATCCCCATAATTGTTTATCAGATACAAACACTCACATAATATAGATATATATATATATATATAGAGAGAGAGAGAGAGAGTGGTATAACACACCCATTCTGTTCTGAAAGCAAAGAATCCAGAATATAAGGAAACATTGCTTTTCACAGGATTTTTAAGCAATGAAGCTTTTCATTTTTATCATTAAAGTGTAATTGAAGACACTGACAGCAAGTAATACGAATAGAGAAAAGGAAGAATAACCAGATTTTAGAATCCCAATCGCCACATCAACTATCCAACACACCTTTGATTTTTCCAGCTCGTGCAAGCTTGTACAATCCCTTGGGATCCCTCGTCTCACAAACTTGTAAAGGCACATCCATATAAACCTGCAAATATTTCAAACTCTTTGTCAACTTTTGCTACAAATTCTAGCTCATTTAAAAACTTTGATCATCCAGTTGCACTCAAAAGAGGAAGCTTTGAAGCATGTGAATAACCTCAATAAAATCTCCTTCGGGAAGTAAACCTCGGCAAGCATCTCTTTCCTTCCTAAATGGAGATATTAAACTTGCAATACAAATGACTCCAGCATCCGCAAAAAGCTTTGCCACCTCTCCTGCATACAAAGTTGATTCAACTTTAAACTTAATGGGCTGAAAATTGAAATAAGACTGCTTAGGCTAATCAACTGAAACTGAGGCATGAAACAAACCTATCCTTCTTATGTTCTCAGATCTATCTTCAGCTTTAAAACTCAGATCACGGTTCAGACCATGCCTGCAGTTATCCCCATCAAGGATATAGGTGAGCTTTCCTCTGGCATGTAAGGCCCGACTTAAAGCACATGCCACAGTGCTCTTTCCTGGAATAAAGGACCAAGAAATCAATAGGATACTACGAAACAGGGAAAGACAAGGAGCAATTCTAAGACTGAACGGAGAAGGAAAAAGGAAACATCAACCAATTTTCTTACTTTTCCTCTTTAGATTTACAAGATTCAGAGATTTCAACATCACTGTTTGAGAAGTGAGAACCACAACAATAAATGCAGAAAAAAATCTCACTTAGTACAACAAAGTCAATCCACTTAACTCATCAATAACCACAGATCTAACTCTGGCAAAGATGTAATCAGAAACTGTCTCCCGTCATCTTCTAAGAAGTGCATGAATTTAGAAAACATGCTCAAGACTGAACATAAGCCTCACTTTATGTTCTCGTAATCCAAAAGGCAACTTCCCAGAATATGTCACGAATTCCATAAGCATAGCATTCTGTGTACCAAAATCTTGGACTTTATCGTGTCTTTCAGAATATTTCTCAAAAGTCAAGCTAACAAACATATTGTACTTGTTTCATGATGTAGAAAAGGTTATAAGCAAATCGATCACAGAAAGATATAAATTGCATCAACAACAACACTGAACACGAGTAAATACACGACCAAACATAGTTTATTCGCATCAAAAGTTTGAAAGCTGCAGAAACCTGATCCACTCAGCCCAGTGATCCAAATAACGCAGCCCTTCTGATTAAGCAACTCCTCCCTATCGCACTTCTCCACAGTGCACTTGTGCCACGCAATATTCGTCGAATTCCCAACTGTACCCACCTCAAGCGTATTTTTCCCTACAGACACAATCAATCACACACATTAACGAATCCTTACCACCAAAAGGTTCAAAAATGAAAGGAAAAATAACGACACAGTGAGTGATTGTGTGTACCCGAACAACCGCTGCAATCGTCGCTGGCGGAACCAACCAGAGATTGATTTCCCGCGCCGTTGGCGTGCTTCGTCGCTTCGGAGGCCTCCATTGCCTTGATTGGCGCAGCGAAGCTCGATCTCGCGGCACCACCGCCGCAAGCCTGCAGCTTCTTACCACCGGTCTGGAACACCGCCGCCTTCAAAGGCGTCGGCTGGGAGCAAAACGTCGATGAGTTGCAGAAATTCAACGTCTGATTAGGCACCGCGGCCATATTTACCTCTTTTTATCCTCAAATTTCCCAATTACAAAATTCACCGAGTCAATTTCCTTCACCCCTCAAAAAAAATAAAAATAAAAACAATAAATAAATGAAAATCTCCAAAAAACCGTAAATGGTAAAAACGACGTTGAGGTAAATAGTGACATCAATGCGCCGAGTTATTACTACTAATATTTGGAAAGACGATTATATGGATAGCGACGGGCATCACATTAAGCACGACACGAGCTTCTCAAATTTCGACAGACAAGAATACGTGAATTGTTGAATGACGGAATTATCATTTCATTCATTTGTGGGGAGAAAAGGAAGCAATTTGTTGACAACGATATATAATCAAAAGAAGGTGCATTACACATAGGAATCACACACACATATATATATATACACACACATAAATGCGCAACAGCGCATTAAAGATTTACATCCATACCCAATGCCACTATTGATCTTCATCGGCAAATGAGTAATAGAGAAGTTAAAACTGCGAGATTCTCTCAATTAATACACAGTTTCCGACGGAGATTTGGAAATTAGGAAAACCGAATTCAGAGCTTAAATAGATTTGACAGATTGGAACAAAAAAAAAGATTAGGGATGGTGATGAGAAAATTGTGATATTTTTACGAAAATCTGCAAAATTGGAAATATCATAAAATGGGTGTATCCAGACGGATTTAAGAGAGAGGTCCAGAATCAAGATTTACGATTTATATTGCGATTTTTAAGAGAGAGATATCTAAACATTGATTATGGAGACGAAATTGTTTTTATTTATATTCTATTTATGTTTTATATAAATTTACAAATATAAAGATGATAATGTTAATTTCCGTAATTTTTCAATAATACTTTTGAACTAATTTTATATGAGGCACACTAATTTTTCAATAATACTTTTTTAGTTTCCCTTCCCCCACTTCCTTTCCCGTTTTTCTTTTTTTTTTCACTTTTTAATTTCTTCGTTTTTTTTAAATATATATTTAATTTTTTAAATTAATTTAATTTTTAAAATAAATATATACTCTAAAATAAATTAGCCAACTCTAAACTTGAATTAAATTAATTTAATTTTTTTATCCAATATCTCATTCAATGCATTTGCCCGGTGCTAACGCGTAAGCTCATCCATTGGGCTCGATACAAAATGAAAATTTAAAAAAAATCAAAAAAAGAAAAAGAAAATGGAGACTATCAAGCGCTTCATAGATAATAATATTTCGGATCATTGCTAGTGAAACTTCACTTCATATATAATAACACTTATATGTTATTAGTTGTTGATCGAATTTTTATTTGAAAGAAAACTAAGAGCTCATGATTTTTTGTTTAAAAAAAAATCTTTTAAAGAGCAAGACTTGGTAGAGATACCAATGAAAGTATAGTTTTCATGATCTGAAAAGTAATTGGAAAAAAAAAACATTGCATGATTGATGATACTTCAATTCATATTAAATGATACTTTAACACGATACTTACTTCATACATAGTGATACGTGATGTTTGAAGAATCAACAAACATATTCCAAAAGATAAGATAAATGAATAAACTAAAATAAAGCCCACATTATTATTTATATAGAAAATAATTCATTTATTTTCTTCTTAACATGTGAAAATACTTCATATTGATGATACTTCAATTCATATTAATGGATATTTCGACATATAATTAATGATAGTTTACTCATACATAGTGATACTCGCATGGGCGCATGTGGGAGAGTGTGTGGACCTGACTATTTTTGCGGGTTTGGGCGGTTTGGGTGTGTTTTTTGGATGGGTTTGAGTCCTACTTAACTCGTATAATGCAAGACACCAGTTAAACAGTCTCATACAAATTTGTCATTTTATAGAACATTTAATGGGTTCAAACCAAATCAAAATCTGTCAAAAAGATCCAAACCCCACCCTCGCCAGCCCCAATCAAGCCCACACAGCTCTCCATTCCCCTCCCCCACCCCGACCCCCCATGTTTTTGCCTTTTTCGTCAATCATTTCCCAACTTTCGTTTTTTTTTTTTTTTTTTGTTTCCTTCCAGATCTTTTCGTTCTCTTTCCTATCAATTTCATTCTTTTTTCAAAAATCATTTATTTGACCCTAATTAATTATTAAACGTAGTGTACGAGTCCATACATTAGCGTCGAATGAGTGTATTTCATGAATCGTCGAATAAAAATATTAAATTAATTCAATTTTTAATAATAGGATTCAATAATTTCATTTTATGGTATTATACTTATTTTAAAAAATTAATTATCGATCATATTGCACGAGTCCATGCATTAGCATCGAAAGAGTGCACTGCGCGAGATGTCAGATAAAAAATTTTAATTAATTTAATTTAATTTTACGGTTCATTAATTCCATTTTAGGGTATATATTTATTCAGCGGAATGCACAAGCTCATGCATTAATGTCGGTCGTCGGGCAAGTGCATCGCGTGAGACACCGGATAAAAAATTAAATTAATTCAATTTAATTTTAGGATTCACTAATTCCATTTTAATATCTATATGTATTTCAAAAAAATTAATTATAGAGCGTAGTGCACACACCCACGCGTTAGCGTAGGGCTAGTACATTGCGCGAGATGCCGTATAAAAAATTAAATTAATTCAAAAAATTAATTAATTCAATTTAATTTTAGTGTTCACTTATTTCATTTTAGGGTACACATTTTATTATTTCAAAAAAATTAATCATTGAGCACAATGAACGAGCACAGGCCTTAAGGTCGAATAAGTGCACTGCACGAGACGATGAATAAAAAATTATATTAATTCAAACAAATTAAATATATATTTGTAAAAAAAATAAAAAATAATAAGAAATTAAAAATTGAAAGAAAAACTAAAAAGAAAATGAAAAAGAGGGGGGAACCACTAGAAACAAAAAAAAGAAAAAAAAAGAGGAGAGTACCTTCCTAGGTCAAATAAGATCCGTTTAACGTAAGAAATTCGTGAGACGGTCTAAAGTCCCCTTTAAATATTTTAATTAAGAGCATGGAAAAAATTAACCTATTTAAATTGTTGTATTTATTTTATATATATAAGAAAATTTATCTTACGCTATTGTGGTAGATCTAGGGCTATAAATGAGTCAAACTACTCGTGATATTAGAACTTTGACTCGAACCTAACTAACATTAGACAACGATGGTCAAGTGCTTTAACACGGAATGATTAGTGTAAACGACATTTTTGGCTCCAAGCAAATAGGAACATAATTTTTAAAGGCAAACACAACTGCCAGTAGCTATTTTTCCGAAGTGGTGTAGTTGGTTTAGGTACGATTCAGTATTTTTAAGGCATAGTAGATAACATCACTTTCCATGCCTCGCCTTTGTCCAAGTATCGTGCCCACAATGTATCCGCTGGCATCGCATATAATTTAAAATGGCATGACCCAGTCTGGACGTTGGATGATAAGTGTTGTGACCAACTTCTTCTTTATGAACGTGAATGTTTCCTTGCAGGCATCATCAAATGCGAAAGCTACATCATTTTGCAAAAGATGTTTGATTGGTTGAACAATCTTTGCAAAATCTTGAATGAAACACCGGTAAAAACCAACATGCCCAAGAAACCCTCGTACTTGTTTTCACTGGGGTGAGGTAGGGCAATTTTTCGATGATGTTCACCTTCGTCTTATCCACTCTAATGCCTCTTTCAGAAATAACGTGCCTAAGAACAATTCCTTCACGAACCATGAAATGATATTTTTCATAGTTCAACACCAAACACTTATCCACGCATCTCTTTAGCAATTTTTCAAGATTGTCGAGGTGTGCATCAAATGAGCTCTCATAGACGGTGAAATCATTCATGAATACTTCGATGCGATTCTCCAAAAAATCCGAGAAAATGCTCATCATGCACCTTTGAAAGGTGTCTTGGGCATTGTAGAGCCCAAAAAGCATTCTCCGATAAGCAAATGTGCCAAATAGGCACGTGAATGTGGTTTTCTCTTGGTCTTCTTGGTCAACCATGATCTACATGTAGCCTGAATATCCGTCAAAGAAACAAAAGAATTTGTTTCCATCCAATCTCTCCAATATTTGATCTATGAAGGCAAGGGACAGTAACCATTCCTTGTGACTGTGTTGAGCTTTCGGTAATCTATGCAGACTCTCCATCCAGTTTGTAGCCTTGTGGGCACAAGCTCATTATTTTCATTTTCCACCACCTAGATCCCTGACTTCTTGGGCACAACATGAATCGGGCTTAGACATTTGCTATCGGAGATAGGGTATATGATGTCCATGTCTAGCAACTTAAGTATCTCCTTCAGTACGACTTTCTTTATGGCGAGGTTCAACTTGCGCTATGGATTCTGCACGGGCTTGGCATCATCCTCCAAGAGGATTTTATGCATACACATTGTAAGATTTATGCCCTTGATATTTGACGCGCGGTCGTTTTGCGCTCAAAATAAATCTCAAGAGAGACTTATCCTTATGTCCACTGCAGGCGTAGCCAGCAAATGTGAGTAAGGATCGATCCCACGAGGAGCTAAGAACTCTATCTTCCAATGTCACCAATTCTAAAATTTCGAGGGTTATTGTGGTCTTCGTACTTTGTATATAAAGACTTTAAAGTAAAATGACAAAACAAAACAAAAGAAACAAAAATGTCAATAGTAAAGTATTCCGGATTTGAACTTTGATTTGAACTTAACAAACATCTGACCGATCATCGGCTTGCTGATTACTTATGTGAATCTAATTATCTAGTTAAAGGCACCGGATCTCTCTTTGCGTGCCCAATCTATCCTTGCTAGTCTAATCCACATATTTTCTCATGGATAAAAACCTCATAGCCAAACCGGCATACGACCATCAATAACCATACATTCAACATAATTAAATCATCAACATCACAAAATTTAAATGCCATAATAGTCGGTATCACTTGCAAACAAAAACCTTCTACATACAACAATTGCCAATTAAAGTAATAAAAATAAAATTGCATATGATATCCATACATGATCATTTTCGAAAATTATCCTTCATTAAATTAAGATTTTTGAAAATACCATAAGATTAAATTAGGAAATTTTAAAATTAATTAAAATATTCTTCCAAATTATATCTTATCTTATTCGAAATTATTCCAAAGATAAAATCTGCAAATATTCAAAATAATTCAAAAATTCATCCAAATTAAATCTTAAACTTTCGAACAAGCCTTAGTAATTAAATCTGAAAATTTGGATATAAATAAAAAAATGCTTCCTAAATTAAATTCTAAATTTTGAAAATCCTCAATAATTAAATTTGGAAATTTTGATATTAATCAAAATCCATTCCAATTTAAATGTGGATTTTTTTGAAAAATCATTAGAAATTAAAACCTGGAAAGTTGATAACAATCAAAATTCTATTCCAAAATTAATGTTACAACCATCGAAAATTTCATAGGAATTAAAAATGAAAATTAATTAAAATTGTCCACCAAATTTAATACACAATTTTTGATATCCCCTAAATTAATTAATTATGGAAATTTTGATATGAATCAAAATTTCATCCCAAATTAATATACAAAGGTTTCGAAATTTACTAAAATAAAAAATCTAAAAATTTGATCCTTGTCAAATATTCCAAATTTAAAATTCTAATTTTGAAACTTATAGAATTGGAAATTTTTGATATACATTAAAAATTACATTTCCAATTATTATTCCACCATATTTTCGAATTTAACAATGATTAAAATCTGAAAATTTGATTTCATCAAAATTCCTTCCAAATCTAAACCCTAAAATTCGAAGATTATAATAAAATTGAAATACTAACCAAAGATTATTTCAAGTGGATCGAAAATAGCCTAGATAAAAATTTTTGAATTTTTTGAACAAATCAAAAATTCATTCCAAATTTAAATCTAGTAAAATCGAAGATCGTGAACCATTAAATTTGAAAATTTAAACATATTAAATTCATCAACAAATTTAATCATGATGATCGAAATTCACCTAGAATTAATTCTAGAGTAGAGCCAAAACCTGCTCTGATACCAATTGTTGAGATTTTTTCGAATTGTATCCCACATGATCTATTTGGATGTCATTAATTCTAAACTCGTGTAAATCATAATTTTATGTGTGACATTAATTATCCTATGTTGAATTAACATGAAAGTTCAATTTCGAAACTATTAGTGCGGCATATAGTTACAATCGAAATTAAGACTTACAAATATTGTCGGGTTGATCATGGGATTAAAGGTCTAATCCCGTTGTTGATGGAGAATACATGGACGGCGAATTTCCACTCCAAGGAGTTCGAATCTCTACAGCACCAACATTCTACTTCTCGATCTTCTGTTGTATTCTCAAACCTTGTCTAGATGTAGGGTGCGCTACAAACTACTAGACTGTATGAAAACCCTAGGAATCAAGAGAGCACAAAAGAGGGATTGTATTACTGTGTTAATTTTCGAAAGTTTCATCCCTTATTAATAAGGGGATTTTTGAAAAATACTTAATCAAACCCTAATGGGTTTGGGCCTCCAACTCTTATTCCATTCACAGTTCATTATGATTATATTGGGCTATAATACGAATCTAGAAGAATATTAAATTGGGCTGCTAATTTATTTAATTTTCAATATCCATAACTAGGATATAATTAAATAAATTAAGTATTATTTTAATTCCACTAAAGAAATAATACTGACCTACCAATTTAATACATATTTACGAAAGTAGTATCACACGACTTCTATATTGAAAGTGCACACCTCGTACAAAGTATCTGTTCTGCAAACATTCTCAAAGAAGTTCTAGAACATTGTAAGATGATGTTCACTATAATGTTCACGAGCATTATAATGAATTTAATGTAAGTTGCAGAAAGTAAAGCACGCAAGAGATTGGTAGCCCTGTTTGATCAACTGATCTATGTCAGGGGAATTTGTCAAGTCCGTGAGAAACAATCCACTACTCCGATGTATTGTTTACTAGGGATCTTACATGCATCTGACCTCACATCACTCAAAACCCATTCTACCCAAACACCCTCTTTCAATAGATTGAACTATGAGCTCCCCTCACAGTTTAGATTTCAACCTATCTAGTTCCCACTTGTATTCTCTCCCAAGAACCCTTTGACATTGTATGAAAAGTGCTTCAATACACACAGATTAGAACACTAATCTCTAGCCTAGAAAAACACTAATCTCTAGCCTAACAATGACAACTGAAACCTATGTGGCTCTCAAGATATTTAGAGTTCTTGTGTAGAATATATCTCTTCAGTTCTTTTGGTGTTTCAGTATGTTCTAATAGGTCTGTATCCCAGGCTATTTATAGATTACAATATAGTCTTAACAAGAAAACAAAAGTCTTAATCCTAATCTAAATCTGATGAAGAAACTTTCCTTATTGAAACTAAACCCTAGGACTTTCCATGTTAGAACTTCTTCCATCTTTAGAATTTTGTCTTATCTTCACGCATGTGCTATCCAAGCTGAATGAGGCATCTTCTAGAACGATCATGAATCTCTTCTTGGTTGGCAACTTTGAACAGCTTCAACGATCTTGGAAGAACAATCTGGACAAAGGATGTTCATGCAAACGTTCACAAACGTTGTAATGAACATTGTTGATCTCTGAACCTTCACATCAGATAGCATAGCGGAATATCTTTTATGTTCACAAACTGACTTCAGGCTATCACTCAAGCTAGTTAGTAGTACTCAGCATGTTGAACAATCTCAAATGTGGCACAATGCACAACCGTCTTCATTTTCAGCTCAATCCAAACTCATTGCTTGAGTTGTCTTCAAGAAGTTTAGATCATGTTCATGTATATCTTTATGAACATTGTCCAGAACAGCAAACTTCTACTTGGAAAAACCAAATATTTTGTGATCATTCTATGCCATAAAGATAATGACAACCAATCACTATAGCAAGTGCAAAGTAGAACACTTGATAAAAATGCTTAGTGCACAGCATAGGACTAACACTTATAATTAAGAATAAATTAACATTCTGCATGTTGGGCTTCCCATGATCTTTGTGCTTCATCAAGGAGACATCATTAACCGGCGCACCAAGACAAGTGGCCATATATAATCACAACCCATCATATATATAAATGTCACTTCTTAAAATATCAAGGTTATTGATCATATCAAAGAATCTCACTCATTGATAAATCAAAGCAATCGACACAACATATATATATCCGCCAATATATATGGGTTAAGAACTCGAACTCTGTGGATCTTTATTCTCTCACTTAACATCAGAATAGAGAATAGTATCCTATCATGATCCTTCTCAATACACAAGTCAGTGTACTAGAATAATTAGTTATTCAGGATAAACTAACTATTAGATTATTCTACGGTGTACTGATGGTGGGTTCAGTACCATTTAAGCCATGAGCCTTTTAATATAATGTATGGAATCCGATGATATGATCTTTACTGTGCGTTGACCCACACCATATCATCTTCAATGTAAGTATATGGAACGTGTAATTAAATATAAGAATAATTAAATTCACACAGTGACTGCAATTATTATTCAATCTATATCATCAAAATATTATTTAATGTATACAAAAACAAGCTTTCTAGTATACAAAACCAATTGCATATGTTACTAATTAATGTTTTAGGTCATTAGCTGAAGCACAGACCCCTAAGATTGCAATATCTTTATATCAATATGACAAAGTTCTGTTTGATTTGGTTGGTTTGATAAATAAGATTGGTTGCATAAATTAGGATTGTACTGTTGTCACAAAAATAATCATGCATTTAAATTACTTGATTGTGATTTATGGATGACAAGAGATAATGTATCTTATGAGTACCCATCAAAAAGTACACACGGTAGATAAAGGAATTACCCACTTAATGAAAATGAGCCCGAACATAGATAATTACTCGTAATATTTTACGGGGACAGACGTGGGTATGTGTACTTAGTACCCAACCCGCCTCATACCCCCCCACACACACATATAAATTATTATTATTATTATTATTATTATTATTATTATTATTATTATTATTATTATTATTATTATTATTATTATTATTATTAGTGGTGTTGAGTTATATATATTGTAATATTATTGTTTTCGTGAATATTTTTGTATTATATTTTAATCAAACTATGATTTAGTTTTAATCAATAATTTTTTATTTTATGAATTATTGATTATTATGTTTTAATTATTTTGTACTAATAATGGTTAGTAATTCAATTAAATATTAACAGAATAGTTCATGAAAAATAAATTTGTATGTTTCACACATATATATATATGGCACATGTTATTATCTAAAATATTTATTTAGAAATCAAATGATAATTGTGAATATGAATAAAATTTGGACTACATGTCGTAATAAACCGTAACTTTTGTTATTCATTCATACATTGTAGCTAATCGATCATAGAATAAATAAATTCTTATAAAACATGCTTATATGAAATTTATGCATATGTTTCTTAAAATAAATACAAAAATAAAATAATATAAATATATTGGAATTATTATATGAAAAATACCATTAAATTTGTCGAAAGAGTCAGATATTATATATACATTAAAAAAATATTTATTTATTATTTATATACATATATATTATATACAAATGATCGATAATAAAAAAAGAAAATATGATTGATCATGTTATAAACGGAATTTAATCTTTTTTTCTTTTACAAAATGAACAATTATGTTACTCCAACATCTATATAAATTACATTTTCGTATTTAATATATTTTTATATAGGAAACAAATAACATTGTTTTTAAAATATGTATCTAATGGTGAATATATTATTTGAACTTATAAATACATTTTAAATTTTATTAAATATTATAAATATTTTATGTGCATCACATGATAGAAATATTAGAGTTAAATTATGGGTAATGGGGATGGGTATAAAGTTGCAACCCACACAAGTACGGGACGTGTACGGGTTGTTAGAATTTGTTGCCTCAAATTCGTGGAATTCTGATGTAAACAACAAAGTTGTAAGTAATGTCGAAGCTAGTGTTTCCACTATGCCTTCAACACGCAGCAGAATAATAAATAACACTTTACACAAAATATGTTTTAAATCACACACCTTCGGTATGTGATTTCCTCAAGGTGAAATTCACTAACATAAGTGAAATACAAAACAATACAAGTGTTGTCTCGGTTCACTTCCTTGACAACATTGCATACAACATACAAGAGATATGTCCTAGCTTCACTCACTTGAACAATCTCTCGAACAAAACACTATCTAAACATATAGATAGATACAACACGTCAATCTAAATCCTAGACTCTCAATATTTGACTATCTAACCTACACACACAACTGAAACTAATCTTCAATTGATTGGGATGCTAGGCAGATGTCGGAAAGGATGTCTTGGATATTCGAGACGACACTAGATGCAAGTTTCAGAGCATTTCACAAACCACGGTGATAACCTGCTTGCAAAATGATTTTAAGGTCTAAAGAGACCTTAAATACTTCATACATCTTGCCTTAGCAGTTGCTCCATGATCACAAGAGGCGTGGACTGAATCAACCGCATTCCACTTCCCATTGTTGTAGTGGACTTAAATAACTGCTTTCTGCATTGCGATACAGACGTTCTTCAACATTGTTTAATGGTGGTAGTTACTCCAGTGACCCACGTTCACCTGCAACGGTTAGTGTCCAAGAAGGAGTGGGAACATCACGTTCCCTACAAATTCGGATTAGATTTTAAACAAGTTAAAATCAAACATTATCCACGATTTAATTCATAATAAAGTAACTAATAAATCTCTAAATATGTGGAAAACAAAATGTGGCATAAATCACAAAATAATCAGATCAATTTAAAATAAATTAATCATAAATACTATGAAAGGATAAGGTTAGCTTTGAGAGAGTTGTACTTGATGTCATGAGAATGACATAACACATCAGATACGACATTGACTTCGATGTTATCAAACGAAGTGGTAACATCACCTGGAACATATCATTCTCAATAATCTCCCCCTTAAGCTTATCCTTTCTGCACAAAATATAAAAAGCTCAATATATACAATTAGAGCCGCAGCGGAATACGATCAAAAATTTTGGAGTTCAAAAACTCCCCTTTAAGGTCTGGTCCCCCTTAAGTTATAATATACAACAATAGTGGGTATAATCCCCTATACAGATTCACAATGTTGAGAATACTCCTAACATAACAAGCATCACATATTTTAAAACATGCAAACAACAGATTGACAATGTTGAGATCATTCTTAACATAAAACATCACACATTTAAAATATGCAAACAATATATATATATAGCAAAATTGTCAAGTAATAATGATGATTAAAATTAAAATTATCCAAGAATATCCAACCATTGATACCCAATCAAAATAAAACATATGTGTCTAACACATTAAAACAACCAAGGATGTATACACATCCAAAATAAATTGTGTCCAGCACAAACATAAAGATGAAATGAAATTGTTTTTGACAAAGAAAAATTAAATTTTCTTCTTGCCCATCGCCTTAGCCGTAGACTTCTCAGCCTTCCCCCTTCAGTGTCCCCAACATTACCACCAACACTAGCACCAGCAGCAGAATCTACTCCGCTTTTTTTTGTAGAAAGAGCCCCTCGAAGAGCTTGACGAAGCTCGTTCATTACATTGGTGAGGACTGTGCATTGATGGATCACGGAATCCATCTGAACAATGTGAGAATTTAGGACCTGCACAGGAAGTGTCACCAAATGTGAGGAAGCACTAGCTATATCACTTTTCGACCTCGGAGAAAAATGGCAATCTCCGCAGTAACATCCTGACCAACATCCATTGAAGCAGCAGTTCAGCTCAGAACAGAGGTATAAGGAAGATCAATCACACGATCTTCATTGCCTTTTGGCTTGATGATGGAGATAGTTGAAGTTTCAGTGACTATCTTCTTTTTGTTGGGCTTCACACCTTGTTCAATGAGAATGTCATAGATGAGGTAGGGAAATGGCAAGATACTGGTGGTGTTTGTCTTGGCAACAGGTTTCAATATGCAATCAAAAACGCATTCTCTAAGATTGAAAGGGATTTTGGTCCCAAGGTTGAAGAGCAACACAACTTGATCAATAGTGAGGACTGAAGAGTTAGTGGTAGGCAACCAATTATACACAATTAATTTGTGTAAAACGGTATAAAATAAGATGAGTTTTGAAGTGGAAATTTTGTTTGTCCACCTCATCACCAAACCACCAGTAACAGTCGACACCACGTCATCAATTCGATCAAGGCTAACATCATCAAAATCACAACTCAGACCTAAAAACTTGTTGATCAACATGGGGTTAAACATATATACTTTATCCCTCACATAAATTTCCCCATACTTGCTCTTAGACGTATCACTCATCTCAGGAGAAACATTTGAATAAAACTCAACAACAACATCAAGCTCAAATGAAGACAATGCAATCACAGATTTCCAGAGACCCCTCTCTTTCAAGAAAATATCCATCGCATATTTCTTAAACTATGAACATCTATTTGCTTTTCAACCCGCGTAGGGCGAAGAACAATAGACTGATGGAGGGACTTAGCATACTTAGAGTAAAAAATTTTACTAAAAGCGCGGAAGAGACATTATAAGGGGAACCTGGAGGGTAGACTGGATCAGAGTCACCTGAGTTGGCATCATCTTTGACATCAGCAAAAGGTGAAGGTGAGGGAAAGATAATTTGTCTGGCCGTGTTGGAAGAGACCATCTCTGGAGAAGATTCATGAGAGAGGGCTTTCTTCTTGGAGCCAGATGGGGCTCCTTGCTTCCCTTTTTCTTTTGATGTTGTTCCTGAAGGCTCAGGTTCGGTAGAAACATCAACTTTAGCTTCAGCAGGTTGAGGTTCTTCTTGATAACCAGCATCAACAACCACATCATCCCTAACGTCCTCTGAGGGTTTTTCAAGGGGATTCTTTTCTTCATCAGACTCATCTTTTAAGGATCGCATAGGTGTTTCCTCCAGCTTCAGAGTTTTTCACACCTTTTTGGTTATCCCTTCAACAATCTCTTCTTTGACAACCCTCTATTGGCTGTGAAGTCGTTTGGAGTTGCGGATAGGACAGCTCTTTTTCTTTTCAGTGAGAACTTAAGTGTGTAACCCTAGATCTAGATCAATAGGGTTACGCTCCTCACCAAGATTCACTTGCTGTAGAGAAGTAGGGTTTAACACCAGGGTAGAGTCTGGGGCGTCTCCTTCTTCCATGGCAGTATCGGCATGTTCAGTTGGCGGAGAAGAAGGTTTTTTATATTCCGATTTTAGTTCTTCCGAAGTGACTCCTACTGTTGCAGTAACTGCTGGAGTAGATATTGCAGAAGGAATGAGAGCCGAAGTTCCAGCAGGTGTGGAGGTGGAGGACGGAGTACCCATCATCTTCTCGAACATCTGCTTCATTATTTTGAACATGGCAGAGAGATCTTTGGGTTCCGCCATTGAAGTCTCTGTAAGAAGCTTGAGAAAAGAAAAAAACAAGAAAGGGAGACGAATAGACTTCGAGAGAAAATTAGTGAGAGAGAATGATAAACAAATTAAAAAATTTATGAGTTGATATACTCCCTCTTCCCTAAAAAATAGGAACTGCCAGTGTCCCATCACTCTCTTTTTGAATTTTCCTTATCACAATAAAATATTAAAAAAATGAAACTAGTGTATAGGGATAATGCATATCAAATCGAGTACTTATCACAATTAAGAATACAAAAAGCGTATCTCTATGGGGCCCGAAATATTTTCTGTTATTTTTTTATGGATAAATTACAATTTAATTTCCAACGTTCGAAAGTTTTAACAAAAATAATCTAACGTTTTAATAATAACAATTTAATTCCCAACATTTGGATATTCTAATAGAACAACGTTTAATATTAACAATTTAATTCCCAACGTTTGAAAATTTTAACAGAAATGACTCAATATTTTAAGCTAAAAATCTATTTCGGTCGATTTCAATCACATTTACTTTTAAGTGAGCTAGAGACCCATATAATGGACTAACATTTTTGCCGAAAAATGACAAAAAATGGTTTTTTCTCCTAAATTATCGGGTCATTTCTGTTAAAATATTCAAATGTTGGGAATTAAATTGTTAATAATAAACGTTGGGTTATTTCTGTTAGAGTATCCAAATATTGGGAATTAAATTGTAATTATTAAAACGTTGGAAATTAAATTATAATTTGCCCTTTTTTTATATATAAATAAGAAAATAAACCACACACATAAAGAGACTTAACAATATTTAAGTAATGCCTTTCTGAAATATACGGACTTACTGCATTTCAGTAATAACATTGGCTACAACATTAAGAGAATAGTGAATGAAATTGACCAATTTCTTTTCACCTTTTTAGAAGAACACATTGTCGTAGTGAGCGCCATGTGCCTTCTTACTTAGTGAAATAAAGTGATCTAAAACACATTACCTTACCATATTTTGACTTGAGAACATCATCGCCGCGAGCGCCGTGTCCCAAGTTACTAAGTAGTAATCATGCATTTCAAGGTCACAACATGACTTATGACATTCAGCCTCATACTTGTGCTTTCAGTCTTATATCTGGTCAATTTCATTCACAAAAAGAGATTTTTATGGGCTTTTAAGTAGCCATTTTTCTTTTTCTGCGCAGTAAACCAAAATTTCATTAAAGCAATCCTTGAATAAAATTAAGAAGAAGATAAAGAAAGGAAAAAATGCAAACATAAGTAACTGATGTTGAGTATAAAGACACACACACAGAGCTCAACATCAGTGATAAAAAGAATTTAAAAAACACACATTCTAAGAGACTTTCTCAAAGAGGAAAATCTCTCAAAGTCTAGGGGCTTAGTAAAGATATCAGCTGTTTGATTTTCAGTGGATATGTACTTAATTTTGATGATTCCCTTCTCCGCCAAGTCTCGAATGAAATGATAGCATATGTCAATGTGCTTGGTGCGAGAATGTTGAATGGGATTTTTTGAAATTTCAATCGCACTAGCATTGTCACATAGTAAAGTTAGAGAAGGGCTTGACATACCATAGTCGCTCACCATTTGATTCAACCATACCAATTGTGCACAACAGCTTGCGGCTGCAATATATTCGAATTCGGCTGTGGACAAGGAGATGCGGTTTTGTTTCTTGCTTGACCAAGAGACAATGTTGCTTCCAAAGTAGAAGCACCCTCCACTCATACTCTTTCTATCATCAACATCTCCAGCCCAATCTGAATCATTGTAGCCAACAAGACTTGTGTTAGTGTCCTTGCTAACCTGATTCCGAAGTCAATGGTTCCAGCAACATAGCGAATTATTCTTTTAATTACTTTCAAGTGTGACTCTTTAGGTTGAGACTGGTATCTCACACACACTCCAATACTGAACATGATATCGGGTCGACTAGAAGTTAAATAGAGCAGACTTTCTATCATTCCTCTGTACATCATTAGATCAACATCGGCTCCAACATCATCACAGCATAACTTTTCAGATGATCCCATTGGAGTCCTCATTGGTTTGGCAGCTTTAAGACCAAAGCGTTTGATCAGGTTTTTGGCGTACTTGCTTTGTGAGATTTAGATCACATCTTTATCTTACTTGATTTGAAGTCCAAGGAAGTAAGCCAACTCCCCTACCATGCTCATTTCAAATGTACTACTAATTGCGTCAACAAACCCTTTAAGAAGGTTAGAGCGGGTAGAATCAAACACAATGTCATCAACATAGATCTGTGGAATGGTGATGTGCTTATGTATCTTTTTGATGAACAATGTTTTATCGACTTGTCCTCTAGAAAAACCAAACTCAATTAAAAACTCGGTAAGTCTTGCATACCAAGCTCTACGAGCTTTCTTAAGACCATACAGAGCCTTTTTTAATTTCAACACATGCATCGGTTTTTCTTGACATTCAAAGCCTTTCGGTTGTTCTACATAAGCTTCCTCATTTAGGACACCATTCAAAAAGGCACTTTTTACATCCATTTGATGTAAGGTAAAACCAACATGACATGCAATCGCAAGAAGAAGATGAATAGACTCAATTCTAGCAACGGGGGTCAATGTTTTATCATAGTCAATTCCTTCTACTTGGATGTATTCTTATGCCACAAGTCTGGCTTTGTTCCTGACAACATTCCCTGACTCATCAGTTTTGTTTTCAAAGATCCATTTGGTTTCTATCACATTTTTGTTTTTAGGTCTAGGAACCAATTCCCAAACATCATTTCTAACAAGCTGAATGAGTTCATCATGCATGGCTTCTATCCAATACTCATCTTTTAAGGCTTCTTTCACATTTTTAGGTTCAATGTTGGATAGAAAACATGAAACAGACACAAGGTTACACATTGATGACACAAGGTTACACATTGATGACATGCACATAACTTTTACCATTTCAGCAACTTCGGCAGAACTCTTTGTTCTAGTTTTAACACCTTGAGATTCATCTCCAATGATCTAAGAATTGGGATGATCCTTCTTGACTCTCCTTAGTGGATCACGTCTTGGTTTATTTCGGGAGAGGGTGAAGAGATCATCATGACTTTCAGAAGCTGAACCAGAACTGGGTGTCTGAGATTATGTTGCCTTCTTCCCTGATGCTGGAAAGACATCATTTCTAACATTAGGACTGCCAGAGTTGCTTTTGTCTGTTTCACTTGGCTCCTTCTCAGCAGCTTCAAGTTTCTCAAGAAGGTATGAGACATCATCCTCCTCAGTTTTAGAGACTAGCCCTACACGATCATCAAAGACAACATTAATCGATTCGTGGACATCTTTGGTTCATATATTTAACACACGATAAGCTCGGCTGTTTTGAGCATATCCCAAGAAAAGTCCTTTGTCACTTTTGGAGTCAAACTTTCCCAAATGTTCTATGTCATTCAGGATGTAGCACACGCATCCAAACACATGGAAATATTTGAGATTCGGCTTCCTTTACTTCAAGATCTCATATGGAGTCTCTTTTCTTCCAGAACGAATGTAGACTCTATTTTCGATGTGACAAGCAGTGTTGACTGCCTCAGCCCACAGTTTCTTGGAAAGACCTTTTGACTGCAACATTGCATTTGATGTTTCTTGCAATCTTCGGTTCTTTCTTTCCACAACTCCATTTTGCTCTGGAGTTTTAGGTGCTGAGTATTCATGAAAGATCCCTTTCTTTTCACAAAAATCATCAAAGGCAGCATTCTCGAATTCTCTTCCATGATCAGTTCTTACGCAGACAATATTAGTGTCATACTGCAGGCACATTGTGCGGTAAAATTTTCTGAACATCTTGAATATTTCAGATTTATCCTGCAAAAATTCTACCCAAGTGTAGCATGAAAAATCATCAACAATGACAAGGATAAAACTTTTACCGCTCATACTTTTTTGTAACAACTGGCCCTATTAAGTCCATGTGTAAGAGTTCAAAACAGCTAGTGGTGCAACATTCACTTAAACTTTTATGGGACATTCTAGTCTGTTTTTCTTTTTGACACGCACCATACACAACAACATAATCGAATGTCAGCTTAGGTAATCCTCTAGCAGCATCTGAATCAATAAGCTTTTTCAGGTTATTCATGCTTACATGACCAAGTTTTTGATGCATCAAATGTGTTTCATCATTCACAACCATGTTACATTTTTCTTCTTTATCAGCATGGTAACAATTGTCAGAAGCACGACTTCCAAACATAATGCACTTGTCATGTTTGTCAAACACTTCACAAGTATTTTTATCAAACTTAACATGCATTCCATTATCACATAGCTGGCTAATGCTGATCAAGTTAATTGTTAGACCATCAACATGTAGGACATTTTGAAGTTTGGGAAAATTCTTAACATTCAGGGTGCATTTACCAACAATACTTCCTTGTGCACCTCCACCATAGCTGACTTTGCCTTTGTTGGTAGTTGTATAATCTTCGAGAAATTCTCTGTTGCCTGTCATGTATCAAGAACATCCACTGTCAAAGTACCATGTACCTGCAATGTTAGCCTTTAAGGAGGTGTACACAACATTGCAAGTGTGTTTCACTTTCTTAGGTCATTTTTTGTAACACCCCAGATTTTTGGATAAGGTTTAAGATAATTGTTAATGTTAATTAATCAGTTAAGGAAGAAATTTAAATAAGTTAATTAAGGTTGGATGTCAATCACGACTTTAAGAGCCAGTTTTCGTGAAAATCATCTTTTCGGAAAATATGATCTTAATTCTTTTATGGTCATTCGTGGTCTCGTTAGAAAGTTTTTAACTCAAGGAGTATGCCGGTGTTTTCAGATTTTAAATCTGAAGTCATTTGAGTTCCCGGTGATGAAAAACGTATTTAAAAGACGAATGAATAGTAACTTTTGCATGTGTTCGTGTTTTGAGAAATTTATGAAATCCTTCTCGTTGATCCGAGGCTAGTTCTGTCAGGCCCCTCTTATGGGAAATGACTCAAGAATTTCGTTGGCGTTCACGGATTTCCATTCAGAGGTTAATCGAACGCCCGGGAGCAAAATCTGTCAGTCTAAGTGAATAGTAAAAAGTAATTCCAAAAGGGAATCTTTGCTCATCTTTCTTCTGACGACCCCATTTTCTTCACGAATCAAGTTGGTTCACTAGTATTCGAGTCAATGAGTCTTCCGGTATTTTTAGATTTTGTGTCTGAAGTCATTTGGACCTCGACATCAAATAAAGCAGCTTTTAACCGAACCCGGGGTAACTTTCGCAGTATTTCCGCACTGCAATGGCTTCCAAGGGAAGCCAAAGCTTTTCCTATAAATAAAGGATCACCCCTTTGCATTCATTTGCTCATTTACCATCCATTTCACTTCTAAATCGAGAGAGTGAGAAGCTTTGAAAGCCAAGGAAGTTCTGTCAAAGTAAAAAAGTGTTCTTCGTGAGTGTTCTGCAAGACGACGAGCGGAGTGGCGTAGAAGGGATGTGGTGAGGGAATGTGCTAGGGGTGCCGTTGGGTCATAGCAGGCGGCTCTGCCGCCGTTGCGACTCGATGAGACGCCGAGCTAGCCACCTTCCTTCGACGCACCTAACCCCGTCCATTCTTATTCGTCGGTCTCGACTCCATTTCTTTTCTGTCTTTTAAATTCCATATTTACTTTCCGTTCTTTACATTCTTCGCGTTCTTCATTATTGCTCGTTTACCTTCCGTATAAGTTGTATTTCGATTCTTATTGAAGTTCCAAGTTAATAACGTTTACGTTATATTTCTCGCTTTATTCCTATCATTATTATTCTTGATATTAGCCTCGTTCATTCCGTTAAATTCCGTTTAAGCTATATTTGAAAGATTTCATCGTTATTCTAATTATTAAGGAGGATTATCGTGTTTATGTCGTTATAATGCCAAAATTCTTTTTAAATTAAAGCATGTTGTTGCATGTTAATTTTAAGCATGTTGTTTTTAAGAAATTTTGGTAAAGTGTTCTTCGTGTTCGTCGAAAGAATCAACGAACACGAAGAACCCAGTTAAAGATCGCCCAGAACTGGACGGAAGAGAGAGAAAGGGAGAGAGCCCCGCGGGGGAAGGGAGGAGGGGGGGTGCGCCGCCGCGCCACACCCCCCTCGGCCCTCATAGCCCGCCGGCGTCCACGTGCACCGCGGCGCCACCCCCCTTTCTCCGTGTTGTTTTCCGCCGTTTTTCTTCCGGCTATTTTTCGTACCGTCTTCCTGAGCTTTTTGAGCTTTTCAAATCGTGTTATTTCCAAGCTATTTTCAAGTTTAAATTTTATAGAAGCATTCAAGTTATCTTCGATTTATTCGAATAAGCTATTCAAGTTATTTTCCGTCTAAAAATTTAGAAACCAAGACGAGATTTTTCTTAAATAAAATAAATCCTTCTCGGATCCTCATAAAGTCATAAAGTCGTGTTATCCATGTTTAAGTCCTAGCTAAGGGTAGTTTAGTTGGGTATTATTTAATTTCATATTGTTAGTTAGAAATCTCGAAGGAGGTCGCTAAGTCGATGATTCGACTTTTGTAGAAGGAAGTGAGCCTCGTGGGAATTCGAAGAAGGATCGTCAACTCATTTCCTCATCTTCTGCTCCGTGATCGAGGTGGGTAAATCTATACTCATCTAAAGTTTGAGCTAATAAGCTCTAGAAGCATATAGGGCAAATGAGATATCCAATAAAGCATTTTTGCTCTGCCTGATTGATCTCTGTACAAGGAAGAAAGAAAAGGAAGATATTATGTTATAATTGAGTTCTCAAGCATGTTTAGAATGTTTAGAAATGCTAGAAATGTTAAAGTATTGTTTATACTTAGCATGAGTTATTTATAATTGTCTTTAGTTATAATTCGTATTTATTTACGTTCATCTCTCGTATTCGAATGTTTATGCTTTGTTAAAGCTCGTATAGTTAAGGATTAAGGATTGCCTTGTTAAGGTAGCGTAAACTCCCTTATAGGCCGAGATCATGTTATATCAAAGGATTAGTACCTAGACGTGCTCTAGGATTGGCTTTGATAGTAAGGTTAAGGAAGGAAGGAGATTAGCATTTCACTTAAGCAGGATTTGAGCCCAGAACTTTTAAGGGAGTCACTGCTGGGTTATTTCCCTCACAAACTCGTTTGGATATTCGAGGTAACCCCTCTTCTATCCTATGGCATGCCTAAGGGTGGAGTTGACATCAGGTTTGAGCTAACTTGGGCCCAAAAGAAAAGAAAAAGGTTTTACGGATATGGAGAGGGCTTTTGCGTTTTGCTCTCTATATACCGTCAGTTAATTATTGGATATCTTGAAGTTATTAAAGTGATTTTGCTAAAACCCACTGAGTACATTAGTGCTCACGCCCCTCTTTTTCAAATGTTTTCAGGTTGAGATGCTGAGGATGTTGGTGGCTGTGGATGTGGGTTGGCTGCCAAGATTGTTTTGCTATTATCTGAATCTCTTTTGAAATCCCATGATGTTTCTGCTACTCTGATATACTCTTTCTAATTCCGTTTAAGTACTATTATGATTGTCAAACTCTAAGAATATTCCCAGACGTGATTATATACATATAAGATGCATATTAAGTTTACTCCACTTTCCGAATATATTTTCCTTTCACCTATAAAAGGGCTTATGTTTGATGGTATCTGATTAGTTAGCCGTTTTATTTCGTTAAAGCATGCTTCCTTCTTAATCAAGTAAACCCAAGTATCATTATCTATCTTCAAAGCGTACCTTTATTCCTAAACTTCTTCGTTAATCTCCCATCCTTATACATTAATTCCTTAATAACACCCCGTCCCCATTCGTTAATCCCTATCTCGGGACCGGGCTGTTACATTTTTGTTTTGGGTTCTCAGTGTGCTGACTGATGTTATTCTTCCAGATGCAACATCATCATGATATCTGAAGTAATATGGTTTGATGTGACCAGGTTCTTGGCAGTAATGGCACACATATCTCCTATTTTTTGAACTTTCGCATTTCTTCTGATCAACTTCTTCTTTAACATTTTTCGTCTTTGCTCTTGAGTTGTCACCTTTAACAAACTAAGCAACATTGTTATTAGAAAAAGACAAGGATGATTTTTTTGAGTAAACCTAAACTTGCTTTGTCTGTTTGTCCTAATGTTAGGACTTTGTTCAGAGTAGAGGTCCCTTGATTCCATTGTTGAAGGGTTCTCGAGGTGTCATCCACATTTTTCTTCAGTTTGCTGATCTTAGCATCACTTTTGGTGAGGCGAACTTCAAGGCTCAGTATCTTCTCTCTAAGGAACTGATTCTCTTCCATGAGATGTCTCAGTTCTTTAGTTTGAGCAGTCCATTGGATGCAGACTTCATTCACAACATTGTGTAGTTCTTGAAGAGATGCAACTTGATTTTCCTTGGGGGATCCACGTCATCAAATTTCATTTCCGAAACATTACTAAATTCTTCCAACAAAGTCATTTCATACCAATTTGTTGTGTTGGGATAGATGTCAGCAACTTTGTCTACAACATCTAGTACCACTTCGTCTTCAACTTCACTGTCTTCAACATCGAATTCATCAAGTTTTTCAAGATCATCCAGAGGATCAATTATCTGATCATCTTCTTCATTAACATTGATGAACAAAATCTTTTGATCTGCACTTTTTTCTTCATCAGAGTCATCACTTAGGTCAGCATTGAAGTTGTTTCTTTGTATTCTTCATGCAGTTGGACACTCATTGGAATAATATCCATATCCAGAACATGCTCTACACTGAACTGAGTCAATGCCATGCTCAGTGTCAACAACTTCTTTTCTCAATGTTGATCTTTTAGAGTTTGATGGTGAGGGAGATGATGAATCAAATAACCGTCAAGGTTTGATATTTGATGTGTTTTTCTTCATAGAGCGAACAAGAGAATTGAACTTCTTGGTCAGCAATGTAACACTCAAGTGTTCATCTTCGTGTATTTCCTAAAGACTGCCAACATCATCTTAGATATTGGTGTTGGGGTTTTTTCGAATTAAACCACCGCAGGATCTATTGGTTGTTCATTAATCCATGTTCATGCAAATCATATTTTTATGTCACATGCATGTTTATCACGTCAAGAACAAAACCATGCAAAACGGATCTAATAAAATGGAAAACATAGATTCGAATTACTTACAATTGTCAGACGGTCTGAGGACAAGATTACAGGACTAATTTTGCTGTTGAATGAATTGAAACAGGTGCCTCTTTTTTTCTTCACAAAAATCGGCCACCACAGATTCTACTTCAAGATCTTCTGTTGTATTCCCGGACTGTATCTAGATTCAGAGTGGGCTGAAATCTACTAGATAGGTTTGTGAAAACTGTGGATATCTTGAGAGACAAAGAGGGGCTGATATTAACTACCTAATTTTCATCCCCCTCCTCTAAATATATAGGGAGGTGGGCGAAAATTACAAGCACCAAACCTACTAGGCTTGGGCCTCTATCTCAAGTTCTATATCCAGTCCACTTTCAGTCAATTGGGCTACAACAGGGATCTAGAAAAATATTAAATTGGCCCACTAATTTATTTAATATCCAATAAACTTAGGATATAATTAAATAAATTAAGTATTACTTTTATTCCACTAAAGAAGTAATACTGACCTACCAATTTAATACATATTTGCGAATATGCTTCCTCCTTAAGTTCAGTCATTCCCCGTGTTTAAGATATAATGTTCATTAATTAATTATGTCAGCCTCTGACAGCTATAATTAATTAACATCTAAAACCTTGAGTAGTACCATACAAGCTTTATCATGTATGGAATAAATTCCACCTGCAGGGTTTCAACATGAACTTGTGTTTCCTCAAGAGAACATCATCAACCTGGCGCACCAGGACACGGTGCTCATACATACTGCTCGACACATCATGCAGACACTGTTATTACCCAAGATATCGAGTTTATTGATCTACAAAAAGATCTCACCCATTGATAAATCAAAGTAATAAACAACGCATACATATGCTCACCAATATCACATGAGTTCAGAACCCAAACTCCGTGGATCTTTATTCTCTCACTAACTAGGTCAGAGACAGAGAATAGTATCCTATCGTGATCCTCCTCAATACACTAACAAGTGTACTAGAATAATCAGTTAGTCAAGACAAAATAACTTATCAGATTATTCTACGGTGTACCGATGGTGTGTTCAGGACCATCTAAGCCATGAGCTCTTTAATACAATACAAGATTCTAATGATATGATCTTACCGTGTGACTCCCCACACCATATCATCTACAATGTAAGTATATGGAACATTGCATAGAACAATTATATAACATAATCTAAATGCAAACAGTGACTGCAATAACTTTCATTTCATACCATCATATCATCAGAAAAGTATACAAAGACAAGTCTTCCAGTATACAAAACTAACAATCTCCTACTTATACTTGAAGCATGTCTTTCAAGCATAAAAACTAACTGGATAACTCTCCAATCAAAACTATCAACTCAAACTGCGCCACCAGGTCTGCATCTCACTCCCATTTTCTCCACGTGACCATCAAAGGTCTTAGCCGGCAGGCTCTTCGTGAATGGATCAGCCAGGTTGTCCTCTGATGCAATCTTGACCACTGCCACATCTCCTCTCTTAACGATTTCTACTACAAAATGGTACTTTCTCTCTATGTGTTTACTTGCCTTGTTGGCTCTGAGTTCCTTCGAATTTGCCACTGCACCAAAGTTATCACAGTATATCGTGATAGTCTTAGGCAAATCAGAAACCACGCCCAAGCCTACTAGGAACCCACGGAGCCAGACAGCCTCTTTTCCAGCCTCAGAGGCAGCTACATACTCAGTTTCCATGGTAGAATCGGTAATGCATTTCTACTTTATGCTCCTTCATGCGATGGCTCCACCTCCTAATGTAAACACATAGCCCGAGGTAAACTTACTCTGATCTTTGTCGGATTGAAAATCTAAGTCCGTATAACCCAAAGGCACTAGACTATCATAGCGGAATACCAACATGTAATCTCGAGTTCTTTTAAGGTACTTGAGAATGTTTTTGACCGAAGTCCAGTGACCTTGTCCAGGGTTAGACTGATATCTGCTTACCATGCCGACGGCATAGCATATATCAGACCTAGTGCATAGCATAGCATACATCAAACTTCCCACAGCCGAAGCATATTGTACTTTCTTCATTTTCTCTATCTCATACTGTGTTTGGGGACACATTTCCTTGGATAGATGAATTCCATGCCTGTAAGGTATAAAACCTTTCTTGGAATCTTGCATGCCAAACCTAGCTAGCACTGTATCTATACAAGTCACCTGGGACAGACATAACATCCTTTTCTGGTGATCACGAATGATCTTGATGCCAAGGACATGTCCAGCTTCACCCAGATCCTTCATATCGAACTGCTCAGATAACTACACCCTAATGTTTGGCAATGCCTTCTTACTATTTCCAATAAGCAAGATGTCATCAGCATAAAGTACGAGGAATGCCACCACGTTTCCGTCACATTTCTTGTACACATAGCTCTCATCCGAACTTTGCACGAATCCATATAATTGGATAACCTTGTCAAATCGGATGTTCCAAGATATCGATGCATGCTTAAGTCCATAAATGAATCTCTTAAGCTTACACACTAAGTGCTCTTGGCCCTTAGCAATGAATCCCTCTGGTTGTTTCATGTGAATATTTTCTTCAAGACTTCCATTTAGGACAGCTGTCGTGACATCCATCTGCCAGATCTCATAATCCAAATGATCGGCAATTGACAAGAGAATCCGGATTGACTTAAGCATGGCTACCGGCGAAAAGGTTTCCTCATAATCATTCCCTTCTTTCTGAGTGTACCCTTTCGCCACCAATCTAGTCTTGAAGGTTTTCGCGTCAGCTCCTCTCTTGCGCTTATAGACCCACTTACAGCCAATGGATTTTACCCCATCAAGTGGTTCTACGAGTTCCCAGACTTGATTGCGATCCATAGATCCAATCTCAGACTCCATTGCAGTTTTCCAAAAATCTGCATCTTTATCTTGAATTGCCTCGTCATAGGTCCTGGGATCCAATTCATTTAGTCCCTCTGGGAAATCTGAAGCCTCTCCAAGACCAATAAATCTATCAGGTTGACGTACAACCCTCCCACTGCAATGAGGCAATTCATGTACCACTGTGACACGTTGTGCAGTGTCTGGTGGTACCTCTTCTTGTACAACTAGTATAGAATTCGATCCTTCTCTTAATTCCTCAAGGATGATTTGACTCCTTGGTTTGTGGTTTATGACATAGTCATCTTCTAAGAATCGAGCATTAGTGCTGACAATGATCTTCTGATCCTTATGATTATAAAACAAACCACCTTTTGTTCCCCTAGGATATCCAATGAACAGCCTTACATCAGTACGAGGAGCCAGCTTATCAGCTTCCTTGTCCAACACGTGTGCTGGGCTACCCCAAATCCGAATATGGTTCAAATTGGGCTTTCGTCCAGTCCATAGTTCTGTGGGCATAGAAGGAACTGATTTTGATGGAACCAAGTTAAGAATATAGGCTACCATTTCCAGGGCATATCCTCAGAATGAAATGGGTAACTCAGAATAACTCATCATCGATCTAACCATCTCTAACAAAGTTTGATTCCTTCTTTCCGCCACGCCATTCTGCTGTGGCGTTTCAGGCGCAGTCAACTGGGAAGTAATCCCATTCTCTGCCATGTAATCCCTAAATTCGCTTGAGAGGTACTCGCCACCATGATCAGAACATAGTGACTTGATACTTCTGCCTGTTCATTTCTCCGCTTCCACCTTAAACTCTTTGAATTTCTCAAAGCATTCAGACTTGCGACGCAACAGGTAGATATATCCGTATCTAGAGTAATCATCAATGAGAGTGATGAAATACTCGAACCCTCCTCGAGCTTGAACTGACATAGGGCCGCACAGGTCAGAGTGAATCAAATCTAATAGCCCTTCGGATCTATTTCCTTTTGATTGGAAAGGACACTTGGTCATTTTACCTTCCAAACAGGATTCACACAAAGAAAATGATTCCAATACCAAAGAAGACAATGGTCCATCATTTACAAGCCTTTGTATCCTCTTAAGGTTAATATGACCTAGCCTTAGATGCCAAAGATAGGTTTGATTCAGGTCTGAAGGTTCTTTTCTCTTGTTAGGGTTTATGATCGATGTATTCAACAGTTGTCTTTGTGTAGTGTTTTCAATTAGTTTAAGAAAGTATAAGTGTCCATCCAATGTGCCAGAACAGATAAAATATTTACCACTAAAGATAACTACTTTGTTATCAAAAGAAACAGAATATACATCCATAATCAATTTAGAAACTGAAATCAAGTTTCGCCTAAAACCAGGCACATAAAGACAATCTTTCAAAACCAAAGTTCTATCACTACTGAAAGGTAAAACAACGTCTCCCACTGCAATAGCCGCCACTCTCGTAGCATTTCCCATATAGACGGTGATCTCATTCTCACTCAGCTATCTTTTTACCAGGAATCCCTGCAAAGACATGCAAACATGATCAGTAGCTTCAGTATCTACTACCCATGACTGGGTAGAACCAGTTGGTAAACATGTTTCTACAACCAGAGTGTGAGGTGTACCTCTCTTCTTCTTCTTGTTAGGGCACACCGCCTTCCAATGACCTGGTTGGCCGCACTTGAAGCACTTAGTCTTCGACTTGAACTCCTCAGGAGAAATCTTTGCCTTTGGCTTCTTCACCTTAGGCGCCTCATCTGCAGCCTTTTTAGATGTGTATCTCTTCTTCTTCTTTCCACCAGAAGAAGATGCCCCTTTCTCAGCTATGTGGGCCTCAGGATCGCTCTTTTGGAGCAATTCAGCCGCCTGAAGATCTATGAACAGTTCAGTCAGGCTGACATCCCTTTTTATCATGTTAAAGTTCAGCCTGAATTGCTTAAACTTCGAGGACAAGCTATGAAGAACAACGTAGATTTGAGAATCAACGTCTAGCTCTCCACCAAAGGTCTCGATCTCAGACAGATACCCCATCTTCGTGAGAACGTGATCCCTGACAGGTGTGGAGTCAGCCATTCTCGCATCCATTAGCTTCTTCATTGCCAAATGGCGTGCCGAGCGGTTCTGATGATCGAAGAGCTGCCTAAGGTTGTACATGATATCATAAGTGGTTTTCATAAGCTCATGTTGATGTTGCAACACATTCGACATGGATGCCAGAATGTAACAGCGCGCTATCTCATTAGACCTGACCCACTTATCATATGCAACCTTTTAGGCTTCGTCAGAACCCTCATCTGGCTTCTGAGGACAAACCTCTTCAAGTACAAACTTGTGTCCCTCAGCAACTAGAACGAGGTTAACGTTACAAATCCAGTCATTGTAGTTTTCACCGACGAGTTTGTTTTCGTTGAGGATTGAGGACAGATTGGAGAGTGCCATTGATGATATAAAATAACTGAAATAAAACATGTAGTACAGTCACAAACTTTAGGATAAACAGTGTATAATCGAAAGCCTCACAAAAATTATATACTTTTCCACCGACACTTTAAAAACGTCTTTTATAAGCCACGATAGTGTGGACATTTATAAAATTCATTCTTAAATAGGTTAAAACCTTTAATTGCCTCTAGTTGAGTTTCCAACAAGAAAATTAATAGCCGGATAATAAACACGATCATGTAATCATCTAACTGATAAGCCACGATCGTGTGGACGTTTATCAATAAATTACATCTAAGTGTGCACACCATTATCTTCGCACCAAGATCACTTGTAATGCCCCGGTCCCGAGAATTAGACGGGGACACTACGGGAAAAATACAAGGAAAAATGTAGCATGATGCAAAATTCAGGGGGTCCTCTGTAATGTCCCGGTCCAAAAAGAAATAATAAATGAGGGTCGGGGTGTTACTAAAATAGGAGGTACTATTTAGGATAATCAAATGAAATGGCTTTAGAACAAGAATAGGTTATATGCCACAGAAATTTGGGCAGCATAACCTCTGTAACTAAAAGAAATCCACGTCTTTCAACGTATCAACGAAGTCAAATGATTCAATCAAGTCAAAACAATGCCTATTCATAAGCTGATCAAATTCAAACAGAATCCAACAATTAATAGATAGGATTCTGACTCTTCAAATAAGCAAGACCTCTCCATAGGTCACAACAACTAAGACCCATCAATAGGACAGAGGCAAATAAACTATTTTATGTCCCATTAATAGGACAGAAGCAATTAATCAAGATAAGACCCATTCATAGGTCAACTGAAAAGTAAATAGAATCCAAGACTCAACCAAATATGACCAACTCATAGGTCGAAAACTGTAATGAAATATGCTTGGATTTATGAAAAGAAATGGGGCTTTATTTATCATGATTCAATTAAGGTATATAATTCAGATAAGCCCAAAAATAAAACATAGCATGCAATCATACTATGGGGCAACTGTATCAGAGTTTAAGCGGAAAACAATGGAGTAATATTGTATCACATAACAATATACTCATAAGCAATACATTTGTCTGAACGAGACAGCAAGGCACGATCAATCTACAACAGTACATCGAGCCATCACCTCCAGCATCTCAACCTGTGAAAAATATTTTGAAAATATTTTGGGCGTGAGTACTAAAGCACTCAGTGGGTTAAACTTTTAACTCAATCTTTAATAAAAACTGTAACAGAATATCCAAAATATAAATACAGATAATAGAAAGCAAAACGCGAAAGCCCTTCCCATTTCTGCAAACTTTTTACTTCTCTTTGGTACCCTGTAGCTCCTTCTGTAATCTACTGCACTCTATGACATGTCGCGGATAGGAAAAGGGAGGGGTTACCTCGCTAATCCGAGAAGAGTGTACCAGGGATCACCTAGCATTGACCCTGAGTATACCAGGGGTTACCTAGCATTGACTCCTATAGTGATGCCCAGATCACGTGTATGTGCAGGGGTTACCTCACAGTGACACCTTTAGTGATTAACATCACAACTGCAAGAATCACAGTTCCTGCTATCCTTTGCTCTATGTTCTCTATAATGCGCGTAATATGACATAAGCACAAAAACTATGTCATCCTCTTAATATAGCAACTATGCTAACCTTTAAGTCCTCTAGCAAACTTAGTTCAATTATGCTTCCTATTCCTTAAACGGAAACCATTATTTAACTTAAGTTTAATACTAAAAGCACAAGCTAAAAAGTACAACTCATTATACACAAGTATAATCAATACACAATAAATATTTAATATACTGTAACTTTAAACTATGACTATTAGACTTTAAATATAAACTCTAACCTTAATCTATATACTATGAACTTTAAACTCTACACCTTAACTTTTAATCCATAGACTTTAGTTATGACAAGACATAATCTATTCTATTTAATTATGTCAAAACATAATCTATATTTGCTTATTGTGATAAATCATAATCCATATTCTCAATAATTATGATAAAGCATAATCTATGTTCCCGATAATTATGGCAAAGCATAATCTATGCTCTCGATAATTATACAGCAGTATAATACTGTTACTCTAGCAGAGACTTGAGCAGATAATTCCTCAAATATTTTATTTGGATATTCTAACTATGACTATCACATTTATGAGTTAATAACTCAAATATAGATAGGTTTTGCAAATAAACCCACCTCGATTAGATCAAATCAGGTGATCAAACTTCTCGATATTCATCCGTCAGCTTTTCTGACTGGCTCAACAAGTCCTACAAAGTCAAACCTTATTTTAGGACTGATGCTCTAATTTTCAGAACTCGACTTTAATTTAATTGGAGCTTTTATTTACTTTAATTATATTTCAACTAAGAATACGCGACTCTAGAGACCTCGTACAACTTCAACACAGAAGGAAATAAATTCCAAAATATAATTTCCGATTTAATGAGACCAAAAGATTTGACAGAGGTTACTTTCCGTAACTTGCCATTTTAATCAAATTTTACACAGCTAACCTCGATTGCACTTTTCGCTTATCCAAAAATTATGAAAATAATCAGGCATGACCCCACATATATCTTTATTGAACTATACAATTTTTGGAATTTTCTGAAATCACATGCTTTAATTATAAAAATAACCGCCTGATTAAAATAATCGACTTTAATCAAAACTTATCGGAAAATTATGAAACTTGGCAGTCCTATAGGAAATAATTTTTCGAGCAACTTTACAGAAGAAACTTTTTCGATTTGACGATCTGAAATGGGCGAAATGGGGCAAAAAGTGATCTGATCGGCCCCTTTTATTTCTCACGTTTTCCGGCGATTTGGCCGGTTTTCGGCCATCGGACGACGACGCACTCAACATACGAAATGAAGCACTATTTAAAATACACTACATATTAAAATTTCAACTATAAAGGATGAGAAATGGACTGAAACGAGACATCCGAAGCGGCGGCGCGACGACGGCACGGCGACGGCGATTTCCGGCCATCCACGGCAGCGGCGGCGGCTCTCCGACAGCCTTCCGGCACTCGACAGCAGCACCCTTCCCCCCAAATAAAACTTAATCTGGGCCCGCATGTGCGATTTACTCGGCGCAGGCCCGGATTTCTCTCGTTCGTCAACACAAACGAGAGAGAAAGAGAGAGAAGAGAGAGAAATGAGCAATTGGAAATGAATCCAAGGCCTCCTATTTATAGGAAAAAGGCTTGGCTTCCCGGATAAGCCACTCCGAGTATAAAATACTGATAAAGCGTTTTCCGGAATCAATTAAAGTTGTTTTATTCGATGTCGGGGTCCAAACGACCTCAGACACAAAATCTGAAAATACCGGGAGACTCATTAGCTCGAGTACTATTGAACCAACCCAACTCAGGATGACGAGGAAGTCGTCTGAAGAGAAACGAGAAAAGATTCTCTTTCAAAAATTACTTTTACTATTTCGGGACGTGAACCGGTGAACCTTCCTTCTTGGTGATGAACTACTTTCCTTCTTTGAGTTGATCTCCGATCTTTATTCAATATAGACTATCTATTCCAAAAGGAAAAATCTAATATTGCTAGAATAAAAATTACAACTCAAAAACTCGGTCTAACAACTTTATATCTATTACATTAAAACAACGTAAAATAAATCCTAGACCTAATCCATGGATTTTCTCATGGATTAAAATCACGTAGCCAAATCGGCATACGGCCAAACATCCATTCAACATAAACATACATCACATAAATAAAGGAGCCATAATAGTTGCTAAACCTGCAAACAAACACAGTCTACAAATCCAACAATCATATTTATATGAAACACATAAAATAACATATGATATCTATGCATGAATAATAATATTCGAATTTTACAATTAATTAAATTAATTAATTCGATATTATCCACAAGATAAAAATTGGAAATTAAAATAAGACAAAAACTTGTATGAGACGGTCTCATACATGAGACGGATCAATACATGTGAGTTAATAATACTTCACCCATAAATAATGATACTTCACCCATAAATAATGATACATGTGAGTTAATGATACTTCACCCATAAATAATGATATTCACATGCGGGTATAAATAATGATACTCACATGTGAGTTAATGATACTTCACCCATAAATAATGATCCCCGCATGTGAGTATTGACCTGTCTCATGTATGAGACGGTCTCACCCAAGTCTGCCCCTTAAAATAATTATCCACCAATTTAAAATCTCATGATTTTCGAAAATATCAAAATAAATCTGGAAATTATTTAAAATTATCCACCAAATTTATTTAATATTTTGAACCACCCTAATTAAATAATATTTGGATATCTTGATATAAATCAAAAATCCAATCCAAATATTATCCATAAGAATCGAAATCTTCAAGGATAAAGTTTGGAGATTTGATCCACTTCAAAATCTTCCAAACTCTATCCAAATTTAAATTCTTATCACAATTGGATTTTGATAATTATTCATATATATCCAAAAATTACCTTATCCAATTTTAATTACATAGATTTTTGAAAAACCCAAATAATAAATATGGAAATTTGATCCACTTCAAATTCTTCCAAATTTAAAATTCTATTTTCAAATCTATCTAGATTAAAATTAGGTAAATTAAGATATACATCAAATAATATCAAATCTTAATCCAATCTTCATAATTTTCGATCTACCTTAATAAATAAATCTGAAAATTTGATTTTTATCAAAATCTTCTCCAAATTAAATTATTAAAATCGAAAATTACATTAAATAAACATATTTGGAAATTTTGATATTAATCAAAAACTATTTCAAATAAAAACCATAAGTTTCGAAAATAACAAGAACAATAAATCTGGAAATTTTGATCCACTTCAAAAATTACCAAATTTAAAATTCTATTTTCAAACTTATCTAGATTAGAAATAGGTAACTTTTGATTTATAATTTAATTTAATTATATGTAAAAAAAAAAAAAAAAAACCTATATCCATTTAAAGATTTAATCACATACAGGCTGGGCATGGTGCCGAATACCCCACCCTTAGGGGTGTTTTTTATAAAAAAAAAAAAAAAAAAAAACTTTTGATATACATCAAAGATTACCTAATCTTTTTCTAATCAACAAAATTTTCGAACCCTATCCTAATTAAATCTGAAAATTTTGATCTTGATCAAAAATCCATCCAAATTTAATCATAGTGGCCGAAAATTTGAACAAATTAGGAAATTTTAACACATCAAAAATCAAAATTTTGACCTCCAAATTTTCGAACACCACCTAGATTAAATCTGGAAATTTGATAATCATCAAATATCAATCCAAATAGAAATCTAATGCTGGCCAAAAATTTGACAATCCAAAACTAGAATTTTCAAATTACATCAAAAATTCATCCAAGTTTTGAATACCACAAAAATCGAAATACATGAATCTTTAAATCTGAAAATTTAAAGAACGTAAATTTATCAACAAATTTAACATGTAATTCGAATCTTATGCTTGGATTAATCCTAGAACAGTGCCAAAACCCGCTCTGATACCAATTATTGGGGTTTTTTCGAATTAAACCACCGCAGGATCTATTGGTTGTTCATTAATCCATGTTCATGCAAATCATATTTTTATGCCACATGCATGTTTATCACGTCAAGAACAAAACCATGCAAAACGAATCTAATAAAATGGAAAACATAGATTCGAATTACTTACAAATGTCAGACGGTCTGAGGACAAAATTACAGGACTAATCTTGTTGTTGAATGAATTGAAACAAGCGCCTCTTTTTTTCTTCACAAAAATCGGCCACCACAGATTCTACTCCAAGATCTTCTGTTGTATTCCCTGACTGTATCTAGATTCAGGGTGGGCTGAAATCTACTAGATAGGTTTGTGAAAACTGTGGATATCTTGAGAGACAAAGAGGGGCTGATATTAACTACCTAATTTCATCCCCCTCCCCTAAATATATAGGGAGGTGGGCGAAAATTACAAGCACTAAACCTACTATGCTTGGGCCTCTATCTCAAGTTCTATATCCAGTCCACTTTCAGTCAATTGGGCTACAACAGGGATCTAGAAGAATATTAAATTAGCCCACTAATTTATTTAATATCCAATATCCAATAAACTTAGGATATAATTAAATAAATTAAGTATTACTTTTATTCCACTAAAGAAGTAATACTGACCTACCAATTTAATACATATTTGCGAATATGCTTCCTCCTTTAGTTCAGTCATTCCCCGTGTTTAAGATATAATGTTCATTAATTAATTATGTCAGCCTCTGACAGCTATAATTAATTAACATCTAAAACCTTGAGTAGTACCATACAAACTTTATCATGTACGGAATAAATTCCACCTACAGGGTTTCAACATGAACTTGTGTTTCCTCAAGAGAACATCATCAACCTGGCGCACCAGGACACGGTGCTCATGCATACTGCTCGACACATCATGTAGACACTGTTATTACCCAAGATATCGAGTTTATTGATCTACGAAAAGATCTCACCCATTAATAAATCAAAGTAATAAACAACGCACACATATGCTCGCCAATATCACATGAGTTCAGAACCCGAACTCTGTGGATCTTTATTCTCTCACTAACTGGGTCAGAGACAGAGAATAGTATCATATCGTGATCCTCCTTAATACACTAACAAGTGTACTAGAATAATCAGTTAGTCAAGACAAACTAACTTATCAGATTATTCTACGGTGTACCGATGGTGTGTTCAGGACCATCTAAGTCGTGAGCTTTTTAATACAATACAAGGTTCTAATTATATGATCTCGTGTTACTCCCCACACCATATCATCTACAATGTAAGTATATGGAACATTGCATAGAACAATTATATAACATAATCTAAATGCAAACAGTGACTGCAATAACTTTCATTTCATATTTTCATATCATCAGAAAAGTATACAAAGACAAGTCTTCCAGTATACAAAACTAACAATTGGTTGACACAGTCGTCATCTGAAGAGCAATTCCCTTTGAGCTTGAGTTTGACTTCTAATTTTGAAGATTCAACTTGAATGTTAGCAGGATGCTAATAGCTTCACTCAGGCTCATGTTTACCACATCATGTGCTTTCTCTATTGCCGAGATTTTCATGTTGAATATTTCCGGGAGCGTGCGAAGTAGTTTGCTAACTATGTTTTCATTGCTGATAGGACATCCCAATGCGGTGGATTCATTGGAGATCTCACACAATCTTTCGGTATAAGAAGAAATTGTTCATCTTCGAACATTTGAAAAGTTTCAAACTTTGATGTTAGAAGTCTCAATTTAGTCTGCCGAACACTAGCAGACCCTTCACAATGTTCCTGAAGAATAGTCCATGCTTGATGTGCAGTGACATACTTACACACCATCTTAAAGCATGGAACATCGACTGAAATAAAAATAGTATTTAAGGCTCGAGAGTTAAAATTTGAAATAATTCTCTCATCAGCAGTCTATTGTGTTTCTGAGGTTAACACAAAATTACTATCAGGACCTTCCATCCTTGGTGGTATCCATGGTTCAATGATTGCAATCCATGCTCTTTCATCGATAGACTGTATGTAAATCTTCATTCGAGATTTCCAAATGGCATAATTTCTGCCATTGCTATCAAGGGCAGGAGGTCGACATTGACTGATTTGAATATCCATCACGAACTTTAAGCAATACTGGATCGAGTATTTAGTGTGTCAAGTACTAGCTCTTGATGCCACTCGTTAGAATTTGTTACCTCAAATTCGTGGAATTCTGATGTAAACAACAAAGTTGTAAGTAATGTCGAAGCTAGTGTTTTCACTATGCCTTCAACACGCAGCAGAATAATAAATAACACTTTGCACAAAATATGTTTTAAATCACACACCTTCGGTATGTGATTGCCTCAAGGTGAAATTCACTAACATAAGTGAAATACAAAACAATACAAGTGTTGTCTCGGTTCACTCCCTTGACAACATTGCATACAGCATACAAGAGATATGTCCTAGCTGCACTCACTTGAACAATCTCTCGAATAAAACACTATCTAAACATATAGATAGATACAACACGTCAATCTAAATCCTAGACTCTCAATATTTGACTATCTAACCTACAAACACAACTAAAACTAATCTTCAGTTGATTGGGACGCTAGGCAGATGTCGGAGAGGATGTCTTGGATCTTCGAGACGACACTAGATGCAAGTTTCAGAGCATCTCACAAATCACGGTGATAACCTGCTTACACAAATGATTCTAAGGTCTAAGGAGACCTTAAATACTTCCTCCATCTTGCCTTAGCAGTTGCTCCACGATCACAAGAGACGTGGACTTGAATCAACCGCATTCCACTTCTCATTGTTGTAGTGGACTTAATAACTCTTTTTTGCATTGCGATGCACACGTTCTTCAATATCGTGTAATGGTGGCAGTTACTCCAGTGACCTACGTTCACCTGCAACGGTTAGTGTCCAAGAAGGAGTAGGAACATCACGTTCCCTATAAATTCGGAACAGATTTTGAACAAATCAAAATCAAACATCGTCCACGATTTAATTCATAATAAAGTAACTAATAAATCCCTAAATACGTGGAAAACAAAATGTGACACAAATCACAAAATAATCAGATTAATTTAAAATAAATTAATTCTAAATACTAGGAAAGGATAAGGCTAGCTTTGAGAGAGTTGTACTCGATGTCACGAGAATGACAGAACGCATCAGATACGACATTGACTTCGATGTTATCAAACGAAGTGATAACATCATCTGGAACATATCATTCTCAACACGTGTATTTTTCTAAAATGCAGGTATGGGGCGGGTACTATAATACCCTACCCAAAGCCTACATATGGTCATCCCTAGTTGTGATTTTACTGTTTATGATAGATTTGTCAATATTTTGTTTGGATTGAATGAATATGATTAAAATGTAAGAGAATGCATAAATTGTTCTCCATAAAATATTAAAATTTTATTTGGATGAGGATAGATGAAAATTTTCAATTTTTATCAAGGAGTTATGAAACTAATCCCTAAGTCTAAAATAGTGGCAATAGTTAGGGATGTCAATCTAGCCCCAAACCGATGGGCTGGCTCGAATATCATGAGAAGAAAATGTTAGAGTCAGAAAATTCTAGTTCGACAAGAATCTAACTTGAATTGAATAGTCCAACAACCTAATAGGGCTAACTCGAAAATAAATGAGTTAAGTCGAATAGCACGAATTTTAATTGTTTACCTTTTAATTTTGGTTAAATATTGAAAGTTTCATTTTTGATGTAATGTAATTTAAGTACTAATGATAAAACTATTGCAACTTAAATAATATATATTAAATTAATTGGTGGTAAACTATGCCATACTTAGTGTTAATTTATTAAAATTAGAAGTTTAGACAGACATCAATTGATAAACTACTTAAACATTAAATTTCATAAATTTACTGATCTGATCGGATTGAATAGTTCGACATTCCAATAAAACTAATATGAAACCAATCCGGTTTGCCCGATTGATATCCCGGGCAAAACTATAACAAATTAACAAAAATATTATATTCTTTATTAAAAAGGATGAACCTCACTCGAGTTTCCCTAATTAGGTTGATTTTGGGCCCTAATGATGCATGGAGACTTTACCAAAACTTAAACCCCTTAAAAGCATGGTGCATTTCACGGATGTAACTAAATGAAGTGGTTTAAGAAACTGCCGAGGAAACTAGATTACAGATACAACTATAAAGCCCAAATTTCTGGTAAAATAAAAGCTAGTGTTTACAGGACAACCTATTCAACATATAGTAGCCCAAATGGGACTCAAATTAGAAACAATACATTTAGCAGCAAAAGCTGCTTCAAACCATCTGTTATGCACCATCAACTAGCAATGCATGTATCATTTCCGACGTTCGCCTCCCTTACCTGCGGAGCCTTATCTGGTACAGATCTTGACCAACGTATTCCACAGTCACAACACGACCATCAAATGTCCGTCCATGTAGACAATGTGCGGCCAGACAAGCAGCTTCTGGTCTTCTATATTCTACAATAACAGAGCTAGGCTCAAATATATGCCCAAGATTCACAGAAACATCCTTTCTATCATCTTCAAACAGGGCATCCAATTCTTTCCCCTCAATGGTATCCAACTCGACATTTTTTGCAATGTTTTTCTCTTCTGGTTTCAACTCTTCCTCAGAACTCACTGATTTTGCATTGTGCTCTTTCGATTTCAAGTCTTCAGTTGAAGGTTTGTTTTCCTGTTCATAGTTCACCACAGAAGTAGTAGAGCCAGCATTGTTGCAATTGCTTACCAGCTCAATATCTGAAGTATTTTGTTGGCTCCCAAATTCTCGAGTAAAATCACCAGGGTTTGATTGACTCGGGGGTTCTCCGACAGAAACATCTTCACCATTAAATGGTAGCACACATGCTTCATCTTTCGTAATATTGCCAGTAATTATCTCATTAGACAAGCTTTCACCAACCAACCTGGACCTCGTTGCGTTGCCGGGTTCAACTGACCCACTCAACATATCAGATAAACCAGCAATATCATCAGAGTCATTTTTATCTTCCAAAGTTTGGCTGTTAATCTCCAGTTCTTTCGGATCCTCCAGAGGTCCTGATTTGTCAAACTCTCTAACTCCAGAGGTACTCTCGCCGAGTTGTTCGTCTCTGTGGTTCATATTTGCAGATTGTAAGTCGTATGCATCAGTACAAGCACTTGTGTTCTTTACCTCATTAGCTTCCATGGTGCCGAAAGCATTTGTTTTCTTGGCAACATTAACAGATCTCACCATACCAAACCTACAGTATCAAGGAAAGCTAAGATAAATATTCGAGCAACAACCACAAGTAAACCAAAATCACTAATCCATTTTATGCCAACCTGGAACACTCCAGCCTTATATCTTCCAATATTTCATCTAGTTCTGATTCGGACAATGAAATGAGGCATTCAGGATCCAACTGCCAATTACAAGGGCATTGGTAATTTGATGTGACTTCAACTAGCACTATTAAAATGGAGGGAAAAGAAGGAAAGGCGAAATATAAATAACACAATACCACATTCTTTAGCTTTAAAACAGTCGTGGGCTTCTTGATAAGGGGCTTTGCATGCTCAGGGATCTCATAGGTTGGCCGTGTTCCAACATTTTCCTAACAAAATAATGGTCCTTGGGCATTTGAGAGAAACTTCTAGGCAACAATAAAACCTTTGTCAAATGAGAACATGTTGATAGAGATAATATACCCACCAAAACAGGTTCTGGAGTAGCAAGTACGGCAGTTAAAACTTGTCCACCCAACCTCATACCATTAAGACCAGCACAGGCTTTTGAAGTAACTGAATGATCAACATACTGAGGTAATAAATAATTAGTTTCTCACAAAAAAAGATCCAAAAGGGCATAAAAGGAAGGCTCAAGCTTAAGATACAGCACGCCTTTGTCATTGACGTGCAGAGCAAGAAAACTAAAAGAGAGAAAACAATATAAAGACAGAAACATGCAAAAATATTGCCCAAATAGTCTTGCTTTGTGCATAGCAAAACTCTTTTCCTTATTAAAATATGTACCTCAAGAAATGCACATGGTTCATTTGTATCTGCAATAAACTCAAAGTGGAATGCTTTCACAGGTCCAAAGGCTCTAACGATCTCCAAAAGCTGAAGAGGGCATACAAAAAATATAGTGAGATGCAATATGATAAAATAAAGAGAAGTTTTTATCCTAAACTAGGTTACATGTAACTTACCATCCTAGAAGAAAAAAGTTTTGATATTCCACCAATGAAGATCTGAAAGCCAGGCAAAAACTGGTCAAGAAAAGGGATATAATAAAGAGGAAGTGCTATTAACTAGTAGGAAATAATTAACAGTTGAGACTGTATTAGAAAAACATTATCATTAATTTACAGACATTAAAAACACTTCCCTAACAATAAACATAGACTGATACTGGCACAATTAATAATAATCAGCCATAAAACAATCTTATCCGGCTAATATTCAGAGAAGGGGGTCTAACTTGATCCAGAAGACTTAGCATCCTCAACCTCAATATGAGTGTCACAGATGAAAGTAAACTATGAATATCCTTGATTGAATAGTCCATATCTGATTTTCAGTTCTACTCAAATACAATTTAGCTACCTGTCCTACAACCTGATGCTTGACATTAAGACATCAAATGTGATCGCTAAGGGTTCCAACTTCCAACTCATTTCTGCCAGCAACTAATTATATCTAAAGTTCATGAAATAGTCCTCTGGTCAACATCAGAGCGAGAGTAAATGCCAAAACATAAATGGAGTACAAGAAGAGAATCAGGGGTTCTGGAGCCCCAACCAAGTAGCTCATCTTTTTACTGTTCAGAGCTTTGCCCTAACTTAGTTTTATCACTTGAACACAAACCTCAGAGCTCATTCTAGTGTTTATCTGGTCTCTGTTATAGATCTTAAACTTGAAGTTCAAGCAGAGTTTATTGCAGAACACTTATATTTGATCCCAGAATGAATATCAACATAGATGCAAGCATTATGAACAATATATGTGGCCAAGTAAAGTGTTAAAGCACCTCCTGTAATAGTAAACAGTTATGATGTTTCAGATGCTTACCTTGTTTGGTGAATCTTCTACAATGTCACTGATTGAATCAACAACACCCGCTGATTTGTCAGAAAGACCAGTCTGCATGAAAATAGGAACTGTCTGAAAACCTGCTACATGGAATAATAATGACAATGTACCTTAGAAACTACAAGAATATGAAGAGAATATACTGTCTCAATGGAAAAGTAGTTTTCTCAGTACAATACCTCCTACTAAGCTCAAGATGGTGAAGTTTGTGTGTATGCAAGAAAGCAGCAGGAAAAAGAAAAAAATGAAGATTCATACAGTTCCAGAACAACTAATACACAACACAAAGTATGCTGCAGAGCTTATTTCTGATTGGATAATTCATCCACAAATGAGTCATGAAAGAACAAAGATGCACACCGCCACACCCCATAAGGTTTTAAATGTTTGGGGTGATGACAAAACATTAGCATTAACTGATGATTATTGTCTTCAATACAAAAAGGTACTTTTAACCAAAAAAAAAAGCCCCTTGCATATGTCTAGAAATCTCAGTAGATGAATAGAGCATATTCATTTTAATAATGCTGAAAAGTACATGATAAAGCAAATGCCAAATAAGTATACTAATACATGACAAAGCAAATGCCAGGAATTGATTTGCATCCATGTCAAGTTCTGTAACAGAACATAGCATTAACTCATGCATATACCAGTTGTAAAGTTTGAGACAATTATATCAAGATACTCCCTCAATTCAAACCACATGCAAATTGCATACATCATTCAGAGTAAAAAAGCAACTGCCAGCAAGACAATTTCATGAGACAAGCATATTAATATCTAAGAAGATTTAAAATCCCAATTACCAGATAATGTTCCTCAATATTATCATTCGAAATGTAACATAGATATCCCAGTCTTTCATTAAGAGATGGCCTGGGAAAATTTGTACAACAAAAATGCACAAAACTTTGCCAAAACACTAAATGTGATTCACATAAAGACAACCAATCTTCCCAGAAGGAGATACCAATATATTTGAGGGTAAATAACCAGCAGTTAAACCATCCTGATCATTAAATATAATCTGAAGGAGCTCTAGGACACCTAAAGGCCAAAGTTACAAACATCTAAAGTGGGGAAAAGAAAAGGAAAAAGAAGAATAAAATAAAAGGAAAACAAGATCAACCTAATCATCACACTACAAAAGAGCTACATCTCATGAACCTTCCTTTTTATACAGAAGACAAAAAGTAAAAGGACTTGCTACATATTATCACTGAATCATACAATCAGTCGCAAAGAACTAAAGCAAAGAAATGAAGTATTATACCCAACAGAAGTCAACACTAAATTTTATTCATCTATATTTAAGTTCCAAAATAATCCTAGTAACAGAAACTACAGTTTCGGGTGGCATTGTTGCCCATTTTTGTATCGTCCAATCCAACAAATTAATAAAATATAATAATGGTGTCTATTTGAAAGTACAAACGTCCTGACTGAAGAAGGCAAATAACAAATGGAAATGTAGGGATGAAATACAAATAAAGCCAATTACATAAAATGAAGCAAATTTACTACCCAACAGATCAAATAATAATACCAAGTTTATAATCTACTTTTCAAACACTAGTCATCAAAAGGGAGCACATACCGTGACAAAGATCAATATTAACAATGCTTGGAGTAAGTACAGAGAACAGCATGGCAATGATTCTTACAGTTACATTAGCATAGTCCTTGGGGCGCCTGAGTTTAAGGCTGGAACCAGAAAAGGGCATTCCATCTAAAGAAAGAGCAGCTGAAGCATCCTCAGGGGTCAAAAACTCCAAAAGAGCTTGGCTCTTCTCCTTATGTATCTGCAGTTCAAAAATTGAAAGAGCTTGCTGAATTTTCAGCTGAAAATGCACATGCAGAATATATGAGATAGATCAAGTAAACGGGTGGATACATACCATACAACTGATACAGGGCTGGGTCCCCTGAATATAGTTAACACCAGATGGCCGCAAAAGCTTGTTAAAACATTCTATTAAATCTTTCTCAGATACTGAAATAGGCAAGTTTTCAACGTAAAGCCTCCTCTTAGGTCTTGTCGCCTGAGTTAGCTGAATCGACTCAACAGCATGTATCTGTGAAGATAAGGTATGAAGAGAAACTCCAATAGGTTTCACCACACCAGGAGCCACAGGAGTTATACTGGGGTACTCCTTTATATTCAATGATAATTTTTGGCTCGTAGTATTCAAATTGGAAAGATTTGACGTAGCCATGACGCTCTCCTTCTCAACAGGTTGCAAATCCCATCCAGCAGTTCTTCTATCTGGAGAACGACGAGTTGGAGAAGGAGTTTTAGCAGCAGCTTCCGTTTTCCTCTTTCTAGGTGAATAGCCTCCAAGACCACTTGAAGTATTAGTATTACGCCTGTAGTGACTATTAGATCCATTACTGGATATCCTCTTGTTATCAACATTAGAATGCTCCCTTCCTGATTTGTCCTTTGTAGAATGAGATGATACTTCTGCAAGCTCGCTTTTATCTTTCAATGTGTGCTTGTAAGCCTTTGGTGATTGTGAAAGAGATTTTTTACCTCTATCTTTCTCACGATCTTTGCTCCGCGACCGTCTTCTTTTTGACCTGGATTCTTCAAGATAGGTTCGCGTTGGTTCCAATCCTTTTCTTTCTGAGTCATTCTTCTTAACATTATTCCTGCCTCTAGTTTTATCTTCTTCAGAATGGTGTTTGTGTCTCTTTTCCTTAACAGATTTCTCTCTGCCTCTGGCAGTTAAGTTATCTGTTTGCCTCACATCTCTCACATTTCTTTTCTTATACTCATTATCAGAATCACTGCCTATCCGGTCATCTGTTTTCCTCTTTCTATAAACATGTCTCTCCTCATTATGAAGTTGTGCTTTTACTATTTCAGATTTGACTCTGCTTCTTTCAGAAACTCTATCCTGTTTATATGATTCAATATCTTTCCTCTTGTCAAGTCCGTTGTCTTTTTTTCTGCTGACATGATTTCTTCCCTCAATGTTTTCTTCTGACACTCTATTGTGCCTCACACTCCTGTCTCCTTTATCCTTTGACTTGGCATCAGGATGCAGAGATCGGTCATGGGTATCCTGGACCAAATTCTCATTCTTCCTATAAGCATTAGTATCCGCTTTTCTCCCAGACCTTACCTTCTTATTATAATTAGAGTCATTGTTTTCTTCTGCTGGTTTTGAAATGTCATTTATTTGCGGATGGCATTCTGGAGTCTCAGATGCCCACTCTGTGTTGTCTTGTGCTAATTCACTATCAGCTGCTCCAGGGATGCTAGAAACGTGTTGAGCAGTGTCTCCCTTGTTTTTTCTTCTAAGCATTACGTCATCATAACTTAGTGGTCTTGTCCTTGCTGAAGTGCCATCCAGGAAATCCGTTGGGGGCATCTGATTATTAGTTCCATATGTCTCTTTGTGTGAATCAGATCTAGCCATCAGGCTTGTACACTTCCAGTCTGTAGAATAGCAACATATTCAGTATGGATAATAAAAAAAGTAAACGGTTTGCCAGTGTCCTACATATTGATTCAGAAACTACAATGGAGCTTTTCCAAGAACCAGAAGAATTTGAATTAATGATTGAAAAATGTGTGTATTCATCTATTATCATTACTTATTTTTCCATATTACTTCTGAAAAAATAGGTATGCTGTGTGAAACTTGAACATATCCAAATACTCTTGCAGCTTACAGAAATGCAAATATGAGTGCAATAAAAATTTTACTAATTGGATAGTTACACAAAATATAAAATTAATATATGATGTCCCATTGCTGCCTATTCTCAGTACTTTTTTGATGTATAGAGCAATGCACAAGGCCAATACGGCACAAGACATGTGAGCTTAGTAAGACATCTAACAAGGCCATTGATCTTGGTTTTGGTGAAGCAAATTAGCAAGGGCAAAAGAGCAAAGGGTAATCTACTAGTTACTATCATTTGACAGGCATAATAAATTTCATTAATGTTCTCTTCACTAATATCTTGGCAGCAAACACATCATTAGGGCCACACGACAAGGATTTCACTATATCTGAAAGTTTTAACCTAGCATTACCTTCAGGACACAAAAAAGATTAATAAACTGATAGGATTATAGTTATACTGGAACAAAACTCCAATGCTGAATGCAGAGCTAAGATTTAGGTTTGCTATCAGACAGTTTTTTTTTTCTTTTTTTTTTTCTTTTTTGTAAAATTCAAGTATTCGGTACAAGATAGGTAATTATGCCACATATCCGAAGACGTGTGGACAACAAATTATCCTAACCTTCTCCAATCTCACTAACTCAATGCTGACTGATCATTCATCTTCCGTATAGTCTGCCACCGCAAGCCTCCTCCAGTGATCCAGGCATGACTCATGAGCAACCACCATTTGAACCTCTAAGATAAGCACAACCCAAAAAAAAGGTTTGCGGTACCTGGTGTTGCCTTAAGTCAGACCCTCTCACTTTCCCGTCTTTGACCTCACCAAAACCGAATGCTCAAGTGTAGTTCCTTTTACTTATTTTAACTAGTTACCACTGCTAGAAAATGCAAGAATAATTTTTTTAGTTCAGTTTCAAATATTTAATTTTCAAGTGTGGTGATGAGATATACTGATATACATGTCCCAAGAACCATATCTACTTCTCAGTTCAATGCTTCTTGAGAATCAGAATACTATAGTTCTCTAATGCTTCTTGACTATCCATACTACTTTAGGCAAGAAATTTGATCCCAAATTGCTAGGCGGATCAGATACTGAACCAAAACAGCTCTTTTTTTCTTACAAAGAAGGTTTTATTCAAAAAGCAAATTAGTTTTACCGGATTCTTTTGGCTCACAAGAATTTTGGTTCGGTGCAATACAGTTACCAACTAGCATTATGAAGAAACTCATTAACCAAAGGAAGTAAAGAACAAGAAAAAACATTACATCAACAGGCAGAGAATAATTAAATATACATGTAGACATATACTAAATTACTTATGATTTACCTTCGATTTGCTGAATCTATAGAATATGAGCAGCTTCGTCTACATCTTCTTAGAACTATGTCGAATTTCGATTAATCTGACCATATCAGGAAAAACTCTGCAACGATTTTGGTTGGGCGAGATGAATTCGCGGAATTTGACGTTTACTAAGAGGAAGAATTATAGTTTCAAGTTTCAACGAGGAAAATTAGGGAAATTGTGCTTGAATAATCATAGTGTGTGTGTGTGTGGTGTGTGTGGTGTGTGTGGATACAGAAATGAAAACTGGAATGAAAGTGTTCAAATTTAGGGCTTTCTGCTGCTGCTTTTTTACTTGATGATGTATTTTTTTTTTCTTTTTTCATATATTTTATTTTTTTATAAAAGAAAAACATTTTTATTGGGGTTTGTATTATTTGAAGTAAAGTTCATTGGGTTAATTATTTGGTAAATGTTTGCTGGGCTTTGCTATTGTTTTTCGTGCGTTGGGCTATTAGATTTAATTTTTGAGAAATTCTAAACACTAACTTAAATTTAAAAATAAGTATAATAAAAAAAAATTATCCCATAGCCACAGAAACTTAGAGGAAGTTCTTATTTGCACTACGAATATTAATCTTTGCACTTTATTTTTTTATACATTTCACTTTTTACTCTTTGCACCATATTATATTACTTATTTACCTCTCATTAAAAAAAAAATTATTAAAAAAAAAAGACTTTCTTCTTCTCCAAATTAGTCATCATCGCCCTCCTCTCTACCGTCGTTGCCAACCTCCTCTCTCCCTCTGCCTCCCACCTTCCCTTCCACCGCCCAACAACCATTAATCTCTTCTCTCCTTCCATTGGCAAATAGGCGAGCCTTGTTTCACTCCCACCGCCAGCCACCACCACAACTCACCCTCTCATTTCCTATAAATATAGAAAATCAGTTAAATATTCTTCAACTATTGAAAACTTGACAAATTTGTTCGAACTTTTATTTTCAAAAACTTTGCAAGGAGTTCGAAAACTAATTTTCGAACAAGTTAAGCACGTTTAAAACTTTATTTTTGAATCTATTGTTTAAAAATTATTTCTTGAACAGCCATATAAGTTTTGAAAATCCTTGTTCAAATATCGTTGTAGAAGCTCAACAATTGTTATGTACAACTGCCCTTCGAAATATTCAGTTCAAACCACCCCTCAAGATTTGGACTTGAAAGAAGAGAAAAGCGGTCATCTGGTCCCTAGCGGCGTCACTTTCATTGTAGTGGCAACCATGAAATGGCTTCGTCTTCTTCTCTAGTATGTCCTTCGTCTTCTTGGCCACTTGGATTGGGGATGTTGGGGAAGAAGAATGGAATTATGGTTGCACGTCCGAAGGGGTGAAGAATTAGGAGGGAGAACAGTGCGAATAAATAAGGTTTTGACTGCCATTGTTGATGGCAAGTCGATAGAGAAGAATGGGAGAAAAACAGGGGAGGATTCCTTTTTTTCTTACTTTTTTTTAAAATTTAATTTATTTATTAATTATTTTGATTTTTTATTTAATAAGGATATTTAAGTAAAATTATAATTAATTATTTTTGAATTAATTCATTTTATGGTGCAAAGATTTTTTTTTTTTTTGTACTGCAAGTAGTCGCTCCCAAACTTAAAACTAGAGCTGTCAAAATAGATTAGGCCTGTCGGGCCGGGCCGTACCAGCCAAAAAAATAGGCGGGTTGGGTTGCTATTTGGCGGGCCTAAACGGGGGCGGGCTTTGCCCGCAGGTCTATGTTTTTTTTTATAAAAAAAAATCATAATTTTAAATCTATATTTATTTTTAGAAAATTAATGAAATCATAAATTAATTTAATGATAATTAACTTTGATTGAAATTTAAAATATCAAATAATGGTGATCATTTGTGTTTGTGAAACAATATATATTTTAATATAATTTGATGATGAAGAAAAAATATACGAACGCTATAAAATTTAAAAATATTGAAATTGGTGCAATGTTAATAATAGTTTAAAATTTGGAATGTTCTTATTCATATTTATATATAAGTATATAAAAATAAAAATTAGTGATTTGAAAATAAATATAAATTTTAATTTTTTTTGTTAATTTTATGAATAGGCCCGTGCCCGGCCTGCCAACCTGCAGCCCGCGGTAGGGGCGGGTTGGATTGGAGATCCTTAGGCCCGTCCCTGTCTAGGCCCGCCAAATGATTGGCTTTTGGGGCCCGTGGGTTGGCCCGCCCCGCTAGACCATTTTGACATCTCTACTTAAAACCCTATCAGAAGCCCATTCCTTTTCATATAACTAAAAAAGTACACTAGAGAACATACAAAAATTCATAAAATATAAATCATACCCCCTACAAATTTATATACAGTAAAACCTCTATACAGTACCTCTATACAGTAATATCATCAGAACTAGAGAAAAATATTACTGTAGGGATATTATTCTTAAATAGAGATTTACATATAAAAATTATATTTTTTTAAAAAAAATGTATAATATAATTATACGCCACTTGAAAATGTGTCCTTTCATATTTTAAAACACTTGAATTTAAAAGATAAATAAGATTCATTAATTTTTCCCTAAAAAAAAATAAAAAAAAATCCATGAATTTTAAAAAGTCAAATGTGCGTACACCATTCATGTACATTGTGAATACATATTAAATTTAGAAAATTCATTCATGTACTACATATCTAGAAAATATTAAAAAAATGTATGTATCACATGCAACTTTAGATAAGTATTTCATATCATCTTAAATTTAATATAATATAGTTAAATAATTCTAGATATTTTATATAGATTGTAATACCTCATTTTTTTATTGTTTAATATTTCTACTTAATTAAATTAATTTAAATCGATCTATGTATTTATCTATTGTTATTCGATAGAATTATTTGAATGTAAGGAAGTCCAAGATTGCGCCCCTAGAAGAATTTAATAACATTTATGTCAAAAAGTTATCTATTCAATATATTTAGAGACATCTACATAATAAATCAAATACATGCACCATATATGCATGCATTCATGAACGAGATTTATATGTTTTAAAAGAAATAGATATATATTTTTCTTTTCAAAGTACGTGTGTCTAAATATAAGAATGATTTGAGTCAACTCTTTAATTTAGTAATAATCTCATATTTCTCTTTTTAATAGGATCAAATCCTACAATAAAATTTCCCAAGTAAGGATTTTATAATTTTTGGTAAAAAAAAAAAAAAGAAAAAAAAAAGAACCCTAATTCTTAGTATAAATGCATCTGTACTTTTCTAAACCCTATTTTACCCACATCTCCAAGCCCCGATTCAAGAAAACTCATAAACTCAAAGTTTACGATTGATTTCAAACAAGAGGCAAAGTTTTGTAAACCTTTGAGCTTCATAGTTATACGCTTTCCATATGGTCTGTTATAAGCAATTATGATAAAGTCAAAATGCATATACGAGTTTCTCGTGTGACTGCCATTTCTTTAGAACATGAAAAATTCATACATTTTTATTGATCATTAAAAGACTAGATCATGCACTTTTGATAATCAATCTCATGCGAATCATTGAAATATTGATTATAATGGATTGCATCTATACATATATTAAAGCAAAATCGTAGGGGCAAAATTGTCATAAAAATTAATCAGACAAAACTGTGTTAAAAAACCATTGTTTGGTGAAAATTTGTGCAAACTGGTCAGTAGAGCAAATGGTTGATGGTCTTTATTAGACCCTCAAGCATATGAGGGTTCAATTCCTCAACAGCGCACTCACTCACCCACTTCATTTTCATATTTTTATTTTTTTAAATTTCTGCTGTTTTAGATTTTTTTTTTAAATAAAAAAATATCACCAAAAATTAACAATCATTCACATTTGTAATTTTTTAGATTTTCTAAATAAAAAAATCATTAAAACTTAATAAAATACCCTTCTAATTATAGTACTACCTATGGTGTAAACATTCGTATTTTAAATTTTTTAGAATTTTTTTAAATAAAAAAATATCACCAAAACATGCATAGATAGAAATTAACAACCGTTCACATCTTTAATGTTTTAGATTGTCTAAATATAAAAAATATCACCAAAATATAAAAAAATATGCCCATGGAAAATATTTAATTTTTTATTTTTTTAATTATAATACTACTTTTGGTGTAATCAAATTACTTATTATATAATTAGCGGATATTTTGAATGACAAACATTTACATTTTTTTTATTTCTAATTAATATAATTTTGACGGTGCGGATAAAATTCCCTGCTACATTTTGTGCAATACTCCACGCACACAATTGAAATTATGAATTTTCCACAAAATGTAGGTTATGATTTCATTCGCTTATCGTGTAATCAAAGAGGATTATAATTAATGAGAGTTTTTAATGGCTGACAAAAAATTAAAAAAAATAAGACCAAAAAAATGATGATGCTGATGATGATGATGATGATGATCATAATAATAATAATAATAATAATAATAATAATAATAATAATAATAATAATAATAATATGTGTTTAGTTGTCAATCTTTCAAATTCCGGAAAGATTTCAGCTAATTGAATTCTCTCATAACATTTTATTTATTAATATATATGTATATATATGTATATATATTAACATCATTATTTTTGAAGGGTTTTAGATAATATAAGATTTATTTTATAATTTGGAGTAATTGAATTAATTTTATAAATTCTATTAATTAAAAAGCTAATACATATTTATTAATCATTGTTATCTATTTATTTTAACCATTAGAAAATTAACCATGTCAATAAGTTATGCACATATGTCATATAACATAGATTATAATATTATTGTTATTATTATTATTATTATTATTATTATTATTATTATTATTATTATTATTATATTGTGGTATGAATCTACTTATTTAAATTTATATGTGGCTGCATAAAATATATTTAATATGTTAAATCTATAAAATGAAGAAATTATTCAATTTTGTCTATCGAAAATAAAATTATCATGTGTTATGTGTTCATATGCAATAAGTAAATATAAATCTCCAATGGATTAAATTTTAAAAAAAATCTAAATGTGTTTATGAATATATTTAAAAAATTACAAATATAATGTTGAAATATATTGTAAACTATAAATTTGATAAACTTATAATTATTTTATATTATATACTAATACTATTACAACCAATATTTCAACTATTATCAAACTTTAAATTTTAAATGTGTAGACCGATTTCCGTACATCGTACGGGAGATATACTAGTTTAGTTTATAACTCCAACTTTAGTTTAAGTAGGTTATTGAATTAGTTAATCTCATGCGAATCATTGAAATATTGATTATAATGGATTGCATCTATTATATATATATATATATATATATATATTAAAACAAAGTAGTTTGCATGATTTTTTCCCTCCCAAATGCTTAAGTTCCCGCCCAAAAATATCCCATCACATGCACTATACATTTTTAATTATTTTATTAAATTTGTCCTAAAGTAATTGTATCGGGAACCATTTCAACGCTAAAAGTTGAAAAAGTAATAGTTAGACGTATCACCCTATTGTCTAATCTATCTTGACAGGCTTAAATCAAATTCAAAAATTTCTTTTTGGAGCCAATTTTTCGTTTCAAGGTCGATATATACACACCATTTATCTGGCAGTTCATTTGTAGCAGTTTGGGGAGTGATCATATTTATGTACGTATATATTATTTTTTTTGTTAAATACAATCTTTACCTATCTAAATATACATATGATCTAATGAATGTTGCTCTTCAATTTTGCAGATTTGTAATACACAGTTGTTGTCTGTGGTTTTGTGTCTGCTATTGCTGCTTGGTTTGGTGCGAGTTTAAGGCCTCCATTCAACTGGAAACATGAGAAAAATATGTAGTTACAATAACATGTCATGGTAATACTTTTACTCAAATCTAAAAATAATTAAATATTCTAAAAAATATTACAGAAATAAAAAAATTTAAAAAATACATTACAAACTTTAGGGAGTCTTATAGCTTGGTGTTGAAGCTTTTCTCAACCCCTAGATTCAGCAAGAAAAATATTATTTTTAACTGTTTTTTTAAAATGCTTTTAAAAAATGAAAAAAATAATTTTTTCAAATTTAAAGAATCAATACCTTTTCCAAGCAGATTAGAGAGGATAGACGCTTGATCTGCTCATGTCAATTTTAAAAATCTTCAAAGATTTTTAAAATTTTGGAGATATTTATGAGATTAAACGATAAATCCCGTTTACAGCTTGAAGTCTTATGATTTCTAACATATTTTATTAATATAACGAAAATGCAATTGTCATGCGCTTACTTTTTAGATTTATATTTTACTAGATTCATCATTGTAATTTTTTTTATTATTTTGGTATTTCTCATTCTATATTTAGAATCTTTTGTAATACAAATTAATAAAAATAAATCTTATTAAAAAATAAATAAATTATCGCTAGATTTTCAAACATGGAGTGTGAGTTTAATTATGAATCAAATAAATTATCTCATAATTTTTTATCGGACAGCGCGTTGCGCGGGTGGAACACTAGTTTAGTTTATAACTCCAACTTTAGTTTAAGTAGGTTATTGAATTAGTTAATGAAGCTCAAAGGTTAATCGGCCTTTTTATAACTACTATTAAGTTAATAAGATTAGAGAAGAGGGCAATTAATTGTGGGGATATATTAATGATGTAATAAGCATCTTACTTTAGGATAATAAATTAATTAAATGGATTGAAGGTATTCTTAATTTTAATTTGATATTTTATATATAATAATAAGAGTCTGTAGGAGGCGAAAATTAACAATATTATACATAATATTTTTATTAATTTTTATATATTTATTTAATTTTGGAATCTTATAAAATCCAAAATTAGATAAAATATTTAAATAATAAAGATATTAGTGTAAATGGATAAAAAGAGGCAAAACAAAATAGTAATTGGAAAAAAAAAACAAGATATAAGGCTATAGGAGTTATTTGGGCAATTTGGAGTGTAAATGTCTACAATACCCCTATGACACACATGTCCCCACATTCCAATCATTGTGTAAGTGTACTATTTACACTTTTAATAACTACCCAATAAATGCACACACCTAACATATAAAAATCCAATTTCATGAATTTTAGGGTTAGGGTTAGAAAGTGCCACACTCTAAAACAATGAAATTTTTATGAAAATTTTTTGAAAAAATAACGATAATGCACGTATCGAAAAAATTTCGTAAAAGAATCATAACGATAAAATAAAATGTTCAAAAATATGTAAACGAAAATAAGCATAACGATTTTTCGTTAATGCACGTATCCAAAAAAATTCGTAAAAGAAACCTAACGTTATGAAAACGAAAATAAGCATAACGATTTTTTTTTAAAAAAAATAACGTTAATGCACGTAACATTAAATGAACATCAATCAATTATTCTCTCTTTCTTTTTCGACCAAAATGAGGTAGATAGAATGAATAAATATGTATTTGCATAGGTAGGTATTAGTTGACCCAAATTAAATTAAATTTAATGCATTTAATTTTGTGTAAGAGAGGTTGGTAGTGTAATATGCATATATTGAAGGCAGGGCGGAACATCCAAAACAATAAAACACAAAAAATGTCGATTCCCCTCAAATAAAAGAGAAGAAATATATTGAGAGGTTGATCCAGAAGATTTATGAACGAAGCAACGTCGTCTTCATCAGCGAACGGGCCGAGTAGAAGTTCCTAAATTTTGAAAGGTATGTTTCGAGTTTATTTCTTCAAGAAATGTAGAATTTGTTTTAAGTTTAGGCTATCTGGTTTTATGTTTCTATGTTTCTACGTTGATTTTATGATCTAGTGTTATCATTTCTTGATTTTAATTATGTAACGTTAGGCTCTAACGATTAATCATGTGAAGTTAGGCTATAACGATGGAAATGATAATAAGAAAAGAACAAAAGGCATAATAACGATTATTTAAAAACCATAATAACGAATGTTTAAAAAAAGCCATAACTAAAATTAAAAGCCATAATAACGAAAGTTTAAAAAAGCCATAACTAAAATTAAAAGCCATAATAACGATATTATTATCATTTACAAAAGCCATGATAACGATTATTTAAAATCCATAATAACGAAAGTGTAAAAAACACATACCGAAAATTAAAAGCCATAATATCTGTCGTTATTTTTTTAACAATCGTTATTGTCATTTATATATAATAACGATTATTTAAAAAAAAGCCATAACTAAAATTAAAAATAACGATTGATTAAAAATAACGATTTATTAAAAGTAATAATAATGTATTATTTAAAATAATAATAACGATAGTTTAAAATTTATAATAATGATACTTGAAATATGAATAACGAAAGTTTAAAAAAGCCATAACGAAAATTATAAGCCATAATAACGATATTATTATCGTTTACAAAAGCCATGATAACGATTATTTAAAAGCCGTAATAACGAAAGTTTATTATGGAAAACATATCGAAAATTAAAAGCCATAATATCTATCGTTATTCTTTTAACAATCGTTATTATCATTTATATATAATAACGATTATTTAAAAAAAAGCCATAACTAAAAATAAAAATAACGATTGATTAAAAGTAATAATAAAGTATAATTAAAAATAATAATAACGATTGTTTAAAAGTTATAATAACGATAATTGAAAGTTATTAATAACGATTGTTTTATAATAATAACGATTGTTTAAAAGTTATTAATAACGATTGTTTTATAATTAAATTTTCGTTATGTTTAAATTTATTTTTCGTTATGTATAAATTTAATTTTCTGTTATGTATAAATTTAATTATCGTTATGTATATACTGAATTTTCGTGAGGGCTTATTTTTGCATATTGTTATGGTTAAATAGATTTATCGTTATTGTTCAATTTAAATTTCGTTATGATATTTATTAAATTTTCGTTATTTTAAAAATGAAAGTTTCGTTAAATTTCATTTTTCATTTTTTGTTATGTTTAAAATTAAGTTTCGTTATTGTTAAAATTTTCGTTATGGTTCGTTATGCTTATTTTTGAATATTTTCGTTATGACAGATGGTTAGACATCGTATTATTGTACGACATAGTGGTCGATGGGAGAGAGCTCAATACGTAGATGGTGTAGAGGAGCAGATCATCATGTCATCGGATGGTTTCTGTTTTAGGTCACTAATTAGAGAGATTCATGAGTTACTGGAGACCGATCCCACATCTGTCGAGTATCAGTTATCGTGGATGTCGAGCACCAATAGTGGCAGACAGATCAAGACAAGACTGAAAGATGATGCAGATTTGCTTGACTTGCTCCACGAACAGAGCTCAGAGATGGTTGTGTATGTTGTTCAAAGAGGCTGCAGCAGCTCAAGGGTCATACCTGACACCATGCCAGAAGACAGAGATCCGGTTAGAGATGAGCAGAATGTTGATGACGATGCAGGCCCGCACGAAGGAGAGGAAGAAGAAGAAGTCGACGAAGAAGAAGAGATGCCCTCTACTGATGAAGATGAAGAGGAGAACGACATATCGACCTTGCTTGAATCATTGTATACGGAGTTTTGTGGTTGGATTCGTTCGACAGGGGGTAGAGGGCGATTGATGGGTATGATGGGAGGAGCAGCCTCATCGAATACTATGTCTGAGGATGTTCCTGAGAGGGCCTTGAGCAATTGGGTTGTTCCGCTTGCCAATCTGGACATTGCTGGCCCACTGGATTGGGGTGAGCCTTCAGCAGCACATACGGACACACTTTACAAGGGTGCTATTTTTCGTACGAAGGATGATTTGGCCCTAGCTGTAGGACTCTATCACATGCAGAATCGAGTGGAGTATGTCGTGTATCGATCGAACAAGACACGACTGGTCTACATGTGCAAGCATGGCAGGGAGTGCCCGTTCAGGCTGTGTGCTGTTGTGGATAGAGTTGTTTGGAGAATCTACAAGTTCAACTCCACTCACACTTGCCACATGGATATGAGTCGCATTGCTCCACGCCAGGTGCCTGCACGGGTCATTGCAAAACATTTTGCTCGCAAACTGGTGGATGAGGGGGTTGTTCTGAAGCCCAAAGAGATGATGTCTGAGCTTTTACGCGAGTACGGGATTCAGATCGATTACAGTTTCGCTTTGCGCTCGAGGAACATTGCTATTGAGATGATTTATGGAGACTATGATAAGTCATATGCGCAATTACCTGCGTTTCTGCACACGGTGCAGCTGCAGAATGGGATGAGCCGCATTCGGATCGAAGTTCGACGGGCCGAACTGTAAACCTGACACCAGTGCGAACTCTGAGGGCCCAAAGCGAAGTGTGGCTCCATTGACATAGAACCAACACTCTCTACCCTCGCGTGCAGGATCCTGGACACGCACCTCGCGACAGATCAAGGCATGCATCGCCTTGCGTGCTATACTACCCCCCCTAAAGTCCAAAAAATGTCCAAAACATCCAGATCTAAACATCTGGATCGTAGCCTGACCACCAAAATGCTCTAAGACCTCCCTAATATTCTCTATTAGCTCCAGCTTCATGTACATCAAAATATTCGGCTTCAGCCTCTGGAGGGGGCGTCTAATCCACTGAATCTAAAATTAAATTTACAATACATAATTAGATAATAATTAAAGTTTTATTATTAAATTATTATTATGTTAATTTTACATTTAATCTCAAATTTAAATTTAAAGCTACGTTATTGTTAATTATTTGTATTATAATAATAATTATTATTATTTGTTATTATAATTATTATTATTAGTGTTAAAAAAGTGTTATTATTTATATTAATTGTTTTTGTTTTTTTTATTTTTTACTAATAGTATTATTATTATTATTATTATTATTATTATTATTATTATTATTATTATTATTATTATTATTATTATTTGTATGTAATTATTATTATTTGTATTATAATTATTATTATTAGTGTTAAAAAAGTGTTATTATTTATATTAATTGTTTTTGTTTTTATTTTTATTTTTTACTAATAGTATTATTATTATTATTATTATTTGTATGTAATTATTATTATTTGTATTATAATTATTATTAGTGTTAAAAAAGTGTTATTATTGATATTAATTGTTTTTGTTATTTTTATTTTTTATTAACAGTATTATTTACACTATTATTATTATTATTATTATTATTTGTATGTAATTATTATTATTTGTATTATAATTATTATTATTTGTATTATAATTATTATTATTAGTGTTAAAAAAGTGTTATTATTTATATTAATTGTTTTTATTTTTTACTAATAGTATTATTATTATTATTATTATTATTTGTATGTAATTATTATTATTTGTATTATAATTATTATTATTTGTATTATAATTATTATTATTAGTGTTAAAAAAGTGTTATTATTGATATTAATTGTTTTTGTTATTTTTATTTTTTACTAACAGTATTATTTACACTATTATTATTATTATTATTATTATTATTATTATTATTATTATTATTTTAACCATAACGATTTAACTATTTAATAAAACGATTTAACTATAACGATTTAGTACAATAGGCATAACGATTTAATAAAATAGGTATAACGATTTAATAAAATGATCTAACCATAACGATTTAACAAAACTACTTAAGCATAACGATTTAACCATAACGACTTACGCATAACGATTTAACCATAACGATTTATTAAAAAAACCAAAACGATTAAATAAAAAGTGCCATAACGATTTAATAAAAATAGCTTACTGAATAATTAAAAAAGCAATAACGATTAATTAGAAATAGGCCATAATGATTTCATAAAGTTAGCATAACGATTTAATAAAATTTGCTTAACTATTAATTAAAAAAGCCATAACGATTAACTAACAAAGGCAATAACGATTTAATAAAAATAGCAAAACGATTTGTTAAAAATAGCATAACGAAAGGCCATAACGAATTTTTCAAATTACCATAACGATTAATTAAATACTCATAACGAAAGGCCATAAATTTTTTTCAAATTAGCATAACGATTAACGAATGTCATAACGAAACTTTTCAAATTACCATAACGATTAATTAAATACTCATAACGAAAGGCCATAAATTTTTTTCAAATTAGCATATCGATTAACGAATGTCATAATGAAATTTTTCAAATTAGCATACCGATTAATTAAAAACTCATAACAAAAGGCTATAACGAAATTTTCAAATTGGCACAACGATTTAAACTAATATTCCATAACGATTCATTCAAATAAGTATAACGATTGCTAACAAAAACCATAACGATCTACTAAAATGACCATAACGGTTGTCATCTACTTCACTCATTACAGATTCATCAACAAAAAGGGTTTACTTTCAACTCAATTGCAAGATCCGACCTATTGTTCAACTATTAAAACATAACGATAACTGTAAATACTCGACTAACCTCTCCCGCTTCGGCTTCAGACGGTCGGTCTACATCTTCACGTCGTTCCTCCATCGTCTTCAAGCCAGTCCAATGCCGGCGAAGATTTTTTTTTTCAGAGAATTAATTTTTTTTTCTTTTCAGCGAACACGGCTCATTGAGAGAGAAATAAAAACAGGCAAGAATGGGAAGAGATGTGTGAGAGAGAGAGTAGATAGGTAGTTACAAGAATTTAATAACGATATTAATGAAATTGATTCTCCACAACCCTATTTTTTTTCAAACGGAAATCGAGTTTGGATAGACGAGAGAGATTTTATTCCAAACAAATCTTTTATTATTTTTGCATGGAAAATACCAGTTTGTGTAAGACACTTTTCAGAAAAGTGGTGGAATATTCTGATGGCTCGGTCAAATTGTTCAGATATAGTACAAATTGCCTATATAACTCCTAGCCCCTTAAAACTTGCCCAACTATACCGATTTTTACATTTTATTGTCTAGATAAAAATTTCCCCCAAGATATTATTATATAATAAACATCAAGAGTCTTTGGCAACAAATAAATATATTTGAAAAGATATATATCAATTTCCAACAGCCAATGAGATAGTGCCATGCCACCCCTAGATCTATCTCCCTACAACTATAAATAGGTCTCCATATCAGTTGAAAATCACACCAGAAGTTAAAATTGAAAAGCTCAAGAAGTTGGAGAAAAATTCTATACGAAGTTCTCTCCAACATTCAAGTCGTTCTTCGCCGAAGTCATCTCAAATCCAGCGTTCGCCGGAGTCATCTCAAATCCAGCGTTCGATCCGGAATCAAGGTTCTGAAACCCTCCAGATGACATAAAGTTCAAACAACAAGTTCAATCAAAGAGACAAATTTACTCTGTAAATTTCAAAGACCATTTGAAAATCAAGTTTTGAAGAGAAGAATCAGAGGAAAAATAAAGATTGAATCCGTATAAATATGTTTTGATCTGAAAATAATCTGAATTATATAATATTTTGTGTTTTACCAAATTAAATACAAAATTTTGTGTTACAGAGTCAACTTTTTTTTTATCCACTCAAAATTAAAAAAAAAATATTTTACTCACTTAGTTTTAAAACTATTTATTGTACCTACTTGGCCAATTTGAACAAAAATACCCTTAATTACAAAAAATGAAAAACAAAAAAAAGTTGACAAAATAAAAAAGAAAATCAAAATAACTCAATTCTCTCTCCTCCCTTCGTTCTTCACCAGTTAGAGAATTCATCTTCTTCTTTCAACCGCTTTCGTTCACCATCTCACGTCAACGTAAAACGCTTCCACGCCAGCATTGTCACGGTCGATTATTTCTTCCCCTTCTACAGCAGCTGGTCGGAATTCGACGACGGCGGGTGGAAGGAACGTTTCCGGGAGGGAGAGAGGAGCAACCATGAGGACGTTTTTCATTTTCGGAAGAGTAGGGAGAGGGACGGCGGAGCAAACACGAAAGGGGAGAGAGGACGTTTCCGGCGACGGTGCAGAACTGGTGAGGGGAGAGAAAGGTGAGGGGTGGGGTGGGGGTTGATGAAAAAGAAAGGCTGCGCGCAGCAGCTGTGCTCGACGGCATATGCGAAGGGGGCTGCACGCTTAGATTGCGCGCAGGGATGCCTTAATCACCGCCATTTTTTCCGGTAGAGGTGTTTCTAAACAACGATAGAAAGGATGGGAAACATGTCATCTTCAAACCTACACAAGAAGTCCGTCGCCAGCGACCTTCACACAGTAGTCACCAGAAATAATGAAGATGGAGGTCGTGCACCATTCTTTCCGGCAAGCTCCCAACCAGGCACGTCAATCTACTGCAATATCTGCGGGAAATGGGGACTGTAGGAGGCGAAAATTAACAATATTATAAATAATATTTTATTGATTTTAATATATTTATTTAGTTTTGGAATCATATCAAATCCAAAATGAGATAAAATATTTAAATAATAAATATATTATTATATGATAAACATCAAGTTCTTTGGCAATAAGTAAATATCTTTCAAAAGATATATATAAATTTCCAACAGCCAATGAGATAGTGTCACGTCAGTCCTAGATCTCTCTCCCTACAACTATAAATAGGGGCCTCCATATAAGTTGAAAATCACTCGGGAAGTCAAAATGGAAGAGCTCAAGAAGTTGGAGAAAAATTCTCTATGAAGTTTTCTCCAACATTCAAGTCGTTTTTTGTCGGAGTCATCTCAAATCCAGCATCCGATCCGGAATCAAGGTTCTGAAACCCTCCATACAACGTTATAAAGTCCCAATATTCAAGGTGTTCTAGCAAGATTTAAGTCGTTCTTCGTCAACTATTCAATCAAATGATATTGAGCATGTTTCCCATCTCCTCTCGAGAAAGAAGTGGGCTAGAAAATTTTTCATCAAAGTAAAGAAAGATCTTTCGAGGCCCCTCGACAATTATTTTCTTACGAAATTTTTTTATTTGTAATTTTGAAAGGGGCGTTCGTGTTTGCAAAAACGACTCCTACTATATTCGATCTCTTCGTTAGTTGGGGGAAGAATCCGCACGAATCGGATTTTTTAAGGAACGGTTCGATTCCCGCTACCCGCTTTTTATTTTTTTCTAAATATTCTATTAGAATTCTATTCTAGATAATATATTATGATTTATGATTTGATTACGGTTAGTGAATCGTTGAATATACAATTCCAAAAGGGCTCTCACATTCTCACATATAATCTTAAATCTGATTTTTTGTTTTCAACTCAAGAAAAATTAAAATATGAAAAAATCAAAATGAACGGCGTCCATTGTCTAATGGATAGGTCAAGTTCCATCGTTGAGTGACAAATGGGAAATTTATGGAAAGTTACAATCCCCACCACGGAATTACCTCAAATCCAACATTCAATCCGGAATCGAGGTCGTTAGCCCCCGGTTAACGTTATCAAGTCTAAATACTAAGTTAAAAAAAATCGAGAATACAAATCTTCCCCGAAAACTTCGAAGACCAAATCCAAATACCAAGTCAAAGAAGATCCGAGAGAAAATTTCACTTTTGGTCCCACAGGACACACCTCAGTTCGATTTTGGTCCCGATACTATCATTTTTGGTCCCAAATAGAGAAAATATCAATTTTGGTCCCATTTTTGGCCTAAAAATCATGGGACCAAAATTGATAATCTTAAACCTATGGGACTAAAATTGAGCGCTTTTTTTGAAAAATGATCAAAATTGATAGTATCGGGACCAAAATCGAACTAAGGTGTGTCCTATGGGACCAAAAGTGAAATTTTCTCATCGAGGATACAAATATTCTCTGAAAGCTTCGAAGACCATTTGAAGATCAAGTTTTAAAGAGAAGATTGGATCCGTGAAATTACATTTTGATCTGAAAATCATCTGAATTGTACACTATTTTGCGTTTTACCAAATTAAATACAAATTTTTTATGTTACAAATTTTGGCACGCCCAGTGGGACCATCTCTACCTCTCATCTCTTCTCTTCATCAAACTCTGGAAGAGCAAGAAATAAATGATGGGGGCAAAACTTTTGAGGAATTTCCAAGTAAAAAGAAAAAGGGCAATACTCCTTGATAAGAGCCTAAACTATCTTCCAAAGCTCCTTGATAAGAGCCAAAACTATCTAAAGTCTTCAAAATGCAAATGCTCCTTGATAAGAGCCTAAACTATCTTCAAACGCTCCTTAATAAGAGCCTAAACTATCTTCCAAAGCCCCTTGATAAGAGTCAAAACTATCTAAACTCTTCAAGAAATACCAAGACTCTTTGACACGAGTATAAAATCTCTACAAAGTCAAATTCAAATCTAAGACTTCTTGATACGAGTATAAAATGTCTACAAAGTTAAATTCAAATCCAAGACTCATTGACACGAGTATAAAAGGTCTACAAATTCAAATTCAAGACTCCATGATATGAGCATAAACTATCCAAGTTCAAGAAAAAGCTCCATGATATGAGCATAAACTATCCAAGTTCAAGAAAGCTCCCTGATACGAGCATAAACTATCTAACTTCAAATCCAAATTGAAGGCTCCTTGATATGAGTATAAACTATCTAATAAATTCAAATTGAAGAACTCTTGAATATGAGTATAAACTATTCGCAAGCTGAAATTCAAGAACTCCTTGATACGAGTATAAACTATCTACTAAATTCAAGTTCAAGACTTCTTGATACGAGTTTAACTCTAATCAGTTTTCGAGACTCATTCATTTCAAACGACAAGTCGTCCATGAACAAGTCTCGAGAGGGCATTTGTAGGAGGTGAAAATTAACAATATTATAAATAATATTTTTATTGATTTTAATATATTTATTTAGTTTTGGAATCATATCAAATCCAAAATTAGATAAAATATTTAAATAATAAATATATTATTATATGATAAACATCAAGTTCTTTGGCAATAAGTAAATATCTTTCAAAAGATATATATCAATTTCCAACAATCAATGAGATAGTGTCACGTCAGTCCTAGATCTCAATCCCTACAACTATAAATAGGGGCCTCCATATAAGTTGAAAATCACTCGGGAAGTCAAAATTGAAGAGCTCAAGAAGTTGGAGAAAAATTCTCTATGAAGTTTTCTCCAACATTCAAGTCATTCTTTGCCGGAGTCATCTCAAATCCAGCGTCCCATCCGGAATCAAGATTCTGAAACCCTCCAGACGACATTATAAAGTCCCAATATTCAAGGTGTTCTAGCAAGATTTAAGTCGTTCTTCGTCAGAATTACCTCAAATCCAGCATTCAATCCGGAATCAAGGTCGTCGGCCCCCGGTTAACGTTATCAAGTCTAAATACTAAGTCAAAAAAGATTGAAGATACAAATCTTCTCTGAAAACTCCGAAGACCAAATCCAAATACCAAGTCAAAGAAGATCGAGGATACAAATATTCCCCAAAAGCTTTGAAGACCATTTGAAGATCAAGTTTTAAAGAGAAGAATCAGAGGAAAAATAGAGATTGGATCCGTGAAATTACATTTTGATCCGAAAATCATCTGAATTGTACACTATTTTGTGTTTTATCAAATTAAATACAAAATTTTGTGTTACAGGGACGACAAACGGGTCTCGACGACGACGCTGTAGATAAGTCCAACGGAAGGTAGCGATGGTTAAGGATGGCGATAGATCTATTCTTTTTATTTTTTTATTTTTATTTTTGCATAAGATTTGCAGATCTTTTCGTGGGCGGCGGGAAGAAGGAGAGATGGGTGGAGTCCGGAGAGAGGAGAGGTTTTGTATTTCAAATTAAAAAAAAATGGAAATAATAAAAATATTATTAACTAAAGGATATTTTGGTAATTGAAGTAAAAAAAAAATATGTTTAAAACTTTGTGGGTAAATAGAGTTTTTTGAAAGTTTAAGTGGGTACTTTTCCACATTTCCACTAATAATAACTATACTTATACAGTTCACATATACGCGGCTTATGGCATTGGCAAATTTACTAGTTACGGGCTTAATTTTGTTCCATAATGTTAAAACTAGATGTAAATTATTTTTATTAATTATAATTTTAGAATACTAGTTGGTTGATAACTGGATTATAAAGTTTAGTTAATAAGGTATGAGTTTAATGGTGATCTTATTGTATTCATGAATAAAATTTTTTTGTCAAAATGTTATGATATATGTTGTAACACCCCAAATCCAATAATAGAGGCCCAATGAATTTTCTAGAGCCCAAATGCTTAAGTTGTATTCATTTTTAATAAAAGGCCCAAAGGATGGGCTTTCTAGCCCAATTATGATTTTAATTATTTTCGGCCCAATTATTATCGAAACGAGACGAACGAATACATTAAATGATAGTGCTTGTCAATACGAATCCATAGAACTTGGTCTCACTATTATATGAATTCAATTGACCAAGATATGATTTAATTCCTATAATCTATTTTATTTTTAGGTTAGGTTAGAGAGGGATATAAATACCCCCTTATTTCTATTTTAGGTCATTAGTTGAGGGATCATTTCTTGAGCAGCCCCCTTGCCTCCTTCCCCTTCTCTTCTCTCCCCTCTCACCTCCCATTTTCTTCGCCGGAACCCCCGCAGGAGCTACCGCCGCCGTCGCCGGAATTTTTCCGGCGACCTCCTTTTCAACATGCAATTACATTTTTGGATTCCCCTTCCTCCCCTCTTTCATTTTCTATGATTATTTTTAAGAGATTTAGATATTTAGGCTTCCTATTTTCGGATCTAAGAATGGGTTAAACCCTAGCCTTTTAGAATCTCTTTTCTTCTTTTATTTTCCAATTTATATTTCAATTTTTATGGTTATAAATATGGATTATGGGCTTTTTTTTTATATGTTTTTAAATATTATTTTAATCTTAAATTTTAGTGTTCTTGGTGTTCTTGAACACTTGGCAAGTTGAATTTGTTAATGAAGAAATAAAGATAAGTGAATGTTGATTTTTGTGTGTGTTTAGTGTGTGTGTGTGTGTGTCCAGTATGTGTATGTGTGTGCGTGAGTTTTAGTGTTAATTGTTATTCTTTTCTTTTCTTTTTCTTTTTATTTTTATATATACTATATAGTGTTAAACCTATATAATTTAAAAGTTTAGAAATATTATCAAAAATTGATCTTAGTCTCATGAATATTTCTCTCAATTAAATTACAAGGGTTATGAATTAATCTTTATTAGTAGCAATTTATTTTAATTAAGGCATTTGTTTTTGACACATTAATTATAAATCTTGGTATATTTTTCAAAGATTCAATTATAGCCTAATGTATAATCATTTAATTTTATGTGCAAATGTCTAAGATTCAAATATGTTTCAAGTAGTTTATTATTTTAATTAATTCATGTATTTTCTAAGTTATTAAATTTAAAACTTGTTGTAATTTTCAAAAATCATATCTTGTTTAATGGTTGGAGATCTTGATTTAATAATGATAAGTCTAATGTTTGAATCTTATGAAATGCATTTTTAAGACCCATTTTTAATGTTATGCATCCTTATTTAATTAAAAGCATGCCTTGTATTTTGAAAAATCAACAATGGCCTAATGGTTGAGAGGTACACAAATTAATATTGGGAGGTCTATAGTTCAATTCCCATTTGGACATTTTATTTTTATTTTATTTAAGGGGTGTATTTATAACCTTATTTAATTAAAACCATGCAATTAATTTTGAAAATGAGATGTGGTGTAATGGTTGGAGTTTAGTGTTTATATTAAAGAGGTTTAAGGTTCAAATCCCTTTATATACAGTTTTCAAAATCCATTTTATTTCATTTTTTTATGACTTTCTACATTACTAATCTGCCTTATAAGATTAAAAGTGTGTTGTAGATTTCGAATATGATGTCTAGTGGTTAAGTGCTTACTATTTCATTTATGTTTTGGTCAAGTGTTCAAGCCCTCTTGACTACATAATCATATTATATTTTTACCTTATTTTTATTTGGTCTATTTTGCTTAATTTAGATTAAATTCAAAATTAAGTGTATGATATAATAAATCAATATTTTCATATTAATATTCTATGATCCTTAAAATCTTAAATTAAGTTTTATAATTTCCCCCTATGAATTTAAGCCATTTATTTGTATGATCGAGGACTCCGATATATTTTAAGCTAGAATCCCATTCAACTTTTAGGCGACGTCAGGGTATGCTCTTACTTTAGGGACTCGTTCCCTAGATCCTTATTTACGTTATGGTATATGTTTAGAAGATTAATATGTTATTAAGACATAGTTCTTATGTATAGGTCCTAACCCGAGACTCGTTTAGGACGACGATTAAGGCGATTCATATATTTAAGCATAAGGTCCTAATCCAACAGCTGACTTCGGATGAGAATTTATGAATAAAACTTCAGCTAATCTAGCTATAAGGTGGGTTTACTTACTAAAATGCTTTCGAAAATATATTTAAACTTTCGTCCGCTATGAAAAATGATTTATGCTTATGTTGCTCAATATGGATTGACACGACTCATATGAGGAATTCCGAATATGGCACTCCGGTGCAATTACTTATGAATATGTTCATGTTATGAATATGTTATAGTTTATATATGATCACATTAGGGTCGGTCTCCACTATGTCTATTGAGCGTATGATTTACGACATGTCAAATATGAATTTATGGATATTCTTATTGCAAATTATTGGACGAATGTATGAATATTCCCACGGAGTGTTTTCAGGCACTCAGCCCCATTATTTAAAAATATTTTCAGGTAATTGATGATGTCAAGTGGCAGACGTGGATTAATGAGGACATCTTGTATGGTTGACCAGATTTTAGTTTTCAAAATTTTGACTTTGCTTTAGTTGTGGTCAACAAATATGAGTATATATGCTTCCACTGTATGTTTATGGATTATTTAAATATTTTATGGACGCGTGTGATCGTCGTGGCCTTGCTGGCATAATTTGAATGTTGAATAATGGATTTTTGACTAGTCAAGGTTGAATATGTTTTTAATCGGTTGTTCGAAAGTTGTGATTTTAAAATAATAGGTTGGTTGAAAAGTCTTATCTTATATGATTGGTTGTTGAATGGTAAATGCCTATGAGCGTGGAATTTATTATGATTCTAAACGAAGTGCTGTCCGAATTTTTATAATTCGAGAAAATGATTTATATTAGTTTGCGAAAATTTTATTGTGATTTTTTCTTTATTTGCGTGTGTTCCCGTTAGCGCACTGGGCCTCCGGGTTTGGGGCGCTACATATGCAAAGGTTCATTTTGGTTTCTTAAATAATATTTTTTATAAGTAATTTATTTTATAATAGGCTAATGAAGGTTATATCGTGGGCTCTATTATTAATAATCTTTAAAATTGGGAAAAATTAGATTATGAGTTTAAGGAGGGTGTATTCAATTAGGATTTTGATGGATTTTGTTGGACTTTAAAATGTCCATGGATTTTTATGGATTTTATAAATCCATAGACTCCACATGGAATCTCCCAAAACTCCACATGGAGTCTCCCAACTCCACGCAGAGTCTGGCCGATTTTGTGTATGGATTTCGGATTGATTTTAGACGATTTCAACGAATTTGAAATCGTTTTTTCCAGCACTCGATCGAATACAGCGATCGGTGGGTCCTGGAAAAAATAGAATCCAGCGACCACTGGAAGCCAGCCGCCTTGCTCCCAGCGGCCGCTGGAGTGCCATCATCGGCAAAACCAGTGGCCGCTGGGGTCGGGTGACGGCTGGGGTGTCCGATTTCAACTCCTCACCGGCCGCTGGAACACATCGCTCGCCGGGTTTTCCAAATCCATCGAAATCTCATGTCCTGAGGTCGGATTTCATCCTTTGTAATTTTCACGTCATTTTCTGGTGAAATCCAATAAAGTCAATGACTTTTTAAAGTCCATGGATTTTTTAATACATCCGGATTTTAAAAGACTTTTAAAAGTCTGGATTGAATACACCAGGATTTTAAAGGACTTTTAAAAGTCTGAATTGAATACATCAGGATTTTAAAGGACTTTTAAAAGTCTAGATTGAATACACCAGGATTTTAAAGGACTTTTAAAAGTCTAGATTGAATGCATCAGGATTTTAAAGGACTTTTAAAAGTCTGGATTGAATACACCCAAATTTTAAAAGTCCTTTAAAATCCAATAAAATCCCAATCCAAACACCCCCCTAAGATTTCACGTGGACTCCTAATGATTCAAAGGGAGTTTCATGTGATAATGAATTTTATTTGAATTAGATGTAAGTGTTGGTAGTCTTAAATAAATTTAGTTATGCCATTAACTACCCAAATTCTTTTCGGTGGACTGTTAATGGTTTGCAAAGTAAGAATTTGACTGCAAGTTTTATTTGAAATTATTTGGTGATTAGGCGGCGCAATTTGGATCCTCATCCGACATTTGATATTTCATAGTTATTTTTACAAGCTCTATTTGTTGATGTGAGTAACCTATTTTTTTCTTCTTTTTAGGAAAGTTTGATGATATCTAACATTAATCAACAAAAGCAGCATATGTGGCTATAATACGCTGAAGCGTTACATGATTTGAGATTATAGAGTCAACAACAAAATCTGAATTTCACGTAAGGTGAGCAATCTCACGGGCAATAGAGTTACATGAACGCTTAATCCAACAAAAAGATATTGTTTGAAAGTCCTTCGAGAACTGAATAATATCCCCAACAATTGTTCCGATGAAGAAATGCGGGTATTTCTTACTCTGGATCATGGAGACAAGAGTTTGGTTATCTAATTCAACAATAACATTTTAGATTCTCATTTCCCTTGCCAAAGAAATGCCTCGAAGACAGACAAGAGCTTCAGCAAGTTTTATACCATTGCAAGAGACAAGAAAGCCCAAGAATGAATTGAGGATTGTACCATTGTGGTTCTGAAGAACCCCTCCAAGCCTAGCAGTTTCTTGTGGATCCAGAGAGGCATCTGAGTTCAGCTTAACCAACCCAAGAGGGGGCAAATCCATCTGGTACAATGGGTACTTTTATGATTTGATGGAGGTAGTGTTCGATTATTGGCTTGATAATCTACAAGGAATGAGAGCGGGATAGTGAAACATTCTTGGTGAGACAAGAGGTGCTGGCGAGACTCCATATTTTTTCTTACTCTCCAAATAGACCAAAGAAGCATAACAAAGATATCCAAAAACTCCAGGCTCTTATTTTTAATAAAAAGGAGAATCCAGTCTTGGATCGACAAAAAGGAGCCTTGTGCTGAGATTTGGAGTCGAAGAATGCTGGCTTCCCAAAAGAAAAAACTCCACTCACAATCTCGGAGGACATGCTCCAAATTTTATTCAGCCTTGCCACATTTAGAACAAATAGGATCAATGTCTAAACCTCTCACCACCAGTTTGGATTTTGTTTGAAGAATAACATGCATACATCTACAAATAAAAAGGTTTGATCTTTAGAGGAACGTTGAGAGACTAAAACCAGTTCCATGGATCTGAATTATGGAAGGACGAAGAGGGTCTTGATACTAAAACATCATTCAGCTTCTTTGTTGTCCAATAACCCGATTTCACAGAGTAGCGACCATCTTTGGTGAAAGTCTATTGAATGCAGTTTTCCTGATGGGTGGAGCTAATGGGAATAGAGAGGATATTTTTTTGCAAAAAAAGGGTAACAAAGTAGAGACAGTTGAGATATCCCAGCAATTATCTTCATCATTGAGAAGTTCATGAACCAACTCTTCATGAGAGATATCTGGTGGGGGAGGAGCAGAGAATTTTGGAACATTTGGAATCAATGGGTCTTTCCAGATGCGGAAAAAAAGTCTATTGCGAATATTCTAGCATGTGTCTTCTTAAATAATGGATCCGCCAGCTAGGATACTACGCCAAGTAAAGCTTGGGCTAAACCCCATACTAGATTCAAGAAAAGAGCAGCGGGGAAAATAGTGCACTTTGAGGCATCTATCAAGAAGGGAGTCAGGGTTAGAAATGATCCTCCATTCGCAAGCAAAGCCAGGTTGAAGCATTAAAAATCTCAAAATCCCAGCCCCCCGAATTTCTCAAATGAGCAAATGACATCCCACGAACACCAGTGAATTTTTTTCTCATCCGACTTTTGGCCCCACCAAAAATTTGCAATAACTTGATCCAACCATTTAAGAGTGCCCTTTGGGAGCAGAAAGTAACTCACAGTGTAAGATGGTATTGACTGAGCAACAGCTTTGATGAGGATCAGTTTACTCACTTGAAAGAGCATTCGGGCCCTACAATCCTTAAGTTTCTTTGCAACACGGTCCTCAATGGTTTGGAAAATGCATTTTTTGATCTGTGTTTAGTGTTTATTTGTGATGTTTTCTTATAGAAATTTTATGTCTTTAGTGCGTATGTTTCCGTTATTTTTGTGTTGTTTTTATGTTGTTACACTTTTGATCTTTTGGTGAGGTATGCCAGATTTGCGCAGACTTCATGTTTTTGCTCCAAAAGCAGTGATTTTATGGCATAAATGGTGGAAAAATCGGAAACCAAACTGAAGCTCTAAACTGATGGCCCAAATTGATGCCAATCTGCCCACAGTTGCAGGGGTCTGCAGATATTGGGAGCCTCAGGATTCATACGCTTTAGGCGGTTCTAGCAACATCTCGAAGCTATATATAGAATCAATATAACAAATTCACATGTTTTGTTATGGCTAACAATGCCTTTAACCTTTGAATTGTATATCATAAACCATATATCTCTTTTAGATATAAACCACCGTATGAATTATGATGTAGCGACCCGAACCCGAAGGCCCAAGTGCTAACGAAATACACACCAAAACAATAGACCATAAAATTTTTCGCAATTCTAAATAAACATTTTCTTTGGATCTTAAAAATTTGGGCAGCATTCCGTTTAAAATATTTAAATACCCACGCTCACAGGCGTTTACTATTCAAACCTGTATGACCAAGACTAGTCAAAATTCAACTCTCGACATTTAAAATGCGCCCAAAAACCACAACATTCACAAATGTCCATAAAATAGTTAATTGTTCTCAAATCATGAAGCGGAAGCATAAAAATTTATATTTATTGACCACAAATATACATAATCGATAATTAAAAATAATAAAAGGGTCAACAAAACAAGAAATCCACATTGGTCCACGTCAGCTGCCAGCCGTCATCCAATACCTGAAAATATTATGAAGAATAGATGGGCTGAGTGCCAGAAAACACTCAGTGGGATTTTTAATTTCTGAAATATGCTGGATAATTCAATAATAGTTTGCATATTAACGTATTTACTGTTATGCCCATAAAAAAAATATCTGATCATTAACATACGGAAGATTAACTCAATATGGTTCCCTATCATATAAATTTCACCGAAGTGACATATTTGTACCGTAGTACCATAATTGCACAATTGTGCCATACCGCACCGAAGTGCTCATACCGCACCGAAGTGCTATATCATACCGCACCGGAGTGCTCATACCGCACCAAAGTGCTATATCATACCGCACCGGAGTGCTCATACTGCACCGAAGTGCTATATCATACCGCACCGGAGTGCTCATACTGCACCGAAGTGCTCATACCAGGAACCATAGAGTTTAGCAACTTCCGATAAATCATAAAAAGAATATTTTGAACTTTGAAGCATGCTTTTATACAACATATTTTCCTCGTAAGCATAACGCGATTTTGAAACATAAAATCACGTTTAATTTGAAATCATTGAGCCATAAGAGTAATCTGAAGCATGCTTAAACTTAAACATATGTAATCATAAATAGATCACGCTTTTGAACATAAGTCACCGTCGACTATAAATCGTAAAGCCATAAAAGTACTTTGAAGCGTACTTCATCATAAATGTATATATTATCATAAATAGAATACATTTTTGAAACACAAGTCACGTTTTGAATAAATATCATTGAGCATAAAAGTATTTTGAGGCATGTCTTATCATAAACATATTTCATCATAAGCATAACATAATTTTGAAACATAAGTCACGTTTTAGATAGATATCACCCACCTTATAACCATAGTAGCTAAAACTTTGATCGTACTATGTTCGTTCTAAGCCTATCGTCTCAAATAAGATTTATTTATAAGGATCATATCTTAGTGTCACACTAGGATCCTAATCATATGCCATAGAATATGGAAGGGTCATGCGCCCGAGTTCTTAAATTAATAACATGGCCTCGTAAATTATAAGAAATACTACATCTATCTTATAAGGTATCGCATATCCAACCAATGCTTTCATAGCATAATATCTATTTCAATAACAATCTGTGATCATGATCGTCTAAATCTCACAACAGATAATATCATAACATGCCACAAATATGCTAGCTTCCATTATCATGCTCAGATCTCAATCATAGATAAGTATAGTGTTACCCACCTTATAGCTATAATAAGTTGTCGCTTTAAACACAACTTGCTCGTCCTAAGCTTGATGTCCCGAATTAGGATCTACATGCAAAGACTATGTCTTAGTAATGTATTAAAGTCATAGATCTATTTGATAACATAAGTAAGATCATATTGCTCAAGTTTCTTAAAACGAGAGCATGCTAGGGCCATATTGAAATTGCATTAAGGAATCCTAACTTATGAGCTTTGCGGGGTCATTGATCAAACAAAATAAATACATTAAACTCTGGGATTTAGAATATATATATATATATATATATATATTAGATAATTACTTACTATATAAAAAATAAATCTTTTTCTTAATAAATTAGTAAATGGGGCAGATAAAAGAAAGTAAAAATAAAATACATACATATAAATATATATATATATATATATGTATAAAGAAATCAAATTGTGGCATAGAGGGATTGAACCCACAACCTCTTGTACAAAAGAGGAATCCACAACCACTAGACTAGGTCAAATTATATAAATAATTTGCAAACAATTTTTCAATAAATAGAGCCTTAAATATGTAGCACCAAAATGATAAAAAATATACATGAGAAGAAGTCGAACACTAGACCCATATGCATGGAAATAACAACCCAACCAATAAACCAAGAAGCTACTTCAATAATTGATCACTCTTAATAATTAATAAGGTAATTGGAACAGAAGCTTGGACAAATTAAAAAGAATAAAATGGTGCCGCAGCCAAGGCTTTTCGATCCCAGGCCTACTACTCAATTTTTAAGTAAGAGTCCACTGAGCTAAACAGAACAATTGTTATCTATTAATTCTTAATTTAATAAAGCCAAGATGTTAAGAAACAAAACCAATTATTTAGAAAAATGCAACAGAGCTTCCGACACCAAGTTCTCAAATAAAACTTTGCTCCCAAACCATTAAATCTGATATATCATTCTATATTAGCAATTATGTTTTTATTTAATTAAGTCATAATTATCTTGGAGAATAATTAGAAATAATAATTATTAACAACATAAACTAACTTAAATTTAATAAGAAAATAAGCAAGGGTTTCGAAACCCATTTCTCAATTAACAAATCTGGTCCTAACCCAATTAAGAAGCTCAAGAATAAGGTTTTATATATTTTTCAAAATTTTGTTCTTCCATCTCTTGTACCAGTTCAGTCGATCAGCCATATTTTCTCAACCAAAACTCCGAATCAAGTAATTCCAACTTCTATAGAACCCTAAGACATATATCTAAAAATGTTCCTCAAATATGCATTCCCAGATTTTGACAGAAAAAGGGCTAAAAAGTCGAATTAAGTAAGGGCATGAAAACTGTCCGGAAATGTAACAGCTTCTGTTTTCCGGCGTTTTGGCCGGTTTCCGGCCACCGGATACTAACGATATTAAAAGATAAAACGTAGAACATATATCAATGTACGACATATCCGAAAATCAAGTCAAACGAAAAAGAAACGGACCCATACCATGATGACGAAGATGGCTGACCGCAGCGAGCATAGCGACTGCTGCTTCGGCTTCTCATCGGCACTCCGGCGAGCTGCCGTTGCTGCTCCGGCGTCGGTGGCTGGTCCGGCCACCTGCCCAGCTGCTTCCCCCTCCTCTCTTAACCCTTGCTCTCTCTTTCCCTCTTTCTTTCTCGTCTCATCTCTCTATCTCTTCTCTAATCCCTCTCTCTCTCACTCTTGCTTTCTTCCTCTTCTTTCTTCCCTTTCTTTTCTCCTTCCTTTCTCCCCTTTCTCTCTCTTTCGATCTGCCCAGCCCTCTCTTTCTTTTCCCCCTTTTCTTTTCTTTTTCTCTTCTGATTCGTCTCTCTCGATAGATATATCATAGGGATTGAGATAATATATACATATATATACACACACTCATATGCATACATATATTTATATCTATTGGGCTTGGTTTTTTTTTTTTTAAAAAAAAATAAAAGGGATGCCATGGGCTATTATTTTGGGCCTCTTATATAAATAAATTGGGCTAACAATAAATAGATTCTTATTAGAATAAAATGAGATTAACATTAATTTTGAAATGGGCCGAGTAATTGGGCCAAACTCGGGTTTCGACAAAAATTATCGTCTAATCTTAATTCATTCTCGTTCAAATAATAATTGGGCCTAAATAAATAAAATTGGGCTCGAATTAAATTTTGGGGCGTTACATATGAGGACCGACGCCATGCTAGGCTTAGATAGTTACACTGTTCTGATGTACAAGATCCTTTATTAAGGCGAGTACAGAGCATAATGAGTGTAAATATCTATATATATATATGAGAGAATAACGAAGAACATATATAAATTTCACAAGGGTTTCTGGGAAAGAATAAAGGGATTTAGAACATTTTCATAATATATAAAAATGGAGGTTTTATTGATTTGTACTTGTCCCTTTACAACATCGGAGAGCTCTTTTTATAGAGCTTCTAATTACTATACATAAAGGCCTATCTGTACATAAGAGGCCACCTGTTATTTTACATAGAGGACACATACAACATTACTTTCTATGCTTGCTTAATTTAGTGACACGTACAAAAGAGAGGATATACTCTATCTTCTTTAGAGGACACGTTTCTCTTAGAGATGCAGCTTCTCTTTTATGTAGGACATCTGTCTTGTCTTGCCTTGCTTCGTGTCATTTGGTGTTGATCCCTTGTCTGAGGTGTGACACTTGTGGATTCCTGCTGGAGGTGTGATCTTTGAGTGACACGTTTTATTTTTGGATTTTACTCTTTTTTTTGTCTCCTTTCATTAGATAGGAGTACAATTTTATTAAAAAACTATTTATATGATGCAAAATCAAAGACTAGTCAATTCTTCATATTTGAATCTTCTTTTTCCACGTCAGGTAATTGACTAGTGCCTTCTCCTGGTTGAAGAGGATCAGTATTATAAGGCCATTCAGGATCAAGGAAGTCACCATTTGAGGGCCACCATGGATCAAGGAAGTAGGTGGTTGTCAATCTCGTCTCTGGTTTTGGATTTGGTTGCTCTGGATTTGTGTAGGGTTTCATGACTAGAGAAGTGTAGACCAAATCTTCCATGGCGTCTTCAGCAGTTACTCTATTGACAAAGCAGATGTGTTGATATAATTCACGTTGTTCAGGTTGGTTGGTGTCAATGGAGCCTTCAAGTGTCTTCCATTTGTAATACATCGGTATTGGTTCAAGTTTCCCACCATTATCATTTGAATAAGGCCTATGGCATATAAGAATCAAGTGTGGATCCACAAATTTTTCATCAGCCTGAAATTCACGCTGAAGAAATCTTTGCCATTCATCCCTAGGAGCATACCATGATAATAATTGCCATAGAAGGGTGCTATTATTCTCATTGTTGCAGAAGAATGGAAGCATCTTTTCAATACTCATCTCTATAACATGATAATATAGTGTAGAAAGACACCAAAGATACAAGAAGAAATTTATGGTGAGAAGTGTTCTGGGACAAGTGTAGGCTATCATGAGAAATGGTTTTTGGATATCAAAGCAGGCTAATTCATATGGGAGTTGAATTTCGGTTCCATACTGTGAAAGGTATCGGAAAAGATGTTGTCTAGCAAATAACTGAATATTACTGACTATATGAAAAGGTTGGCTTGATGGTGGAAAAGAGAAATCAGGCTTGATAAGGTGGTTGGGTAATTCTTTAAGATGGAGGTTTTTAATAGGTAGAAAAGAATTTTTACCTCGTCCTCCTACTATGACGTAGGATCTCTTTTTCACCTTTTTCTTGTTGGTCATAAAAATGACAGGAAGTACCTGAGAAGAAGATATCAGATGGAGTTGAGGTCTTCGGGAAAGATAATCAGGAACAATGTTATCCTTTCCCTTGATATGTTGAACTGTGAAGTTGTATTTTGAAAACCAATCCTTGAGACGAAGAAGTTATTTTTCTGGTACTCCTTTGTTTTTGAGATCCATGATAGCTGGAAATAAAGTGTTGTCCAGTTGTATGATGAAATCATACCCCACCAGATGAAACTCGAATTCTTGATTCCATTCTTCACAGCAAGAATTTCTTTATAGATTGCATGATAATGCCTTTCAGAATCTTTGAATTGTCCGCTGGCATGAGCGCAGTATAGCAATTTATCATCAATCTTTTCAAGAAGTATTGCTCCCCAGTGTTCATCACTTGCATCAGTTTGCAAAATCCGTTGCCCACTACCCGGGATTCTCAAGGAAGGTAGAGTCTGACATGCATCTTTGAGGTGCTTGATTGCAGCAGTTTGGGCATCTCCCCAGTCAGGAGCATTCTTCTTTGGGAGTTTTGAGAGCTTGCCGGTATATCTTGAGCAGTTAGGAATGAAATCCTTGAGAGCTTGCAACTCCTCAGCAATATGGGGACCAGACTCATATTGTCCATCAGAAATCTTCATGCCCAGAAATGTAATACTGTCTTTTCCAATAATGCCTTTTCTTTCAGATAGCATGACTCCATAATTTTAGACCAATTCCAGAAACTGATTGAGTAAAGAAACATGTTCTTCGGTGTTTTTAGAATAGAGTAAGATATCATCAATATAGACCAATGCAGAATAAAGGATCGGTTCAAATATATGGGTCATGGCTTTTTGGAAAAGAGAGGGAGCAACTTTAAGACCAAATGGAATAACTTTCCATTGGTATTGTGCTGTTGGGATACAGAAAGCAGTTTTATATCTATCTGAAGGGTGAATGCCTATTTGTCAAAACCCCGATTTGAGGTCAAATTTTGAAAAGATTCGGGCTTCAAATAATTGGGAAAAGAGCATTTGTGTTCTGGGTAAGGGAAATTTATCATCTAAGAGATAGAAGTTGAGTATTTTGTAGTCAATTACTAACCTCTTCTTTCCCCTTATTTGCTCAGCTCTATTATTGACATAGAATGCTGGACAAGCCCAATTGGATTTAGTTGGTTCAATAAGGCCGAGAGATAAGAGTTGAGAACACTCTTGTTTTGCCAATGCTAATTCCTCCGGATTCATGCCTGGATGTGTGGCTTTGGTAGAGTTGATGTCTTCATTTTTCTTGAAGAGGAGCTGGACAAAGAAAGCCTCATTTGTCCACAAGGGAGCAGGATGTTGGAACTCAGCATGAGACTCGGCATATAGTTTTCTGAGTTCCTTGGCAATTACTTCAAAATTTTCTGGAGTATCCTGTAGGGAGAACAATTTTTGAGATACGGAATAAGGTTGGAATCTTCTTTTGAATCGGACACCATGAGGGAGTATCTGTAATTTTTGAGCTTTGAAGAAGAGATCAAAACCCATCAGAAGATCATGCCCATGCAGCTTGCTTCCAATGACTTTGATCCATACTGTGCATTCAGGAAAAAGTTGTATTCTAATAGGATGCTTGGAGATTAAAAAAGTATGGAAGGTTTGTCCATCTGCTGCAAAAAATGTATTCATGACGTGTCTCCCAGGCATCTTCTGGTAAAATATCTGGATTCAGCATAGTCCTTCTTGCTCCAGTATCCAAGACTCCAATTACCTTGATAGGTCTATCAAATTTACTTTGCAAGATTTGTACATCAAGATGAAGTGAAGGAATACCTTCTTCAAGCACCATATTTGAGCGTAGTGCTGGATAAGGTTTCATCATTAAGATTGGAACTGCTTCTTCAGTGGATGCTTCATCTTCAGATGATTCTTGTAGGATGAATGCAGTGTCAGAATCTTGTTCATCTTGTTCAGAGAATAAAGATTCTATGTCAGCATCATCAGCATCTATCTCATGATAATGAAATGCCTTGGAGGCGAGCTTTGAGGCTTTGCTTTCTTTGGTCGGGCAGTTCCTGGCAAAGTGTCCTTCTTTGTTGCAAAGATAACATCTGTTCGTTTTCTTTTTCCTGAATTGCTTCATTTTGAAGAATCTGTATTTCTTCTTATTTTTCTGCTTTCGATAGCTAGCCTTCTTCTTCTTTTTTGATGACGAGCAACTGCATTCTTTATCGGAGTACTTTATCTCAAGATATGATTTGTCACAGACAGATTTTGGAATCTTGCGCATTTCCATCATTTCTTTGAAAAGATTCTTCTGTTCACAGAGTTTATCCAAGGCCGCTAAACAGATTTGATGAATTTGACCTATGCTGGTTTGGGAGAGCTCCCTTCGAGTGGCTTGAATCATCCGTGTCATTTTTGGCTGTAACTCCTTCGGCAAAGATGCAAGATATACGTTCTTAAGATTAGGATCATTGTATCCATTAAGACAATAGAATCATTCTGACATTCGTTTAAAATGCCAGTCTAAGTCTTTTTTGGATAATGAACAACATCTCATCAGAAAATACTCCTGCGAAATTGTTCTAGTGTAGAGAGAAATATCACCAATGAATTCGCGATGAATTTTTCCCAACGCTTCTCTAGGGGTGGTTGCATTAAGAATCTGAAGTTGCCGATATTCACCTAGGCTTAGAAACCATTCTCGTAATGTTCCAAGGAATCTTGAGGTAAATTCCTTTAGAACAACCCGAAGATCTGCACCATCTTTGTTAAGTTGGTTGTCTATCCAGGCTGCAAAAGTATGCATTTTCTCTCTGTAATGCCCCAAACTACTCCGTTTGGCCACGTCACTTAACAAATAATTCATTTACATGCATTTGCATTCTCTTATAAGATTGAGCGGAAGCTAAGGTCAAACTGTATAATGTGGAATAACATCATAATTCTGAATATAAACTCTTCCTTCACAAGTATAACATGCAACCTATCGAATCTACCCTGTCACACATCATAGTATTTAATGGAAGCATATAATAACCCCATCCACATCATTCATACAATCATCCAACCTATCGAGCTCATAGGTCTTAGACAACCTGCCCGTCTAGCACCCTAAATTAACAAACATAGCATAGGGATTTGATGACATATATATACACAACATAGGCTCCTAGGTCAATCGACCCGCCTTTAAAACATTGACATGTTATATCAAGTTAAATACAATCACAACTACAAAAAAATCGGGCTAATCCCATTCCCAATAATCGTTAATCATGAGATAAATAGAACGATCAATAGAATTATAGTAATATACGTATCCAAAGGCATGTAAAAGTAAACACAATCTTGTGGGGGTTCTCTTATGTTCACAACGCTCCTACTCGAGCCTCGACTCCTCAACCTGAAATTCATTGAATGAATGGGGTGAGTATTTAACAACATACTCAGTGGGGAACACTGCAAACAGTTACAGATAATTGCACAAGTGAAAATATGACATATGGACTTTTATTTTCTTTGTGGAGACTAGTCTCAACCCCGTAGGGTCCAAACATCATGATGCCCCCATTAATGAACATCTTTGGCCCTGTAGGGATGCCCGAGACATACTACCCCCCAGGGAGGACATTAACAGGTCTATTATCGATCCCGTAGGACCTCTTTGTCGATCCCGAAGGACCTCTGTTTGCCCCGAAGGGTCTCATTCTTTTCTCTTGGTCCGAAGACCCTTCATACTCATACAATCAAAGCACAACAATAACTATAACTTTACACGTGTTCACAGTTTAGAGTTACCCCACCTTATGAGACGCTTTCACAATTTCTCAACCTTTGAAATACTTCCTCGCCGTGCACAAGTTGTCCACCTCATGCCCCAATACGTCGCCTAGCACCTTTAGATCCCTTTTTCATTTTAGATGTTGAGTTATACCATTAATTCATAATTTGACCAAACACAAGCTATACTTTTCTTTAAAGATTTCATACATATCCATATACATAACCTTGGATATACCAACTCATAATATGATTTTGGACTCAAAATACATATTAAAACTCTTTGAAGCATTTAATCGAACACATTATGTGCACTCATTTAGACCACATGATCATGACTCAATTTAAATCATTTAAACCCAATATTTCAAATACAAACACCTTCATCCTAGGGCTCTAGCATACATGAAAATCAACTTCATACAACCCTCATAACACCTCCAACCAACATCAACAAAATAAGAGGAAATTAGGGCAAAAATTCCAACTCTAGCAACAATGAACCATAAGAATTCGATATGACTTCACATATAGCTTAAAGGAGGTAAATAAATCATGTGTTCAAGATATCTAGGCAAGAGGATCAATAAAATCGAAAACCCTAATTTTTGGGTATGAACCCTAGGTCAAAATAATAAGAATGGAGCTTAATCATTAAGAGGGAAGTGGTATTAGATTACCTTAGATGATGGATGATGATGGTAGAACACACTCCAAAAGTTGAAGAATTCTTGAGAGAGAGATGGAGAAAAATCGCCCAAAATGAGAGAGAAATGAAGAGGAATGAATAAGTGTTGTATTTAAATGTAGGAATCCGGAAGGAAAAATCCCCGGACCCGCGCGACCGCGCACCTCAGCTCTCGGCCAATGCTCCCCGTGAGCGCGCAGCCCCGCGCCGGCGCGCGCCTCTCACCCGCCCCGCGGGCGCACAGACTCCCGCGGCCGCGCACCTCCCCCGTGGGCGCGCGGCATACCAAAATCAATCCCCGAACTTAAATCGACACCCGGACATTTTCAACTCCATTTCATTTTAAATTTTTGAAGGACTTTTAATACACACCGAAAAAGCAGGGGGCGTTACCCCCTAGCCCCCATCGGGACGCTTCGCCCCCTGAACCCCCGACAGCAAGACCCCCGTCCGGCTCAGCGTTAGGGTGCTCAAGGTATGACAAATCATAAAATTAAATGCAATTACATTCATCCTTTAACACATAACTCGACACTTTAGTATTTAAAATTCAAACTGTATCATACACTCAGTATAATACCACTGTGTGCTAAGACGTATCGGTTCGAGTAGAACAACCTGCAACATAACAACGGCATAATACAAACATACTCACATGATTAATATTCAAACAACATTAACTCAAAACCATTTATTAAAATTATAATTTATAATTTAGCAAAAAGGATCGGGGTATCACACTCTCTCCTTTTATGTATTGGAATATCATCAAAAGAGAACCATGGACCGCTTGACTGCTTTGGGAAACGATCATCTTCAGGATGAGATACATATGGATCATCGCCTGCCTCTGGATCTGAATCTACTGAAAGGGGCTCAGGCTCAGTATAGGGCTGAGATTCAGGGTCGGCCATCAAGATTTTAGACACGTCTGTGATTCCTTCATCTTCTTCAATGTTGGAAGAGGCATCTGAATGATTGGATGAGTCATGGAAGATGGAATGATTAGGGAAGACCATCAGAGTGTCTGCTGGTTGAGTTTCATCATCATCATCTGGTACATCAACTTTATGAATAGTCTTCTTTTTTGCCTTCTTGGGAATTTCTAGCGGAATACTAGAAATCATTCCAAAATATTTAGAATATTCTGGAGATTCTATAGGCGAGATGCTAGAATGAGTATGTGGTAAAAACAGGGAGCGAGCTTTATCTTTATCAATTTTTTACATCTCTTTTTTGAGCTTTTTTATTTCAGCCTCTTTTTTCATGAATTCTTGGCCATATTGATTTCTAGACATGAGGGCTTGCAATTCTGAATCCAGTTGGTTTATTTGATGAGATAATCTCTGTTCTGCTCGTCTAAGTTGAACTTCAATAGATTGGACTCTTTCATTAGAATTGTGCACTTTGTCAAGAATTCGAGTAACCTTTGAGTCAAGTGTTTGAAGTGATCGATTTTGAGCTCTGGCATTAATAGTATGCCAGTTTAGAACTTCTTCTCCTTGATTCAAAAGTTTTCTTTGACCGGTTGGCTCCATTATTGTACTCTGGATGTAAGGCCTTGAAATAATATTATTTGCAAGATCTTCATGTCGAGTCAAAGGAAGAAACTCATCATCATAGTTTCTAAACATAAAACATTGAGAAGTAAGAGTGTTATGCTTCTCGCTGCTATGATTAGACTTGTTGAATAAGGAGAGGGCACCAAAAGCTTCATCATCATCTTTTTCTGGATGGCTAGACGGATGTCTACTATAATCATAGTAGAATTCGTCATCAAGATAGTCGTCCTCTTCATCTTCAAATTCATCATCAGATGAATCATCTTGACAGTTGCACCGTGGATCACACATGGATGGATCTGCATCTCAGATAAAATGGCCATTTATCATGCTGGTGTAGACTTCTCTTTCATCAGGAAAGAACGAAGAGATAGGAATAGAAAATCCGCCAGACTCCTTCATAATAGGATTTTGAACAGGATAGATAAGAAGTTGAAATAACATCTTGGAGCTGGATTCCACCATGTCAGGCTTAAAGATGGTTTTAACCTTTCCATCTTGTAGTCGTTCAAATTTGAATTATGTAGCTTGGATTGGAGCTGCCTCTTGATGCATTGATTCATAATTAGTGATCCACTCCACTGGTACTAAATGCTCCAAATCTTTCCTGTTGATTTGTTTGGGGACTTGCACGATTGTTGGAACTCCAGTGCCTGCTTCTGCTAGGATCATCAAAGCGTCCGCCGTTCCCTGATTTTTAAGATCAAGACTGTGATTTTGAAGGTGGTAGACTATTTGATGATGTAGAGTGGCTATATAGCTATTGGGAGATTGATCAGCACCAGCTATTTGAATTTGAACCTTGAAAGTTGATTCTAGAGAAGCATCTTGTAGGGATAGTGCAAAGTTTGGAAAGAAGGTGACAACAACACTTCCGGCATTTAGAGTGGTAAGCACTGTTCTAATAACAGCATGCTCATAGTGTAGATAACGAGTATCTAATAGAGCAATTCTTGTTGTAACTGGTAAACCTTTTCTTCCATTGTAGGAAAGAACAAGTCGAACAGCTCCCATGTGAAGATGGGTGTATCCTTCTTTTCTCCAGGCTTCAATATAATCACGAGGAATTGATAGCATGACACATTGTTCTTGATTAGTGGCAGGAAGGCCACATTGATCCATCTTTAAGGACTGAACATATTCTCGAACTGGTGGATTTTTGGATGTTACAAGAGAACGAATACTCTTTGTAAGGCTACCATATTTACGATAGATATTGTAAGGACTGACAAGAGGAGGCACGGTTTGTTCAACTACAGCATCACTAGGAATAGTGGTGAATTCTATGAGGTTTTCTATACTATTGGTATTATGTTTGGGTAACGAAAGAGATGTGGAGTGACTCAGGATTTTTTGAGAGATAGTGGAAGGGTTTTCCATTTTTTGAAGCTTTCTTTCCCAGTCACCACTTGAGATCTCTATATTTATTCAAACAATATTCTCCCGCAGATCAAAAGCATAACCTGGCTCTGATACCACTGATATCGGAAGCGTCAGGATTCATACGCTTTAGGCGGTTCTAGCAACATCTCGAAGCTATATATAGAATCAATATAACAAATTCGTAGGTTTTGTTATGGCTAACAATTCCTTTAACCTTTGAATTGTATATCATAAACCATATATCTCTTTTAGATATAAACCACCGTATGAATTATGAGGACCGACGCCATGCCAGGCTTAGATAGTTACACTGTTCTGATGTACAAGATCCTTTATTAAGGCGAGTACAGAGCATAATGAGTGTAAATATCTATATATATATGAGAGAATAACGAAGAACATATATAAATTTCACAAGGGTTTCTGGGAAAGAATAAAGGGATTTAGAACATTTTCATAATATATAAAAATGGAGGTTTTATTAATTTGTACTTGTCCCTTTACAACATCGGAGAGCTCTTTTTATAGAGCTTCTAATTACTGTACATAAAGGCCTATCTGTACATAAGGGGCCACCTGTTATTTTACATAGAGGACACATACAACATTACTTTCTATGCTTGCTTAATTTAGTGACACGTACAAAAGAGAGGATATACTCTATCTTCTTTAGAGGACACGTTTCTCTTAGAGATGCAGCTTCTCTTTTATGTAGGACATCTGTCTTGTCTTGCCTTGCTTCGTGTCATTTGGTGTTGATCCCTTGTCTGAGGTGTGACACTTGTGGATTCCTGCTGGAGGTGTGATCTTTGAGTGACACGTTTTATTTTTGGAACTGAGACACCACAAAGCGATCTAAGCTGGTCTCTTTGGTTATTTGGGATGTTGTTGTTGAAAGCAATTTTGGACTTATCAAAATTAACACGTTGTCCAGAGACCTTGGTGTATTTGCGGATAATATCTTTGACAATTCAATTTCAGCTTGCGAAGCCCTCCCAAAAATAAGACTATCATCGATAAAGAAGATGTGAGAAATCTCAGGATCTCGTCTGCACACTTTCACCCTATGGAGCAAGCATCTCATCTCTTCCTGATGAAGGAGTGCCGAGAAAGTCTCTGCGCAAAAAAGAAACAGATAAGGAGACATGGGATCACCCTGTCGGAGGCCCCGAGTGGGTGAAAAAAATTAGTTAGCCTGCCATTAATGAGGATAGTATACGAGATAGAGGAAATACAATGTAAGATAAGATTAATAATAGAGGTATGAAATCCTAACTGTGTCATAACCTTTTCAAAAAAAGACCATTCAACCTGATCGTATGCTTTTGGCATGTTAAGTTTGAGGGCAAAACATGATTAACTCGGGGATTTGTTTGTTTTCATGGAATCGAAAAGTTCAAATGCAAGCAGAGCATTATCTGTAATTAAATGGCCTAGGACAAAGACATTGAGCATGGCTAATAATTGCAGGGAGAAGAGGTTTCAGTTTGTTGGTGATGCATTTAGTGGCCAATTTAAAGACAACATTGCAGAGGCTAATAGACCTATAGTCTTTAGGTTGTTTAGGTTGTTTGATCTTTGGTATAGGAGCAATGTGTGTTTGGTTAATATATTCAGGAGAGACACCATTATTCAAAATGCTAAGGACTACAGCTAAGAGATCATCTTTAATCAAAACCCAGAATTTAGAGTAGAAGAGAACAGGTGTACCATCTGAGCCTAGTGCTTTGAGAGGGTGCATCTGCTTGAGCGCAACAACCACTTCATCAGCAGTAAATGCATTTTTAAGATATTTCTGCATATCTGCTGAGATTTTAGGAGTGATAACATTTAGTACTTCTTCAACACCCTCACTAGGTTCAGTCGAAAAAATTCCCTTGAAGTACTCAAGAAAAGTGTTTTCAATGGTTATTTCATTATCAACCCAATGACCATTTAAAGTTTTAATTCGATCAATGAAGTTTCTCTTTCACCTTCTTGTTGTGGTTCGGTGAAAAAAAGTTATGTTTTTATCCTTTTTTGAAAGCCAGATCGCCCTCGGGCGTTGTTTCCACATGGCTTCCTTTTTGAGCATGAGATGCTAATTCTTTCTCAATGTTCTTCATTTGCTCTAAGTTTGCATTTAATGGATTATCTTGTTAGAGATTTTTAAGCGAACAACGAAGTGTCTTAATCTTACTCGAAACATGTCAAAAGTGATCCCTTTCCCAAGCTTTCAAAGTGTTGGCCACTTCATTGATTTTCCTTTTCAACTCACAAGGGGATGAGACACGGGATTGTTTCTTCCATGCATCTTTGATCACTTCATGGCAAGATTCTTCATGGAGCCACATAGCTTCAAAGCAGTAGAGTTTCTTTCTATGGCGATGATTTCTATATAACATCTTATTCCAAATTGCCTAGATAGGACAATGATCCAATTGAATCCTAACAAGATGCTCAATAGAATAATTTGGGCAGAGCTCAATTCGTTCTGAATTTGCAAAGCACCTATCAAGCCTTTCTTGAATATTTGTAACCCCCTTTTGCCTATTCATCCACGTAAAGCTATGACCATTGAATCCCAAGTCTTCCAACCCACTTCCAGTAATGATATTTCGAAACACAATTATTTTGGATTGGTCACGCATCAAGCCTCCACTTTTTTCATGTGAGTACATGATTTCATTGAAATCGCCCATGCAAAGCCAAGCAATGTTGTTATTTGTGGCCAAATTTTCAATCAGCTCCCAAGTGAGAAATTTTGCATTTTCCTCCACCTCCATATACCCTTGAGAAACATCATTCTGTAGCCTCCCTAGCACACTTAATGCAAGCATTGATATGATGATCAGAGTCGGACAAGATATGAATAGCAATAACATTATGCCAGATAAGGCCCCCTCTTCGACCCCCAAAAGATGAATCACAATCGACAACGTGAATTGATTCAAACCCCAACTTTTTTTGGATGTGGTTGAACTTATAACTTTTATGTTTGGTCTCCATAAGGAAGATGAAACTGGGCTGCTTCTGTTTGATTTCTCTAGTAAGCACTTGAACTGTCGATGGGTTCCCAAGCTCTCGACAGTTCCAACTAAGGTAACTCATTTGGATTAACGGGGCTGCTCCGGAGCAACCTCCATCGTTGAATTATTAGAGACGTTGAGAGAGAGAAATTTAAAAGCGTTTGGCCTCAGTAGGATCACCTGGAGATAATTTGGGATCATCAGGATGAAGATGTTTTCCCTTGACAGCCTTAGATAGAGGTGTGGAATTTTCTTTTGATGGTGGAAGAATTAGGGAAATTTGGTTAATTTGAACAATGTGTTGTTTGTAGTTTGAACTTTTGGGGCTGATGCGAGACTCAGTTGATGATGAGGATGGGTCTTGCGATGATTTGGGAGCGGGTTGGGGGGTGTGAGGGGATTTCAAAAGTTTATTTTTGGAGGTCCAATGCCGACTTTTTTTCACGGATAAAGCTTTAATATCAGGTCCAAAAGGCAAAGTTTGGGGGTCATGTTCTTCTAAGTGGTCCAGGGAATCACATTGTTTGAAGATATGCCCAATCATCCCAAAGTTATAGCAAAACAATGGTAGTGATTCATATTTAATAGGCAACCATAATTTCTCTCCCCCAACCATAAGTGCTAAACCCCTTTTAAGAGGTTTTGTGATATCAATTCCAACTTTAAATCTTATATATTTTCCAAAGAAATCTTGAGAAAGTTCGAAAGAGACCAGAGTTCCAATTTTCTTAGCCAAAGCCTGAGTAGAGATAAGTGTTATGCAACTTATCGGGGTGTCATAGATGCGAACCCATAGATGTGCTTACGTAATTTTGATTTAGTTGGTTGCTCCTTCTCTTCCAAAGGTCTAATGGTGAAGAGGTTACCTTCAAAATACCAAGGTTGATTTTGAATGACCCAGTTAATCTCAGATGCATCATTAAACTTGAACAAGAATAGGTTATGTTAGGAAAAACTATCAAGAAAACCCTAATGATGGTTTTGATGAAATGTCAAAACATGTAGAAACATTCTCTGAAAAACTGCAGGAGTTCTAAGCTCGAAATGAAAGATTGACCAAAGAAAGACTCCAAAAACAACTCGGCTAAAGCTAGAGTCAACTGCATTGGAGCATGGTCAATCCAGCTGAAGGAATGCATTAACCAGTTAGAAATTAACAATTGAGGGCTAATACACAAAAGACAAATCAACTTCAACTAAACTGACAGCCAAGTCAGAAAAGCTAGAAGACAAGTCAAGCTGATTTAAGAAACTGACAAACAGTCAGTTTAACTGAAGACTAGAAGCATTCAACTAATGGCCAAAAATTAAATATCAGCTGAACTGAAGATAAGAGATGAATTATCGTGCTAATGGCCAGAACTAGAGTCAGCCAACTTCAAGCTAAAAATCCAAGCATCAACTGCTGACCAAGACCAGTCAAGCTGACAAACTATTCATCAATTTGTAAGCAGTTAAACTAGCAAATAAGCTCAAAGTAAGACCAGCTGAACCGATCAACCAGTCAAACAGTTGTGTTCAGTCAAACTGAAAAAAGAGCTCAAGAGAACAGCCAACTGAAGCTATAGCCAAACCAAGCTGCCAAGTAGAGAACTGCCAACTGGAGTCCAGAACTGAAAGATGAGTAGCTGGAAAATTGCTAAACTGGAGTCCAGAACTGAAAGATGAGCAGCTGAAGAACTGCCAACTGGAGTCCAGAACTGAAAGTTGAGCAACTAAAGAGTCTGCCAACTGAAAGCTTTTCGCAGTTAATGCTCAACCAGAGATCTTGATATAAATGAAGAAGATCTTGGAGTAAATGCTCTGCAGAGATCGATTGGCTGAGCAATGGCTAATTCAAACAGGCTTCAATGGCTACAAGGATCAACTACCATCGATAGAGCAACAGAATCAATGATCGGTGGAACCCAACGGTCACAAAGATCACTCATCTATAAAAGAAGAATGAATCTCATTTGACTTAAGACTTTTACCATTTTAATTCTTGCAATATTGCAGATACTAAGCATTCTTTCTCTCCCCCTAAAGCTCAAGTTCAAGCACGTTCAAAAGTTGTGAAAGTCCCAACTGAGAAGAAATCTTCAAAGAATTATCCATTCAGCTAGCTGTTTAAGAATCCAGCAAGAGCAAACTTCTCAGTTCAAGATATTTAACGATCAACTACTCAACTCAACTCAAGGAGCACTTTAGTTTATACCAGTTTCAAGACTATATTCTTGATGATCGAAAGAGATCTAAAACCTTGTAAAGACGGCAATAGCACCTTATCTCTCCAGCGAGCAGTTGGAGATCGCAAGTGTGAGATATAGAAATCGACTGAGGAGATCGCGGATCGTTGGACCTATTGTTTCCGGGACAACAACAGTTGAAAAGGTGACCGTGACTCCGTGAGAGTTGCCATTTCCAGGTTCAACCCCTATCTTCATTGTGTAATTGTAATAAAGAAACTTTACCATTACATAGTGAAGTGCCTTTTTCAGTAAGGAAGAGAGGACGTAGAAGTTTAAGCTTCGAACCTTTATAAACTGCTTGTGTGCTGTATTTATCGCTCTTTATCTGCATATCTCTAGCTGCACACTTTGCTCACACAAGCTGCACCTTTGAGTCAACTAATCATCTCAATTGACTGTGTGCATTGATAAGTTTTATATGCGAGTCAAGGGTCCTATCTATTCCGCATTCAAGTTAAAAGTTTTTGAGTTAGTTTATTCACCCCCCCTCTAAACTAACTTCGACTCGCTCAGGACCAACAAGTTATTTGTCAATTCATGGGCATCAAGACATTTTCTAGCTTTCCAAGTTTTTTTCATTACATCCATAATAGCTAAGGAGCTAACATTTTTGTCTGTATATATATAGTTTCCCAACCAAGCAGTTGGAGTAGTTCTGATGAGTTTCAATATGTGTTTCTTCGATAAGATCCAGATCTAGCAAATTTTGTTCTTCATCTCCTAAAGGATCCATAACAGCAAAGAGAAAAGAGGAGAAGAACAATAGTAACGAGAAATAGCAAGAGAGAAAGAGCGTGATTTGAACAAGGATAGAGGGTTAGTGATAAGGATTTAGAGCTGATAAAATAAAATTGGAAGGAAGAAGAAATTATTTTTGCAAGGGAGATAGGTTTGAGAGATGGAGACAGAGCTATAAACAATTAGCTGGGAATGAGAGCGGCGGCATGTCTACACGATGAGGAAAAAAAAAACCTACAAGCGAGGGAACCAAGACTCCCACAACAAGGAGAATCTAACGGACCACTGAGTAACCTATTTAAAGTTATGTTTGTGAGTGGGTAAATATATTTATGCTTTTAATAGGATAAATCCATGTATTGAAGTCGTGCTTTGAAATTGTGTTTGAAATGGATGAATAATTGATTATCCTTGGATGTTATAACATATGTTTGGAAATATTTTATTGTCCAACATAAATTATCGTTCATGAATTGTGGTGGAATATCTATGTGGTTAAATATATTTTGTGCACAGTCGATGTATGAGTCTATTATTCTTTCTTCGTGATGTGGAATAATATGAATTGAGATTCCTCTTCGTGATGTTGAATTATGGATAAGTTATACCACTATTCTACAATTAATTTATTGTTAGACAAGGAAAAGGAAAACATGGATTTTAAATCATATCCCGAGTATTTCCCACATTGAGTATGATTTATAAATACTCACCCCATGTTGTAAAATATTTTTTTAGGTTAGTGACCTCGGGGGTACGAAGAGAAAATGTGGTGGTCGTGGTTAAATGTTTTAATTATAAAAAATAAGAACTTGACTTTATTGCTTTTAATTAAAACTTATAGACATGGTAACCTTTGGTTTTTCGCTTTGTTTGGGGTTATTTAATGCTAGAAAATGGTGGATGTGTTTTTATGGAAGACAAAAACTTGTATGAGACCGTCTAACAGATCGCTTACATTAGACGACTCAAATATAACCCAAACAATCCCAAAATCGCCCAAAACCCGCCCCAAAACCCATTTTCGCGCGCAGGCGCGTGTCTTACATGCTCCCCCACGTGCAGCCACTGGAGTATCACTAGGTATAAAGTAAAGTATCACTATGTGTGAAGTATCACTAACTGTGAAGTGAAGTATCATTAACTATGAAGTGAAGTATCATTAGATATAAATTTGACGAAATATCATTAACTATTAAGTAAAGTATCATTAGATATATATCTGGTGAGTATCATTAACTGTCTGTGAAGTATCATTAATTATGAGATGAAGTATCATTAACTCAGAAGTGGAGTATAATATGATATTATTGATGATTAAACATTAATTATCAAATCCAGAATAGATAAATGTCATTAACTATGAGTGTAGTATCATTAACTCAAGTATCATTATTTATGGGTGAAGTATCATCAATTCACATGTGAGTATCATTATTTATGGGGTGAAGTATCATCACTTATGGAGTGGAGTTTCATTACTATGGAAAAAAGTTTCACTAATTACAAAAGAAAGCATTACTAATTATAAAAGAAAGTATCACTAATTAGAAATATTAGTGTCAGTTTAAAACATAATCTCAAATTGAGAATCGGGTCTATGAATAAAATAAAAACTCATTCTTGAGAAAAAAATTTATTTCATTATCATAGAGAAAAATATTATTGATTACAAAATAAAGTATCACTAATTACAAAAGAAAGTAACACTAATTATAAATAAAAGTATCACTAAAAATCTTCAACACAGTCTCGATCTTCCACCTTACAAGACCAACAATGACATCCTCAACGCACCTGTGACAACAGATCTGCTACAAACTCAAAATCCAAAATAGATCTAAGAATTACTCAAAACAACACAAATCTCCATAGTGAATCCAAGCTCAAAACTGAGTGAAGTTACAAAATTAGCCCACATTTTAATCCAATAAATTAGTCCCACACTAACAAAAAAATTGATTTGAACACACTAAAATTGAGAGGAGGATAATCATAATATCGAGACACAAACATAAAAAAGTAGAGAAATAAAATAAAGATTTATTAGAAGTGTGCAATATCTGGAGCAGCTCCAATTCCAGTACTAACTATTCAAACATAAAAAGAAAATTCATTAAGGGAGAGCTAGAGAGAGAGAAAGACAGAGAGACGCACATGCACAATTGGAGAGAGAAGGAGCGGAGACGTGGCAGGCGGCGGGGAGGGCTAGAGCCTTGGTGAGATTAAGGGTGACGCCGAGCTGCGCAGAGTTGTTGAAGGCGTCACAGAGGCAGTGGGGGTTTGTCTTAACCACCGTCTTCAGCCTAGAGCAACACGTCCCTTCCACCTTTACCACCGTGCCCGCTGCCGTTACGTAGGAGAGACAGCCCACTATGTTCCCCACCAGGCTCGAGCAGTCCACCGCTCGACGCCACTACCGCATCCATTAGCTGCGGAACAAAACCTTAAATTTCTCGATTCTCTGATCTGAACGACAAATATGAAAACTAGCCACCCAAAGACGTTTCTCATCGGAGATGAATGAAATTTTTCTGGATTTATCCATGAAATCATCGACAAAAAAAAATTACGTAGGGAGGAATAGAGAGTCTGCTGGAATCGCGTGGAGAAGAGAGAGAGAAAAATGGCTTGGGCTTGGAATCGGGAAATAGGCTTTGATAAGCTAGAGGAGAAAATCTTTTTTATTAATTTATATTTAGTCAACCGGGTTGAAGGATCGGGTCGAGTGGAGATCCGTCTAACGTAAGAGACCCGTTAGACGGTCTCACACAAGTGTGCCCCTTTATGGAATTATTTATGATATGATTTGGGATTTAATTATTAAATTATGATTTTATATTGAAGAATATATTTTGTAATTTTAAAAAACTTGGGATATTATTGTTGAAACTATTATCTTTCGATTAAATAAATAAGAAATAGTAGCATTTTAACTTTTTAAATTTAGGGTGTTACTGTTAATTTTGTATACTGGAAAGACATGTCTTTGTATACTTTTCTGATAATATGATGATATGAATTGAAAGTTATTGCAGTCACTGTTTGCATTTAGATTATGTTATATAATTGTTCTATGCAATGTTCCATATACTTACATTGTAGATAATATGGTGTGGGGAGTCACACATTAAGATCATATCATTAGAACCTTGTATTGTATTAAAGAGCTCACGGCTTAGATGGTCCTGAACACACCATCGGTACACCGTAGAATAATCTGATAAGTTAGCTTATCTTGACTAACTGATTATTCTAGTACACTTGTTAGTGTATTGAGGAGGATCATGATAGGATACTATTATCTGTCTCTGACCCAATTAGTGAGAGAATAAAGATCCGCAAAGTTCGGGTTCTGAACTCATGTGATATTGGCGAGCATATGTGTACGTTGTTTGTTACTTTGATTTATCAATGGGTGAGATCTTTTCGTAGATCAATAAACTCGATATCTTGGGTAATAACAGTGTATGCATGACGTGTCGAGCATTATGCATGAGTATCGTGTCCTGGTGCGCCAGATTGATGATGTTCTCTTGAGGAAACACAAGTTCATGTTGAAACCCTGCAGGTGGAATTTATTCTGTACATGAGTAAAGCTTGTGTGGTACTACTCAAGGTTTTAGATGTTAATTAATTATAGCTGTCAGAGGCTGACATAATTAATTAATGAACATTATATCTTAAACACGGGGAATAACTGAACTAAAGAAGAAAGCATATTCACAAATATGTATTAAATTGGTAGGTCAGTTTTACTTCTTTAGTGGAATAAAAGTAAAACTTAACCTATTTAATTATATCCTAAGTTTATTGGATATTGGATATTAAATAAATTAGTGGGCCAATTTAATATTCTTCTAGATCCCTATTGTAGCCCAATTGACTGTTAGTGGACTGGATATAGAACTTGAGATAGAGGCCCAAACCCAGTAGGGTTGGGGAAGTGAATTTCGCCCACCTTCCTATAAAATAAGGGGAGGGGGGACGAAATTTTGTGCATTAGAAATCAGCCCCTCTTTGTCTCTCAAGATATCCACAGTTTTCACAACCTTATCAGTAGTATACAGCCCATTCTGTATCTGATACTCAGTTCGAGAATATAACAGAAGATCTTAGAGTAGAATATCTGTGGTGGCCGATTTTTGAGAAGAAAAGGGACGTCTGTTTCTATTCATTCAACAGCAAGATTAGTCTTGTAATCTTGTCCTCAGACCGTCTACCGATTTGTAAGTAATTCGAATCTATCTTTTCACTTTATTAGATTCATTTTGTTGTACTTGTTAATTGTGCTAGACGTGTGATAAATATGCATGTGACATAAAAATATGATTTGCATGAACGTGGATTAATGAACATCCAAATGATCCTGCGGTGGTTTAATTCGAAAAAACCCTAATAATTGGTATCAGAGTGAGTTTTGGCACTGTTCTAGTTTTAATCCTAGCATAAGATTCGAATTACATGTTAAATTCGTTGATAAATTTATGATCTTTAAATTTTCAGATTTAAAGTTCATGTATTTCGATTTTTATGTTGTACAAAACTTAGATGAATTTTTGTGTTAATTCAAAAATTCTTGTTTTGTGACCTAGGATAATTTTCAGTCCTCGTCTAATTAGATTTGGAATAGTTTTTTGATGTATCAAAATTTTCAGATTTAATTTGATAAGTGTTCGAAAATTTGGTGCTCAATTTTTTCGAAAATTGAGGTTTAAAATTCCCTAATTTTTTGTCTATAATTTTCGGCACTTTAGATTTAATCTTGGATGGTTTTTGATAAAAATCAAATTTCCAGATTTAATTCTAGGTGTGGTTCGAAAATTATGGTATTTGGAATTAGATTTGGTACTTTTGATGTTTATCTTAAAGTTACCTAATTCTAATCTAATTAGGTTTGAAATTAGAATTTTAAATTTGGTAATTTTGAAGTTGATCAAAATTTCCAGATTTATTCTTCTTGAAAATTTCGAAACCTAGCTATATTATTTGGAATAGTTTTTTGATCAATGTCAAAATTTCCAAATATGAAATATAGGATAATTTTCGACTTTAATAAATTAATTTGGAGTAGATTTTGATCATAATCAAATTTTCAAATTTATTTATTAATGTGGTTCGAAAATTATGTATCTTGGATTAAGTTTTGATATTATGTGATGTATATCTTAATTTACCTAATTTTAATCTACATAGATTTGAAAATAGAATTTTAAATTTGGATGAATTTGAAGTGGATCAAATTTTCAGATTTATTATTTGGTAATTTTCGAAATCTATGTACTTTAAAATTGGATAAGGTGATTTTTGATATAGATAAATAATTATCAAAATCCAATTGTGATAAGGATTTAAATTAGGATAGGATTTGGAAGATTTTGAAGTGGATCAAATCTCCAAACTTTATCCCTTTAAAATTTTGATCCTTATATAATATATTTGGATTAGATTTTTTATTTATATCAAGATATCCAAATATTATTTAATTAGGGTGGTTCGAAAATATTAAATAAATTTGGTGGATAATTTTAATTAATTTTCAAATTTATTTTGGAATTATTTTTGAAAGTTACAAGTTTAAAATTGGTGGATAATTATTTTAATTTTCAATTTTTATCTTGTGGATAATATCGAATTAATTAATTTAATTAATTGTAAAATTCGAATATTATTATTCATGCATAGATTTCATATGTTATTTTATGTGAATCATATAATATGATTGTTGGATTTGTAGACTGTGTTTGTTTGCAGGCTTACCAACTATCATGGCTCCTTTATTTTATGAGATGTATGTTTATGTTGAATGGATGTTGGTCGTATGTCGGTTTGGCTACGTGATTTTAATCCATGAGAAAATCCATGGACTAGGTCTAGGTTTTATTTTACGTTGTTTTTATGTAATAGATATAAAGTTTTTAGACCATGTTTTTGAGTTGTAATTTTTATTCTAGCAATATTAGATTTTTCCTTTTGGAATAGATAGTCTGTATTGAATAAAGATCGGAGATCAACTCAAAGAAGGAAAGTAGTTCAGCGCTAAGAAGGAAGGTTCACCAGTTCACATCCCGAAACCCTAATTGGAGCTAGGATTTCGGCGAGGCGCGGTGAAGGGGGCGGTGGCCATAGCCCTATTTCCAGAGCTGACTTTCCTGTTTTATCTCATCAATCAACATGAGATATAAGCCATGATAGTTGGAATATTACTGTTGCTTATTATGTTGTTGTGAAGCATGCAATGGTTGTTTATCATTTTATGTGATGATGTTTGCATGTTCTTAATAATGGGATAAAATGAAACCTCAAGCATAAATAACTAAGTGGGAGAGATTCATACCAAAGTATGAAGAAATCTCATACGGCCTCTATTAAATCTGATTTAATTGAGAAGTGATGGGCATGCGTGTTGACATCGGTCTTCCTCCATATCGGATGTGTCATATCACAGATTGCTCTAGAAATTAAATCTCCTAAATGGATAGCTGTAGAACACTATTAGAACTAACTGACTCCTCCATCTGGAGCAGTTATTTTTGAATAGTGATCTTGGTGCGAAGATAATGGTGTGCACACTTAGATGTAATTTATTGATAAACATCCACACGATCGTGGCTTATCAGTTAGACGATTACATGACCGTGTTCATTATCTAGCTATTAATTTGCTTGTTGTAAGGAAACTCAACTGGAGGCAAGTTAAAAGTTTATAACCTATTTAAAATTGGATTTTATAAACGTCCACACTATCGTGGCTTATAGAAGACGTTTTTAAAGTGTCGGTGGAAAAGTATATAATTTTTGTGAGGCTTTCGATTATATACTGTTTATCCTAAAGTTTGTGACTGTACTGTATGTTTTAATTTCAGTTATTTCATATCATCAATGGCACTCTCCAATCTGTCCTCAATCCTCAAAGAAAACAAACTCATCGGTGAAAACTACAATGATTGGATTCGTAACCTTAACCTCGTTCTAGTTGCTGAGGGACACAAGTTCGTACTTGAAGAGGTTTGTCCTCAGACGCCAGATGAGGGTTCTGACGAAGCCCAAAAGGTTGCATATGATAAGTGGGTTAAGTCTGATGAGATAGCACGTTGTTACATTCTGGCATCCATGTCGAATGTGTTGCAACATCAGCATGAGCCTATGAAAACCACTTATGATATTATGTACAACCTTAAGTAGCTCTTCGGTCATCAGAACCGCTCGGCTTGCCATTTAGCAATGAAGAAGTTAATGGATGCGAGAATGGCTGACTCCACACCTATTAGGGATCACGTTCTCACGATGATAGGGTATCTAGCTGAGATCGAGACCTTGGGTGGAGATCTAGACGCCGATTCTCAAATCGACATTATTCTTCATAGTTTGTCCTCGAAGTTTGAGCAGTTCAGGCTGAACTTTAACATGATCAAAAGGGATGTCAGCCTGACTGAACTGCCCATAGATCTTCAGACGGCTGAATTGCTCCAAAAGAACAACCCTCAGGCCCATATAGCTGAGAGAGGGGGGTCTTCTTCTAGTGGAAAAAGGAAGAAGAGATACGCACCTAAAAAGGTTGAATATACGGTGCCTAAGGTGAAGAAGCCTAAGGCAAAGATTCCTCCTGAGGAGTTCAAGTCTAAGACTAAATGCTTCAAGTGTGGCCAACCAGGTCACTGGAAGGCGGTGTACCCTAACAAGAAGAAGAAGAAGAAGAGAGGTACATCTCACACTCTGGTTGTGGAAACATGTTTGCATGTCTTTGCAGGGGTTCCTGGTAAAAAGACAACTGAGTGAGAATGAGATCACCATCTACATGGGTAGCTACGAGAGTGGCGGCTGTTATAGTGGGAGACGTTGTTTTACCTTTCAGTAGTGATAGAACTTTAGTTTTGAAAGATTGTCTTTATGTGCCTGGTTTTAGGTGAAACTTGATTTCAGTTTCTAAATTGATTATGGATGGATATTCTGTTTCTTTTGATAACAAAGTAGTTATCTTCAGTGGTAAACATTTTATCTGTTCTGGCACATTTGATGGACACTTATATTTTCTTAAACCAATTGAAAACACTACGCAAAGACAACTGTTGAATACATCGATCATAAACCCTAACAAGAGAAAAGAACCTTCAGACTTGAATCAAACCTATATTTGGCATCTAAGGCTAGGTTATATTAAGCTTAAGAGGATACAAAGGCTTGTAAATGATGGACCATTGCCTTCTTTGGTACTGGAATCATTTCCTTTGTGTGAATCCTGTTTGGAAGGTAAAATGGCCAAGCGTCCTTTCCAGTCAAAAGGAAATAGATCCGAAGGGCTATTAGATTTGATTTACTCTAACCTGTGCGGCCCTAAGTCAGTTCAAGCTCGAGGAGGGTTCGAGTATTTCATCACTCTCATTGATGATTACTTAAGATACGGATATATCTACCTGTTGCGTCGTAAGTCTGAATGCTTTGAGAAATTCAAAGAGTTTAAGGTGGAAGTGGAGAAACGAACAGGCAAAAGTATCAAGTTACTACATTTTGATCATGGTGGCGAGTACCTCTCAAGTGAATTTAGGGATTACATGGCAGAGAATGGGATTATCTCCCAGTTGACTGCGCCTGGAACGCCACAGCAGAATGGCGTGGCGGAAAGAAGGAATAGAACTCTGTTAGAGATGGTTAGATCGATGATGAGTTATTCTGAGTTGCCTATTTCGTTCTGGGGATATACCCTGGAAATGGCAGCCTATATTCTTAACTTGGTTCCATCAAAATCAGTTCTTTCTACGCCCACAGAACTGTGGACTGGACGAAAGCCTGGTTTGAACTATATTCGGATTTGGGGTATCCCAGCACACGTGTTGGATAAGGAAGCTGAGAAGCTGGCTCCTCGTACTGATGTAAGGCTATTCGTTGGATATCCTAGAGGAACGAAAGGTGGTTTATTTTATAGTCCTAAGGATCAGAAGATCATTGTCAGCACCAATGCTCGATTCTTAGAAGAAGACTATGTTATAAACCACAAACCAAGGAGTCATATCATCCTTGAGGAGTTAAGGGGAGGATCGAATCCTACACCAGTTGTATAAGAAAAGGTACCACCAGACACTGCACAACGTGTCACAGAAGTACAGAAACTGCCTCGTCGCAGTGGGAGGGTTGTACGCCAACCTGATAGATTCATTGGTCTGGGAGAGGCTTCAGATTTCCCAGAGGGACTAAATGAATTGAATCCCAGGACCTATGACGAGGCAATTCAAGATAAAGATGCAGATTCTTAGAAAACTGCAATGGAGTCTGAGATTAGATCTATGGATACTTAGAAAGAAGGGGTCAATTATGAGGAAACCTTTTCACCGGTAGCCATGCTTAAGTCAATCCGGATTCTCTTGTCAATTGCCGCTCATTTGGATTATGAGATCTGGCAGATGGATGTCAAGACAGCTTTTCTAAACGGAAGTCTTGAAGAAAACATTATGTAATGTCCCAGTCCCACTAAGACTAAAACGTCACCAAAAACATACGTACATGCTTACGTGATAAATAATTTTCAAAATAAATAAATTAACTTTATAAATAATTTGTAAACGGGCAGCACCTCAACTTAAAAATGTTCAAACCACACGCTCAGGTGCTTTTAAAGTCTACTTTCATCAAGGCTTTTCGAAATCATTAACTTATACATAACCAAATTATAACATGTCAACAAGAAAATATACATAGCCAATCAAGTCACTCATTCAAAAACTTCACGGCCAACCCTTATATACACTCAAAATATTTGTATATACAATCAAAAATTGGCCACTGGGGTCAACAACTTTCAAACTTAAAAGTTTTGCAGAGTGTCAACTGAAGCATTTAATATTTAACATACAAACATAGGTTTAAAGATGATTTTAAGCAAAATAACATAAGATTCAACCATCAAAACCCAATCCAGCAACATGTCATCAACTAGCTCGATCTCCAGGACCTGAAAACATTTGAAAATATTTGGGTTGAGTGCCAGAAAACACTCAATGGGCATTGATATTCGTCCAAGTCATACTTTCATGCTTTAAAATCAATCATAAACATTCTTTATAACATAGTTTACTCTTCTTCATTGGATGAGAGACCCTATGTGATCACATGATACTTTACGGTTACTTGTCTAGACATTTAGTCATAAAGTAAACAGTTTATCCTTGTAAGTCAGAATTTCTCTGTGCATGAAGTCTCATAACATCCAATCATTGTGTAAACAATGCTTAAAACATTTAACATGCTTTTCATGGACGAATTTAAAACATAGTTGTGAATTATAGAAAAATCCACCTGGATGATCTCAAAGTGCAGTGTAATTTATGCGTGTAATGCTACTATGCTTTCAGCTCGTCTCGACCTACAAAATTAAAATTCTAACTTAGAATCCTCAGATAGATCCATAAGGTAATAACTCAGGTCATAAATAGCTTGAGTAGGAATTTCCTATGTCTTGGGATCGTTTGGAATAAAAATGGAGTCAAACGGGCAAATAATGCGCATTTGACGGAATAGATCAACTTAGTGACCCTGATTGAGAATTTATTAGATTTCTTAGACCAAAATGAACGGATGAATCAAACTGAATTCAATGGCTATGAAGTTTGATTTAACATATACAATTAAATTTTTAATTTTTAGAATTTATTTTGAGCAATATACAATATTTTACTTATATGACTAAATTACTTTTCCTAAAAATCCTAATTTAACTCTCAAATACTAAATTAGAATTAAAATAAATAAATAAATTTGAAACTAGGGCAATAAATCTTGCAACTAGAGGTTACAAGAATGTAAAATTAATTATGACCAATAATTAATAAGTTAGAAATGATCTCGTAGAAATTGAGAAGTGGCGCACAACAACTACCAAATAATTTTTAAACTTATACAGCTTTTGAGTTCTAGCTAGGATATATTGATAATATATGTAATCTACTTAACAAGGAAAGAGTTTTGACAAATTCTATAGGCTTGTCTATGGTTAAAATAATGAACAAGGATAGCAAAATAAATTTGACGGAAGCGGAAGAAATAGCTTACTTACCTTCCAAGTTTTTTTTTTTCCACTTTTGCTGTATTAATTCGCTCATATGAATCCATTCTAAAAAAAAACATGTATACATATATGGATATGTTCCCATCTCACACGTGTATATACCTATTAGTACACTAATCCACTTTAAATGATTACAAATGGAAGAAATTGGTTTGCTCTATTATATTATTATTTTTATATTTGTACATATATATATCTCCTACCATAACTAAATTGGTTTGCTATATTATATTACTATTTTTATATTTTTATATGTTTATCTTTAAGATATATATACATTTAAATTAAATGATTAATTGGAGATAAACTTGAATTGGTTCGAAATAAAAATTGGACCAATTGGGATAGAATAAAATTTTCGGGTTCAAATTATCAAATGAAACAAATTTCATTGGAAGGATAAATATAGTCCAATTTGAATGATCTTGGTACCAAGACGACCCCATTAGTCTCTATTTTTATAATATGTATTCTAATATTATTTAGAAAACTCAACTAAGGTCGAGACTTTTATTGGTCTTATAATGTCTCTAGGACTATGATCAACTAGCCCAAAATAAATTGGGTTCTAATTTCATGAAATTTCTAACTTATAAAATAAATTTAAATACTATATTTTTCGGGGTATTACACATTCACATGAAGCAACCAGAGGGATTCATTGCTAAGGGCCAAGAGCACTTGGTGTGTAAGCTTAAGAGATCCATTTATGGACTTAAGCAGGCATCGAGATCTTGGAACATCCGGTTTGACGAGGTTATCCAGTCATATGGATTCGTGCAAAGTCCGGATGAGAGCTGTGTGTACAAGAAATGTGACGGAAACATGGTGGTATTCCTCGTACTTTATGTTGATGACATCTTGCTTATTGGAAATAGTAAGAAGGCGTTGTCGAACATTAGGGTGTGGTTGTCCGAGCAGCTCGATATGAAGGATCTGGGTGAAGCCGGACATGTCCTTGGCATCAAGATCATTCGAGATCACCAGAAAATGATGCTATGTCTGTCCCAGGTGACTTATATCGATACAGTGCTAGCTAGATTTGGCATGCAAGATTCCAAGAAAGGTTTTATACCTTACAGGCATGATTTTCATCTATCCAAGGAAATGTGTCCCCAAATACAGTCTGAGATAGAAGAGATGAAGAAAGTATCATATGCTTCGGCTGTGGGAAGTTTAATGTATGCCATGCTATGCACTAGGCCTGATATATGCTATGTCGTCGGTATGGTAAGCAGATATCAGTCTAACCCTGGACAAGGTCACTGGACTGCTGTCAAAAACATTCTCAAGTACCTGAAAAGGACTCGAGATTATATGTTGGTATTCCGCTCTGATAGTCTAGTGCATTTGGGTTATACGGACTCGGATTTTCAATCCAACAAAGATCAGAGTAAGTCTACCTCGGGCTATGTGTTTACATTAGGAGGTAGAGCCATCGTATGGAGGAGCATAAAGCAGAAATGCATTGCTGATTCTACCATGGAAGCCGAGTATATAGCTGCCTTTGAGGCTGTAAAAGAGGCTGTCTGGCTCCGCGGGTTCCTAGTGGGCTTGGGCGTGGTTCCTGATTTGCCTAAGACTATCACGATATACTGTGATAACTCTGGTGCAGTGGCAAATTCGAAGGAACCCAGAGCCCACAAGGCAAGTAAACACATAGAGAGAAAGTACCATCTGATACGAGAAATCATTAAGAGAGGAGATGTGGCGGTGGTCAAGATTGCATCGGAGGACAACCTGGCTGATCCATTCACGAAGAGCCTGTCGGCTAAGACCTTTGATGGTCACGTGGAGAAAATGGGAGTGAGATGCAGACCTGGTGGCGGAGTTTGAGTTGATAGTTTTGATTGGAGAGTTAGCCAGTTATTATGCTTGAAAGACATGCTTCCAGTATAAGTGGGAGATTGTTAGTTTTGTATACTGGAAGACTTGTCTTTGTATACTTTTCTGATGATATGATTATATGAAATGAAAGTCACTGCAGTCACTGTTTGAATTTAGATTATGTTATATAATTGTTCTATGCAATGTTCCATATACTTACATTGTAGATGATATGGTGTGGGGAGTCACACGGTAAGATCATATCATTAGAACATTGTATTGTATTAAAGAGCTCACGGCTTAGATGGTTCTAAACACACCATCGGTACACCGTAGAATAATCTGATAAATTAGTTTATCTTGACTAACTGATTATTCTAGTATACTTATTAGTGTATTGAGGAGGATCACGATAGGATACTATTCTCTTTCTCTGACCCAGTTAGTGAGAGAATAAAGATCCACAGAGTTCGAGTTCTGAACTCATGTGATATTGGCGAGCATATGTGTACATTGTTTGTTACTTTGATTTATCAATGGGTGAGATCTTTTCGTAGATCAATAAACTCGATATCTTGGGTAATAACAGTGTATGCATGATGTGTCGAGTAGTATACATGAGCACATTGTTCTGGTGCGCCAGGTTGATAATGTTCTCTTGAGAAAACACAAGTTCATGTTGAAACCCTGCAGGTGGAATTTATTCCGTACATGAGCAAAGCTTGTGTGGTACTACTTAAGGTTTTAGATGTTAATTAATTATAGCTGTCAGAGGCTGACATAATTAATTAATGAACATTATATCTTAAACATGGGGAATGACTGAACTTAATTTATTTAATTATATCCTAAGTTTATTGGATATTGGATATTAAATAAATTAGTGGGCCAATTTAATATTCTTCTAGATCCCTGTTGTAACCCAATTGACTGTTAGTGGACTGGATATAGAACTTGAGATAGAGGCCCAAACCCAGTAGGGTTGGGAAAGTGAATTTCGCCCAACTCCCTATATAATAAGGGGAGGGACGATGAAATTTTGTGCATTAGAAATCAGCCCCTCTTTGTCTCTCAAGATATCCACAGTTTTCACAACCCTATCAGTAGTATACAGCCCACTCTGTATCTGATACTCAGACCGAGAATACAACAGAAGATCTTGGAGTAGAATATCTGTGGTGGCCGATTTTTTAGAAGAAAATGGACGTCTGTTTCTATTCATTCAACAGCAAGATTAGTCCTGTAATCTTGTGCTCAGACCGTCTACTGATTTGTAAGTAATTCGAATCTATCTTTCCGCTTTATTAGATTCGTTTTGATGTACTTGTTAATTGTGTTAGACGTGTGATAAACATGCATGTGACATAAAAATATGATTTGCATGAACGTGGATTAATGAACATCCAAATGATCCTGCAGTGGTTTAATTCGAAAAAGCCCCAACAGTTACATAGATATTTAAATATATTTAAAATTTAATGTCATTTTATTACTATATGGAGGTAAATTTCTTAATGATAGTCCTAAAAAAATCATGAAATATTACAATATAGAGTTTATCAATATAATATATAATAATAACACCGTGACCGCAATTAGAAAATATTTATTTTTCCTCCCATTTGCACCTTCTAAAAAAGGAAATGTAATCTTATGTATATTATGTTTAATTAATTATTTTTCTCCATGTAAAATCCTAAATATTAATTAAGCACAAATCAATTATTATATTTTTCCATAAATTATCTTTGTCTAATTAATCAAATTATGTGGCGAATTATATATTAGTATATTGATTTGTGGATCAATACATATTGATTACACGATGAAGAATTTTTTTTTTAGACTTTTTTTTGTAGAATTATATAGATTTTCTTATATAGCCAAAATTCATCCTTTTGTTTCGATATATATCCTAATGAAAAATGTATCCATTTATATTTTACATATTTCTTTATATTTATAAGAATTTCAGTAATTTATTTTATATATTTATAAAAAAATAAGAATTTAATACGTTCTCATAGACACACAATTGTTAATTATATATATACTTATACATTAATTATGGTGTATAATATAATTATATAAGGGCCACACTCCTGTAGGACGGTCTAACGGGTCGCTTACGTTAAACGGATCCTAACCCAATCCGGATCTAACTTTTTCCCTTTTTTTTTGCAGCCCAGCCCCACCCCCACCCCCACTCTCTCTCTCTAACACGCTGGACCTTTTTTTTCTTCTTCTTTTTTTTCTTCTTTTCAGCAGCCCCACCCCACCCTCTCTCTCTCTCTCTCTCTCTCTCTCTGTTTTCTTCTTTGGCACTTTTTTCTTTTTTTATTTTTTATTTTTTTTTCTTTTTTCTTTAGCACAAAGTGCTTTTTCTTTTCTTTTTTTTTTCTTTTTTTTTCCTTCTTCTTCTTTAGCACGTCTGTGCTCTTTCTTTTTCTTTTTCATGTCTTTCTTTAGCACAAACGTTATATTCTCATTAAAATAAAAATTTAGAAAAAAAGTTATATTTTCATTAAATTGAAAATTACCGATGATTTAGCATTAATTATTAAATTAACAATAAAGAAGTATCATTAATTATGAAGTATCACTATTAATAAAAAATTGAAGCATTACTAATATAATGAGTAGTTACTATTCACTATCATGTTCAATTTTTGAATTGCAACATTTTCTTTTATGTAGCTAATCACTACAAGAAAAACACGATTTAACGACGGAATTAACGACGGATTATATTCCATCATTAAATTAACAACGGAATTAACGACAGGTGAAGATTACGATGTTTAACGACGGACTAGCGACGGATTTTTCCGTCTCTAACGTAACGACGGAAAAATCCATCGTTAAATATTATTTTTTAATTTTTTTAATTTTTTATTTTTTTTAACGACGGAAAAATCCGTCGTTAAATATTATTTTTTTATTTTTTTTAATTTTAACGACGGACAAATCCGTCGTTAAATATTATTTTTTTAATTTTTTTAATTTTTTTAATTTTAACGACGGATATTTTCCGTAGTTAAATTTAATTTTGATTTTTTTATTTTTTTTTATTTTTTGCTTTTTTTATTTTTTTTATTTACTAATTAATACTTAACTACGAATTTAAAATTTATTTTTAAAATTTTTTTATTTTTTATTTGTTTTTTTTTTCAGATTTATTTGATTTATGTGATTTTTTTAAAATTTTTAATATTTTATATTATTTTTTCATATTTTATATCATTTTTTAATATTGTTTATTATTTTTAATTTTTCAAGTAATAATTATTTTCGAATTTAAATTAATATTTTGAATATTTCAAATTTTTCTAAAATTAATTTTTAATTTTTTTATTTTACATTTTAAAATTTCCATTTTATTTTTTAATATTTTAAACTATTTTTTAATATTTTATATTATTTTTAATTTTTCAAGTAATAATATAATATTAAAAATTATAATAGATATTTAAATAAATGAATAAAATATATAATTATTTACTTTAAAAATAATATAAACGAATAATATATAAATAAGTTTCGTGTGGTGTATATATATATATATATACTATTTCCATATTATAACATGAAATACTCACTAGCCCATTTGGTTAGTGCATCACTCTCCTTCCCAGAGGTCTCGGGTTCAAGCTCACTTGGGCGCAAGCTTGGAAGGGTTTAATTTGAATTATTGGTTGGCTCGGCTAGGTGTCTCGGCGCGGCTCGGATTGGCGACTTGTTGGCTTGGCTCAATTGAGTTTATGGCTGTCCAGTTTTTTTTTTTTTTTTAATGACGGAAATTCCGTCGTTAAATTAATAATTTTTTTTCCTAACGACAGAATTCGGCGATAAGTTAACGACGGAAAAATTCCGTCGCTAAGTCTGTCGTTAACATTTTTCCGTCGTTAATTTGTCGTTAAAATAACTCAACGACGAGATTATTAACGACGGATGGAATCCGTCGTTAATCCGTCGTTAAAACGATTTACCGACGGATTTTTAATTTTTAACGACGGAAAAATCCGTCGTTAAAATGCGAATTTTTTGTAGTGAATGATTCAATTTTTGAATTGCAATATGCTTGAACTAATATTTTTCTTTATAATTAGTGATACTTGCTTCGGCAATTAGTGATACTTTTCTTCTAATTAGTGATATTTTCTTCTGCAATTAGTGATACTTTTCTTTCTAATTTGTGATACTTTCTTCTGTCATTAGTGATACTTTTCTTCAATTAGTGATACTTTCTTTGAAATTAGTGATACGTTTCTTCTAATTAGTAATACTTTTTTTTTTGCAATTAGTGATACTTTCTTCTGCAATTAGTGATACTTTTTTTTTTAATTAGTGATACTTTCTTCTGCAATTAGTGATACTTTTCTTTCTAATTAGTGATACTTTCTTCTGCAATTAGTAATACTTTTTTCCATAGTAATGAGACTTCACTTCACCCCATAAATAATTATACTCATATGTGAGTTAATAATACTTCACCTCATAAATAATGATACTTTGGTTAATGATATACTCCACTCATAGTTAATGATACTTTACCTTATAATTAATGATACTGCTTTTTTTTTGCTCAATAATTAGTCAACCACAAGGAAAAAATATATATTTTTAAAAAAAATAAATATATACTCTGAGAAGACTATATTATAATTATTAAAAAAGGAAAAAAAAGAAACGAAAAAAACGAGAAGAAAGAAAGAAAAAAAAAAGAAGAACAAAAAAGAAAAAGAAGGAAACAAAAAAAGGAGAAGAAAGAAAGAAAAAAAGAAGAAGAAAGAAGAAAAACAAAAAAAACGAAAGAAAAACAAAGAAAAAAAAGAAAAGAAAAAAAATGAAACGAAAGAAGAAGAAAGAAAAGAAAAAAAAAGAAAAAAAAAGAAACGAAAGAAGAAGAAAAACAAAAAGAAATGCAAGGAGAAAAAAAAAGAAAAAAAGGGAATATGTCCAGCAGCCCAGCAGCCCCAAACCCAAAGTAAACATTTTTTTTTTTTTTTAAATCTGCCAGGCCCATTGGGTCAGTGAGTTTTGGGTGGATTTTTGGATGGGTTTGGGCAGGTTTGATTCGTCTAACGCAAGGGGATCCATTAGACCATCTCATACAAGTTTTTGTCATTACATAATTACATCCGTATTAATTTCAAAAATATAATTATATGTATCCGGATTCTAGGTTGATTATATACATAATTATTAATTATAGATAAATATGTTTTAAATTGGAAAGCCAATAAATTCCAATTAATATAATATTCCATTCTTAATAGCAATTGAATTTAAATAAGATAAGCCTAAAATTCTCTCGAATTAGCCCATATTAATTTATTAGAAGTCACATCAAAAACCGTGTATCCATTTCTAATTAACAAGATTTGAAAGTAATTTTCTCATAACTATGTTTAAACATTTTACTCATTTTTTTTCTTTTGAATTTGTGTTCTAATTGTTGGGTCGTTGTTTGTTTTGTTATTATTTTTTTATAGGGTGATTTTTTTGTTAATGTTGTAATAAAGTAGAATCTATGTAAAGTTGGATACAATGACATTAATGAATTTACTTTTGATGGCGGCATATAGATCGAAGAAAAGTCGCAATTAGTTTGTATTGCCTCATCAAGGAAATGCATCACACAAAGAAATTGTTGGCTTCATTTGCGCAATTCATTATTCCAAGGTCGATATATATTTAAAATCATAAAAGAAGCACATTACCTCAATTATTTAAACATACACACATGTATATATTTGCTTTGTTTTTCTGAAAAATTGAAAATAAGATCATTCATACTCTATGCTTTCTTCCGCCATATTTGATGGACAAAAAAATCATATACACAATCAATATAAAGAAGATAACATTTGCAGGGTACATTATTTTTTAGTTTGGTATTTTTAAGATTTTTTATCCCCGTCTCTTGTCATCCACATAGTATTTATTTTTTTTTATTTTTTTTATAGTTTGAATGTATTTTCTCACAGAATTTAAGATAAGCTCGATGATAAAGATTCAAAGTACAATGTGATGCATGTATAATCACGTGTTAAAGTAAAATTGAAGATGAACATGACGATCGAGAGGTTCATAGAGACAAAAGGATCGAGTTAAAAAATGATAAATTGTAAATTTGGGCTGACATTAATTTGTAATTGAATGCACAACTTTATTCTGTAAAGTTAGCTCGACGCAAATTTGAGAATATTATTAATTCATTGCTTATATTGTTATATTTTGAGATTTTTTTTTTCTATTGATGTACAAGTTGCTGATTTCATTTTGTTATTTTTGGCTACGCTTAACTTCGGTATTATGATTATGTAATTTTAGAATAGTTGATAAATTGATGATTTTATTTACTTTTAATGTATTTGATCTGTTTCATATTTTTCATCTTTCCATTTTCATATTGTAATTTGATGATATGCTCAAATATTGATTTTGGACTTTCGGTAAAAAGAGGATATAATAAATTGAATGTAATAATTAATTAACAACGATCTTATAAATACTCGACAATCGATCTTCAAAAAATTTTAAACAAAAATTATTATTCATATATGTAATGCACTATCAAAAATATTCAAACGTTGAGAATTAAATTGTAACTTTCAATCTCAGAGCTACCAATTAGTTGTTAAAAACCAATATATCCATACTTCTCTAATACCTAAAGAGTCATGTAATTTCTTTTAACAAATATTACTAAAACGAAACGACACCACTAATAAATTTAATTAACAATACAAGTCCTGCATATAGTTCAAACTATATATATGTTTAAATGGAACTTAACAAATATGACCACAATTGATCATTTTGTTCATTTAACTTGGAACCATGCATTGATATAAATTATTTCAAATGTTTGTATAATTTTCGAAATTGGACAATAATTCTTTAATTGCAAACTAACGAAGAATTTCATACACATATTAAACAAGTATTCAAAAATATATTCCTTTTAAATCTTTATATTTATTTGTCATAATGTTTTACCAAACATATTATTTTAGTAATTTTATATTATCTCATTATACGTACAATCACTCTCATATTTAATTACTCATCAATATTATAAAATTAAAAATACGATATCTCGTGCATCGCACTGGCGAAATGCTAGTTCTTATTTATAACTAATCCCGAGTTAGGAACTTAGCTTTTAATTACTATAAAGAAGTTATTCTTATACAGAGTATTTTCATATAAAAGTTTTACTGTATATATATATATATATATATATATATATATATATATGAGAGAGAATACAACACAATAATTGATTTTGGATAATCAAATATGGCCTAATTATTGGAAATGAATATTTTCTCATTGCAGCCATTAATTATAAAAAAAGAAAGAGGAGTATTAGCATACCAAATAAAACTCATTTTTAATATTGATTATACAACAACAAGTGACATTTAATTCATTTAAATTGCAACACTTTTATGATTGAATTATTGTTTACTCTGATATTATATTAAGTTATTTGTTAGTTTAAACAAAAGTGATAAAATTATATGAAGTGTGAAATTTAAATAAGTGACTTTATAGATTGAAAACTATGAGCTTTTTATTTATATATTAATTGTAAAAACTTATGATTGAATTTATGCATTCATAATTGAAAGCCGAATTATATTCTTGCACTCATGATATTTTAATTCGAAAAAAAAAAAAATCCATGCATGTCCATTGTTTATTTTGGTTTTATTTAATTATTCCATTCACTACTACAAAATGCATTTTAATGATGGACTTAGTGACGTATTATATTTCGTCACTAAATACTGATAAATTAACAACCGATTAAGATTGAGATGTTAAACGAAGAACTAACGATGAATTTTTCCGTTTCTAACTTAGCAACGGAAAAATCTGTCGTTCAATGTCGAATTTTAATTTTTTAATTTTATTTTTTATATTAACGACATAATCACGAAGGATTTTTAAAATTCATCATTAAACATTCATTTTTTTTTTATTTTAGTTACAGATTAGCGACGGACTTTTCCATCACTAAATTTTATTTTTGATTTTTTTAAATTTTGATTACTACTTAATTACACATTTTTTATTACTACTTAATAACGAATTTAAAAATGATTTTTTTAATATTTTTAATTTATTTTATTTTTTCTGATTTTTTTATTTTTTATTTTGTTAGTATTTTATAACATTTTTAATATTATATTATTTTATAAAATTTTTAAAATATCATTATATTAAATTATTTATTTAATAATTTTTTATTTTTATGTTTTTATCACTTTAATATTTTTATAAATATTAATAATTATAAATATATAATATTTGAGAAAATTAATCAAAACATAAAGAAATGATTTAATATAACTATATTTTAATTATAACATTAAAGATTATAATAGATATTTAAATAAATGAAGCGCAACAGTTTTCGTGTGTGTGTGTGTGTGTATATATATATGTGTATATATATATATTCTATTTAGATATTAACATAAATATATATTAGCTCACTTGGTTAGGATAGAGCTATGCATTCTTGGTAGGTTAAGGATTTGAATCTCGCATGTAGTAAATGTTTGAATAATATATGGTGCTTGAGGCCATGCATGTTTTTTTTTTCTATCTATTAGATTTAACGATAATTTAGTGATAGAAATTTTTGCTATCATTACTATCTTTATAAATTAAAAATATTTCATTTATTTAAAAATCTATTTTAAACAAAATCAAAAGAAAGAAACGCCCACCGTTTCTGCCCCACTAGCTTCAATTCTCTCTCATCTCCATTCAAATTTCTGCAAGTCACACTCTTTCTCGTTTCTTGTCTACTCCCATACCAGCTTTCGGAAGGAATGCCAAACAAATTGGGGGTGAAAATAAATAGCAATCAAGATTATTCATGATGTTGTTGTGGATTTTTGTAGCTATATTTTAACCACTACAAAAAAATGGCATTTAGAGACAAACTAAAGTGACGGATACATGTCCGTCGCTACTAACGATGATTTGTCCGTCGCTAAAGTTTTTTGGTGTAAATTTTGGCTGGAATGATTCGTACTTAAACTCTACGACGGATCACTGATGGAAATTGTGTCGCTAAACGTAACAACGGACTCATTCCGTCGTTAACATATATTATTTAAATTATTAATTATTTTTAATAACTAACGACAAACGTATTCCGTCATTAAGTTTGTATTTTTAAATTAAATATTTTAGGAAATAGGTAACGACGGATTCAATCCGTTAAGAATATATATTTTTTTAATTTTTTTTAAAATATAGAAAAAATTAACATCAGAATTATTCCGTCGTTAGAGTTTTTATTTTTTAATTCAATATTTCAGAAAATATATAATGACAGAATAATTTTGTCGTTAAATTAATATTTTTTATATAAAAATTGCAAGAAAAACATAACAACGGATATATTTCGTCGTTAAAGTTTTCATATTTTAATATGTAATTTATTAAATAATTTGACGACGGATATATTCCGTCATTAGTGTAACCACGGATATATCCGTCATTAGTACGTTGCTAAAGTTTGAAATTACGGGATATGCAGCCCCCTTTCTTTTTTCTCTGCCAGAATCCTAATCGAGCCCTCTCTTGTCCACCACCGCAAGCCCGCCACCGCCCTCTCTTTTCCCTCTCTCTTTTTCTCTCCTCTCTTCTCCCCTCCGTCCCAGCCTCTGCCACAGATGACCCACCCTGTCGCTGCCGGAGACGTCGCCCTGTCGCTGCTGGAGACACCGCAGTTGCTGTAAGCTCTCTCTCTCTCTCTCTCTCTCTCTCTCTCTCTCTCAAAATACACCAAGTTAATGTAAAATTCGTGTCTCAAAGAGCTGATGATTGATGCTTCAGAAACCAGAATAACAAAAAAAATATGATTGTGTGTGTTTAACAAAAATTCTTATGATTTTTGCCTAATTATTTGTTTTTTGGGCACTGGATCTCGGTCACACCTCTACAGTGGTGACAGCAGCAGCAGCAGCAGCGATATCCGTTCAGGAGCCATCTCGCAATCCGTGTTTACAGAGGAGGCCTTCACTCAGCGCGTTGGTGAGATGCAGATCCGGGACGAGGTGAGGTCTGAGATCCAGAACGAGGTGAGGTCCGAGATCCAGCAGCTGCAATCACAGATGGAGGCCCAAATGTAAGCTAGGATGCAGGCCCAGTAGGCCCAAATGTATGCTCAATTCGGTCATCCCCACCCCTATGCCCACCATCCTCTGATGACTAAACTATTTGTATTTGAATAATTACATTTTATTTGTGAATTTGTGATTGAATATTTTGTATTTTTATTAATAATATTTGATTTTTGATTTATTCATATAATATTTAAATGTGAATTAAAAAAAAAAATAATCTAGTGACAGACTAGCGTTGGAAAAATAATTCGGAGAGTTAAGGACGGAATGTAGTCCGTCGTTAAAATATTCAATTTCTTAATGACAGACTAAAATCCATCATTTGTAGTGACAACATATTCTGTCGTGAGGCCGTCGTTAGTCCATCGCTTGTCAGCCGACCAATTGAGCCGGCGACGACAAGGTGGCGACGGAATGTTCTGTTGCTAATCCATCGCTATATTAATGATGGATTATTAATCCGTCGTTAACCAACTGTAACGACGAAAGATTCTTTCTAGCGATGAAATATTCCGTTACTAAAATCTGTATTTTTTGTAGTGAAAATCAATTAAGATTTTGATGGATATAGATGGGGTAATCTGATGATGAGATTAAAAAAACTATAGTTGTGGCACATGAAATATAATATGAATTGGCACAGATCGAGTATATGATCTCATGTACTTATGGTATAAAATCCGTCATCCTTGTCTCAATTCTACACGAATTGTTTTTAATTTAATAATAATTTAGTTTTTAAATAAAATTTATATATATTGTATTACAAAATTTTTCAAACACGGAATTAACATGAAGTTTAGACACAAAATTATAAACAAAAACTAATATTGAGCATGGAAAAGAATAACTATAGAAAATAAAGGAGATCTAATCCTCCGTGTCAATTCGCGTGTTACACTTCATGTGCTACAATTAGTGTTTTTTTTTTTTTTTTTAATATACCCTAATTGTGGAATGGATAAATCTTAAATAAAAATTTAAAATTAAACTAAATCATAATAAACTGAAATAAAAAAAAATTTTAAAAATGGCATAGATAATATAATAAAGAACGTCCGGGATCTAAAATCAAATAACATCATCTCATATTTGGATGGGGTAATATAGTAATACTAGGTTCTTTGTAATTCACAAAATTGTAATAAATATTATGGAAAAACCAAGTGAAACTAAATGCACAAATTCTCCCCCTCAAAAAAAAAAAAGAAGAAGCACAAATTCCCTGAACAAAACTACACATACAGAGTAAATATGGATGCGATCTTACAGTTAAAATTGAGAGCGACTGCGCTTTTGAAAAGCTTGATCCTTCCTTATAATCATAAATTCACCATTTTTAATCGGCTCTTTGCTCTCTGCAGACTTGTTCTTCTGCAAACGAAATGCGTTCTTCAATCCATTGATCAACCTCCGACCGATGCTCTTTTCGAGGATCGGACTCCCCTCCGACGATCCCTCCGACGAAGACGACCCTTCCACCGGTACCCCAACCTTCTTGGCAACGTCACGATAACTCAACGAAGAAATGGAGCCAATTTGGCCTCTCTCAACCTTCTTGGCGTCGTCCGAGCTGAACCGGAAACTAGCAGACCGGCCTGCATCGATCCGGTTCTTGACGCTCTCCGATTCATTGAGGAGCTTTCTCATGCCGGTCAGCTCCTCCTCTAGGGTTTGAATGCGGGAGTTCGTGGCGGACATGATGGACTTGAGCTGCGACACCTGGCGTAGAGCAGCATCTCTCTCGAGGATTGCCCCTAGGGTAGCGACTGCGGGTTCATTTTTCTCCGGCCCCACTCCCAGCTTGAGAAGACTGCGGTGGTGGTGGTGGTGGTGGTGGTTGTCAGCCGCGGAGATGATGGAGTGGCGCGTGTTTAGCTGCTGGAGGAACATGGCTTGGACGACGAATCGCAGCGGCATTCTCGGATTCTGGACTGCGTGCATTAAGAGTGTGTCGGATAAGATGCTGCAGTCTATGTAGTTGCACATTTGGATTTTCTCGTCGTCCGATGCCGCTTCGTTGTTTTTCTGCACTCACGTGTATAAAATGACATGATCGATATATATCATATGAAGTAAAGAATTGTGTGGATTAATATAATGAGGGATGTGGAAGTTAAAGAATGGTTTAAATTATATTTATAAGAGATGCAACAAAACTATGTGAGAACCAATTTATTCAGTAGGCTGTAATTTGATAAACAGATAGCATTTTCTAATTCTTTTTTTCTTATGCGTGTTAGTATCATGTTATAAGAATTGAAATGGTGATCATTATTAATATAAGAGTCAATTGTTTCTATTATCACGATTTTTGCATGTTTTTGTTTTTAATTTTAGACTCGATCTTTCAAATTTAGCAATTACAATATAAAATATTTTTTCAAATAAACATATGGACAAAATTCGATGAAATTAAATCATGAGTCCAATTCATGTATGCTTTTAATTCACTACCCTCATAATGTTTATCATGTCCTAAAGACAAAACGACTCCCATTACGTCGAATTTAATTACACTAAATTTTGTCTATATATGTTCTAATTGAAGAGGAAAAAGTTAATTTATGTTGTAATTATCAAAATTGAAAGGTCATATCTAAAAAAGAGCACGTGTAAAGGTCATAATAATAGAGGCATTAATACTTAATATAATAATTCAATTTTTTTTTTAGTGTATAATAATTCAACTTGCACAATTGAAAATTACTTACCAACTCAAATAACACTAATAACTTTTGTGTGAATATGTGGAGTCAATTTTCACGAATTATAGTAAAATGATCTAATTCTACAAGCAACTCGGACATATATTTTTCCTACAAAATTTAATATAAACTCAACTCATTTACAAATTACGAATACTACTTATGCAAATTATTCCCGCAAACATATATATAGCATTAACTAATTTATACCTTATAAACACCAATATTACAAATTATCGACATCAATTATTCAAAACAATTTAGATGTAAAAAAAATATATTTAGAAGTTAGAAAATGAGCATACCTTGAGGTAAACGTCGATGATTCTGTAAAGAAAATCGTGACAATCCGTCAACCGCTGACTCACCGATTCCAAAATTAATTTGAGATCGTCGATCTGTACATTCTTGAATCCATCCAAACAGCCGGCATCCACGTCAGCTTCTGCCGTCAGACTTAACGCCTCAATGCATCTACTAACGAGGGACGCCGCCGTCTCCGCCTCCGGGAGGAGCGGAAAGCACGACCGCAGCACAATGGAAGCGCACTCTTTGTTAACGCCGACGATGCGGCAGAAATAGGCCTCCGTTATCTGCTGCAAGTTCTCGCCTTCGCCTTCGCCGGCGCCACCAGTCTCCGCCGTCATGCCGAGCAGCTCCGCCGCCGTACGGAGCGCGGCGACGTTGAACGGAGTCACGGCGACGTGGGTCCCGTAACAGAAGTCCGTTACCAAGATGAACGTTTGAGCCGTTATGTTTAACGGCGGGGAGAGGGTTATTTCGGGGAATTCAGTCAGTTGCCGTTTTAAATAGGCGCTCTTCGCCATTAATGGTTGCTGTGAAGTCGAGTAAATGCGTCATTCACTTTTTTTAACAATATTGAAAAACGCCTCTCAATGCACATTTATTTAGGTTAACGAATTACTGTATGGAAATAAATAATTCTTGCTGTAGCAGGTGAAATTGAATTAAATATGAAGGGAAAATAAAATTATTCGGAAATCATATGTATTCATATAAAAATTAAGTTGGTTTTCTAATTAAAGAAAAAAATGGGACGTCATTTTAGTACCATATCATACGATAAATGCATTTCAACAACCAATTATTATAACTGAAAAAGGACTTTTTACAACCCAAATTCATTTCTATTTCGTCAAACAAAATACTTTTGTGTGTCCAGAGGTAGGATTAGCATTGATCTTAATTTAGACAAATTTACTAATTTGGTAAATTACTAATAAACGCCGATCATCATTTTACAAAATCAACTCCAATTCGCCATTCATGAGCAAATTTAATAAAAGATTATGAAAAAAAATCATACCAAATTTGAAGAAATCATTAAATTAAAATTAAAATTAAATTAAAAAAAGTACCTTGTGAAGGCGAAAACATGAGCCCTGGACATGTATCACCACATCTGGATCATGCCTCCTACCAGATGACCTGTGGCAAACACACACAGATTGAAAAATCAAGAGATCTATACGTATTAGATGATCGGATAAATAGTCGAGCGAAGTTTGGACACTTGAATTATTAAAAGGAAAAGGAAAAATGTATATACCATGAGAGTTGTTTTGGTGTGCGTGAAGGGGAAGATTGGAGGGAGGGCAAAGTGGAAAATGGTGAGGATGCAGAATTTTCATCTTCTTCTTCATAGATTGTGCCAACAACCCCTAATTCATTCCACCCCTTCATTCCCAAATCCATCTCCGATCCGGCCGCTTTCTCTCTCTACCCTTCTCTCTCTTCACTTTAAGAAAAATGAGGGTTTTGTGGGTGGTGGTGAGTGGTGATATTTGTTTCCTTGTATAGTTTGTAGGCTTTGATATTGTGAGGGTGTTGTGTTGGTGCATTAACTGTGGGCATGTGGTGAATCATAAATGTTACCCCTCAGTCTTGATTGGATTCATTCATTCCTCCTGTCACTCCGAATTTAATTTACATGACCAAAAATTTGAGATTAATAACAATAAGGAAATAAATAAAATGAATAAATAAAGGATGGAAGGCCTTGTTCAATATGGTGGCGGGAGCAGACATCTGTTTGAAAATCATATAATTTGATTTGATTGATGTACGATTACCGTATGTCAGATTGTTGGTCTTGTTTTTGCAGCAAATTAAAACCAGTCCCAGAAGATAGAAAGTTAAAATAGCATTATTTTTTTTTTTCAAATTGAAGAGGCTAAAAAAATATTTATAGATCTACCTGAACTCATGGTTTTCCCTTTCTACTTGAAAATAGTACTAGTTTGTCATTTTGAACTCTGTAGTTTTACCCTAGAGAAGCTTTCGAATATCATTATTCTATGGGGGATTGCTACATAAATTCATTGTCTGCAGTATTCTATTGGAAAATTCCTAATGATCTATTTGAATCAACTTTAAAGTTGATGCATAAATTCGATTCGTCTCATCGGAAAAAAAAATAAATTATCTAGTACATTGCTCCCATATTAAACGGCAGAAGTTCGGAAATAAGTCAATGTGCGAGTGATTCTACTAAAAATAATAGACTTCTTGAATTTAGTATCTTCTTAATATATTTAAATGTGTTAGTATTTTGTAAGTTATAATTTGGTATTTATAAATTCATAAGGAGTTCAGGATTTTAATTATCCTCACTTAAAGGTTATTTGTTTCCCTAATAAGTTACAAAAAATTCAAATAACATGAACAAAAATGTGAACACGATGGAAGAGAAGAGAAGAGAAAGGAACAAATTTTATCTTTGTATACTCAATTGAAAAAGTAGGTACTAAACTATATATTTTATCTATTTATAATATATGGATGTAATTAAGTGCGAATAAATGCAAGTGCGGAAAAACATAAAACAAGGAAAGTGCAACTACATAACCTACTAGTTTTGTTACTCACCCTCGAGATGGGGAATAAATACTCAACACACAAATCTTGGCAAACATGGAATGAAACACGGAGAATGTAACAAAGACTCGTGTCGGCATGTTGAGAATTAGTTGAAACATATATAGTGTTTTAATGATGTCGGAAATAAGTTTATCGTGAACCACGTGGCAGTGATAATCTTATTATGTGAAATGCCACGGACGAGAAGATAAATGAACAATAATTTTTTAAAATTTTGCATACTCAACTGAAAAAGTAGGTACAAAACTATATATTTTGTCTATTTATAAGATATGAATGTAATTAAGTGCGAACAAATGCAAGAGTGAAAAAACATAAAATAAGGAAAGTGCAACTACATAATCTACAAGGTTTGTTACTCGCCCTCAAGATGGGGAATAAATATTCAACATACAAATCTTGCAAAAATGGAATGTAACGGAACACAACAAAGTCTCGTGTTGGCAAGTTGAGAATGAGTCAGAACATATATAGAGTGTTTTTTAATGATGTCGGAAATAAGTTAATCGTGAACCACGTGGCAGTGATAATTTTATTATATATATATAGTTTTTTAATGATGTCGGAAATAAGTTTATCGTGTACCACGTGACAGTGATAATTTTATTATATATATATATATATATATATATGAGTGCAGATGTTTATGTCTTAAAGATTGTCATTATGAAGATGGCATATCTTTATGTTTTTTGCTAAGTGTTCGACATGATGTATCGGCTAGTGTTCTAATTTCCGCTGTGCAAATCAACAAGATTAGATGGGAGTCTTCAAGGCTTGGTGTTCACACCAGTGTCAGTTCATCAGATAAAGATGAGAGACTTTGGATGATGTTCAGAATGATGTACAGTCAGGTGTACATCTTGAGCTTTAACAATCAGAATGCAGATCAATCAAGATCGAGTTCTGTGATGAATGCGGACGTGGTGTAGGTTGTTGGTTGTTGACAAAACTTGTCCTATGCTATAGTCTAGAAGATTCTGAGCCCTTGCATGAAAAGAAGAGGATCGAAGAACAACAATGAATGATTTTAGAAGATGGAGCTCAACAAGGAAAGTCTTATCTTTCTTGATCCATGATCAATAAGGAAAGTAACTTCCTTACTTGAAGAGAAGTCGGTTTAGCTCATCTATAAAAGTAGAAGAAAAGGATCAGAATATGTGTCGACAAAAGAATGCAAAATTTATAAGAGATCAAAATAATTTTAGAGCTCTACGTGTGTTGGGCTTTAGGGTATGTCATAGCTAGAGTTGTTCACTCAGGTGTTCAACGTGAATTCTAGTGTCCTAGTGTTTAGATTATTTATCTAACTAATAAGGTTTTGTTCTTTTGGGTAGAATTAAGTAGGTTCGAGAGAGTTTACTTATGAGACCTAGTTAGATTTTAGAGTGTGAGGGGATCTCATACTTCAATTCATGAAAGAGGGTACAAATTAGGGAAATGAAGCTTATGAAAGGAGTTCAAACGTGTAAAACCTAAGTACATATTTGTGCTAGATTAGTGGATTATTTTTCACTGGACTAGGTCCCCCAGAGTAGGTGTTAACCAAACTGGGTTAACACATTATGCATTCTTTACTTGTTTTATTTATCATTATGTTAAGTTCACTTTTGTGCACACTTGTAAAGAACGTCTCACTACGCAGCATCTACAATTTTAATTGGCATCAAGAGCAGGCCGCTTTTCTTAAAAGCGAAAAGATTCTGGTTTTTGCTAGATTCTGCGCACAGCGTTAGTGATGTCTACCCTAAAGGAAGGAGGTTCAACAGCTCGTCCACCACTCCTTGAAGGAAACAACCATGCCTACTGGAAAACTCGTAAGTGTGCCTTCATCAAATCTATCGATAAGTTGGCATGGTACAGTGTCACAGCTGGATGGGAACAACCTAAATATACAGATAAAGAGGGCATAGATACTCCAAATCATTGAATGTAATATTTACAGCTATAGATACGGACACAATCAGTCTCATATCCACTTGTGAACTTGCCAAAGAATCCTAGGAAGTCCTGAAAATAACTTTTGAAGGAACAAAATCAGTTCGGATATCAAGAATTCAAAACTTAACAACAAAGTTCGAAAACCTCCATATGGCAGATTCTGAGACAATTGTGGAGTTCAACACAAGGCTGAGGAGTATTTCAAATGAGAGCTTTGGGTTGGTGAAAAGATGCCTGACAAAAAGCTGGTAAGAAAAGTACTTCGTTCACTCCCAGAAAGATTTTGTAACAACCTGGTCCCGAGAATAAGGACAGGGTTGTTGTGTGTAAAACAGCAAGAAAAAGGTAGTATAATTGGAAATCCAGGGGGGTGTTTCTAAAATCGAACTAAGTTAGCACCTCAAAAATCTAGGCAACTTAACTTTATGACTTGGAAGAATTATCATTTTCAACGAATCAAGGAGTCAAAGGGTTTAGTCAAGTCGAAGGATTGCCTAATCAAAATAGAAGAAACTTTTTTCGATTTGACGACTCAACACGAACGAGAGAAAGAGAGAAGAGAAGAGAGAAATGAGCAATCCAAATGAATGTGGGAGGCCCCTATTTATAGGAAAAAGCATGGATTCCTCTACAAGCCAATGCAGTAGAAAAATACTGCTAAATTAATTCCGGATTCGATTAAAAGTTGCTTTATTCAATGGCGAGGTCCAAATGACCTCCAATACAAAATCCAAAAATACCGGGAGACTCGTTGGCTCGAGTACTATTGAGCTAACTTGACTCGGGATGATGAAAGAGTCGTCTGAAGAAAAATAAAGAAAGATTCCCTTTTCAAAAATAGAATTACTATTCCACACAAGGAACAAATAAAATTCCAGAGCGTTCGATTGACCTCTGATTGAAAATCCGAGAATGCCAACGGATTCCTTGAGAAATTTTCTAAAGGGATGGCTTGACGAAACAAGGCTCGGGTCAACACATGAGATTTCATGAATTTCTAAAAATCACGTCCTTACGAAAAAAATACTATTCACACTCTTACTTTATACGTTTTTCGTCGCCGGAATCTCAAAGGACCTCTAAAATTCTAAAAGTACCGGTACACTTCTTAGGTCAATACCTTTCAAACAAGACTAAAATTGGCTATATTCGAATTGAGATTGAAAATTTTTAATAAACGATTTTCGGATAAAACACACCTAACGTCGCGACTTACATCCGAAACATCTTTATTTAAGCTCCACTTATTTTCTTTAATTTCTAAATAAATTCTGAAAATCTGGGGTTTTATAGACTACACCCCTTAAAAAAAATTCTTCCCGAAATTTACTTCCCCTCAAACGGAGATCTGGATACTTCTTCAAGAATTCACAGCCTTACTGGAACCATATCGGTTCAAAACCTTTACTAGGTTTACAATTATAATCCATATAGCTAAGAATAGCCTGGGGCATTTCTTTATGAATTAGTTCTCACACAGGACTATCCCTTTTCCTGATTACATACTTCTATAATCGTTATTCTTCTCCTCCTGAAAGCTTGAGCATTTGCCATCTTTTTCTTCCTTATGAGATCTCTCTCAATACATCACTTCATATGAGTTCCTTATGATCTTGCATTCGATACTCCTTGCAGCTTTTGACTCCTTTTACCCCTCTTCAAAACTTCAATGAACTCGAAATAAACGACAACCCGAATTTATCGGACACCTCCTTCGATGGTTTCTTGCACGTTCTATCAGGTTCAAAACTCGCTTTATGTTTATCTTTAACTTCTTTTGGTTCGACTTTCTCATCTTCTCGGGGCGTACTCGTGATGCACCTCAATCTTAAATTCTCATCGCAGTCGTCTCTTTTCCTCGAAGCAGTAGTCTGACTTTATGGCTTCTGCTGGTGGTCATCATCGCTTGCAAGCATAAAGATCGTACGTCTGGACTTTGACTGTAAGCTCAGAACTTATTTGCTGATATCCATTAGATTGCTTCCAAACATAACGAGCTGAGAAATTACTTTAGAAATGCGCATCCAATCTTGGAGAGCACTAACTGGCACTACTTGGATTCTACTTTCTATTAGGAACTACCATCTCTTATTCTTCCAACGATGACTAAAAGGAATATTGCTATATACTCTATGCTCTATTCCAAGATCCACACTCGAGTTCTATGAGTGGGATTAAAGGGAAACAAATGCCTCTGAGTGAGGGCTTTATTTGATCAACAATTCTTTAACAAGTTTAAAAGCTGGAAGAAATATAACACTAGGTTATATATGCCAAAAATATTTTCTTTTAAGAAGACTTATAACTCGAAGGGTTCTTGCACATAACAAAGATATGGAAGAAATCAACGGTTAGCAATTGAGAACCGTGCTGAAATATTTTCACAAAGGTGTCAGCATAGCCTAACAAGGAAGTGCTATTACTGATTCTTGATGGTCAAGGAGTATCATCCAAAAATATTACAAATTATCCAAGAGGGTATAATTGAAGAATTTCAAATGATATGAAGCTATTGAAGGACGATTGATTCAATTGACATGAGAATGAATAAATAGACTCATCAAAATTTCCTATCAAACTGAAATTCTCGATCTACCGAACACTAGGTCTATTTTCTTAACGATCTTCTTCTGTTTCTCTATTTCTTTCTTGAGTGTCACGCATCTTCTTCTTTACGAGGCTGCTATGAAATAACACGAGTCAGCGGGACTCAAATGGCTGCGCTTGACCAGGAAAGCGACATCCGGAGATCTCTTCCTATATATCGAAAGGGATATGACTAAGCGACTTGATCTATGTCATCTCTTGGACTCAAAACAGTTGACTTCAATGTCTCCTGGAAGCTCAGTAGAACACTGACAGACATATCTTCAATTTTTTTTGCTGCAGTCGTAACGACAATCTTTATCTTCATTCTAAAATTGACTTGAAACAAGTGACAATTCCTGGGCATTGAACGCGACATGACCTTGAATGCCCATCCATTGAATCGAGCTTTTATCGAAGGAAATGAATCTCCATTCTTTGTAAACGCGATTAGATCTTTAGACAAGACTTCTCTTGAGTTAAAAGCTCGCGTGGGGATTCCTCGAACTTGCATTAGATCCGCAATCTGATAACTAGCCTTTAACTTGACTGCTCCTCTTCTTGCTTCTGGCTTTAACTTCATAACCTCATTCATAATTCTACTATAACCTCGGAACTCCTTTAACCTCCTCATTACACCCTTGCGATAAAATGTTCTTTCGAACAACTCTACTTAACTTAGCTCCTTGAGAGGGAACCTATTCAATCTAGGTTCTTAAGAGAACCTAAAGGGAATCCTAGAATTCTCCTTAATTCAAGTTTGCTATAGTCTATGTTTTAACTATATTCTCTATGCCTTATTTATTATCTACTCATCCTCAAATCCTTTCCTTATGGGCAGTAGACAAGCCTTTTTAAAAGAAGATTTTTAAATCACCTTTCAAACTTTATAACTTACTCAAAAATTTTGACGATCCAAACTGACCGAAATATTTTGAGTATCTGTAGAAAATAATATTCTGGAAAAATTTGCTGCTTGCTCGAGTCCATAATGACTCAAAACTCTTTACAAAATAATTGATCTAGAACTTACTTCAATAAGTTCCACTTTAAACTTTGGTAATATCAAAAAATTTATTTCATAAAGAAATAATGTTCGATTTTCATTTAAGAAAAATCGACTAACCTTGTCTTTGATCAAAACTTTTCTCCTTATCCTGTACTTTTAAAAATGTTATACCAAATATAATCAAAATACTTTAACTCGATCATACCTTAACTTTGTTGAAGATGCGAGAGTGGTGGTGAGCTAGGGGTTGCTGATTAATACCTTTGAACAATTCAATATTCACATAAGATTCAATCAATCTTTTCAAGAAGAGACAGGTCTGTAGAGTTGCAAGCCTGCTCTGATACCATCAGTAATAGCCCGGTCCCGAGAATAAGGACGGTGTTGTTGTGTGTAAAAACAACAAGAAAATGGTAGTATAATTGGAAATCCAGGGGGGTGTTTCTAAAATCGAACTAAGTTAGCACCTCAAAAATCTAGGCAACTTAACTTTATGACTTGGAAGAATTATCATTTTTAACGAATCAATGAGTCAAACGGTTTAGTCAAGTTGAAGGAATGCCTAATCATAGGCCAATCAAAATTTAAATAGAATCCAATGATTAACAAGTAGGAATTTGACTCTTTAAATAAACAAGACCTCTACAACAGCTAAGACCCATCAATAGGTCAGAGGCAAATAAATCAAGATGTCCCATTCATAGGACGAAACAAGAAATCAACTTAAGACTAACTGGAAGATAAACGGAAACATGCTTGAACAGTAAAGCCCTTTCATAGGCGAACAACAATAATAAGCATGCAAAACCCATTCATAGGTTAACTGAAAATGAATAGATACTAAAATGCTCAACAAGTACGACTTTTTAAATAGCTCGGAATCAATAAAGGAATAATTGGTATGTCAAAAGAACATGCTTCTTTTTCTCAAAGACTTTATTGATGTTTAGAAACCATAACGTTTAAGACATGCAATTATCAAGAATCAAATCTCCTATATCAAGACTAATACTAACGTTAGAGTATTCAGCAGAAACATAGCGGAAGAAAATCATGTAACCAGATAGAACAGCAATTCAGATAACTCCACCAGCAGCACATCACCGGCCTCAACATCTCGATCTAAAAAACACTTGAAAAAGAGGGCGTGAGCACTAATGTACTCAGTGGGGTTTTACGAGAAAACTTCTTTGATAAACTTTAGAAATATCCAATTCATAACTAGTGGTATATAGAGAGCAAAATACAAAAGCCATCTCCATATCCGCAAAAACCTTTTACTTCTTTTCCTGGTGCCCTTAGGATAAGAGAGGGGCTACCTCAAATATCCTCCTCAGTATGCGAGGGGGTTACCCAGCAATGACTCCCTTTAACCTTATCATAGATTCAACTTTAGTGACACGGAGGTCACAACATGATAATTGTATGAAATTGTTCTTTGAGCTCAATAACTTGCTTAGCAATAATTGAATCATAATATTCAATATCAAAACCTTAACCTTGAATTCTTAATACTTAATCCTCAACATTGAATTCTCACATTCAATCCTTAATATCAAAGCCTCAATGCTAAATCATGCTAGCATAAAACATAACCTAGATTGAATCTAGATTGCATTCCTTAATACTATAGCCTTAACTCCTATAAGGGATACAATAATCAACCTAAAATGCATCATTTATCTCAATAACCTTTCTCAACAATACGATACAAAACTTAACTTATGATCATGATCGTCTAAACCTCATATAAATCAACTATAAGATATCATATCAAATCAATGCATCATTTACTTAATCAAGAGCTCAAATAACAGTTGACATAATCATGTTATAACTTTCTTTCTTTCTTTCTTTTCCTTTCCTTTTCTTGTACAGAGACTAATCAGACAGAGCATAAAATATTTATTGGATATTTCGCCTTGCCCTATCATGCTTTTAGAGCTTACTAGCTCAAACCATATATTTGGTTTAGAATTACCCACCTCGATGACGAGCACGTGGTTGCACGATAACTTCAGCAAATATCTTCATTTATCCTGACAAGCTCTGCGAGTCCTACAAGCGTTGATCTTTGACTCAGAACAACCACTAAATTTTCAGGATTTAATCTACTATAAATGGAGCTATTATTTAATTTTATTCCTTTCAAAAATAGATTGCGCGACTCTAAAGAACTCGAATAAATTCGATACAGAAGGAAATAAATTCCAAAATGCTATTCTTGATTTAATGGCACCAACTGATTTGATATAGGCCTCTTTCCATAACTTATCATTTTATTCAGCGGACCTCGAATGCACTTTTTACTTGCTCGAAAAATATGAAAATAATATGAGATACTCTTATATATGCGAGGACTCAATACTGAGACTTTGAGATCTTTTTGATAACTCAAGCTTGCGGCACAAAAATAACGGCTCAATTTAAATAATCGAAATAATTCAAAACTCGATACGAGATCATGAAACTTGGCAGGTTTAAAGGAAATAATTTTTGGAACAACTTTCCAGAAGAAACTTTTTTGATTTGACAACTCAAAATAGGTGAAAACAGCTAAAAACCGAAACTGATCGGCGCCGATAGCAATTTTTCTGTTTTCCGGAGATCTCATCGGTTTTTGGTCGCCGGATGATGACGGACTCAACATACGAAACGTAGAGGACTTAAAGATACATAACATACTAAAATTTCAGTTTAAACAGAGAAGAAACGAACCGAAACGAGACGTCGGAAGACAGCAGCTGTGCGGGGGCGGGGGCTGGCCGGCGGCGGTGACTCTGGCGACGGCGGCTGGGCTCCGGCAGCGGCTTCGGCAGTCTGCTGGCGGCGGCGACGGTTCTCCAGAAGCCTTCCGGCATTCAGAAGCTGCTCCCGCATCACCCCCTCAAACAAAACTTAACCTGGGCCCGCATACCCGATTTACTCGGCGCAGGCCCGGGCTTTTCTCGTTCGTCAACACGAACGAGAGAAAGAGAGAAGATAAGAGAGGAATGATCAATCCAAATGAATGGGGGAGGCCCCTATTTATAGGAAAAAGCTTGGCTTCCCCCACAAGCCAATGCAGTAGAAAAATACTGCTAAAGTAATTCCGGATTCGATTAAAAGTTGTTTTATTCAATGGCGAGGTCCAAATGACCTCTAATACAAAATCCAAAAATATCGGGAGACTCGTTGGCTTGAGTACTATTGAGCCAACTCGATCGGGATGATGAAGAAGTCGTCTGAAGAAAAAAGAAGAAAGATTTCCTTTTCAAAAATAGAATTACTATTCCACACAAGGGACAAATAAAATTTTCGAGTGTTCGATTGACCTCTGATTGAAAATCCGAGAACGCCAACAGATTCCTTGAGAAATTTTCTATAGGGAAGGCTTGACGAAACAAGACTCGGGCCAACACACGAGATTTCACGAATTTCTAAAAATTACGTCCTTACGGAAAAACACTATTCACACTCTTACTTTATACGTTTTTCGTCGCCGGAATCTCAAATGACCTCGGATTAAAATTCTGAAAGTACCAGCACACTCCTTAGGTCAATACCTTTCAAACAAATACTAAAATTGACTATATTCGAATTGAGATCGAAAATTTTTAATAGACGATTTTCGGATAAAACACACCTAACGTCGCGACTTACATCCGAAATATCTTTATTTAAGCTTCATTTATTGTCTTTAATTTTCTAAATAAATTCTGAAATTCTGAGGTTTTACAGATTTTCATATAAAGTTGTAGCCATTGAAGAAGCTAATGACACTACAACAATGTGCCTTGACGAGTTTAATGGAATTGTTGAGGACATTCGAGATAAATCTGGAACAGAAAAATGGACCTGAGAAGTAAAAAGGTATGTCTCGGCCACTGAACACTCTGAAGTCGACATCCTGAACACCATGGTTCTTCTAACTAAGAACTTCAATAAAATGCTGAAAAGAACCAATAAGAGATCCTTCAGAAAGTTCAATGGACAGAACAATGGAAACAACAATGCTGACAAGAAAGAAGATGACAGTTCTCAAAAGGCTTAATAAAGAAAAGGTATTCAATGTAGAGGATGTGAAGGCTTTGGACATATTCAAGATGAGTGTGCTAATATATTGAAGAAGAACAAGAAAAACTACAGTGACTCTCTTAGTGATGCAGACTTCGACATCAGTGATTCAAAATTAGAAGAAGAGGCAATTGCATTAACAACCCATGTACATCAATCATCATGTCTTTCACCAATGCTCAATGATGAGTTAGATGTTGATGAATCAATGATGCAATCCAGAACCCCAGGACGTATCAAGTTACAAAAGTGGAATCCATCGACCTGAATCTCACAATGTAGATGAACCGTAGATATATGAAATCTATAACCTTACTGAGATTGAAGACAAGAACCTTGGAGTGATGATGATGACGCCACAAACAGGGATGGTGATCTGTTTGATAATTCACTCTTGAGTGTCTTTACTCATTCAGATAATCTGCTATCTGACTCCAAGGTGTTACATACTTCTTTTTCCTCTATCAAAGCAACCGTTCCTATACTTCGAATGAGTTCTAGGATTTGTAAACCACCATCATATCTCAAAGACTATATCTGTGATACACATACCTCTGCGCAATCAGCTTCTGCCTCTCACAATCTTACTCCACAAACTTTTCCTTTCAGAATCTCTCCAGCACTCAATCCTACTTGTAATGCTTTTCTTATGACTGTGCAGACATTAAAGGAACCTACTAGTTATGGAGAGGCCTGTAAAGACCATGAATGGGTTGAGGCCATGAAGAAGGAGTGACTGCTCTTGAAGAGAATCATACCTGGGATATTGTTCATTTACCTGCCAGTAAGCATGCTATATGATCTAAGTGGGTTTATAAAATTAAATATAAAGCCAGGCTTGTTACTAAAGGTACAATTAAGAATTTGGTATAGACTACCATGAGGTTTTCTCACCAGTAGCCAAAATGGTAACTGTGAGGTTGTTTTTTGCTCTAACTACACAGTTTAGATGATGCCTTCATCAGGTTGATATCAACAATGCCTTCCTACATGGGCATTTATCTGATAAAATCTACATGAATATCCCACAGGGCTATGTCAAGGGGGCACCAGTAGATGTTTGCAGACTTGTCAAGAGTTTATATAGGCTCAAACAAGCTTCCAGGGAATGGAATCAAGAACTATGTAAGTACCTCTTTTCTATTAGCTTCATTCAATCAAGTAATGATCATTGTTTGTTTCTGAGAGGGGCTGGATCTTCTTTTGTAGCTCTTCTTGTTTATGTTGATGACATATTATTGCTGGGGCTTCTCTGAAAATAATAGATGAAATCAAGCTATCATTGCATGAAAAATTCACCATTAAAGACTTAGATGAAGCCAAGTTTTTCTTGGGCATGGAGATAGCTAGAACTGACTCAGGAACTTATATCAGTCAAAGAAAATATGTTCTTGATTTATTAGAGACATCAGGGTTATTGGGAGGGAAGTCTGCTCCTACTCCTTTTCCACCAGGGATTATTTTAAAGTAAACTGGAGAGTTATTGCCTCAGCCTGAGTCCTATAGAAAGCTTATTGGGAAATTGCTGTACTTGGGGTCTTACTAGGCCTGATATCACTTATGTTGTTCAACAACTTAGTCAGTATATATGTTCATTCCCCTACAAAAGACCATTGGGCTTCTGCTATTCACGTGTTGAGATATCTCAAAGACAGTCCATCCCTTGGACTTTATTATTCTTCCTCCCCTAGCTTTCACTTCATAGTGCATTGTGATGCTGATTGGGGAACCTACAGAGATACTAGAAAATCTCTCTCAGGTTATTGCATATCTTTGGGACAATGTTTAGTTTTCTGGCAGTGTAAGAAGCAAGACACAGTGTCCTTATCTACTGCGGAGGCTGAGTATAGTTGTCTTAGTTTCACCACTCGCGAGGTTCTCTGGCTTACCTATATGATGCAAGATTTTGGTGTTTCTTTTTCCCTGCCTATTGCTATTCATTGTGATAGTAAAGCTGCGATACAAATAACTCAAAATCAAGTTTATCATGAACATACCAAGCATTTGGACATTGATTGTCACTTTGCTCGTTTACAATTCAGAAATGGGATTATTCTTCCTATTCATGTGGGAATCGATTCTCAATTGGCAGATATGTTTACTAAGTCATTGGCTGGCCCTCGTTTTAGGTTTCTTTTATCCAACCTCAACCTCGGTGACCTATACCGGCTTGAGGCTGCGGGCGGCTGAAGAAATGTGTATCCACGAGTGTATGATAGCTGCATTGCTGTGAGGGCACACTCAAGTTCAAGTGCCACGTTTACACACGTCCATAACTCATATGCAGGACCACTGCTTCCGCACTGTAGCTGCCGTCGATTGCCATGTCACTCGGATCAAGTGATTATCACCGTAGATTTGTTTAGCTTAGAGAGCAAGCTTCCTTTTGTGTATAAATATAAGAATAACACTCTTGTAGAGTGATCTTCCTTTTTTTTTTTTTTTGTAATTGAATTGTTCCACATAATAGAGAATTCTTTGTTCTTCTTTGAATGGATATCAAATTGATCAAGTATTGATTTTAACAGGTTTCCAAGAAATCTAAAAAAAGGTGTAGAGAAAGAAAAGTATTTTTTAATTATTTTTTCTTTCTAAATTTATGACTAGAAATATGAATGATGTCTTATCCAGTCAAATCCGAAATTGAAATAGCTCAAGCCAAATAGACCGCATACCTAATATCTCAAAAAGGTTAATTGCCTTAAAAATCACGAACTTTGATATTAGTTGCAAATTTAACATGAACTTTAAAAGTAGGCAATTAAAACACCAACTTTGAATTTGTGTGTTATTCAACATCCCCAAATTTTTATAAAACAAATTGACTTCCAATCCAATATACAATTTGCTCGTCTCTTGAAGTTCGTCATGACTCGACCATCAATTTTTGAAAATGGCATCAAAGTAGCCACAATTGTATATTGGATTGAAGGTCAATTTATTTTATAACAACTTGGGGATGTTGAATATAACACAAATTCAAAGTTTGTGTTTTAATTGCCTACTTTTAAAATTCATATTAAATTTACAACTAACCTCAAAGTTCATGATTTTTAATGCAATTAACCCTATCTCAAAACATCAAAATTCAACAACCAACAAAAACAAAAATAATCATGAAAATACAAGCCTCAATAATTCAAAATGACCAATCTAAAAAATAATCATCAAAATGACCGAAAACTCCTAATACTAATCAACCATTTAGATGAAGCCCACAACCACAAAATGCAAGCCCTGATCCAAATCTCCAGCCCAACAGAAACAAACATTAAAACGACGCCGTTCTTGAATCCACAAATATATATATATATATATAGTCAGAAACCCTAACACTTGCCCCCTTCACTCTCCACCACCCAAAATCACCGATCACAGCAGCGGCGGCGACAAACAAAAATGAAGTACAACCCGCGCGTCTCCTCCTCCCGGCGTAAGAGCCGCAAGGCGCACTTCACGGCGCCTTCGAGCGTCCGCCGCGTCATCATGAGCGCGCCGCTCTCCGGCGACCTCCGGTCGAAGTACAACGTCCGGTCGATGCCGGTGCGCAAGGACGACGAGGTGCAGGTGGTGCGTGGGACCTACAAGGGGCGCGAGGGCAAAGTCGTCCAAGTCTACCGCAAGAAATGGGTGATCCACATCGAGCGAATCACCCGCGAGAAGGTTAACGGCTCCACCGTCAACGTCGGCATCCACCCCTCCAAGGTCGTCGTCACCAAGCTCCGCCTCGACAAGGACAGGAAGTCGCTGCTCGACCGCAAGGCCAAGGGCCGCGCCGCCGCGGATAAGGACAAGGGCACCAAGTTCACCGCCGAAGATATTATGCAGACTATCGATTAGGAGGTTTGTCGATTTAGATTGTGATCTTTTGTTACGGTTGTTAATTTTGGATTTTTATGCTGATGAGAGGAACTCTGTTATTTTATATCGCTTTTGATGGATTTTGTTTCGTTACAACTCCTATTATATTAGTTATGAGCCTCATATTATTCATTCAAGTATTTAAGTTGTTGAAGACAATGCTTTTATATGAATTTTGTGCTGCGGCAGTGTTAAATTTGGTTTGCTGTAGTGGTATAAGAACCTACTAGTCGAAATTATCAGATTGTTTTTTTTTTTTGCTTGGATTTGATTCTCCATTACTGTGTTATTGATAATTCAAAATTGAACAAGTTTGCGCAGGAAAATGTAGTTTTTGATTCTATTTCATTTTTGTGGAGCTGGTGAAATTTTATGCTTTTTTTTTCATGATGATTTATGCCAGTTCATTTCAAATCTTCTCTAAAATGTAAAGCTGCAAAATGCTATTCCTTTGTAGTGACTTCTTTTCTGCTATAGTCTTTTGTTTAAACATGTAAATATAATTTGAAATTCTTGCCATTTTATTTCTAAGTCAAAGTTTCTTACAAATGATTGATTGGATTTTGGCCTATAAATGCCAGTCATAGTTTTCTTTATCATTTATGAAAAGGTTTGTATATTGCATTAACTGAAATTTACAAGCTTTAATATCAACACATTTGAAAACAAAAATATACTCTGGTCTTATTTTTTTTCGTTTTGTTATCAAGTTATTATGTATTTATTGCTTTGAGAAACTTTTTCTGGGACTGCTCGTGAGAATTCTAATGAGGAAGAAATCAAGAATTCTATCTGAACCAATAACCTTGAAGGTTTCAATATGTGCTTAATATTTTGGTAAATCATATGACGCTGTACAACAATATTGTGCATTTTTTAATGTAATCTCAAGTCACCTAAATGCCTTTGTGTTAAAATTGTGCACATAAAAATTTTACCAACAGTTAACAATCCAAATATCCTCATTGCTTTAAAGATATGCTCCAGATTTGGAAATATTTTGATGCTATCTTTAATTTTTCGAGCTTGACCTCGACTCAATTAAGCTCGATAAGGCTCGTGAGCCTGTCGAGCTCACTATTATGGAGCTCGAGCTCGGTAACTATTCGAGTAGCTCGAACTCGAGCTTGAGCTGGACTCGACAAATCTCGAGTCGATTTTGAGCTTTCACCGAGTCGATCCCGAGTAGCTCACGAGTAGGTTCGACTCACTTACACCCCGTAGTGGGAAACTAAAAAATTAAAAATATTGTGCCCTGATATTTTTTACAACAGTTATATGTTCCTGATATTATTATTTTTTTCCAGAAGATATCATAATTGTTTTGTAAATCACCCTCCGGATTTCCCCCCACCAAGCACCCTTTTTTTAAAGTAAACCACTGAGCAGATTTCCCTCTCCTCTCTTTCCTACCTCGCACATGAATACAGAATACATCATGAATCCACCAATACATTCCATTAACTTGTGCGAATACAGAATACATCATGAATCCACCAATACATTCCATTAACTTTTAGGATAGATTAGATAGATTAAATTGATAAAATAATATAATTTAATCCATCATATATTTTGATGAATTGAATAATTTTAAAGTTTGAATTCTTTATATACTCAATCCCACATATTGTCAATTTAATCTATCAGTAAAGTAAGAATCACATATTTTGATGGATTAAACAATTTTAAAGATTGAATCCTTCAAATACCCAATCTCATACATTGCCAATCTAATCCATCTAATCTATCACCCCCTTACAAACAACTTCACCTGTTCACCATTTTTCTCTCTTGTAATTAACAATCAAATTTCTGATCTTTATTTATTATTATTTAACAATCAATTTGTAGAACAATGAATTCAGGCGACCCCTAAACTCAATATTAATATAGGCATTTGAGGACTTCGATCATATAATAGTGCAAAGGCAAAGTAAAGAAACCCAATAGCAAAATATTTAGTGTACTATATATAAAAGTCCAAGTAACTCAAAGTTGCAAATGTTCAAAACAAATAACAAATTTTCATGCCAAAAAGCCTCAACAGTGATGAAAGATAAGGGTAGTTGCAGAAATGAGAAAATCAACTACCCCGCGAATAAATCTACAGCCTACTTATTTCGAGCTTCCTTACAAAAAAACTCTAGATGATCGAAGATGGTCGATCTCAAGGTTTCAGAGCAAAACACATGCCGAATTTGGGAGTCTTGTCTAAGGCCTTGGTATCGAACTCAGTCGATATAGTGACAAGTGATTTCGGAATGACTTCATGCTGCAAAACTGTCCCTAGTGTGCCATGGTTGTTGAGCTTCAACTTCACGAGTGTGAGGTTGTCAATGGCGTACGAACCTCCCACCGTGAACGTGTTCTGGTTCGTTGAGAATTTTCTTGCGATCTCTCCCACAGCAGCACTCCCCTTTGTTTGATCTACGTAGTATATGAATGATGCAGTCAGAGTGTCACCTTTGTCACCCCTACAACACCAAAAGAACAAGACTAAAATAGTAAAAATCGCACGCTACATATATAAAACCAACATCAGCAGCACTTTAGCAGTACTCACAGAGTTATTGAAGCGCAGGAATCTGGTTTGGTCACAGTGATGCCTGCAGTGTATTTTGTCAATTTACGGGAGGCCGTCTCATAGCCCGCCTCTGCACCCAGAGCAAAAGTGGGTGTGCCGAGGGTGGCTGAGAAATCGATAGGAGGGGTTTGGTGCAGACTAACAGCTGCAGTTAAGGATGCATGAGGGTGAAAGTATTGAAACTCCATCTGCATAAAGCAAACACAAGAGAGGTAATGATATTGATGAGAGTGTAGATGAAAAAAATCGACAGCAAGCAACCTTGCCGGAGGCATAATTTGGATATTTCAATGTGGTAATGGTCTTTGATGATGGAACAATATCCACACAAGTGAGAGTTGCTGCGATCTGCCATGCCAAACAAGGGGCATATCAGAAAAAAAAATGAAAATGGAGGTGAGTTTCATTTGTTGGTTTGATATAAGTTTGGTGAGCATCTCGATCATTCGATCTCACGTTTGATTCTGTATCAACTTTGACATCAACAGAAATGTTTTTGCAGGCATATTGGGCTTGAACATCACCAGATGAGTAGCCTCCTTTTTTCACCGTGGCTGCTGTCAAGGCCTACACTCGGAGAGAGGAGAGAGAAGTCAGAAACATAAAGAATTAAGATTATGGCAACTGAATATATATATGCTCAAGCTCATTTAGTAAGAAAACAATTAAAATATAAATGAAGCACGAAAGCTTTTGTACCCTGAGATTAAAAGGAATTTTTAAACACAATTGCTATTAACCAACATAAATAAACGAACCAACAGAGAAGCATCAGAAATGAAAATAAATTCCAATTAACAGATTCAAAACAAACTACTTGACGTGTAAATCGATATAGTTAGGGCATGCAACATCCTAACAATGTGGGTGAGATTGAGAAGTCTAGCTAATTAAATGCAGTTTGCCTAATCAATGTACATTACTTAGCTTAATGTATCTTACATGCTTTATTATATTATAATTATAATTACGACATGATCGATCAGTGAAAGGGTGAGATAAATAGTGAAATAAATGAAAAATTAAAAAATTGATCGTACGTACCACTCCAGATTCACTGTAGGTGGAGACAGAAAATTTGTGATCGGAGAGGTAGTCTCTGGTTAGAAGATCTACACGATATATCAAAATTAAATTATCATATCGTCAAATTTCCAACAAATTAAAACAAAAGAGAATAGAAATATTGATGGATCGGAGAGAAATTAATATAATTAAACCTTTGGCTTTCTTGCCGATATCGGAGAAGAGTCCTGGTCCCTTATTACTCATTTTCGTTTAGAGAGAGAGAGAGAGAGAGAGAGAGAGATGAAGAGACAGAAGCGAGGAAGAAGAGAATTAACGTAGACGAGCTGGTTGTAAAGCGTAGCGTTGGTGATTAATGAACTGTGATGTATATATGCATCTACTCAGAAGAGACAGGAGATTACATGAAATGGTCAATGTCACATTTTGTGTTTCACATTTTGTGTTGCATTCTCAATTGCACATTTTTTTTTATTTCTTATTCTTTAATTTAATTTTACACTTGTTATTTATAATTCATCCTATTAAATTAAAGTTTATTATAATTTTTTAGTATTTAAATTTTCAAATAATAAATTAATAATTAAAAATTAAATACTAAAAAATTATAATATATTCTAATTTAGTAAGATGAATCACAGATAACAAGTGTAAAATTAAACTAAAGCACAAAAAATTAAAATTAAAAAAAAATAAAAAAAATAAAAAAGTCGAGCATGTAATAGTGAATGGAATACAAAAAGTGCAATAGAGGATATCATCCCTAGAGGAGATGGCCATGCACTTGGCAAGTTTGTGTGTGTGTGTGTGTTTTTTTTGTTTTTTTTTTTTTGGAGGAAACACGCACTTGGCAAGTTGAAACACAACTTAATTTGAAGTTTGAACCTTTAAAAGTACAAGAAGAGTAAGAGTGTCTTGAATGCAATTCAACAAATTTGTTTAAATTAAATATTAAAATTTGAATAATTTTATATACTATATTTGAGTAATCAATAATAAAATTCTAGATAAATAAATAATCACAAAATTGATTTAAATATATTAAGTATAATTAAATTGTAACTATTCCGATAAGCACTTGAAATCTAAAGCCTTTTTAATTTGTTTATGCTTTATTATTGTAACTTATATATATATATATATATATATATATATATATATATATATATATATATATATATATTGTAGCGCCCCGAACCCGGAGGCCCAGTGCGCTAACGGAAACACATGCGAAGAAAGAAAAATCACAATAAAATTTTCGCAAACTACTCTAAATCATTTTCTCGAATTATAAAAAAATTCGGACAGCATTTCGTTTAAAATATTAATAAATTCCACGCTCATAGGCGTTTACCATTTAACAACCAATCACATAAGATAAGACTTTTCAACCAACCTATCATTTTAAAATCACACCTTTCGAACCACCAATTAAAACATGTTCAACCTTGACTAGTCAAAAATCCAATATTCAAAATTCAAATCATGCTAGCAAGGCCACGACAATCACACACGTCCATAAAATATTTAAATAATCTATAAACATACAGCGGAAGCATAATTAATCATATTTATTGACCAAAACTAAAAAGAGTCAATATTTCAAAAACTAGAATATGGTCAACCATACAAAATGTCCACATTAGTCCACGTCCGCCACCTGCCGTCATCAATTACCTGAAAATATTTTTAAATAGTGGGGCTGAGTGCCAGAAAACACTCCGTGGGAATACTCATACATTCGTCCAATAATTTGCAATAAGAATATCCATAAATTCATATTTGACATGTCATAAATCATACGCTCAATAAACATAGTGGAAACCGACCCTAATGTGATCACATATAAACTATAACATATTCATAACATGAACATATTCATAAGTAATTGCACCGGAGTGCCATATTCGGAATTCCTCATATGAGTCGTGTCAATCCACATTGAGCAACATAAGCATAAATAATTTTTCATAGCGGACGAAAGTTTAAATATATTTTCGAAAGCATTTTAGTAAGTAAACCCACCCTATAGCTAAATTAGCTGAAGCTTTATTCACGACTTCTCGTCCTAAGTCTGTTGTCGCGGATTAGGACCTTATGCTTAAATATAGGAATAACCTTAATCGTCGTCCTAAACGAGTCTCGGATTAGGACCTATACATAAGAACTATGTCTTAATAACGTAATAATGTTCTAACATATACTATAACATAAATAAGGTTCTAGGGATCGAGTCCCTAAAGTAAGAGCGTAACATGACATCGCTTAAATGTCGAACGAGATCCTAACTTAAAATATATCGGAGTTCTCGATCATGCAAATAAATGCCTTAAATACATAAAGGAAAAATATAATATTTAATATATGATTTAAATGATAATTTTAAATCATAGAAGAATATGAAAATATTAATTTAATATACCATATACTTAATTTCGAATTTAATCTAAATTAAGCAAAATAAACTAAATAGAAATAAGGATAAAATATAACATAATTTTGTAGTCAAGAGGGCTTGAACACTTGACCAAAAATATAAGTGAAATAATAAACACTTAACCACTAAACTAGAAAAGTTTATTTAACATTAACTAAACTGCTTTAATTAAATAGCTTCATAAATGCATACACAAAATAAGAATTAATTAAAACAGTATTAAGGGGGGTTTGAACCCTGGACCCCTAAAAATAGAGAGAACACTTAACCATTAGGCTAAGCCTTATTTTCGAAATTAAACATCCATAATTATTTATATATATAGTCCAGAAAGCTCTTATGATAGAAAGATTAAAAAGGAATAAAATTACTTCAATAAGATTCAAACCCTTGACCTCTTAAGTATTAATTTGAACACTGACCACTAAACCATATGCTATTTTCAAAAATTAAATGATGGTTTTAATTAAATAAAGACAGTAATGCATGCATTAATTAAAGTAAAATAAAAGTAAACTGTTTTCAAGGAGATTTGAACCATAGACCTAAAATATTAATTTTAAACCTTAACCATTAGGCTAAGTATCATTTTCGAAAATTATATTCAAATTTTATTTATATATAGTTCAGATTTATCTTGCATAAAATGTTTAATAAATGATTTTTTTTAAAAAAAATACAATGAGTCTTAAAATTCATTACATAAGATTTGAACCCTAAATTTATCATAATAAAATTTGCAACACAACCATTAGACCAAATGATATTTTCAAAAATTATAACAACATTTATTTAAATATAACTTAAATGATCTTGGATTAGTTTGCATAAATAAAATGTTCAAAATGGGTTTTGAACTCTTGACCAATTATCAATAAATTGTAAGATTAACCATTACATCATAAATCAAATTTCAAAAATAAGTGCAAGCTTTTAATTAAATAAAGTCATAAATCCATCCATTAATTAAAATAATAAATTGCCCCAAAGGGAAATGAACTATAGATCTCTCAACATAATTATTGTACTCCAAATATTATGCCAAAGTACCATTTTCATAATTAAAAGCATGTTTTTATTTAAATAATTCCGAAATACATGCATTATTATTTACAAACAATAAACTTCCCCAAGTATATTTGAACCTTAGCCCTTTCAATGCTTAATTAATGATTTTTCCATAAGCTATAATTCATATTTTGAAATATAACAACAACTCTTTAATTAAATAGGTCCATAATAATAATAATAATAATAATAATAATAATAATAATAATAATAATAATAATAATAATAATAATAATAATAATAATAATAATAATGATAACCAAAAATAAGAAAACAAAAGAACTCACACACACACACGTACACACTAAACACACACACACACACACACACACAAAATCAAAATCCACCATATTCATTTCTTCAACCACCTATTCAACTTGCAAAGTGTTCAAGAACACTAAGAACACTCAAATCAAGATCAAAATAATATTTAAACATAAAATAATTAAAACAGCCCATAAATCCATGATTATACATACTAATATCGAAAATAAAATTGAAAAATAGAGCAAGAAGTGAGGTATTAAAAGGTTAGGGTTTAACCCATACTTAGATCCGAAAATCGGATGCCTCAACCTCAAAATCTTGCAAAAATAATTGAAGAAATGGAAAGAGGGAAAAGAGGGGAATCTAAAAATGGTATTGCATGTGAAAAATATCGCCTGAAAATTTTCCGGCGTGGAGGAGCGGTGGCGGCGGCGGCGGTGGCCGGTGGCGGCGGCGGCTTGGGGAGGGGGTGAAGGGGGAGGCGAGAAGGGTGAGGGGAAGAGAGAAGTGGGGCTGTTCCCCTTTGAGAAAAAAAGTGAATTGGTAAAAATGAGGCTCAAAGTGGTATTGGGGGTATTTATACTCCCTCTTAAATAAACCCTAATTAGAATTTAAATTAGAAAAAAAATCATATCTTAGTCAATTGAATTCCTATATTAGTGAGACCAAGTTCTATGGATTCGTATCGACGAGCACTATCGTCTAACACATTCGTTCATCTCAATCGGAGAATAATTGGGCCGTAAATAATTAAAATCATAATTGGGCTAGAAAGCCCATCATTTGGGCCTTTTATTAAAAATTGATACAACTTAAGTATTTGGGCTCTAGAAAAATCATTGGGCCTCTATTATTGGATTTGGGGTGTTACATATATATATATATATATATATATATATATATATATATATATATATATATATATATATATATATAGGATATGGTTCAAATAGGGACTAGGTCTTGGTGTGAGAAATAGGAACAAATATAATCCCTTAGATTTAGAAGAATCAACGGTTGAGATTAAAAAATCGTCCCACCTTTAAATTTGGTCGTTTTGACTATTCTTAAGGGATAAGGGTAATCAAGACTTTTTGATAAAATCTTAATATATTTATTTATAACCAAATAATATATTTTCCATACATTACGATTTGTATTTAGGTAAAGATCCACTACTCACCCAATTAATGAGTCAAATTTTTTTTCCTAAACGCTGTTCTGGGATTTCATTGCAATATCTATTCGACTGAGAAGGATACATACGAAGCAGAGTTCCAGGGTTTTTTAATTTATTGGTGTTTTTATGTCATTGAGAATGGAAGATTCAGGTTTTGTATATTGTTCAACCATATTTTGTATGGTTTGTAGATTAAAATAAGGGAAAAGGTGCAAATAGCCCCTTCGACTATTATGTGGAGTGCTTATTGCCCCTTCCTTGATTGTTTGGATCAAATAGCCCCCTCTACATTAAAAGTTGGACTATGTGGACCCTTTCTTGGATGAAAAAGTTAATGGTGTTAGAAAACACACACTCACACACATATTTATTTCACATACTTAGATATTTTCACATAGTAATACACTTTTTACTCATTAAATATTTATATTTTAATAAAATATTTTTTTATAATTTCATAAGTTCTTTTTTAAAAAAAAATTATTTTTATTTTAATTGTTTATCAATTCAAATGTGTTTAACTCATAATATTTCATGCATTTTATTATAGATCAATTATTTTTGCTCACATCATATTTACTCCTTACAAGTCTAATGCCGAGACCCATAATTTGATTAATGTTGTCATGTATCCAAAAATTATGGTGAATAATTATTTATACTTCACTTTCATGTAAATTTTTTAGGTGTATATTTTTTATTATTATTTAATCAAGATCATAAGTTTTGAAATTATGTATTTGTATTTACAAATAATTTATATCCATGCATCACACAAAGGAAATATAAGTTTAATTTACATCGAATTCTCGGTAAAACAATAAGATATACATAAGAAATAAAATTATATCAATACATTACGAAAAAAAAAGAAAAAAGTTTAATTACATTTATAAAAAATGAATAAAGTTAAATTTGAAAAACTATATGACAAATTAATATCCATCAATGTGTATAACTATATAATATTTTTTGTGTGTTAGTGTGGATAAAGTGTTACTATGTGAAAATATTTAAGTTTATGTGGAAAAATGTGTTAATGTGTGTTTTTTAACACCATTAACTTTTCCATCCAATAAAAGGTCTACATTATCTAATTTTAACATAGAGGGGGCTATTTGAGCCAATTAGTCTTTAAAGGGGCAATAAGCTCCCTAAGTAATAGTCGAGGGGGCTATTTGCACCTTTTCCCTTAAAATAATTTATTCATCACGTCACTAAACAAAAAAAAAATTATGATTTTGATATTTTTGTAGATTTTCACAAGTATATTTTCGTATGTGTTTGTAGGATAAATTTTTATAGTAGTTTGGTTTAAGCATTGTTAGCACAATTAGTTGTTGGGGGGAAAATTTATCAACATTGTGTATCGTCAGTATCAAAAGCATTTGCTATTTGGTTATGAAGCAGTATTTACAACCTAGTTTAGCACCCGTTGACTGAGAATGATACATGTGGAGCAGAGTTGCAGATATTTTTAAATTTTTTTATACCAGCATTTTGGGGTGATTAATTTCAGAAACAATCACGTTACATTTCATTATGTCGATATGGTTATTGTGAATGGAATATTCAAGTTTTATATATTGTTCATCGGTAATGTGTTTGGGTTTGTAGGTAAAAATAATTTATTCATAACGACAATAAATGAAAAATATTATTATTTTGTTATTTTTGTACATTTTGATAAGTTTATTTTCGAAAGTATGAATAATTTTGTAGTAGTATATTTTAAGAATAATAACACTCACCATTAGCACAATTCATTGTTAGGGGAAAAATTATATTTGAGGGTTGTTTATTGTTGTATCAAAAGCATTTAATTTTTTGTTATTGAGCATTATGTATGACCTTTTTAAGCACTATATATTTTATATGTATGCGTAGGTAGCATTGACTCAAGCAATTGCGTGGTTGATTTTTTATCTGGTGGTACGACCAAATTCTATATCCCCCAATGTGACACTTTCTTAAAACCATTTGTTAATTAAAAATTTCATAATCTAAATGATGACATTCAGTATTATAGAAATTATACTTTTGCTTATGGATTCGACATATGACGTGGTTCAACAAGGAATCTTATAATGGAGAGTGCTTCATGTGAAGATATTGAACATGCTTGCTACAATAGTCATCTTACAAGTATATGAGGTTGTAGTTTTTTAAAATTTTTAAATCAACTAGGATATACATTTCATTTTATATTAGTAATATGTTCATTTGAAATTAATAATATATTTGTTACGAATCATTACTTTATCTATTTGTATGCCTATCAAGAATTTAGCAATTCACAATATAACAGTAATCCATTACAAATGATATTTTGCGTCTATTCAAACTTTAAAATATATATATATACCAAAACATTAAGTATTATAATAAAGAACATTAGTTAATACATTACACACTAGTGACAAATTACTGTTTACAAAGAAATGTCTTATTTATTATAAAGCATTGTCGTACTTTTAATGATCAAAATATGTATTATTGTTCTAAATTATGTAATATTCTATAAACTTTTATCCTGATAAATCAATAACATAAATAGCTACGACTTTGTATTTTTTAATCATTAATATATGCTTCTGAAAGCACTAACATGACTGTTACGCAGCATTATTTCCTATTTCTATACGCCCAGGGAAAATTTATCAATTCACACGATCACATTTATCCATTACAAGGTATATTTTGAACATATTATAACATTAGTATAGTAATGTATTATCGTCAGTTTTTCATATCAAGATTTCAATAAAATATTATAGTTACTGAATCCGTGCATGAGAAAATAATTTTCCATAATTTACCAGGTATTCTTCAACAAAAAATATCACCAACGTACCAACAAAAACTACATGTCCAAAAATCTTCCCCAAGTGTTTACCAATAATTTGACCCAAAAAGTACATCTCCAAAAATATCCCCCAAGTGTCTAACGATAAGCTATCAAAATAATATAATATTCACACATTCTATTTCCACCACTACACATCCATCAACAACTCACTTTTTTTTTGTTGACAAGGGTAACCCGCAGCTGCTACCGAGGTGCGCATTGGGTAAACCCCGCCCCTGTGTAGTAGCCTACAAACCACACAAGGGAGGTTAACCACACTTGGCAAGACAGGTGTGATAGGCTCACACCTAGTGGTATTAGTGGTGGGATTCGAACTTGAGACCTTTGGCCTCAAGATAACACCACTCCACCACTAGGTCATTCCTAAGGGGACAACTCACTTTTATTTTGATCATATGTGGGGGGGAATATACTAATTCCGAGACTTAGTTACCATCTACTTTTATTTTGCTAAATTCATATATATGAATGATTTTTATTGTAATTTCATTTTCAAGTTATGTAATTTTATTTTCAAGTTGTTTAATTTTCTTAATATAATAAATATTTAATTTAATATTATTTTTCCTATTAAGTTATTAATTGGTAATTATATTTAGTAAATATTGTGTGGATATAAAAAGTTAAGAGGTCTACTTTGTAAATTTTGATAACTATAAAAGTGTTATTGAAAAAAAGTTTAAAAGTTGTATGAGGTGGAATATAATGAGAATATTCTTTTGAATTTGAGAATGAATTTGTTAGTTGAAGATAAATTATTGTTCCATGTGATAAGTACTACATTTTGGATTTGAGTTTGATGTTTACCCTTTGAAGATGGTCTAATGTGGTGATTAACGGTGTCAATTTTTTACACTGTTCACGAAAATGAATTTAAATCAAAAGCTGAAAAAGAGAGGAAATGTAGGGCACTCCCAAGCAGCATGGAAATTTCTGCTCTTTGGCGTTCTTGATTTTTTCGTTTTTTAGTGATCCTGTCGGCCAACATTTCCAAAGCTGTGACAGCATGTTTACACAGCTTTAAAGAATTTGGATGATCAATGTAGAAAATTATTCACTTCTTCATTAAGATCGTGACACGTGTAAGGTAATATATTTATGACGGGAGGTTTATAGGAAACTTCGTCGTCAATTCGTGCCCTGTTTTATCAGCTATATTAAGTTGAAAGGTAAACACTCATTCAACACCAAAACCGGGAAGATACAATTTACAAGTGAGGGGAGAAATGGATGTTTTACTGAGTGAGAAATGGGAGCTGCAGGCAAAGCATTCGTCGACGGAGGTGTTGCAGAGGTGGCGGGATCTTTGCGCGGTGCTCAAGAATCCCAAGCGCCGATTCCGATTCACCGCCAATCTCTCCAAGCGCTACGAGGTTGCTGAAATGCGCAAAACTAATCAGGTTTATTTCCTTTTCCCCTCTTTCTTCTATCCTAATTTCTTTTATGAAAAAGTTGAGCAAATGGAATAGTGCAATATTGTACAATTGATCAGAACTTTCGATAGTGACCATGATGGCAATGGAAGATTGCTACACAATTTAACTATTGCACATCAATTTCTTTTAGAGTGATATCTCTGTTTTCCCTATTCCTCCCCTGTTTATCTATGCTTGTAGCCAGATATATATCTTGAAAAATAAATAAATTATATTATATATATAAATGAAGAGACTGCAATTGGGATGACTACATTGGGTTTCTCTGAAGTTTGCGGAATTGTGTAGATGAGAATCAGTTTCGCAATGTGGCTGACACTAAATATAACATATTGTGTTTGATTTCAGGAAAAATTGAGGATCTCGGTTCTTGTCGCGAAAGCTGCATTTATATTTATTAATGGTGAGAGTTTCTACATTAATTATTTCTGTGAGCAATGTTGTGTCCTTCTCCCTGAGTAACCAACACTGGTAGCAGGTGCGAAGTCAAGCGACTACACTGTACCTAAGGAAGTCAAAGCAGCCGGTTTCAAGATTTGTGCCGATGAGTTAGGATCCATAGTAGAAGGTCATGATCTGAAAAGGCTCGAGTTTCATGGTGGAGTGGCTGGCATTGTATATAAGCTCGCCACGGATGCCTCTAACGGCCTTGCAACGACTGATATAGTAAGACAGTCATAACTCTCTCTCTCTCTCTCTCTCTCTCTCGATACTTTTTTTTTGCAATCATGTATTTATGATCATCTAGTTACTTATCAATGGAATCAGGACCTCAGTCGCAGAGAGAAGATATTTGGGATCAATAAGTTCAAAGAGAGGGAAGCTCGAAGCTTTTGGGTGTTCGTTAGGAAAGCCCTTCAAGATAGTAAACTCAAGATTCCCCGCATCTGTGCTTTGGTGTCTATGGGTTTTGGCATAACAAATGAAGGATGGCCTACAGGAGCTCACAATGGTCTTGGACTCGTTGCTGTCATGTTGCTTGCGGTTTTGGTCAGAGCAACGAAGGATTATGGTGAATACTTGACATTAAGGGATTTGGACAAGGAAAAGAAGATGAAGATTTCAATTCAAGTGACTAGGAATGGTTACCGGCAGAAGCTGTCCATCTATGAAATCTTGCCTGGTGATGTTGTGCATCTCTCTATTGGTGATCAAGTCCCTGCTGACGGCATTTTCCTCTCTGGTTTCTCTGTCATGATTAACAAATCTAGTTTGACAGGAGAGAGTGAGCCAGCAACGGTCAATGCTGATAAACCCTTTTTACTGTCGGGAACCAAGGTCCAAGATGGGACTTGCAAGATGTTGGTTACCGCTGTCGGCATGAAAACACAATGGGGGAAATTAATGGAAACATCGAGTGAAGGAGAGGCCGAGGATGAAGACGAAACCCGACTGAATGGAGATGCAACGATCATCGGAAATATTGGGTTTGCATTTGCTTTTGTGAGCTGGGAAGTTTTAGTTCAGAAGCTCATTGGTTGCAAATGGCAAGCAGGAATTGCCTTGACCTTGTTGGTGTCCGAGGCTTTGGAATTGCTGGAACACTTTGCGATTGCTGCAGTTCCTGAGGGAGCAGCTCGAGCAGTGGCGCTGAGCCTCGCCTTTGCCGTGCAAAAGAAGATGAACGATAGAGCACTGGTTCGTCACTTGGTGGGGATGCTCATGAGTCCACAAGGAAGCGAATGTGAGTCGTCTTGCAGCTTCGTGGAGGAGGTCTAAGAGCTCAGTAACACCAAAGTGTCCGACTAGCCTAATGAGTTTGAAATCTGTCTTTTTTTAGTTAGGCTGAGGCACCAACCCCTTCTTTTACCCACTAGGCCACAAATGATAGGATCTGTGACCTTTTCACTACTTATTTACGTTTAATTAGGATATCATTATTTTTCGAATGGAAATGGCATGCTTGGAATGATAAAATTGATTGAGAATGGAATCACGATTCGGAGATTCTATTTGCACTATATAATTTACTCTTTGCACCACAAAATAAATTAATTAAAAAATAATTAATTATAAAATTACTTAAATATCCTTATTATAAAATTCAAAAAATTAAATTAAAAATAAAAAAAAAATATAATGAAAAAAGACAGTTTCTTCTTCTCTGGCGAGAGGGCGTTCCCCGACGAGAGTCTGTCTCACATCGATTAAGTTGTAGATATTGATTTCTCTGATCTCGTAAGAAACCTCAACCCGGTGAGTTTTGGCCATGTGATAGCCGATACTCCAGTTGTGCAGAAATTGAGCAACCTTGAATATGTTCTTCTTCTTCTTATTGCGCCTGGGGTTCTTGACCCCGTCTCCCGCCGCCGCGTTCTCGGCGGATCTGCTGCTGCTGTTGCTACTGGTGGTGCTAAAGTTCGCTCAAGAAGCTGAATGATGCTCTGTAGATCACTCTTCTCTTTTAGGAAAAAAAAAACGACATCGTTGAGTCGAGTCAGGTCTAGGCGGCGATCGTCGACGGCGCTGGAAAAGAAGGAGGAGCGCCGACGAGGACGTGGCGCGGCGGTATGAGTGGATGGGGAAGCTCTGCGATTACATGGCGGTGTACGCCTCGAAGAATCCGAGGGAGGCGTACGTTAACTACAAAGATGTGGAGCTGGGGGTGATGAACAATGGGAGTAAGATTCATGGCGGGAAATGGGGGGTGAAATATTTCAAGAACAATTTTGATAGATTGGTGTAGGTGAAGATGAGGGTGGCAGCCATTTGAGTGTGTAGTACACAGGCACAAAACTGTGTGAAGGATCACTGCCGAAGTTCTACCAGGGCCACCGCAACACCACCGTGCATGCTCAGCCTCGTGCACGGGAAATGGGGGGTGAAATATTTTCAAGAACAATTTTTCCCTTCTTTTTTTTAACTCTTTTTACGTTTTTTTAAACTGATTTTAAGTTTGTATTTTCTGATTTTAAGTTTTTTTTTTAAAGTAAAAAACATATTTTATATGGAAGGGTATTATAGTCAATATTAGTGGTGCAAAGAGTAAAAAAAGTGGTGCATGGAGAAACTGTGGTGCAAAGAGTAAAAACTGTGGTGCAAATAGAAACTCCCATCACGATTCTCATATTCATTATCAATTATATGACTGATATAATTTTTCAATTGGGAATCATCATTTTAGAAGGAATCGAGGTTTTGCAGGTGGTCACCATTATTATTATTTTGCAGGTGGTCAAAACGTTGACCCGAATTGACCGTTTGATATAACATTATACTCCCTCCCATTCAAAATATAAGTCTTTTTAGCTCTTTTAACTATTTATAAAATATAAGTCTTTTTAGAAGTTAATGTCAATTTTACCCCCATTAATGAATACATAAATTAATGTAAATTCAATTAACTTGGTTTATGAATTTCTATAATATATCTATAATTTCTATTAAATGTAAATTATAATTAATGAGGTTAAATTGGGTAAAAATATTATTTATTAAAATCTGTGCAACAACTCAAAAAGACTTATATTTTGAATGGGAGGGAGTATATAACTAGTGTATGGAAGTTTTTGCCCAAGAAAATACTAGTTTCCCAAACAAACAAATAAAACAAACTTACAACCATATAAAATATTGTTGTAAATATATAAATATGCGATATAATGATTATTTGATAAGAAAATAATTATATGATTATATATTTTTTTTGTAAAAAAAAAAGAATAATTAAATAACAAGTGTATATATACCGGGCCAATGAATCAAGCTTATTTCCACCATTTTCAAATAAAATCCTCAAACTCGAGGATGGAAAAAAATGCATATTGAGTTTTGATAAAGCTGAATTCTACGTCATCTCTATTGTTACAACAAAAAATCGTACACACATTATCATGTAAATAACAAATCTAACTTCTAACAATTAAATCTACATGATCTTAAAAAAATAAAAAACAATTAAATCTACATGAGTCTTCACTGCACATTTCTTTTTCTCCCTTTCACAATCAAATCTCGTATACATGAAATAAGTATATAACGCAATTCCAACTATTTTCCATTGCATTTTAGAAGATAAAAATAATTCACAAGTTCCGTGTTCCGCTAGGGGTACCATCATCCAACAGAGACTGGAGATGTTTTACTACAACGCTCATTTTTGGACGTGAATTAGCTTCATTTTGTACACACAAGGCAGCAATTTCAGCCATCTGCACTAGGCAAAGAGAGAGAGAGAGTGATAGAGAGAGAGAGGAACTAGATCATATTTCTCATCTTGAAGGAATTGTATAGCTGCATTGCATGCTATTTGATTCATTTCAAGTATATATATGGCACAAACACAATTACAGTTGAAGTAAACAAACTGTTTTACCTTTTGAACTGCATTTGGAGGGTAGTCTCCTTTGAGTCTAGCATCGACAATCTCCTCCACCTTGCCTTCACTGATCTTAGCCGTTGCCTGGTTTTATATAAGTTTTTCAGTTATTCAACCAGAGTGTATAAGACTGTGTACGAAACAAAACCAAAGGATGCATACCCATGCGGCAAGAGACTCCTGTTCCCTTGGCCGTGTATGATCAAATGGTTTACGGCCAGTCAAGAGTTCTAGGAGCACCACACCAAAGCTGTAAACATCGTTCCTCCAGCTTATCTTGGCTACCATTAAGTATCTAGCACCCGAGATTTTAAATGGAGAAAAAAATTATCAGGACCAGTAAAACATATGAATCAATCAAGCTAGCTACTAGTTTTGTTCATTGATCTCTTAAGACTAAGAAATGAGCATACTCAGGAGCATGATAGCCAATAGTCCCAAAATACAAAGTGGAAGTAAGACGCTGTGTCATGTCAGCAGCTCGATTTGACAGACCAAAATCAGCAATCTTAGCAACATCATTATCTTCAAAGAGTAAAACATTACTGGACTTGATGGCCAGATGAATATGTGCCTTCTGATGAATATAATTTAATCCCTTTGCAGCCTCAATAGAAATTTTAGCCCTTTGAGTCCATGACAAAACTGGGGCCTGCCCTGTTCCTTTGACGCCTGTTCGTCTCATATTAACAATGAAACTAATTACTTTTAAAATTGAGAAAAATCTAGCATACTTGGTTAAGGATAAAAAAAAAGTAGTGTTGCTGGAATGAATTATTGCAAACTCACCATGAAGAATGTCATGTAGGCTTCCATGTGAAGCAAACTCATAAGCCAAGACTTTCAGTCTACCATCCACACAATAACCAAGTAGCTCAACCAAGTTTTCATGCTTCAGGGAGGAAACAACTGAAACCTATAAAACCGTATGTTGTAAAACATATTTTTATCTGAAAAAGTAATAGTATAGAAACCTATGTAAACATGGTACTCAAACCTGTTCTAGAAACTCTTGCTCTGGATGGTTACTAGAGTTGAAGTTTTTAATTGCTGCAGCGTGTCCACTTTTCAAGATTCCATGGTATACTTCTCCACAGGATCCCTTACCAATCAAACACCTAGTGCTGAAATTACCAGTAATATCATTTAACTCATCAACTGCAATGGTTGGAACAGCAATCGGCAGTCCTGCATGTTTACCTAATGAAAATATCTTATTAGTTATAGTAGACATGAAAACTTATGCATCAAAATATGAAGATGCCATTTGTACATGACAATGAAGATATAATCTTACTGGTTGTTTTGACTCTGTTCCGAAATGCGCCCCAGGGTCGAAATCGTGATAATTTGTGAGTTTTAGATTTACTCCCTTCTTTTCTTCCAGATTGAGGCTCATTAGTTTGCTCATTGGGTGCCATGACTTGCTCGGATAAGTTTTCTTCACCATTAGCTGGATGGATATAGTTTACCTGGTTAGCCACTATTGGTAACAACAATTCTGATTTCTTCTGTTGCCCAAGTGCGAACTCAAGTTGTTCCACAACTTCAGCCATTGATGGGCGTTCCCTTGGTTCAGCTTTCAAGCATCGTTCTACAACTCTTACATACATCTCTAGGCTGTCTTTTGAAATTTCTCTTCTAAGAGTTGAAACTACAATTTGGTCAGCTCTTCCCTTTCTAATGTTTTCTTGAGCCCATGCGGCCAACGATTTCTCATTTTCTTCAGCAAATGGATCGATGGTATGTCTCCCGCATAATACTTCCACCAACACCACTCCAAAGGCATATGCATCACTTTTCTTGGTTAATCTGCCGGTCGTACAATAATCTGGGTCTAGATATCCAATCGTGCCCTTAACCATTGTGCTGACATGTGTATCTAGTTCATTTCCATGTAAAGATTTGGCCAAACCAAAATCTGTAATCTTAGCTACTAAGGTTTCATCCAGAAGAATATTTGAAGACTTTATATCACGATGTATGACTGAACCTTTGTGAAGATAGTCTAGTCCATGACCTACTCCAATGCATATAGAAAGCCGTTGCTTCCAAGTTAGAGATATGCAGTCTTTGTTGATCGTTGAAAGTTTGTAAAGGCGGTCGGCCAGTGTTCCATTAGCCAGGTACTGATAAACAAGAATCATTTCACTCTTCTCATTGCAGTAGCCAATCAGAGAGACCAAATTAACATGTCGGAGCTCAGATAGTGTTTCAATCTCTGTCCAAAACTCTCGTGCCCCTTGCTTTGACTTTAATCCTAGTCGCTTTATGGCCACAGTCTCTCGTCCATTATCAATGAGTCCTTTATAGACCTTACCAAATCCACCCCTTCCAATGACATGTGTATCACTGAAATTTCTAGTTGCTAATTGGATCTCAGCAAATGAGAAGTACCGGCAACATTGTTGAGGCATGGCCGAAGGCATGTTTTCCACCTCTTCAGGACTACCTTCCCTCTTTTTTTTCAACATATAAACAATGATGTTTATCAGAACAAGTAATGTTGTTGCAACACTCACAATCCTATTTTTGCTATCAAGAACATGGTCGCGTACACTTTGAACCACGGGCAAGGGATTTGGAGAGGCAAGACTATTTTCAAGGTTACTTAACTTCATTACTTCAAATCCTTGAAAGGGTTCTAGTCCATCCATGACCTCAACATTTGAGTTCAGGCAAATCAACAGATCATCCTTACCTCCTTGTTTGCAACCTTTCATTATCACCATGAAGTCCCTATACAAGGGGGTGCTATTTTCATCACCCACTTTTGTTTTTGCATCAATATCAGCATTCACAATCATGCCATTAATCTGGATTTCATAAATGAGGCCTCCAATCTCTGTAATCATCTTGAATATGAGATTGGAGAAATGAAGTCTAACCAAGTACCTGAATCCTACATCCACTGGTACTTTCAATGTAATATTTTGCATCTTGTTCGCGTTCGTCTTAGGAACTGATCCCCACAGCTCAAACATGTCACGAGTTTCAGCACCTAACGAAAGAGGATCCTGTTTAACACTTTGCCGGTGGATCATTTCAAGTGCAGTGCCGCTGTCCACATAGACTGGAAAATTACCAATCTGTTGCACTCCAATATTTCCTACTCCTCCAAAGTAAGAAAGGCTGAGGGGTACCGAGATAATCTCAATGCCATTTATGAAAGCATACGTGTCAGATGACCTCCTATTCACAGGAGAGAAAACTAAGTTTAACTCTTGATTTTCTTCTATGTTTAAACAGTATTCCTTGACAAATGAACTCAAACCAAGATCATCAGCAGTAAGGGAAGCACTAAAGTTGGTGAGCAGGATGAAACTACCGGCTTCAATGGTAAACAAGTCGTTGAGACCTTTGAAGCCTTTATACACAGCAGGATTAAAGTGAAGGCAGATAATTTTCTGACCTGGGCTCACCCGAAACGAATAGGAGAACTGATAACGAGAGAGACGTGCCGTTCTGTGGGGAACTTGATCATCCGTAGAAAGCAATCTGCCAATGGCGCTTGAGGCGGTTGATGTGCCCTTTACACGCAGCAAGGATGAGATCTTTGGGTGTACATCTCCGAGCCATTTCCTGCCGTTGCGAGCTGTAAAAGTTCCACTTGAGCCACAATTAACTGAAACATCGTCTGTGAATTGTGTTGGATCACTGTTACTGGCTGCACAAGTGTTAAGGAAGCAGAGAAAGATCAGGACAACCGAAACTGCTTCGAGCTGTGTTCTGTAATAAACCAGAATCCGACACAACATGACATCCCCACCTAACCGAATACAATGAAGAAAATGAAGTTGTTGATCATTCTCTGCTTAAGTCGTTTAAGTCGTCGCTTTTAAAATTTGGAAGGTAAAGCATTTGACTATAGTCGGCACTCGGCAAATATATAAACCTAGTGATCTGCATTTTCACACCTCTGAAATCTTATTCTTGCTGTGTCATATTATTATTTTGTAAAGCTTTCATTTTGAGAAACTGGCCTTCAGAAATGGCAAATACTTGCATGCACAAAGTAAATATAAGACTTATTTCAGACGGACAGGTCAAATTTGCGGGTTAATCTGCAAAAAAAAAAAATCAGTAAAATCAGTATCAACAATAACATTAAAAAGTATCACTCAAAATTCGAAAAGTATCACTTACATGATTAAATAGTAAGGGATCTGCCACTTATTTTAGGGTTTTTTGGGTTGTTTTTAGGGGTTTGTGGGGATGTTTTTAGGTGTTTATTTTGTGTGTTTTAGATATTTTTGGGGGTGCTTTTAGGGGTTTATTTTGTGTTTTTTTTAGGGTTTTTTGTGTTTTTTAAGGTTTTTTTTTATTATGTTTTTTAGGAATTTTTGGGGGGTGTTTTTATGGTTTTATTTTGTGCTTTTTAAGGATTTATTAATTTCATTTAATGGTATAAATTTATATTTATTTTAAATAAATTATATCAATTCGCTTTAATTTTAGGATTCATTAATTTTATTTTAGGGTATAAATTTTGTTGGGAAAAATTAAAAAAAAAAACCAAAGAAATCGGAAAAAAAAATTAAAAAATTCGCAAAAAAAAAAATGAAAAAAAAAACGACGGGCACGTGACGCCCATGCGCCGTCTCATATAGGCGCACACAAGGGGCTCTTGTACGCAAGAGCTTCTCATCCGAAATATATTTCCTCATTGTTTAGAAACTCTCTTCTTTTTCCAGGAGGATTAAACTGATTTGTTGTATCCTTTGCCTGATATATATTCTTTGTGGTAAACTTTCAAATCAATCATAGAAAAGAATATTATGTAGTACTGATTAACTCATTAGATCCAATCGTAAAAACAAAAGATCATTTTGACCAAATTTTCACTATAATACCCAACTTTATACTTAAAAGCAACGTGACCCCAACGTTTCATTTTCTTCACATTTATACTCTCCGTAAAATTTTCCGGCTACTGCAAACCAAGTCAGCCACCAAAATTCGACATGGGTAGTGTAGAGTGAATTTTGAAGAAAATTAAACATGGGATTGAGTTGCTATTAAGTATAGATTGAGGTATTATTGTGAAAAATTGCAAACGTTTGGTATCAAATATAATTTCCCCTTTTACAAAAATATTAAACTCTATATCTTCATAAGTGAGACTATCCAGGTCTTGAAAATGGTGCAATCTATCAACAAGTTTTGGAACCAGAAATTTATCTTCCATCGAGCGAAGGAATGACTACTACTACTACTACTACTACATAAAGATTTCAACAATTCTCTAGTCTCAGAGCATTGAAGGAATTCATGAGTATGGTTATTCTTTTGGAGTGGTATCCAGAAAAAGGCAGGAGAGCTTTAATGATAGAGCTCATCTATGGACGGGAGGCAGTCGCATCTTTCATATACAAGGCAACGACTTCAGCCATCTGTTTTAAGCAAATAATCATAATCATGGAGCAAACAAATATCAATCACACTGATGATACTGCGTAGCACTAGCGCATGTCATGCTACTCAGTCCATCCCAAAGAACAAGTGAAATGAAACAGAGATAATTTGAGTAATTATTTAGCAAAACAACTGATTTACCCGTGTGATTGCCTTCGGACCCAGTTTCATCCAGTCCAGCTTTGGCTTACTCCACCTCCTTGTCTTTACAGAGCTTTGGTTTTAGCCTGGTTTATAAATGCACATATACGGAAACAGCTACGTATCAAAAGCCTTTCGTATGCAATCCTGCAATCCTATTGGCTGTGTATGATCAATTGATTTACGGCCGAGAAGAATGGTAGGAGTTCCAAAACAAAGCAGTAAACATTGTTCATTGAACTTCGCTTGCCAGTCAAAAAGATCTGCCACCCAAAATGAACAAACATTTGGCTGGTAAAAAGTTGACCCTCTTGCTAAGGGAGTAGAAAACAAAATCATAGATATTAGCCCCCATAAATCTGTGCCTTCTAATGAATGAATTCTAATCATTGTATAGTCCGAACTGCAAGTTAAGTCTTTGGCCCATGGCGGATTTGGTCTTTGATAGAAATTGAGATAATTCTTAGATACTTGGAGATTTCTTTTTTGGGTTATTGTTTGTGAAACTTGAAAGTATGCTTTTATTCTTGTGTTTATCTTTGTATCAAGAACATACATCTTGTTGAAGCACTGTCATTCACCTAGCTTACCAAACATGTACCTTCTCTACACTATATATAGCACATCAATGATAAAATGGAGTGTAATTTTGTCCTGTAGAAAGTTGTCCTTTTCTTTCATTGTTTTTCTAAAGTTTTCCACCATAAACTTGTGCAGAAAACCTAGAGTGTTCTACCTTTTCAGAGCTACTTACTCCACAGCAAGACAACTTGGAACTCTACAGCTAGAATATTGGTATTCTACACAGTTCAAACATTTTTACTGTACAACTAGCTTTTGTAGCCTTTTCACACTGCTTCAACTATTAGATGAAATATTAGCACATTAAGTAAAACTTTGATCACTTTCCAACAACTGAAAGTTAGACATGCAATATGAAGCCACAACAGTAACTATATGATTGGATATCATGATGTGAGCCAGAGCCAATCAGTACAGATTCCATTTTCAGCACTTTAATAATTCAACAAAAAATCATATGACAATCAGGGATAAAATTTTGCGAGCTCACACAAAAGTGGGGATTCCACTGGGGTAAACTCATACGTCAAGACTCACCGGCCACCATCCACACAATAACCACGTAGCTCAGCCAAAGTATCTTGCTTTAGGATGGAGATGTTTGAAGCCTACAAAACCATATATGATATTATTGTCATGGAAGTCATATATCTCTACAATACTAATAGTGTTAACACCAAACCTTTGTAAGAAGTTTCTAGTGTGGCTGCTTCCTATTGTATCACTTTCTAATTGTGATATCCAACCCCATTTCAAAAACCCGTAGTATACTCTTCCATAGAATGCCTAAGAATAAAGTATTCAAACCATGAAACAGTAAAGTCCTTTAATTCATCTGCTGGAATGGCACGAGCATGGCCAGCAGCATTATAACAGCCAATTCTTCATTTTATTCATCAATGTTGACAGTGTTTCGTCCTTTTGTAGTATTTTTTCCGCATGATAACCTGCTTAATTTCCTGAATAAATATTTGATAAATGATCTGAGACCATGAAAGTTTGAGCATCATCTATAACAAGAACCATTTTGAATCTTCATATTGCAAAGTGTGTGTGTGAGTGAAAAATAATAACAGTTTATTTTTACCAGAAGGTTTTACTCAATTCAGAACTCTGAATCGAACTATCCAAATGTGCACCCCAGAGGCAAAAATGTGATGGTCTCTGTAATATTAATAGTTTGCTCCGTTGGAGAGAGTATCAGATTCTGAGACTGGTGCAGTAAGTAATGAGTGTCCCATTTTTAACTCATAAAGTTAGTGTCGTTGTTAGATGGATGGGTATCATGCACCACTTGTTAGCCAATTTGGTACAAGACATTCTGAGTTCTCCTGCTGCTCGAGTGCAAACTCAAGTTGCAGCACAACTTGAGACATTGTTGGTCGTTTCTTCGTTTCACCATCCAAGCATCTTTCAGCAATCCCCACAAATGCCTTTAAGCTATCCTCTGAGATTTCGTACCTTAGATTTGAAGCTACAATCCTGTCGAGATGTCCCTCGCTAATATTTTCTCGAGCCCATGGGATCAACATTCGCTCATCATCTCCAAGACTTGAATCTACTGCTGGTCTTCCACTCAGTACTTCTAACAAAAATATCCCAAAGGAATATGTATCACTTTTCTGGGTTAATTTACCAGTTGTTGCATAAGATGGGTCCATATACCGTGGTGTGCCCTTGACTTTTGTGATAACATGGCTCTGTAACTTACGTTTGCTTAAATGCTTGGCCAAGCCAAAATCTGAAATCTTAGCTTTGAAATTTTCATCAAGAAGAATATTTGCAGCCTTTACATCACGATGTATGAGTGAGTGTCTGTGAAGGTAATCTAACCCTCGACCAGCTCCAATGCATATATTAAGGCGTTGCTTCCACGTGAGAGATGCTTGACCAGATGCAATGCATATTTTATTGAATGGGGAGTCGTTGTTGCTTAAGCGTTTGTAAAGGTGATCAGCCACCGCTCTACAATCCAAGAACTCATACACCAGCATCATTTCCTCATTTTCATTGCAGTAGCCAACCAAAGACACTAGATTTTCATGTCGATGCTTAGTTAGTATTTCAATCTCATTCAAAAACTCACATGGCCCTTGTTTGGAATATGGTTTTAGCTGCTTTATGGCAACAGTCTTTCCCTTATCATCGATGAGGCCTTTGTAAACTTTACCAAATCCACCCTTTCCAATCAAATTTTCATCGCTGAAATGTTTAGTGGCTCGTCGGATCTCAGCTAATGAAAACTGACGACAAAGCTTCTGAGCCCTAGCTGATGGCATGATTTCCACCTTTACAGTGCTCTTTACCCAAATTCTTGGAAATATATAAACAATGACGCTCCCTACAGCAAGTAATGTTATTGAAACATTCACACTTATTTTTCTGGCACCAAGAACTTGGAGTGAATCTTGGATTGTTGGATATGACAAGTCTTCAACTGTAGGCAAGGGATTTGGACTAGCAAGACTGTTTTCGAGGTTACTCAACTTCATTATTTCAAATCCTTTAAGCGGTCCTTGTCCATCCGCAACCTCAGCATTTGAGTTGAGGCAGATCAAAAGATCACGCTTGCCCTGATGTTTGCGCCCTTTTATAATCACAATGTAGTCTCTATACAAGGCCATGCCATTTTCATTCATCCTTTCTCTGGTTGTATCAATATCAGTATTCACAATCATATCATTAATTCGAACATCAAACATAGCACCACCAACATCTGCAATTTTGCTTTCTCTTGAGAAATATAGCCTAACCAAGTACCTGAACCCCATATCCACTGATATTTTCCAGGTACTATTGTAGTTCTTGTTTCCTTCCCGATTAGGAACCCTATCCCACATCCCAAACAGATCATGAATATCACCATCTAACAAGACATGACGCTTCCTTACATTTTTTCGGTGAATCATCTCAAGTGCAGTGCTGTTATCAACATCAAACAGAGAATCAACATAGACCAGGGACTTCCCAACCACTTGGACCCCAATATCTCCTCCTTGCAGGTAAGACAGGCGAGCAGGCACCGAGATAATCTCAATGCCATTTACAAAAGCATACGTGCTCAATTGTCGACTACTTTCAGGAGTGAAAACTAGAATAAGCCCCTGATTTCCGTCTACGTTTATACAGTATTCCTTGACTAAAGATCTAACACCTAGAGCACTCGCAGTAATAGAAGCACTAAAGTTGCTAAGCAGGATAAAAGGACCAGCTTCGACAACAAACAAGTCTTTAAACCTCTTGAATCCTTTGTATGAAGCTGGATAAAAGTGAAGGCGGAGAATTTTCTGACCTGGGCTCACTCGAAATGCATAGGAGAATTGGGAACGAGAGAGACGCGCTGTTTTGTGGGGAACTGGATCGTCCACAGAAATCAACTTATCCATCACACTTGAGGAAGTCGAGGAGCCCTTCATCTGCAGCAGTGAAGAGGGTTTTGACTGAACATCTCCGCGCCATTCCTTGCCATCGCGTGCAGCAAAAGTGCCGCTTGAGCCACAATTAATCGAAACACCGTCTGTCAACTGAGTTGGATTACTATTAGAGGCTGCGAACGCAATTGATATGAAGATCAGTAGTAGCCCAATTGAAACTGAATCCATAATCATGCTATTCCAATTGAAAGTTGAAACTGTAATCAATCAAAAATGAGGGGTTGTTGACTCCCTACAGTTGATCATTTCCTGTCTTTTTCACAAAGGTTTCAACTTAATACTCATTTCGGGGGGTCCTAAACACACACACACACACACACCGGCCAATTACAGTCCTTCTTATCTGATAGAAAAGGATCCCATTATCTTGAACCGATCTTACTTGGGATCGCAAATCCCAAGCTTGTCTATGAAGAGCGGATATAATTGTATTAGTGTCTATAATTGATTTCTTCTGTGTAATACTAATCAATAGGGTCTCATCGGCAAATGCTACAAGATCTCTTGCAGTGGAACCCATGGTTATGCCACACACTGTGACACACACACACACACAAACGCCATCAGTAAAACCGAGAGGAATACCGTGTTATCTTATAATTTTGGATTTATATATTATAACCTTATTTTTATATTTTAATTAAAGACAATAATATAATCATCTAATATTATTTATATATTTTATTATTATTTGTATTCTAATTATTTTATAATTTTGAGTTTACCGATTATAACCTTATTTTAAATCTTATCTACTGGTAATAATGTAATCTTCTTATATAATTTAATATTTTATTATTTTTTGTATTCTAATAACTAATCTATGATTAACATTCTAATACTCTAACCCTAAAATTCTAATTCATTAAAAACCTATCAAGATGCCATATCATTGAAATAATTAATTTAAATTCAAATATATTATTAAATTTCATAATTTTGTACACGATTAAGATTAAAAAAATGTCTAAACAAACTTTCAAGATCATATCAATTAATAATAATTTCGAAACAGCCTTATAATCTGTGAAATTCAGTTTATTTTTACAAATTAATAACAAATGCACGTACATGCTAAACATTATAAATCACAAGTCAATCAAAAAAAAAATCCTAATTAAAATCTCATATCTCATTTTACTTCTAAAGCAGTATTACTTGTCTACGACCAAATTAAAAAGGAAAAAAAATCAATATATTCATAATTTTCTTCCATTTTTTATATAAAATATTTCATATTCTTAATTAATAAAATAAGTTATTCATTAAATGGAATTCATAAAATGCTATAATATTCTTAAAAATGTGACAACCATGACATTAAAGGCACATATCGATACACAACATAATATAAGATAAGAAGCTTGTACTTTATTTACATTATTTAATAATATCAAAATATAATCCATATTGATATGAGTTAGAAATATTATCTACTATTGATAAATATATATAATCTACTATAAGAAGAGTTTTGTAAATTTTAGTTTGCCTATTCTATCCCTATAATACATTTTATTTAACGATAATAAAATAATATAATATAGTTACATGTACGTACGTTTTATTAGGGAAAAATCCATGTACTTTATAGTGACAAAAAAAATTATGAGATTTTAACCATATTGATATTTTCATTGAATATGATATATGAAAGCCATTAAGAATTTATTATTGGCTCCATTATATTAAAATATATATATATATATTTATTTTCGAATGATGCATGAATTAGTTGTGTTTTATTGATAAAAAGGGAAAAGGAACAAACCATGAAACTAAAAAATTAACACACCAAATGCTCAAAACAAGACATTAGGGGGCATGATTCATTAAAATCTAACCGAGTAAAACCCCCAATGGGGGAACCTTTGATAGTAAAAGGAGTGACCACTCTAAGTCCCGGTGGGGATGGCCTAGTGGTGGAGTAAGGTTGCTTGGAGACCAAAGGTTACGGGTTTGAATCTTCTCATGACCACAGGTCGGGTATGTGAGTAAAGAAAAGAGAAAAAAAAAGGAGTGTCCACTCTAATAAAACCCTAATGACAAAATTTACTTATTTTGTCAAAATATGCTTCACAACTCATTAAACTTAGGGTTAATTGGTTTAAATATTATTAATTATGCACGGATTTTGATTCTCAAAGAGAACTTTAAAATGATATACCCGACCTATAACATAAATTTAAACTTTTTGTAATTACAACAACAATTCGAAATTGGGTGTAATCACATCTGACGTGATCGTCGAAATATATTCTTTTGTTGTAGGGGTATCCATACACAATTCGTGATTTTTAATCTTATTAACCCTCAACTTTAAGATAATTTTTTGTTTGATATAATTTTAACAAGATAGATGTTTATATTTAAATATACAAATCCGTGAAAAGATAATTATTTAAATATCATTTATAAGAGAATATATCAATTTGAATTTCACACTTACAAGTAATTATATATAAATATATATAATTTGTAAATTAAGAATATATATTTTTATGTTATCTTTTACACTATAGTGACGATTAGTGCATACTAATGATAGACACATTATTATTTCTAAATATTAATGTATTTATTGCTATCAATTTAAATTATATATATTATATGCAAATAAATAGTTCACTGTAAACTTTCTTGTACTTTTATGTTTTGCTTGGCTTTGTATATTTTTTTTGTAAATCATTCTACTTTTATATTTGACATATTATTTAACAGAACAAACATGGTTGCTAACTTTTTTATTATTTTAAATAACACTTATATAATTTTGTATTTTATTTATTTTTGCATTTATATATGTAGTGATATATTTAAAATATAAAAACTGATCGAACTATCATTGTATAAGCCATTATTACACTGATATTTTTGTATATCTTCAATTTAATTAATTAAAAAAAATGTAGTACCTGTGAAGTATATATATGTTTATATATATATATTACCACAAATGAAAGTAATATTACATCAAGTGTAAGAATTGATAATATGTATATATTGCATATGATACACATAATTTTAAATAAAAAGTTATAAAAATGTACAGAAATTCAACGAGAATTAAAATGCCACGTTGGAATTTCGAAAAAAAGGATGAAAAGTTCAATTTTGCTCTCTTTCTTATTTGCCGAGGAGCACTTTAGCCTATGAATTATCTTTTTTATCCAAATTGATGCATTAACTTAAAGACATCAACTTGATCCTTTTTTTTTTTTTTGCTCCTTTAATAGATGGAGGGAGATGAAAGCTAATAGCATTCGTTAATACACAAACTTTATTGGACCATTTCACACACTAACATACATTTTTTTACATATATATGAACTAAACACAGTTATTTCAAAAATGTATATAATTCAAAATACTCATCGAAGTCCAATAGTCGTTGCCGGAGTCCGACAAAGATGGGGGTTGAAATAGTTCAAAATGGAAGAGATCAATATTTATGACGCAAAATGGCCAAGATCAAGATTGCGGGCCGGACAAAATAAAAAAAAAAGGAAAATAAAAGGAAAAAATAAGAAAAAGAAGAACATAAAGTGTTTATTTTCATATATATGTATGTAAAAGTGTGTGAAATTATAGTAGGTAGGATCGAAATGCATCTACTATATATAGCCAGTAAAAACTGTGCTAGAATTTTCAGTGGCATAATTCATGTTAATAAATTTTGTTATTTTCAAAAGTTGATATTAGAAATACCGATCAAGTATATATTTTCAAGTTGAAAATGTTTTTCAGTCATATGTATATATGATAAACATCGGTGCCATAATTTATATAAGAAAATTACTAAATTCTCATGAAAAAGTTTAGAAAATTATGTTGAATTTATTAATTTTATGGTAGTCAAATACTACTCTTATAGTAACATAAATATTAAATCAATTAAAATGCGGATATTTATTGTACTTTTTGAAAAATAAGTATAAAACAAACCAAAAATATTTTGTACATTTAAATATTTTATTTATTTTTTATATTTTAGTAATTTCTTAAATTAGGAATTTTAGAAAAAAGTTATGTTTGATTATTTATAATTAAATGTAGAAAATAATAAACATCATGATAAAAATGAAAGGAAATATAAAATGCACTTATGAAAAATTATATGTTAAAAAACTCAACATTTACACTCATGATAATCTAATTTCAATTGTTATAATTTAAAAAATAAATTACACAATTGAGAATCATTAAATCAAGATAACAGTCAATCAATTTATTTTAATAAAAAATAATTTAAGTTTTTTCCTTTTTGTTTTATGCAAATTTAAATTATATTTCACATATTAAGAATTTATGCTAAGTAAGATACATTTCAACATGAAATTTAACACAAATATGGATTACTTATCATTCATTTTTGCATAAATAATTTATTTTTAATATGCTTCGTATAATTTTGTTCTAAATTTAATATTTTATAATTATATTATACCTTGTTAATTATACTTATTATATCATTATTTAGTAAAATCATACAAATTTACGTGCAATGCACGTTATCTATGCTAGTAATTAATAAAAGTGGGAACTGTGAAAATGTTGAATCTCAACAATGAAGTAAAATAGTAAATGTGTAAATCTATATATATATCTATATAAAAAGTGTGGATGATTTCTTACAAAATATGATTTGTCTATTATATATAAGGTTTTGTATATTCACTTGATTGTATAAGAGATACAAGTGAGGAATATAAATACATAAGGAGGAATAACTGTAAAAGCTAAACTAGAGGAATACACAAGAGAGAATCTAATCTAGAAGATTACAAGTAGAGAGAAGATATACACAAAGAAAATCTAAGAGAGTTTCTCTATTGTAGGATAGTAGATTGAGTCTTATCATGCCCCCTCAAGTTAGGGATCGATAGAACACTGAGCTTGAAACGAAGTTGTTGCAGACGTGGAGCTGAAAGTGGCTTAGTGAGTGCGTCTGCGAGTTGATCGGCAGTAGAAACATGAGAAACACAAAGCTCCCCTTGCTGAACTTTTTGTTGGACAAAGTGGAAATCAAGAGCTATATGTTTCATCCGTGAATGGAAGACGGGATTAGCACACAAATAGGTTGCACCAATGTTGTCACAATATATTGGCCAAGTGTTAGGAGCAGAGAGACCCATTTCAAGCATTAAAGATTTAACCCAAATCAGCTCAGCAGCGGCAGATGCAACAGCCCTGTACTCGGCTTCTGTAGATGACCGAGCGATAGATTTTTGCTTCTTTGATAACCAAGAAATTGGATTTGAACCCAGATAAACAACATGTGCACTTGTGGATGACCTGTCATCAATATTCCCAGCCCAATCGGCATCTGAAAAAGCATGTAACTTCAGTGGAAAGCCACGACGAAGAAATAGTCCAAGATCAAGTGTGCCATGCAAATATCGAAGTAACCGCTTAGCTGCAGTCCAATGGGCATCCGTTGGTGTAACGCCCCAAACTACTCCGTTTGGCCATGTCACTTAACATATAATTTACTTACATATTTTGTGTGCTTATATTCGATATGAGCGGAAGCTAAGGTCAAAACATGATAATAGCATGATGAGGTAAGGCATCATAATTTTCAATATAATTTTTTTTCACAACCACATTTATAACATGCAATCTATCATATCTATTTTGTCACACAACATGGATTTGAGTAAAAGCATCTAACCTATCGGGCTCATAGGCCTTACTCAACCCGCCCGTCTACCATCCACGATTTCAACATACATACTTCATACATAATAGGCTCCAAGGTCGAACGACCCGCCTTTAAATTGTTTTGCATAATATCAAGTTATATACATCATAACCTACAAAAGATCGGGCTATTCCCATCCCCAATAATCATTGATCATAAAGCAAAACGAGTGATCAATGTAATAATAATAATAATGTAAGTATTTTCAAAAGAAGAGCATGCAAAAGATAAACACAAGCTTGTGGGGTTCTCTTGTGTTCACAACGCTCCTACCCCGGCCTTGACTCCTCAACCTGAAATTCATTGAATGAATGGGTTGAGTATTTAACAACATACTCAGTGGGGAACACTGTAAACAGTTATAGCTAATTGCACAAGTGAAAATATAACATATGGACTTTTCTTTACTTTGTGGAGACTAGTCTCAACCCCGTAAGGTCTAAACATCATGATGCCCCCGTTAATGAACATCTTTGGCCCTGTAGGGATGCCCGCAGACATACTACCCCCCAGGGAGGATATTAACAGGTTTATATTCGATCCCAAAGGATCTCTGCCCCGAAGGGTCTCTTTGTCGATCTCGAAGGATCTCTTTCATTCACCGGTCCGAAGACCCTTCATACATATATAATCAAAGCACAACAGTAACTATAACCTTACACGTGTTCACAGTTTAGAGTTACCCCACCTTAAGAGACGCTTTCACAATTTCTCAACCTTTGAAATACTCCTTTGCCGCCCACAAGTTGTCCACCTCGAGCCCCAACACGTCACCTAGCACCTTTTAATCCTCTTTTCATTTTAGATGTCGAGTCATACAATTAAATCATAACTTTAACCCAACTCATGCTATACTTTACTTTAAAGACTTCATACATATCCATATACATAACTTTGGATATACCAACTCATAATATGATTTTGGACTCAAAATACACATTAAAGCTCTTTGAAGCATTTGATCGAACATGTTACGGGCACACATTTAAACCACATGCTCATAACTCATTTTAAATCCTTTAGACCCAACATTTCAAATACAAACACCTTCACCCTAGGGCTCTAACATACATGAAACTCAACCCCATACAACCCTCATAACATCTCCATACAATTATCAACAAAACAAAGGGAAATTAGGGAAGAATTCCAAACCCTAGCAACAATGAACCATAGGAATTCGATATAACTTCACATATAGCCTCAATGAGGTAAATAAACCATATGTTCAAGATATCAAGGCAAGAGGATCAATAAAAGTGAAAACCCTAATTTTGGATAACAAACCCTAGGTTTGATTCAACAAGAAATGAGTGTTTAAATCACCAAGATGAAGAGGTATGAAGTTACCTTAGTTGATGGAGGATGATGGAAGGATCCACTCCAAAAGTTGAAGGATTTGTAGAGAGAAATGGAGAGGAAAAATCGCCAAATGGAAAGAAATGAGGAAGAAATGAACAAGTGTGGTATTTATAGGTAGGAGAGTCCCCGGACCCGCGCGACCGCGCGCCTCCCGCGACCGCGCGAGGGGGCTCTCGGCCCAAGCTCCCGCGAGCGCGCACACCCCGCGGGCGCGCGCCTCGCCCACGCCCCGCGGGCGCGCAGCCTCCCGCGGCCGCGCACGGCCCCGCGGGCGCGCACCACCCCGCGGGCGCGCGGCGTGCCCCAATCAACCCCCGATTCTATTTTGACTCCCGGACATTTCCAACTCCATTTTAAAACGACTTAGATTTCTGAAACACTTTTAATACACAGCGAGACCCCCGATCAACTCAGCGTTAGGGTGTTCAAGGTTTTGGCAAACAAAATTCAATGCAATAACATTCATTCATTATCATATAACTCGGCACTTTAGTATTAAAATTCAAACTGTGTTATACACTCAGTATAACATCACTGTGCTATGACGTATCGGCTCGAGTGAGACAACCTGCAATAAAACAACGGCATAACATACAAACATACTCACATGATTAATATTCAACAATATTAATTCGAAATCATTTACTAAAATTATAATTTATAATTTAGCAAAAAGGGTCGGGGTATCACAGTTGGTTTATGCATGAACTGAGATAGACGATTCACAGCAAAGGTAATGTCAAGACAGGTAAGAGACAAGAACTGAAGACTACCAATAACTGATCGGAACTCAGATGGATCAGCGAGTGCCGTGCCAGAATCAAGAGAAAGAGACGGAGTCGACGCCATTGGTGAATGAACAGGTTTTGACGCAAGCATTTTTGCTTTTGTGAGAATCCCTTGAATATACTTTCTTTGAGACAAGAGGAGGCCAGTAGGAAGAGAGATGACCTCGACACTAAGAAAGTAAGATAACGGACCCAGATCCTTCACCGAAAAGGCAACGACCAACTTGTGAACAATGTCATCAAGTAAATTTTGTGTAGTTCCTGTAAGCACAATATCATCAACATACACAAGAAAATAAGCACGTGAGCCATCTTTATTAGCAAGGATAAAGAGAGAATGGTCCGCCTCTGATTGGATAAAACCAATCGAAAGAAGAAAGTTATGCAACACTAGATGCCACACCTTTGGAGCTTGTTTGAGACCATAGAGTGATTTCTGAAGATGGCAAACAAAGTTGGGTTGTGAAGGATCAATGAACCCTGGGGGTTGAGCCATGAAGACTGTATCTGCTAATTTTCCATGCAAGAAAGCATTGTTGACGTCGAGCTGACGTAATGGCCAGCCATTTGCAAGAGCTAAGCTGAGAACAAGATGGACTGTAGTAGGTTTTACTACAGGGCTAAATGTCTCTTTAAAGTCAAGGCCCGGGTGTTGATGAAAGCCTTTTGCAACTAATCTCGCTTTGTATTTATCAAGCGAACCATCAGGTTTTCATTTTACACGAAACACCCACTTGCAACCAATGAAGTTCTGAGAAGAATTAGGAGGAACCAAGGTCCATGTGCCATTTCTTAAGAGAGAATCAAATTCAAGACTCATGGCTTGACGCCATAGAGGATCCTTAAGAGCTTGTGAGACACATGTGGGCTCAGAAGATGATGAAATAGCCGTGAAGGAGACTCGGTGAGATGGCTTAAAAATATTGGCTTTTGAACGAGTGACCATTGAGTGTATGTTAGCATTGGAATGCATATTGTCAGAAGAAGAGGGGAGAGATATACCTGACACCATTGTGGTTTGGGGAATGGAGGCAGGTTGTGTAGTGTCAGGTATTTGGTCAGGCGAATGGGATTGAGAGGGAACTGGTGTCGGATTAGGCGATGTGGACAGACCACCGATCACTGAGATAGGTGGCATATGTTGTAGACCAGCAGTAGCATCTTCCGAAGAAATAGTGAGTGGTGATGAAGGAGGAGACCTGTAAGGAAAAATATTTTCAACAAACCTAACGTGCCTAGATGTGAAGACACGATTGGTAATAAGGTCAAGATAGTGATATGCACTCTGTGTAAGAGAATACCCAAGGAGAACACACGGGATATATTTTTGATCAAATTTGTTAGTGGTATAGGGTTTCAATACGTAGCTTCGAGTAATTAGGAGGCTTGCAAAATAATTTTTCAAATGATGACAGAAGTTGGAGATTTTTTTTCGGCATCCTATTAATGAGGTAGATAGCAGTGGAAAATGCCTCAGGCCAAAATGAAATTGGAACATAAGCATGGTGAAGTAAAGTGAGACATGTTTCGACGATATGACGGTGACGACGTTCAACAAAACCATTGTGTTCAGGGGTCTGAGGTGGAGTGGTTAGATGAGTTATCCCGTTCTAAGCAAGATATGATCGAAGTGCTATGAATTTCCCCCCCCCCATTATCTGTGTAAAGAGTAGTTATACACTGATTAAAATATTTTTCAACAAGTGCTCGAAATCTTTTGAACGTCTCAGAAACATCAGACTTATTTCGAAGAGGATACAACCAAATGTATTTAGTGAAATGATCAACAAAAATTACATAGTATTTATGTCCATGTAGAGATGTGATCGGAGCACTCCAAACATCAGAAAAGATAAGCTGTAAAGGAGAGGTACTACGCATAGCAGATTCAGAAAAAAGAAGTTTTGCACTTTTATTACATAGACAAGCATCACAAGATGACAATAAACGACTACTAGAGGTAGTGAGTATAAGTTTTGAGGATGCAAGATGATTGACAATTTTATTTGACGGGTGACCAAGACGACTGTGCCAATCATAGATGGAGGTGTGAGTGTAAGAAAAAGTAAGAAGTGGTAGAGAGAGCTTGGCAGGCCACACATAGACGCCATTCTCAGCTTTGGCGGTCATTAGGATTGTTCCACTCTGTAGATCCTTCACATGGAAAGAAGAGGGTAAAAATTCAACAGATATATTATTTGAAGTACATAGTTGAGAGACAGAGAGAAGGTTGCGTTTCATACTAGGAACACACAAAACGTTAGATAATTGTAAATTTTGATAAGAAGAATGAAGGGAAGTGGAACCCGAATGAGTTATTTTGAGACCAGTACCATCACCAATTTCAACCCCGTCACGGGTAGGATATTCAGTATGAAAATTGAGATTGGCAAGGTCATTCGTGATGTGGTGAGAAGCTCCTGAGTCAAGTAACCATTCTGATGTCGAAGGAGCACCAGGAGAAGAATAGTTAGCTTGAGGAGAGGGACGTGAAGAGCCACCTTCATTTTTGAGGAACCTGTATGTACCGCACTTCTTTGCCGAGTGACCTTGTTCGCCACATAATTGGCAAAAACCCTTGTAGGGTCGAGGCTTGTAGTTACCGGAGGCCATGGTGGGGATCGACTCTTTTGAGTTTAAAAGGCTTGATACCATATAAGGTTTTGTATATTCACTTGATTGTATAAGAGATACAAGTGAGGAATATAAATACATAAGGAGGAATAACCGTAAAAGCTAAACTAGAGGAATACACAAGAGAGAATCTAATCTAGAAGATTACAAGTAGAGAGAAGATATACACAAAGAAAATCTAAGAGAGTTTCTCTATTATACGACAGTAGATTGAGTCTTATCATTATATTCATAATCTACACTTCATTTAAGGCTAAAAAAGTAATATGATATATTATATTTATTTCAATAGTTTTGTTATAATTGAACTTTACTATATATTATCCCTATTATAACATATTATAAATAATTATTTGTAAATATAATATATTATATTTATTTAATTTCATACAAAATATGATTTGTCTATCATATCTATGATATGCACTTAATTTAAGTGTAAAATAGTAATATACTATATTATATAGTTAATTATTCAATATAATATATTATATTTATTTCATTAGTATTGTACTATCTCAATTCATCATCCACATCATATTAATTTTCCATCAATTATTTCTTTATCATATCAACCATAGCAAATAAGAAAAAAAATAAAAAATATAATCTCACAACAATATAATTTATTAGATAATTAATTCGACACGTATAATATATTATATTTAATTTTATATTTTAAATATTAATTCAATAGAATTGTACTATTATATTCTTCATTCACACACATGAATTAATTCTCCATTAATTATATCATCTATATAAATTACATCCGAATGAAGAGATTGAAAAATAAAATCTTACATTTATAAAAAGATTATAAACTAACCCGATGATACTTAAGAAGTTCTCTATCAAATATCAAGAATTTCTTCTCCATCAATCATTATATAATTAATTATTCACCTGTAATATATTATATTTATTTCAATAGTATTGCACTATTATAATTCTCCATTAACATCAATTAATTATCCACCAATTATTTCCCCATCGTATCAACCATAGCAAACAAGAAAAAAAAATATAATTCCACAGTAATATAATATATTATATAATTAATTCTCCACATATAATATATTATATTTTATAATTTAAATATTATTTTAATAGAATTGTACTATTACATAGTTTATACAGATTACATCTCAATGAAGAAACTGAAAAATAAAAACTTCAATTTATCTAAAGATTATAAACTAACCTCATTGTTCTTAAAAAATTATCTATCAATAATAAAAAATTACATCTTTATCAATCATTAATGAAGGGGGAAAAAGATAAGAGGAATGACATTCAATTAGTGTTTTGATTCATTTAATATAAGTTATTTAAATAGTTCTTAATAGAACATGTAATTTTAGTTGTGGTAACTACAATGTGTGTGTGTGTGTGTGTGTGTGTGTTCTGAATCATGTTATATGGTATGAAAGAAAATTGAAAAGAAAAGTTGGTTCCATAATAAATACAACCAAAATGCTAGGTTTTAATTTATTCCTTAAAATTGATTTGTTCATTCTCATTCATATGATTAAAAGTAGTTTCAATTAAATTAGTTGAAACTAAATTTCAACTTCTTTATTTATGGTCGGACTCGGATAATGTTGACTGCACCAAAAAGACATATTAGATAATATATGCTGAACTATTAGAATATGTATCTATTAAAGTGAAGATCACCTAAAAAAAGTCAACGATGAAGATAAATATATTTAGGAGCTCTATTTTGAAAGTTGCTAGACAAAGTTTTATAAATATGGTTAATTGTAAAAATATTCACCAACTTTAAACAAATTTACAATTTATACATGACTTTTAAAATATTACAATAATAAATGGTTGATTGGGAAAATAAATTTTAAATCACGGTTCAAATATTACATTTTTCTAGCTAATTAATTTATAATTTGAGAAATTTAGAATATTGGTTGGTTTGATAATTATATATAAAATATTTTATATTAGATTATTCAGTTAATTAATAATAGTTAATTAAATTCATGCGGGGGGAGAAATGAATATTGCATAATTTTTGGGAATATGGATTATGTTGACTATCCATAATCATATGACTGAGAATGAGCATAGTCCAATTACTTATAAAAGAGTTGAAATAGAAGAATTGAATATTTTGAATTACTAATTATTTAACATAATTCTCAAACTATTTAGCTAAACATAATATAGAACAATAATATAATACGTAGTTATATGTGGAAATGTTATACATTATGATTTTTTTTATAGAATGATATATATTAGGTGTTTTGGTTAAATGAGCATGATTAAACTCCTTGGGTGGAAGGAATGTATATTCCACGTTTTTTGGAATATAGATTTCCACGAAAATGGTGATTACCAATTTTAAAACATATAAATTATAGGATGAGAATAAACATTCTCTGTGAGTTGAGGAAATAATTGAAATTGAGGAATTAAATAAGTTTTCCTTAGATTTGTACTACTAATTAAATTAGTTAGTCATTGAATAAAGAATTATAATTGGCAATCAAATTACATTTTTCTTGAAAAAATTATAAAGAATGTATAAAATTTTGAAAAATATATTGAGCATGAAATCTTAAATGCAAACTATTAACCAAACTTTGAGATTCGGGTGAAAGGAATGTATATTCCACATTTTTGGGAATATATATAGATTTCCATGACATTGGTGATTACCAATTTTTACTGTTAGTTGAGGAATAATTGAAATTGAAAAATTGAATAATTTTTCCTTAGATTCATACTACTAATTAAATTAGTTAGTCATTGAATCAAGAATAGATAGATGTGCTAAGCTTTAAGAAATATGGGATGGATTTGTTCTTAAAAGAGAGGGGTATGTGGAAGTGTGTGACTGAGCTTTCAACATTTGATCCTGAAGTCATTGTTGAATTTTATCCAAATGTGTCTCCTGATATGAGTGATCAATCTAAGAGTAAATATGGAGAAATTTATTTGCATGATAAAGTCTATATGTTTAACCCCATGTGATCAACAAATTCTTAGGTCTAAGTAATGATTTTGATATTATTGACTTAATCTGATTGATAATGTTGTGTCTAGTGTGACTAGAGGACTTGTGACAAAGTGGACTAACAAAATCTCCACTTCTAAGCTCACTTTCTTTTATACAGTGACAGCTGTGTATTTTACACAACTTTCGGATATGAATTGATGTTCTTTATTATATAAAGTTGTGCATTTTATATAGCTTTTCTGCTCGAATTGTTATCATTTGGAGTTTTTGATATGTTTGTTAGTTTTGCAGTAATTGTTGTGATTTCATTGCACATTTGAAGCAAAATTAGTGAATATGGATAAGAAGAGTTGAAGAGGTGTTTAATTAGGCTCTTGGGCTTAATTAAATGCTTAATTGAAGCCTAATGGACCGGATTAAATTATCAAAACTCGAAGAAATCTGAAGTCCAACTCGAAGCAGGGGTGGGTCGACCAAGCTCCTCTTGGTCGACCCGGCCCAGTGTATTTTACACATGAGTGGGTTGACCTGGCTTAGCTTGCCTATGTGCACGGATTCGGGGGATGTGATTTTCTCGCTCCAATTCAGGGTTTCTAACCTACATATAAAAGCCTCCATTTTGATACACAAAAATAAGAAGTCACATACACGGTTTACAATAGGGAGAGGACGTCCAAGACTGAGAAAACACGTCCAAGAAGTCAAGTGACGAGAGAAACTTATCATCTACTCAAGAGGAGACGACAAGGTTGTTAAGAGACGAGGTGCCATTGCAGAGAAAATGAAGCCGCTGGATTACATATTGTTCATCAGTTCCTTTATCTTTTCTGTCATGAACACTAAAACTCTGTTGTTTATTTATTTAATTATGTTTAGCTAATTCTATAGCTAGGTTTTAGGGATTGAAACTTATGACTTTTAATATATGAGTTGATTGCTTTTTCTTCCTGCTATCTCTTGGGGTTTGATTTCTGTGATTTATTTCATATCTTGTATGAATGCTTGATCACCATTTATACATGCTAGTCATTAATTTGAAGTACTGACCAGAGAAGAATTAATGATGAAAAGATAGAAATCAGATTATGTGTGCTTGGAAGAACTGACCAAGTGAACATGTATCACATAGGGTTGAATAGATCTTCGTGTGCCAGATTAGGAGTAATGACATGTGTGAAGAACCGACCGCAGTGAAGTGCATGCTCATTATATCTATGTTATGGTATATGCCTTAAACAATAGCTTGCTAACAGACTAGTGATCCCCCACCATTGATAGATTAAAGACAAATAGTCGGGTTGAGAGAATCAATAAATATTGTTAAATGATATAATAAATCTATTTTCCCTAAAGCCTGATATTTTCTTATATTTGTTTATTTCAGTATTTTATTTATTGTTTTGTGTCTTTGTTTTATGCTTGTTATTTTTATTCCTTTTTATCCGTGTGCTCTGTGTCTAGATATTAATTACGTGCTTGTGAATAAGAACTGGTTAATAACGGTCTCTGTGGGATACGATACTCTTGCTCACCTATATATTGCAATAACATCGTGTACTTACGGTACAATTATTTATTAATAAATAGTGTGTCATACAGTTTTACATAAGTTAATTATGTATAACTAGTTGCCCACTACAAATTCCTCAGTCCTCATAGTTGATCAAGATATGCTGCTCTTCAAACTCGACACTAAGATCCTCTTCAATCTTGAAGATTGTATTTTGATTGCATGTTGAAAGTTGTTGCCAAGACCAACTCCACCAGCATGCTGCCATTTCTTTGTCTTATCTTTGTCATCCTCACTGAGCAAGGGGTGAAGATCAACAAGAAGAAGATAGTGACTGAAACTTCCGCCATCTCAATTATCAAGCCCAAAAGAAATGAGGATCGTGTAATTGATCTTCCTTACACTTCCATCATAAGCTCTACAACTGCCTCTGCTGATGTTGCAGAAGATGTCTATGAGGATGCTGCTCAATCCCTTCCTCAATCAGAAAAGTGACATTGCCAGTGCATCTTCACATTTGGTGACCTTACCCGTGCAAGTTATTCATGCTCACATGCTCAAATGGACTCCGTGATCCATCAAAGCATGGTTCTCACCAATGCCATGACTGAGCTTCGAAATACCCTTCAAGGTGTTCTTTCTACACAAAAAGGGTGATGAGATCGAGCAAGGCAAAGAAGAGAATGATCCGGAGCTGCAATTCAAGGGTCCTATGACGCGTTTAAAAGCAAAGAAGTTGCAAGCTTATTTACAAGCTTCTATTCGTCGTAAATTCGAGTTGCATGAAGAAGAGATGAAGAGCAGCCCGAGATTGATCACCATGCTATCCATTGATGAAGAAGAAGGAAGCATGAAGACGTGAGAAGAAGAACGACGCCATTTGGACGTGTGCATGAAAATTTATACGCGTTTACATGGGAAATCGGGAGATGCTGTTTTTCATGCAAAGGTGGCAAGAACATGGTCCACGAATTAATCCAACTTAATTCAGCCCATGTCGTGTGATTAAAGGTCCAAAAGTGGCAATTCTTGAAGGCCCAAATCACTTTGAAATTTATCTTTATCTAGTTAGATTTTTCTTATCTTATTTTTGGTATCTTTTGATTCTTTCCTTAAAAACAGATTTTGGATAAGGAAATAATCCTAGTTTGACTAGAACTAGTTAGGATCGAATTTATCTAGTTATTTAGGTTTAATTTTCGTCCCCCTATGTTAGTATAAATAGGGCTACCATGTGACACTTTAAAAGTTAGACAATTGCAAGAGTTTAAGAGTTTTCCTCCTTTTGTCTCAAGATCCTTTGGTTGATCAACTATACAAACATTCTATTGTTCTAGCAATTCAATAGTCTTATTCAAGTTCTTCAGGGTACATTGAGTGCTTGGGAGAATTGCTATCCGGAGAAGTTAGACGTGCACGTTCGAGTTATCAACACGGGTTCGCCGAATCTATCCAATCCACAACACCTATCCGCCGCCGCCCTCACCTTCAATACCGACGTCCTCCGCCGCCTTCACCACCGTCACCGCCATGTCACCACCGTCCCCAAGCCATTCCAAGTGTCTTCAATCGAGTCCTAGTTTGTGCCTACGTATTCTAGTAAGTTTGTTCGTTCAAATTCGGGTCGGATTGCATCCATAGTTTCTAGCTGACGTAGTTCGTTTCTTGAGTCTTCCGCGTGCATAAATCTCGTGTCTTGGATTCATTGTTCGGGTCACATCATAAATTTGGCATCAGAGCCACGTCAGCTCTGCTGGTCGTGGTTCAATTCGACGTGTCATCTACGTGTCATTTATCTGTCGTACGTGTCATTTAATTTTCGTATCGTGTCTTTGTAATCTGATTGTTATTCATTGAAAAAAAGGGGCGAAAAAGGAGCAAAGGGATCGAAATCCCTACAGCAAAAAAAAAATCAGATTTATTTCTTGTTGGATTCGATTTTTTACTCTTGTTTTAGATTTGTTTCCATACACTTAGGGATTTTAGATTGTGTTCACATTGGTCAAACACATCCAAAAGTCTCCTACCTTATCCATTAGATTTCCTACCTTGTTTAGATCCTTTCCATCCTCATCTATATCTAATCAAAATCTTCTATCCTCATCCACCACAAATTCGATCTCTACACCCTATAGTGTTCGAATTTTTCATCTCTTTCCTACCTACACCCGGTTCACCTCATACACCACATAGTCCATACACCCATACACCCATGCACCCATATCCACATACACCATCTAGCTGAAATACTCATTCCACACGCCTACTTCTACTCTTAGCAACCTTCCGGCTTGATTCTATCCGTTGGAGCTTGAAGAAGACCCAGATGAGCTAGTCAAGAGAAGCTGCAGAGTTCGATCAACACACCCCCATATTCACTCCACACGTGCACCACATCTTTGAGAGATAAACACGAGTGGAAAAATCAAGAGTGACATACACGAGCGTTTGTGAGGAATTGTGAGGTTCTATTCCACTTTTTCTTCACGTTTGTTCGTTTTGCAGGTACAATGAAGAGAGGTACCAATACTGAGGCGTCTACTCCACCCCCTAAAGAGCCTAGATCACCAAATACACCAGGTGATCAATCCTACTCGTCTGAACCACAGTGGGACGCCAAGTACCAATATAATGCGCTAGTAAAACATTTTGAGCGACAGAATCGTCTACTGAGAGACAAACTTGGCAACCAAGTAACTGAATTGCAAGAGGAGCTTGCAAGGCTTAGAACCCAGTCGACCGCATCCCAAACGGTCTAAGAAAAGTCTGTGAGGCAACCCGAGTCTCAAGATGATGCAGAGAGGCAACCTGAGCCTCAAAATGATGCAGAGAGGCGACCCGAGCCTCAAGTGGAGAACACTGGCCGATGCCAGTAGCAGAGAAATGCCAACATGCCGCCACCTGTACAGCAAGACATTCAAAGGCCCCCCCTGCCTTTGAAGAAGACTATGATTACGGGTACGATTTCTATGCAGCCAGTGGTTATGAAGCTGATTACACACCACAAGGGCGAAGAAACCGCCATGATCGACCCCGAGGTCCTCATAGGCGTGCACACCATGATAATTATGAAGATGGTAGGCTCAACAACATCAAGACGAGCATACCCGAGTTTGAAGGCCTTCACGATCCCGATATCTACTTAGATTGGGAACGTAAGGTAGAAAAGATCTTTACATGCTACGACTTTTCAGAGCACAAGAAGGTACAGCTAGCATGTTTGGAACTTAGAGGCTACGCAGCCTCATGGTGGGAAATGCAACAAGAAAGAAGGCGCAGAAACCACAATCCACCAATTGATACTTGGGAAGAAATGAAGGGATTTATGCAAGGCCGCTTCATTCCAGTCCATTATGAGAGAGAGCTTGAAAAGAAGCTCAATCGGATCAAACAAGGCACCCGATCGATTGAAGAATACTACAAAGAGTTGGAGACTGTTTTGAACAGAGTCGGGAAGCAGGAGACCTTAAATGCTACCATCATTCGGTACATTGAAGGTATGAATCCTGATATTACTTGTGAAGTCGAGCTTAGAGACTTCACCAGTGTAGAAAGAATGGTGCAGTATGCATCAATAGTTGAAAGGCAGCTGAGAGAAGGCCGACGTCGATCGCACCATAGTGCAGCCCCTACACGACAGTCTTGGAGTCGAGGAGCACCCAGTTCGACGTCAACTGAAGCCACACGACCGCGAGGTCCTCCAGATCAGCCCGTTCGACGTTTTGAACGCACTACACCGCAGTCTAGCCGTAGACCCGAGTCTGCGCCACCTACCCAGTCTCGGCCGAACACCACTAGGCCTAATCAAGGTGCAACGTCCCCTAATGCAGCCCCTAATCGAGCTCGTGACATCCAGTGTCATAAGTGTCAAGGTTGGGGCCATTTCCAAGCTCAATGTCCGAACCGGCGAGTTCTATACTTAACGGAGTCAAACGAAGTCGAATCAGCCAGTGAGGATGAAAAGGAGCCTGTGGGTGATGCCACACTTGAAGAAAACATCGAGAATGATGCCACACATGAAGACGTCAATCCGGAGGTTCAACAAGTCAGTTTGGTCACAATCTGGAGTTTAAGCATAATTCGAGAAGAGGAACAAGAACACCAACGGGAGAACATCTTCTACACCCGTGCAGTGATCAAGGGTCACACGTGTTCTATGATTATTGACAGTAGCAGTGTGATCAATGCCATCAGTCAATATGCAGTGGAAAAGCTTGGTCTTCCAGTTCAACAACACAAGAGCCCCTACAGATTGCAGTGGCTTACAGATAGAGGCGAGATACGCGTGGTTCACCAGGTAAGTGTCTCATTCTCAATCAATAAGTTTTCTGACACTGTTTTGTGCGACGTTATCCCTATGGATGCGGCACATTTGTTGTTAGGCAGACCTTGGTAGTATGATCGACGTGTTGTCCACGATGGACGTCTGAACACTTACACAGTCGATATTGATGGACGGACCAGCACCTTAAGGCCATTATCACCTAAAGCCTTTGCTATGGATCAGCAACGCATGCAGGAGAGGTTCAAAGAGGAGAAGGCGAAGCAAGCAGCCGCAAAATGGATCCCGAAGACCACGTCTGCGACCCCTAGTGCCGAACAGCCCTTTGCCGTCGCCCCTACCCCTTCCAAACAACCTCATTCGGACTCCTTAGCTGTGGAAAAGAAGAATGAATCGAGTTCAAACAAGCCTCACATGAAGAGCTTGTTTATTTCAGTGAAAGGAGTTCAGAAAGCCGTCAAAGCAGGTATGCCTCTTGTCCTACTTATATTTAGGGGCAGTGCTACTAATGATTGTTTGTCTAGTGATGTGCAGCCCTTACTTGATGAGTTCAAGGACGTATTTCCCGAGAAAATACCTGGCGGACTTCCACCAGTTTGAGAAATCGAGCATCAGATCGATTTCATCCCCGGAGCTGTGCTACCCAACTGACCAGCCTATAGGACATCTCCCGACGAGACTAAAGAGATAGATAGGCAAGTCAAAGAGCTATTGGAGAAGAAGCAAATCCGTGAAAGTTTGAGTCCGTGCGCCGTTCTAGTGATTCTAGTGCCAAAGAAGAACACCGAATGGCGTATGTGCATGGATTGTAGAGCAATCAACAAAATCACGATAAAGTATCATTTTCCCATCCCTAGACTAGATGATATGCTTGATGAGTTGTCTGGTTCGCGTGTCTTTTCTAAAATTGATTTGCGTTCTGGTTACTTTCAAGTTCGTATGCAAGAAGGTGATGAATGGAAAACTGCATTTAAGACAAAGCATGGTTTGTATGAATGGCTTGTTATGCCTTTTGGTCTCACTAATGCACCAAGCACATTTATGCGTCTGATGAATCATGTTTTACGTGAAGTTATGGGAAAATATGTTGTTGTGTATTTTGATGACATTCTGATTTATAGTGACACAATACACACACATATGCAGCACCTTAGACATGTATTCGAGATTCTTAGAGATTCGAAATTATATGGTAATCTGTCTAAGTGTTCTTTTTGTATGAACGAAGTCGTATTTCTAGGCTTTGTTGTGAGTGAGCGTGGTATAGAAGTAGACCGTTCTAAAATCAAGGTGATTGAGGAATGGCCCACTCCTAAATCCGCAAGTGATGTGCAATCTTTCCATGGCCTTGCTGGCTTTTATCATCGCTTTGTGCGCGATTTTTCCAGCATAGCTGCGCTGCTTACTGAGTTAAGCAAGAAAGATCGAAAGTTTGAATGGGGTCCTGTTCAAGAGCATGCGTTTAACACTTTGAAAACATGTTTATGCAATGCGCATGTTCTTGCTCTTCTGGACTTTAATAAAACTTTTGAGATTGAATGTGATGCATCGGGCAAAGGGATTGGTGCTGTTTTGATACAGGAACGGCGTCCAGTCGCCTATTTCAGTTAAAAGCTCCACGATGCAGCCCTTCGTTATTCCACCTATGATAAGGAGCTGTACGCACTGAAGAGAGCTTTAGAAACGTGGCAGCACTACTTGTGGCCTAAGGATTTCATGATTCACATGGATCACGAGAGTTTGAAGCATTTGAAAGGCCAACAAAATCTGAACAAGTGTCATGCACGATGGGTAGAGTTTATCGAGTCCTTTCCGTACGTCATCAGGTATAAGAAAGACGCCGCGAACATCGTTGCTGATGCATTGTTGAGAAGGTACGTTTTCTTGAACCTTATGCATGCTAAAATGTTGGGATTTGATGCAATTAAGGAGTTATATGCATGTGATGAATTTTTCACACCTATATATGCTGAATGTTGCTCAAAATCTCATTCATATGTTGGTTATTTCGTGCATGAGGGTTTCTTATTCAAGGGTTCACAGTTGTGTATTCCTAAGTCTTCTATGCGTGAGTTGTTAGTTTTAGAATCGCATGCGGGAGGTTTAATGGGTCACTTTGGTGTGTCTAAAACGTTAAACTTGCTGCATGAACATTTCTTTTGGCCACGTATGAAGCATGATTTTGAGAATGTGTGTAGTAGATGCATTACATGTAAGAAGTTGAAATCTACATCACACCCATTCGGTTTATACACTCCTCTACCAGCCCCGTCTTCCCTGTAGATTGATTTATCTATGGATTTCATACTTGGGTTACCACGGTCTAGGTCTAGTCAAGATTCTATATTTGTTGTAGTTGATAGGTTTTCCAAGATGTCTCATTTCATTGCATGTAGGAAAACCGATGATGCTGTACACATTGCCAACTTGTTCTTTATTCATGTTGTGCGTTTACATGGAATACCTAGAACTATTGTTAGTGATAGGGATTCTAAGTTTTAGCATATTTCTGGCATGCACTTTGGGGTAAGCTAAGTACCAAGTTACTTTTCTCTACTGCATGTCATCCTCAAACGGATGGTCAAACTGAAGTCGTGAATAGAACTTTAGGTACTTTGCTGCGTTCTTTAGTTAAAAACAACTTGAAATCATGGGAAGATTGTTTGTCATATGCTGAATTTGCTTACAATCGCGTTGTGCATTCATCTACTAATATGCCCCCATTCGAGGTTGTTTATGGTTTTAATCCACTAACGCCTAATGATCTTTTACCTTTACCTGTTGAGCATCTAACAAGTGTTAAAGATACAAGAAAAGCGAAACAAGTAAAGGAGATACATGAGAAAGCACGTGCGCGTATTGAAGCAGTTGGCTCACGCAATGCAGTCTAAAAGAACAAACGGCGCAAGCTGATGATTTTCCAGCCCGGAGATCGCGTTTGGATTCATCTGAGTCCTGGACGGTTTCCTAACCTGAGAAAGTCGAAACTTATACCAAGAGGAGATGGACCGTTCACCGTGTTGAGTCGAGTCAATGACAATGCATATCGCATTGATTTACCCGGTGAGTATAAGTGTTCATCTACATTTAATGTTGCTGACTTATCTCCCTTTTCTGCAGATGATGAGTTCGATGAAGACGAGTCCCCGAATTCGAGGATGAATTCTTTTCAGCAGGGGGGGAATGATGAGATCGAGCAAGGCAAAGAAGAGAATGATCCGGAGCTGCAATTCAAGGGTCCTATGACGCGTTTACGAGCAAAGAAGTTGCAAGCTTATTTACAAGCTTCTATTCGTCGTAAATTCGAGTTGCATGAAGAAGAGATGAAGAGCAGCCCGAGATTGATCACCATGCTATCCATTGATGAAGAAGAAGGAAGCATGAAGACGTGAGAAGAAGAATGACGCCATTTGGACGTGTGCATGAAAAGTTACACGCGTTTACATGGGAAATCGGGAGATGCTGTTTTTCATGCAAAGGTGGCAAGAACATGGGCCACGAATTAATCCAACTTAATTCAGCCCATGTCGTGTGATTAAAGGTCCAAAAGTGGCGATTCTTGAAGGCCCAAATCACTTTGGGATTTATCTTTATCTAGTTAGATTTTTCTTATCTTATTTTTGGTATCTTTTGATTCTTTCTTTAAAAACAGATTTTGGATAAGGAAATAATCCTAGTTTGACTAGGACTAGTTAGGACCGAATTTATTTAGTTATTTAGGTTTAATTTTCGTCCCCCGATGTTAGTATAAATAGGGCTACCATGTGACACTTTAAAAGTTAGACAATTGCAAGAGTTTAAGAGTTTTCCTCCTTTTGTCTCAAGATCCTTTGGTTGATCAACTATACAAACATTCTATTGTTCTAGCAATTCAATAGTCTTATTCAAGTTCTTCAGGGTACATCGAGTACTTGGGAGAATTGCTATCCGGAGAAGTTAGACGTGCGCGTTCGAGTTATCAACACGGGTTCGCCGAATCTATCCAATCCAAAACACCTATCCGCCGCCGCCCTCACCTTCAACACCGACGTCCTCCGCCGCCTTCGCCACCATCACCGCCGTGTCACCACCGTCCCCAAGCCATTCCAAGTGTCATCAATCGAGTCCTAGTTCGTGCCTACGTATTCTAGTAAGTTTTGTTCGTTCAAATTCGGGTCGGATTGCATCCATAGTTTCTAGCTGACGTAGTTCATTTCTTGAGTCTTCCGCGTGCATAAATCTCGTGTCTTGGATTCATTGTCCAGGTCACATCAAAGAGAGAGTAGCTACTGATGCTGGAAAGGCTGGGGATGCTAAGGTTGGGAAGGCTACTGCCAAGGCCAAAGGGAAGAAGAAAGTTTGAAAGGGGGAAAGTGATGTTTTATGTTAAAACAATGTTAAGTTTCTTTTGTGTTGTGCTAGACACAGTTTATGTTTTTGGATATTGTACACATCCTTATTTTTTGTTTATATGTGCTGGACACATGTGATATTTATTTTGTTGGATATCCAGTTGTTGATATCCTTGGATAATTATGTTTTTAATCATCGACATGGTTTTGAACTTCTTATTTTGTTCGCATATCTTATAAAAATGTGTTGGTCTTTATGTTGGGAGTTTTCTCAACATTTAATACTTGTATAGGGGATAATTACCCACACTGTATATATGTTGTATTTTTTCATAGGTAATAACTTAAAGGGGAGCAGACCTTAAGGAGGAGTTTTTCAACTCCAAATTTTTGTTCATTTTTCGCTGCGGTCTAACTATAAATATTGAGCATGTTTTGTGCAGAAAGGATAAGTTTAAGGGGGGGATTGTTGAGAATAATGTGTTCCAGATGATGTTATCGCTTCGGGTGATAACATTGAAGTCAATGTTATATCGGATGTGTTCCGTCATTCTCGTGACATCGAGTACAACTCTCTGGAAGCTAATCTTATCCTTTCTGGCTATTTAGGATTAATTTATTTTAAATTAATCTGATTATTTTGTGATTTATGTCACATTTTAATTTTCACGTATTTAGGAATTTATTATTGAATTAAATCTGTGGTAATTCGTGGATTTTGTATGACTTTGAATTAGTCAAGGTCTATTTTGATTTTCTAGGAAACGTGATGTTCCCAATCTATCTTGAACACTAACCGTTGTGGGTAAACGTGGCTGCTGGAGTAACTACCACTATTATACGATGTTGAAGAACGTGTGAAACACATAGCAGAAAGCAATTATCTCAACACCACTACAGCAATGGGAAGTTGAAAGCGGTTGACTCAAGGCCACATCACATGTGTTCGTGGAGCAACTGATAGAGCAAGATAGAAGGAGTATTTAAGGTCTCCTTAGACCTTGAAATCATTTGTGCAAACAGGATTATCACCGTGGTTTGTGAGAAGTTCTGAAACTTGCATTTATTGTTGTCTTGAAGATCCAAGACATTCTCCTCAACATCTGTCTAGCGTACCAATCAACTAAAGTTTAGATTCAGTTGTGTGTATAGGTTAGATAGTTAAATCTGAGAGTCTTTGGATTTAGATTGACGTGTTGTTTCTATCTATTTGTTTAGATAATGTTTGTTTGAGAGACTGTTCAAGTGAGTGAAGCTAGGATAGATCTCTTGTATGTTGTATGCATTGTTGTCAAATGAGTGAATCCAGAAAACACTTGTTTTGTTTTTGTATTTCACTTATGTTAATGAATTTTGTCCTGAGGCAATCACACACCGTAAGGAGTGTGATTTAAAACTTATTTTGTGCAAAGTATTATTTACTCTTCCGCTGCAAGTTGACGGCATAGTGGAAACACTAGCTTCAACATTAAGTACAACTTTGTTGTTACATCCGAAATTCATAAATTTTTAGGTAACAAATTCTAACATACAATATAATTTTTTTTATGATGATTTAGTTATTCTATGTTTGATTGAGTTTGCAATATTGGATTAACTAAAAAAAGTTATATAGTCCAAATTTTATTCATGTTTGATTATCATTTTATTCCTAAATAATTATCATTCAGATAATAATAATTGTCATATTTTCTTTAAAATACATACTTCCTCCGTTTCTAATTAAGTGTCATTTTGGATAAATGCATACAGATTAATAAATTAATTGAGTTACATAATACACCTTTGTGTGAATATATTAAATGAGTTAAATATAAATGTATGAATGCATTAAATGAGGGCATATATGTGAAAAATAAGAATTTTATGTCTCGAATTTGTAGAATGATACTTTTTTTTGAAACAAAATTAAAATGATAGAATGACATTTATACAGAAACGGAGGGAGTATTAAACATACAAATTTATCTATCACTAACTATTTTATTAATATTTAATTTCATAATCATTGTTTGTAGTAAATGATTTAAAAATAAGATTCAATAATTTATAAATTTTAAAAATATTGATTCAAATTAAATTATAGTTGGATTAAAATATAATACAAAATCTTTTGTGAAAATACAACATTACATTAAAAATTTTTACAAACATAACAATACTATGAAACCTTAAAAAATATATAATATTACTATACATAGATAATTTCACTTTTAGTTCCATTAAAATAGGATCAAAACATTTTCAGTCTCATATATATGATTTTTTTGGTCGCAAATTTTTATATTTTGACTTTTCTATCCCATATTTTATTTTTTTTGGATTTTTTTGATATAAAACTAACAACTTACTTCATAACCGTTTGAGATTTTTAGTTTTAGGATCAAAAAAGTCGAAAAATAAAACTTGAGACCACGAAAGTCGAGAATATAGAATTTGAGACAAAAAAATCTAGTGATATTAAAATTGCCGAAGTGTCTTTTATCTTGGATAATATCCTCTATTCCACATTTGTTTCCAATCCGTGTTCCACGATTGAATTTACAATTTTAATAATAGATATTACAAAAATAAAAATTAATTATAACATAATTGATATAGTCATATTTATCAACAAAAAATTGGACTTTAAAAATAATCAACCATAATAATCATTTTTTTGAAAATTAAATACAAAAAAAAAAAATACAAACCCCAATTGGATAGATCAACCCTAATTAATAAGTGTAATATTAATTAAAACATAATAAATTAAAATTGATGAAAAAATAAAAAAATATATTATAAATTCAATCGTGAAATATAGATTAAAACACCAAATATGAATATGTGATATAGATCACCTTTTATCTATCATTTGAAATGATTTAAACTGAAAAAAAATACTTACATTTTATTATTATTAAATTTGAAATTAACAAAATATCCTTCATTATTTTCTTCTATAATTAAAAAGGCACTGGATCTGGATCCTTTTTTCTTCTAGAATTTACCATGAAAAAGGGCATTGCGCGTAGCGTTCGCACGACTCTCACTGTGCTCTTCAGCGTTTTGTGTTTTTCTTTTCTTCTTGATCATGTCGGCCAACTTTTCCAAAGCTTTTTAACAGCGAGTGTTTACCCAGCTCTAAATTCGGATGAACAACTTTTTTGTTTAACTTCTTTTTTTTTTTTTTTTCAAACGCGAAATGTCTGTCCTCTCTCTGTTGCTTTATGAGGGGAAGTTACAGGGAAACTTCGTCTTCAATTCGTACCGTGTTGGCGACTATATTAAGTTGACACGTAAACACTCGTTTTCCACCAAAACCAGGAAGAGATAAAAAAATATATATATATAATTTACAAGTGGTGGCCGGTGGGAGAGATGGGAAGTTTTACTGAGTGAGAAATGGGAACTGCAGCCGAAGCACTCGCCGGAGGAGGTGTTGCAGCGGTGGCGGGATGTTTGCGGGGTGGTCAAGAATCCCAAGCGCCGATTCCGATTCACCGCCAATCTCTCCAAGCGCCACGAGGCTGCTGAAATGCGCAGAACCAATCAGGTTTATTTCCTTTTCCTTTTCTTACATTACAATTGGTGGATTTAAAGAGGAAATAAAATTGTGAGTGGTCATGGCAGACAAATGGATTATGGATGTGTTGTATATTTGTATGGATTTGAACTCTACATCTGTCCGTGGGGTAAGAATATTAATGGAAGATGCGTTAAGTTTGTGTTCAATTTCCAGATTTGTTGTTCTAATTAATTTGTGATTTTTTTTTCCATTTTTCTTTTGTGAATTTGAATTTATTGTGTTTTAGTTTAGTTTTACAAGAGTAGCGTTGATCTGATTAGGATTTATATTTATTTTTTCATATTTTATTTTGGAAGAAATGATTATTAAGGTTGATTATTTTATAAATATGATTTATTTATTTTTAAATTCCAGTCATTGTATTAATAAATGTGTCGATGGATTATGTTATAATTAATTTTTATTTTTGTAATATCTATTATTAAACTTGTAAATGTGAAACAGAGAATCCTATCTGGTGTATCGGGAGCATGTGTCAATTTATGTTGATTTGCTTTCTTTTTTTTGGATGTCGAGGGTAACCCGCAGCCGCTACCGTGGTGCGCACTGGTAAACCCCGCCCCTGTGTAATAGCCTGCAAACCTACACAGGAGAGGTAAACCACACTTGGCAAGCCAGGTGTGACAGGCTCACACCTAGTGGTGTTGGTGGTGGGTCGAACTTGAGACCTTTGGCCTCAAGAAACACCACTCCACCACTAGGCCATCCCCAAGGGGACTGTTGATTTGCTTTCTAAACTTCATATGATTGGCATAGAGAAAAAAAAATCATACTTCATCCATGTCTAACTTAAAAATTCACTTTCTCATGCGAATGCTTAAAGGTATAGATTCTTTAACTCATAAAAACATGAAGAGAAGAAAAGGGGTTTTGTTGGCCTTATGGTGAAACAACTTTTGCTCTTTCCTTCCTCTTGGTTTCAATCATTTTGTTCCATATTTTTTGAGTTTGTGGATTTGTCAAGATACGAACCCGTTTCTAAATGTGCTTGATAATATTGTGTGATGATAGGAGAAATTGGACATCGCGGTCCTTGTCTCCCAAGCAGCATTGGCATTTACTAATGGTGAGAATGTCTTCATGAATTCTTAAATGAGCATTGTGTGCTCGTCCAAGAATCCCAAGAGTAATTAACCAACTCGGGTTGCTAAACGATTGTAGGTGTGAAGTTAAACGACTATACTGTACCCAAGGAAGTTGAAGCTGCCGGTTTCAAAATTTGTGCGGATGAGTTAGGATCCATAGCAGAGGGACGTGATCTGAAGAAGCTGAACTCTCACGGAGGAGTAAGAGGCATTATAGATAAGCTCGTCACGGATGGCTCCAACGGCCTTCCAACGACTGATAGGGAGGCCCTCAACCGCAGAAGAGAGATATATGGGATCAATAAGTTCCAAGAGAGCAAAGCTCGAAACTTTTGGTCGTTCATTTGGGAAGCCGTTCTTGATAAAACTGTCATGATTTCCATCCTATGTGCGTTGGTGTCTCTGGTTGTTGGCATAACAACTGAAGGATGGCCTAAAGGAGCTCATGATGGAGTTGGAATCATTGCTAGCATATTGCTCGTGGTGTTGGTCACAGCAACGAGGGATTATCGTCGATTCAGGGATATGGACAGAGAAAAGGAGGAGGTTTCCATACAAGTAATGAGGAATGGATCCCTGCAAAAGATGTCCATCCACGAGCTCTTGCCCGGTGATGTTGTGTATCTTACTATTGGTGACCAAGTCCCTGCTGATGGCATTTTCCTTTCTGGTTCCCCTGTCTGGATCGATGAATCTTGTCTCACCGGAGAGAGCGAGCCAATGATGGTCAATGTCGAAAACCCCTTTCTACTGTCAGGAACCAAGCTCCAAGATGGCGATTGCAAGATGTTGGTAACCACTGTTGGCATGCGAACACAATGGGGGAAATTAGTGGCAACACTGAGCGAAGCAAGTGAGGAGCTTAGAATGAATGGAGTTGCAACGAGCATTAGAAAGATAGCCCTTGCATTTGGTATAGTGACTTTTGAACTTTTAGTTCAGAAGCTCATTGGTCGCAAATGGCAAGCAGGAAACACCTTCGCCTTGTCCGAGTACAATGCTTTGGAATTGCTTGAATACTTTGCGATGGCTGCAGTCCCTGAGGGACTACCTCTAGCAGTGGCGTTGAGCCTTGCCTTCGCCACGAAAAACAAGAGAAACAATAAAGATGAAGCAGCAGTGGGTGAGACAACCAAGTCCAACCAGATGGCTGTGGTGAAATCGTGCATATGCAAAGCACCGGACAATGCGGCCTCTGCTATACCTCGTGAGCTTCCACAACCCGTGATTAAAATACTTCTCCAATCGATCTTCAACAACAACAGAGATGAAGCAGCATTACTGGAGTTCTGCCTGTCACATGGTGGGGATTTTCAGGCAGAAATAGAAAGAAGGCGAGCATGTAACCTCATACAAGTGGAGAAGCCAATGGGAGTAGTATTGCAGCTTCCTGTAGGAGGTCTGAGAGCTCAGACGAAAGGTGCTTCGGAGATTATTTTGGCTGCTCGCGACAAGGTGCTGAACTTAAAGGGGGAAGAAGAAGTAGTTCCCATGGATGAAGCAACTGTCACCCATTTGATGGAAGCTATGGAGCAGTTCGTGGCTCAGGCTCTTCGATTTCTTGCAAACATGGAACTTCAGGAGCCGCATGTTGCTGTCGGCCGTTCATCTGGAGTCACTCTCCGGTTGGTTGAGTGACTAAGATGATGCCGATCATTTGGAATTTTGCCCCTCTTTGCTTATATACGTTTCTTGTATATAAATCCTCTGTTTTTTTTTTTAATAGAAATGAAATCCGTTAGGCTTGTTTATTTCAAGGATTTACAATTGAGTGGATAGATAGTTTAGAATATGAGAGGATGGATAAATCATATTCTAACTTTTTAGGTGGGATACATATCCCACAAATAAACACACAAAGTTCATTTATCACGGGTCTTGGCCTCTTGGGTTATCCACCATTTTAATATCATGCAAAGTAAACATAATATAACTTATTAATTCACCTTTATCCATCAAAGTAAACAAGGCCTTAGGGTACAGCGCATATATATAGAGATAGAGACAGGGGTTTGGGTGTGTGAGAGCTAGAAATTAATCATAGATCTTAGATCTCTTAAAATTATCAATCAATAATTTCGTACAAAATAAAACATTACTAGATAACATGTCAATTTTGTTCTTTAATGTTTAGTGTAATTACACTTTAATTTCCGACCTTTGAACATTTTAACACAAATGTTCTGATCATTAATTAATTACAATTTAAAACGTGACCTTGTAATATTTTAACAAATCTATCTATTCCAAATAATTTCAACCCCAATTGCTAAAAATGACATGGAATTTTTCACATCAACTTTATTTTGTGTCATAAATTAAAGAAATAATAATAGAGGCCAACTTATAATTTCCATTGAGGCTCTTCTTCCCCAAATGGTCTCTCTCTCTCTCTCCCTCTCGTCAGTTGTCTACCAACAAAATTCAATCACACCAATCGCCAACAACCACCCGCGATGTCAACATCATCATTGTCGATGAAAGCATTCTACAAAATGAATAAAAAAATTCAAGCACAATAAGAAACGAAACTCAAATCTCAAATTGTCTCTCTTTTTCCAATCTCCACCGCCATTTTTGGGGCTATCAAAAGCAAGAATTTCTCTTTACTTTACAATAAAACATTAGCATACACACACATCCTGAATTCACTCTCCAACAACTTTTGCATTCTTCTTCATCGATTGATTGTGCTTTTGCCCTTCATTCCCCCTGCTCATCTTTCCCTAATATACTAACTATTTTTTTCTTTTCTTGGTGTCGTAATCGTGTAATGGTGGTAGTCGGTGGTGGTGATATGTGATGGGTGGAGATCGGAAAAAAGAGGGATCATTTCGGGAACAAGAGCCTTGGTGGAGAATAGTTTTTTATTTATTTTTAATCTGATGTGGATTAAAAGATTTGCAAACCATTTTTATATTTGAGATCGAAATTACATGTCAAAGTACAGTCGTCCAAGTAGGATTTTAGTTATTAAAATTTGAATCCGGGATAAATTTGTTAAAATGTTAAAAGCTCGGGTATTAAATTATAATTGATTAAATATCGGGGCATTTTTGTTTAAAGATTCAAAAGTGAGTTATTAAAATTTAATTTATCCAAATTTTTACAACTCTAATTTTAAATTATTCTCCTAATAAACATCTAATTATAAAAAAAATGCATAACATTAAAACATATGAATAATAAAAATAAGGGCAAAGTTCCAATTTGATCTCATAACACCAAATTTGGCACAGAAATCCACTCCAATGCTGCACCAAATTGGTGCTGATGGGCCTCATAATATTTAATGAATTATTTTATTATTTAAAATCATTATTAAATAGATTATCCAATAAATTTAATTTAATTTATAAATTATATATTACTTAATTTAAATTATAAATCATCTACATAAATAAATAATTTTAATAAAAATACAATTAATTAAACACAATGAATAGAATGAAGTCGCACATATTACAAATTACAACAAATTAACTTAAAAACACACTACAAATAATTAAAACTACTTGAAAAAAACATATTGATTACAAATCATTTCTAGATCCTCTAAGATAATTATAATATTGACCGAAATCGTTTGAAGAATTCTTAAACCTATGCCCTTCATGAGGAGATGATTAAGATTCACGAGTTTGGTTTCTTTTTTATATAACTCTAATTTGTTCATCACGAATATATTTTCATAAGTGTTGTAGTCCCGTAATATTTTCACTAATTGTTAGATGATCATTTAAAGTACTTTTATTATTTCAAGCACGTTATATGTTATAATTTTTTAATAATTCATAATTTTTTAATAGTATATTTTTTTTAGGGAATATTATATTTTTTTTGAAAGTATATAATTAAAAGTTATTGATTTTAGATAATTATCATTTTTAGAAAAATAATACTACCTCCGTCGCAATAGCAAGGTCCCCTTTCTATTAAAATAGAGAGAGTAAATAATAAGAAGGGGGACCTTGCTATTGGGACGGATGGAGTAAATCATTAAGCATATTCATATTTCAATTATAAAACAAGATGAAATCTTTAAGATAATATTGTTATTTGGTGTAAAATTTGGTGCAGAGTGTTGGAGCTGTAAAAAATTTTGGTGCTGAAATTGCACCTATTTGGTGCAGATCTGCACCAAATAGGTGCTTAGCATTGAAGATGCTCTAACTATTTGCATAGGAGCATTTTGGTCCTCGTTTATCTTTTTGGGCCAAAGTGATTCCATAAATATTTAAATGTTCAATTTGGTCCTTATTTTGATCTTCTAACTGACGGAGATAGAGACGAAGAGAAACGGCATTAATAATATATGTTAAAACACACACTTTTCTCACATACTTAGATTATTTCATGCATTAACACACATTTTTTTACACAAATATGGATTGAACACAAAATTTCCTCCATTTTCACAAAGAAAATAAAACACATTTTTAGCAAAATCACTAAATTCTCAACATTCCCAAATTCAACAACCTAAAATTTACAATGTGTGATTTATTTTAGGGGTTAATGTTAAGGTTTAATCATAAAACTCCCCAAATATTTAATTCATTATTATTTCATCAAATCATCATAGCCACGGTGCTTCATTGTATCGAAGCCAAGAAATGTCCATATTCAACAAATGGAGAACCAGGGCTTCATTCTTTTCCCTTTTCTTGGACAAAAGCAGGGAGAGCTTGAAGCAGCAGCTTCTTAATGCTATTGCGTCATTAGACCGTAGTGATGTCGCCACTGAGGAAGACCAGTGACTAGTTGATCAACTAGGCTGTTTTCTGGCTTGATTGGCTCTTTCAATTTATTGCTTGTTTCATTGACTTTTTTTGTATTTTCCGACGCTTGTTTTTTAAGATGTAAATCTCGATTTTTGTTAATCTCTGCCCTAATATTTGAGGATTTTTATGATTAAACTCTAATATTAACCCCTAAAATAAATCATACTTTGCAATTTCGTGTTGTTGAATTTGAGAATGTTGAGAATTTGGTGATTTTGCTGGAAAATGTGTTTATTTTCTTTGTGAAAAATTGAGGAAATTTCGTGTTCAATCCATTTGTATGTTCATGTGTGAAATAATCTAAGTATGTGAGAAAAATGTGTGTTTTAATAGGTAGTGTTAACACCGTTTCTTTCTGTCTCCATCTCTGTCAGTTGGAGGATCAAAACAGAGACCAAATTGAATGTTTAAAATAATTATGGAATCATTTTGAACAAAAAAGATAAATAGAGACCAATGTGCACCTACGCAAATAATTATAGGATCAAATTGAACATTTGCCTTAAAAATAATTATCAATACTAAATAGTTCTAATCACTATTGTAATTTTATAGAACATAAATGCCAATTTGTAATTTTCAAAACATTAAAGAAGTTCTCAAATTATAATTTGTGATTTGAAATTGACACCACCCATCTCATATGTTAGATCATTATTTTGAATGGTTGAGATTGACTCATAATTATCTTATCAAGCAATCTCAAACCATTGATTTGATCCATTTGTTCGGTTATTTGGAATGATTCAAAAGATAAGTGCCATTATTCTGATATCTGATAAATTTTTTAACATGATAATATATATGTAATTCAGTATTTCTAATTAAGAGACACATAGACAATGTTTATAGACAACGCTTTAAACCTTTATAATTTAATAAAATATAATGATTTAGTAAAAATTCATTTTCTTTTCAGGCATTGTATATTTTATAATAGAATCACATTGCTAACGTAGTATTATCGTAATGCTTATGAAATATTAACATATTATTAATGAAACATTATCATAATGCTAACTAAGCGTTACCATAATGTCAAATAAGCATTATTTGATCACTATTTTCTTAAAAATAAAACTGCAAGGTGCAATTATTGATAGCTAGTGAGTAGGAGGATCATATTCACTACGATTGTAAAAGTGAATAACATGCAATTACTAAAACATATTTAAGTAATTATTACCTATAGACAACCTTAAATATGAGAGCATGATTTAATTCTACAACATAAACTAAAAGTGCAATTCAAACAATAAATATAAGTACGAAAATATGACGAAATTTGAAAATTTATCTAATTCATGCAGAGAATAAACATGAAATATTTGCAAGCTTTATTTATCTAACAACTCTATTCAGAGCTCAATCAACATCAAACGTTTAGAGAAGTGTTTTCTACTATTTATACAAAGGAAGTAGCTTGTGAATCAAGCAAATCTAATTTACGGTAGATACACTCGATCCATGTGACATGGTGATCAACGGTGGTTGAGAGCTCCAAATGTGGTCCTGCATGCAATCAACTAGCATCCGTCCACGTGGCACAAGCTAAGCTGAAACAGTAGATATGCGACTTCATTCACCGAGCAGCAGCCATGCACACGTGGATCTGTGAATCTCTTTAGCTCCCCACAGCCTCAACCCGATGAAGACCATCGAGGTGGAGGTTGGAGAGAAGGAACCTAAAATGAGGGCCAACCAAAGATTTAGTAAAAATGTCGGCCAATTGAGCATCAGTGCGAACATGAAGAGGCATAATAATCTAATTTCTGTACTGGAAATGAGCAAAGTGGCAATCAATGTCTAGATGCTTCATTCATTCATGATAAACTTGATTTTGTGTGATCTGGATTGCTGTTTTACTATCACAGTAGATAGGAATGGGGAGAGAAACTGAAACACCAAAATCATGCATCATATAAGTGAGCCAAAGCACCTCCCGAGTGGTAAAACTAAGACACCTATACTCCGCTACCGCAGTAGACAGAGATACAGTCTCTTGCTTCTTGCAACGCCAAGATACCAAACAATTTCCTAAGGAAATGCAATACCCTGAAAGGGACTGACGACTATCTCTGCAAGTGCCCCAATCGGCATCGCAATGGACAGTGAAGTCAAAAGTAGGAGAGGTAGAATAATGCAATCTAAGGGAATGACTCCACTTGAGATAACGAAACACATGAATAGCAGCATCCCAGTGACTCTTGGTTGGAGAATGAACATACTGGCTTAATTGTTGCCCAACAAAAGTAATATCAGGTCTAATGACACCTAAATACAATAATTTCCCAATAATCTTTCTGTAGGAGTCAGGTTGAGAAAGGATATCTCCAGATTGTTGTAAAATAATGCTTGAAGGCAAAGGTGTAGGAGCTGACTTTCCTCCCAACAAACCCACTGTGTCTAAGAGGTCTAGAACATATTTTCTTTGACTGATATAAGTACTAGTATTAGTTCTAGAGATCTCCATTCCTAGGAAGAATTGAGCTTCACCCAGATCCTTAATGTTGAATTTTTCATGCAAAGAAACCTTAATCTCATCTATGATTCCCAAAGAAGGCCCCATCAAGAACTGCATCATATGCTCTTCTTCAGCCTCTATCTTAGCATCTTCAAAGGCTTCACATGTACACGGCCTAAAATTTTTAAGTAAAGCTAAATCATCCCAAAGACTATTCAAGTTATTGAAGTATACCATCACAGTCTGTTGATGTTGAGCATATATAAGTTGCTATTTCCCTTCTAAGCTTATACAACCTCGGTCCATTCCTCTTACCAAACCTTTTATGCAATTCTTCCCATAGTTGCTTAGAAGTATCTAAATTCTGAAACCCTCGAGCAATTTCTTTGGTCATTGAATTACATATCCAATTAAAAATAAGGTAATCAACCTTGAGCCACTGCATATAATCCATAGAGTCCTTCCTATGCGCATGCATACTACCATCAATTAATGCTAATTTATTCCTAGACACCAAGCCTCTCTTAACCGCCCTACACCAATTATGAAAGCTCTTGCCGTCAAATAAATCAGCGGTGAGGAACATACCGGGGAGCTCGCTCGGTGTGATGTAGAGTTCATCGTTCGCCAGAATTCTATTGGCAGCGACTTCATTCTGAGTATAGCCAACTTGAAATCCAGCATCTCTTCTAGTTGCATCACCAACATTCAATTGCTGGTTGGTAGAAGATCCAGAATGCGGTATATTCCGCTGAGATTCAGCTGCACCACTGCTTTTTTCTCGTTCAATCGGAGGTGTGGTCGCAACAGACCCTATCTCCTCTTCGCGAGCCTACCTCCATGAAAACGTTTGATTATTCTTTGTCATTGTTGGACTAATCAATCAACGTAATCAGAGAATGCTGGTCACACAGATCTACCAACTATGGCTCCAGATACCATGAAAATTTATCTAATTCATGCAGAGAATGAACATAAAATATTTGCAAGCTTTATTTATCTAAGAACTCTATTCAGAGCTCAATCAACATCAAACGTTTAGAGAAGTGTTTTCTACTATTTATACAAAGGAAGTAGCTTGTGAATCAAGCAAATCTAATCTACGGTAGATACACTTGATCCATGTGACATGGTGATCAACGGTGGTTGAGAGCTCCAAATGTGGTCCTGCATGCAATCAACAAGCGTGCGTTCACGTGGCACAAGTTGAGCTGGAACAGTAGACACGCGACTTCATTCACCGAGCAGCAACCATGCACACATGGATCTGTGAATCTCTTCAAAATTAAATAAGATAAATTAGATCATATGATAATTAAGTTTTTCCTACAATGTCATCTATGCATAAACAATTAATTCAATAAAATCAATTCAATTCATACATGGTGGAAGATCACATGGTTACTAGAACATCTCCACCGAACAAGTTATAAAGTAGATTAATATATTATTTATCTCATGTTGGTCTCAAATTAAAACGAGATATTAACTCCAAATATCACAAAATATTTATAACTTCAGTTTATTACTCGTTATGAACATTTAATCTCATGTAAGTCCCATAAATATTCATATTACATAGTTTTATTTCATCCCGCCAATTAATCGTGTATCTCGTCAGTCTCCAATTAATTAACTAAAAAGTGGTAATACAATCATATATCAGAAATAAAAAATAAAGATTCATAAATTAAATTTAGAAAGGCTAAATTGAATAAATCAATGAAACACAAAATCAGTATATTTGAAATATATATAAATATAAAAAAAATAAGATAAAAACTTAGATCAGACAGTCTAACGGATCACAAATCGTTAGACAGGCCAACTTGAATATTTTTTTTTTCAAAAATTCTTTATTTCATTTCAATTAGGGTTTACTAATCCCAATTAAGATTTATGTTTAATTCAAAAAATTAATTATCGAGTGTTAGTGCACGAACGTCATATAAAAAAATAAACTAATTCACTTTAGTTTTAGGGTTTACTAATTCCATTTCATAGTGTATACTTATTTCGAAAACAAAAAATTAACAATCGCGGCGATGCTAACGATTCAATTTTATGGTTCACTAATTTCATTTTGTGGTATATATTTATTTTCAAAAAAAATTAACAATCGCACTCGAGTCGCTGTGGATTCAATTTTAAAATTCAATAATTCCATTATATATATAAATATTTATATTTGAAAAAAAATTAGAAAAGAATAAAAAAATGGTGGGACAGTACCGTGTGAAAAAAAATAATAATTAAAGAGGCGTAGTAGAATTAATGAAGTTGGTGGGTCCTTGAAAGCGCCGTATTGCGTAGGGGTAGGGCGTGGGGGGATACCTTAGGGCGGGAGGAAATTCATTTAAATTTTGACAAAATTTCAGAATATTATACTCCCCCACCGTGTGCGTCTGCCTTTTCTCACCGCGTGCGTAACGCGTTACGAAAACGACCAATGGAAAGAAACCGACTCTTGCTTTAACTATTCTTTAATACAAATACTAATAATAAATAATCTCCATTTTTTTTTTTTTTGAATTGACCATCCAAAAATTATATTCCATATCCTTTATATATGTGCTAAATTTTTGTATTTCTTAATATATTTTTATTTAATATTCTTTGAAATTAACATTTTTTGTAATCAATAAATAAGGAAATAGTAGAAAAATTTATATGATTTTACTTTTTATTAATATGTTTAAAAAGAAAATGAGAACTACGTTTTCGAAACGAGGAGTATTAATATGCAAAATGTAACGACAAAGGGATATTCATTAAAAAAAAACGAAACAAAGAAATTGTTGTTGCCACGTGGCAGAAATGAGAAACAGCAACGCGCACTTTTCGTAGTTAACTACCAAGAAAAATGCAAGAGTTGGTCAGCTGAAATTTATAAATTAGTTCTTACAAATTTACTACTAATATTTTTGCAAAGCTTCTTTATCCGCGTGGTTGTAATTTAATTAACCCTCCCATAAATTCGGATCATCGTTTTCCATGGGAAATCCCTCCCACCCTCTCTCTAGCTCTTTTTGTTTTTTGACGAGAAGATACTAGGAAACTTCGTGGGTTGTTTCCGGTTGTTTTCATGTTTTGTTATATTTGTGAAAGTTGGCCAGCATTTTCTCACTTTTGAGCGACTACTATATTAAGTTGAAACGTTTAGACTCGTTCTACAGAAAATCGGGAAGAAGAAAGATTGTATATTTTATTTTTTTATTTGGAAGAAGAGAATTATAATTTTCTAAGTGCTAGCTACATTATTTTGAATGGAGAGATTACTGAGTGAAAAATGGGAGCTGCAGCCGAAGCACTCGTCGTCGGAGGTGTTGCAGCGGTGGCGGGATCTTTGCGGGGTGGTCAAGAATCCCAAACGCCGATTCCGATTCACCGCCAATCTCTCCAAGCGCCATGAGGCTGCTGAAATGCGCAAAACTAATCAGGTTTATTTCCTTTTCTCTCTTTCTTCAATCCTAATTTCTTTTTATAACGACAACGATCTCATATATGATGGATTAAACCGAGATATATATGCATATATATGTATGTATATTCTTCATATTTAGAAAAAAAAATGCATTGTTTAGAGGAAAATATAAATGGGGTCATGCAATAGTCACATAAATTTCTTCCTCTTCTTCCCCTGTTTATCTATGCTTGTAGCAAGATATCATGAAAAAACATTGCATTTTCCAAGTGCTGTATTTTTTAAAATGAAGAGAAGAAGAGAATGCAAATGGGATTTCTAAATTGGAATCTCTTGGCCTTATGATCATGTGTTCCATGTTTTTAAATTTTGAGGTTGTGGAATTGTGTGTCGACAATGACATATAGAATGTGGCTGACACTATTGTGGTCGATTTCAGGAGAAATTGAGGATTGCGGTTCTTGTCTCCAAAGCTGCCTTTGAATTCATAAAAGGTGAGAGTTTGTTTCTTTGAATGAGCATTGTGGGTTTGTTTCCTTCTCCTTGAATAACTGAGTCCAATGGCTAAATGGTCGCAGGTGCCAAGGCAAGCGACTACACTGTACCTAAGGAAGTCGAAGCCGCTGGATTCAAGATTTGTGCCGATGAGTTAGGATCCATAGTAGAAGGTCATGATCTGAAGAAGCTCAAGTTTCACGGAGGAGCCACCGGCATTGTAGATAAGCTCGACACGGATAGCTCCAAAGGCCTTTCGACGACCGATAGTGAGGCCGTCAGCCGCAGACAGGAACTGTATGGGATCAATAAGTTCCAAGAGAGTGAACCTCGAAGCTTTTGGGTGTTCGTTTGGGAAGCCCTTCATGATATGACTCTCATGATCCTAGGCTTTTGCGCGTTTGTTTCTCTGATTGTTGGCATAGCAACTGAGGGATGGCCTAAAGGAGCTCACGATGGTCTTGGAATCGTTGCTAGCATTTTACTTGTGGTTTTTGTCACTGCAACGAGTGATTACCGTCAGTCGTTGCAGTTCAGGGATTTGGACAAGGAAAAGAAGAAGATTTCTGTTCAAGTGACTAGGAATGGTTACCGGCAGAAGCTGTCCATCTATGAACTCTTGCCTGGTGATGTTGTGCATCTTTCCATTGGTGATCAAGTCCCTGCTGATGGCATTTTCCTCTCTGGTTTCTCTGTTTCGATAGACGAATCTAGTTTGACTGGGGAGAGTGAGCCAGCCATGGTTAATGCTGAAAATCCCTTTTTACTGTCGGGAACCAAGGTTCAAGATGGGACTTGCAAGATGTTGGTTACCACTGTTGGAATGAGAACACAATGGGGAAAGCTAATGGCAACACTGAGTGAAGGAGGCGACGATGAAACTCCTCTGCAAGTTAAACTGAATGGAGTTGCAACAATCATTGGAAAGATAGGCCTTGTATTTGCTATTGTGACTTTTGCAGTTTTAGTTCAGAAGCTAGTTGGCCGCAAATGGCAAGAAGGAACTAGCTTGGTCTGGTCGGGTGACGATGCTTTGGAATTGCTCGAATACTTTGCCATTTCTGTCACCATTGTTGTGGTTGCAGTTCCTGAGGGACTACCTCTTGCAGTGACATTGAGTCTTGCATTTGCCATGAAAAAGATGATGAATGATAAAGCACTTGTTCGTCACTTAGCAGCGTGTGAGACCATGGGCTCAGCCACGAGCATCTGCAGTGACAAAACGGGGACTCTAACAACCAACCACATGACAGTGGTGAAGTCATGCATTAGCATGAATGTGAAAGAGCTGAGCAAACCAGAGAATGCCTCTGCTCTATGTGCTGAACTTCCACCATCCGTGGTCAGAACTCTCCTCCAGTCGATCTTCAACAACACCGGTGGAGAAGTTGTGGTTAACAAAGAAGGAAAGCGCGAGATTTTGGGAACACCAACTGAAGCAGCCATCCTTGAGTTTGGTCTGTCCCTTGGTGGGGACTTTCAGGTGGAGAGACAAGCGTGCAAGCTCGTGAAAGTCGAGCCGTTTAACTCCACAAAGAAGAGAATGGGAGTAGTATTGCAGCTTCCTGAGGGAGGTCTAAGAGCTCACACCAAAGGTGCATCCGAGATAGTCTTGGCTGCATGTGACAAGGTGCTCAATACCAAGGGCGAAGTGGTTCCCCTTGATGAAGCATCTTTCAATCATTTGAAGGAAACTATTGAGCAGTTTGCAAGTGAGGCTCTTAGAACTCTATGCCTTGCTTACGTGGAACTCGAGAAGGGGTTCACTGAGGAGGATGCTATTCCATCATCCGGATATACTTGCATAGGCATTGTAGGGATAAAAGATCCCGTTCGCCCTGGAGTGAGGGAGTCTGTAGCCCTCTGCCGTTCAGCTGGTGTTACTGTCCGAATGGTTACTGGAGATAACATTAACACTGCAAAGGCTATTGCTAGAGAATGTGGAATACTTACAGATGATGGTATAGCTATTGAAGGTCCGGATTTTCGCGAGAAGAGTATGGAAGAGTTGCTCCACTTGGTTCCCAAGATTCAGGTACTTGACATATTTATCACAGAAATCAACCAGATTCAAATTTGGGATGATCATCTTCTTACATAAGTGTGAACTTCCTAATTGTGTAATTATCGCAGGTGATGGCTCGTTCTTCGCCACTAGATAAGCATACATTGGTGAAGCACTTGAGAACCACATTTAACGAAGTTGTTGCTGTGACTGGTGATGGAACGAATGATGCCCCTGCACTTCATGAAGCAGACATTGGACTAGCTATGGGCATTGCTGGAACTGAGGTCAGTTATTGATGTTTCAATTCTTACATATATGTTTATTTGTATGTTAGATGAAGAAACATATGCTTCTAAGATGATCAAACATAAATGAATAGCTGTATACATTTCATATTTACATGTGTCTTCATATTTTTATCTGAGAGCATTCATTTTGTGATTGAATTCAGGTGGCCAAAGAGAGTGCTGATGTTATAATTTTGGACGACAATTTCTCAACCATCGTGACTGTAGCCAAGTGGGGACGTTCAGTATACGTGAACATTCAAAAGTTCGTGCAATTCCAGCTGACAGTTAACATTGTTGCACTGATTGTGAACTTCACTTCAGCTTGTTTGACTGGTAATAAAGCATGGCTTATTCTATAAACTAGATCATATTTTGCTTATATTTGAGTGATATAGAGATGATAAAGGTCGTATATTGATTCTAAATCTTTCAAATTATATATGGCGCTTTCAGGAAGTGCTCCTCTTACTGCTGTTCAACTGCTGTGGGTGAACATGATCATGGACACGCTCGGGGCTCTTGCACTAGCGACTGAACCTCCAAACGAGGAACTAATGAAGAAAGCACCCGTTGGAAGGAGTGGGAACTTCATCAGCAATGTGATGTGGAGGAACATCTTGGGGCAATCTGCGTATCAGTTTATGGTGATATGGTTCCTTCAAGCATATGGGAAAACTTATTTTGAACTTGAAAACCACCCTAACCCCGACTTAGCCCTCAACACCATCATCTTCAACACGTTCGTCTTTTGCCAGGTAAAAAACACTCTAGCATTCTGCTTTATATAGTTTGATAATCTTGTTCTTGCATAAACTCAATGATGATCATGAATGTCACAACTTCAACATGATGTTATAGTTTGATAATTTTGTTCTTGCATTATTACCTCAATGATGATAATGAATGTCACAACTTCAACATGATGTTATGTGGGAGAGGGCTCAATAAACTACCTAGAATCCAACACACTCACACACACACAGAGTGCCATGAAATTTGTTTTTACCAGGTTGTTAAGGTATGAATGTCTAAATGGCTGAGATGATTTTGCAGCTGTTCAATGAGGTGAACTCGAGAGAAATGGAGAAAATAAACGTGCTGAAAGGAATACTGAATAACCATGTATTCGCCTCCGTTGTTGGTTCCACGGTCCTCTTCCAGATCATAATAGTAGAATTTCTGGGGACGTTTGCAAACACAACTCCTCTCACATTGAGGCAATGGAATGCCAGCATATGCATTGGATTCATAGGCATGCCCATTGCTGTTTTCTTGAAAACATGCATTCCTATGCGAAATTAACCAGCAAAGGGCATTCTTCTTCTCTCTCTCTCTCTATCTATATATCTCTCTGTCTTTTTTCATTATGGACTGTGAAACTGGTCCTGTCGCTCATGCAACTAGAAGAAACATTTGATTTTGTTAGCCCTCTTGACATGTAATAATTTTATTATCAGCGCAGGTATTCTATTTTTATTTGTATAGTTCACTTATTTAAGTGATAATTGCTATTGTAAAGTCGGATGATCTGTTGTTCCATCTATGATGCATTTGTGCAGCCCTTTTTTTATTTTATTTCCCCCCCAAATCTAACATCTAGTAAAAATCTGGCAAAAGAAAAAAAAAAAGAGTTTGATTAGGCCGGTCGAAGTGCACATTTTAACACACTTACTTGAAGACCGAATGAACAAAATTTTGATTCCACATAAGCCAAAACGAGTTATACGGTTGTACGTAGTAGACGAGCTAGCTCGAAATCTTGCACCACGCACTCATCTCAAAATTTCAATCTCACCCTTTTTAATGAATAATTACTAAAATAATCATCAATTTTACATGAGAAATCCCGGTACACACATAGATACTCGATTTATGGGATAAAATTCTTTATTACATATTTGTTGTGGCAAACACTTGCATGCATCATGATGTAAATAACACTATATGAGACGGGTCGATCAAATCCGCTTTTGACTAGGTCAACGCGGGTCAACCCGCGCTTTGACCCGGTCAACGCGGGTCAACCCATAAAAAAAACTGTCCAAAGTGAGTACCAACCTTCCTATTAAAAAGTATCACAAAACATTTAAAAAGTACCATCTGTATCATTAAAAAGCAAGAGATCTACTAGTTATTTTATACTAGTTTATTTAGTTCAAATTCTTTTTTTTTTTTCTTAGTTTTTATATTGTATGTGTTGAGATTAATCTAAAACAATCATTATTCCAAGAATTTGCAAAGGAAAGCAAAACACGAGTTCGGTAAAATAAAAAGTACCATGTAGTAAGAAGAAAAGTATCAAGTACGATAAAGACATGTATCAACATAAGATAATACTATCATCATTCCAACTACAATAAAAAGTATCATGTGGTAAGAAAAAATGTATCAAGTATGATACAAACAGGTATAAAAAAAATTAAAAAATCTCAAAAAAAAAAGACGGGCGCTTGGGCCTCACGCGCCGCGCGTGGGCGCCATGTGGCACGCTCGCGTGGGGCCACGCGCCCGCCTGAAATTGCTGGAAATAAGAGGTGCTGCATGCAAGTGCACCTCATTTGTTGTAGCATTTTTTATTGCACACTCGATTTTTTTTTAATTTCAATTTCTTGTACTTTAATTTAATTTTACACTTATTATTTATATTTTTTTTTCATCCTATTCAATTAAGGTGCATTATATTTTTACGTATTTAATTTATAGTTTTTAGTTATTAATTGATTATTTAAAAATTAAATATTAAAAAAACATAATAAACCATAATTAGATAGGTTGAACTCTAAATAACAAATGTAAATTAAACTAATGCACGAAAATTTGAAATAAAAAAAAAATGAAATAAAAAAAAATTAAAAAATTAAATGTGCAGTACTTCGGAGTCTCTAACTTTAATTTCACACTTAGCTTATTTTGTCCCTGTCATAAGTTTATCTTTTACAGGTTGTTTTACTTATGTATTTTGGTGGGGGTCACTTTTGGGCTCCCTTCACCCAGACGATGATGTAGATCCAGTTTGTTGATATATATACATTGGCGATCTCCCTCAATCCTCCACCCGTTAGGGTGTTCTTCTAAAAAAAAGAAAAATGCAACACGAAAAACTGCAATAGACGATTTCGTGTGTCCATCTATTTGACTATTCCCTTCAAGACAACAAACAAGTCAATGTCACTGATGCAATCTGATCCAGGACTGTATCAGATTACAAGACAGAATCCCTCAACCCAAGTTTCACAACGCAGACGAACTGTTGATATGTGAAATCGACGACCCCCTACTGAGATTGAAGACAAGAGCCTCGGAACAACAGTGTAGACGCCACAAAGAGAGGTGATGAATTTGTTTGATAAGTTGGAGTTTGAACTCACAGTTCAAAGAAATTCTCACGCAGAGAAAATGTCAAATTCAATAATATCAAAAACTGTCCAATGAAAATTCATTACAAGTCCTTATATAGGTGGACGGAAATAAGCAAACCTTAGTTAGGAATTAAATGCCAAAAAAGAAATAAATAAGTCTAAAATTCTGAAACAATTAAAAACCCGATACTGGGCGCAACACGAGATTACTCGCGCCTCGCGCCCGGCCCAAAGAAATACCCTCTGCAGTATCAGTGCAGATCACTCACACCTCCACCCGTGCTGCACATTGCGTCTTTTGGCGTGACCGGTCCACTCATGCCCTTACTCGCAGGGCCGGCCCTGAGGGCGGGCGGGCCTGAGCGACGGCCCAGGGCCCCAAAAATTGGAGGGCCCAAAATTTTTAATATAGCCCATTAGTTATAGGCATTATGTATACTAAAAAAAAATATTAGACTTATTGTATCTGAAACCCTCTCTCTCTGACTCTCTTTTGCTTCCATTAAGCATCGCGTTCAATGTTTATATCTGTAATTTGATATCTCTCTCTTGCATTAATAAACCACGTAGAAATCAAAAAACCCTTTCATCTTCTATTTTAATTTACCGTTGAGGGAGAGTTTCAATATCTTTATTTATCCTCCTTCCATGGATAGTTCTCACTTCTCATCTCCGATTCTCTAGTTCGAATAGTTCTCATTCTCATCTCTGATTCTCTGTAATTCTCAATTTATTCAATCTGTTAATATTTCTCATCTACTTCTCGAATTCCTATTTGATGTTTTGCTCTTTAAATATTTACAAAAAAAATAAAATAAAAAAAATTGTCTTCGATCCATTCACATTCAACAATTACTCTCGTGGCTTCGCCTTCAATCGTTGCTGTTGCTCTCAATTTTCCAGGTAATCTTGATTTTTTCATCGATTTTAGTGTGTATATTTCAATCTGAATTTTTTTACATTATTCCTCTTCTCTAGATGGTATATTTCAATTATTTCATGTTCTACTTACTATTCATATTTTCGGATATTTTCTTTGGTTGTTCAATGTCCTTATTGGTTGCAAATATGTTGTTCGAATTTTATAATTGTGTGTACAAAAGAATTCATTTGCCCTAGTTATGTGTTTTTGTTTTTGTTTTGAAATTCTGAAGGCAGAACCACATAACCTTTGAAGCATACGTTGATTACTTGATTTTGTATTTTTTGTTTTACGGCTAAGAGGGCTTCTCAAAGTTAAAATTGTTGAAAACGTATTTGAGATCATCAATGTCCCAAGAGAGATGGAATGGTTTGACAATATTATGTATAGAAAAAGAGATTTTAGATAACATAGATATGAACGATATTGTAGATGATTTTGCAAGTAAAAATGCTAGACAAAGTCATTTTTTATAAGTAATGGACATTTTTTGCTTTTCGATGTATTGCGTACAATAATATATTGGGGGCCCATTTTTATAATTTCGCCCAGGGCCTCATTTTTGTCAGGACCAGCCCTGCTTACTCGTGCTGCAACTTGTGCTCTTCCTCCTGAACACTCAAACTCGATCTTCGGCACCCCACTTAGGATCATATGAGTCATGTTCCCTACTTGTGGGAGACACAGTGGTACACATTCTTGTAGCAGAAAACTCAGCATTTTTTGTTAAGAGACAAAAATTAGCGGGCCAAATAAAACAAGCAGCAAATTGCAAAGGATGAGACATCAATGGTCTTATTTAATGTTACATAAAAATCAATGAGTTTAATACATTTTCACAGACTAGGCTAAGCTTTGCCCCTCCACGCTCAAGAATGCAAGCATGTGATGAATGGGATAGACCCTGCAGTAGTCCTTTTCACCATTAAATTTCAATCAGAAAAATCCAACCAGAAAATTCCAGCATATGTAGAATGTAAATATTTTGTTTTTACTACCAATGCAACATTCTTGACAGTTTCATGTGCACTGTGAAACCAATCAATTCCTCTAGTTGTTTCCGAAAATATGTATCTTTTAAGGTAAACTATCGATTGTATTCTATTTTCGGTTTTCAAATCTATTACAAATATTAATACTTTTATTGATTAAAAATCTAAATAATTTAAAAATAATGAAATCAAATATTGAATTCATTTGACAAAAACAAAGAAATTAGAGTAAAGTTGTCCTACAATATATGCGGTCAATTAGGCCACAACAAAAATATTTTGTAAGGAAGAAAGCCAGGTATTCAAATGAAGCGGCCAAAAACGAGAAATAAATTTGATTAGTTTTAAGGGTTATTTACAATAAAAAAATCACAACATTTAGGTCATTTTGTAATTACAACATGACATTTTGATTGTTGCAAATAAAACACCAACTTAAATGATTTTTGCAATAATAATATATCCAAATTTTTATTTTTTATTTTTGACTAATTCAGCACGATGTGTCCTACCAAATTTACACATATACACCATGCATGCAATAATGTTGAAAAAATCAGAATATACCCCAAATAAATTTGTAATGGGTTAGAAAAATTAGAGGTGTTATATAATTGCAAAAAATAAAATAAAAATTAAAAGTTACGTTTTATGTGCAACAATTACAAGGTCATGTTGTCATTACAAAATTGTCTAAAGATTATGACTTTTAATGATAATGCAAATAATATTAATTTAAATTTAGTTTAAATATTTAATTTACAAAATTGTTGGTTTTGGATAGATTTGAAAAAAGTGAAATAATTTGAGATATAAAGTTTACCCTTTTTTATTGCAGTGTTTATTAATTGGTATATAATATGCTAAACATGATGATTTATGATGCTAAATATTTGGTGCAATGTTTATATTAGCAATGGTCAATTGGTCATGTGATGCAACAGTTTAGACAGCTTCATGTGCATTGAGAAATCTCACATTAATTCAATAAAATTTTCCTACCCCAATTCAATCTTGAAATTGTTTTCAACAAATTAATGTGTTCTGCCATTTTAATCGACTACTCGAATAGTTGAAATTCAAGAGGCCCCCTTTCTTGTATTTGCAGAATTGTGACACCAATGCTTTTCGTGATGGCCCAAATGCAGCAGAGACAAATCACATCACCTCAAAACCATCCGTGCCCTTTTTAGACTTTTCTAATTAAAATGCATGGCCATCATCTCTAATCAACGCAAAAACTTGTACAAAATCGTCTGGAGTCAAGATCTATCAAATGAATATATGGATCAGGTCAATAAATATGATCATTTGACGGGTTTTGACTTATCAAAGTCTTACAAGATACTACTCCATCCATCAACATGTAGGCCACACGACACTCAACCATGCATTGAATTGCAACAAATTCGAACAAAAGAATGGAGAAAATCATGAATCAACAATGTTTAATTAACTCAATGGCTTCTTGCTCATCATTTCTTATAATATAAGCCACATGTATAATTTTGTCATTTTTTCCCGCTAATTTCTCTAAATTCTTGATGAATAATCTGGAAATGAATTAAAAAAACAAAAATTAAAAACTTCTCAACCGCAAACGCTCAAAAAATGTCACCACTGTGGTCTAAAATCAAGAACAATTGTTCACTTCTGCTTTCATCAAACCAACATCATTCCTTGTATGATCTTGGTGTCTTCATCGGAGGGCAATGTTGATCGTCAGTGTCAAAGCTAAGTCGTCTTTTGATCCCTCTCGATGTGTTTGTTGAATCATCAACGACATCAATTGTCGTTGAATCATGTGAAACAAAAGATTCCGGAGTCTTAAACTCCGAAATCTCTTGCAGTAATCTATAGAAGCACACGGTAGTCTCCTATCAAAATGAATAAAATTCCAACGAAATCAGTAAATAGCGACGGATTTACCTAACAAGAAAATTCCAACCGAACAAAGCAATAAAGACTCTCACTTTCTCAAACAACCCCCACGATGGAACCGCGTCCATCTTCGTCTCCAACGCTGCCTTGGTTAAACCATTATCGTACGCTGCTAAAACCGCGGCCGCCGCGATAATGGACGGCCGGTGCTTCGCCACATCAATCTCTGCACCAAAACATGAATCTTTCATTAGAACTATTCAAACACAAATGGTTATACAAATACAAAAATCATTTGATATTGAATCTTCCAAACTAATACCTTTCATTATGGCTAAAATTAGTTCATTAGCTCGAATTAACAACTCTCTATCACTACTCTCTCCATATAATTTGGCGGCAAAATAGTTGGAAAAACTAAAAGGAGTTACACAACTCATTCTCCATTCCAATGTATTTAAAACTATCAATTCCATTCTCTCAATGGAACTTTCTAGAAACTGGTACCCCTCTATCGTATAGTCTCTCAAAGGCCTTGCTTCGCATTCTTCCATTTTCGCGGCCAACGACAAACATGCAATTGAAAGAATTTGGATTTTCAGTAGCTTTCCATCCTATCCAAATTAAAAAAAAAAAATTGTCGCAAAAATCATCATAAACCAAAACAAGATTAATCAATAACACATTAATTAAGTCGTGAATAGTTAAACTTAAACTCACAGAAATCCTCATTCTTGAGAGAAAACGATCTAAATAAATCATCGAGAGATACGCAGTGCGGTAGTGGTATCCAAACAAAGCCCTTTTCTGCAAACACAGCGACAATTCAAGAAAAAACAAAATTTACCCCACTCATCAAAAAGGAAAAAAAAAAAAACATATTAATATTCAAGAAAAAAGGAAAATTAACATACTTGAAGAATCCATTTGATGACATCCAAACGTGTGGATTCGAACCAGCACCTTTCCATCGAGACAGAATTGACATCATCGTTGTTGTCGGGTCGAAATAATCCGGTCTCGTGTTCGAACATCATTTCGATGAACTCACAATCAGATTCAGAAACAGAGCTGAAATAATGGTTTTCATCTTTCTCTTCTTTCAAAGAGGATTCGTTTTCTTCACATAAAAGATTTGGCAGTGAGCCCATTTTTCTCAGCTTTTTTTTCTTGACTTCTGCATAAATGAAAATTGCAAAAATGAAAAATAATGGCGAATCCTAGAGATAGAAGTGATAGTAAATATTGTGGGAGAGAATTAGAAGATTTTGGGTTGAAGATTTGGTCGTGATTGAGAAAATCTTCAACTCTAGAAAGAAAGAATACAGGCAGTGGAGTTGCGAAGTTGCTGCCGCCAAATTTAGCGGAGACGATATAGCCTTCGCGCGTGAGATTATGTTTATTTTAATAATACAAATGAAAGGAATAAAATAAAATATCAATGTATTTTTATTTTACTTCTTTCATCATTTGTAACGCACATTGTACATGTGATTTTTTATATAGATCTTATGAGAAATATGTGCTGTTTTTATACTTCATGCAAATTAAACTGTGTTGGAGTCGAATTCAAAACTGAGAGATTTGCCATAGTTGAATTGTATAAATGTTGCAATATGATTTCACCAAATCTTTTCTATAATTGAGACATATAATCCAAATTTTAGATTATTCTTAATTGCGATTATAACTTGCGCCGTCGTCATAATGCGGAACTAGCTAAAAGTGGGATGAAAGATTTTGCGCTATTTGTTAGAGTAAATTGCTTGCAAATGGCGGGATTTTTGAAAGTGGGAATATATGGAACTAGTCGGTCAAATTTTTAAAAGATTTATTTTAGTCAGTAACTTTTAAATATATTTTATTTGGTCAGAATTACTATATTACCCCTATATTTATTTTTAACCTATTTCATTTCCCCACCATTCAACGGCGCCGATTCACATTTCACAGTTTGAAATCTGATTTTGGAAAAATTTCTCTCTCTCTCTCTCTCTCTCTCTCTTCTACATCTCATCTTCTTCAACACTAATGGAATCTGCAACACTGAAAATTCAAGCGAAGATTTCTCCAGATTCAAGCCATCAACCTCCGAAAATTCGTGTGAAGATCTCTCTCTCCAAATTTCTCCACCACCGAGTCGTCGACTTTGAAAATTCAAGCAAAAAAATAGAAAATCCTTCCCCAACATGTGTATGTTCCAGATCTAATTATTAATAATATTGTTAGATTGTTATGTGTTTTTCTTTTAAGTTTGATTTTGGGAAAAATTTGATTCGAAGAATATTGTTAGATGCTGTTTGTTTTTTAAGTTTGAAGTTTATTTTCTACACATAATAGACATGCTTTGACAATAAAAGTGCCACTAATATAGTTGATATTTGAAAATCTGGAAAAAATGAAGTATTTTTGCAACTTTCGAAAAATCTGGAAAAATGATGTTCTTAACTGCGTGCGAGCCCTGCGTGCATGCTCGTGCGCGCACGTCTTGTGCGCGCATGCTTGTGAACGCAGTTAAGAAGAAAATTGCGCGCACCTGAGGCCAAATTATCAACAGTTGTTCTGCCGATGCACATAAATTATCAATCGATGTCATGCCGATAGTCTGCCGATGTGTTCTGCCGATACCTGCGCGCGCGTGCTTACTTTGTGCGCGCGCGCTTACTTTGTGCGAACATGCCTTATGCACGCATGCTTGTGGGCGCCCACAAGAAGAAATGACGCGCACCTAAGGTTAACTTATCAACAGTTGTTCTGTCGATGCACAGAAATTATCAACCGATGTCATGTCGATAGTCCGTCGATGTCTGCGCGCTCACTTACTTTGTGCGCGCATGCCTTGTGCACATGCTTGTGGGCGCAGTTAAGAAGAAAATCACGCACACTTGAGGTCAAATTATCAACAGTTGTTCTGCCGATGTATAAAAATCATCAACCGATGTCATGCCGATATTCCGCCGATAGTCTGCCGATGTGTTCTGCCGATGTCTGCGTGCGCGCATGCCTTGTGCGCGCCGAGTTTTGCGCGCACTTAAGAACAATCCAGCGCGCAGTTAAGAACAAAATCATTTTTTTTTGTAAAAGTCGAACTTAAGTGCTCACTGCACTAGCTCGACATGGACGAAGTATGACGAGAACTATGGTCCAAGAAATGAAGATCAATGATGAAGATGAAGATTGACAATGAAGATGAAGATGAAAAGCAAATCTGAAGATAAAGATCGACAATGAAGATGAAGATCGACGATGAAGATGAAAAGCAAATCTGAAAATGAAGATGAAGATCGACGATATTTTAATTCTCTTTCTGAAGATGAAAAACAGATCTAAAGATGAAGATGAAGATAAAAGCATATTTGATATTTTTTATTTTTTTTTATGTCTAAAGGGCATTTTGGTCCAAAGTGGCTAAAAAAAATATGTTTAAAACTTACCGGCTAAAATAACTTCTTTAAAAGTTTAAATGGCTAAAATAGTTTTTGCTTCTTTTTGAAATAGGTGGATAAGTATTATTTGTTTTACTTTTTTGAGCAAAAAGAGACGTAAAAATGTGTGTGCGACCATCAAAATTTGTAAGAGGGTCAATATTCGAATTAAAGTAAATTCATTTTCACCGATAATAATTTATAATTTTATTATTGTTTAATTGTGTTTGCATTCTGAATCTTTACTGTCCTACAAATTTTGACCGCATGACAGTTTCATAACACTTCCTCCAAATGAAATTTATTCAACTATAGGTAGCAACTTATTGAAAATAATGTTATTCGTACGTATGTAATACCGACAATATATATAGTATATTATCAGAGATTGTCAATAATAAATCTAGCAATTGTAACGCCCCAAACTACTCCGTTTGGCCACGTCACTTAATATACAATTTACTTACATATTTTGTGTACTTATTTTAATATGAGCGGAAGCTTAGGTCAAAATATGATACTATACATAGCACGATGAGGTAAGGCATCATAGTTTACAATATAAATTTTGTCCTATGAAGCATGCAATCATCTAACCTATCGGGCTCATAGGCTTACACAACCCGCCTGTCTAGTACCCTAAATTAACAAACATAATATAGGGATTCATCAACATAATTCGCACATAGAAGGCTCTAAGGTCAAACGACCCGCCTTTAAGTTGTTTGGCATAGTTATCAAATTATATACATCATAACCTACAAAAGATCGGGCTATTCCCATCCCCAATAATCATTGATCATAAAGCAAAAAGAGTGATCAATGTAATAATGATAGTAATGCAAGTATTTTTCAAAAAGAAGAGCATGCAAAAGATAAACACAAGCTTGTGGGGTTCTCTTGTGTTCACAACGCTCCTACTCGGGCTCCGACTCCTCAACCTGAAATTCATTGAATGAATGGGGTGAGTATTTAACAACATACTCAGTGGGGAACACTGTAAACAGTTATAGCTAATTGCACAAGTGAAAATATAACATATGGACTTTTCTTTACTTTGTGGAGACTAGTCTCAACCCCGTAGGGCCCAAACATCATGATGCCCCCGTTAATGAACATCTTTATCCCTGTAGGGATGCCCGCAGACATCCTACCCCCCAGGGAGGACATTAACAGGTCTATGTTCGATCTAAAGGATCTCTGCCCCGAAGGGTCTCTTTGTCGACCCCGAAGGATCTCTTTCATTCACTGGTCCGAAGACCCTTCATACATATACAATCAAAGCACAACAGTAACTATAACCTTACACGTGTTCACAGTTTAGAGTTACCCCACCTTAAAAGACGCTTTTGAATCCTTTTAACCTTGAATACTCCTTTGCCGTGCACAAGTTGTCCTCCTCGAGCTCCAACACGTCACCTATCACCTTTTTATTCTCTTTTCAATTTAGATGTCGAGTTATACAAATAAATCATAACTTTGAGTAAACTCATGCTATACTTTACTTTAAGGTCTTCTAACATGTCCATATACACAATCATGGATATACCAGCTCATACTACGATTTTGGACTCAAAATATGCATTAAAACTCTTTGAAGCATTTGATCGAACACATCACGGGCACACATTTAAACCACAAGCTCATGACTCATTTTAAATCCTTTAGACCCAACATTTCAAATACAAACACCTTTATCCTAGGGCTCTAACATACATGAAACTCAACCCCATACAACCCACACAACATCTCCAAACGATTATCAACAAAACAAAGGGAAATAAGGGCAAAAATCCAAACCCTAGCAACAATGAACCATAGGAATCCAATATAACTTCACATATAGCTTCAAGGAGACAAGTAAACCATATGTTCAAGATATCAAAGCAAGAAGATCAACAAAAATCCAAAATCCTCAAATTTGGATAACAAACCCTAGTTTCCAAAACAACAAGAAATGGGTGTTTAATCCCCAAGAAGGAGAGGTGTAGAGGTTACCTTTGTTGATGGATGATGATGGAAGAATCTACTCCACAAAGATGAAGGATTTGTAGAGAGAAATGGAGAGGAGAATCGCCCAAGTGAAAAGAAAGTGAGAAGAAAATGAACAAGTGTTGTATTTATAGGTAGAGAATCCCCGGACCCGCGCGACCGCGCAGCCCCCGCGACCGCGGAACCCCTCTCTCGGCCCACGCTCCCCGCGAGCGCGCAGCCCCCGCGGGCGCGCGTCCCTCGCCAGCCCCGCGGGCGCGCAGTCTCTCGCGACCGCGCACGTCCCCGCGGGCGCGCACCTCCCGCGAGCGCGCGACATGCCAAAAATCACCCCCTTATTTTAAACGACTCCCGAACTTAAACCACTCCAGCGAGACCCCCGATCAACTCAGCGTTAGGGTGTTCAAGGTATGGAAAAATATTAATTTAAATATAAACACACTCGATTATCGTCACATAACTCAACAAATTTTAACATTAAATATTAACGTGTATTATACACTTAGTATAATACCACCGTGCTATGACGTATTGGCTCGAGTAAGACAACCTGCAATAAAACAACGGCATAACATACAAACATACTCACATGATTAATATTCAACAATATTAATTCGAAATCATTTACTAAAATTATAATTTATAATTTAGCAAAAGGGGTCGGGGTATCACAGCAATCGTATGAGCCAATAGATTGAGAGATGTCATCTTAGAGAAAGTTGTGATTAATTGAACAATAAATATTAGTTTAGTTACATTATGAAAGTAGATCATAACGTTCGTAACTTCTTTTACATCGATATATTGTTAATTAATTACAATACGATCTCCAACATTTTTTTATTATTTTTTTAATTTTACCCTCAGTAAGAAAATGATATCTAAGTGGTGATATTTTTTTTTTACTCACATGTCTGACCTGTGGTATTGAGAAGATTCGAACTCATGATCCAGGTCTTCAAGCAACTTCACTCCACCACAAGCTCATTCCCACCGGGACCTAAATGGTGACTTAGCACACCAGAGTTTCACGCGTAAAAAAAAATCCGCATAAAACAAAACGACATCCTTTTGACTTTGGTTGAATTATTTCCCTCTAGTTATTATTATTATTATTATTATTATTATTATTATTATTATTATTATTATTATTATTATTATTATTAGACATATAATAATAGCAATTAAAATATAATATTACATAATAAATATTTTAAAATTAAGATTTATTCAATTTCAATTATGAATATATATGTATTAGATATAGTATGACTATTTAATAATTATACCAAATACAATTTTGAAAATACAATATATTATAATAATGGTGCATAAAAACAACTTAAAATGTTATATGACTAAAATTATGCTTATTAGAACATTTGCAACGCTTCTTGTTGGGTTTAAATTTAATTGATTTTATTTTTCTAACGTATATATCTTGTATTAACAATATTTATTCATAATTGAATAATTAATATATATATGTATGTATGTACGTACGTATATATAGAAGTATATATTTAACACATATATAATTATATTATATCCATATACAATATATATTTTAGATGTGTGTCTATATATTGATTAGATATATTAGTAAGTTAGTGAATATAAGTATAATAATATATAGTAGTAGTAAGTTGAGATAATATAATGGGGAGGGGGAATTAAACTAGCCTGATAATAAAATATCGCTTTTAGTCACTTTAGGCCTTGTTTACTTTGATGGATAATGATGGATTAATAAGTTATTATATGTTTACTTTGCATGATATTAAAATAGTGGATAATCAAAGACCCGTGATAAATGAGATTTGTGTGTCTATTTGTGGGATATGTATCCCACCTAATGAGGTGGGATATAATTTATCCATCCTCTCATCCTCTAAACTATCTATCTACTCAATAGTAAATCCTTGAAGTAAACAAACCCTTAGAGAATTACTATCTACAACTCTGAAGCATCACTCGCTTTTCTTTTACTTTTTTTTTTCCTTTTTTTTTTATTTCTCACATTTTTTTATATGTGATTTTTTTTTCATATTTATGTGAATTATATGCTAACACATGAATTCACATCAATCATGACATGTCAAACTTCAAACTAAATTAATTTACATAAATAAAAATTAAAGAAGGTCTCCCAGATGATAAGGCGCTTCCAGATAGGGGTGGGAAAAATACCGAAATATCAAAATACTGCACTTATCATACCGAAAAATATCGAAATGTCGAATTTTCGATACGGTATGATACCGTATCAATAATTTTCGGTCCGGTATCGATATGAAATTTGAAAAATTCTCGGTATACCGCGGTATTCGGTATATACCGATATTTTCGATATATACCGGTATGTTGGTACATCATTATATATTGATATTTCGGTATATTGGTATAAACGGTATATCGGTATACCATACCATACCGATGTTTTTTTTTTTTTTGACAAATTATGGTTATTGTAGTACATTAATTTCATTTGAGTATACATGACTACAAAATATTATAAGTGACAACTAAATATCAATAAAAGAAAAAAAAATTAATCAAATGATTATATTTAAATTATGATGATCTACAACATTGCAACATATATTTACAATTTGATTAATATATCATATAAATTAGGTATAATTTAAAATATTACATAGTAAAATGAACAATTAAAATTTAAATTTATATGTAATAACTAAAAAATAGTAATCTTATTATTTTTATTATTAAACACCCAATACTCCTCTCCAATATTAAATACTAAAAGTTAAAAAAAATTTATAAGAGAAATTAACGAAAATTACTAAATAAAAAGATAAAAAATATTTTAGAGTTCATTAAATTCTAAAAAATATAATATTCGGTAGTTTAACATAAAAACTTAGAAAATATATATAATAAAAAAAAATACACGAGTTATGAATTGAAAATGAACAATTTAAAAGTATACGTAATAAATAGCAACCTTATATTCTTCTCCAATATTAAGCATTATAAGTTAAAAAATAAAAATAATAACAAGAAACTAGAATATACGTAAATTATGATAATAACACTTTGATGTTTAGACATTGAAGTTGAACATGACTAATAAAGATAACAAACTAACATTATTACAATTACGACTTATGAGTAAAGTAAGTTATAAGAGAAATAATAGAAAATTACTAAATAAGAAGATAAAAAATATTTTAGAGTCCATTAAATTCTAAAAAAAAAAATATCATATTCAGTAAGTTTAACATAAAATCTTAGAAAATATATATAATAAAAAATACATGAGTTATGAATTGAAAATGAACAATTTAAAAGTATACATAATAAATAGGAACCTTATATTCTTCTCCAATATTAAGCACTAAATATTCAAAAAAATGCAAAATTCGGATCAGTTCGGTATTTTTGGTAAACCTTAAAATTTCGGTATTTTCGATATATCGTGAAAGTTCGGTATACCTTGGAAGTTCGGTATGTTTGGTATACCATTTACTATAGGTACGGTACGGTATACCAAAAATATTGGTACGATATCAATATCTGTTACGGCATATACCGAATCTTCGGTATACCGAAAGTTTAGGTACGAGAACGGTATAGAATTTTTTGATATTGAAATTTCGGTATGGTATACGATACGGCGTGAAATTTTCAGTATGCCGTACCAACCCACCCCTACTTCCAGATCTTACCTTAGATTGGATTCTGAAAAGCGGAAGCGTTCATCCTCGGTCTCTTTGTAAGAAGAAGACATCCAGACATGAGAGCATGTCTGTTAGACAAAAGAAGCCTACAAATTTTTTTGATGAAATGTCAAAAACTAATTCTCGAAAATTACATGTCGAAACTCTAAACTGGAAAAACAGCAATGAGCTCACCAACTGAAGTTCGTAGAACTGAACTGATGATCGCCAATGAGCTCACCAACTGAAGTTCACTGAACTGAACTAAAGATCGTTAATAAGCTCACCAACTGAAATTCACAGAACTGAACTGAAGATCGCCAATGAGGTCACCAACTGAAGTTCGCAGAATTGAATTGAAGATCGCCAATGAGCTCACCAACTGAATTTCTCGGAACTGAACTAAAGATCGCCAATGAGCTCACCAACTGAAGTTCGCAAAACTGAACTTAAGACCGCCAATGAGCTCACCAATTAAAGTTGCAAACTAAACTAAAGACCGCCAACTGAGTTCACCAACTGAAGGTTGCCAACTATGCGCACCAAATCAACCTACACTTAATGTTGGAATTGTTAGTTTTGTATACTAGAAAGACATGTCTTTGTATACTTTTCTGATAATATGATGATATGAATTGAAAGTTATTGCAATCACTGTTTGCATTTAGATTATTTTATATAATTATTCTATGCAATGTTCCATATACTTACATTGTAGATGATATGGTGTGGGGAGTCACACGGTAAGATCATATCATTAGAAACTTGTATTGTATTAAAGAGCTCATGGCTTAGATGGTCCTGAACACACCATCGGTACACCGTAGAATAATCTGATAAGTTAGTTTATCTTGACTAACTGATTATTCTAGTACACTTGTTAGTGTATTGAGGAGGATCACGATAGGATACTATTCTCTGCTCTGACCTGGATAGTGAGAGATAAAGATCCATAGAGTTCGGGTTCTGAACTCATGTTTGTTGGCGAGCATATGTGTGCATTACTTATTGCTTTGACTTATCAATGGGTGAGATCATTTTGCAGATCAATAAACTCGATATCTTGGGTAATAATAGTGTATACATGATGTGTCATGCAATATGCATGAACACTGTGTCCTGGTGCGCCAGGTTGATGATGTTCTCTTGAGGAAACACAAGTTCATGTTGAAACCCTGCAGGTGGAATTTATTCCGTACATGAGTAAAGCTTGTGCGGTACTACTCAAGGTTTTAGATGTTAATTAATTATAGCTGTCAGAGGCTGACATAATTAATTAATGAATATTATATCTTAAACACGGGGAATGGCTGAACTAAAGGAGAAAGCATATTCACAAATATGTCTTAAATTGGTAGGTCAGTTTTACTTCTTTAGTGGAATAAAAGTAAAACTTAATTTATTTAATTATATCCTAAGTTTATTGGATATTAAATAAATTAGTGGGCCAATTTAATATTCTTCTAGATCCCTGTTGTAGCCCAACTTGACTGAAAGTGGACTGGATATAGAACTTGAGATAGAGGCCCAGCCCAGTAGGGTTGGAGCATGATATTTTCGCCCACCTCCCTATATAATAAGAGGAGGGGGACAAAAATTGTACAAGTAACAATCAACCCCTCTTTGTCTCTCAAGATATCCACAGATTTCACAACCCTATCAGTAGAATACAGCCCACTCTGTATCTGATACTCAGTCTGGAAATACAACATAAGATCTCAGAGTAGAATACTGTGGTGGCCGATCCAGGAGAGAAAAGGGGCGCCTGTTTCATCTTCATTCAACAGCAAGATTAGATCTGTAATCTTGTCCTCAGACCGTCTGACAAATGTAAATAATTCGAATCTATGTTTTCCGCTTTATTAGATTCGTTTTGCATAGTTTTGTGCTTGACGTTGATAAACATGCATAAACATTAAAATATGATTTGCATGAACATGGGATTAATGAACATCCAAATGATCCTGTAGTGGTTTAATTCAAAAAAACCCCAACAGGAATATGACATCAGTAAATGATCTTCTTCATCTACTCACTCAACATGCAATATGCTCCATCATTACAAAATGACCAAAGGTTATGTTCAGATTGCCTCTCTATAAATAAGAGAAGCTATTCTACCTCAATACGTGGGTATGAAAAAAAATAATTGTGTGTAAACAAGCGTGTAAATGTCACAAAGGCTAAAGCTAGCATCTCAAATATATACACATACGTTAAGAGCATTAGATCTAGCCAAATATAATATAGATGATCTATCATTTGTTTCGAACAAATTAGTTCTTGTAAAAGCTCTAGCTTAGATCATCAAATCATCAACACCTACTTAGCATGAGAAGCACAGGTAGTTGATAACCCTTTCAAGAATCACCCCTTGAAGATCGAAAGAGATCTAAAACCTTGAAAAGATTTCGAAAGCACCTAACTCTCCATCTAAGTGTGTAACGCCCCAAACTACTCCGTTTGGCCACGTCACTTAACATAAAATTTACTTACATATTTTGTGTGCTTATTTTAATATGAGCGGAAGCTAAGGTCAAAAGCATGATAATGACATAATAAGGTAAGGCATCATAATTATCAATATGAGTTTTTCGCAATTAGAGCATATAATCTATCATATCTATTTTGTCACATGACATGGTGTTAAATAGAAGCATCGTGTAAACCCATCCACAAATCACACAATCACCTAACCTATCGGGCTCATAGGTCTTATTCAACCCGCCCGTCTAACACCTTAAATTTAACACACATATCATAGGAGTTCAACAACGTACTTCATACATAATAGGCTCCAAGGTCGAATGACCCGCCTTTAAATTGTTTGGCATAATATCAAGTTATACACATCATAACCTACAAAAGATCGGGCTATTCCCATCCCCAATAATCATTGATCATAAGCAAAAAGAGTGATCAATGTAATAATGATAATAATGTAAGTATTTTCAAAAGAAGAGCATGCAAAAGATAAACACAAGCTTGTGGGGTTCTCTTGTGTTCACAACGCTCCTACTCCGACCTCGACTCCTCAACCTGAAATTCATTGAATGAATGGGGTGAGTATTTAACAACATACTCAGTGGGGAACACTGTAAACAGTTATAGCTAATTGCCTAAGTGAAAATATAACATATGGACTTTTCATTACGTTGTGGAGACTAGTCTCAACCCCGTAGGGTCTAAACATCATGATGCCCCCGTTAATGAACATCTTTATCCTTGTAGGGATGCCCGCAGACATCCTACCCCCCAGGGAGGACATTAACGAGTCTATTATCGATCTCGAAGGATCTCTTTTGTCAACCCCGAAGGATCTCTGTTCTGCCCCGAAGGGTCTCATTCCTACGTATACAATCAAAACACAACAATAACTATAACCTTACACGTGTTCACAGTTTAGAGTTACCCCACCTTAAGAGATGCTTTCACAATTTCTCAACCTTTGAAATACTTCTTGTCCGTGCACAAGTCGTCCTCCTCGAACCCCAATACGTTACCTAGCACCTTTTAATCCTCTTTTCATTTTAGATGTCGAGTTATACAATCAAATCATAATTTTGACCAAACTCAAGATATACTTCACTTTAAGGTCTTTAAACATATCTATATACACAAACATGGATATACAAACTCACAACATGATTTTTTTTGGACTCAAAATACTCATTAAAACCCTTTGAAGCATTTAATCGAGCACATTACGTGCATCCATTTAAACCACAAGAACATAACTCAATTTAAATTATTTAAACCCAACATTTCAAATACAACCACCTTCATCCTAGAGCTCTAACATACTTGAAAATAAACCCCAAACAACCAACATAACACCTCCAAACAATTATCAACAAAACAAAGGGAAATTAGGGCAAAAATCCAAACCCTAGCAACAATGAACCATAGGAATTTGATATAACTTCACATATAGCCTCAAGGAGGTAAATAAACCATATGTTTGAGATATCTAAGCAAGAAGATCAACAAAATTGAGAATCCTTAAATTTGGATAACAAACCCTAGTTTCCAAAACAACAAGAAATGTGTGTTTAATCCCCCAAGGAGAGGTGTAGAGATTACCTTTGTTGATGGATGATGATGGTGGATTACACTTCAAAAGTTGAAGAATTTTGAGAGAAAAATGAGAGGAAAGATTGCCCAAATGGAAAGAAAATGAGGAGGAAATGAATAAGTGTTGTATTTATAGGTAGAAAACCCCCGGACCCGCGCGACCGCGGAACCCATCTCTCGGCCAACGCTCCCCGTGAGCGCGCGGCCCCCCGCGGGCGCGCGTCTCTCGCCAGCCTTGCGGGCGCGCAGTCTCCCGCGACCGCGCACGGTCCCGCGGGCGCGCACCTCCCCGCGGGCGCGCGCCGTGCCTCCTTCAACCCCGCTTCGCCCTCTGAACCCCCGACTCGCTGACCGAGTAGCGAGACCTCCGATCAACTTAGCGTTAGGGTGTTCAAGGTTTTGGCAAACAAAACTCAATGCAATAACACGCATTCATTATCATATAACTCGACACTTTAGTATTAAAATTCAAACTGTGTTATACACTCAGTATAACATCACTGTGCTGTGACGTATCGGCTCAAGTAGAACAACTTGCATTAAATCAACGACATAATACAAACATACTCACATGATTAATATTCAAATAATATCAATTTCAAAACCATTTTCCAAAAAATTATAATTCATAACTTAGATAAAGGGGCGGGGTATCACAAAGTGTGAGCCGTCGCTAAACAAACTACCATCGCATTAGCTATTTGCCAGAGACTATAAGTGTGAGAGATTAACCCAGCTGAGGTAACCGTATCAAGTAAGCCACCATTGCTAGGTTTAGCTCCCACCCTTTGTATAATTTGTATAGTGTAATCTCAAATTATATAGTGAGTTTCCCTTCAAGAAGAAGGAAGAAAGGATGTAGAAATCTCAAAGCTTCGAATCTCTATAAAATCCTTGTGTCTTGTATCTCGCTTTTACTTGTCCATTTTCAATTGCATACAAGCACATCATCATTGCACACAAACTGAATATCTCAACTGATTCAAAGCTCAAAATTGTTAAATATCAAAATGAGTCAGGGCCCTATTTATTCCGCATTAAAAGCATAAAATGAGTTTATTCAGCCCCTCTCTAAACTCTATTAGACTCGCCCAGGACCATCGATGTCTACTGAAGCACTTGCAAACAATCTGGTCCTGACCTCCCACCAACAAACACGCTCATCTCATCCTCCAAACAATCCTCAAGGCCATCCAACTCCTCCAATTCCAATTATATGGATTTCAATCTTTGTCATGATCCTGATGATCTTATTCCATTCAAAGGAATACCATACCCAAACTTTGGAGATGATTACTTTCGCATCACATGCCCCCAGTGCATCTAACAAAAGAAAATGTCCGTACCTACTACAGTGCAGAACATGTGATACACTCCGTGCTAAGGAGGTGTCGGATCCAATCAAGGTGCCTGAAGGACCCGTGACGCGATCGCGAGCTAAGAGGTTCAAGGAGAGCCTCAACGGGTTCATACGAGAGGTTTGGAACAAGAGGCGTCAAGGAGACCCATGGAAGGAGCCAAGGAGGGGGAACCCAACTGGAAGGTGTTGATATCGGCACAAGGTTATCAAGAGTTGGAATGCATTACATGAACATGAAAAACAGTCGGTATGCCCATACTGTGCGATAGTCAGTATGCCCATACTGACTAGGAGTAATATTGGCCCTTAATGATTTAATTAAGGGAAATGATTTATTAGACTATAGTATTTATTTTCTTTAATTTAGACTATAGTCCAAGTCAGATTTTTATTTATTTTATTTCATAATTTTTGGTCATTAAGAGTCATAGTTTGACTAGGATTTATTTAAAGCAGATTCCTACCTTGAATAGGATTCTAGTTAGGCAGTTTCCTAGTCCAGTTTTACTTCTTTTTGGAAGTAATTTTCGGTCAAATTAGACTTAGGATTTTCGGCCCTTATCACTATAAATAAGGGTTCATTGTGACATTGATATTTTAGACCATTATTGAATTCAATTATAAACTTGTGAGCATATTTTCTCTCTGGAGAGCTTTTATCCAAATTTCATAATATTTTGAGTTTCAATATCGACTTATCAAACGGGTTCATCATCCTCGCTTGTGGTGTCTACATCAAATCCAAGTTTGTATTTCCAATTGATCGTGGGTTACGAATTTGACTAGTTCGTGGTTCAACATCGTTGTGAGACTAGAGTTTGGATCCATCCATCCAATTTGGCAAAACTGATATAAGTCCTGGGAAGTTCTACAACTTTCTTTGTCGTGTGCTAGCGAGAAACGCATTAAGTGGTATCAAAGCTTCGGCTTTGTATCAGGTTCCATCTATCCTTTAATTCTCTTTGTTCTTGATTTTTCATTTCTACAAAAAAAAGCCGTTCACTTATTAAAAAAAAGCATGAACAGTACACGTGAACAGTAAACAAAATAAAAAAAACTGATTTGGTCTTCTTGACGTGAGATTTCTTCGATCTTGTTGGATTTGGATACGCGTTCATTATTTGGGAGTGAATCCTGAGATAGGTCATTTGAGTCGATTGCATATTTGTGGATTTTTGGATTTGGTCTCATTGGAGAGGAAATTGAGAGTTTAGACATTCGTAGGAATTTGAGAGCATAGACATTCGTAGGATTTTATTGCCTAGAAATCTTGGTAGGATTTATTTGTTCCATTTTCAGTCAATTTTCCATTGTAATTTTTATTTCTGTTCCGAATTGATTTCATAGTTTAAAAAATAAGAAGAAAAAAAAGAAAAAAAAATGTCCAAGAAAAGTACAGGTACTGCAGACAACACCGCTGGAGGTTCGGGAGGAGAAATAACTCCAACATTCAATCCAAAGTTTACCGTTGAGGCCATACATCAACATTTAACCAAGTTGTTTAAAGCCGAGATGAAAGTACTACATGAACGAATCGACAAGATGGAGAAGTCAATCCAGGAGCAATCTCAACCAACTCCACGAGAGAACCGTGGAGGTCAAGGGGGAAGAGGCGGATGTGGAGGACGCGTGGAAGTTCGACGATATCCGCATGTTGAATGGAAAAGAAGAGGTTATGAGGAGTTCCAGGAAGACAAAGCAGAGGAGGAAGATAGACAGTCGGCAACCGGAGGCCGAAGGAGAGGCAGAGTCCGAGAAGACAACGACTTGGGCAATATCAAAATGAACATACCTTCATTCAAAGGTACCAATATTACAGCCGTGTATCTGGAGTGGGAGCGCAAGATGGAGATGCTATTTGACTGCCACAACTATTCGGAGTTGAAGAAGGTCAAACTAGAAGTAGTGGAGTTTTATGACTACGCCATCAATTGGTGGGACTAATTGACCACCAGCCGACGATGAAATCGGGAAAGGCCATTGGAGACTTGGGATGATCTGAAAGTACTAATGAGGAAGAGGTTCGTGCCCAATCACTACTACCGGGAGCTATACAACAAACTCCCAACTTTGAGACAAGGCCCGAACAACGTTGATGAGTATTACAAGGAGATGAAGATCGCGATGATCCGAGCAGATTTGGAGGAGGATCGAGGGGCCACTATGGCTCATTTTCTTACAGGTTTGCACCGAGAGATTCGGGAGGTGGTAGAGTTGCAGCACTATGTGGAGATGGAGGACATGCTGCAAATGGCAATTAAGGTAGAGAACCAACTCAAGAGGAGGGATAAATCGACTTAAGGAGGCTCGTCTACATGGAAGTTGAATTCAACTTCTAATTCTACATAGTGGAAATCAGCAAGCTAAAAAAAGAAGGAGGAGAAGCAGCCGTTCACCAAGCTGAAAGCAGAGACGGCAGCGACAGCTACAACAAATCATCCAGAGACTCTCGGAAGCTAAAACTGAGACATTAAGTGCGTTAAGTCTTAGGGTCGAGGCCACATAGCCAGTCAGTGTCCGAACCGGCACGTGATAATCTTGAAGGATGATGGAGAGATCGTGATAGATGATGAGAAAGTTGATCCGGAGATTCCCGGACTGTCGGAGTCAAGCGACAGTGAAGAAGAGTACGCAACACCTGAGTCACTTGTTCTAGTTGCAAGCAAGTCTCTAAGTCTGCATACCAAGAGCGTTGATGAGGCGCAGCGGGAGAACATATTCCACACCCGATGCCACATCAAGGATAAGGTATGTAGTATGATCATTGATGGAGGTAGCTGTACTAATATAGCTAGTGTTGTTATGGTGAAAAAGCTAGGATTGCTGATTCTCAAGCACCTTAAACCATACAAGCTACAATGGTTGAAGACAGTAGAGAAACAAAGGTGAACAAGCAGGTATGAGTACCATTCTGGATTGGCAAATATGAAGATGAAGTGCTTTGTGACGTTGTGCCTATGCAAGCTGGTCATATTCTGTTGGGACGTCCATGGCAATTAGATAGGAGGGTGACTCACGATGGCTTCACAAACAAGTACTCGTTTGTACTTAACAAGAAGACGGTGACACTAGCTCCTCTAACACCTTCACAAGTGTATGAGGACCAAGTGAAGCTACAAGAGGAAGCTGAGTCGATGAAGAAGAAAGAGAGAGGAGGCGGCGGTCATTACTTCGAAGGAAAAAACCCACCGGTCTTGTTTTGCCACAACCAGTGACATTAAATGGGCCGTGCAAAACGAGAAGTCCATGTACCTGATGGTCCGCAAAGATTTGCTGCAAACTAACAAACTTGACAAATCTTTGCCAAGTTTGATTTTGTCTCTCTTATAGGAATTTGATGATGTGTTTCCCGAGGAGATGCCACCCAGTTTACCACCAATAAGGGGATTGAGCAATAAATTGATTTTGTGCCCGGCGCCACTTTACCCAACCAGCCGGCTTATCGAAGCACCCTGAGGAGACAAAGGAGCTCGAAAGACAAATTCATGAGCTGTTGGAGAAAGGCTAAGTGAGGGAGAGCTTGAGCCCATGCGTGAGCCTAGTCTTGCTCGTGCCCAAGAAGGATTTATCCCTTCACATGTGTGTCGACTGCCGAGCTATCAACGACATTACGCTAAAGTATCGACATCATATATCCCGTCTAGATGATATGCTTGATGAGTTACATGGTGCTTGAGTATTCTCTAAGATTGATTTGCATACTGGGTACCATCAAATTAGAATTAAAGAGGGAGATGAATGGAAAACGACATTTATTACTAAACTTGGATTGTATGAATGGTTAGTTATGCCATTTGGTTTGACAAATGCTCCAAGTACTTTTATGTGTCTTATGAACCATGTTTTACGTGCTTTTATAGGTAGATTTGTCGTGGTTTATTTTGACGATATCTTGATTTATAGCAAGAATGTGAATGAGCATGAAGAGCATTTACGACATGTGTTACAAGCTATAAGGAAAGAACAATTATATGCTAACCTTAAAAAGTGCACCTTTTGCACCGATAGGGTTATTTTCCTTGGCTTTGTTGTGAGTGCAGATCGAGTGCAGGTAGACAAAGAGAAGGTTCGTGCCATTCAAGAATGGCCGACGCCTACCACTGTTGGTGAGGTTCGAAGTTTTCATGGTTTGACGAGTTTCTACCGCCGTTTTGTGCCACACTTCAGTAGCATTGCAGCTCCGATGACTGAGGTGATAAAAAAGAACGTGGAGTTCAAATGGGGCGAAGCTCAAGAACGAGCTTTTCAAACACTCAAGGAAAAGTTAACACACCCACCGGTACTATCTCTTCCTGACTTTTCTAAAACTTTTGAGGTTGAGTGTAATGCTTCCAGTGTTAGTATTGGTGCAGTTTTGATGCCAATGGTTCGACCAATTTCATACTTCAGCGAGAAGTTGGGACGCACCACTACAAATTACCCGATGTATGACAAGGAGTTGTATGCATTAGTACGAGCATTGCAGACGTGGCATCACTACTTGTGGCCCAAGGAGTTCGTGATCCATACCGACCATGAGTCATTGAAACATTTCAGGGGGCAACACAAGTTGAACAAAAGACATGCAAGATGGATGGATGATTAGGTTGTTATTTCGTATATATTTTGAGTCATTTTTGGTGTATTTTTGCGTAGTTACTCACCCTTTGGTCAAGTTTTGTGAAAGAATTTGTGTCTTGTGGTTGATTTCAGGTGGTTGACATGAAAGTGGAGATAATGACATTGTTTTGAAGGGTTTGGACACAATTGGATTGAAGAAAGCTGAAGAGTCTGGAAAACAGTCGGTATGGGCATACCGACTGGTGGACTGGGCGAATATTTGGACTGGAAATAGTGGATATCCACAAGCTGTGGGCCATGGACGATTTTTGGGCTATTTTTATTACTGTTGGACTTTATTTTTATTATTTTCCTAGTTGGATTAGGATTAGATTTCTTTTATTAATTAATTAGTTAAGGATTTGGATAAAAGACTTCTAGATAGAGTAGGACTCTAATATATCAGTATCCATTGCAGTACAATGATTTCAATCGTTAGATACACAGAGGGAGACGCCAGAAACGAATTCCTTTCTCTGTAGTACACGATATTCTTCAATTTTTCATTCTTCTTTTCATATTTCTTATCTATTAATTAATTTTTGAAGTGCCAATCCAATTATGAATTCAAGCTAAATGCGTTCTATTCCGGTGAAGATTAACAAAGCCCTGGCATAATCATTCTGTGAGATCTAATTGTTCTTTCTATTTTAATTAATTACATGTATCTGTGATTCTCGGTGTTTAAAGTTGTTAATTGTTTCGTCCTTGCTAGATAGTCGCGAATATTTAGTAGATCAGAATTAATTAGTAGCCAATTAAACCGGTCATCCGTAATTGTGGTTTAAGTTTAATTAGTGGTACAACGATTCTTCAGAATCGAGGGAATAACAGTCTAAATTCAACGGTCCTGTGTCAGAGTCTGTTGGTTTTGAATCGGGTTTCTCTAGTGTCTAACGCTGTCGGCTTATTAAATCTATAGAGTGTCTCTTACGGTTGTCAGTCGATTACGGAAATAATTAGTGAAGTGTCTTCCTGATTATCGAGAAACTAAGGAGAAATTAGGCTGCATCAGTAAGTGTCTTCGGTGGCTATAACTGGTTTGCATGCATTAATTGGAAATATCTTTGCATCGATGATCGGAATAATTAAGCTAGGGTGGAGTTAATTAGAAGTCGGAATACCTTTTTAATTTGTTAAGAAAACTACATTTGTTTAATTGCTTTTAAATTTAGTTTTTACATTATAATCAAGATATTCGTGTAGAAGTATGGTTACTGCAGAGTGAAGTGTTCGAATAGTTCTCACCGGTCCTTTGGGAGACGATCTTGCTTGCTACTATTTTGGATAGTGTGGGCATACCGACTGCGTGTTGGATTATTTTTGGTGAAAAACGATGCACCAAATTTTGGCGCCGTTGCCGGGGATCGGTTTTTAAGAAGTGATTATTCTAATATTTTCAGTTTGCCATTTCTTTTTATTTTGTTTTGTTTTTTCTAGTGCATGACTCGGTCCTCACAGAAAGGAAGTCTAGAATTCAATCCAGAACCGGAGAGAACTTACCATAAGTTGAGGAAAACATGGCCAATAATGGAAATCAAGCTCTCGCAAATGTTGCTGGACCTGACCTGCCAATCAGAGAGTTGGGTCGCCACAGAAATAATCAACCCATTTGCATCATGCTACCTCCGATTGCAAATAATTCTGAAATAAGGCCTGGCTTTATTCAAGTTTTACCCAAATTCGGCGATCTACCTGGAGAGAGTGCACACAAGCACCTTGCCGAATTTGATTTAGTTTGCTCTACTATACGCCCTCAAGGCTTCTCTGCTGATAATTTGAGATTACTGACTTTTTCTCATACTTTGCAGGGCAAGGCTAGAGATTGGCTGTTTGATCTCCCATCGAGCTCTATTTCCACTTGGAATGAGTTGGAGGAACAATTCCTACGCAAGTTCTTTCCTGAATCAAGAGCTGCAAACTTAAGGATGACGATCAGCAGCATTAAGCAGAAGCAGAATGAGAGCTTGGCCAATTACTGGGAGAGATTCCAATAGTTGTGCCGCAAATGTCCAGACCACGGTTTCTCTGAATATCAATTACTTACTAACTACTTTTACCGTGGTATGTCAACATTTGACAGAAAGATTGTTGATGCTGCTAGCGGAGGATCTCTAACCAACAAGACTCTAGCAGAGGCGAAGCAGCTCATTATCGACATGGTTTCTGGAGGTCAGCAGTATGAAGATGAGGATGATGACAGATACTGGCCTGTAAAAGGAGTTGAGCGAGCAGATAGCTCCGATGTCAATGAGAAGATCGATGCTTTGACTTCTCTGGTTCAAGGTCTAGCTTTAGCGCAGACACAGAACATCCGTTGTGGAGTGTGCTCGGAAAATGGCCACTTTACTGATGCTTGCCCTACTTTGCAAGTTTCTCCAAACGAGCAAGCATGTTATGGTTTCGGTGATGCGCAACAAGATGCTCTGAGATGGGAGAATTATGATCCATACCCGAACACATATAACCCGGGTTGGAGGGATCATTTTAATTTTAGCTGGAGGCAGCCAGATCAGAAGATGCCGGGAGATTTGCCTCCGAGGCAGCCACAGGGTGGGCAGTATGCCCATATCGATCATGCTGCACCGAGCACGAGTGAAATTATGAAATGTCTGGAGCAGAGCAGTACACTCGTGAACAGTTTGGCACAGAGTCAGAAAGCCTTCCAGCAAGAGACGCAAGCCGCTCTGGGGAGTATGGGCACACAGATCACCCAACTTGCCACTCAAATCAACCAGATGCAAGCGAATCAGGGCAAACTCTCATCTCAAACTGAAATGAATCCAAGAGCGCATGTTTGCGCTGTAACTTTAAGAAGTGAGAATAAGTTAGTCGAATTTGAGTCTAAGAAGAAAGAAACAGAGACGGAAGAGCATGTTGAAGTGCAAACGAAGGAATCCATTGCAGAGGCAAAACAACATGACAAATCTCTTCCACCTAAGGTATTTATGGAACCTAAAGTTTTTAATTCTCAACCTCTTATTTCAACATTTTTTTCTTCCAGGTTGGCTCAAAATAAGAAAGAAGATGATGAAAATGAGGTCCTCGAGCTGTTCAAGAAGGTACCTTTTGGTGGGCTAACTGAAACCGCTGCAATAACAGAAGAAGATTAAGATATTCGAGATATCATAATGCAGCTGTATACCACCAGTGAATTTCTAATTCGGAATCTGACGGGCCGTATGCCCTTACCGACCAACTCAGAACCGATTTTACCATCTCATGTGAAGGCTCCCGTGCTGAAGCTGAAAGTACTTCTGGAGCATCTGAAATATGCTTTTCTTGGAGAGCAAGACACATTGCCCTTAATCATCAATAATGATCTTTGCAAAAGGCAAGAAGCAAGGTTGGTCGAGCTTTTGAAGAAGCATAAAGATGCGGGGATGGAAACGATTCCTTTCGATAGGGGTAGATCTGCTACCCCTGAAATTGTCTCTTGATCGCGCCTCCCCACGTCGAGCCTCAGACGTTAAATAAGGGCGCTTATCGGGAGGCAACCCGAGCATTTATCTTCTTTGTTTTTTTATTATTGTTAAAAAAAAAAGTTCTAGTACGGCCTTCTAGTGCAGGGATATCCTCAAGTAGTGCCCCGATTCTTGCTGAGATCTAGAACCTATTCAAGAGCTATACTCGCCGAATTATAAACCGGCTAGATGATCTCTATGACCGTCTCGAGGTTGTGGAACAAACCGTCGCCCACTTCTCCATGTCTTCCTCTTAGTGACCACACAGTTTGCATTTTCTTTCCTTTTATATAGTTTTGTTATGCTTTTTTTTTTCTTTTGGGCCGTTCTCTTCTTTTGCACAATGAGGACACTGTGATGTTTAAGTGTGGGGGGGGGGGAAGTTAGTTTTTGTCTTTTCAGTTTATTCTAAAAAAAAGAGTTTTATGTGGTTTTTAGTGTGTCAAGTCATTGGCTTACTTGAGATGGATTGCATGATAAGAAAGAGCATGATATGAGATTGGTCTTGAGTGGATGGTTTATCTCTTATGATTAAAATGTGCACATGCTTGTATGTATTCTTGAATGAGGATATATGCAGAATTTAATCAAATTTGTTGAAGCTTACTATATTGTGAGAATTGAGCCTGATGAGCATTATATATGAGAAAGCTCAATTTATTTTCTTGCTGAGTGTATCGTACTTACATGTTGGATTTCTGATTTGCCCAGTTGCCATAATCACGCCGCTTTTGAGTTTCTTTGCATAAAAATGATTAAGGCATTTAGGATTACCAATTACTTTGGCTTGAAAAATTATCCATGACCTTCATTGTCCATTAGTGAGCCCGTTGTGCCTAATCCATTTATTCTTGATGATAAATAGCCACTAAATAATTAAGCCTTAGTCTTTTGGCCTGCTCTTGTCCCTTGAAAATGTGTAAGTGTATTTTTGGTTTGAAGTGAGTTTAAAGTCTGCTTGAAGATATTGGTGTTGAAGAGTTGACGAATGTGTATATGTCTCTGTTCTATTCCAAAAAAAAAAGAGATGAAAAGAAAAAAAAGAAGAAAAAAATATATATGAAAAAAAAGGAATAGGACGAGCATGAAAAAAAAGGGCTATGCTTAATTGTTGTCATTTATTTGGTTGCCCTGTATTATTGGAAGCCAACACTCAATTGGTTTTTGTTTATTTATTTGGAAAGTGCAGACGAACTTGGTGAATGTAGTTGATATGCTTATATGTTTTCAATTATTTTAGCCATTTCATCCTTTCTATCCTACCTATGCACCCTAGCCCCGCTACAACCAGTGCAAAAAGACCTTTTGATTTGTGTATAGATCTCATTTGCATAGTAGAGATTTTGACATATGGGCAAATTTATGTTTGAAAGCATCAAGTTATGATTTGTGTGAATTATATTCTGTCCATATCTTCTATTGAGAGAATTTGAGTGACCTTGGTGAGGCAGGATTGGTTTTGCATGTTTTTGACTTGAATGAAAAGCATGTGTACAGTTTTATGAAACAAGAGATTAGTTTGTGGACTGTGGATGATTGTATCTTGTCTCTGACTTTGATTATTTTTCTTGAGTCTTTCTATTGTTTAGTGTTGCTCGAGGACGAGCATTGTCTAAGTGTGGGGGGGTTTGATTAGGTTGTTATTTCGTATATATTTTGAGTCATTTTTGGTGTATGTTTGCGTAGTTACTCACCCTTTGGTCAAGTTTTGTGGAAGAATTTGTGTCTTGTGGTTGATTTCAGGTGGTTGACATGGAAGTGGAGATAATGACATTGTTTTGAAGGGTTTGGACACAATGGATTGAAGAAAGCTGAAGAGTCTGGAAAACAGTCGGTATGGGCATACCGACTGGTGGACTGGGCGAATATTTGGACTGGAAATAGTGGATATCCACAAGCTGTGGGCCATGGACGATTTTTGGGCTATTTTTATTACTGTTGGACTTTATTTTTATTATTTTCCTAGTTGGATTAGGATTAGATTTCTTTTATTAATTAATTAGTTAAGGATTTGGATAAAAGACTTCTAGATAGAGTAGGACTCTAATATATCAGTATCCATTGCAGTACAATGATTTCAATCGTTAGATACACAGAGGGAGACGCCAGAAACGAATTCCTTTCTCTGTAGTACACGATATTCTTCAATTTTTCATTCTTCTTTTCATATTTCTTATCTATTAATTAATTTTTGAAGTGCCAATCCAATTATGAATTCAAGCTAAATGCGTTCTATTCCAGTGAAGATTAACAAAGCCCTGGCATAATCATTCTGTGAGATCTAATTGTTCTTTCTATTTTAATTAATTACATGTATCTGTGATTCTCGGTGTTTAAAGTTGTTAATTGTTTCGTCCTTGCTAGATAGTCGCGAATATTTAGTAGATCAGAATTAATTAGTAGCCAACTAAACCGGTCATCCGTAATTGTGGTTTAAGTTTAATTAGTGGTACAACGATTCTTCAGAATCGAGGGAATAACAGTCTAAATTCAACGGTCCTGTGTTAGAGTCTGTTGGTTTTGAATCGGGTTTCTCTAGTGTCTAACGCTGTCGGCTCATTAAATCTATAGAGTGTCTCTTACGGTTGTCAGTCGATTAGGGAAATAATTAGTGAAGTGTCTTCCTGATTATCGAGAAACTAAGGAGAAATTAGGCTGCGTCAGTAAGTGTCTTCGGTGGCTATAACTGGTTTGCATGCATTAATTGGAAATATCTTTGCATCGAGGATCGGAATAATTAAGCTAGGGTGGAGTTAATTGGAAGCCGGAATACCTTTTTAATTTGTTAAGAAAACTACATTTATTTAATTGCTTTTAAATTTAGTTTTTACATTATAATCAAGATATTCGTGTAGAAGTTTTGTTACTGCAGACTGAAGTGTTCGAATAGTTCTCACCGGTCCTTTGGGAGACGATCTTGCTTGCTACTATTTTGGGTAGTGTGGGCATACCGACTGCGTATTGGATTATTTTTGGTGAAAAATGACGCACCAATGGAGTTCATCGAGACATTTCCATACATCATCAAATACAAGTAAGGTAAAGAAAATATAGTAGCCGATGAATTGTCTAGAAGGTACGCGTTGCTTTCTACTTTGGATGCTAGATTACTAGGCTTTGAGTGCATTAAGGTATTGTATGGGAATGATGATAATTTTCGAGATGTTTATATTACATGTGAGAAATGTGGACATGGAAAGTTCTATAGGCAAGATGGTTATTTGTTTAGGGAGAATAAATTGTGTGTGCCTAACTATTCCATGCATGAGTTATTATTGTTGGAGTCACATGGTGGGGGTCTTATGGGGCATTTTGGAGTAGCTAAGATTTTATCCGTTCTGCAAGAACATTTCTTTTGGCCTCATATGAAGCATGATGTGGAAAAATTGTGTGCTAAATGTGTTACATGTCGACAAGCTAAGTCTAAAGTCCAACCACATGGTTTATACATGCCTTTGCCTATTCCTACATCGCCTTGGATAGACATATCTATGGATTTTGTGTTAGGATTGCCTAGGAGTAAACGTAGTCATGATTCTATATTTTTCGTTGTTGATAGGTTCTCTAAAATGGCGCATTTTATTGTGTGTTCTAAGTCTAATGATGCGTCGCATATAGCTGATTTGTTCTTTAGGGAAGTTGTGCGATTACATGGCATGTCTAAAACAATTGTTTCTGATCGTGATGCTAAGTTCTTGAGTTACTTTTGGAAGACTTTGTGGTGTAAGTTAGGAACTAAGTTGTTGTTTTCTACTACTTGTCATCCACAGACTGATGGTCAAACGAAAGTAGTAAATAGGACTTTATCTACATTGTTGCGGGCATTAATAAAAAAAAATTAAAACTTGGAAAGAATGTTTGCCGCATATAGAGTTTGCATATAATAGGTCTGTTCATTCTACATCTCAGTTTTCACCGCTCGAAATTGCATATGGTTTTAATCCTTTAACCCCATTGGATTTAATTCCTTTGCCTATGCAAGAGTTCACTAATTTGGATGGGAAAAAGAAAGCTGAATTTGTTAAACAGATTCATGAGAAGGGTAGAGCAAACATCGAAAGAAGAACCGAGCAGTACGCTGAGAAAGCTAACAAAGAACGGCGGAAGGTCGTGTTCGAACCCGACGAGTGGGTTTGGTTGCACATGAGAAAAGAAAGGTTTTTGGCTCAACGGAGATCCAAGCTGTTACCTAGAGGCGATGGACCATTTCAAGTCCTTGAGCGCATTAGTGACAATGCTTACAAGTTGGACTTGCCCGGTGGGTATAAAGTTAGTTCTACATTTAATGTTGCTGACTTAAGTCCTTTTGATGTAGGTGACGAGCTGGATTTGAGGACAAATTCTTTTCAAAAGGAGGAGAATGATATGCTCCATGCTAAGGAGGTGTCAGATCCAATCAAGTTCCTGAAGGACCCGTGACGCGATCGCGAGCTAAGAGGTTTAAGAAGAGCCTCAACGGGTTCATACGAGAGGTTTGGGAACAAGAGGCATCAAGGAGACCCATGGAAGGAGCCAAGGAGGGGGAACCCAGCTGAAAGGTATTGATATCGGCACAAGGTTATCAAGAGTTGGAGTGCATTGCATGAAGATGAAAAGCAGTTGGTATGCCCATACTGTGTGTTAGAAGGAAATAAATCAAAATCCGGATCTAATTGATCCACCTAGAATAGATTTATTTCTTTCCTTGTACAAAAGCAATCTATCTCAATAAGTAGAGTGCTGTAATTCATTATTGATATACAAAAAAATAAAAACCAAAAACTATTGATCCATTGATCTCTATTGTTCGCCCCTTTAATGGCTTCAATACAATCTATCATGGTATCAAAGCAACAGATCCAATAGACTCAGAAAGTTTTCATCATCGTCCTGTTACCTCTCTCGGCCTCTGACTAGATCTGCAGAAAAATAAACATGTCAGTACCGAATAAAACCTCAAATAATACTCTCATCTCTGATGATTTAACCATCCAAATAGCCAATCTGCTCAAACACAGCCTCGGCCTGCAAACTTCAACCACAGAATCATTATCAATAGGCTTCAAATTAAATGGAGATAATTATCCCTTATGGTCTATTCTCATGCGCAAAGCAATCGGAGGGAGGGAAACAATAGCCTATATCACAAACGATCCACATCCTATCTCCGATTCTTCACATTCAAAGTGGGAACAAGAAGATCAAGCAGTGTTTACTTGGTTAATCCAAAACGTAGATACACATTTAATTAACAGTGTATCGAAATATCCCACAGCGAAGGCGGTTTGGGATGGCTTAGCCGTCACCTACGGGAGTGGTTCAGATTCTCTCCAAGTTTTCGATCTACACCGAAAGGCCAATACTCTCAAATAAGGTGAGAACTCTATAGAAGAAACATGGGCAAAATTCCAAGATCTCTGGATGACAATAGATAGACGGGAACCAAACCCTATGACTTGCTCAAAAGACATCGAGACGTATAATCAAATTATACAAACCCAGAGATTATTTCAGTTTCTCACCTCACTGAGTGAAATATATGAGCCAGTGAAGAAAGAGATACTGAAACGGGACCCCTTACCCTCAGTTGACCATGCCTACACAATGGTGCGACGCGAGACCGCCAGGGACCGCATACTCCGGCCGGAAATTCTCGATAATAATGATTCTTCATTGGGCATCGGAGTCGGACTCGCGGCTCGGGACAAGAACAAATCTTCACAAAAGGGAAATTCCCGGTGAACGGAGGAAGATCAGAGCAAATTGGTATGCTCCCACTGTGGGATGAAGAAGCACACTAGGGAATCATGTTTTCAACTAGTCAGATACCCAGATTGGTGGGACGAGACCAAGAAGACGAAGCTCCCAGTCAAAAACAGAGGGGGAACTGCCGCAGTAGCCATCGCCGACCGGGCTGCCATCGCTGGAGCGAGTAACGCCGGCGGCGGCGGAGCAGAGATAGGATCAGCAGCGGCGGCTAGGCTTTCTGAGGTTGAAGAAGGTAATACAACTATAAGAAGGTTGGAACCGAAATATGAATTAAGAAAGCTGGACCCGAAATGGGAATTAAGTGAAGAAAAGTTTTTTTGCAAATTAACCCCTCCATTGGCATATCCGCATAATAATTGCAATTTAACCCCTGTTGAAGTAAAGAATAAATTTCAGGTCCTCGAAAATATTTCCAAGGTTTGTGCAGCCTCCGGAGATGTCTATAAAGATAATCAGTGGATTTTTTTACTGTGGTGCAACCGACACCATGACATTTGACAAGACTGATATTATACAAAATGCTCCCTCTCGGCGAACTCATGTTCAAACTGCTAATGGTGAATTAGCTCTGGTGGAAGGAGCCGGCACTGTTAATTTATCTCCCACCTTGCAACTATCAAATTGTCTATTTGTTCCATCTTTATCACATAAGCTACTGTCTATTAGCCATGTCACGAAAGAACTCAATTGTACCCTTCTAATGCAACCAAATTTTTGCATTTTACAGGATATCAGGACGGGGGCGATTATTGGGCATGGCACTGAGCGAAATGGACTGTATTACGTGGATGAGATAGCTCAAAAAGGTGCTGTGATGCTGACTCATGGACCTTGAAACTGGACTGCTTGGCTTTGGCATCGTCGGTTGGGACATCCCTCCACGGGCTATTTAAAATTGCTTTTTCCTAAACTAGTTTTGTCTAAGAATTTGCACTATGAAACTTGTTTGTTGGCTAAAAGCCATCGATATTCGTATAAGTTGAATAATACCCGTGTTGATACTATTTTTTCGTTAGTTCATTCTGATGTTTGGGGTCTTGCACCTATTCTTTGGGGTCCGGGTTTTCAGTATTTTCTCTTGTTTGTTGATGATTGCTCTAGAATGACAAGGATTTATTTTTTGAAAAATAAATAAGAAGTTTTTGATAAATTTACTCATTTTCATGCCTTAGTTCAAACTCAGTACCAAAAATCTATCAAGGTCCTAAGGTCGGATAATGGGGGGGGAGTATGTTAATTCCCGGATGAAACATTTCTGTGCTACCACAGGCATGATTCATCAAACCACCAGCCCTCATACCCCTGAACAGAATGGTGTGGCTGAACACAAAAACAAAATTCTTCTCGAAATGGCTCGTGCTATGTTAATCGAATCTCGTGTGCCTACCAATTTTTGGCCTCAGGTTTTAGCTACTTCTGTGTATCTGCTTAATCGTCTTCCTACTAAAGCCCTGCAGCTCCAAACCCCTGTGAAATTTCTTTCTACCCAGGCCAAAATTCCCGCAGCTCTCACTCTTCAACCTTGAGTGTTTGGTTGCACTGTCTATGTTCATATCCCTAAACAATCCCGCCACAAACTCTCCCTTGGTGCCGTTAAGTGTGTTTTTGTCGGCTACGGACTACACCAAAAAGGGTATCGTTGCTACGATCCCAACACTCGACACATGTTCACCACTATGAACTGTGCTTTCCTCGAGACTGAGTATTTTTATCACCATCTTAGTCGTCCGGGGGAGACTGGGAAACAGGGGAATGATAGTGACTCCCTAAGTTGGTTGTCATTGCCAATGTCAAGTTCTATTCCTACTCCGGGTCCAACAGAGGAGGTTAACAACACCGCTGAGATAACTCCTGATACTATACAGTCGATGGAGCTTGATGCTAATACCGATACATCTCCTCTCCTGCTATCTGAGGTACCTTCTGAAACTGTTGAAAATTGTCCTATTATTGAGACTAATGATGACAGGATCGCGGATATGGAGGTTGAAAATCTTCACTATGTCGAGGATACAGAAACACAGACAGAGACAGGTAGATATGTATTACCACCAAGGAGTACAAGGGGAATCCCTCCAAAGAGATATTCTCCAGAGCATATTGGAAGGAAAACTAAATATTCAATTGGGAATTGTGCTAAGGGAAGCCTCACTGAAACAACACAAGCTTTCGAGATGGCACTTCTAGGGGAAGAAGAGACACCTCGATCTATTGAAGAAGCTATGAAACACAGTAAGTGGAAAGAAGCTATGAAGAAAGAGATGGATACATTAGCCAGAAATAATACATGAGATAAGTGCAGAATTCCAGACAACAAGAAACCAGTTGGGTGTAGATGGGTCTTTACCATAAAACGGAGGCCTGATGTGACAATTGAGAGATACAAGGCACGATTAGTGGCAAAAGGATATACTCAGATCTATGGGGTAGATTACTCGGAGACCTTTTCTCCAGTGGCTAAAATGAACACCGTAAGAGTTTTGTTATCAATTGCAGCTAATCGTGATTGGTCACTTTATCAGTTTGACATGACAAACGCATTCCTACACGGAGAACTGAAAAAGGAGGTTTACATGGAGGCACCTCCTGGTTTTTCAACAGAATTTGGAAGAGGTGAAGGATGTCGGCTAAAGAAAACCTTGTACGGCCTGAAACAGTCACCAAGGGCTTGGTTTGGTAGATTTACAGAGGCTATGGTTCGATATGGATACAGACAGAGTAATTCAGACCACACATTGTTCCTTAAACGAAAAGACAACCGAGTTACCTGCCTGATTATCTATGTGGATGATATGATCATTACAGGGGATGACAATGAAGAGATTGACAAACTGAAGATCAATCTGTTTAAAGAGTTTGAGATGAAGAATCTGGGACACCTGAAGTATTTTCTAGGTGTTGAGGTATTGAGATCGGAAAGAGGTATATTTCTGCGACAAAAGAAATATACGCTGGATCTTTTGGCTGAGACTGGTTTACTTGACTGCAAACCTGCTAGTACTCCAATCATCTTAAATCATGGATTGAAGATTGTGGATGGTGTTGAAGCCGTTGAACGAGGAAAATATCAGCGTCTAGTAGGGAGATTAATCTACTTATCTCATACTCGACCTGACATTGCATATGCCGTTGGTGTTGTGAGTCAGTTTATGCACCAACCACAGAAAGAACACATGGATGCTGCACTAAGAATCATTCGCTACTTGAAAGATACAGTAGGATATGGAGTCTTACTCAAGAAGCATGGACATCTGGAGGTTCATGGCTATACTGATGCAGATTGGGCAGGTAGCCTGATGGATAGAAAATCCACTGGAGGATACTTTACCTTTGTGGGAGGAAATCTAGTCACATAGAGGAGCAAGAAACAGAAGGTGGTTGCCTTGTCGAGTGCTGAGGCTGAATTTCATGGGATCAAAAGTGTATTGACTGAAGTGTTGTGGCTACGAAAGCTGTTGACCGAAATAGGCTTTTCTACAAAACAAAAGTGCCAGCTGTTCTGTGATAATAAGGCCGCAATTAGTATATCCGAGAATCCTGTTCAGCATGATAGAACAAAGCATGTTGAAGTGGATCGACATTTCATCAAAGAGAAGATCGAAGGAGGTATTGTGGAATTACCATTTGTTCGGTCAGAACATCAACTTGCAGATATATTAACTAAGGTAGTTAATTCCATAGTCTTTGTCGAAGTTCTTGGCAAGTTAAGTATCGGAGATTCCGTTACTAAACTTGAGGGGGAGTGTTAGAAGGAAATAAATCAAAATCCGGATCTAATTGATCCACCTAGAATAGATTTATTTCTTTCCTTGTACAAAAGCAATATATCTCAATAAGTAGAGTGCTGTAATTCATTATTGATATACAAAAAAATAAAAACAAAAAACTATTGATCCATTGATCTCTATTGTTCGCCCCTTTAATGGCTTCAATACAATCTATCACTGTGCGACAGTCAGTATGCCCATACTGACTAGGAGTAATATCGGCCCTTAATGCTTTAATTAAGGGAAATGATTTATTAGACTATAGTATTTATTTAATTTAATTTAGACTATAGTCGAAGTCAGATTTTTATTTATTTTATTTCATAATTTTCGGTCATTAAGAGTCATAGTTTGACTAGGATTTATTTAAAGCAGATTCCTACCTTGAATAGGATTCTAGTTAGGCAGTTTCCTAGCCCAGTTTTACTTCTTTTTGGAAGTAATTTTCGGTCAAATTAGACTTAGGATTTTCGGCCCTTATCACTATAAATAATGGTTCCTTGTGACATTGATATTTTAGACCATTATTGAATTCAATTATAAACTTGTGAGCATATTTTCTCTCTGGAGAGCTTTTATCCGGATTTCATAATATTTGTGAGATTCAATATCAACTTATCAAATGGGTTTATCATCCACGCTTGTGGTGTCTACATCAAATCCAAGTTCATGTTTCCAATTGATCACGGGTTATGAATTCGACTAGTTCGTGGTTCAACATCATTGTGAGGCTAAGGTTTAGATCCATCCATCCAATTCGATGAAACTGATACAAGTCCTGGGAAGTTCTACAGCTTTCTTTGTCGTGTGCCGGCGAGGAACACATTAACATGCTACATGCAATGCTCATAAGGTGGTGACAAAACACCTACTTTGTCACTTTCTCTTTATAGCCAAAGTCGACAGACAATTGTTCAAATAACTACATCGCTAATTTTATTGGTACAACTGACGTGACACCACCTTCATTCAATCACATTTTCTCCTCACAGCCTACCATGGAATGAGTTTTTGGCAACAAAAAGAGACTTGGAGCGTCAAATGGATAGGCTCCTCAAACTCTTACCCACTATCCATCTCTCACATCCAACATATTATGAGTTTCAGAATGGTTGATAACCTCATATTTTGCATCTATTTTGAGGTTCTTTGAATGGCATATGATGGGAATTTCATGAATGAAATGACAAGATTCACATAGTTTTCTATATTTTGTGCATTGTCATGTGTTTGCTTATTTTGAAGGGATTTAGTGCCATTATTGGTGTGAATTTCAAATGAGCTTGGGAAGAGCCTAGTAAGATAGGAAATTAAATAAGTAACACGTTGCAAAAAGAATCGGGCCAATTAGATGAGAAACGAGTGATAATGAAGTAAAACAGTGGAAGACTATCGGACTGCCACATGGACTTGCGATCGGATTAGCGAGCGTGATCCCGAATCCACTCACGAATCACCTCCTGGATGGCTTTCTACACGCTCTCTACTGAGGGGGGATCTTCCTTTATATTATTCGTGACCCTACTCATGAATTTTGCATTGGCCATGAGAAATCTACCATGTGGACACCACGTGAACATGTGACCAGACTCACGGGTGACTAGGTCACGAACACACTTTGGAATCATTTTGGCTCTCCGATTTTACTATATTTTTGGAATTTTTATGATTCCAGGTGGAGTTAGAATTTTTCTAAGTATAAAAGGATGATGATGATGGACGAAAATTAGGGCAAGAATTCACATCCACAAATTCTTCCACAAAGTTAGAGAACAGCAGAAAAGAGTACGAAGAGCAAGAGCAAGATATTTAAGCCAAGAAAGAATAGAGACAAAATACATCTCCCGAATTTATTTATTCTTTGTTAGACATGAATACTCTTTGTTGGTTTTTAGTTATTTATTTAATTATGGATAGCTAAACCCTAATTTTCTAGGGCTGGATGATGGATTATTTATTAAGTTTGTTTAATTAGTTTTATCATATTTCCTATAACTTTATCTTGATCTTTGATTACTCTTGTCTTTATCTGTATTGTTTAACTGATCACTAAATGACACAATTTGATGTGTTAATTCATAAATCGTGAGAGAAGTTTTAACACGTTATCTTGAATAATTAACTTATTAATCAATAGCAACCGAGAGAGCGTAGGTTAATCAAGAGAACAAGAAACTCCATGAGCCATTAGGAGTTGCATGCTAGGTTTTGAATAGAGACGTTAATACTAGTTGTGTGATCCACACTTTAGGCGCTTCGAGAGGAGGTTTAAAGAATTATTGTGGTTGTTGTAGCTAGATTTAAGTCTCCACATAGGAATATGATTAATTAGTTAAGTAAATGGATTAGATAAGGATTCTCCAACTCTAGAATTCATCTTTCTCTGATGTTTTCTCCTTACTCTTTCTTCTCTGTATTTTCATTTATTTAAGTATTTTAAGTAAATCAAGCACTTTATTCGGTCGTCTAGATAGTACTTAGTAGTTGAGTTTTGATACTTAGTTGGTTAAATATTAAGTCCCTGTGGATAGGACCTTGTTCACCGCTATACTATAAATTTCACTGTGTACTTATAGTTAGGTTAAAATAAATACCGAACAATGGCTCATAAAATTCATGCTCACGTTCAGTTGGTAGATCTCCATGCATATCAAGACCAACATCACGAACACTGCCAACCGAACACTTCAGCCGAAAATCACCAACATCATTCATCCCTGGCCACCCTCTGTAAGCAGCTGAATTTCAATGACACGTCCAAGACCAAATCACAACTTTCACCAGACCAAAACTCCATTCCTTCTCTCTCTAGTGATCCTCATGATTCCAGCACACCAACTGCTGATAGCTTTACCCTAGAACAAATCATCTTAACAACTCTCGATGTTCCCATCGTTATGCTATCAATGTGGACTATCCAATCCTGGATAAAGGACAGCGAGATACATGCCTATCTCTAGACCATACCACTGATGATGCAGCAGTAGCCTCTCATACAACCTTGGTCTTTCCCACACCAAGACTAAATCAGTCATTTGCTGATCACAACCATCATTCAAAAGTTGTGTTATTTCCAACAATAGAAGATATCCATGTGACCTGCTTCACTCGCTCACACGAAGATCTTCTCTTTAGTTGCAAGAACGATGTGAATCACTTTCTCGAAACTTAACAGCACAATCAGCTGCACTACAGTCTCTTCAACTGAATCGCTTCATAGAAACAAATGCTACTCAACCTTCTCCACATATTCCTAGTGCACTCTCCAAGTGGAAAAGATCAAAAAGTTCGACACAAGACACCACCAGTCATCGAGAACATTTCCTGTTCCATCCTATCAAAAAGCAGAAGCTGAATTAAACTAATCAGCTGAACACGTGTTAACATTACTGTTCGAGAACTGTCAGTTGTTCAATTTTGAATGTATGATTCAGCTGTCCATGTTCACGTGTCAATTAGTTTTACTCTATCACAACTGAATGAGGATGAGTATCTCTTCATTAAACTACATTTATTAATTCAGTTACTTAAATTTTCTGACAACAGACATTACCGTTACTTTTTAAATTTAAACTATGCATCAACGGCTATTAATGAGTGATGAATGATGATTCACATTCTCATATCTCAACCATCTCTCCAAACCACTATGTGGCAATTTTTCATCATAATTAAATGCATACTACTTGTGGTAAATCACCCATCAGCACATTCATCAATAGATTTACTGATTAAAGTAACTGTTGCATGATTCGTAAGAAGATATTTACCATTCCCATATGCACCTTAGCCGTTAGATATACGTTTGAAAATTCAAGATGAACGACTAGGATTAAAAACATGTCCTATCAGTCAGCCATTCTGCTATCCAATAAACAAATAGCTAAGCACTTGATTATGCATCTCGAATTCTGAAACAGTCGTTGCATAAATATACATGACCACACGACTGAACTAATTGACTTCCCTCATTTTACAATTACCATCTTCCTTTACTCTAATTAAGCATTTACAACTATCTCCCTTTATTACCAACAATGGCACCAATCAAAATGAGTGATCTTTCTCTTTCAGTTCTTAACAATCTCATGCACAAAGATAGTTTTCTTCATACGGATAACCTTCTTGCTCATCTACCAGGTCCCATAGATGAAAGAATTATAGAAGCATTACAAGTAATGAGCCTTCAGTCATTCCTGGAGACACCTCCGACGGGATATCGGCTGTCTAATGTTGCTGAATTCTTTGTTCATGCCAAACATTATCACAACTCTATCACCTCAAAGTTGGCCACGACACAATAGTAACTGATGTCTCAACTCTCTCTCAGCTTCTCAACCTTCCCTCCTCTGGCATCGAAGTTGAAGATGTCGAAATCAGCTCGAAAAAAGACTACTGGAATGCATGGAAACAAGTAGATTGCCAAGTCTCCATGGAGCAAAGCCAATGCGAGACCTCAAAATTGAGTTCTATCTTCTTCTTCTTCTCAAAACTAACGTACACATGGTTAGCAGCAATATTGGCCAACTCACGCCTATCTCCACCATTAGAGGCCAAATCATCCATGCCCTTTGTAATGGCATGAAAGTTAACTGGGCATCTTTCTGCATGAAACACTTACGTGAACATGTCTTTGGACGTATCAACCAAGAAACTAATTGGTTTCATAAAATAGTGGGCCATGTACTACTCCTCAGTCATCTTCTCGAGAACCTTCTCTATCTTAGTCATCTTGAGGGTCTCCATCTCTCAACTAAGGACTAGTTTCCCAACTCAGTCCTCAAAGGGTCATCAACTAATCCTTCTCCACTCCAAGAATTAGAAGCCGTGTAGACACCTCCTAGAAACCTAGGCAAAATACCTATGGTAACTGATAACCAGCCGATCACCAATGTTCTCACATCCACGCCTTCATCCAACTGGTACCATCCTCTCTCTGCATCTACCTTCTTATATCCAATTGCTCAACATATGGAAGAGGTACTCAAAAATCTACTCCATAGTAGGTTTGGATTTATAAAAGTCATTTGTCCCTCTTTGCAAATCTACGATGATATCTCAATGGCACATATGGTGTCATCAAGTCAGTGAGGATACCATGATCCATCTCATTTACCTTCAGGTTGACCCATACTGGATACAAGAAAGCACTTGGTTCCATGAGTGGATGCTTTGTTCATCATCCATGCATCCAACCATGGATGAAATCTTCAACACAATGTACCTTCGACTGTCGCAAGACACCCCTCCAGCTGCACCAGTACCAATCCTTGATACTGCCTTCTCTACTCCGATTCTTTCCTAAATCACTTCAACTGTGCACACCACCTCATCGGTGTCTAATCATACTCAACCGAATATGGCAGTAATTTATTCGATCCCATCGAATGACACAATATTTGCAGAGCTTTATGACTTAGACATCTCCACACTTCTGAAATCTGACCCATTCACACTAATTTCAGATGGTCTAATATCCTTTCAGAGTTCCTCAACAATGCTACCAACATGATTTTTCCATCCAACTAATGACTTGTATTGGTTAACTCCCTCACTCTTAGTCCCTTCCACATTTCTGTCGCTCCCTATGGCTGGTCTCACTTATACTAATGCGTTAGTTACAACTCTTTCGATAGCTTCTCCTACATATGGCTCTCATGATCAGTTGTCTGCTCACTTTCAGCAGCTCATCCAATACATGCCACACTCCATCCTACCAGGCATTTTCAGTTATCTCACTCGCTTGGAATCTCTTTTGGATGATGCCAAAAAGGAAGAAGAAAGTGGAAAAGAAAAAGAATCTTCAAGAACAAGACAAAGAAAAACCGGCTCTCAAAATCAGGGGGAATCAAACTTCAAAAGGAAGAGAAAAGAGTAGTCAAAATATCGAATAGTGTAGATTAATTTTTTTATGTAAAATGTTTTGGGATTTTTTCGAATTGAACCACCACAAAATTTATTTGGATGCCAATTATTTTAAGCTCATGTATATCATATTCTATGCATGCAATGTAAATAATTAATCAAGTTGAATTAGTATACAAGTAGTTGTTTGATTCTACTAAAAGCAAAAACAAAGAATATTCAAAATAACTTACAATTCAACATCGGGTTGATGATAATATTAAAGGTCTAATCTTGTTGTTAATGCATGTGTAATCGGCGCCCCTTACTATTGATATTCCACTTCTCGATCTTCTGCTGTATCCCCGGACGGTGTCTAGATACAGGGTAGGTTGTATACTACTAAACAGGTGTGAATACTATGGGGATCAAGAGAGCACATAGAGGGGCTGATTTTAAGTTCTTAATTTTTGCCCCCGCTCCTTAATTAAATAGGGAGGAGGACAAAAATATCTCTCTTAATCCTAATGGATTTGGGCCTATCACTCTTGTTCCCTCCCAGTCCACTGAGGTCATATTGGGATAAAATAATGATCTAGAAAAATATTAAATTAGTCTGCTTATTTATTTAATTTCCAATATCCATAACTTAGGATATAATTAAATAATTAAGCATTATTTTTATTCAACTAAAGAAATAATACCAACCTACCTATTTAATACATATTTGTGAATATGCTTTCTCTTTTAGTCCAGCCATTCTCAATGTTTAAAATATAAACTCCATCAATTAATTATGTATGCTTATGACAGCTATAATTAATTAATATCATGTTCCTTGAGTAGTACCACATAAACTTTATCATGTACGGAATAAATTTCACCTGCAAGGTGTCACATGAACTTTGTACTTCCTCAAGGGGACATCATCAACCTGACACACCAGGACACAGTGGTCATATATAATGCACGACTCATCATATATGTAAATATCACTGCCCAAAATATCGAGTTTGTTGATCTTATCAAAGAATCTCACTCATTGATAAATCAAGGCAATAACATAACATATATATGTCCCTAATATATATATATATATATATATATATATAGGTTAAGAACCCGAACTCTGTGGATCTTTATTCTCTCACTTAAGGTCAGAATAGAGAATAGTACCCTATCGTTATCCACCTCAATACACAAACTAGTGTACTAGAATAATCAGCTAATTAAGATAAACTAACTATCAGATTATTCTACGGTATACCGATAGTAGGTTCAGAACCATCTAAGTGTTGTGAACCTTTTAATACATTGCAAGGAATTCGATGATATGATCTTTACCGTGTGTATACCCATACCATATCATCTATAATGCAAGTGTGTGGAAATTCCAAATAAATATAACAATAAATAAATGCACACAATGACTGCAATAAATATTCAATCTATATTGTCAAATAAAACATTGTATAATGTATATATAGACAAGTCTTCCAATATATAAGACTAACAATCTTTCACTTATACTCGAAGCAAGTCTTTCAAGAATAAAAACAAAACTGGCTAACTCTCCAACTAACACTAAATCTCAAACGCATTCTCGGGTCTGCATCTCATCCCCATTTTCTCCACGTGACCATTGAAGGTCTTTGTAACATCCCAGAATTTTAGAATATCTTGGAGAGTTCTCTAAATTTATTTAGAAGATTAAAGAAAATAATTGGAGCTAAAATAAAGTTAAACAGATATAAGTCGCGACTTTTTGACTATTTCATGTGAAAATCGATAATGAGATTTTACATTTGCTGCCGGAAGATAGTCAATATTGGTTTTTTCTGGAATGTAACGACCTAAAGGAAGCTTCTGGTGCTTTCAGAATTTTAATCTGACCTCTACAGGAGTCCTGAAATTGAAAATCGTAAAGGAAAAATCTGTGAACAGTGTTTTTCCGTAAAGACGTGATTTTCGAATCATTATGAAATCTTGTGTATTGATTCGAGTCTTGTTTTGACAACTTGCTTCCATAGAAAATCACCCAAGGAATCCATTTGTGTTTTCAGATTTTCAATCAGAGGTCAATCGAACGCTTGGGAGCATTTTCAGTAAAAAGGGCGGAATAGTAAATTTGCTTTTGAAAAGGGAATCTTTCTTCAATTTTCCTCAAACGACCTCTTCATTTTTCAATGATGGGTTGGTTCAATAGTACTCGATCCAACAAGTCTTCCAGTATTTTTGGATTTTATGTTGGAGGTCATTTGGACTTCGCCATTGAAAAAAATAACTTTGATTGAATCCGGAAAACGCTTTATAAGTATTTTATATCCGAAAAAGTTATACCCGCCCTGGAGCCACTTTGATTGATCTAATCCAGGTGGATTTATTTGCAAAATCTATCTATATTTGATTTATTAACCTATAAACGTGATAGTCATAGTTAGAATATCCAAATAAAATATTTGAGGAATTATCTGCTCAAGTCTCTACTAAAGTAATAACATTATACTATTGTATAATTAATGAGAATATAGATTATACTGTACCATAATTATTGAGAACATATATTATGCTTCATCATAATTATTGAGAATATAGACTATGATTTATCACAAATAAACGAATATAGATTATACTTCGACATAATTAAATGGAATAGATTATGCCTGATCATAATTAAAGTTCGTGGGGTAAAAGTTAAGGTGTAGGGTTTAAAGTTCAAAGTTTATAGGTTAAGGTTAGTGTTTATGTGTATAGTCTAAAAGTCATAGTTTAAAGTTACAATAAATTAAATGTTTATTGTGTATTGATTATACTTGTGTATAATGAGTTATAATTTTTGGCTTGTGCATTTATTATTGAACTCAAGTTATAGAATGATTTCCGTTTAAGGAATATGAAACATAATTGAACTATGTTTGCTATAGGAATTAAAGATTAGCATAGTTGCTATATTAAGAGGATGACATAGTTTTTATGCTCATGTCATATTATGCGCTTTATAGAGAACATAGAACAAAGGATAGGCAGGAACGGTGATTTTTGCAGTTGTGATGTTAATCACTAAAGGTGTCACTGTGAGGTAACCCCTGCACACACATGTGATCAGGGCATCACTATAGGAGTCAATGCTAGGTAACTCCTGGTATACTCAGGGTCAATGCTAGGTGATCCTTGGTACACTCTTCTCGGATTAGCGAGGTAACCCCTCCCTTTTCCTATCAGCGACATGTCATAGAGTGCAGTAGACAACAGAAGGAGCTACAGGGTACCAAAGAGAAGTAAAGGTTTACAGAAATGGGAAGGGCTTTCGCGTTTTGCTTTCCATTATCTGTATTTATATTTTGGATATTATGTTATAGTTTTTATTAAAGATTGAGTTAAGAATTTAACCCATTAAGTGCTTTAGTACTCACGCCGAAAATATTTTCAAAATATTTTTCACAGGTTGAGATGCTGGAGGTGATGGTTTGATGTACTGTTGTGAGTTGATCATGCCTTGCTGTCTCGTTCAGACTAAATTATTGCTCATGAGTATGTTGTTATGTGATATAATATTATTCCATTCTTTTCCGCTTAAACTCTGATACAGTTGCCCCATAGTATGATTGCATGCTATGTTTTATTATTGGGCTTATCTGAATTGTATACCTTATTTGAATCATGATAAATAAAGTCCCATCTCTTTTCCATAGATCCAAACATGTCTCTTTACAGTTTTCGACCTATGGATAGATCATATTTGGTTGAGTCTTGGATTCTATTATTTTCCAGTTGACCTATGAATGGGTCTTAAAGTTGATTAATTGCTTCTATCCTATGAATGGGACATAAAAAAGTTTATTTGCCTCTGACATATTGATGAGTCTTAGTTGTTGTGACCTATGAAGAGGTCCTGTTATTTGAAGAGTCAGAATCCTATTTATTAATTGTTAGATTCTGTTTGAATTTGATCGGCCTATGAATATGCATTCTTTTGACTTGATTGAATCATTTGACTTCATTGATATGTTGAAAGACGTGGATTTCTTCCAGTTATAGAGGTTATGCTGCCCAAATTTCTGAGAATATAATATATTCTTGTTCTAAAGCCATTTCAATTTATTATTCTAAATAGTACTTCATTTTTGAGTAACACCCCGACCCTCATTTATTATTTCTTTTGGGATTGGGACATTTCAGAGGACCCTCTGGATTTTGGATAATGATACCTTTTTCCTTGTATTTTCCTGTAGTATCCCCGTCATAATCCTCGGGACCGAGGCATTACAATCTTAGCCTGCAGGCTCTTCGTGAATAGATCAGCCAAGTTGTCCTTCGATGCAATCTTGAGCACTGCCACATCTCATCTCTTAACGATCTCTCGTGTAAGATGTACTTTCACTCTATGTGTTTACTTGCCTTATGGGCTCTGGGTTCCTTCAATCTTGCCACTGCACTAGAGTTATTATAGTATATCATGATACTTTTAGGCAAATTAGGAACTTCGCTCAAGTCCAACAAGAAGCTCTAGATCTAGACAGATTCCTTTGCAGCCTCAGAGATAGCTACATATTCAGCTTCCATAGTGGAGTTATCTATGCATTTTTTCTTGATGCTCCTTCATGCAATAGCTCCACCTCCCAAGGCAAACACTTAACCTGAGGTAGATTTACACTGATATTTATCAGATTGAAAATCTGAGTTCATATAACCCAATGGCACGAGACTATTAGCATAGTATACCAACATATAATCTCGAGTCATTTTCAGGTACTTGAGAATATTCTTTGTTGCAGTCCAATGTCCTTGCCTAGGGTTAGACTGATATATGCTTACCATGTCAACTGCATAGCAGATATTAGGCCTAGTGCATAGCATAGCATACATGTTGTCAATTTATTATTTTTCAACCTGTAAATCCATCCTCAATGAACTCTATAATTAAATACAAAATAACAATATTTATTTAAAAATAATGAATGAAGTTATAAATGTTGACAAATATGAAGTTGAATTTCTGAAAAAATATCTAATTAAAATTATGTACAAAGTCTAAAAATAGTCTAATAAACTCCTACTAACTGTACGTGTCTTCCATATAAATGAGGAATCTTCAGTATGTCGACAAAATTTGTACAGCTATGTTAACATCATTCGATCTCCACCTGCATTCATACGAACAACGCCTCAGTGGATGACAACTAATAAATGAAAGATACAAATAACATAGTAATACAAAAACATAAACCTAAGAGGACATAATACAAGCAATTGAATAAACAACATCATGTATTATCTAAGACAGAACAATTTAACCTTAAAATTAAGCAAAAAAAAAATGATACAAACAATACAGTAATACAAAAACACAAAAACCCATAAGGACTTAGGAAAAAACAAACCCATAAGAACTTAGGAAAAACACAAACCTCTAAGAACTTAGGAGAACTAGCTGAATAAATGATATCATGTATTATCAAAGATCCATTTATTCAAATTAACACAATTTATTCAAATTACCAATGTAATAACTTATAGCAATAGAATATTAAAATTTAAAATACCTTGTGTATTAATCCTATTGTACGTGATCTTGCAAGTGATGTGACCACTCACTATGAACTCATCAATCTTATATTCAAAATATACTCCATTTTCTTCAAACTATGGAAAATCAGTCAAAAAAATAGAACCACTTACAGTTCAAAGAGTTCTATTTCACTGGAACAAGAAAATATATATACTGTAACTTTTTACCAATGATCTTATGGTGTTAGTGTCACTTGCTTCAAAACTTTGAGCTATTTCTCTCATATAACGCATCACATCATACCCACATTGTTTGCTATTGGATTGACGAGGACCCTACATTAAAAAATCAAATGTTAGTTGCTAAAATACAACTAAACATAAGTGCATTAAAAATATATATACCTTTATAATTTCCCAAGTTGGTTGCTTTTTCCCTTTCTTTCCCAAGTTTGCATTGAACAAACACATTGTCGTGCATATTTTGTTTATATAGTTTGGTGGAGTTCAACTTATAGATCAACTTACTTTGGATAAAATGTTTCAATTAACTAGAAAATACAGCAACGTAGAAATTGTCAACTCGATCCAATATGAATTTGGACGGTATTGTCAACTGTTAATTGTGGAACAATATCCAACAGTTCAAAAGAAATCTTGGCATCTAAATCTTAAAATACATTAATTGAAAAGAAAAGGAAAAATTGTTAAAAAAATCATTAATATTTCAATATCTATTGAACATAAAATAAAATCAAAAGAATCTTCAGACACACAACAACTACATGTATGGTAACGATGACAAAATGTTCTCAAATATTTTCCCATGCATTAGGGCATGCTTAGAAAAGTATTAGATTAATTTCCAGGCATTTAGTACGAGGAACCTTACGTACATAAGGAAGTATCAATGCTATATAGGGGAAAAAAGAACACATATATAACAAGAATCTCAAGAACTGGATAATCTCATATTTAAGACTAATCAATGAAAATAGTACTAAGAGTCTAGATTTTATGCATAGCTCTAACGTAATTTTTTTAAAGAAAAACTAAAAATCATGCTCAAGTAGCTTGTGTGTGCCTTACATGACTAAGTGTACATCTTCTTTGTGTAGGTTTCTTGAGGTGGTTAGGATGTGAGCTTGCACGTCTGCAGGAGAACTGATCTCCCATTGAGCCAGATGCTAGATATATTAGGTCCACAGTCCACTAAAAATCAAAAGGAGGTCAAATATTCTCCTTAGCATAAAAATATTTCCTTACTATTCTGACAGTTGAAACACTTGTCTTTTTTTAGGGCAGGTGGAAAAGAACTAAAAAGAAAATCCTTAATTCGAAATCATTGGATAAAAAATTCATACATTCCTATCTTGTTTGCTCTTTGCATAGGGCTCTCTGTTAGCACAATCCGATGTTTCACGAAGAAAAAATCCTACCATAAGGATACAGTGTTGCATATCAAAAGAGAATAAGTTTTACAGCTGCATCTAATACATATGATCTTAAACAGAAAAATCACTACATCTAAAACAGAGAACTATTGTAAAGTTATGAATTATAGCCATGCTGGTTGCTGGATATCAATTCCAGTTATAATACACTTCTACCTTGACATGATTCCTATCTTGTTTGCTCTTTGCATTGAGCTCTCTGTCAGCACAATCCGATGTTTTACGGAGTTAAAACCTTACCCTTTAATTAGTTCAATTTCTGAATAAAAGGATGCATTATTTCATACAAAAAAAGAGTATAATTTTACAGCTGCATCTAATCCATTTGATCTTAAAGAGAAAGTTAGCTATATCTAAAACAGAAAGATCTATTGTAAGGTTATGAATGATAACCATGCCGGAAATCAATATCAGAAAAGAAATGAATACCAACATTAATATCAGTGATGCTATTGTGGAATAAAGATTAGAAACAATATGAAACGGGCCAATGGTAAAGCAAGTATACCACGATTCGCAGAGCATGAGGATCATCATCCCTATCGATAAGTGCTAGCAGTAAAATGTCTCATGGGTCCAAATGAAGAATGCAAGGTTGGTGCAGGCTTTTAGCATAAGAACCTGATCAGAGAAAAAATTGGAAACCTTGAACTATCAATATAAATGGATCCCCTTGGCCAAATACCAATAACAACAAAGAATAAAATATTGGAGTAAGGAAATGAATTAGGGGAAGGAGAGAATACACCTGCAAAGGCCGCCCACGCTGCAGTAACCTAGGCCTAGAAAATTAACGAAATATTAAGTAAAAAAAAACAAAAAAATATTAGTTGGAACTAGAACAACATTGATTTGAGGAAATTACTCACCAGTAATTCGGGGAAGACATTCCCTATCTTTGTCGGCCGATGTAGCAATTAACCTCTATTTTGTTTGAAGAGAGAAGCAGATAAATTCAGGCGCTCGATGGCAAAATTACAGATTTTAATCGACATCAATCGGAGAGAGAAGCAGATAAATGAGGCACTGGATTTCCTGCTCGAATAAAGGGTACACGGAGTTGGGATTTTTTGCCGCCGAAGATGGCAATTTTCAGCACAAGGGTTTTCAAGTTCTTACGCAATGAGTTCGGGGTTTTTTCTTACCAATCCGTAAATTTTGTTTTTGGAGACTATTAAGTATTAATACTTGAAATTAATTTTGTAGATAAAATATGTAATTAGGATATCACAAAATGTCAAAATATCTGACTTGTAATATTTAACATAATTACTTTAATTTAATAATTCTAATAGATAACTCTTTATTTGAATTAATTTATTTGCATCTTCTGAAAAAATAAAATTATGTCGACATAAATGAAAAAATATATAAGAAACAAAAAAAAAATTATTTCATAAAACTCCAATTTTTTATACTGAATTTTTTACACATTTGCTATTCCAAATATGTTTATTTTATCATTTTCTATTTTTTTTTAAATTATTCATTTTTTATTTATATAAAAAAGAATTTACTTCCAAAAAGTAAATCAAAATAAAAACGGTTGCACAAAGCAACATCTTAGATGGAAACAAAAAAATTACCTTCCTAATTAATTTTTTTTAAAACTATCTTTAAATTTATAAATAATATTATTTAAACAACAACACAAATTGCAACAGTAATGTAAATCCGTTGTATAATTTCATAATACCTAAGTACAACGGTTCTATAAGGTCTTACTGCTGTTGATACAAGCATTGAAAAACTACAACAATTAAAAAAACCGATGTGTATTTCAAATATTGAATCTACAACGGTTTAAACACTGCTGTACAATAACCGTTGTCTAGTGCAAGTAATACAACACACCACGACAACGGTTTTTGCAAAATCGTTGTCTTATGCCAAACACACGGAAGAAAACACAATGGTTTTAGAGTAAACCGTTGTAAATTTCAATCTTATAACGTTTTTAACATAAAACCGTTGTTGTTTGAGCGTTGTCTATTTACATAATTGTAGTAGTGTTACTTTTACAAGACTGATCTCCTTGTTCCTCAACTTCTGGATCTTTCGATCCACAATGGCCTGGGGCTTTTCTTCATATGCTAAGTCCTCATTTAGGACTATCTCCTCCTTGCTAATCACATGCTTTGGATCAAACACGTACTTCCTCAACATTGAGACATGAAAGACGTCATGAACGTCACTCAGGTTAGGTGGTAAGGCCAATATGTAGGCTACTTCATTTACCTTCTCTAGGATTTCAAAAGGTTCGATAAATCTGGGCCTTAACTTGCTTCGTTTGCCAAAACGAACCACTCCTCTTGACGGAGACACCTTCAAGAACACTTTATCTCCAACGTCGAAACTGAGTTCCATTCTTCTTTGATCTGCGTAAGCCTTCTACCTATCTTGAGCCTTCTTGATTCGCTGACGAATAAGCTCGATCTTCTGGACAGCTTCCTGGACCATTTCAGGTTCAAGTATCCTTCTCTCTCCAACTTCATTCCAATACAAGGGAGATCTGCACTTACTTCCATACAGGGCTTCATAAGGGGCCATGCCGATTGATGACTGGTAGCTATTGTTGTACTCAAACTTTACCAATGGCAATAGTTCATCCCAACTGCTTACTTGATCGATGACTACTCCTCTAAGCATGTCTTTTAGGATCTGTATAGTCCTTTCAGACTGGCCATCCGTTTGAGGATGAATAGCTGTGCTGAAATTGAGCTTCGATCCCATGGCTTCTTGTAGGCTCCTCCAGAATTTTGACGTAAATCTCGTATCACGATCCGATGTAATCGAGACCGGTACTCCGTGAAAACGTACAACTTCCTTAACATACATTTGGGCTAATTAATCTAGCCCATCTATCATCTTAACAGCAACAAAATGTGCTGATTTCGATAATCGATCAACGATTACCCAAATAGCGGTATTCCCCCACTTAGACTTTGGCAACCCTACGACAAAGTCCATATTGATATGATCCCACTTCCATTCAAAAATTTCTAAGGGTTGGAGCAAACCAGAAGGTTTTTGATGCAAAGCTTTCACTTGCTGACAGAAGCTTCGCACATGATTTCCTCCTTTAGTTCTTTCTTGCTTGGCACACAAAGCCTTTCTTTGAATAAGAGCGCGTTATCGGCGACTTCCGCAAAATCTTGCGAACTATCTGATCATGCTTCTAGTCTTTTCTTTTCGAGAAACTCGTCTCCTTTCTGGGCTTTAACTATCCTTTGCCTTAGGTTGGGCTGAGCGAATATCAGATAAAACTAACTTGAATCAAAAGATTCAGATTCCGAAGCGGAACTATCTGAGACATCCGCAGGCACATCATCTACCACTTCAACAGAATGGGACGGAGCTCTAGCATTCTTCATCAGCAGACTTGGACATGCTCAGGTCTGCAATTGAGATATGAATCTCATCTTTATCAGAGTTCTGCTTAGCATCAACAGAATCAACATGGTGCTCAGAGGCAGAAGGAGATTCTTCTGGTTCATCGAGCAATTGAAGCTTTGCGCTTCACACCACGGGAGTTGGAAGACGTCCCTCCTTGTTCCAAAAGAGGTGGAACAGATTCAGCATCAGGTGAGGAAGCATTTTCCTTAACAGCAATATATTCCTCCTTAATATCATCAACTTCAATTCTCTCTTCTTCAACCTGAGCAAGAGTAGGAGCATCAACATCAGAGGCCTTTGACGAGGCTTTTCCCAATGAAACATGGATTGTAACCACCGGAGTATCCATCGTGACGGTTACGGCAGCGACAGATACTGGCACAGAAACAAAACTCAGCGACAGATGCTGGCACATAAATAAAAATCAATGCATCAATTGATGCAACAAACTCTTCTAATAAAGGGGGATCACGACAGGTAGCAGAGGTAATCGTCGATTCCAATGATGCAGGCTTCACAACCGGAGATGAGGAAAGAACATCAAACACACTAAATTTAGATGAGGGTTCCGGATCTGTCACAGAAACTGACTCAGACAGAGTCGCAGACACTTCAGGAGCATCGCAGAGCACATATACAGGGACTTCTACTGGCTTCAGATATAACATCACTACTGGGAACGACGATAGTAGGAACAGATGTGGAGAACATAAGTGATTTTTATATTTCTCCAAGAGCCTTTCAAAATTAGGAATCACTTCTCTTATAAAATCTACTCTACACGCCCTCGGGAAGAAGAAGCTGGGCGAGAAACTCGAGGGCCCACTAGCCATTGCAGTTAAAAAATAACTGCTACAAACTGTGCTTGCTTCTGTCAAGCACACATGGAGGCACACACTTGCAAAGACCATAAAACACTTGGTCATTTTACAATCTCTGTACATACATCACTGACCAAGACTGTACAGAGATACTTCTCGCAAAGGAGAAGTTCAGAGAACATAAAGACCCGATGAGGATCTATGTGTTTCAAATCTTCTACTATCATGTGCCTTAGTGAAAATATCCACGAGTTTGGCATCTGTTCCAATGTACTCGATCACAAGTGATCCATATTCAACCAGTTCACGAATGAAGTGATGGCGAATATCTGTGTGTTTCGTCCAAGTGTGCTAAACTGAATTCTTTGAACTATTTATGTCTCTCATGTTGTCACAGAGTATGGTAAGAACAAACTGTGGCACACCATAATCAACCAACATCTGCTTCATCCATAAAAGTTGTGTATACCAACTTCCAACCGCAATATATTCTTCTTCGGTAGTAGATAATGAAATGGAATTATGTTTCTTACAAAACCAAGAGACCATGTTGTTTCCAAGGAAGAAATGTTCTCCTGAAGTACTCTTTCGAAACTCGTCCACCATTCTGTTTGACACATATCCAAAGCTAATATTGACATACCAAGCTCGTGGAGCTTGTTTGAGACCATAAAGTGCCTTTTTCAGTTTGTACACAAACTCAGATTGGTGGCGGTCTTCAAAACCTTTGGGTTGGCTAACAAACTTATCTTGTTTCTGAGGCCTTGCTTCAGTTAGGTCTCTATTTTCAGAACTGTCTGGCACAGATGTAGGAACATGGACAGTACAATCAAGGCTCTCATCATCAATCTGGGCAGCAGGTTCTTCCAGATCATCAACAACTGGATGGTTTTTAAGAGCATCATTGCTCTCAGATATTGATTCAATCCGATTACAGTCTTCACTTCTGTTAGGCACAGAAACAAGCACACTTCCAGTAACTTCTTTAAACCTGGAACAGTCATTTTCAACAAGAACAATTAACGATTCTTGATCACTGATGTGGCTAAGATTTTCATGCTACAAGTTTGCTTCATTTAGTTGAGATCTGAAGTACGTTTCCTTCATGTTGAGAAGATAACAATTATCTCGTGATCTGTCCCCGACCATCAGCAGAACACTTTCTTTGTTCTTGACAAGGCATTTGTCTCTAGTGAAATGCACCAAGAGACCTTGGTCACATAGCTGACTGATGCTAATTAGATTAGCCTTTAGTCCTTCTACAAGCAGCACGTCCTCCAGGTTGGGCATCCCATGCACATTTAGACATCCACGGCCTTGCACTCTACCTTTAACACCATCTCTAAAGGTAACAGATTGATATGAGCAATCTTTTTGTATGTTGCTTAGCATGCTAGCATCTCCGGTCATATGCTGAGAGCATCCACTGTCAAAGTACCAGCTACTTTTTGCATAAATATTGAGTGCAGTGTGAACCGCATAATTTTTGTGATTGTTCCTAGATCTGTTTCAGGTATTTCTTTTGGGAAACTGATCAGATTCTGCAAAACCCCTTCTTTTGATCCTTCAGAGGTCATTGATCAAGTTTCTGCAATGTGGTCGAATGTGACCAGGTTTCTCATAGTAATGACACACAACACGTGTCTTTTGAGGAGATTTCCTTCACTGCTGCTTGTTCTTTGGCTCATCTCTCAACTCTGGAACTGTTAAATCTTTTGTTCCAGATGACTGTCCTTAACAGAATACGTCATAAGTATGAGCGCCATTATATCCAAGCCCAGAATGATCTTGAGGACTCTTTCCTTTGGAGAGAATTTCATCCAGTTGAGATGATCCAGAGTTCATCATTTTGACAAGATTCTTTAGGTGTTGGAGTTCACCATTCTGTGGTTGAGTACTATTTCTGGACTGCAACAATTCATTCTGCACCTCATTAAGGCGAGTAGAGAGAATATCTATTTCTTTCAAGAGATTAGAATTCTCTTTGAACAGGTCTTCATTAAGCTTAACCACCATGATCCAACTGAAATGCAACTTCTTATATGCCTCCATAGTTGATTCCACAGAGAATTCTTCATCTTCTTCATCATCACTACATTCTGAAATTTTCTCGACCTCACTATCAGGAACAAATACAGGCACAGACTCTTTGACAGAGTGTGTGTCATGAAAGCAATATGATTGCTTACAACTTCTTCATCACTTTCACTATCATCAGGATCATTACTTTCACTGAAGGTAGAACAATATGACTTGTTCTTCTTTTTAAGAGTGTTAGCACACTTGACTTGATAGTGACCATAACCACCACATTCATGACACTTCACTTCCTTATATCTGTCTTTATTTGACTCATTATCCTTGGTTTTTCGAGGTTGAGAGAACCTGTTCTTGCCAGTATTATTTTGAAAAGCATTCTCATATCGTTTTGCAAACTTAGAGAAATTCTTTAACAGCATCGCAATTGACTCTGCAAGGTCATTTTTTTCAGGGACATTATTTGGCACATCAGTACTGGAGCCAGCTTGAAAAGCTATGCTTTTCTTCTGAACTATCTCTTCATCTGTTAGACCCATTTCAAAAGTCCTCAAGGACCCCATCAGCTCCTGTAACTTCATCTTGCTCATGTCCTTGGCCTCTTCGATTGCCATGACTTTGTATGGAAATCTCTTGGGAAGAGATCGCAGAACTTTCTGCACAAGTTTCTCCTCAGAGATGGCATCACCAAGTGCAAAGCTTTCATTAGCTATGTCACAAATCTTAGCGTTGAAATCAGCAAGCTTTTCACCTTCATCCATTCGAAGGTTCTCAAATCTGGTAGTAAGAAGTTGTATACGAGATGCACGAACACTGCTTGTTCCTTCGAAAGTAGTTTGAAGGATATCCCATGCATCCTTTGCCTTGACACATGTGGAGATGAGTTTGAACACATTCATTTCCACTGCAGAGAAGATGGCGTTCATGGCTTTAGCATTCAGCCCCATGATCAGATAATCAGCATCGTCAAACTCTTCTTCTGGCTTCAACACCACTTTGCCTTTCTCATCCCTCTTGGTAGGAGGCTTCCACCCTTCAGTCGCCATCTTCCAGGCACGCTCATCAATTGAGCGAATGAAAGCTGTCATTTGAGCTTTCCAATATGCATAATTATTGCCATCAAGGAACGAAGATCGCACCGTCGAGGCTCCTTCTTTCATCGAGTCCATCTCAGCAAAAACAACACAAGAACACGGATTAATACCCCAAGATCAACCCTGAATACAGACAACCCGCTCCAGTGCCAATTGATAAAATGATAATCCGTGCTATTCGTATTTTAGTTATCTGCTTAAAATTTGTTCTATGATATGTGTGGGACAGATGCAAGAACATAAAAGAATAAAGCAGTAAAAACACACGAGATGGTAAATCAGTTCGGTTCAACCAACCTACTCTGGGGGGATTGCTCCCAAACTTGAAGTTCCTACTGTTACTCATTCGAAGAGGGTATTAAGGATCTTACACATACAAGCCTCCCGCCTTATGCCGTCCGTTCTTCTCCTCGAACTCTTTCGCTAGCCGAAAATTGTAAGATCCCCTCACAACCGTAACACTAGACCCCCTCTAGCTACCCAAGACTTCAACTTACAATCTCTCCCGAGATTGCGTACAAAATGGAATAAAAAAATCCCCTCACGTGTTTCACTCATAAACACTCAAAACTAGTCTATCATGTTGAACGTTTTAATGAACAACTACTAGTTACAAAAATGACCACAAACTGATTCTAACACTAGAATCTAAACAAAATAACAGTGGCACCGATTGCTCCTCAATTCGGTCTTCTTATAGAAGACCGTTCTATAAGGATCTTACACATACAAGCCTCCCGCCTTATGCCGCCCGTTCTTCTCCTCGAACTCTTTCACTAGCCGAAAGTTGTAAGCTCCTCTCACAACCATGACACTAGACTCCTTCTAGCTACCCATGACTTCAACTTACAATCTCTCCCGAGATTGCGTACAAAACGGAATACAAAAATCCCCTCACGGTTTCACTCATAAACACTCAAAACTAGTCTATCATGTTGAACGTTTTAATGAACAACTACTAGTTACAAAAATGACCACAAACTGATTCTAACACTAGAATCTAAACAAAATAACAGTGGCACCGATTGCTCCTCAATTCGGTCTTCTTATAGACTTGGCGTCGATCTCCATCCGCCAACTAGGTAAGTGGATTATGGTTTGTGACCTTCCAAACGTGTGTAGATACTTCCCAAGTGTAGGAGGGTTGTTTCAGTACTAGATCTACACAACAAGGTAGTAAAATGAATCTATATTGACCTTCCAAATTGGTTTGGTGCAAGATCTTTCCAACAAGGAAACTGCCATAAATAGAGTGTCCCTGATTCTGTCTGGGACATACTCTGGAACAGTTCACCAACTGTTCTTCTTTTCTTGCATAGCGGAAAACAAAACTTCGTGGGACATACCCAGGCACACTTTGTCAAACATATCTCGCCAATTCAACAACACAAATACTTAGTGCATGATGGTGGCACTAACAATCTCAACCTGAAAACATTTGAAAAAGAGGGTGTGAGCACTAATGTACTCAGTGGGTTTTAATAAAAGCTTCTTTAATAACTCGAGAAATATCCAATAATAAACTGGCGGTATATGGAGAGCAAAACGCAAAAGCTCTCTCCATATCCGCAAAACCTTTTCTTTTCTTTTGGGCCCAACCTTGGCTCAATCCTGATGTCAACTGCACCCTTAGGCATGCCATAGGATAGAAGATGGGTTACCTCAAATATCCAAACGAGTTTGCGAGGGAATTAACCCAGCAGTGACTCACTTTAATAATCAAAGATCATGAATTCTGAGCTCAATCCTGGTTATAAAAACTATATTCTTCCTTTCTTAACTTAGCCTTCCTTTCTCAACCTTAATCCTTAATTCCTTAGCTTCCTTAACCTTACTAGAATTATCGAGCTTAGAGCAACGTCTAAGGCTAATCCTTTACTTAAGCATAACTTCGGCCTATAAGGGATTTGTCACTACCCTAAAAGGAAATGCTTAATTAGCTAAATAAACTTTAGCAAAATCCAACATTCAGATACGAGGAAATGAACGTACATAAATATGAATTCCAACTGAAGACGATTCCAAATATCTCATGCTAAGTATAAACAATACTATAATATTTCTAGCATTTCTAAACATGCTCGAGAGCTCAATTAACATATAATATTTTTTCTTTCATTCCTTCCTTGTACAGAGATTAATAAGGCATAGCAAAATATTTTATTGGATATCTCATTTGCCCTATATGCTTCTAGAGCTTATTAGCTCAAACTTTAGATGAGTATAGATTTACCCACCTCGACTACTGGAAAGAAGGTAAAGCAATGAGCTGACGATCCTTCTCCAGATTTTCACGGGGCTCACTTCCTCTTACAAAAGTCGAATCATCGACTTAGCGACCTCTTTCGAAGAAATCGAATATCTAGAATGAGAAATAGTAATAATTAACCCAGAGACCTTAATCTAAGACTTAAATACAGATTGCATGACTTAATGACTTTATAAAATTCGATAAGAATTTATTTGGAGAAATCATACTTTGATACTCGAATTTTAGACGAAAATAACTTAAGATGTGTACTTAAAATAACTCGGAGATAGCTTGAAAATCTTCTTAAATTAAACTTGAAAATAATTCGGGAAAAACACGACTCGAAAAGCTCGAAAAGAGGGTATGAAAATAGCCGGGAAAATCAGCACAGAACAACACCGGGAGGGCCCGACACCCTTCCCGCCGCGGCGTCCCCTAGCACCGGCGGGCATGCCTTGGCCACAGAGGGTGTTGCGCAGCGGTGCACCGTCCCGCCTCGGCGGCCTCTCTCTCTCTCTCTTCCGCCCGATTTCTGGGCAACTTGTTCTGGGTTTCTTCAGTGTTCATCAATTTCTTCGACGAACACGAAGAACACGAAGACCACTTATAAAATTTTAAAAACTTGCTTCAATAATTTAAATCAGCATGAAACAACATGTTTTAACTTTAAAAGAAATTGACATTATAACGGCATAAACATGATAATCCTCTTTAAACATTTAGAATAATAACGAAATCTTTAAATATAACTTTAACGGGATTTAAACAGAATAAATGAGACTAATTACAAGAATTAATAACGAGAATCATAATGACAGGAATAAAGCGAGCAATATAACGTAAATGTTATTAACTTGGAACTTCAATAAAAATCGAATTACTAACTTTAGATGGAAATAAATGAATAATAACGAAGAACATGAAGAACGCGAAGAACATGAAGAACGGAAAGTAAATGCGGAATTGAAAGACGGAAAAGAAATAGAAATCGAGACCGACGAACAAGAATGGACGGGGTTAGGTACATCGAAGGAAGGTGGCTAGCTCGGCATCTCGTCGAGTTGCAACAGCGGCAGAGCCGCCCGCTACAACCCAACGGCACCCCTAGCACCTTCCCTCACCGCATCCCTTCCAGGCCACTCCACTCGTCATCTTGCAGAACACTCACGAAGAACACCTTTTTACTTCGATAGAACTTTCTCGGCTCTCAAAGCTTTCCCACTCTCTTAGAAGTGAGTTTGGATGGTAAATGAGCAAATGAAAGGTTAAGGGTGGTCTTGTATTTATAGGAAAAACTTTGGCTTCCAAGAGAAGCCACTTCAGTGCAAGAATACTACAAAATTTACCCCGGGTTTGGTTAAAAGTTGCTTTATTCTATGTCGAGGTCTAAATGACCTCAGACAAAAAATCTAAAAATGCTGAGAGACTCGTTGGCTCGAATACTAGTGAACCAACTTGATTCGTGAAGAAGATGGGGTCGCCATAAGAAAGACGAGCAAAGATTCCCTTTTTGGAATTACTTTTTACTATTCACTCAGACTGATAGATTTTGCTCCCGAGCGTTCAATTGATCTCAGAATGGAAATCCGTGAACGCCAACGGAATCCTTAAGTCATCTCCCATAAGAGGGGCTGATAGAACTAGACTCGGATCAACGAGGAGGATTTCATAAATTTCTCAAAACACGAACGCACGCAAAAGTTACTATTCATTCATCCTTTAAATACGTTTTTCATCACCGGGAACTCAAATGACTTCAGAATTAAAATTCGAAAACACCATCATACTCCTTGAGGTGAAACCTTTCTAACGAGACCATGAATGACCATAAAAGAATTAAGATCAAATTTTCTAAAAAGACGATTTTCACGAAAGCTGACCCCTAGAGTCGTGACTGACATCTGACCTCAATTAACCTTAATTAAATTTCTTCCTTAACTTCTTAATTATCATTAAGAATCCTCTAAACCTTAATTGAAAATATGGGGTGTTACAACTTCTGATATAAGTCGTGCTTGAAATCTTCCCAACTGTAGTCCTCCCATTGCTCTGGGTTATGGTCCTTCGAACGGACTCCCACCAGTAGTCTGCATCATCCGTCAGCATGAAAAGAGCGCAACTTAACTTCTCTTTTTCTGAACAACCTATGAAATTGAAAATTCGTTCTAAGGAGCGAACCCATTTCTCGGTATCCATTGGGTCTCCTAAACCATTAAACGATGGAGGGTTGTGTTTGAGAAACACACTTTCGGCTCTTGGACCGGGGTTTGAGACTTGCTCAGGTTAGTTCTCATCTTCATTCTCGGCTTGACGTCTTCGAGGCGGCATTCTAAAGAACTAAATATTAGCAACACTTGATTGAATTCGCACAAAGCAAGAATGTCTTTCGATAAGGTCTTTAATTTACGCAAGATAGATCAAACAAGTTAGAATTTAAACGACATTCAAGCATGATGGGGAAAATTGCCTCATTATGAGGACTTTGGCATCAATATAAGAAAAGAAGTTTCTAGGTTACAAACGGAATAAGGCAGTCTTCTGGAAAATTCACTGCCACTATTATAGTCTAGAAAAGTTAAAACATATATTACATATTAGGATCTTGGTTAAAGCGGATTAAACGGACATTAGATAAACAAACAGATAGACAGATAGATCAGACAACTAGGTGTTCTAATAGCAACACCTCCTACACTTCCTACTAACGCTTAATCATAAGCCAGGCCCTTCCCCTTCTCCTTGCATGGCGATCCTACTTCCTCTTCACCCTTCTCCGGGTCCTCTTCTTCTTCTTTCTCATCACCAACTTCAACTGTCTCCGGGATGCTAAACTTGAACCTCCTCATGCTGATGTTCCCTTCGGGGTACTGATGGGGCATACACTATCCCAGACCCTGAGAAGTGGATGCAGGGGTGCACTAGTTCATTTGAGGAGTGCAGGAAAATAGGGACTCGGTGTGATTCACGATCCGGACGCTTGAGGGTCTTGCTCCTGAGGTTCCTTCATCGCGAGGGCGCGGTGCTTGAAATCTAGGGGGACTGTTGAGAGTCGCCCTTTGCAGTTTTAGTTCTACCATGAGGGAGGGATTTTGCTCGGCTGCCTGCTGCTCGGCTAAGGCGTGCACGTGGCCATACTCCGACACCTAACGAGCCATCAAGGCTGAGGAGAACTTTGTCAGATTTCCGATCTCGGCGTACGTCTCAGAATCACGAGTGATCATGCTTTGCAGGATGCGGTACATCGTAGGCCTCCAAGCGGGTGGTGCATGCTCACACATTCGGATGCATGTTTCCAAGTCGGATACGCTTCCGGGCTCTTCTCCATAATCGTTCGTCCAAGCCCACCTTTCAAGGTACCTCGCCATATAGGACAGCAACTGCTCGTTGCCATTCCAGGTTTCCCTTCTGAACCTCTCGACCCTTTCTTGCACAGGGCGGAAAAGAGGCACACTTTTTCTAGCTGTCAAACGACGCTTAACCATCTAGAAGTGAATAACTTAATCAGTCTAGATTATAAAATGGAGACTTAAGGTCCTCCTGAGATCATACAAACATCTAGATTATATCTTGCATGCATAGCTCCTTTTAAAAAGCAGATGACATTTTTATAAAAATTTTGGTGCCCAAAGTCTTTAAACATACATATCTACCTTTTCTTTAAGTCCAAAATTTTGACAATGAATTTAAACCTTTTTGGGATTGAGAAATCTTTTCACAAATTTCCCATCTCAAAAATCATCTTTCCCGAACACCTTTTACTTGGAATTTTATTCTCACGGTTTTTCTCTTATGCATAAAATAGGTATGCTTGCTTAAATCTTTTCCTTTTTCTGTATTCCAAAAATCATGAATCCAACATCCAAAATCTCTATACTATCATACCTTGATTTTTGGTTGAGGATATGAGGGTGATGATGAGCTGTGGGTTGCTGTTTTAACTCATCAAGGAACAACTTATATGCACATAATCACTTAACTTTAACTTAAACAAAGAGACAGGTCTGCAGAGTTGCAAGCCTGCTCTGATATCATCTGTAACAGCCCGATCCCAAGATAGGGATTAATGAATGGGGACGGGGTATTATTAAGGGATTAACGATTAAAGATGGGAGATTAACAAAGAGGGTTTACGAATAAAGATATACTTTCGAAGAATAGACGATGATACTCGGGTTTACTTGATTAAAAAGGAAACATGCTTTAGCGGAATAAAACGACTAATTAATCAGATACCAACAAGCATAGACCCATTCATAGGTCAAAGCAAATAAATAGATATCAATGTGAATAAGCCTCTTCATAGGTAAAAGGAAAATATACTCGAGAAGCGGAAATAAAACTTAATATGCATCTTTATATATAGATAACCATGATTGGGAATATTCTTAGAATCTCATTAAACATAATAGAACTTGAATGGAATTAGAAAGAGTGTATCAGAGTAGCAGAACATAATGGTATTTCAAAAGAAACTTATAATATAGCAAAATAATCTTGGCAGCCAACCCACATCCACAGCCACCAACATCATCAGCATTTCAACCTGAAAACATTTGAAAAAGAGGGGGCATAAGAACTAATGTACTCAGTGGGTTTTAACAAAAACACTTTAATAACTTCAAGATATCCAATAATTAACTGACGGTATAAGGAAAGCAAAACGCAAAAGCCCTCTCCATATCTATAAAACCTTTTTTTTTCTTTTGGCCCAACCTGGCTCAAACCTGATGTCAACTGCACCCTTAGGCATGCCATAGGATTGAAGAGGGATTACCTCAAATATCCAAACGAGTTTGCGAGGGATAAACCCAGCAGTGACTCACTTAGTGATCGAAGATCACGCGTTCTCAGAGCTCAAATCCTACTTAAGAAAAATGCTAAGTTCCTTCCTTCTTTAACCTTGCTAGAAAAACTAATCCTAGAGCCACATCTAGGGGCTAATCCTTTAATAGAGCATGATCTCAGCCTATAAGGTATTTAACACTACCTTAATAAGGCAATCCTTAATCCTTAACTATACAAGCTTTAAAAAAGTATAAACATTCAAATACAAGGAGATGAACGTACATAAATACAAATTGCAACTAAAGATAATTTTAAATATCTCATGCTAAGCATAAACCATACTTTAACATTTCTAGCATTTCTAAACATGCTCAAGAGCTCAATTATAACATAATATCTTCCTTTCCTTCCTTCCTTGTACAGAGATTAATCAGGCAGAGTAAAAAATACTTTATTAGATATCTCATTTGCTCTATATGCTTCTAGAGATTATTAGCTCAAACTTTAGATGAGTATAGATTTACCCACCTCGACTACTAAGCAGAAGATGAAGCAATGAGTTGGTTATCCTTCTCCAAATTCCCACGAGGCTCACTTCTTCCTAAAAAAGTCGAATCATCGACTTAGCGGCCTTCTTCGAAGATTTCTAACTACTAACATGAATTTAAATAATACCCAACTTATATACCCTTAACTAGGACTTAAACATAGATAGCACGACTTTAGAACCTTTAGAAAACACAAGGGTTTGAAAGACTCGAGTCTAGAATGCCATTAATGTTAAAACAAGGTGGCAAAAGCACTGCACGGGCCGTGCAAGCATAGCACCGACCGTGCTATTTAATGGGTAAGAATTAAAAATGCCCAGACTTCTGTCACGGGCCGTGCACGCCTTGCACGGTCTGTGCAGGCCTTTGCAAGGGTCGTGTAAGCCTTGCACGGTCCGTGCAGTCCCTTCATAAAATGGGACAGAGAGTTCTTCATGGGCCATGCAGAAGGAATCCCTTCCTGCACGGTCCGTCCACTCCCACGACCCTTGAAATTCTTCCATCGATGTTTTGGTCGAGGCGTTACTCATTCGCCTCACCCTTTCCTCGACGTTTTAAACTTAAAATAAGGCTTAGAACTTTGAATAAAATATAGAAACGAACATGATTTAAACTTTAAAAGAAATCGGCATTATAACGGAATAAACCCGATAATTCTTCTTGAATACTTAAAATAATGATTAAAACTTTAAATATAACTTGAACGGAACTTTAATGAATTAAACGAGATTAATTACAAGAATTAATGACGAGAATAATAATGAATACAACGACGAGAAATATAACGGAAATGCTATAACTTGGAACTTTAACGAGAATCGAAATATAACTTTAGGGGAAAAGTAAATAAGTAATAACGAAGAACATGAAGAACACGAAGAACGGAAAGTAAATACGAAATTAAAAGATGGAAAAGAAATGGAATCGAGACCGATGAACAAGAATGGACGGGGTTAGGTGTGTCGAAGGAAGGTGGCTAGCTCGGCGTCTCGTCGAGTTGCAACGGCGGCAGAGCCGCCTGCTATGACCTAATGGCGCCCCTAGCACTTTCCTTTACCACATCCCTTCCACGCCAGTCCATTCATCATCTTGCAGAATACTCACGAAGAACACTTTTTTACTTTGACAGAACCTCAACCTTTGTCTCGACTCACAAGCTCTCAAAGCTCTCCCACTCTCTTGGAAGTGAAATGGATGAAAATGAGCAAATAAATGCAACGGGGGTGGCCATCCATTTATAGAAGGGAGCTTGGCTTCCTTGAGAAGCCACTCCAGTGTGGAAACACTGAAAAAGTTACCCCAGGTTCGGTTAAAAGCTGCTTTATTCGATGTCGAGGTCCAAATTACCTCAAACATGAAATCTAAAAAGATCAGGAGACTCGTTGGCTCGAATACTAGTGAACCAACTTGATTTGTGAAGAAGACAGGGTCGTCAGAAGAAAGATGAGCAAAGATTCTCTTTTTGGAATTACTTTTTACTATTTACTCAGACTGACAGATTTTGCTCCCGAGCGTTCGATTAACCTCAGAATGGAAATCCGTGAATGCCAATGGAATTCTTGAGTCATTTCCCATAAGAGGGGCCTGATAGAACTAGACTCGGATCAACGAGGAGGATTTCATAAATTTCTCAAAACGTGAACGCATGCAAAAGTTACTATTCATTCACCTTTTAAATACATTTTTCATCACCGGGAACTCAAATGACTTCAGAATTAAAATCCGAAAACACCGGCATACTCCTTGAGTTAAAACCTTTCTAATGAGACCACAAATGGCCAAAATAGAATTAAGATCATAGTTTTTGAAAAGACGATTTTCACGAAAACTGACCCCTAAAGTCGTGACTGACATCTGACCTGAATTAACCTTATTTAAATTTCTTCCTTAACTAATTAATTATCATTAAGAATCCTCTAAACCTTATTCAAAAATCTGGGGTGATATACTTTTTGTACACATAGCTCTCATTTGGGCTTTGCATGAATCCATATGACTGGATAATCTTATAAAATTGGATGTTCCAAGACCGCGATGCCTACTAAGCCCATAGATAGATTTCTTAAGCTTTCACTCAAGGTGCTCTTATCCTTTAGCAATGAATCTCTCTAGTTTCTTCATGTGGATGTTTTCTTCAACACTTCTATTAAGAAAAGCTGTTTTGACATCCATCTACCAAATCTCATAATCTAAATGAGAATAGACAAGACAATCCGGATTGACTTTAGCATGACAACCGGAGATAAGGTTTCCTCATAATCGATTCATTCTTTATGAGTATACCCTTTCACCACCATCTAGCTTTGAAGGTTTCAACATTCCCATGAAATCCTCTCCTTCTTTTGTAGACCCACTTACATCCAATGGATTTTACCCCATTAGGTGGTTCCACAAGCTCCCAGACTTGATTGTGATCCATAGATCCAATCTCAGACTTCATTGTAGATTTCCAAGAATCTGCATCTTTGTCTTGAACTGCTTCATCATAGGTCCTGGGATCTAATTCATTTAGTCATTCTGGGAAATCTAAAGATTCACTCAAACCAATGAATCTTTCAGGTTGGCGTACGACACTCCCACTGCAACGAGGCATTTCACATACTTTTGTGACATGTTGAACAGTTATTGGTGGTACCTCTTCTTGTACAGATAGTGTAGGATTCGAATTCCCTCCTCGAAGCTCTTCAAGACCGATCTCGCTCATGGGCTTGTGATTCATCACATAATCTTCTTCTATGAGTGGGGCATTAGTGCTCACAATGACCTTCTGATCCTTAGGACTATAAAATAAACCACCTTTCATTCCCCCTTGGATACCTGACAAACAGCCTAACATCCGTACGAGGTACCAACTTGTCGGCTTCCTTGTCTAGCATATGTGCTGGTTACCCCAACTATGAACATGACCTAAACTGGGCTTTCGACCAGTCCAAAGTTCTGTGGGTGTAGCAAGAATTGATTTTGATGGAACCAAATTAAGAATGTAAGTTGTTGTTTCTAAAGTAAATCCCCAGAATGAAATTAGCAACTTTGAATAGCTCATCATCGATCTAACCATCTCTAATAAAGTTTTGTTCCTACTTTCCACTATACCATTTTGCTATGATGTGTCAGGCGCAGTCAACTGGGATGTAATCTCATTCTCTATCAAGTAATCCCTAAATTCATCTTAGAAGTACTCACCACCACGATCAGTATGTAGTAATTTGATACTTTTACCTGTTCGTTTCTCCATTTCTGTCCTAAATTCTTTAAATGTCTCAAAGCATTCAGACTTGTGACGTAACAAGTATATGTATCCATACCTTGAGTAATGATTAATGAACATGATGAAATACTCATATCCTCCTTGAGCTTTAACTGACATAGGGCCACACAAGTCAGAGTGAATCAAATCTAATGCCTCCTCAGATCTATTCCCTTTAGACTTAAAGGGGGCGCTTAGTCATTTACCTTCCAAATAGAATTCACACAAAGGAAACATTTCCAAGACCAATGAAGGCAGTGGTCCATCATTTATGAGCCTTTGAATCCTCTTAAGGTTAATATGACCAAGCCTAAGATGCCAAAGATAGGTTTGATTTAATTTTGAAGGTTTTTTCCTTTTATTAGGATTTGTGATCGATGTATTCAGTAATTACGTTTGTGCAATGTTTTGCATAGGATTAAGTATGTAAAGATGTCTATCCAATGTGCCAGAACAGATAAAATATTTACCACTAGTGATAACAACCTTGCTATCAAAAGAAACTGAATATCCATTCAAAAACAAGTTAGAAACAGAAATAAGATTCAGCCTAAAATTCGGCACATAAAGACAATCTTTCAAAACTAAATTTCTATCACTACTGAAACATAAAGAAATATCTCACACTACAACAGCCACCACTTTCGTAGCATTGCCCATGTAGATGGTAATCTCGCCTTCACTCAGCTATCTTTTTACCAGGAACCCCTGCAAAGACATGTAAACTTGATCAGTAGCTTAAGTATCTACTACCCAAGACTGGGTAGAACAAGCAGCTAATCATGTTTCTATAATGAGAGAGTGAGACGTACCCTTTTTTTTCTTGTTGGGACACACAGACTTCCAGTGTCCTTACTGACCGCACTTAAAGCACTTTATCTTGGACTTGAAGTCCTCTAGAGAAATCTTTATCTTGGATTTCTTAAGCTTAGGTGCCACATGTGCAGCCTTTTGAGGTATGTTTCTCTTCTTCTTGGTCCCCAAAGAAGACGCTCTATGTTCAGCTATGTGTGTCTCCGAGTTCTCTTTTTCGAATAAGCTCGGCTGCCTGAAGATCCATGAGTAGTTCTAATAAAATAACATCTTTCTTTATCATGTTGAAGTTCAGCCTGAACTGCTCAAATTGCGATGACAAACTATGAAGCACAATGTTAATTTGAGACTCAGCGTCTAAATTGCCACCCAAGGTTTCGATCTTCGACATGAAGCCCATCATTTGGAGAATGTGATCCCTTACTGGTGTGGAATACGACATCTTCATGTTCATCAGATTTTTCATTGCCAAATGCCAAGCTAAGCGATTATGGTATCCAAAAAGCTCCTTAAGATTGAACGTGATGTCATAAGTGGTTTCCATAAACTGATGTTGATGTTGCAATACATTTGACATAGAAGCCAAAATATAACAGTGTGTCATCTCATCAGCCTTAAACTATTTATCATATGCCACTCTCTCCATTTTACTAAAATTCTCATCTAGATTTTGAAGGCATTTCTCATCAAGTACGAATTAAAAACCTTCAGCTGTTAGGACAATGTTCAATTTTCGAATCCAATCATTATAGTTTTCACCGATGAGTTTGTTTTCTTTGAGAATTGAGGATAAGTTGGAGAGTGCCATGATGATATAGAAATAACTGAAAAATAGGCATGCAGTACAGTCACAACCTTTAGGATAAATAACATATAATCAAAAACCTCATAAAATTATATGTATATTGACCGACATTTTAAAAACGTTTCTTATGTGCCACGATAGTGTGGACATTTATAAAATTCATTCTTAGACAGGTTATTAAACTTTAATTTACCTCCAGTAAAAGTTCCTTATGAAAAGTAAATTAATAGTTTGAAACCATCCGATCATGTAATCATCTAATTAATAAGTCGTGATAGTGTGGATGTTTATTAATAAATTACACATAAGTGTGAAAACCATTATCTTCACTCTAAGGCCACTGGTTTGAATTTCACTATCCTAGATGGAGAAGTCAGTTAGTTCTAACACTGTCCTACAGTTATCTATTAAGAGGTTTAATATCTAGAGATTCTAGTGATATGACACATCCGATATGGAGGAAGACGTATTGTCAATGCGCATGCCCATCACTTGTCAATTGAACTAGATTAATGGAGACCGTTTAAGATTTCCACATACTTTGGTATGTATCTCTCCCACTTAGTTATTTATACTTAAGGTTTCATTTTATCCCATTCAAATGATCAAACATCACATAAAATGATAAGCAACCATTACATGCTTAAAACAACACAATAAACATAATAATTAAAACCAACTATCATGGCATATATCTCATATTACTTCATGAGATAAACTTGGAAAGCCAGCTCTGGGAAATCTGGACATGGCTGCCGTGTATCACCGCTACCTCGCTGAAACCCTAGCTCTAATTAGGATTTCAGGACATGTTCGGGATGTCCTTCCTTTACTGGGTTGCACCACTTTCCTTCTTTAAGTTGATTTCATATCCTTATTCAATATAGAATATCTATCCTAAAAGAAACATCATAATAAATCTAGAATAACAAGGAAATAAAAAATATACAACTCAAAACTTAGTGATTTTCAAAAATCACTCCTAGTGCTAACAATTTATTTTTCCTATTACATTAAAACAACCTAATAAAATAAATTACCTAGACCTAATCCATGGATTTTCTCATGGATAAAAAATCTCATAGCCAAATCGGCATATGACCAACATACATTCAACATTAAAATTAAATACATTCATCAAATAATTAAGGAACCATGATAGTTGGTACCACCTGCAAACAAAATAGTCTACAAATACAAATATCATAATTACATGATAAACATAAAATATCACATGATATCCATACATGAATTAATAATTAAGGAACCATGATAGTTGGTACCACCTGCAAACAAAACAGTCTACAAATATGACTATCATAATTATATGATAAACATAAAATATCACGCGATATCCATACATGAATCAAATTCAAAAATTTTATTTAATAGAATTAAAAATTTTGAAATTAACAGTAAGATCAAATTTAGAAATAAATTATAATTATCTACCAAGTTAAATCTTGCTATGCTCGAAAATAAGAATAAATCTGAAAATTAATTAAAATTAACTACCAAATTTATATCTTAATATTAAAAAAACTCTATTTATTCTAACTTGGAAATTTTGATATCAAAAATCTATTCCAAATAATTTACATAGGTTTCGAAAACTACCAACAAATAAATCTGGAAATTTTGATCATTTTCAAAAACTTTCCAAATTTAAAATTCTATTTTCAAACCTATATAGGTTAGAATTAGGTCACTTTTGATATACACCAAAAATTACATTATCCAATTCCAATCTACCAAATTTTGACTCTACTATGATTTAGATTGTGAAATTTTGATATTGATAAAAAATCTTTTCCGAATCCAAAACTTTAATATCAAAAGTTATGGAAAATTTAAGAAATTTTTAATCATCAAATTTTCGAAATTTGATGATCAACTTTTTGAACAACTATCAAATTAAATCTGAAAATTTTGATATCGTCAAAAATCTATTATAAACCTTATTTGACATGATCGAAAAAACACATAGATTAAAATTAGATTTTTCGAAAACACAATAAAAGAATACCTCCAAAATTATATCTATAAATATCGAAAAAATATGAACAAATAAATCTGAAAATTTAAACATCTTAAATTTATCTAAAAATTCATACATATTGTTTGAATAATCCTATTATTAAAACTAGAGCAGTGCCAAAATCCGCTCTAATACCAGTTGTTGAATTTTTTTTTTGAATTGAACCACCACAGGATCTATTTGGATGCTCATTAATCCAAGCTCATGTATATCATATTTTATGCATGCAATGTAAATAATTAACCAAGTTGAATGAGCATGCAAGTTGTTGTTCAATTCTACTAAAAGTAGAAATATAGAATATCGAAAATAACTTACAATTCAATGTCGGGTTTACGACAAAATTATTGATGTATGTGTAATCAGTGCTCCTACAGTTGATATTCCACTTCTCGATCTTCTGCTATATTCTCGGATCGCGTCTAGATACAGGGTGGGCTATATACTACTAAATAGGTGTGAATACTATGGGGATCAACAGAGGAACAAAGTAATGCGATCCAAAGTTGTCCAAATTAAATGGCCCATTGAAGGAGTTGGACTCGCTGCCACCGAAAGCCTACATAGAAGAAATTATCTTTTTATTTAGGAGTCCTATTTTAATTTAGAGAGATTTATCTTATTTTAATTAGTTATTTTCGAATTTAATTAGGATTAGAATTAGGGTTTCTTTATTTTGGCAGATTTATTTCCCTAGCAGATTTTTTTTCTTATTTTCTAGAATTATGTTTAGGAAACTTATTCTCTATCATCCCTATATAAATGGGGGGCTATATGAACAAAAATAAACATTTGATTAATATATTTTGTGAGTTTTCTCTCTAGAGATTTTATTTGAATTTCACGAGAAGTATCGTGAGTTCAAAATTAATTTATCAAATAGAACATCACATCTATTTGTGGCGTCTTCATTCATATTTCAAGGTTCTTGTTTTCAATCATAATAGGGTCGTGGATTTAATATATCAATGGTTTGTCTGTGTTATGAGGCTAGGGTTGAAGAATTCCATCATTCATCCCCTTGTAACCTGATACTCCTGGGGTAGATTCTCATCATCACCAATCTACCGATGAGGATCGTATCAAGTGGTATCAAAGCTATGGCTTTGCATTAGGTTCCAATCTATCTATCTTAATTTTCTGTATTAGTTTTCGTCAGTTAAAAAACAAAAAAAAAACTAAAATCTACAAAAAAAAAGAGAAGAGAAGCTGGTAAAAAATGAAAAGAAGCTGAATTGAAAATGAAAATGAAAAAAACTATCATCCAAAAAAAACTGACAAAAGAAGAGTGATCTGAAAAAAAAAACTAATCTGGAAAAAAAGTTCTATTTGTTTTTTTTTTGTTGAATTTCATATTTGATTTTTCTTTAGTGTTATTTCAGTTGTTATTAGTTGTAGAAGAAAAAAATCATCTAAAAAAAAACTGAAGTGAATTGAGAAAAAAAAAAGATGTCTACTACGTTTTCCTGTTCAATCTTGTATTTGATTCTTCTTTAGTATTATTTCAGTTGTTATTACTTTCATTTGAGAGGAAAGTGCAAAAAAAAAAAAAAAGTTCCTGAAAAAAAAAATGTTTACTTCTACAGGGTATGGAGGATACAGTGGAAGATATGGTTGCAGAACTGATCGAGATGGGATGCATGAGTCCGATGTTCCTTATTTTCAAGGGAAGAATGATCCTGAACTATTGATGAGAATGAGACGATGCCAACCAAGGCAGGAGAAATGCACCATGGCAGCGCCAAATGGATTGCTATGTTGTCCATTGAAGATGAAGAAGATCAAGACATGAAGAACACAAGTAGTGTTTGAAGAACAAGCCCAAGAAGACCAAAGTTGAAAAAGTGGCGAATTGGATCAGCCCACAAGTTGATCAATTTCGTCCCTTTTGAAGCCCAAGTCCAATTGGATTTATTTTATCTAGTTTAGGATTTTTATTACTTTATTTTTGGTATTTTTGGATTATTCCTTAAAACATATTTTTAATTAATGAAACAATCCTAGTTCGTTTAGAACTCTTATAGGATCGGCCATATCATCTATTTGGCCTTAGAATTTCGTTCCTCATGTTAGTATATATAGGAGAACCTTATGTTATTTTTATTTTAGACATTGCTTGAATATTTGAAGTTTTATTTCACTTTGTCTCAATATCCATCGGTTGATCACTTTTATACTTTTATTATTTTTGGTTCAAAAGAAATACTCTTTAGATCCAGCAAGTCTAAGGTTTTATTCAAGGTTCTTTCGAGTTCTTTAAGATCACGGGGGAATTGCTATCAATCGAGAAGTATCAATCATCGCGTTCGTAGGTTCCAATCTACGGGTTCGACAAGGCATAAATCACATAACCAATCTGCCATCTTTCATCATCTACGTCCAATTCATCATCAACATCATCCCTTCCACATCCATAATTCATACACGAAAGTTCATCCAAAATTCATCCATAAACCCTAATTGAATCCTGCCCTAATTCGCACCCTTTCATATTTATTTGGTTTTGTGTTTTGTTTAGTTGAGCTATTAATCTAGGTATTCTAAGTGTCTTAATTCATCGAGTCTAATTCAGCCTCATAATCGAGTCTTTTGGTTCTAGTTTAGTCGGATTGAATCCTTCTTAATTCCGACGTGTTCGAGTCCTTAAGTCTTCCGCTACGTTTCCTCTAGATTTAGCTTGTACAAATTGTCCGAGTTACATCAACTATATCTGGATTGGGAGAGAAAGATGGATTTATTATTCAACTGTCATAGCTATCCAGAGCGCAAAAAGGTCAAGATAGCAGCTATTGGTTTTTGTGATGATTTTCTCATCTGGTGGAATCGATATATGTCTGTTAGGTAACGTATTATGGAGCCAATACAGACATGGAGATCAATGAAGAGGGTGTTAAGAAGATGACATGTGCCTTATTCATAATAACGAGAGCTGGAAAAGAAGCTACAAAAGCTTAGGCAAGGAGGCAGTAATGTAGATGACTACTACAGTGAAATAATGGAAGCCATGAGATGAATTGATATGGAGGAACATCTAGAGTAAATGATAGATAGGTTTCTAGCAGGTTTACGCATGGAGATCCGAGAAAGAATGGCAATGCATCACAATGAGGAGTTGGAGGATATGATGCAATATGCTATCGGGTGAAGAAACGGCTTTTGAGAGTAAGGAAGGCGGGGAAGGAACAACACCGTGTTTCTCCATCGATTTCAGAGATACCCATTCTAAATTTTGTTGATGTATTGGTGTCCACATGCCGAGATATTGAAGAGACCAAGAATACTAAGGCAGAAACTGACTCGGAGATACCCAAGTTAGAAGAATCTAGCTCCGAGGCACCAGTTATAGTTGATGCATCCATTGGCGAGTTGATAGATGTTTTTATGTGCCTAGATATTGGAGAGAACGAGATAGTAGAAGCATCTAACTCGGAGATGGTAGTGATAGAACAATTAATTTGGAGATGCAAGTTTTGGAGGAGTCTAATTATTGCTTGAGAACTTGGTGAACGAGAGTGTAGACACGGAGATCAAAATGGGTGGAAAGGAGTCGATCTTGCAACCATGTCTAGGAGAAGAGCATGACATCAATTGTGGAGTGGCGCTCATGCAAATACATACAGTTGTTGACTTGCCAAAATCTAACATCATTTGTCAACAACTTTATTTTGATGTGTTTATCTTACATGTTGAAAAGGATGTGCCACAAGATATTGTTGTACCATCAGATTTATTTGTGATTCATGTGCCAAAGCTTTGCATGGTGAAGAAGTTACAATTGTTTCATTTAGCTTGGATGATCTGGAAGGATGGCTCTAGGCTAAGAGTTCCAAAAGATTTCGATGATCGATTCATGCAAATATAGGAGGTTCGGATTTGAGGATAAATCCCTTTCAAGAGGAGGGGAATGATGCGATCCAAAGTTGTCCAAGGGGCCCATTGAAGGAGTTGGACTCGCTACTACCGAAAGCTTACTTGGACGAAGTTAGTTTCTATATTATTTAGGAGTCCTATTTTAATTAAGAGAGATATTTATCTTATTTTAATTAATTATTTTTGAATTTAATTAGGATTAGAATTAGAGTTTCTTTATTTTGGCAGATTTATTTCCTTAGCACATTTATTTCCTTGTTTTCTAGAATTCTGTTTAGGAAACTTATTATCTACCATCTCTATATAAAGGAGGGGCTATATGAATGAAAATAGACATTTGATTAATATATTTTGTGGGTTTTCTCTCTAGAGATTTTATCCAAATTTCACGATAGGTATCGTGAGTTCAAAATTGACTTACCAAATAGAATATCACATCTATTTATGGCATCTTCATTCATATTCCAAGGTTCTTGTTTCCAATCACAGTAAGATCATGAATTTAATATATCAACGGTTCGTCTGCGTTCTGAGGCTGGGGTCAAAGAATTACACCATTTATCCCCTTGTAACCTGATACTCCTGGGATAGATTCCCGTCGTCACCAATCTTCCGACAAGGATCGCATCACAAAGAGGGGTTGATTTCAAGTTCTTAATTTTTGTCCTCCCTCCTTAATTAAATAGGAAGGGGGACAAAAATATCTCTCCTAACCCTAATGGGTTTAGGTCTCTCACTTTTATTCCGTCCCCAGTGCACTAAGATCATATTGGGTTACAACATGGATCTAAAAGAATATTAAATTAGCCTGCTAATTTATTTAATTTCCCATATCCACAACTTAGGATATAATTAAATAAATTAAGTATTATTTTTATTCCACTAAAGAAATAATACTGACCTACCAATTTAATAATATTTGTGAATATGATTTCTCCTTTAGTCCAGCCATTCCAAATGTTTAAGATATAATGTCCATTAATTAATTATGTAAGCTTCTGACAGCTATAATTACTTAATATCTTATTTTTTGAGTAGTATAACCACTATTTTATTAGCAGTAAAAACAACTGGAAGTGTACGATTCAATTGTAATACGTAGTGAGCAAGAGTATCGTATCCACAAAGATTGTAATGCAAATAACAATGTGAAACTAAAACATAGACACCTTATTAATATCTAGACACTCAAATAATAAAAGAGAGAACATGTAAATAAATACTTTAAAAGAAAGAACACAATTAACTTAAATAAAATGATTAATGAAAATAATGGATTCTAGAGGAGAGTTCATACAATGGCTTCTAGGACAGATTTATTGACTATTTAGGCTTATTTAATTTATCAATGGTGGAAAATCACTTAACTGTTATTAGACTGTTCTCATGAACATATATCATAACTTAGAAACAATGAACATGTACTTCATTGCGGTCGGTTTTTCACACACGTCATTACTCACAATGAAGTACCTTGAACTTAAATTCCCATGCAACACTTGTTCATTTGGTCGGTCCTTCCAAGCATCACATAAAATGATTAACCTATTTTATCCCATTAATTAATCAGTCACGACTAGAATCTTCCAATTAATTAACTTGCATACATATGCTGCTGCAGTCAACATACACATGAGAAATTCAAACTAAGAAACCAAATACCCAATGATAATCGAAAAATATATATCAATAAATCAAACCATGAAATTCAATGTACTTATCAACTAAAGAATCCAATAAAACAATTATCTAAACATAATTAAATGAAAAAAAAATAAAACATGAACATGGTGAATAAAATAATGTTCAACACAATCAAGAACCAGTAGTCTTCAGTCTTGACGTAGCTTCTAGAATCTTCGTTGTGCCTCCATAATTATGTTCACCTTGGTATGTCTCATCTTCTGTACTATATAATCTTTTGTACGCCTCTTTTCTAATGAGTAGAGAGGGTATTTATAGTGTTGGAGGGAACCCTATGATTAAAACAAGCCCAAATGTGTGAAAAGCCTAAAAAATCTCATGTAGGATCTATTTGGGCCAATTAGGGACGTGTTGGGACGATCTACTGGTGACCTAGAGGGCCTATTTTACACAGGGTCGACACAAGTGGTGGGTCGAGTGACTGGGTCGACCCGACGCACGTAGGCTTTACTAAAATAGCCCGTTCTCACTCGTTTCTCGTCTGATTGAGCCGATTCAACTTGCACAATGCTCCTAACTCAATTCTACATCTTCTTAAGCTCTTGAATCACCCATTTAGATTATGTTGAATTATTTTCATCAATTCTAGTGGGATTTTCTCTTTAAATGCGGTCCAAAATTCCAATGGGTTCCTCATTTAGCTCTACAAGCACATACTTGATCATTTTGCACCAAATAATCATTAAATTCACCACTATTACTTAAAAACTCAAAAATACATCAAAAACCCCAAATGAGAACATAATGAGCCCAAAAGATATTAAAATCACACAACTAATGAACTTAAACATCATCAATTCGTATCCAAAAGTTGTGTAAAATACACAGTTGTCATAGTACCACACAAGCTTTATCATGTACATAATAAATTTCACTTGTAGTGTTTCACATGAACTTTGTGCCTCGTCAAGGGGACATCATCAACCTGGCAAACCTGGACACAATGGCCATATATAATGCACGACTCATCATATATGTAAATGTTACTGCCCAAAATATCGAGGTTGTTGATCCTATCAATGAATCTCACTCATTGATGAATCAAATAAATAACATAACATATATATATCCGCCAATATATATGGGTTAAGAACCCGAACTCTGTGGATCTTTATTCTCTCACTTAAGCTAAGAATAGAGAATAATATCCTATCATGATCCCCCTCAATACGCAAACCAGTGTACTAGAATAATCAGCTAGTTAAGATAAACTAACTATTAGATTACTCTACGGTATACCGATGGTGGGTTCAGGACCATCTAAGTCGTGAGTCTTTTAATACATTACAAGGACCATCTAAGTCGTGAGCCTTCTAATCACTTTTTACATTTATAAATATCTTGAAACTTCTTTTTCATTCATGGCTTTCACATCATCAAAAAGGGAAAATTTTTTAGGAAAATCATAGAGTTTGATGATATGTTAAAACCATAATAGTTGTAAGTAATCAAACATCCAGTCAAACATGCAAATTGAAAGTCACGTAAACTGAAAATCAAGTAAACTAAATGTGGATGAATGAAAAGTCAACCCAATCATCCCAAGCAACTGAAAGCCATCGACTGAATAATCAGATACTCAATCAGTCACACGAATTGGAAATCAAACAACTAAAAAACATCAGTTGGTCGTCCCAGCAACTAAAAGTTAAACAACTAAAAAATAAATAAGTCAGTCTCCCTAACGATCCACAACTGATGACTTAAGCAAAGGACTGAAGAAGACCACCGCCTCGAAGAACCAATAATGAAATGACAAATAAATGGAACATCTCACACATCTATCTTCAACTAGCAAACGGTTATATTTGCCAACTCCTCTGTAAACAAATGATGCTCAACACTCATAGAAAATGGAGAGTGAGTACAAGTATATAAGTGTGTATTCAAGAGTGCATCTAAAGTGAAAAACATAAGAGAGCTCACTTCTAGTGAAGTTGATTTCACAAATCATATCAAGTCACAACTAAGTGATCACTTCTCTTTGAGAATAGAATAAAAATGTAAAATCTCTTGTAATTCTTACACTCGGATATGCAGTTGTCAACACATGTTTATCTAAGAATCACTCCTAGTTGATAGTTTAAGAACTCCTTCTTGAAGATCGAAAGAGATCTAAAATCTTATAAATATTTCAATAGCACCTAACTTTCGGTCAAAGTGTGAGCCATCACTAAAGAATGTGCTACCGCAATAGCAAACTGCTGCCAACTGTAAGTGTTAGAAGTTGACTTAATTGAGGTAATCGTGTCTAGAAAGTCATTTCTATATAGTTTGTAAAAGTGTAACATCAAATTATATAGTGAATTTTCCTTCGAGAAGAAGGGAGATAGGATGTAGAACTTTCAGCTTCGAACCTTTATAACTCCTTGCATGTTCTATTTAGCATTAATTATCTTTATCTATACTTTCTTACAACAAAAACTGATTAGTTCTCAATTACATCATATACTCAATTGATTGCACAAATTGATTTCTTGAATAAGTACAAAATTAATAACGAGTCAGGGCCCTGTTTATTCTGCATCTCATAAGTAAACTTTTAAAGAGTCTATTCAACCCTTTCTAAACTCTATTTAATTCGTTTGGTACCAACAATATAAGTGTTTATGAAAAAATAAACAAATAAATCAAAGAAGACGGAGAAATCCAGCAATCTTGACACCTCCTTGTGAGTAGATAGAAAAGAGTCGATTCCATGATTATAAGTTCATTACCATTGTCTTGCTCTTCTCTTTTCTCATCTCTCTTTTGTATTTGTAATGCATGTAGTCGTGTGTGATGATATTAAATGATATGGGTCGTGTATCAAGTAGAGGCTTTAAATATATAGGTTTAAAATCCTGAATTGGAGATAAAAAATCACACTCCCGCAGACCCGAGCATATAGGTGAAGTGAAATATTTCACATAACCTAGAGGGGTGTTTATTAATAAGGTTAACACTAGTGCTTTGGGTCGGTTTGACCCTCCCCTTTGCAATTTGCACTAGCTTGGGTCAACCGAAGCTTTCCAAGTCAACCCAAACTATTTTCGCATCAGACTTCAGATTTTGACGGGCTTTGATTATTCCATTAGACTTTAATTAAGTATTTAATTAAGTCCAAGAGCCTAATTAAATCCTTCTTCAACTCTCCATACCCATATTTGACTATTTTGCTTCAATTATGTAACAAATACACAATTATTACTGCAAAACTAGCAAACACATCAAAAACTCAAAAAGATGACAAATAAAGCACAAAAGTTATATAAATTACACAATTAACATAATAAACATCATCAATTCATATCCAAAAGTTATGTAAAATACACAATTGTCATGAACCAAGACACCAAATTATTTTCTCGAAAGAAGCAAGCTCCGGATGTACTTTTTCTATCATCAGGTAAGCTAACCCAATCTGCATCGCAGTAGCCAACAAGGCTTGAGTTGGTACTAGTGGTATACCATAATCTAAATTTTGCAGTTCCACTACTGTATTTGATAATGTTCTTTACAGTTTTCAGATGGCTCTCGCGAGGAGATGCTTGATATCTGGCACACACTCCAACACTATAGGATATATCTAGTATGCTTGCAATCAAGTATAATAAACTCCCAATCATGCTTCTGTAGAGAGTTTGATCAACTTCAATTCTTAACTCATATTTTGATATCTTTACAAATGTACCTATAAGTGTTTGCTTGTGCTTGGCTCTTTCTAATCTCAACTTTTTGATCAAGTTCTTTGCATATTTTGTCTGAGATATAAATATTCCACCATGTGATTACTTGATCTAGAGACCAAGAAACTATTTTCAATCTTCTACAAGGCTCATCTCAAAATTTATCTTCCATATCTGCAGTAAATACTTTAACCATTTTCTAAGACACTGATCTGAACACTATATCATCAACATAGACTTGAACAATGATGATGTCTTTTTTTTCTATCTTAATAAACAAAGTTTTGTCTTATCCACCTCTTCTGTAACCTTTCTTAATTAAGTATGTTGCTCTAGACATGTATACAAAGCTCTGGATGCTTGTTTTAATCTATACAAAGCCCTCTTGAGTTTGTAGAAATACACAGGATGATGAGGGTCTTCCAATCCTTTAGGTTGGGCAACATATACTTTTTCTTCAGAAATCCATTGAGAAAGGTACTCTTAACGTCTATTCGGTACAACTTAAACTTCATAAGGCATACCATAGAGAGTAGTCTTGTAACATCCTAGATTTTTGGATAATATTTAGAGAATTCCTAAGAGTAATTAAGTAGTTAAGGAAGAAATTTAAAGGTTTAAGTGAAATCAGATGTCAGTCACGACTTTAGGAATCAATTTTTGTGAAATCCTATTTTTGAAATTTTGATCTCAACTCTGTTATGACCGATTTTGGTCTTGTCAGAAAGTTTTTAACTCAAGGAGTGTACCGGTATTCCCAGAATTTTATTCTGAAGTTATTTGCAGTCCAGGTGATGAAAAACGTATTTAAAGGATTAATGAATGGTAACTTTTGTGTGCGTTCGTGATTTGGAAAATTTATGAAATCCTCCTTATTAATCCGAGACTTGTTCTGTCAAGCCCCTCCTATGAGAAATGACTCAAGGAATCCATTTTCATTCACGAATTTCCATTCTGAGGTCAATCGAATGCTCGAGAGCAAAATCTGTCAATCTGACTGAATAGTATAAAGTAATTCTGATAAGGAATCTTGGCTCGTCTTTCTTCTGATGACCTCTTCTTCATCCTGAATCAGGTTGATTCAATAGTACTCGAGCCAACGAGTCTCTTGGTATTTTCAAATTTCATGTATGAGGTCATTTGGACCTCGACATTGAATAAAACATCTTTTAACCAAATCTGGGATAACTTTTGCAGTATCCTTGCACAGCAATGGCTTCCCTTGGAAGCCAAAGCTCACCCCTATAAATAGATCACTCCTTACCCCTCATTTTCCACACCATTTCATCCCATTTCTCAAATCTTAGAGAGAGGGAAAGCTCTAGTTGTGAGAATCTCAAAGTCGAGTGAGGGACATTCTTCGTAAGTGTTCCTACGAGATGACGAGCAGAGTGGCATGAAAGAGATGCAGTGGGGAAAGGTGTTAGGGGTGCCGTCAAGTTCAAGCAGACGACTCTGTCACCGTTGCGACTCGACGAGACGCCACGCTGGCCACCTTCCTTCGATGCACTCGATTCCATCCATTCTTTTTCATCGGGCCCCGGATCCTATTTCTTTCTTATCTTTAATTTTGCATTTCATTCTGTCTTTTATTATCACATTTTCATTATAATGTTCTCGTTATTATTCCTCATTGTTAGTCTCGTTTATTTTGTTTGAAGTTCCGTTTAAGTTTCGTATTTAAATTTTATTGTTATTTCTAAGTGTTTAAAGGAGTTAGTCGTGTTTATTCCGTTATTATGTCGATTTTAAGTTAAGCATGCTCATTTCTATATTCTTCAAGTGTTAGGCAAATATCGATCTTTGTTGAAGTTTTAATTTGATTTCTTCGATTATCGTCTTTGTAAAGTTATATCTTTGAAACATCGTAGTAAATATTTTGAGCCTTATTTTAAGTTTAAAATGTCGAGGAAAGGGAGAGGCGACCGAATAATCTCTCGACCAACACTTCAAGCAAATAATTTCGATGTTCATGGGAGTGCACAGACCATACAAGGGTTGCACGGCCCGTGCAAAACTCCCGGCATTGGTCTGGAAGGCTAGCACGACCCGTGCTATGCTTGCACGGACCGTGCAAGGGCCTGCACAGACCGTGCAATGCTTGCACGGACAGTAACAGAAGGTCTAGGCATTTAATTCTCATCTCAATAAATAGCACGGCCCATGCTATGCTTGCACGACCCGTGCAAGGCCTCTGTCGCCATGTTTTATCTCTAAGTGTATTCTATTCTCGAGTCTTTCAAACCCTCATGTTTTTAATGGTTCTAAAGTTGTGCAATCTTTGTTTAAGTCCTAGTTAAGGGTGGATGAATTAGATATTGTTTAAATTCGTGTTAGATGTTAGAAATCTTCGAAGGAGGCTGCTAAGTTGATGATTCGACTTTTGTAGGAGGAAGTGAGCCCCGTGGATACCCGAAGCAGGATCGTTAGCTTGTTGTTTCATCTTTCGCTTAGTGATTAAGGTGGGTAATTTTATACTCATCTAAAGTTTGAGCTAATAAGCTCTAGAAGCATGATAGGACAAATGAGATATCCAATAAAATATTTTGCTCTGCCTGATTGATCTCTGCACAAAGAAAGGAAGGAAAGAAAGATATTATATGTTAATTGAGCTCTCAAGCATGTTTAGATATGCTAGAAATGTTTAAATATTTTTTATGCTTAGCATGAGATATTTAGAATTGCCTTTAGTTGCAATATGTGTTTTTATACGTTCATTTCCTCGTAATTAAATGTTGATATTTTTCTAAGGTTTATATAGCTAAGGATTCCCTTCTAGGGTAGTGATAAATCCCTTATAGGCCGAGATCATGCTAAATTAAAGGATTAGTCCTAGACGTTTTGTTAGAATTTATTGCCTGAAATAATGTGAATTACGGATGTAAATTACAAAGTTAAATGTAATGTTGAAGCTAGTGTTACCACATTACCTTCAACATGAAGCGGAAATGTGAATAGAACTTTGCACAAAACAAGTTTTAAATCACACTCCTTACGGTAGGTGATTGCCTCAAGACGAAATTCACTATCACAAGTGAAACACAAAATCAATGCTGATGTTGTCTCGGTTCACTCCCTTGACAACACTGAATAAAACATACAAAGGACTATCCTAGCTTCACTCACTAAAATAATCACTCAAAAACAAACCTATCTAAACACATAGATAGATTACAATCAGTCACTCTAAATCCTAGACTTCTCTAAGTTGACTATCTAACCTATACACACAACTGGAATGAAAGTCTTCAGCTGATTGGGATGCTAGGCAGATGTCGAGGAAGATGTCTTGGACTTCAGAGATGACACTAGATGCAAGATTCAGAGCTTCTCACAAACCACAGTGATAACCTGCTTGCATAAATGATTTTAAGGATTAGAAATGCCTTAAATACTTCCTCCATCTCGGCTGGATAGTTTCTCCACGATCCTTGATGAGTTGGATGCAAAACTACCGCCTTCCACTACCCTTGCTGAACTGGACTCGAGATAACCGTCCTCTGCACTGCGTGGCACACGTTCTTCAACATCGCATAACAATAGCGGTTACTCCAGCTACCCACGTTCTCTACAACGGTTAGTATCAAAGATGAAGTGGGGAACATCACGTCCCTTGAAACTCGGAACAGATTCTGATCCAGTCAAAATCAAGCATAATCCACGTTTTAATTCGAAATAAAATATCTAATAAATCCCTTAAATCGTGGAAAATGATATGTGATAAAAATCACAATTTATTAAGATTAATTTAAAATAAATTAATCCAAAATACTATGAAAGGATAAGATTAGAGATCCGAGTGTTATACTCGGTGTGACAAGAATGACGGACAACATTAGATACGACATTGATCGCGATGTTACATCATCTAGAACACGTCATACTCAAGAATCTCCCCCTTAAGCTTATCATTTCTGCACAAAACATAAAGCTCCAAATATACATGATTAGAGCCGCAGCGGAATACGATCAAAATATTGGTGTTTTAAAAACTCCCCCTTAAGGTCTGCTCCCCCTTAAGTTATTATTTGTAAAAAAATAACATGTTAGTGGGTATAATCCCCTATACAATATACAAGGTTAGTGGGTATTTACCCCTGTACAGAAAAATTAGTGGGTAATGATCCCCTATACAGAATTAATGTTGAGAACATTCTCAACACAACAATTATCACACATTTTTTTTTAAAAAAAAACGTGCGAACACAATCACAATGTTGAGACCATTCCCAACATAAAACATCACATACTATAAGTTATGTGAAAAGCAGAATAACAATGTTGAAAACATTCTCAACATAAAATTTTACACATTAAAATATGCAAACAAAAAATATATAGCAAAATCATCAACTCATGCTGATGATTAAACCAAAAATATCCAAGGATATCTAATCATGGATACCCAACAACAAAAATAAAATGTTTCCATGCACATAAAAAATCAACAAGGATGTAAACACATCCAAAATAAACTTGTGTCCAGCACAATACATAACCAAAAAAAATAAATTATTTTTGTCAAAGAAAAATCATATTTTCTTCTTCCCCTTAGCCTTGGCCACAGACTTTCCAGTCTTCTCCCCTTCAGCACCATCATCACTAGCAACTTCACTAGCAATCCCAGCAGTAGCAACATCTACTCCCCCTTTTTGTGTAGAAAGAATTCCCCGAAGTGCTTGACGAAGCTCAACCATTGCATTGGTGAGCACTGTGCTTTGATGGATTAATGAACCCATCTGTGAGACATATGAATTCAAAACCTGCACAGAAATTGTAGTCAAGTGCGAGGAAGCACTCGCTATATCACTTCCTGAAATGAGAGGAGAGAGTGCACAATCTGTAGCAACATCCTGCCCAACATCCCTTGATGCAGCTGTTGAACTTCGACCGAAGGCGTAAGGGAGATTAATTACACGATCTTCATTCGCTTTGGGCTTGGTGATAGAGATAGTAGCTATTTCAGTAACTATCTTCTTCTTATTTGGCTTCACACCTTGGTCAACTATGAGGGCATAGATGAGACAGGGAAATGGTAAAATGTTGGCGGTGTTTGTCTTTGCAGCCGACTTCATCATGCAATCAAAAATGTATTCTCCGAGATTGAAGGGAATTTTTGTGCCAAGTTTAAAGAACAAGATGGCTTGATCAACTGTGAGGACTGAAGTGTTGGTGGTGGGTAACCAATTACACACAATCAATTTGTGTAAGACAGAGTAGAAAAATGTGAGCTTAGAAGTGGAAATTTTATTAGTCCACTTAGTCACCAACCCACCAGTAATAGTCCCAACAACATCATCAATTAAGTCTAGGCTAACAACATCAGAATCATTACCCAGACCCAAGAATTTGTTGATCATCATGAGGTTAAAAACATAGATTTTATCTCGTATATAAACCTCCCCAAATTTGCTCTTAGACTTATCACCCATCTCAGGAGACACATTTGCATAAAATTCAGCAATAACATCAGGCTCAAAAGAAGACAAAGTAGTGACAGATTTCCAGAGACCCCTCTCCTTCAAAAAAATATCCATTCCATACTTCTTAAAGCTAAGCATGTCAATTTGTTTTTCGACTCGCGTAGGGCGAAGAATGACAGTTTTATGAAGAGTTTTAGCATGCTGAGAATAGAATGTCTTACTGAATGCAGAGGAGACATCATGAGGGGAACCTGGAGGATATACGGGTTCAGAGTCAGCAGAATCAGCATCATCTTTGACATCGGCTGAATGAGTGGGAGATGGAGAAACTATCTCCTTGGCTGTGCCGGAGAAGACCATTTCATGTGAAGAGGTGGGAGAGAGTTCATTCTTCTTAGGGCCAGATGTGGCGCCCTTTTTCCCTTTTCCTTTCAAAGTTTGTCCTGAAGTCGCAGGCTTGGCAGAAACATCGTCCTCTGGTATCGCAGAAAGAGACTCCTCTTGTTGTTCAACATCAACTTCCACATCATCAACCGCTTTGTCTGGAGAATTTTCAGGGGGATTTTCTTCATCCTCGGACTCATCTTTTAAAGACCTTGCTGGTTTTTCTTTCAATTTTAGAGTTCGTCTTGCCTTTTTGCTCAAACCCTCACTGGCCTCTTCCTTGACAGACCCTTGTTGGCCATGAAGTCGTTTTGACTTGCGAGTAGGGCCACTCTTCTTTTTCTCGGCAAGAGCTTGAGTGTGGAGCTCCAGATCTGGGTCGATAGGGTTTTCTTCAGCACCAGGACTGATGTGTTGGAGAGGAGTGGGGTTTAGCACCAGTGTGGAGTCAGGAACTTTGACTTCTTCCAAGGTAGTGTCTGCATGTGCTGTTGGAGGGGATAAGGGTTTGTTAGACTCTGAGTTAGGTCCCTCTGGAGTGAGTTCGGCTGTTACAGTGACTGCAGGAGTTGATTTGGCGGAGGGTGTGATAGCTGATGTTCTAGCAGGACTAGAGGCAGAAGATGGAGTGCCCATAGTCTTCTCAAACATTTGTTTCATCATCTCGAAAATGGCAGAGAGGTCCTTGGGTTCAGCCATTGATATTCTGCAAAAAGCTTGAATGAGTGAGAAACCAAGAGTGGGAGACGAAAAGGCTTCGAGAGAGAGATAGAGAGAGAGAGAGTGAGAGTAATAAAAAATTTCCAAAAATGAGTTTATATAACTCTCATCCTTAAAAATCGGAACCGCCTCCTGTCACATCACCCACTTTTTCTATTTTCCTTATTAAAGAAAATATTTAAATAAAGCGAAATTAGTGGATAGGGATACACCATATCAAAACGTGTATTTATCACAAAAATTCAAAAAGTGAATCTTTGTAGGTCCCAAAATAGTTTATGTTCTTCCATTTTTTTTTATTTAAAAGAAACGAAATAAACAAAGAAAACACATAACAATTATGCTTAAAAGAAATAATTAAAACAAAGATAAGGTATATTACACAACTGATGTTGATAAAAACAAACTCACATCGAGTTCAACATCAGTAAACAGACTGAACAAATTAAATAGAACACATTCCAAGAGACTTTCTTAAGGAAGAAAATCTCTCGAAATCAAGGGGCTTGGTAAAAATATCCACTGTTTGATTCTCAGTGGATATGCATTTGATGTTTATGATCTCCTTTTCCACCAAGTCTCTGATGAAGTGATGTCGAATGTCAATATGTTTAGTGCGTGAATGTTGAACAGGGTTCTTGGAAATTTCAATAGCACTAGCTTTATCACACAACAAGGTTAGTGATGAGCTTATCATGCCATAGTCTTTCAGCATTTGATTTAGCTATACCAACTGAGCACAACAACTAGCTGCTGCAACATATTCGGATTCAGCTGTTAACAAAGAGATGCAATTTTGTTTCTTGCTTGACCAAGAAACAATATTGCTCCCCAAAAAGAAACAACCACCACTTGTGCTCTTCCTATCATCAATATCACCTGCCCAATCTGAATCACTGTATCCAATGAGGCTGGTGTTGGTGTCTTTGCAGCATCTGATTCCAAAGTCGACTGTGCCAGCAACATATCGAATTATTCTGTTGACGGCCTTTAAGTGTGACTCCTTGGGTTGAGCTTGGTATCTAGCACATACTCCAACACTGAACATGATATCAGGTCTGCTAGCAGTCAAGTAGAGCAAGTTACCAATTATTCCTCTGTACATTGTTGGATCAACATTGACTCCAACATCGTCTTTGCTTAGTTTTTCAGAGGATCCCATTGGTGTTTTCATGGGCTTTCCAGCTTCAAGTCCATAGCACTTGATCAAACTTTTGGCATACTTACTTTGGGATATGAAAATCCCATCTTTGTCTTGCTTGATTTGGAGACCAAGAAAGTACGCCAATTCGCCAACCATGCTCATCTCAAATGTGTTGCACATTGCATCAACAAACTCCCTAAGGAGATTAGAGCAGGTGGATCCAAACACAATATCATCAACATAGATTTGTGAAACAGTGATGTGTTTGTGAATCCTTTTGATAAACAATGTTTTATCTACCACGCCTCTTGAAAAACCAAAGTCAATTAGAAACTCAGTAAGTCGAGCATACCAAGCTCTAGGAGCTTGTTTAAGCCCATACAAGGCCTTGTGTAGTTTCAGTACATGATTTGGTTTTTCATGGCATTCAAAGCCTTTTGGTTGTTCAACATAGGCTTCCTCATTCAATATGCCATTCAGAAATGCACTTTTGACATCCATTTGATGTAGTGTAAACCCGATGTGGCAAGCAATGGCAAGTAGGAGACGGATAGACTCTATTCTAGCAATAGGAGTGAATGTTTCATCATAGTCTATTCCTTCTACTTGTGTATAACCTTGTGCCACTAGCCTGGCTTTGTTTCTAACCACATTCCCAGACTCATCAGTCTTGTTCTTAAAGATCCATTTAGTTCCAATTACATTTTTATTTTCAGGCCTTGGAACTAACTCCCACACATTATTCCGAACAAACTGAATCAGTTCATCATGCATTGCTTCTACCCAGAACTCATCTTTTAATGCTTATTTGACATTTTTAGGTTCAACACTGGATAGGAAACATGAAATGGACACAAGGTTAATAACTGATGACATACAAACCTGTTTGACCAATTCAGTAACATCGGCTGAGCTCTTTGTTCTGGTTTTGATTCCTTGAGATCCATCACCAATGATTTAGGAATTCGAGTGATCTCTTTTGATTCTACTTGGAGGATCACGTCTTGGTTCATGCTGAGCTAGTGGAAGATGGTCATCATCACTTTCAGAGGAGGATTGTGAGTCTGGTGTTCGAGGTGATGTTGATCCCTTTGCTGAGGGAGAAGAAGCATTAGATTTGACATCAGGACTTCTCGTAGGACTTTTGGTAGTTCCACTAGGCTCCTTATCAGCAACATTTGGTTGATGGAGGAGAAAAGACACATCATCTTCCTCAGACCTAGTTGCCAGGCCTGCAAGATCATCAAACACAACATTGACAGATTCTTGCACAGCTTTGGTTCTTAGGTTAAGAACACGATATGCTCTGCTATTTTTAGCATATCCCAAGAACAATCCTTTATCACTTTTAGAGTCAAACTTTGCAAGGTAGTCTCTGTCATTCAGGATGTAACAGACACATCCAAACACATGGAAATATTTGAGATTTGGCTTTCTTTCTCTTAGAAGCTCATAAGGTGTCTCCTTTCTTCCTAGTCAAAGATAGACTCTGTTCCCGATGTGACAGGCTGTGTTGACAGCTTCAGCCCACAGCTTCTTCAAAAGTCCTTTAGCCTGTAACATTGCACATGACATTTCTTGCAGAGTTTGATTCTTTCTCTCCACTACTCCATTTTGTTCAGGAGTTTTGGGAGCTGAATACTCATGTAGTATTCCTTTCCTTTTATAAAATTCATTGAATGCAGCATTCTCAAATTCTCTTCCATGATCTGTTCTGATGCATGCAATGTTGGTGTCAAATTGCAAACACATTGTGCGGCAGAATCTTTTGAAGACTTTGAATGTTTCATATTTTCCCTGTAGGAATTCAACCCAACTGTACCTTGAGAAATCATCAACAATGACAAGTATGAAACTCTTACCACTCATACTCTTTGTATCGACTGGTCCCATAATATCCATGTGTAAGAGTTGAAAACATCTTGTTGTTTGACAACCACCCAGGCTTTTGTGAGGAATTCTGGTTTGTTTTCCCTTTTGGCAGGCACCACATACAACATCGTGATCAACATTCAGCTTTGGTAGGCCACGGACAGCATCCGACATAATCAGTTTCTTCAAATTTACCATGCTCATATGACCGAGCTTTTGATGAATCAACTTGATTTCATCATTAACAGTCATGTTGCACGTTACATCTTTGTCAGCATGGTAGCAATTATCAGATACACGGCTACCAAATATTATACATTTGTCATGTTTGTCAAACACTTCACAAGTGTTTTTATCAAACTTGACATACATACCATCATCACAAAGCTGACTAATACTGATCAAATTTGTTATCAGTCCTTCAACATGTAGAACATTGTAAAGCTTAGGAAAATGTTTAACATTTAATGTACCTTTTCCGACAATGTTTCCTTGAGCTCCTCCTCCGTAACCGACTTTGCCTTTGTTTGAAGTGGTATATTCTTTAAGAAACTCTTTATTACCGGTCATGTGTCGAGAACATCCACTGTCGAAGTACCATGTTCCGGCAATGTTAGCCTTCACTGATGTGTACACAACATTGCATGTAACCTTCATCTTTTTGGACTTCATCTGGTCCTTGTTCTTTGATGTGATCCCTGATGTTGTTCTCCCAGTCGCAACATCATTGTGAAACTTAAAGCAATGTGGTTTGATTTGTCCCGGCTCCTGACAGTAATGGCACATATATTTTCGAACCTTTGAGCCCTTACATTTCTTCTGATCATCATCTTCAACATTACTCCCTGTAGACATGTTTAGGTTGTTCTCCTTCACAAATTTCACAACATTGTGATTTGAGGGAGTCATGGAAACTTTGTTTGAGTATCCCAGTCCAGTCCTATATGTCTGTCCCAATGTTAAGGCTTCATTTAGGACATTCGTTCCTTGATTCCATTTCTAAAATGTTCTTGAGGTGCTCTCCACTTCTCTCTTTAGTTTAGTGATTTCAGCATCACTCCTGGTGAGTCTAATTTCCAGTCCCACAATCTTTTCTCTAAGACACCGATTCTCTTCCATAAGAAATTTCAGTTCTTTGGATTGAGCTGTCCATTGATTGCAGACTTCATTCACAACATCACTGAACTCTTCAAGAGAGGCAGATGGGCGTTCTTTCTGTGGATTAACCTCTCTGATCTCAGAAGTATGATTAAACTCATCTAGTAGAGTCATTTAATACCAATTAGTAGTGTTGGGAGAGATCTCGATTGTCTCAACTTCAATATCTGGGAGAACCTCATCTTCAATTTCACATTCTTCAATGTTCAGACACTCAAGTTCATCAATACCATTCAAGGCATCAATAATCTGATCATCTTCCTCTATGATATTGATGAACAACACTCTCTGATCTGAATCATTTTCCGTATCAGACTCATCACTGAGAACAGCATTAAAATTATTTCTTTGTCTTCTTCGTGCTGTTGGACATTTTTTTGAATAATGTCCATACCCAGAGCATGCTCTACATTGAACTGAATCAATGTCTTTCCCAGTGTCAGTGACTTCCTTCTTGACATTCAATCTTCTAGAATTTGATGTTGATGAGGATGGAGAGTCAAACAGCCGTCGAGGTTTGATGTTTGGGGGGGCTTTTCTTCATGGAACGAACCAGTGAGTTGAACTTCTTTGTCAAGAGTGAAACACTTAGATTTTCTTCCTCATTGATTTCCTGAAGACTGTCAACATCATCATGAACATCAGATGACACAGTTGTTGTCTGAAGAGCAATTCCCTTTGAAGTTGAGTTTGCTTTCTGATTTTGCAGGTTCATCTCAAATGTTAGCAAGATGCTGACGGCTTCACTCATACTCATGGTTGCTACATCATGTGCTTCTTCAATTGCAGAAATTTTCATATTAAATCTTTCTGGGAGAGTTCGAAGCAACTTGCTAACCATGTTCTCATTAGAGATTAGACTCCCAAGAGCGGTAGATTGATTTGAGATCTCACATAATTTTTCAGCATAAGATGAAATAGTTTCATCTTCAAAGATGCGCAAATTTTCAAATTTTGATATGAGCAACCTCAGTTTGGTCTTCTAACACTGGTAGACCCTTCACAATGTTCCTGAAGAATGGTCCATGCTTGATATGCAGTAATACAATTTCAAATCATTGTGAAGCATGGAACATCCACTGAAACAAAAATCACATTCAAAGCACGAGCATTAAAATTTGAGATTATTCTCTCATCATTTGTCCATTGAGACTCTGGAGTTAACACAAAATCTCCATTCGGACCTTCCATCCTAGGAGGGCTCCATTCTTCAATAACTGCCATCCATGCTCTTTCATCGATAGATTTGATATAGATTTTCATTCGGGATTTCCACATGACATAGTTACCACCATTGCTATCTAGAGCAGGAGGACGAAATTGATTAATTTGAATATCCATCATAGATTTCAAGCAACACCAGATCGAGTACTTAGTGTGTCAAGTACCGGATCTGATGCCACTTGTTAGAATTTGTTGCCTGAAACAATGTGAATTACGGATGTAAATTGCAAAGTTAAATGTAATGTTGAAGTTAATGTTGCCACATTGCCTTCAACATGAAGCGGAAACGTAAATAGAACTTTGCACAAAACAAGTTTTAAATCACACTCCTTACGGTGTGTGATTGCCTCAAGGCAAAATTCATTATCACAAGTGAAACACAAAATCAATGCTGATGTTGTCTCGGTTCACTCCCTTGACAACACTGCATAAAACATACAGAGGACTATCCTATCTTCACTTACTCAAATAATCACTCAAAAAAAAACCTATCTAAACACATATATAGATTACAATCAGTTACTCTAAATCCTAGACTTCTCTAAGTTCACTATCTAACCTACACACATAACTGGAATGAAAGTCTCCGGTTGATTGGGATGCTAGGCAGATGTCGAGGAAGATGTCTTGGACTTCAGAGATGACACTAGATGCAAGATTCAGAGCTTCTCACAAACCACGGTGATAACCTGCTTGTATAAATGATTTTAAGGCTTGGAAATGCCTTAAATACTTCCTCCATCTCGGCTGGATAGTTTCTCCATGATCCTTGATGAGTTGGATACAAAACTACCGCCTTCCACTACCCTTACTGAACTGGACTCGAGATAACCGTCCTCTGCACTGCGTGGCACACGTTCTTCAACACCGTGTAACAATGGTGGTTACTCTAGCTACCCACGTTCTCTGCAATGGTTAGTATCAAAGATGAAGTAGGGAACATCATGTCCCCCAAACTCGGAACAGATTCTGACCTAGTCAAAATCAAGCATAATCTACGTTTTAATTCGAAATAAAATATCTAATAAATCTCTTAAATCGTGGAAAATGATATGTGACAAAAATCACAATTTATTAAGATTAATTTAAAATAAATTAATCCAAAATACTATGAAAGGATAAGATTAGAGATCCGAGTGTTATACTCGGTGTGACAAGAATGACGGACAACATTAGATACGACATTGATCGCGATGTATTCAGCGAAGCGATAACATCATCTCGAACACGTCATACTCAACACGTTTGCTCTAGGCTTAGTTTTGCTAGCAAGGTTAAGGAAGACAGGAATTTATCATTTTGCTTAAGTAAGATTTGAGCTCAGAGGACTTGTGATCTTTGATCATTAAGTGAGTTACTGCTGGGTTTATCCCTCGCAAAATCATAAGGATATTTGAGGTAACCCCTATCTTATCCTAAAGCATGTCTATGGGTGCAGTTGACATCAGGTTTGAGCCATGATGGGCCTAAAAAAAAGAAAAAGGTTTTGCGGATATGGAGAGGGCTTTTGGGTTTTTTCTCTATATACCGCCAGTTAATTATTGGATATTTCTAAAGTTTATTAAAGAGTTTTTATTTAAAACCCACTGAGTACATTAGTGCTGACGCTCTTTTTTTTCAAATGTTTTCAGGTTGAGATGCTGAGGATGTTGGTGGTTGTGGATGTGGATTGGCTGCCAAGATATTTTTGTTATAGTATAAGTATTTGAACCCACTATAATTCTGCTACTCTGATTCGCTCTATTTATAACTTCTAGACTTGTTATTTCATTCGAGATCCTATGAACAAATTCAACTTGATCAGTTATTTATATATTGATGCATATTAAGTTTTAATCCATGCTTCTTGAGTTATGTTTCCTTTCCGCCTATGAAGAGGCTTAAGCATTTTGGTTCTGTTTAATTGCTTTGACCTATGAATGGGTCTAAACTTGATGGTATCTGATTAATTCACCTTGTTCATTCGTCACATTTTGCAAAGTATGATTCCTTCGTTATCAAGTAATTTCGAGAATAATTGCCTATCATATCTTTATTCGTAAACCTTTCTTTGTAATCTTCCGTTAATTGTATTAATCCCTTAATTAACACCCCGTCCCCATTAGTTAATCCCCCTCTCGGGACGGGGCTGTTATAAGTCTGACTGATTCCAGTCAGGTTACTGGGGTGAAGGTTTCATCATAGTCAATACCTTCAATTTGAGTGTATCTTTAAGCAACCAACCTTGTCTTGTTTATGGTGATGTTGCTAAGTTTATCTATCTTGTTTTCAATATCCTCTTGGTTTCTATGATGTTTATGGCAGGAGATTAAGGAACGAGTCCCAAACAACATTCTTTGTGAATTGTAGTAACTCTTCCTGAATTACTTCAATCTAATGTTCATCCAAGAGATTTTTCTTCACATTTTTGTTTTAATATTTTATTTGAAACATACATTTGCTATTGATTCTCTGACACATTGATTGAATGTTCCTCTCATTCTAACACCATCACGAATATCACTGATCAACATCGTATATGGCACTTGCCAGAAGCTTCTCTTGAGGTGGCATTTGAGTTTTCTCAGCTGATTCTGAAGAAAAGCTTGAATGTGTAGTTTTTTCTTCTACACCAGGTTCAACAAATAAAGGTCTCTTGATAACCTTCTTTTTTTCTTTGCCAACAGTTATAACACTGTACCTTTCAATGAGAGGAACATCGTCTTCCTCTAAAACTTCTCCTTCCTTCTATGAAGAAACTCTTTCTTCTATAGTAGGCTTTTCAGCAACATATATCTCAGCTTATATAGGTGCATCCTTAGGTACAATAGGTTCATCGACAGCAGGACCCTTCTCTTTCTCTGGGGCTTGTCCACCAGGAGCTGTGATGATCTTCTTTACTTGAGGAACACTAAATATTTTTTGGTTTCTTTACAACTGATCCATTTGTACTTGCCTTCTTTGCTACAGTTTTCTTATTTACATTGTAAGAGCTAATTCTCTGTTCTAACAAATCTTAAAGAGAAATATTTTGAGTTTTTATCTTCTTTGCAGAAGATGTTGCTTCTTGTTCATCTTCTTCTTCATCTTCCTCTTCTTCTCCATGGTATTTCTCAATTAGCTTATCAGTATCTTTACTTGAGGACTCATCTCCGAGTTCTCTCTGCATAGGCTTCATGTATGTTGATTCACCATGAACTTGTCTATCGAATTCATTTTCCTCATAAAATTGATCTTTAGGCTTTGAATATGCCACCTTCTCATATCTCAATATGGGAATAGTAACTTTCTTGGTATGAATAAGCTTTCTTTTAGGTGCCATTTGAAAGAAGAATATGAAAAAGCTTCTTTGAAAGAATAGAGAACAATGAGAGATAACAAAGAGAGGGATCACGAATGACTAGGTTTTAGAATTTTTGAGGAAAATATATGATCATCTCTAAACGGTTTGACGTGCGGTTGTTTCGCGCTTAAAATAATATTTGTAACTCATATGCCCACAGCGAGCGTAGCTAGCTTATGAGTACGGGTCAATCCCACAGAAAGCTGATGTGATTCTACCTTCGAGTAACTAATCACTAAAGGGGTTTGGTTGTATTGTCACCTTACTGGAATATAAATCTACAAAATAAAACTAAAGAGAATATCAAATAACAAAAGTTCTATCATTTGAACTAGAATCTGGTTTGAGTGTAATTCACTCAATCATAGGCACACCAATTTTCTTGCATTACTAAGTCACCCAGTTATGGAGATCGGATTCCTCGCTACGTCTCCTTATTCATCCTTTCTGTATAGGTTTAAAAGTGATTTCTCATCGATTAAACCCCTAACCTATCACCCACCCCCTAGTTTCCCAAAGAGATGTAAATGAATACATAGCAATGTGCCCTAGATGAACCCAAGCTTGTTGTGTTTACTGATTTCTTGAGTACCGAAAACAACCCACTAATTTTCTAACTACTATATGAATCAACACACAGTCACGATTTGACAATTCAATTAATATTGGTGTGTCATCTATGTCTAAAGAGTGATCAGCCACATTAGGTATTTTAAACACACACTCACAAGGAACAAGGTAAAAAATCGGCATAAACATTTCATGCAATAATATGCCCACACGGCCTCACGAGTCCAAATTTAACTTAAACCATTTTCTAAGCTCAAATACTGGAATTATAAATCTAGCCACGCATGCTAGATGAAATTAAATATGCAGAAATTAAAGACATAATTAAAAGGAAATACTCACTGAATTAAATGTAAAGAAAGCTCAACACCAACGTCGAGCATAGAAACAGTTCCTACGTCCCAAGGGCATAAGGCCTCTTGGATTGTTCTTGCTGCCTTAGCAGCTTGAAAGCAAAAAACGGAAATAAAATATAGAAAGTAAATATTGTATCCCAGTGTGTCGAACTCCATTTCTAGTAAATGAAAGTAGTCTAAATAGATACAATTCGAAATTTTAAATTCTCCCACAGGTGGGGGCCTTCAACTGCTTTCCAAAATTGTCATGCCCTTTCTACCGAACTGGATAAACCTTATCCAGAAAGTTGTTGGCTGAATCCCGAAAATTCAGGGACTATTCTTTATCTTCTTAGCATCCACACCTCCTAATAGTCCATCTCTACGTCAACTCATTCAGATTGGCATCTATCTTTCACGCCTCCTTGACTTCAACAGATTTCGAAAAATCCGCATGTGCCCTCTCCGAGCCCCTGGTCGAATCTGCACGAGCAAAATAAGCACAACATTATCTAGTCAGCTTCATCTATCTCTGATATACCCATTCTACCTCTCGAATGTTGGATGAATGCTGAAGAAGTTCCCATGTGCCTCTAGATGCTTTTTATGGCATCAAATTTATGCTTGAAATGCTAAGCAAAATGCCTCTTTCACCAAATTCAACCTGTGAAATGCCCTTGAACAAATACCTGGTTCTTTTCGACTAAAAAATGACTAAAAATGACATTTATAATTACTAAAATGCCCATAAAACACGAAATAAATGGACTTGTCACGGTTATATGAATATATATGATTGTAATCCGTTCAGGAAGCAATCTCAGGTATCTGTTAGATTGAAGATTCGGAGAAAAATCTCAGAAAATTAGAGATAATGTTTTGGAGTCAAGAATAGTCATTGATAAGGATGTACATAGAAATTTAAAAATTATTCATGTACATGATGATGAACATTTAAGGGAATGTTTAGACCCTCTTTGCAGGAATGGTTCTTTCCTGTTGAGTATGAAGTAAACACACTCATGACCATTCTCTTGATTTACTGAATTAAGTAAACACCAAGAGATGCTATTAGCTTCTCAAATCGAGCAGCATCCAATCCTTTGGTGAACAAGTTAGCAAGTTGGTCTTTAGTCTTCATATGTTCAATTCTTAGTACTTCTTCTAAAACCAACTCTCTGATGTAGTGATGTCTGATATTAATGTGTTTTGTCCTTGAGTGTTAAACTAGATTCTTTGATATATTATTAGCACTCATGTTGTCACAATACATAATAGGTGTATCATGTGCTACTTCACAATCATTTATCATCTACATCATCCAAATTAACTAAGTACAACTACTCACTGCTGCAATGTATTCAGCTTCAGTAGTGGATAGAGATATGTTGTTTTGTTTCGTACTGAACTAGCAAATAATATTATTTCCTAAAAAGAAACAAGCAACTGATGTGTTTTTCTATCATTTGGAGATCCTGCTCAATCTGCATCACAGTAGGCTATAATACTTGAATTTGTGTCTAGAGTGTACCATAATTCATAGCTTGTAGTTCCATTGACATATTTGATAATGTTTTTCACGACCTTCAAGTGATTTTCTTTAGGATATGCTTGATAACTTGCACAGACTCCTACACTATAGGATATGTCAGGTCTGCTTGCAGTAAGATAAAGTAGACTTCCAATCATGCTTTTATACTGTGATTGATACACTTCTTTTCTTACATCATCTTTTCCAATCTTTACAGTAGTGCTTATTGGAATCATTTTGTGCTTGGATTTTTCCAACTCAAATTTTTTAACTGTGTTTTTTGCATACTTAGTCTGTGAGATGAAAATGCCATCTTCTGATTGCTTTATCTGAAGTCTAAGAAAGTACTTCAGATCACCAACCAAGATCATCTCAAAATCTGTCTCTATGTGCTTGATGAAGTCCTTAACCAACTTGCCTGACACTGATCCAAACACTATATCATCAACATATACTTGTACCATAATCAGTAGTCATTTGTACTTTCTGATGAATAGTGTTCTATCTTCACCCTTCTATTATATCATTTGCTAACCAAGTATAATGCTAGTCTCTCATACCAAGCCCGAGGATTTGATTCAAATCAAAACCTTCTTCGATTTGTAAACATGATCCGGATAGTGTGGATCTTCAAATCATTTAGGATGTGCTACATAAACATCCTTCTTGAAGAATCCATTCATAAAAGCACTATTAACATCCATTTGATAGAGCTTGAATTTCATCATGGAGGTTGACAATAAGTAATCTCATAGATTTAATTTTGGTAACTGGGGTAAAAGTCTCATCAAAATCAATTCCTTCAATCTGTGAATATCATTTAGTAACTAACCTTGCCTTATTTCTTGTAATATTCCCAGATTCATCTATTTTGTTCTTGAATGTCCACTTTGTCCTCACAATATTTACTCCTTCTGGTTTCAACACTAAATCCCATACATCATTCTTCTTAGACTAGAGTAACTCAACCTACATTACTTAAATCCAGTAAGCATCCTCTAGAGCTTCTAGAACATTCTTTGGCTATATTTTTGATGTGAAGAAAACATTGGATATTTCTTCATGAAGCCTCTTTCTGAGTCTGCTTCTAGTGATTCTTCCTTCATTGATATCACCAATTAGTTCAGTAGTTGGATGATCATTGATGATCTATCGTGAAGGCTTTCTGTGAATCACACCCAAACATTCTTCTTCATTTTCTAAATCAGAATGTACATCATGATGTTCAAAAATATTTGTATGTACATCATCTTATGTAGAACTTGTAGAAGTATACTGATCATCAAACCTGAAATTTACTGACTCAACTACTGTCTTGGTCTCCTTATTGTAAATCCTATATGATTTAATGTTTCTGGAATATCCCAAAAATATACCTTCTACTCCTCAATTATTTATCTTGCTGAGATACTCGCTATCATTCAAGATGTAGCAAGTAGTTCCAAAAACATGGAAATACTTCAAAGTAGGCTTCTTTTCAAACTAGATTTCATATGGAATAGTAAAAATACCTAGCTTGTGATGAAGACGATTACTGATGTAACAAGATGTGTTGATGGCTTCTGTCTAAAACATGGAAGCAACTCCTTTAGCAACAATCATTGTTCTAGTCATCTCTTGTAGAGTTCTGTTCTTTCTTTCAACAACTCCATTCTGTTTAGGAGTCCTTGGTTGATTGGGTATTTTTCTACCTGTTTTAAAAGGGGTGTTTTTGATGTCTATTTTGCATAATTATCTGGCTTGCATCTATTTTGGAAGAGTTTGATGTGCTTTGAAGTTTGCAGGTAGATAATTAGACTTGGGCAGTGCGGCTACTAGTTTTGGGAATTGCAGCAGGGTTCATTTGAAAGAAAGTTCTGAAGCAGGCAGTTTGGGCATACAGCTTGAAGGATGGACCGAGAGTTTTTGGTTTTGGGCCTGTGCGCATAATTTAGGCCTGTTGGCGTCAACTTTGACCCGGCCCAAGACCTGGACGCGGATTCCAGCTTAATTACAGCTTATGATCACCTCTATATTGCTATTACCTAGTAGAGATAGGCTAGGATTTTATTTCCATATTGAACTCTCTTTTTAATTAGGAAATTATCTTGGGAGATATGGATGTATCTATATTACTAGTTTTTGAGGTCGGATTAAAATATACAGATGCGAGGGAACGCAGATTAACAGTAGAATTCTGATAATTTTATTCCGCTCATATTTTTATCTTCAACAATTTTTTCGATATTTTGATGATTAATATGCAAGCAAGCTAGACGTCGTTCATCTGTGAGATCTAGCTTTCTTCCAATTAATTATTTGCGTGTATTTGCTATTCTCCGCTTTGCAAGTTGTGATTTATTCAAATTTACGAGGTAGTTGCAAATACTTAGTGGTTTGAATTTATTACTAGCTAATTAAATCCATCATCCAAAATTGTGATAGGAGTTAATTTAGAGCAAAACGATTTTTCATAATCAAGGGAATAGTAGGCTTAATTAAATTGTCCTGTGTTAGAGTCAATTGATTTTGTATCGGGTTTCTTAGGAATTTAATGCAATCAACCCATTAAATCGGTACAGTATCTCTCAAGATTGTCGGTTGATTAGGGAAGCAATTACTGAAGTGTCTTCTTGATTGTCGATAGATATTGGAATTAGGTTATGCCGGAAAGTGTCTTCGATAACCATAACCGATTTGCATGGCATAATTAATTTAATTCTTGAATCTAGGATCAGTTGAATAGCCAAGGTGGTGTGATTGACTTCCGGATAATTTTTAATCACTTATATAAATAACTCTTTTGTGTGAATGTTTGGATATTTTATTTAATCACTACTTTATTTTCACATCTTTTATTTAATTTCTATAAATTCTCTGTTGAAGGGTTCGGTTTTACAGGTTGAAAAGTGAGGGTAATTCTCGCCAGTCTCTAAGGAAACGATCTTGCTTGCCACTGTACTGTGCAGTGTGGGCAAACCGACTGTTGTTGGATCTTTTATTTTTGGTGGAAACGACACACCAAATTTTGGCGCCGTTGCCGGGGACTGGCTCCAAAGTAGTAATTACTCGAAACTGTTCAATTTGTTATATTTCTTACTGTGGCTTTTTTGTTTGTTTTACAGTGCATGACCCGTTCCTCGCACAAAGGAGAATTATTGTTCAATTCGGAACCAGAGAGAGCATTTCATCAATTGAAGAGGGCTGCACGGGAGTCTAAAGAGACGTCCCAATCCAAGAGAAAAACACCTAGTCTACAACAGTTGGTCAATATGGTGGATAACATGGATAGCATAATTCCAATGGATAATCAGAACAATCAGAACAACCAGAATAACCAAAACCGAGTTGTAGACCCACTTGCCAACCGAAAGCAGAACCGTGCTCTAGTCAATGCCGAGGTGGAGGAACCTGCTCCTCTGATCCGAGAGTTGGGCCATCACCGAAACAATAGGCCTATCTGTATTGTACTACCTCCCATCGCCCAGAATGCAGAAATTCGGTCGGGTTTCATCCAAGTGCTACCCAAGTTCAGCGATGCACCAGGAGAGAGTGTGCACACGCACTTGGCCGAGTTTGATTGGGTTTGCTCAACCCTGCGTCCGCAAGGCTTCACTGATAACAACTTGCGCCTGCTGACCTTTTCACACACTCTGCAAGGTCGAGCAAGGGAGTGGCTTTTTGATCTTCCCCCAGCTTCTATCACTACCTTGGATGAGATAGAGGAACAATTCCTACGCAAATTCTTTCCGGAGACAAGAGCTGCAAACCTACGAATGGCCATCTCCAGCATCACGCAGAAACTGAACGACAGTTTGGGAGATTATTGGTCACGATTCCAGCAATTGTGCCGGAGGTGCCTAGATCACGGCTTCACAGAGTTCCAATTATTCATCAGTTATTTCTATCGAGGCATGTCGAGCTTCGATAGGAAGATTGTTGATGCTGCCAGTGGAGGATCACTTACCAACAAGACTTTGGCAGAGGCAAAGCAGTTGATCATGGACATGGTGTCTGGTGGGCAACAATATGATGATGAAGACGAGGGTCGCCACCGACCTGTGAAGAGCATAGAAAGAGCTAAGACATCTGATGTGAATGAGAAAATTGAGGCTTTAACATCTCTAGTCCGTGGATTGGCCGTAGCACAAACAAAAGGGCCTCGATGTGGTGTTTGTACTGAGATTGGGCACTTTACTGATGCATGCCCAACCCTGCAAGAATCTCCCTCCGAACAAGCTTGCTATGGTTCGGGTGATGCGCAACAAGATGCACTCAGGGAGATTTACTATGATGGCTCGGGATGAGGAGATAACTTCCGGAGGAGGCGGAACAATGACCCTTATTCCAACACTTACAATCCGGGATGGAGGGATCACCCCAATTTCCGATGGAAGCAACCTGGAGACCTACCTGCTCAAGGAGATTTCCTCCCGAAACCTGCGAGAGACGGGCAGTATGCCCAAACTAACAACTCTGCTCCCAGTATGAGTGAGATTATGAAGTGTCTGGAACAAAGCAGTACTCTGGTGAATCATTTGGCACAGAATCAGAAGGCGTTCCAGCAGGAGACTCAGGCTGCACTCGGCAGTATGGGCACGGAGATCACGCAGCTTGCAACACAAATGAACAAAATGCAAGGAAATCAAGGGAAGCTTCCGTCCCAAACTGAGCAAAATCCGATGGGGAATGTCAGTGCTATCACACTTCGAAGTGGGAAGGAATTAGCTGACGTTGAAGTAAAGAAAGGGAAAACCCAGAAGTTTGGGCAAACTGCAGGAACTGATGACAAACCTGAAGCTGACACCGAAGAAATTCTTACACACTCTACCCCTGTTGAGGTATCTATTCAGTCTAATGTTCCTAATAAAATTGACTCAGCCCCTTTTCCTTCCAAGTTAGCAAAGCACAAGAAAGAGGATGATGAAAAAGAGATCCTCGAATTGTTTAAAAAAGTAGAAATCAACTTGCCCTTGATTGATGCCATCAAACAAGTTCCTTATTATGCCAAATTTCTGAAGGAGCTGTGTTCCAAAAAGATGAGATACGGGAAGGATGCAAATATCAAAGTTGGTGAGAACGTTTCAGCAGTTATCCAGCGCAAATTGCCACAAAAGTGCAGGGATCCAGGTATGTTTACTATCCCTTGCATCATTGGGAGCAAAAAGGTAGAAAAAGTTATGCTTGACTTGGGTGCTTCTATTAATGTCATGCCTTTATCCATGTACAAAGATTTGAAGTTGGGTCCTATGAAAGATACTAGAGTCATTATCCAGTTGGCGGATCGATCTAATGCATACCCACAAGGTGTTGTAGAGGATGTACTAGTTAAAGTTAATGACTTGATTTTTCCCGTTGATTTTTATATTGTGGACATGGATGATTCTTTTTCTGCACATAGATCATTGATTTTGTTAGGTCGTCCATTCATGAAAACGGCAAGAACAAAAATTGATGTAGATAAGGGTATGATGAGCTTCGAATTTGATGGGGATGTTGTCACATTTAATATATTCGAAGCTATGAAACATGTGGAAGATCCTGAGGCTATTTATATGATTGACACTGTTGATTCCATTATTGATGAGTTTGTTGAGAATAATTTCATGAATGATAAGCTAGAACAGGTACTCTTTGGAGGAATGTATGCACCTACTGGAGATTCAGAGGAAAAAAAAGAAATCCAAGAGATAATCCAGCAGCTTTATGCCACTGAAGAATTTCCAGCAAAGAATCTGACAGGCCGTTTGCCCATACCAACCAACACAGAGCCAATTTTTCCGTCTCATGTGAAGGCTCCTGTTCTGGAATCAAAGGTCCTTCCCGAGCATCTGAAGTATGCATATTTGGGGGAAGGAGAGACACTGCCAGTCATTATCAGCAAGGACCTGTCGTTTGCCCAAGAGGAGCGCCTGGTTGCTGTTCTGCGCAAACACAAGGGAGCTATTGGCTGGACTCTTGCTGATATTAAAAGAATCAGTCCTGACATCTGTATGCATCGGATTTTTCTGGAATCTGATCACAAACCATCGCGAGAGCCCCAGAGGAAGTTAAACCCAGTGATGAAGGAAGTGGTATTGAAAGAGATTCTGAAGTTGCTCCAATTTTGAATCATTTACCCCATCTCAGACAGTGTTTAGATTAACCCAGTGCATGTTGTTCCAAAGAAATCTAGATTCCAGCTCGTGAAGAATGAGAGCAATGAATTAATACCAATGAGATTGCAAACGGGTTGGCGAATGTGCATCGATTTCAGGAAGTTGAATGACGCGACACGCAAAGACCACTTTTCGTTGCCTTTTATTGATGAGATGCTCGAAAGATTGGCAGGGAAATCCTATTTCTGCTTCCTTGATGGCTACTCCGGTTATTTCCAGATTTTTGTGGCTCAAGAAGATCAGGAAAAGACGACCTTAACTTGTCCTTTTAGGACATTTGCTTGCAGAATGATGCCATTTGGCTTGTGCAACGCCCCGGGCACTTTCCAGCGATGCATGATGAGTATTTTTTCCAATTTGATAGAGAGCTGCATCAAGATTTTTATGGATGACTTCACAGTGCATGGAGACTCCTTTGAGCAATGTATGGAGCATTTAGACAAGGTTCTTCAACGGTGTGTAGAGACCGATTTAGTTTTGAACTTCGAGAAGTGCCACTTTATGGTGAAGCAGGGAATTATGCTCGGGCATGTCATATCCGAGAAGGGGATTGAAGTAGATAGAGCAAAAGTGGATTTAATCACAAAGCTGCCATATCCTTCCAACGAAAAAGAGATCAGAGCCTTTTTAGGCCATGCGGGCTTCTACCGTCGCTTCATCCAGGACTTTTCGAAAATTGCTCAACCGATGACTAAGCTGCTACAGAAGGACACTCCTTTTATCTTCGATGATAAGTGTAAGGAAGTATTTGATTTGTTGAAGGAGAAACTGACTTCTGCACCAATAATTCAGCCACCACAGTGGGGGCTCCCGTTTGAACTTATGTGCGATGCAAGCGACTATGCTGTTGGTGCTGTGCTTAGGCAAAGGACCGGGAAGGTCAGCCATGTCATATATTATGCTTCCAAGACTCTCAATCCCGCTCAATGAAACTACACCACAACTGAGAAGGAGCTCCTTGCCGTTGTCTTTGCATGTGAGAAATTTTGATCTTACATAGTTGGATCAAAAGTGGTAGTGTACACTGATCATGGAGCTCTAAAGTATTTGCTATCCAAAAAGGAGTCAAAGCCTCACCTAATTCATTGGGTCCTTCTTCTGCAAGAATTTAATTTAGAGACCAAGGACAAGAAGGGAGCTGAAAATAATGTTGCTGATCATTTGAGCAGGTTGCTGACCCAGTCAGACGGTTTGCCCATATGGGACGATTTTCCAGATGAGCTGTTACTTGCCGCTGCAGAAACAGCACCTTGGTATGCAGATCCAGTAAACTTTCTTACCACTGGGATGTTTCCAAAAGGTACTGAATCTGCCAAGAAGAACAAGTTGAGAAGTCAAGCCAAGTACTTCATTTGGGATGACCCTTATCTGTGGAAAACTTGTGCTGATCAAGTTATTCGAAGGTGCATTTCGGATGATGAGATTCACTCTATTCTCACCTTTTGTCATGCTCACGCCTGTGGGGGCCATTTTGGGCCAAAGAGGACAGCTCGCAAAGTCCTAGACTGTGGTTTTTATTGGGAGACTTTATTCAAAGATGCCTACCACTTCTGCAAGCATTGTGATCGTTGCCAACGACTTGGCAACATTTCATCAAGGAACGAGATGCCACAGGTTCCTATCTTGGTTTGTGAGATATTCGACATATGGGGCATGGATTTCATGGGGCCTTTCCCCAGCTCCTATGGGAATTCTTACATTTTGTTGGCAGTTGATTATATTTCCAAGTAGGTCGAAGTGAAGACTACCTAATCCAATGATTCCAAGGTAGTTGCAAAATTCCTCAAGGCCCAAATTTTCCAACGCTTTGGGATTCCTCGAGCCATCATAAGTGACCAAGGCACACATTTCTGTAACCGAACTTTGGAAGCATTGTTCAAAAAGTATGGAGTCACACATAGGGTTGCTACAGCCTATCATCCGCAGTCCAATGGGCAAGCCGAAGTCTCGAATCGCGAGATAAAGAACATTCTGGAGAAGACTGTATGCCCCAGCCGCAAGGACTAGTGTCTGCGCCTGGATGATGCAGTATGGGCATACCGCACGGCATTTAAAATGCCAATCGGTATGTCCCCTTACCGGTTGATTTTTGGGAAGCAGTGTCATTTGCCCGTAGAGCTGGAACATGGTGCATTTTGGGCTGTCAAACAGTGTAATTTGGACCCGTATTTAGCAGCACATGAGAGGAGATTTCAGTTGCAAGAGCTCAAGGAAATTCATTTGGAAGCTTATGACATTGCTAGTCGCTACAAAGAGCGCACCAAGTTTCTCCATGACAAATACATCCGGCGAAAAACTTTCGAGGTCGGTCAAAAAGTTCTACTTTTCAATGTCCGCCTCAGACTCATGCCTGGAAAATTAAAGTCCCGTTGGACGGGACCCTATGAACTTGTTAGTGTCAGTCCACATGGAGCCGTGGAAATCTGTAGTTTTGCCACTTATAAATTATTGAAGGTCAATGGGCAGCTCCTTAAACCATACTGTGCCGAGATGGAGTTGTCACATTTTGATGGGGTTACCTTAGCCCGTCCCACTTCCACTTGATCTGGAACTTCTCATCGAGCCATCGACGTTAAAAAAAAGGCGCTAATCGGGAGGTAACCCGACTTTCTTTCTTCCTTTTTTATTTTCTTTTGGTTTTTATTTATTTGTGTGCGAGTTTTATTTCTGATGCTTTTTATTGTTTCTTTTGTTTTAAATATTTTATTTTAATTTTGTTTATTTAATAGTAAAATATATATATATATATATATTGGATTAAAATGGGCTGCGGCAGTGGGATCCGACCCATTGGGTCATCAATTTTGAGATGGGCTGCTCTCTTAAATGTGGGGGGGTTGAGTTTTGTGTTTTTATTAATTACAGGGGCTTAATTGCAATTCTCCTTATTCTAATTTGGGAATTTATTTCTAGAAACCCTAACCCCAATTTCCCCCCCCCCTCCAATTTAACCCTTCATTCCTTAGTAAAATCTCATATCTTTTTCACTGCTTTGTTTCAAAAATTTTCACCGCCTCCAAGCTTTCCCGCCCTCATCTGTGATGTCAAATATTCCGAGCACCACCATCGTCATGGGAAGGAAAAAGACTACGAAGAAAAGCCCTAAGCAAGCTGCTACAGCCTCCTCACAACCACCAGAGCGCACTCCTTCGCCCAAGCAGCCACCGCCGTCTCCGCCGCGCAAGCCGACTCCGCCTCGCCCTTCGCCGGCCGAAAGCCCAACCACCTCCAAGGCTGCCGGAAAACACAAGAGAGATCCCACTCCACAGCCGCTCGGTGAGCTCTCAACCTCCAAGTCGCCGATAGTCTCCGGTGCCGGCTCTGACACCCTATCTCGTTCGCCACCACCCGTCAACATCACAGCACCACCTTCACCGGTGAGACCTTCACCGACAGCCACCGAGCTACCTGTCCACCGCTCTAAGCGTCAAAAGGGCAAAACCACCTCTGCCTCGCACCATGAGCCCAGCCACTCCCCTGACACCACTTCTCACCGTGCTCCAAGCAAGGACACAGCCTCATCGAGTCGCCGGCAGTCTGCACCGCCACCCCCGTTTCTCCCAGCTGCCGAGGTAAATCGCCATACTCAAAGGAACGACGGTTGTTCCTTTACAGGTGTGCGCATTTTTCATTGGGAAAACATTGCAGTGTTAGGACAAAATGATAATATTCGGGCTTTCTTTGATGGTATTGGATGGGATAAATTTCTGTATAATTCTTCACCAGTTTATAAGAAATTGACTTTGGAGTTTTTGTCTACATTTTCCTATGATTCTTCTCGAAGTTTGGATGATGATCATGCTTTGGTGTTTTCTTTGGGAGGTCGTCGTTTTAACCTGTCTGTTCATGATCTGAATATTCTGTTGGATTTCGAGTCCGATGAGTCCATTTTGTCTGATGCTTATATTTATGCACATCGTGATATGCCTGCTACTTTTGGTCTTCATGCCCCAGAGCGTTGGTGTGAGTTGTCTATTGATACAGAGTATAGTCGATCTGTTAGGAGCACCCATCTTCGAGATGGTGCTCTTCGTCTCTGTCATCGATTCTTGTCTTGCACATTTTATGGTCGTCTAGATTTCCAGAATGCAGTCACTCAGCAAGAAATTTTTATGTTGGATTGTATGGTTTTAACGGAGAAATTGAATCTTGGTGCGTGGATTGCTAGGTAGTGGCAATTTACTGCTAGGCATCCCATGTATAGGATCACCCTTGGTCATGTTGTTACTGCACTTGCACAGAGTCTGCATGTCCCCATTGATGAGCCTGAGTTTATGCCTGCTACTTATTTTTCTTTGTCTGATTTTGCTGCAATGAAGCTTTTGTGTGTTAACGCCGATGGGCAATATCAGCTTTCCCAACCGGGTGTCGAAGACCCGAGTTCTTTTCCCTCTACAGGTTCTGTTTTACCCGCTTTTGAGGTTTTGCTCACCACAGTGACCCAAGGACTTAAAGATCGCCTCAACCACTGCCTAGATGATATCGACACCCACCTCACTGACATTGAAGGAGTCATTCACAAAATAACTGAGTAGTGTTTGCCCTCTCTTCCTCCACTCTTTCTTTCTGTTTTACTTGTTCTATTAGCATGTTTATGTGTTTTATTTTGATTTCTTGTCTTTGTGTTTTAACCCCTTCATAGTGAGGACACTGTGTTCTTAAATGTGGGGGGGTCCGTATTAGTTCTTTGCTTTTTTTTCTGTTGGTTTTGTAACTGCTTATAAAAAAATAAAAAAACAAAAGAACAAAAATCGTGTCTCTGTGTTGATTTCACTGTTTGCATGTTTTGCTCGTGTGCTTTATTTGTTGGCAAGTAATGGGCAGTGGAGGACCGAATAGTATGAGGGGGAATGGTCAAGATTGGGTTTCACTGGCAAGTTTGGTTGTTGTCTCATTTATGAAGTTTTTTTTAATGCCCATATGATACTTGGAATGACGAATTATGCTCTTGATCATATTTTATTGCCTCCGAAAGTGAGTTTTGAGTCATGAGCATGTTAAATCTGTTGAAAGCTCATTATTTGTTGAAGAGTGTGTCGGATGTGGATTTTGATGTTTGGTTTGCTCTTTTGCCTAACTAAATTTGTCACCACAAGTTGAGACATGGAAGTGATTAAGACATTTAGGAACAACCCTCATTCTTGGCCTCCAACCGTATATATATATCCTTCCCTTACATTTTCCAACTAGTGAGCACAAATTTGAGCTTTTAAATTCCCCAATTCCTTGTTCAATTGAGCATCAAAGAATCTACCCATGGCTTTTGTTTTCTAGCATGTTTTTTTTTATCCGAGGGAATATGGAAGCATTTTTCTAATTCATGAATTGGTTGGAAATTTTGGGAGGGTTGCTAGCCAATATTGTAAAATGAAAATGAAAATAAAAATAAAAAAGGGGAAAAAAAAGCAGAGAGGAGGACAAGGCAGTATACTGTCCGGAAAAAAAAAACAGAAAAAGAGTAATAATAAGAATAAAAAAAAAAAGAGGAGGTGAATTTCTTGAAGAATAATAGGATGAGGTTTGGGTGTGGAAGTTGTTCATGAGCTTACATGTTCCCACTTTTAAGCCAAGTACCCAGACTTATCCAACCCGTCACCCAAGCCCCATTACACCTTTTTGACAAGACCTTTTGATCCATGACTCAACTTGGTTCGATGATAATTGGAATGACAGGAGAGCAAACTGAAGCTGAGAAACGCATGTCATGACTTGTGTGTTTATTTGTCCAATTCAATCTCTTCTTTGTTGTGAGAAAACAAGAGTGATTTCCGGTGAGGTTAGGTCTAGAGCATGATTTTGACTTAGTTGAGGATGTTGAATGATTTCATAACTGAGATGGGTTTGTGGGTTGAGAACAGTCAGTCCTAGCCATTCCTCCAAATACTTGTTGGTTCGATACAGCCCATGAACTTGCTAATTATTTTTATTTCTCTTTTGTGCTTGTTTTGTATGCTCGAGGGTGAGCATTGCTCAAATGTGGGGGGGTTTGATTGGGTATTTTTCTACATGTTTTAAAAGGGGTGTTTTTGATGTCTATTTTGCATAATTATCTGCCTTGCATCTATTTTGGAAGAGTTTGATGTGCTTTGAAGTTTGCAGGTAGATAATTAGACTTGGGCAATGCGACTACTAGTTTTGGGAATTGCAGCAGGGTTCGTTTAAAAGAAAGTTCTGAAGCAGGCAGTTTGGGCATACAGCTTGAAGGATGGACCGAGAGTTTTTGGTTTTGGGCCTGTGCGCATAATTTAGGCCTGTTGGCGTCAACTTTGACCCGGCCCAAGACCTGGACGCGGATTCCAGCTTAATTACAGCTTATGATCACCTCTATTTTGCTATTACCTAGTAGAGATAGGCTAGGATTTTATTTCCATATTGAATTCTCTTTTTAATTAGAAAATTATCTTGGGAGATATGGATGTATCTATATTACTAGTTTTTGAGGTCGGATTAAAATATACAGACGCGAGGGGATGCAGATTAACAGTAGAATTCTGATAATTTTATTCCGCTCATAATTTTATCTTCAACAATTTTTTCGATATTTTGATGATTAATATGCAAGCAAGCTAGACGTCGTTCATTCGGAAATCAATCCACGAATCCTTGGCTCGATTCAACTGTGAGATCTAATCGCTTTTTTCCAATTAATTATTTTTATGTATTTGCTATTCTCCACTTTGCAAGTTGTGATTTATTCGAATTTACGAGGTAGTTGCAAATACTTAGTGGTTTGAATTTATTACTAGCTAATTAAATCCATCATCCAAAATTGTGATAGGAGTTAATTTGGAGCAAAACGATTTTTCATAATCAAGGGAATAGTAGGCTTAATTAAATTGTCCTGTGTCAGAGTCAATTGATTTTGTATCGGGTTCTTTAGGAATTTAATGCAATCAGCCCATTAAATCGGTAGAGTGTCTCTCAAGATTGTCGGTTGATTAGGGAAGCAATTAATGAAGTGTCTTCTTGATTTTCAATAGATATACGAATTAGGTTATGCCGGAAAGTGTCTTCGATAACCATAACCGATTTGCATGGCATAATTAATTTAATTCTTGAATCTAGGATCAGTTGAATAGCCAAGGTGGTGTGATTGACTTCCGGATAATTTTTAATCACTTATATAAATAACTCTTTTGTGTGAATGTTTGGATATTTTATTTAATCACTGATTTATTTTCACATCTTTTATTTAATTTCTATTAATTCTCTATTGAAGGGTTCGGTTTTACAGGTTGAAAAGTGAGGGTAATTCTCGCCAGTCTCTAGGGAAACGATCTTGCTTGCCACTGTACTGTGCAGTGTGGGCAAACCGACTGTTATCGGATCTTTTATTTTTGGTGGAAACGACACATCATTGGTACATAATACTCATGGCTTATCCCATTTTTATTGTTGAAGTCATCGAACAACTGATTCTCAAATTCCTTTCCATGATCACGTCGAATTGTTACAACTTGTAGATTTTTCTCAACTGTGATCTTGCAAACAAGCTTCTTAAATGCTACGAAAGTCTTAGTCTTGTCTCTAAGAAATTTAACCCAAGTAAATTTTGAGTAATCGTCAACACAGAAAAAGACATACTTCTTTCTACCATAGCTTTCTACTGCCATAAGTCCCATTAGATCCATATGAGGTAGATCTAAAACTCCTTATAAAGTTACATGTTGAACTTCTTTGTGCTGAGACCTAATCTACTGTTAGGTTTTACACTAAAACAGTTTACCTTTTGTATATACCTTATTTTCTTATTTTGAATGAGAATAAACAGTAACTTATATTGCATTTATAATGTTATTTAATTTATGTAATATTGTTGTTTACTTAATATTGAAGATGATATGGTGTGTGGAATGCACACAGAAGATCATATTTTTGGTTCCTTATTAAGTATGAGTGTGTTCACAACCTACATGGAACTAGACGAACCATCGGTATAGTTGTGGTATAATTTAGAATTAGTCTATCTTGACAATGAAATTATACCAGTACATTTTGGTAATGTATTGAACTGGATTGCAGTGAGATAATTCTAATGGACTGACAGACATTAGAATATAGATCTCGGATACTCATGATTCTTAATCCCTATATAATAGTAGACATATTTATTTTAATGCTTATTACTTTGATTATCAATTGGTGAGATTCTAATTAAAGAATCAATAAGATCAATAAATTGGGTAGTGACATTACTATAATCGATGGGTTACTAATTATAGAAGGAATTCGTGTCCCGATGTGTCGGGTTGATGATGTCCTCTGAGGAGCGCAAAAAGGATTATTGTGTTAAACCCTGCAGGTGGATTTATATTCGGCATAATAATAAAAGTTGAGTGGTACTATTTAAGGATAAGAAATTAATTAATTCAGTTATCAGTGTACTGTTAATTAATTAATTAATTAACACGGGGAATTAATTGAGTTAAAAGAAGTCCATGATTTTCAATAAATATGGTTTAGGAAGGTACTGCAATATTAATCGTTTAGTGGACTAGATTAATATTAATGGGTTTAAATTATGTTCTGGGCTGAACATGGAGAATTTAAGCCTGTTGGAGGCCCAACCCTAAAAGCCCTTCTAGATCCCTGCTGTAGTCTTATTTATATCTGCTGAAGGGAGACTAAAAACCCTAGCACACCATAAATTTCAAACTTGCCTCTCCTAAAAAGAGAAATATTATCAAAAAATTTAGGGTTTTTGGTTCTTAATCTTCTAGCTTCTTCGAGGTCTTGAGAATCGTCGTCCACACGATGTCTAGATTGAGATCAAGGATATACAGCAGAAGATCTCTGGAGTGGAAAATCAATCCCACATCAAAGCCTCAATATTTTCGGCCACTACGCAGGTAAATTGATCTATCTCAGTTGTTCCACTGCGCATGAGATTTAATTTCAGTTTTAGCATGTAGTGTGTGATATATAATTTGTATATATCAAAATCATTTTATTTGATCAACACACATCCAAATAAATTCTGGCAATCCATCAATTGGTATCATTGCGAGGTTTTTGGATCTGTGTGGTGATCAAACCCTCATGCGTATTTTTCAAAAAATTTACATGTTTTGTGGTTGGAGATATAGAATTGCATAACTTGGTTTTGCAGGGTAATTATTCCAACTATCATGGTATGCATGTATGTTTATTTTTTCAATTTTTATGGTACATGGTTGGTTATGATCATTTTGATCAAGTTTTTACTCCATGAGAAAATCCATGGATAGATTAGATTTAATTTTGTATCAAAATTGTATCTAATATGTTATTTTGAGTTTTATCCATAGTTTAGATTTAGTTGTCAATTTGTTTTTGTTGTAATCTTGTTATGGAGGAGAATTTTCATCCATATGGAAGAGGCACAAAGCAGATGGCAACTAGGAGTCCTAAACAAGGAATGAAATCACTCAAAATAGGAATTTTTAGAAATTCTCGAGAGCATTTTTTTCGCCAAAACTGGTTATGGCACTTTCTTTGCAGAGGCCATAACTTTTGACTCAGAATTAACCACGGGGCCCATGACCACTCAAATAGAAGGTCTTTTAGACATCTACGTGGTAACAGAGGCCAAACAGTAAAAATTAGTACCATGATAGTTGGAATATTGCATTCTCTTTCGTGGTTATGTTTTTATTTTGTCTAGCATGCCATGGATGTATTTTTTTTATGAGCATGTTATGTTTGCTTTAATAACCTCTTTAAATGACTAAGTGGGAGTTAAGATTTATTTGAAAGAATATAGATATCTCGTGTGGTCTCCATAAGTAGTTTGTATGTGAAGTAATTAACATGCGCGTTGGTAATGGGCCAACCTCCATAGCGGATGTGTCAATAACGAGTTCACAAGACCAAACTTCTTAATGATGAAAATTAATGATGTGAAGTAATGAACATGCGCGTTGGTAATGGGCCAACCTCCATAACGGATGTGTTGTATTATGAGTTCACTAAGTATTAATTTAATAAGTTATGGTATTCACTTAGATGCAATTAAATAAACAAATTTCCTAACGAAATAAGTTGTTTAATTAATTGTAGGACCAGTTAAAAGGGATCCAATTATTAATTTTACTTCTCAAAAGGTTAAGTTGACTAGATGGTAAAATTAAAGGTTTAGAACCTGCTTAAAAAAATATCGGTGTATACGTCCACATTAATGTGGCTTACATTTGTATTTTTTGAGATATTGGAGCATATATATATATATATATATTGTTTTGAGGTTTCAATATATTTATGTTATCAAGTGTGACTGAATGTATGTTTACATATTTTATTCTCAGTTATTCAAAATGTCATTTAATCCACTTGTTGCGATACTTAAAGACAACAAACTTGAGGGTCCTAATTATATTGATTGGGAATGTAACTTGGACATTGTCCTAACCGTTGAAGATTACAAGTTTGTTTTAACTGAGAAAAAACCTGAAACACCTACTGACGAGTTTAGTGAAGAGGAGAAGAAATATTATAAGTAGTGGATCAAGGCTGATGAGATGGCACGATGTTACATCTTGGCTTCTATATCAAATGTTCTACAACATCGGCATTAGCCAATGGATTCTTCTGTGGCTATGATGGAAAATCTTAAGAAACTCTTCGGGCATCAAGACCATGCAGCTAGGCAACTTGCCATGAGAAATTTGATGACAACCACTATGGTTAAGAGTACTCCAATTGGAGATCATGTGCTCAAAATGATGTTCCATCTAAATGAGCTAGAGATCCTTGGAGCCCAGATCGACGGAGAAACCCAAGTCGACATCATTCTTCAAACCTTGCTAAGGAGTTTTGAATAATTTTACCTGAATTATAATATGAACAAACGAGATTATACGTTGGTGGAATTGTTGACAGCACTCAAATCGACGGAAGGTCTCTTCAGGCAAAATGGATATGCTTATGTTGCTGAAAAGGCTTCAACCTCTAAACCGAACAAGTTTAAGAAGAAGAAAAAACCTCAGCAAGATGCAGCAAGCATAGCCACAAAGGCGTTGGAGCCGCAGGCTACAGTTAAGAAAATAAAGGGTAGGTGCTTCAAGTGCGGGGGAGAAGGACATTGAAAGACAGACTGTCCTAAGAAAAATAATGGTCAGGCTATATCTTATTCACTTGTCATTGAAATATGTTTAGTGGCTTGTTCTACTCATTCGTAGGTAGTAGATACGGGTGCCACTGATCATGTCTGCATGACTTTGCAAGGGTTCTTGGAAATAAGAAGACTAAGTGATAGAGAGATTACCATATCCATAGGCAATGCTACGAAAGTGACGGCTATTGCAGTGGAAGATTTTCATTTATCTTTTAGTAGAGATAGATTTTTAGTATTGAAGAATTTCCTTTATGTGCCGAACTTTAGAAAGAATTTAATTTCAGTTTCTAAGTTATTTTTGGACGAATTTTCAGTTACTTTTAATAGTCAAGTTGTTATTAAGAAAAGTGATATTTTTATCTGTTCTGGCCCATTTATTGGCAATTTATATATTATTAATCCTACAGATTCTACGATGCAACAAAGGCAAAATTATAATGTTTCATCTAACTGTAAAAAGAGAAAAGAATCTTCTCAAGTGAATCAAACATATCTATGGCATCTAAGGCTTGGTCATATTAACCTTAGTAAGATCCAAAGATTGGATAGTAATGGTCCGTTGGAGTCTCTCCAAATCGAACCATTCTCAATCTACGAATCTTGCTTGGAAAGTAAAATGACTAAGAGGCCTTTTAAAGCAAAGGGGAATAGATGTGGTGATGTGTTGGAATTGATTCATTCTGATTTGTGTGGACTAATGTCTATTCAAGACATAGGGGGTTTTGAATATTTTATCACTTTAATTGACGATTATTCGAGATATGGATACATTTACTTGTCACGCCACAAGTTTGAATGCTTTGATAAATTCAAAGCATTTAAGGCGGAAGTAGAGAAATGACAAGGTAAAAGTATCAAGTGACTATGGTCTGATCGTGGTGGTGAGTACCTTTCTGGAGAATTCTTGAATTTCAGAGTTACTAGATTCGTTCTGGTATTTGCCTTGGAAACGGCGGTGTATGTTCTAAACATGGTACCTTCTAAATCAGTTCCCAAAATACCCATGGCAATGTAGTCTGGTCGAAGCCCAGTCTGGAACATTTTCGGGTATGGGGATCTCCAGTACATGTGCTGGATAGGAATGCTGAAAACTTGGCGCCACGTACGGAAGTACGGCTGTTTGTAGGATATCCTAAAGGAACAAAAAGTGGGTTGTTTTATAGTCCTAGAGATCGAAAGATCATTGTTAACACCAATGCTCGATTTCTAGAAGAGGACTATGTAATGAACTACAAGCCTATGAGTACAATCATTCTAGAAGAATTAAGGAGTGAGACATCTATTCATGTACCATCTGTACAAGGGGAGATACCACAAGACACTGCACCATATGTTGTTCCTTGTACATCAGCAGCAGTATTGCCTCATCATAGTGAGAGGGTTGTTCGTCAACCTGATAGGTTCATGTTCGTGGGAGAATCCTCGAATTCTAGTTACAAGAACTAGATCCTTGGACTTATGATGAGGTAATCCAAGATAAGGATGCAGATTCTTCACAAACTGCAATGAAATCTAAAATGGAATCTATAGATTCTAACCAAGTGTGGGAACTTATAAAACTTTCTGAAGGGGTAAAACCCATTAGGTGTAAATGGGTCTACAAACGCAAGAGAGCATCTGAAGGGAAGGTCGTAACCTTCAAGGCTAGGCTTGTTGCAAAAGGTTATAGTCAAAATAAAGAAATTGACTATAAGGAAACCTTTTCGCCAGTAGCCATGCTTAAGTCAATCCGGATTCTCTTGTCTATAGCTACACATTTGGACTATAAGGTTTGGCAAATGGATATCAAGACAACTTTCCTAAATGGAAGTCTTAAAGAAAACATCCATATGCAACAATCGAAGGGATTCATTGCGAAGGGTCAAGAGCATCTTGTGTGCAAGCTTAAGAGATCCATTTATGAACTTAAGCAAGCATCTAGATCTTGGAATATTCGATTTGATGAGGTAATCCAGTCCTATAGATTTCATCAATGTCCAGATAAGATCTTTGTGTATAAGAAGTGCAACAGAAATGTAGTGGTATTCTTAGTACTATACGTAGATGATATTCTCCTTATTGGAAACAATAAGAAAGTATTATCAGACGTAAAGGTGTGGCTGTCCATACAGTGTGATATGAAGGATTTGGGAGAAGCTGGACATGTCCTTGGGATCAAGGTTATTCGAGATCGCAAGAAAATGATGTTGTGCTTATCTCAAGCCACCTACATTGATACTGTGGTTGCTCGTTTAAGCATGCAAGACTCCAAGAAGGGTTTTCTACCTTTTCGATATGAAGTATCTCTATCTAAGGATATGTGCCCCAAAACACAAGAGAAGATAGAGGAAATGAAGACAGTTCATTATGTTTTCGCTGTAGAAAGTCTCATGTACGTGATGTTATGTATGAGGCCTGATATTTGCTATGCAGTTGATATGGTGAGTAGATATCAGTCTAACCTTGGAAAGAGATATTGGATTGCGATAAAGCATATACTCAAGTATCTGAAAAGAACTCGAGATTATATGTTGGTTCACCAGTCTGACAATCTATGTCCTGTGGGTTATACTGATTCAAATTTCCAAGCTGATAAGGACAAAAATAAGTCTATCTCGGGATATGTGTTTACCTTGGGAGGTAGAGCCGTGGCATAGAGGAGCATAAAGTAGAAATGCATTTCTGACTCCACCATGGAAGCTGAGTATATAGCTGCTTCGGAAGCTGCAAAAGAGGCAGTTTGGCTCAAGAACTTCTTGTTGGACTTAGATGTGATTCCGGATTTGCCTAGGAGTATCAAAATTTAGTGTGATAACACCGGTGCAGTGGCAAATTTGAAAGAACCACGAGCCCATAAGGCAAGTAAACACATATGTTCAGCGCAAGTACCATCTTTACGAGAAATCATAAAGAGAGGAGACATTGTTGTGACAAAGATTGCATCATTTGACAACCTGGCAGAACCGTTCACGAAAAGCTTACCAGTTAAGACTTTTGATAGTCACGTGGAGGGAATGGGAGTTCGAATCAAGGTATCATAGCTTTAAGTATAAGTGGGAGAAAATTGTACTATTTATTTAGTAATATACTTAAAAGCAAATTCTTTGAGTATAAAGTGGGAGATTGTTAGGTTTTATACTAAAACAGTTTGCTTTTTGTATATACCTTATTTCCTTATTTTGAATGGGAATAAACAGCCACTTATATTGCATTTATAATGTTATTTAATTTATGAAATATCGTTGTTTACTTAATATTAAAGATGATATGACGTGTGGAATGCACACAGAAGATTATATTATCGGTTTCTTATTAAGAGTGTGTTCACAACCTAAATGGAAGTAGACGAACCATCAGTATAGTTGTGGTATAATTTGGAATTAGTCTATCTTGACTATGAAATTATACCAGTACATTTTGGTAATGTATTGAACTGGATCGCAATGAGATAATTCTAATGGACTGACAGATATTAGAATATATATCTCAGATACTCATGATTCTTAATCCTTATATAATAGTAGACGTGTTTATTTTAATGCTCATTACTTTGATTTATCAATGGGTGAGATTCTAATTAAATAATCAATAAGCTCTATAAATTGGGTATTAACATTACTATAATCGATGGGTTACTAATTATAGAAGGAATCCATGTCCCGATGCACCGGGTTGATGATGTCCTCTGAGGACCTCAAGAAGGATTATAATGTTAAACCCTATAGGTGGATTTATATCCGACATAATAATAAAAGTTGAGTGGTACTTCTCAAGGTTTAGTGGTACTGCTCAAGGATAAGAAATTAATTAATTTAGTTGTCAGTATACTGTAATTAATTAATGGACACTCGATATCTTAAACGCAGGGAATTAATTGAGTTAAAAGAAGTCCATGATTTTCAATAAATATGAGTTAGGGAGGTAGTGCAATATTAATCCTTTAGTGGAATGGATTAATATTAATGGGTTTAAATTATGTTATGGGCTGAACATGGAGAATTTAAGCCTGTTAGAGGCGCAACCCTAAAAGCCCTTCTAGATCTCTACTGTAGCGTTATTTATATCTGCTGAAGGGAGACTAAAAACCCTAGCACACCATAAATTTCGAATTTTCCTCTCCTAAAAAGAGAAATATTATTGAAAATTTTAGGGTTTCAGGTTCTTAGTCTTCAAGCTTCTTCGAGGTCTTGAGGATCGTCGCCCACATGACGTCTAGATTGAGATCAAGAATATACAACAGAAGATCTATGGCCTATGATTAACAATAAATAGACCAACCAAATTTAAATAAAGATATAATTTTGATTTGACTTTTTTTCCTTTATAAGTTATAAAACCCAGTTCTTAGTTAAAAAAAATTCATTTCATCATAGCCGCCTCATCATACTTCGTTAAACCATATTATCTTTTTCAGTATACACCAACTCTAATTAATTAAAATCAAGATTTAACAAAATTAACTAAATAAGTTGCTCCAATTTGAGTTTTTTAGTTTTTTCCCTTCTGTTTCTAATTGAAGTAAGTGTGGAAAAGAAAAACCACACAATGCACTGTTAAGGCAAAATTATCAGATTTCAAGAAAAAGAGAAACATACTTATATCACTACAAGAAAACCACAAACTGGCAACGGAACGTTCCATCGGTAAACCTCAATTCGTCCTCACTTAGTGATGCATTATAATTCTTCTTGTTCTTCTTCAATGTGTTGGCACATTTAGCTTGAATATGACCAAATCCATCACATTCTCTATGTTGAATTCTCCTTTTTTGATTGGTCTATTGATACTCTTTCTGAACACTGTTGGAGTTTCTTTATTATGATGTGCTCCCAGATATTTGTCTTCTATTGTTGAACTTCCTTGAAGATTGCGTGTTAGTTCTTTTTAGCATCCTAAGATGAATCAGATAATGAGGACTTTTGTCAAGAAGAATTTTTGAAAACATATAAAGAGGTGCATTCAAAGTGGCTAAAGGTTGTGGAAATCAACAAGATTCTTCTTTCACAAAATAAGAGTCTTATTGAAGAAAAAGAAAAGTTGATCAAGTTTGATTCAGATCAGAAAGTCATCATTCAACAGTAAGTGAAGGAGATTGCAGAATTATCTTCTAAATTCAAATCCATCAAGAAGAATGTCACTATGCTGAACAATGAAACAAATACTCTAGACAAGATTCTGACTAGTTTAGGACATTCTGGAAGAAGTCATCCAAGTCTAGGATATACAAGAGGACAATCAAAGATAGTGTTTGTCAAACAAAGTACAAGTCATCCCGCATATATACATTATAATGTTCAACATGGCCATAAGAACATCACAGATAAGAGAAAGTCTGTTAATCGATTTAATAGTAACATAAAATGGAATCATCTGCCAATAATGAAAAGAGAAAGGCCACATTGTGAGAAATATATCAGTGACCTAAGAAGGGTGAGAAGAAGATTTGTGGTTCAAAGATCATACAACAAGTGGAGTGAGCTTACCTCTCAGAGAAAAAAGAAACCTCATTAGAAGAAGCAGTGGGTTGCCAAACAAAAGAATAATAGTTTGATTGCTCATACATCTCTGGGAGTTGAAAACAGTTGCAACTGGTACTTTGACAATGGTTGTTCTAGGCATATGACTGGTGATTGTTCAGTTGTGTAGAACCTAAAGGCTTGCTCTTCAAACTCTGTGACTTTCAGAGATTGCAAGAAATGAAAAGTTATGAGAAAATGAGAACTGGTTGTGGAAGGAATGTCCAAGCTAAAAAAGGTAATTCTAGTAGATGGACTCAAAGCCAATCTAATCAGCATCAAGTAGCATAGTGATGATGATATGATAGTTATATTCACCAAGGAAAACTGCAGGGTCCTGAAGAAGAATAATGATTTGTTCATGGAAGGCAAGAGATCAGCTGACAATTATTATCAGCTTCATGTACCCGCATAAAGTACAATAACATGTCAAAGAACATCATTAGAGGAATAAAAAATATGACATCAGAAACTTGGGCACATTCACTTCAGAAATCTCCAGAAGATTACCAACAAGGAGATGGTTAGAGGAATCCCTCAGATCAAAGTGGAATGTGATAGGATCTATGGTACTTGTCAAGTTGGGAAGCAGATTGATGGATTGCCAGAATTCATTTGGATGCGTGTTGATCAAATAAAATGATTTTGATATATACAAATTATATATCACCCACTACATGCTAAAATTGAAATTAAATCTCATGCGTAGTGGCCGAAAATATTGAGGCTTTGATGTGACCTTCTAACTTTCTCCTCCAGGTTCATCTCAAATGTCCTTAAGGACCCTATCAGTTCATCAAGCCTCATACTCTTGATATCATTGGCTTCTTCTATTGTAGCAACTTTATGGAAAATTTTCTTTGGAAGAGATCTGAGCACTGACACGCTATTTATTAATAAATAAGTAAACCGCAAGTGCAAGGTGTTATTACAATGTGTAGGTGAGAAAGAGTATCATATCCCGGAGATTGATATTCCTATGTTCTCAAACATAAGCACCTTACTAATATCTAGACACTGAAATTGCATGTAAAATGGAAATAAATAAATAACACAATTAAATGTAGAATACAAAATAATTGAACTGAACAATTGAGAAAACCTAGTGTGATACCCTGACCCTTTTTGCTAAATTATAAATTATAATTTTTGTAAATGATTTTAAATTAATATTATTTGAATATTAATTATGATGGTAAGATGATGGTATGTTTGTATATTATGCCATTGTTTTAATGCAAGTTGTCCCACTTGAGCTGATACGTCATAGCACGGTGATATTATACTAAATGTATAATACAGGTTGATTTTTATTACTAAAATATCGAGTTATATGAAAATGAATGAATGTAATTAAATTTCATTTTATTTTGCCGTACCTTGAACACCCTAATGCTGAGCCGGTCAGGAGTCTCGCTGCTTTTTCAGTATGTATTAAATGTGTTTTGAAAATTTAAGTTATGTTTAAATTAGAAAATTAAATGGAGTTGGAAATGTCCTTCGAAAAATAATAATAGATCGAGTCTGCAACGCGGGCAACAAACTCGGCCATTTAGATCACGTGATGCAGCTTCAGAGACACATTTTTCTTCATCTCTGACACGGCCATCAAGTGTGACTATATCGAGTCGCGCCTCGCAGTGAAGCCGAGATGCGATTGTGGAACGCGACCTCCTCCAAGTCGCGTGTCGAGCAATCTGCAACGCGACCTTGAGACGCGACATTGGAGTTGCGTGTCTCCACTTCAGAGAACCATTTTTCTTCAGTTCGAATGCGGCCTCTGAACGTGACCCCCTTGGTCACGTTTCGCTTCGGGATTTCCACCTTTTTAAACACTTCTGTTCACTTATTCATCTTCATTTCTTCATTCACTTTGCCGATTTTTCTTCCAAGTTCTCTCAAGAAAATCTTCAAATTCTTGGATTGGATTCTCTCATCATCACCCATCAACCAAGGTAACCTCATACCATCTTCCTCTTGTTGACTAAACACCATTTCTTGTTGATTTGAATTAAGGGTTTGTATCCAAAAACTTAGGGTTTTTGATTTTATTGATCCTCTAACTTTGATATCTCGAACATATGGTTTATTTACTCCATTGAAGCTATATGTGTAGTTATATTGAAATTCTTATGGTTCATTATTGCTAAAGTTTGGGTATCTTGCCCTAATTTTCCCTTGTTATGTTGATAGTTGGTTGGAGGTGTCGTGATGGTTGTATGGATTTGATTTTCATGTAGGTTGTAGCCCTAGGATGGAGATACATGTTTTGGGAATTATGAGTTTAAAGGATTTAAATTGATACATGTTCATGTGGTTTAAATGGTTCACGTAACGTGCTCGGTTAAATGCCTCAAAGAGTTTTAATGTGTATTTTGAGTCTAAAAATCATAGTATGAGTTTGTATATCCATGGTTGTGTATGTGGATATGTATGAAAACCTTAAAGAAGCATATAGAATGTGTTTGGTTAAAATTATCGTATAATTGTATAACTCGACGTCTAAAATGAAAAAGGGGATTTAAAGGTGATAGGTGACGTATTGTGGTTTGAGGTGGACGACTTGTACACGGAAAAGAAGTATTTCAAAGGTAAAGAGGCTTTCAAAAGCGTCTCATAAGGTGGGGTTACTCTAAACTATAAATACGTGTGAAGTTATAGTTACTGTTGTGCTTTGATTGTATAAGTATACAAGGTCTTCGGACCGGTTATATGAATGAGACCCTTCGGGGCAATACAGAGATCCTTCAGAATTGATAATGAGGTCATACGAGATCGATATAGACTTGTTAATGTCCTCCCTGGGGGATAATAAGCCTGCGGGTATCCCTACCGGGCTAAGACGTTCATTAATAGGGGCATCATGATGTTTGGGCCCTACGGGGTTGAGGCTAGTCTCCACAATGTAAAGAAATTTTCATATGTTATATTTTCACTTGTGCAATTATCTATAACTGTTTGCAGTATTTCCCCACTGAGTATGTTGTTAAATACCCACCCCATTCATATTGAATGAATTTTAGGTTGAGGAGTTGGGGCTCGAGTAGGAGCGTTGTGAAGACAAGAGAACCCCCATAAGCTTGTGTTTACTTTTGCATGCTTTTTGAAATACTCATATTATTATTATTTCATTGATCATTCTTCTTTTGTTGTATGATCAATGATAATTGGGGATGGGACTAGCCCTATTTTGTAGTTATATTGTATTTAACTTGATATACCGTGTAAACATTTTAAAGGTGGGTCGTTCGATCTTGGAGTCTTCTTTGTACAAATATATGTCGTTGAACCCCTAAAATTATGACGGTTAAACTAGAGTGCTAGACGAGCGGGTTGTGTAGAACCTAAGAGCCCGATAGGTTAGATGATTGTATGATTGGTGTGGATGGGCTTATACGATGCTTCTACTTAATACTATGTTGTGTGACAAGATAGATTCAATAGGTTGCATGTTATAATTGCGCAAAATTCATATTGAGAATTATGATGTCGTGCCTTATCATGCTATTTGACTTTAGCTTTCGCTCAATTTAATATAAGCCCACAAATATAAGTAAGTAAATTGTACGCTAAGTGACGTGGCCAAACGGAGTAGTTTGGGGCGTTACACCTAGGCTTTAGGGAAACTGGATTATTTTTTCATTCATTACACTCATTAATTCTTGCAACCCGACTTTAGTCTTTGATCTATCAATGGTGGAGAATCACTAGTTTGTTATCCAGCTGTTTTTAAAGGCCATAACTTAAACATAATGAGCATGCACTTCACTGTGATCGGTTCTTCACATATGTCATCACTCCCAATCTAGCATACAAAGATTTATTCAACCCTATGAAATACTTGTTCACTTGGTTGGTCCTTCCAAGCACACATAACCTGATTTTTATCTTTCCATCACTAATTCTTCTCTAGTCAGTACTTCAAATTAATGACTAGCATGCATAATGGTGATCAAGTATTCATACAAGATATAAATAAACTCATAAAAATCAAGCCTCGAGAGATAGCAAGAAGAAAGCAATTAAATCATATTATAAAATCCAAGGTGTCCAATCCTTAAAACCTAGCTATGAAATTAGCTAGATATAATTAAATAAATAATAAAAACTAAAGTATAAGTGTTCATAATAAAATATACAATAGAACTGAATAACACGGGAAAATCTTATTGTCTTGTCTCTTCTGCAGCAGCACTCCGTCTCTAGCAACCTTGTCACCTCCTCTCGAGTAGATGACAAGCCTTCATCTTTCTTCTCTTCTCTCTTGGTGTATTCTAAATGGCATTCTCAACATCCGAGGTGTGTATCATAGTGGGTCCTTTTATATCTAGGTTTAAAATCATGTATAAGAGATAAAAATCACATTCTTCCGGACCCGCACACATAGGTCGACCGACGTGATTGGGTCAACCTAGAGGCTTGAATTTGCACTGGGTCGACTAAAGTGACTTCGGTCGGGTCAACCCAGGCCTTCATAAATTGCACTGGGCTGGGTTAACCGACACTTTCTAGATAAACCCAAGCCATTTTCGCACTTCACTTCGGATTTCTTCACATTTTGATCATTTAGTCCAGTTCATTTGGCTTTAATTAAGTATTTAAATAAGCCCAAGAGCCTAATTAAATTCTCTTTCAACTCCTCAAGTTTGTATTTGATTATTTTGCTTCAAATATGCAATGAATCACAATTATTACTGCAAAACTAGCAAACACATCAAAAACTCCAAATGATAAAAATATAAACACAAAAGTTACATAAAATACACAACGTCATATAATAAACATAATCAATTCATATTCAAAAGTTATGTAAAATACGCAGTTGTCAGGCTCCTTCCTTACAAGCCTCTCATTGTTCATGGGTACTCTGAGTGCAAAACTCTCATTAGATATGCTCCTTAATTTGGTATTGAACTAACCAATTAATTCAATTTCTTCCATTCTAAGATTCTCAAACTTAGAAGTAAGAATCTAAAGTTTTGATAATCTGACAGAACTGATTCCTTCAAATGTGGTCTCCAGAATATCCCATGTAGCTTTAGCAGTCTCACATGTTGAGATTAGACTGAATATTTCCAAATCTACTGCAGAGAAAATAACATTGAGAGTTTTAGAATTAACATTATACCAATTTTTCTGAGGTACTGTCCATTCTCCCTCTTCAATTTCCACTTGTTTTCCATTTTTTGCAACAGTTAGCTTTGTCCATCCTTCAGTGGCACTTTTCTATGTAAGCTCATCTATTGATCTGAGAAACACCCTCATCCTTACTTTCCGGTAAGGATAATTGTTGCCTTTAACAAGTGGTGGTCTAACCGTGGATCTTTCTTCCTTGATCGAACTCATAACTTGAAATCGACCAAAATCTTCACATAATTATGTACTTTCATGACTCTTTTCGTTTTTACCAAAAGTGGCCCGCTCTAGTACCGAAGTGACACAAACTATGTGGAGATAGACATGTTCACAATTATGTATGTGTATATCATTGTTAACATGCACATTCAGATTGATAAAACTGAAGTAGTAAATAACACAAGGATGGTAGCCATGTTCGATCAAGCGATCTACATCAGGAGAACTTTACAAGTCCATGAGAAACAATCCACTACTCCGATGTAAGGTTACAAAGTGATACGAACTCGAAAAGCATAAAAGAATAAAATCCAAGAAAGCCATTGAGAGCTTCAAAGATAATCATGTTGTTCAAGATTAAAGATTGGAGATCAAGATTTGAAGAAGATCAAAGCATGAAGAACATAAGTGTTTTGAAGAAACGAGTTAACGAGCAGCCTAGGCATCAAAGATGGATCAAGTTTACGTACATTAATGATGAGGAAGCTTATTCAAGAGCTTAGGAAGAAGTTCGAGTCAATTTGGACGTGTGCATGAAGAGTTCTACGCGCTTGCATGGGAATCCGAGAGATGTTGTTTTTCATACAAAGGTGGTGGATATTTTGAACACATTATGGATGAAATTATGCAGCCCATATCGTGTTAATTAAAGTCCAAATTGGCGAGATTTTGAAGGCCCAAGTTGTGGGATTTTATCTAGATTAGTTTAGATTTTATTATCTTATTTTTGGTCTTTTTGATTTTTACCTTAAATAGAATTCTAATTAAGGTAGGAATCCTAATTAGATTAGGATATCTTTTTTTGTTTATTTCTCTTAGGATTTTATCTTTAATTTTCGTTCATAATCCCTACCCTATATAAAAGGATCAGTTGTGAACTTTATTTTTCAGATGTTGCATGAAATAAAAGATTAATTTCTCAATTGTCTCACGATCCTTTGGTTGATCACCCATTTATCAAGTTCTTTTGATCTAGAAAATCATAAGCCCTATTTAAGTTCTTCAGGGTACATTAAGTACTTGGGAGAATTGCTATCCGGAGAAGTTAGACGTACGCGTTCGGGTTTACAACACGGGTTCGCCGATCCTAGCCAATCCTTCTACTCTACATCACCGCTGCCAACTACACCACCTTCGACATCAACCATCCTTCCACCAACGTCCATAACACTATAATACATCAAGATTGGATTGAGTTCTACAAGTATCCAAGCTGATTCCGCCAATTTCAAGCATACGTGCTATTCGCACCGAGTTAAGCACCTATATTGTAAGTTCCCTAATTTCTTATCATAACCTATCTACACCAGCCTTTCTTCACCCCCTATCATCATACTATACGTCAATACCCTTTTTCTTTCATATTCGAGTCTTAAGTATCGAGTTTAGTTGTTAGTTTAGTTTATTCATAGTGTCGGATTGAATCCTTCATTCACTTGACGTGTTTCGATCTACAAGTCTTCCGCTTGCGTATATCTCGTTTCTTGGATTCATTATCCGGGTCACATCATAAATTTAGCATCAGAGCCACGTCAGCTCTGTTGGTCGTGGTTCAATCAGACGTGTCATACGCGTGTCAGTCTACGTGTCAGTATTTTGTCTATGTATCATTGAGTTGTAAATCTGAATATTCATTGAAAAAGAAGAAGAAAAAGGAGCAAAGGGTCGAAGCCCTACAGCAAAAAAAAATCTGCAAAAAAAAAATCTGAAAAAAAAAATCAGATTTGATTTCGATTTTAATTGTTCTTTCTTAGTTGTTTTAGACTCCTACCATCTATTTTAGGTAACTTAGACTATTTAGATTGTGTCCATCTAGGTGAAATACATCCAAATAGATACTATCTTATCTATATCTTTTCTTTCCTTATACATTTTTATTTCATCCTAATCTTTCTCCACCATCCTTATCCTCTCCATAACATTAATTTTCATCCATATCACTACTTGTGGATCGAAAATTACTCCCTATACCACTGTATGCACCCTACACCATCCATACACCATCCAGACCATACTCTCATATACCACACGGTCCCTACACCGGTACACCATACACCATACACCAAAAACAACCGGTTAGATGGATCCAGTCCGAGCCCGTCTCAATCAATTTAGAGATGCTGATGGTCTACACCGCAACAAGATAATCATCCCAGAGTTTGAGGGTCTATACGATCCAGAAGCGTACCTATATTGGGAACGCAGAGTTGATAAGATTTTTAAGTACTACTACTTCCCCGAGCCGAAGGAGGTGCAATTAGCCACATTGGAGTTTAAAGACTACGCAGCAACATGGTGGGAATTCCAACAAAATCGATGCCATCGAGACCATCTTCCACCTATCGACACATGGCGTGAGTTGAAAGATTTGATGTGGAAACGCTTCATTCCAGACCACTACCAATGGGAGTTGGAGGAGAAGCTATACAAGCTTAGGTAAAGAGATCGAAGTGTAAATGCCTACTACAACAAAATGATTGAAGCCATGAGACGAGCTGATATAAAGGAGTATCTAGAAGATCCATGGATAGATTCCTAGCTGGTCTACGAAGGAAAATCCAAGAAAATGCAGCATTGTATCACTTCGACAAGTTGGAAGACATGGTGCAATATGCCATCGAGATAGAGAAGTGGTTGGAGAATCTAGAGTTGAGGCAAAATGAAGTGGTTCAAGTAGAGTCGAATGTAGAGTTGTCACCTAGAGCTCATCGCCAAACAGCCCCGTTTCGTTGGAGCGAACCTAAGTCATTCGAGGAGTTTCTACGTACCTATGTACCACCTACACGACCTGCATCACCAGTTCAGCTGGTCATGGATGTGACAAGCCAAGCCAGCAACATTCAAGAGGAGATCCACGTTGAGTTACCATCTGAGATCGTTGTCATCAAAGAAGATTCTACTTTTGAGGTAACAATTTCAGTTGATGCACCTATTGATGAATTGATAGATGTTGCTACTTGTGAAGATATTGGACTAGTCAAGATAGAACAAATGGAGAATGTTGCCGCCGTTGAGGAATTCGAAATAGTAGAGAAGTTAATGGAGATGCAGCCTTGTTTTGAAAAGGAGAATGACATCAATGAGGAAGTGATTAAAGTAGACAAAGAATTCGATCAAGCAAGCATAGAGGAGCTGCCGAATTCTAACATCATTTGTCAACCATTTTCTTGTGCTATCTATATCTTACAAGTTGTTGAAGTCATTCCATTGAAAGTTGGGTTTGTGCAAAGAAAGATTGATGATCCATTCACGTTCGTCTTTGATCCCGGAGATTTAAATTCGAGGATGAATTCTTTTCAAGAGGAGAAGAATGATACGAACCCGAAAAGCATAAAAGAATAAAATCCAAGAAATCCATTGAGAGCTTCAAAGAATATCATCTTGTTCAAGATTAAAGATTGGAGATCAAGATTTGAAGAAGATCAAAGCATGAAGAACACAAGTGTTTTGAAGAAACGAGTTAACGAGTAGCCTAGGCATCAAAGATGGATCAAGTTTATGTCCATTAATGATGAGGAAGCTTGTTCAAGAGCTTAGGAAGAAGTTCGAGTCAATTTGGACGTGTGCATGAAGAGTTCTACGCGTTTGCATGGGAATCCGAGAGATGCTGTTTTTCATGCAAAGGTGGTGGATATTTTGAACACATTATGGACGAAATTATGCAGCCAATATCGTGTTAATTAAAGTCCAAATTGGTGAGATTTTGAAGGCCCAAGTTGTGGGATTTTATCTAGATTAGTTTAGATTTTATTATCTTATTTTTGGTCTTTTTAATTTTTTTACCTTAAATAGAATTCTAATTAAGGTAGGAATCCTAATTAGATTAGGATATCTTTATTTTTTTTATTTCTCTTAGGATTTTATCTTTAATTTTCGTTCATAATCCCTACCCTATATAAAGGGATCAGTTGTGAACTTTATTTTTCAGACGTTGCATGAAATAAAAGATTAATTTCTCAATTGTCTCACGATCCTTTGGTTGATCACCCATTTATCAAGTTCTTTTGATCTAGCAAATCATAATTCCTATTTAAGTTCTTCAGGTTACATCGAGTACTTGGGAGAATAGCTATCCGGAGAAGTTAGACGTGCGCGTTCGGGTTTACAACACGGGTTCGCCGATCCTAGCCAATCCTTCTACTCTACATCACCGCCACCAACTACACCACCTTCGACGTCAGCCATCCTTCCACCAATGTCCATAACACTTTAATACATCAAGATTGGATCGAGTTCTACAAGTATCCAAGCTGATTCCGCCAATTTCAAGCATACGTGCTATTCGCGCCGAGTTAAGCACCTATATTGTAAGTTCCCTAATTTCTTATCATAACCTATCTACACCAGCCTTTCTTCACCCCATATCATACTATACATCCATACCCTTTTTCTTTCATATTCGAGTCTTAAATATTGAGTTTAGTCGTTATTTTAGTTTATTCATAGTGTCGGATTGAATCCTCCATTCGCCTGATGTGTTTCGATCTACAAGTCTTCCGCTTGCGTATATCTCGTGTCTTGGATTCATTATAAGGGTCACATCACAAAGGCTGCTACACAAAGACCTCTCATCACTCGACCACTTTCCTACCCTCTAGAATGTCTTTTGATATTGAAGTATAAGATCCCCTTATACCATAGAATCCCTGTAGTTCCCATATGAAATCTCTCATGAGACTCCTTTAAAAAGTGTATGAAAGAATTCAAACATAGACTAAGCACACAATGATCAAAAGATCAAACCTATTCTAACTGTATGCTAATGCTTCAAGCTTGAAGTCTTTTTAAACTCTCTATATTTTATGCGTGCGACAACCACCATCTCTAACCAGTCTGATTCCCAGGCTATTTATAAAATAAGGTATAACCTAATTAAGGTAGTCAGATTATCCTAATGTGAATCAAACTCTAATAAGGAAATATTCCTAGTTTTATACAGACTACCCTAGTTGAGAGATCTTCTTTGAATAGAACTCGTCTTCTTCCATCTTGATCTTTATCTTGAAGAAGTCATCTTGTATTTTGAGACATCCATCTTTAATAGGAAACTTCATCTCCTTGAAATCAGCTCGGCATGTCTCATTGAAACCTTCTGGATAACCATGTATATGATCATGTGCATAACACTTGATCAAGTATATTCTTCGATTTTCAATTAAACTGCTAGCGGAACACTTGATCAAGTATATTCTTTGATCTTCAATTAGATTGCCAACGGAACATTCTTGATATCATGTCCAGAACATGATCTTCAATACTTGAAAAATAAAAACCTTGTGTTCTTGATTTGCCATAAAGATTCTGACAATCTAAAAACTCATAGTGCTAAACGATAGCACTAACACACCGAATTCGTTCTGCTAAACCATTGAAATCATTGCCGAACACTTCGCATCTATAGCTGGTAATCTCACTCCCCCCCCCCAAAATGTCCAGTGACTTGAGGCTCCAGAGCCTTTCAAATTGGTGGTGGGATGCCAGGTGGATCTTCTTGATATTGTTGCTATAATAGTGTCTTTAACGTCTCCATGTATCGGTGCAATAACAACCATCTCATCTTCTCTGTTGGTTGTCATCTTCTTAACTCAAAGTCTCTCTGCATTTCTATGTCTGGGAGACGGTTCAATCTCATGATCTATAGGTACTAAGTCTGTTATACCTCTAGATCTCAAATTCATACACTATCTACTATACACCGGATAAAAAAAAAATCAAAACACAACAGAGAGAAATAAAATAAATAAAATAAATTAAAAATACATAAAAATAACACTCTAAACTAAAGCTCAATAATTAAATCAAATATTAGCCATAAATTACGCAAGTCCGCAACAACGACGTTAAAAACTTTCGCTCTTTTATTTCACTTAAAAATGACTTACAAATGTACGTGGATAGTTATAGCAAAATTAGATGAGAACAGATATCGTATCCACAATGACTAGCATTGTAATCTAAGTACTTGATATTATTATATTACTTTATCTAAAGAATCAAATTAAAGGTTTGATTTTAATAATTAAACTAAATGGACTAAATAAAATAAATAACTAAATAAAGCACAAGAACACAAACTTAAAAGAATGGTGGAACTTTAGAGAGAAAATGGATTCTAGGGAATTATGGCTCTATAGATTTTAAGGTTTCAATTAATAAATTAATCCAATTTTAATTCCTAAATTTGCAGGATAATCACTAAATTATCTAGACTTTCTCTTTTGAGTAAGTTCTAAATGTAGATTAGATTCTACTTTTTATTTTGATTTCAGATTATTTTCTAACTCCAAATGGCTCTCAGGATTTATTCTCCTCACGATTACCTACCAATCTCTCTGTTGATACCGTTTGGTAGTGTATCATAGATTTAGAGATATTTGTTTAAATCGTGTATTTGGAGTTTTTGTCTTTCTTGCAGGATAAAATCTGTTGAGAGAAAATAGGAGCATGTGGGATTTGACCAAGTCCAAAGATCTGCTGAAGCCACGGTTGTTCCGGAAGTTGCGCCGGAAATGTAGGAGTGGAGATCATGGAGATCATGGCTTAGTGGATCGGTTGCTTTGAGTGGGGATCAAGCAACGAGCTGTGTATATATAGGGTTCATATAGTTAGTGTTAGATACGAGTTTTTAATAGAGCTTTTCAGATATTGTAAAGTTTTGAGTTCTCGTATCTATCCATTTCTACTAGATATAGTTAAGACAACTTTAGTCCCAACCTTCTGTGAAGGAAGAGATAAAGTGTCTTAATATTTAGTGAGAGTTTATCTGGTAGTGTTTTTGTAATTCACATATTTTATATAGTGAAGATTTCACCCTGAGACACTTTGCGAGATTATAGAAATATAATCTCGTGAAAATTCCAATCCATTGTTTCTGTTTTAAATTTCCGCTGCGTATGCAAAGTTGTCTCAACTTTATACACAACTTTGTACACAACTCTTTCAGAACCGAGAGTTCAGTTTTTTCAATTGGCATCGAGAGCAGACACTTGATACACTAAGTAGTGATCCTGTTTTCTTAAGCAGAATGGATTGCACGAACCCGCTGTTCAACAAACCTCCCGTTCTAGATGGCATGAACTATTCCTTTTGGAAAGTTCGGATGAGATCATGCATCAAGTCGATTGATGCAAGAGCATGGAATGCGGTTCAAAAAGGATGGACACACCCCAAGACCGTGGATGCTGAAGGAGATACATGTCGTACACCGCAGTCAGAATGGAGCAGAGAGAAAAATGAAGAAGCCACCTTTAATGACAAGGCGTTCAATGCGATTCAATCCTCCCTAGACGTTCAGATGTTCAAACTTATAAGGAATTGTGAGACGGCTAAGGAAGCTTGGGATATACTCCAGCAGCATTGCGAAGGTGATGTTGGAATTAAAGAATCAAGGCATCGGATTCTCACCACAAAGTTTGAAAACATGAAGATGGAGGATGATGAGTCCGTAGGAGACTACTGCAACAAACTACTGAAGATTGCCAACGAGTGCAATGATTTAGGTGATCCAATTACTAATAAGAGGTTAGTTTCAAAAACTTTGAGGACTTTAACTTCTCGTTTTGACATGAAAGTGGTTGCAATTGATACTGCTACAACTACTGGAGCTCTGGATTTCACCAAACTGATGAATGATCTGAAGACATTCGAGATGGAACTAAATGAAAAGGGTGGACAGAAGAAGAAGGGAATCGCCTTGACTGTCGGGACAACTTCAAAGACAACTTCAAAGACAACTTCGGCTTATGTTGAAGAAGAAGATGAAGATCTTGAAGAAATCACTGAGAAGGATCCAGATTATGCTCTTCTCACCCGAAGAGTTAATTCTCTCATTCGAGCCAACAAAGGAAAACAACAAGTGGGAGGTAGAGAACAGTGAAAACCTCGAAATGATGCCTCCGGATCTTTGGTTCTCTATGACAGGCTTATCACACCAGGAAAGGAACCAAAAATCATTAGACGTGCTGCATCTGATCACTTCCGACCTAAGGAAGTGACGGACTTCTCTACAGTTCAATGCTATGAATGCAAGGGCTTCGAACACTTTGCCAATGAGTGTCCCAACACATTTCGCAAACTGGGAAAGCATGTCAACTTTTTATCCCTTAGCGATAGTGAGCTTGACACTTCAGGAATTTATGTAGAGGAGATTCCTAATGATCCACCAACTGAGCAGGTAGCCTTAACTGGAGTATGTGTTGAAGAGGACAAGTCAAACTACACCGAAGTTGAGATAACTTCAGATAGGTATGCTGAGTCCTACTATAACACTCTTTTCTATTTCAACACTGTTGTGTCCACTGCAGAAAATAAGGAAGAAGTCACGGAAGAGGAAACTCTGGAGTTACTGATAAAGATGCAAGAACTTTACAAGGAACTGTACGTCAAATGGTCCAAACAGTACAAAGTGGTGGATTCACTAACTGAGGAAGTTTCTATGCAAAAGGCCTCACTACAAAATCTGGAAGTCATGCTGACAAAGAAGGATGCTGAGTTGGACAACATGAGAATTAAACTCAATCATGCTAATGAAACTTTTAAAATACTCAACATGGGAACCTCAAAACTAGATGAAGTTCTGTCTCAAACTCAGATAACTTCACATGGCCTTGGGTATGATTCGAGTGCAAGACCAGCCTTCACTCAAATTTTGTCTACTCATGGTAAACCATTTGTGAAAGCCAAGGAAGTTCCCACAACTTCGTCAGCAAAGAAAAAACGTAGGAGGTACATTTGTCACTTCTGTTTTCTTCCTGGACACATTAAGCCCTTCTGTCATAAGTTTTTGCAGGAACATCATAAGGAGATGCATCTGAAGAACCAAGCATCAAATCATATCCTCTCAAACAAAGGTGACAAGTCCAAGAAACTGGTATGGAGACCCAAAGTTACGCCAACAGTTACTTGGCAAGTGGTCTTCACTGCATCGACAAATAATGACTCGACCACATGGTACTTTGATAGTGGATGCTCACGTCACATGACAGGCTCCAGATGTTATCTATCAAACTATCAAAGAATCAATGGCAGTGGAGTAACTTTTGGAGGAGGGTCAAATGGCAAGATTGTTGGACGAGGAACCTTGGACAGTCCTGGACTTCCAAAGCTAGCCAATGTTTCACATGTTGAAAGGCTGACTGCAAATCTCATTAGCATTAGTCAACTATGTGATGACAACTTCAGTGTCATCTTTGATAAAGAAATGTGCACTGTGATGGACAGCAACGGAAATCATGTGATCTCAGGGGTAAGGTCTTCCAATAATATTTATGAGACTAGCAAAAACAGTTGTCTAAGTGCGCAGGTAAATGAAGTGCAGCTTTGGCACCAAAAATTGGGACACACCAACTTCCGAAATATGAAGAATCTTCAAAGACTAAATGTTGTTCTAGGAGTTCCCTAGTTGAACATTTCAAGTCCTGGCCTTTGTGGAGATTGTCAAAAAGGAAAACAAGTCAAAACGTCGTACCCAGTTGTGACAACTTCTGAGAGACCTTTCACAACTCAAAGCTACTTCGAACTACTTCATATGGATCTTATGGGACTAGCTGAAGTTGAAAGTCTTGGAGGTAAATGGTATTCCTTTGTGATTGTAGATGATCTATCTAGGTATACTTGGGTAAAATTTTTGAGAAATAAGGGTGAAACATATGATTCCTTCTTGGAGTTGTATGTCACAATCAAAAATTTTTACCATGCTTGTGTCAAGAGACTAAGATCGGATCATGGGAGGGAGTTTGAGAATATTCAACTCCTCAACTTTTGCACGAAGGAAGGAATTCATCACGAGTACTCATCTCCAAAGACACCCCAGCAAAACGGTGTGGCCGAGCGAAAGAATAGAACCCTACAAGAGATGGCCACGGTGATGCTGCATTCAAAGAAGTTGGCTAAACAGTTTTGGGCTGAAGCTTTAAACACTGCATGTCATGTAAGCAACCGAGTGAACTTAAGAACCGGAACCACCATGACGTCATATGAGATTCTTAATGGTAAAAAACCCAACCTTAAATATCTGCATGTCTTTGGTTGTGTTTGTTACATTTTGAATGATAGGGACTATCTATACAAGTTTGACCCTAAAAGTGACAAAGGTGTGTTCATTGGCTACTCCCTCAACAGTCATGCTTACCGTGTGTATAACCTCAGGACCAAAACTGTAATGGAGAGTGTGAATGTAAGGTTTGATGATTTGGCTAGTCTGTATACTCCTACTGATGATACTGACAGTGTTATTGAGATACAGGGAAGTACTGATGCCGCTGATGCAGAACAAGTTAACTCAGAAGTGGAGCCCACTTCAGTGACAAACAAGGATACACCCTCTGATGAGCCTCACTCAGATGCTGATCTTGATGATTCAGCAACCCCAGAAGTTATACAAAACAGTGTTCGTCGAGACCCTCCCAAGAGAATTCGCAAAGATCATCCAATCGACCAAGTCATTGGAAATGTTCACGAAGGGGTCCGAACTAGAGGTAACACTGTTGTTAACTACAAGGAAATGGTAAGGATGGTGTGTTTGTCATGTGTCATCAATGAAGTTTGGACAATTGTGTTCCTGTCTTTGATTGAACCTAGGAATGTAACTGAAGCCTTAAAAGACGAGTTTTGGATTAGTGCAATGCAGGCCGAATTACTTGAATTTGTGAGAAACAAAGTATGGACACTAGTGCCCAGACCTTCTGGAGTTAATGTTATCGGGACTAAGTGGATATTCAAAAATAAAACTGATGAGTTTGAAAACATCATTAGAAATAAGGCTCGCTTAGTTGCCCAAGGATACACTCAAATAGAAGACATAGACTATGATGAAACTTTTGCTCCAGTTGCACGAATAGAGTCAATCAGGCTTTTGTTTGCTGTTGCATGTTATCTTAACATCACTCTTCACCAGATGGATATATTAAGGCAGATTTTCTCAATGGAATCTTGGAAGAGGAGGCATATGTGGAACAACCCAAAGGATTCGAAGATCCTTTAAAACCCGATCATGTGTACAAACTACACAAGGCTTTATATGGACTAAAGCAAGATCCTAGAGCTTGGTATAGTCGTTTGACAAAAGTTTTGCTTGATTTTGGTTTTTACAGGGGACATGCGGATAGGACACTTTTTCTCAAAAAGGAAAACAACTTTCTAACCATGGCTCAAATTTATGTCGATGACATAGTGTTTGGGTCAACGAGTGAGAAAGCCTTGAAGAAATTTATGGAAGCCATGTCAACCTCCTTCGAGATGAGCATGGTTGGGGAACTTAGCAACTTCCTCGGCCTTTAAGTCAAGCAAAAAGAAAATGGAGTGTTCGTCTTACAGACGAAATATGTAAAGAACCTTGTGAAGAAGTTTGGTCTAGAAAGTGCAAAACACATGAGAACCCCCATGAGCACAACTGAGAAACTGTCGAAGGATGCAGTTGGGCCTGAAGTTGACCCAACGTTGTACAGATCGATGATCGGAAGTCTTCTGTATCTGACTGCAAGCAGGCCAAATATAATGTACAGTGTTTGTGCATGTGCTCGATTCCAATCCTGTCCAAAGGAAGAGCACCTGAAAGCTGTCAAGAGGATTATTCGATATGTTGCTGGCACTTGTGAACTGGGGCTTTGGTTCACAAAGGACACAACTTCAGATCTTGTGGGGTACAGTGATGCTGACTGGGCTGGAGAAACCGATGATCGAAGAAGCACAAGTGGAGGATGTTGTTACCTAGGTAACAATCTCATCTCCTGGCACAGCAAAAAGCAAAATTGCATTTCTTTATCCACAGCTGAGTCGGAGTATGTAGCAGCTGGAAGTTGTGCAACACAACTGATTTGGTTGAAGTCAATGTTGGATGACTATGGTTTGGAGAGCAATTCCCTAGTGATGCTTTGCGACAATACAAGCGCAATCAACCTTGCAAAGAACCCCGTCCACCACTCAAAGTCCAAACACATCCACTTAAGGTATCACTTTATTAGAGATTTAGTCGAAAAGAAGTTATTAAAGTTGGAGTACATTAGTACAGATTCTCAATTGGCTGACATTTTCACAAAAGCTCTTAGCTATGAGAGATTCTCATCTTTGAGAAAATCTCTTGGCTTATGTTCTATATAAGTTCAAAAGTTGAATCAACTATTGTCACAACTTTTGATATATCATAGTTGACTGTGAAGTTGAGCAGATTCGAGGATGTAAAAGTCTGTAAAAGGTGAAATCATGATCGTTCTTAAAAAACCATATAACTGGGTCAAAGACCTCAGATAAGTGGTTTTTATGAGATTCTCTTGGTTATACATCTATTTACCATCTGCTCTCTTCTTGAAAAAGTCTTCTATGATGTGTGAAAAGTGTTCTGAATATTTCATCCTCAATGACAACAGTTGTTCAAAAACAAAAAAAAAAAACAAAAACAAAAATTTGAAAGTCAGTTAAGTAAATTCGGGAGTGTATCCAACTCTACCTTTAATTTCATCTTTGACTATATCTTTAATTTATTTGATCCCTATTTTTATGGCGGGACGAATCTGTTTGTTAGTCTACTCATTTAAATTTCCCGTCTCTATTCTTCTCCCCTAAGTCTGATAAAACCGATCCTTGCTCCACTATTCACAAAACCCTTTTTTTTTCACTCCTCGTTTTCACCCTTTCATCCGTTCATCTTTCAAAAGCTCACGCTCTCTCTCTCTCGAACCTTCTCCAAAATGACACCGGAAAAAATGAAGCAATTGGAGAAATTAATGGCGGATCCCGAAACTTCCGCTTACCTCCGCCACCTCTCATCGTTTCCGCCGCAACCTTCTCCTCCCCGTTCTTTCGTACCCAACCCTTTCCATCTCCTATCACCAGACAACACCCCTCTTCTCCGACCCAGCATCTTGCTCTCGTCTTCACGAGGGAATGCACCGATAGAGATCTCTCCTGAGGTGGGAAGCTCGGAGATTCAGTCTCAACTGCTTCCTCTCCCGATACCGACTTCAATGCCGCCCTCTGTCCTGCCTCTAACGGCCGAGCAGGCGATTATCGTTGCTCCGAGTGGCATAGTGATGTCGTCATTTGATTTTCCAGAGCTCGACACTCCAATTCTTGCCGAAGACCAAGAGGACCCAGTCCATCCATCTGAGGAAGCCGCTCAACAAGGCGGTAGTCCTATTCCTGTCCCGTTCTCCCCTGTCGAGGCGAAGCCACAGCCGGAGGTCACCCCATCTCTAACCCCTTCTCCTCCGATGAAGAAACTCTCCAAAACTCCTAGGGTTCCTCCCGCTCATCGTTCCAAGCGTATCTCTCGAACAAGCCGTCCCTCTCAGGCTCCTAAGGAACCGATCCATGTCGACAGTGATGTTGAGGGTGAGGAATTATCCTCCGATAACTCTGCAGAGAAATTATCCTCTCACCAACTCTCAGAAGCCGAGGAGGACAAAGAGCTTGAAGAGGAGGTTGCTGCCTCTCGGAAAGGGAAGAGGAAAATACCTTCCTCGTCGCCGTTGAAGTCGAAAGGCAAGACAGTCAAGAAAGCCAAACGAGAAGCTTCTCCGACCGAGGCCGACACCGACTCCAACTCTGAGCTTGAGGTAATTAAGGCTTTGAATGAATGCTTTTACAATGAGGCTGCTAAGAAGAATTGGGATAGTTTTAGGAAAAGGGAGTTCATTAATGATAGGGCAGTTGATTTGAAGGATTTTGCACAATATAATTTGCTTGATTTTCTGCGTAAAAGGAAAGTTTTTAGAAGTGTCACTTATGTGAAACCCTATGTTGCTGAGATTGTGAAACAATTTTATTCCAATATGCATGTTGATTTTGCTAACCCCTCCTCCAAGATGTTTGGAAAAGTTTATGTCTGTGGGAAGATTTTCTCTTTCACTCCATCTCGCATTAACAAATTTCTAGCTGCTCCAAATGTTATTGAGTCTGATGTTGAGATTGATGAGGAGCTAGAGGTTGAGATGGAAAATGTGCTTACGGGTGGCCATGCAGATGTGTGGACAGTGAACAAAAGGCCTAACCGCATAGCTTTAATCCTCACTTCTCTTTTTGCAACTTTGCACAAGATTTCTGTGTCAAATTGGATCTCTACATCCAATACCACAGTTATGCCGTTTGAGCATGTGTGCCTACTCTACAAAGTATTCAAGGAAGAGAAGTTTAACTTGGGCACTCACATTTTTAATGTTGTTGCTGAAGTTGCTGTGGCAAAGTCCATCAAAAAATTGATTGTACCTTCTCTCATCTATAGTATGCTTGTTGAGCAAGGGTTAAAGCCGAAGAAGAAAGATGTCCTCACATCCAAGCTCCCTCTCCAAATTGTGCAACCTGCCTTTTTGAGTGAGAAGAGGCACAGAGATCTCCCGTGGATTGATGCCTCAACTGAAGAGGATCCCTCGGCCGAGTTAATGTGTTCTCTACCTGTCTTTGTTTTGCAGGAGCAAATAGCCTTCTTCTCCTCGTAGATTGCTATCCTTCAAGGGCAACGAAGGATATTTCAACGACTTCTTTCTTCCCAAAAAGGGGGAGAAGGCCCTAGCTGTCGCCACGGACCAAGTGATGAAGAAGATGAAGATAAGGAGTAAGGGGGAGAAGCATGAAAAAGAAGAAGACTGCAGTGTGTTGCAGTATTTTGATGATGTTGTTGAATGAAACAAAAACAACTATTTTATTGGCTGCACAACTTTATGAACAACTTTTATTTTCTGTCTAACTCTTTTATATTTTTGATTGCATGCAGATATGTATGCATTTGCTGTGAATATATTGTGGTTATGGTTGTTTTATGTGTTGTGATGATATTGTGTAGATTATGTTTTTATTATAGTCTTGGTGACAGGGGGAGCAAATGTTTAGCTAACTTTTCTCTAATCTTTTCATGGTTGTTGTGATTTGATTGTGTTGCTTCAGGGGGAGTAATTATAACTCTTAGTTTATTGTTTGGTTTTGGGAAGAAAGCCAAAAAAGGGGGGAGATTGTTGATACCGTTTGGTAGTGTATCATAGATTTAGGGATATTTGTTTAAATCGTGTATTTGGAGTTTTTGTCTTTCTTGCAGGATAAAATCTGTTGAGAGAAAATAGGAGCATGTGGGATTTGACCAAGTCCAAAGATCTGCTGAAGCCACGGTTGTTCCGGAAGTTGCGCCGGAAATGTAGGAGTGGAGATCATGGAGATCATGGCTTAGTGGATCGGTTTCTTTGACTGGGGATCAAGCAACGAGCTATGTATATATAGGGTTCAGATAGTTAGTGTTAGATACGAGTTTTTAATAGAGCTTTTCAGATGTTGTAAAGTTTTGAGTTCTCGTATCTATCCATTTCTACTAGATATAGTTAAGACAACTTTAGTCCCAACCTTTTGTGAAGGAAGAGATAAAGTGTCTTAATATTTAGTGAGAGTTTATCTGGTAGTGTTTTTGTAATTCACATATTTTATATAGTGAAGATTTCGCCCTGAGGCACTTCGCGAGATTATAGAAATATAATCTCGTGAAAATTCCAATCCATTGTTTCTGTTTTAAATTTCTGCTGCGTATGCAAAGTTGTCTCAACTTTATACACAACTTTGTACACAACTCTTTCAGAACCGAGAGTTCAGTTTTTTCACTCTCGATCTAGCAAGTTCGTGTTATACATTCCTAATCTGTTAAATAATTAACATCTCTTGAGTGATAGCTAATTAACTACACAAGTGCAGTTGTCCGTCAAACATTCACACGAGACAATATAAATCAAGGAAGCATAAGCAAATGAAGAAAATGAACAATAAAATTAATTAAAAATCATAGAAATCAGTATCATATAAAATCCTAAAATCTCTAATAAATTAGCTACTCATAGTGTATTTCAAATCTATGGAGATAAAATAAATAATGGAAGCTAGAATGATAATCTCGATAGAAGAAATAATAAACTAATTAAAACTTATGGCAAAGTCTTGAATTTTCAATCTCTATTTTCTCTCTGCATTCTCTGTGTTCTTCTTTGTTCTCTACTCTTCCCTAACGTAAAAAGTGATGTGATTTTTGTGTCTAACCAATACTCAAATAGTTGGGAAATAATTTAAACCCAAGATGAAAAAGAACCGATTCAAAAAGGAAAAAAATAATCACCGAAAAGTGGTATGACCCGTACTAATATATTGCGAATTCTTTGTATTGAATAATCAAATGAGCACAGTCCGTGCAAGGCCGAGAACAAGGGAAAGTTCTATGCTACCCAATGGGTAATACCCAATGTGGCACAATAGATCTATTGTGACACTCTCAAGTGTCACAATACATCTATTAGGACACTTGAGAATGTCACAATAGATCTATTATGCCACATTGGGTATTACCCATTGGGTAGCATAGAATTTCCCGAGAACAAGAAAGGACCTTTCTTGATCAATTTCAATCAAATACAACTTTGACCACTTGTTTGCTCAAATTGTAATCATATCACTTGGCATTAATATTTTCATGTTAACACATGGTCGGCAAAGCTCAATTCCAAAGCCATTAATGATGGTATACACTTGGCATGTTTCGTGCTTACACCGTGCTAATTCATTAGTCTCCGAATCTTCATTTTACTCTTTGACAAAAATTTGTATGAGACCGTTTAACGGGTCTCTTACGTTAGACGGGTCAAAATCCGCCCAAACTCGCTCCCACGTGCCTGTGATTTTTTTTCCCCCTTTCCTTTCCTGTTTCACTTGCTGTTGGGCCAGCCCACTCCAATTTCTCTTCTTTCTTCTTCCTTCGTTTTTTGCTGCTTGGGTTATTTTGCTTTTTTTTTTTCCCTTTTTCTTCTTTCTTTCTCACAGTTTTGTTATTTCTATTTCTTCTTTTTGTTTTTACTTTCTTTCTTCCTTTTTTCTAAAATAATTATTTTTAAAAAAAATTAATTCAATTCAATTTTAGTGCTCACTAATTCCATTTTAGAGTATACATTCATCTTTAAAAAATATATTTATGGGGTGGAGTATCATTAACTGTGAAGTGGAATCTCATTACTATGAAAACAAGTATCATTAATTGCAGAAGAAAGTATCACTAATTAGAAGAAAAGTATCACTAATTAGAATAAAAGGTATCACTAATTGCAGAAGAAAGTATCACAAAATTAGAAGAAAAGTATCACTAATTAGAAGAAAAGTATCACTAATTAGAAAGAAAAGTATCACTAATTGCAGAAGAAAGTATCACTAATTAGAAGAAAAATATCACTAAGTGCAGAAGAAAGTATCACTAATTAGAAAGAAAAGTATCATTAATTGCAGTAGAAAGTATCACTAATTAGAAGAAATGTATCACTAATTGCAGAAAAAAGTATCACTAATTAGAAGAAATGTATCACTAATTGCAGAAAAAAGTATCACTAATTAGAAAAAATGTATTACTAATTGCAGAAGAAAGTATCACTAATTAGAAAAGAAAAATATCAGTTCAAACATATTGCAATTCAAAAATTGAATCATTAGCTACATAAATTAAAATGTTGCAATTCAAAAATTGAATATGATAGTGAGTAGTCATTATATTAGTGATGCTTCATTTTTTATTAATAGTGATACTTACTTCATAATTAATGATACTTCTCTGTCGTTAATTTAATAATTAATTCTCAATCATCGATAATTTTCATTTTAATGAAAATATAACTTTTCTTCTAAATTTTCATTTTAATGAAAATATAACATTTGTGCTAAAAAAAGAAAGGAAAAAAAAAAGAGCACAAACGTGCTAAAGAAGAAGAAGGGGAAAAAAAGAAAAAAAAAAAAGGAAAAGCACGCTGTGCTAAAGAAAAAAGAAAAAAAGAAATAAGCACATTTGTGCTATAAAAAAAAGGAAACAAAGATTATTGAGCACGCAAGTGCCAAAGAAAAGAAAAGAAAAAAAAATAAAAATTGAACATCAAAGAAAAAAGGGGAAGGGGGGGCCATTAAAAAAAATAAAAATAAAAAGAAAAAAAGGAAGGGGACCACTTTGTTGGGTCAAATAATGTCCGTCTAACGCAAAGAGATCCGTTAGGCGGTCTAACATGAGTGTGCCCCTTACTCTTTTATTTGTTCCATTCGGCTCTTTACTCCATATTTATATCTGAACATTCTTCCAACTCCATTCTATCTTTAAACACATCCAAAATTCATTTATTTCCTGTTAAAGCTCAATAAACTCGTTACATGCCAACGTTTATAGAAATCAATAATAAACGTCACACAAAAGACTATACAATCGCATAAAATAAATATCTAAATAACCCTGAAATGCATATAAACCCCAAGTTTATCAACTATCACTATTTTTATTATAATACAAAATATGTCATAATTATATTAAATTCTATACTCCCTCCGTTCCTGAAAAAGTATCATTCTAGCATTTTAATTTTGTTTCAAAAAAAAATGTTATTCTACAAATTCGAGACAAAAAATTCATATTTTTCACATATTTACCCCCATTTAATGCATTCAAATCTCTATATTTAACTCATTTAATATATTCACACTAGGGTGTATTAGGTAATTTAATTAGTTTACTAATTTGTGTGCATTCATCCAAAATGACATTTATATAGAAACGAATGGAGTATTAGATATCAAACATTACATTAATACTTTTGCAAAACCAAAACCAAAATATATTTTTATACGATTAAATTATAATAAAATACATTTAGACGTTTTTAAACTCAATATATATATTTTTTTTCTAATATAATGAAATATTCATATCGCATAAATTAATACACATAAAAATAATAACAAATTAATTACTGGCATATATTACATTTGATCTCAATTTTTTAAATATTAAGTAATATCGTGTAGTTAATAATATGTAATATTATAAAAATTGAATCGTACAATATGTACTAGAATAACTCCCGTGCAATGCACGGATAAAATTTGTATAGTTACTTTTTATTTTGCTTTAAGTTATAAATATAAAATAATTATAATGTATTATGTAATTGAAGAGCATAAACACTATCTATTAAAGAGCATAAAAAATGAGATATTAAAACAAAAAACAAATCATTAATCTCTTTGTTTTTTTTTTAAATTTATAGTTTGTTCATTCCAAATAATATTTGTCAGTTCTTCGATGTGGAATAATTTATTGAAAAATATTTATTTAATTATTTGAAATATATTTCATATATTTAAAATTGCAAATTCAAATACATTTAAATTTTTAAAAATTTCAATATATTTAATTGATTTTTTGTATATTTATGCATATTTAATTAATGAAATATTATTTAAATATATATAATAAGAAATCGATAGATATTTAAATTAAAAATAAATAAATACAAAAAATAAACATATCTAATTCAAAACAAATTCTAATATAATTTTAAACTCAAAATAACAATATAAATAGAATAAACCGAAAAAAAAAAGACGATTGCTCTTAGCTTTAAAAACTACTCCCTCCGTTTCTGAATAAGTGTCATTCTAATATTTTTTAATTTTGTTTCAAAAAAAGTGTCATTCTACAAATTCGAGACAAAAAAATCTCATTTTTCACACATTTTGCCCTCATTTAATACATTTAAAAAAAATCTATATTTGACTCATTTAATGTATTCACACAATGGTATAATAGATAATTGCATTCATCTAAAATGACATTTATATAGAAAATGATAGAGTAATAAATATTAAAATAAATAGGAGTAATTTCATTGAATTCACATCCATATTGTGCAAGAATAATAACTACAACATATTTATTCAAATTTCTCATTACATTGAAAACCTCTAGCATTATGTGAAATTGTAATAGAAATTAGTTATTTTTCTAAATTATTAAAAAATATGTATTCATTTAAGCTTGATTTTAAAATATTAATTTCATCTATTTGTTAATACTACAATAAAATTATAGATATAGCAAATTGTTGATAAAATTAAATTTTCAAGAGGCAAATACATTTTCAAATTATAGAGATATATGTTGTTGTATTTAATATAATTAATTATGGGACAACTTTTAATAGATAATTCAATTCTACATAACTAAAATAGGTTTTGTATATCCTAAATTGAATTCTCATTCCCATAATAATTAAAATTATACATTTTCAAAAATAAATTTTACAATGAGAGGAAAAAAAAATTGAGTTAGAAGTGTGTTAATATATATATATATATATATATATATATATATATATATTTGATATATGAATATTTAGTACCAAAATTTTTATTACCAATATATATTTTTTTACTCACACACCTGATATGTGGTATTGTTATATTGTATATAGTTAATAATATGTAATATTATAAAAATTGAATCGTACATTATATATTTGATATATGAGTATTTACCAAAAAATTTATTACCAACATATATAATATATTAGAGATTGTTATATCGCACTAGATACGATACAATAATGCAATTCGATCACAGAAAATATAATATTATACTGTTTGTTTATAGAATCAATATAGTAATATAATAGTATTTAGTTGTGGCCGTATTATAATAAAATAATAACTAGTGGAAAATATAATAACAATATATTAATAGTCAATGTATTGACAATATTAGATCTAATAATTAGATGAAACAATAAAATAATATTACTTTCCATAAATGCTGCCCAAAACTTTTGAACAACATATTTCAAGAATTCTGGCATCGGATTCGAAATTGTTCAATTAGCCTTCAACATTAGTCAATTTATATAAATAATCGAAAAAAGGAAATAAATTAATAAATCCATCCATTATAAATTAGGCCCGAAGAATTTCTTTGAGTGCATCTACAGAAGCCATTCAACCTTTTAAATTGAATTAGTTTATGTTTCTCGCTCTTTCTTTACAGTTCCTTTCTCACTAGCCGTTTGATCAAGTAATACTATAAAATTGAAAATGAAGAATACCAATTACTTGATCATGTTTGTGTTGCTTAGCTCGATTTGGATTGCATCCAAAGGTGCAAGGCCAACTCCAAGCGAAGTACGTAAACTCCAAAATGCTCAAATGCTGAATGGAATAATTGATGAAGAGTCGACTCCTAGTCCAGGCAACGGACACGTAACTGTTGATGAATCATCTCCTAGTCTAAGTAATAGACACATAATTGTTGATGAATCATCTCCTACTCCAGGCGTGGGACACGTAATTGATGAAGAGTTGACTCCTAATCCAGGTAACGGACACATAACTATTGATGAATCATCTCCTAGTCCAGGCGTGGGACACGTAATTGTTGATGAATCATCTCTTAGTCCAGGCGTGGGACACGTAATTGATGAAGAGTCGACTCCTAGTCCAGGCAACAGACACGTAACTGTTGATGAGTCATCTCCTAGTCCAGGCGTGGGACACGTAATTGTTGATGAGTCATCTCCTAGTCCAGGCGTGGGACACGTAATTGATGAAGAGTCGACTCCTAGTCCAGGCAATGGACACGTAACTGTTGATGAATCATCTCCTAGTCCAGGCGTGGGACACGTAATTGATGAAGAATCGACTCCTAGTCCAGGCAACGAACACGTAATTGTTGATGAATCATCTCCTAGTCCAGGAGTGGGACACGTAATTGTTGATGAATCATCTCCTAGTCCAGGCGAGGGACACGTAATTGATGAAGAGTCGACTCTTAATCCAGGCAACGGACACGTAACTGTTGATGAATCATCTCCTAGTCAAAATAATAGACACGTAATTGTTGATGAATCATCTCCTAGTCCAGGCGTGGGACACGTAATTGTTGATGAATCATCTCCTAGTCCAGGCGTTGCACACATAATTGATGAAGAGTTGACTCCTAGTTCAGGCAACGGACACATAACTGATGAAGAGTCGAACAAGCATATAATTAATGATGAGTTGACTCCCAATCTAGGCAACAAAAATTCACTTTTATTAGGAACGAACTAGGTATGTTGGCATGTTCGATGTCAGCAAAGTGGGTACTGCCCAGGCGATCTTAATGCATGCCATATGATCCACTATTTTCTTATATGTTTAATACAATAAGAATAAACTCGACAACTTACCATGGTTAACCAAGGTAGAGGTCGCACTATCTACATAATTAAATAAAAAACTTATATCGTTATTATTTTTGTGTGCTGCAGATATATTCACTGCTCAAACATTATGCAAGAAATTAAATGTGTTGGCAAATGGAAAATATTAAAATAGACGGGAAATCAAAGAATCACTCATGAACACAAACGAATCTCTATCCTCTTCATTCTCTTCAGTGTCAAAATGATTCGCCTTGAATCGGGCTTAGTTTCATCTCCAGAAAAATTATCATTGTGAAACGACACCAAGTGTTTGACATTAAAGACGTTGAAAGTTCAACTATGTCGGGTGGGTAGGGTAGGGATGACAATTTTACCCGCAGGTTCGGGTACCCGCGGGAATCCGCCCCTAATTGGACGGGTTTGGGGATAAAAATTCAAGTATGGGACGGGGGCGGGTATAAATTTTAATACTCGGGTCGGGTTCGGAGCGGGGGCGGGGGTATAGATACCCAACCCGAATCCGACCCGATTTAATATAATTCATAATTATATATTCAATAAATATAGATTTTAAAAATATAATTCATGTTTAACACTTCAATGCTTGATTTTTAATCTTTAAAAATAAAAAATTATATATATATATATATATATTAAAATTATTATTTAATAAATATAAATTTTCATGCTTGATTTTTCAATTTTTAAAAATGAATAGTATATAACGGGTACCCGATGAGTACCCTTCCCCCACCGGGTAATCCCCGCCCCGAACCCGCCCCTATTTAAACGGGGATGGAAATGGGTATAGGGTCAATTTAGGAGGCGGGTATAGGGATGGGGGATGCAATACCCGACCCCGCCCCGCCCCGCCCCGCCCCGTTTACATCCCTAGGGTAGGGAGACACAAATGGTACACATTGTAATTGATCTTCTCTAAAATGAGCTCTTAGAGCATCCACAGTAATGCTGTCACGCTTCTAGAAATATGTGTGTCACATCATTGCACATCAGTATCTTCCTCTTCTACTTTCTCATAACATATTTATCTCCAATAATACTTTCTCAAAATTATCTATTCATGGGTCCCACCATCATATCAATTTTTATTTATCATCTATATCTTATTTATTTTAAAATATTTTTATAATAATTTAATTAATATATTTTATTTATAACATACAAGATTCTATATATTTAATTTTGTAAAATTGAATAATAATTAATAGCATATATTGTGAAATTTGGAAACAATTCGAACAAATGTTAAAAAAATACAACTCAGAGAATTAAGAAACAGTTTGAATAATTGTTAAAAAAAATAACTTAAAAAACAAAAAGCAAAGATAAAAATAAAAATAAAAAAGATAAAAGAGGAACAACGGAAAAATGAAGACAAAAATCAAAGGAAAAAAATGAAGAAGAAAAAGAAAGAGGAGAGAGAAAACTTAAAAAAAAAAAAAAAGGATGGACTACTGGCGGGGCCCACATTTTTGAGAGAGCAAAAGTATTATTTCTGTCCCTACTTCCTTCCCTCTCTCCTTTACATTACCATATATTTTGTAACTCTCCCACGACTTACTCCAATTAAAGATGCTCTTATGCATGTTTGTTTGCTGAGGATGCACGTTGAGGGCAAAAGAAGCAAGTCAATAGGACTAGGGATACTATTTCTGTTCATTAATTTGGGAAAATAATAATTAATATTAAAAAACCATGTCTTTTTTTTTTTTTTTTTGAAAACGTCGTACTCAAAAATTGTGAAGTAATAATCAAATCCAAACTCTTATTCAATAATAAAATCATAATATTCAATTGTACTCTTAAACTTTGATCAAACCAAAGAACTATGGAAAAATAACTAAGTCCAAATAATAATTTAAAAGCAACAAAAATCCATAAATTCGAATTAAATTACTGAAGCAAATAAAAGTCAAATTCAAATAAAATACTTTCTCAGTCTTTTTTTTTTTTTTTTGATGTCGAGGGTAACCCGCAGCCGCTACTGTGGTGCGCACTGGGTAAACCCCGCCTCTGTGTAATAGCCTGCAAACCTACACAGGGGAGGTAAACCACACTTGGCAAGCTAGGTGTGACAGGCTCACACCTAGTGGTGTTGGTGGTGGGTCGAATTTGAGACCTTTAGCCTCAAGAAACGCCACTCCATCACTAGGCCATCCCCAAGGGGACAATACTTTCTCAGTCTTATTCATATATGCAATGGTGGAACTACATGGAGGCTAGGGGGGCTGTAGCCCCCCAACTGAATTTTTTTTATTTTTTTTTTACTACTAAATTTATTTTTTCCGGCCATAGCCCCCTGAGGAAAGGTGATGGGACTGAGAGGAAGAAGAAGGAGATGGAGATGGGATGAGGCTGTGCTGAGTTGCCGGAAAATGTGATATCTTGGAATAGTGGAGTTGCAGAATTGAAGAAGAAGAAGATGGATGAAGTGATTGGAGTCAATATATTAATAATAATAGATAGTGTCTTCTAGTGATCTAGGGACTCTAGGCCTATAAATCTAGAATTAATATAATATTTATTGTCAAAGTGGTCTTAATAAAAGTGTGTTTCAAAAACACAATTTCAAAACTAAAGCTGATAATTTAATCGAGTTATTGAGCCAATATCTAAAATATAAACTAATTACTTAAAAAAAATGAGAGAACGACTGAGACCTTGAGTAGCTGACGAAGAGGCGAGAGAACGAAAATTAAATTGGGCGAGTTATAGATTTTGAAGCTCGTTTCTTTCTCTCGATTTTCTTCTCAGTCGCATATAACAAACAAATTTGAGGTAATTTTTTCTAAAATTTACTTTTTTGATGGACATACGCATATATCAATTCTCACCACTTTCTCAAACGACCACATCTATTACATTACCTAGTGCCAATTTTTAGAGTACTTTTAATCTATGGAATATTTAAACATTTGTATTGATATTAAATTGTGTTTTTTTATGTCATAATGTTTTGTATTTAAGTATATAATTATTTGACTGTGTGAAAAAAATATATATACAATAACTATAATAGCCCCCTTGGAAAAAAAATCCTGGTTCCGCCACTGCATATATGTTTAATTTTCTTTTTTGAATATCCCAATATGTAAGTAAGTTTCTATATTTATTTAGCTGATTTACTAGTATATCCTTATTTAATATTTTTTTCACTTTAAGCATTAATGTCAAAAAAAATAAAATAACTATGAGTATATTAAAAAGTTTTACCTGTTTATTATCTTTTCTAATATTTTTTTAAAATTATGGAGAAAAATTTCAATAGATCTATACTCTTTTTTTTTTTTGAAGTACGATAGATCTATGCTCTTTTTTTAAGTTTCAATAGATCTATACTCTTTTCTAATATTTTTTTAAAATTATGGAGAAGAATACAATGCTGCTCGTGTCGAGTCCAGAAAGAAGATAGGCAGATGAGAGATAGGTTTTACCGAAAATTTGCTAGAGTATTGGATTAGTACTGATAGTGATGCCGGTGAGGATCTTTCTAGAAGAATTGTGCAGGCGATACTGATTTTGATTATGTCTATTAGCAATGAGAAGGTGTGGATGTAGTGGAAGTTCGGTTCTTGAGAGTTTAGAGGAGAAAGTGTCCGACAAAGTTGAAGGAATCAAACGATAGAATGAAAGGTATTGATAAAGATAAAAGGGATATAAATCTTTTGAGGGAAGAGTGGGCAAGAAGAAGAAAAGGGGAGGAGTGAGAGGGTGATTTGGCTGAGGAATCACATAAGGTTAAGGATCACCAGTGAGGAATTGGAGCGCAGAAGATCATTATTTTTATAGAAGGAATTGGACCAGGAATTACGAGAGAAATGGACCTCCATTACATGTGGGAGTCTGCTGGAGTGGGATTCGGAGAAAGAGACGGGTGTCGTTGCGGGATGCAGATACACAATGTGAAGCATGAGGAGATTGCAGGCTAGATGTGAGATCCAAGCACTATTGGTTATTGAGCAACATAAGGTAGCATCAAAGCTCTAACTAAATAGGGGGTGATACTGATATGTTATTGTGCCAGGTGAAATTAGTTTGAAATTATAGTTTTTATTAACTTTGGATCCCTTTATTGATTATTGGGAGTGTTATGAATTTTCAGCCCCAAAGTTTCATATGAGCCAAGGCCAAATATGGGAATGAACTTAAGATTGGTTCATGTTTGACATGTAAATAAATGGTTCCTTCATACCATGATGCTGCAATCAGCAATTATATTCTCTTCAATCTGCTGTTTAGGCTGTTACCCTGCTTTCTGCAAGGGCACTTGTGGATGTAAAATGTTGATTTACTTGCTGTATCGATAGTTCATATATTAACTAATATCAATTATTGTATCTGGGGGGGGGGGTACATATTTGATATTTATAATCTGAATGGAGCAAAATGTGGTAAACTGTATTCATATTACATATAATGTTCCTGTGCAAAAGAATAGGGATGGGTTTGAATTTCAGTTGTCGAGTTGAATATGATAATTCCCAAAATGGTCTAGGTAGTCAATACTTAAGTACATGAATGGAACAACGAATATATTATTAATGGCTACAGCAATGTACCAAAAAACTATTAGACTTTTTCCTATCATTTGGTTACTCTTGAATGGTTATATATGTTTATTCAAAATTCGAAATCTGCTGTTAATATGGCTCCTTCATTTGGTTCTTAAAAATTAGTATCTATTTCACTTTGATATCTTGTTGATGCACTTGGAGCTGTGTAATCTCTAAGTGAGTGTAGGGCTGCTTGATTCCTGTTTTACTTGGTTATTTTTATTCTCTGCTGACATCCTGCTATTTGATTATAGCAATCCTCAGATGAATCCTCACATCTCACCTTCATGTATGCAACATCACATGCTATCATCATCCGAGCTTCTATCATTCTGCATGTTGTATCTGCTAAGTACTGGCAAGGGCACTGCCGTTGATATTCTGAATGATCTTCCTGAACCCATTGTAGTTCTGTCCTGCATTCTCCCAACATCTTTGCACACATTATCCAATATGGAGAGAAAATCTCGTATGACCATGAAAATCCTCAAAGGATGACCCTCTCTTTTCGCGTCATCTCCATGGAAATACTGGGTTACCTCTTTCACCAAGGACAGAGCTTTTCTTTCTTCAGCCTTGACCCTGGAAATTTCATCAACAGCCTCTTCCTGAAACACTTTCATTGAGTCAACAAACTTGTCATGCATGATATGATTCTCAAATTGCAGAACCTGTCTGACTGTCTGAAGCCCCATTTCGAGCTTGGATACATAGCTACTCAAAACATCTGAATCCATCCCTGCTGCCTTTTTAACATTTCCAAGTTCTTTGCTTAACCCTGCTACTACTTGCAGTCCTTCTTTCTTAAAATCCTCTTCATTAAATTTTAAATTGCTCTTTTGTGGCCGATTTTCACCTGTACTATCAGCACCTGATCCTTCTGACTTGATAACCTCTTGGACGACGAAGTGAAGCAAGGTTGTCTTACCATCTTTTCCTTTTATGTCCACTAGTTTCAGCAGAGTATCCAATTTGAAAGCTTTTGCATCGCCCCGATTAGTACCATCATTCATGTGATTTCCTGTCCTTAGAACAGCTTCAAGTAGTTTAAGAAATAGGCGACTATTCTTCAATTCTTCACTGGCTTCCTGCATTCAATCAAAAGCCGTATATGAGAATTTGTGTGGCTAAAGAGCAATTTAGGTGTGCAGGTGCACGAATGGTTAGTTGAGAAGAAAATATATAGTGCATTTTATAGCAGCACAGATTAGTCAGTAATACCTCTAGGGTTTGAAAAGACTTCCTCAAATATTTCACTTCTGTGTTGAAGTTTGCTTTATACAGCAGCGCCTCCACTCTTTTAAAAGCAAATGGAATATCAAGTATTGCCTTGAGGAATCGCTCGGCTGGGCCTAATTTAGAGATCTCATCATTGTACTCTCTAAGTTTTATCTCCTCCTCCTTGCTTGGTGCCATCTTCACTAAAGTCTCGAAAAGCTCTGGACCTAGTCCCTCTTGATTTCCTGTTGCACCAAAATAAATATTTTTACCAGTTTATGACATTCTCAAATTCCTCATTTGAATCTAATAATTATGCATTTTATGTAAGAGTTAGAACAGTATATGGCAAACTTAGCATCAACCAGCAGCATTCCAATCCCTTTGCTGCATCACGTGCTTATTATCTTTATATGCTGTTATTCCAACTTTCATGTTAACTACAGTATGGAAGTTTAATTTCTTAATACTGAGCAAGCATGTGTGTTAGTTTGATGTGGAGCTTTATTTTCCGTTCCGATGAAGAACGAAGATGGCTCCTAAAATGTGGCCTCCTTCCAGTTACCTCTTAACAAGAAAGTGATGAAAACATAATCTTAGCTCTGTTTGACCCTCAAACTTTGATTTTTGTTAATTTGTCTATTTATTCTAAATGGAACATTTGTTTATGGAGTGTGAACCACAAAATATATCCACACGCTTTTGAAAGTTGCTTCAGGTTGTTTTTTCAGACAAAAAAAAAAAAAATATATGTGATTGAACATAAATCCTAGAGATATTGAAGTAATGGGTTTTTTGCATACACCTTAATAATTCTTCTGTCTGAATGGACTCTGAAATTGAACAGATTGTCCATTTTCAGTCTCCTTCATCGTCTTATAGTTCTCTATTCTATTTTTACCATGTTTATACTCATGTTTTTTCTGTCGTTAGATTAACAGCCAGCTAGAAACTAACTTATTTCATTCCTGTGCTACAGATGCTGGAATAGGGGAAAGGGATGTATACCATCTAAAAGTGCTTCAGAGACTTCCTCTCTTGTCACATTCAATGCACGGAGTAGAATAGCAATATTCTGAGACTTCTTTGAATCTAGTATCCGGTTCTCCTGCTCAGAACAAGGGAGGACAAACTTCCTGGTTGCTTCTTTAGGTACTGGAGTCACAGAATTACATCCAAATAGCGACTCCATGGCGCCCTCGTTCAACCTGTGGGTACATAAATAAATATCGGAGGACCACCCTTAGTTTCCTATAAGAAAGTTTCTGGTATACTTACTGGAATGAAGTTGACTTTAAATGATCCCAAACGGTGGCTCTGTCTGCAGTGGCCCGCACCTTGTCCCAATGCAATTGCTTCATTTTGGGTCTTGATCCTTCCTTGTTCTCAGCATTGAATTTTTCTGATGAATGGACACCTTTGTTAACTTCTTCGACAAGCCTTCTCTTCTCGGATGATGGACTTGCTTTTGGGCTAGGACTCTTTGACTGTGACCTTCTTGTTTGCTTGAAAACTGGTGAAGGAGTATATTTCTTTGCAGCCCCATACTTTTTTGTCATTGATGGAGGTGGTGGAGGTGGTGGTGGTGGATGTGGAATTATGATTTTAGATGCCTTCTGCTCATAATTGGTCATTGATCGACGTTGTTCTATGCCTGGCGATGGAGGTGATGCTGAAAATATAGTCCTGTTGGGAGAAAATGGCAGTGGTTTACTGGACTGCAACGGTCCCAAGGAAGTTGTAGGTGGTGGTGGTGGTGAAGGCGGCAATGATAGCTTGATTGATGGTACCATCACAGGCTTTGCATCTGGAGATGATGCTGAAAAGCGAGATTTTGGTGGTGTCCTCTTGGAATGAGGTACAGAAGGCCTAGAAGCAAGATTATCTGGCCTGGTCTGGCTGACTTGGCTGATATTGTTGATGGTAGATGTCCCTCGTGGGGCGCAAAAACGGGTATCATGGCTCTCATCATCTGATGATGACATCGGTGGTGGCGAGCTCATTCTTGGAGGTGGTGGGGGCTTCGTCAATGGTGGCAGTGGCTGAATGTCAGGACTGGGCCTATAGTGATCCAATCGTGTTCCTGAGTTCAGTTTCCGGTATGGTGAGCCACTGGCAACACTGGCCTCATTTACTATGCCTCTGGTGGATGGCTCTGCTGACTCAATGCAGAGAAATGCAGGTGGTGGCACTCTAGATTCTTCGTCTATCCTTTGCGAATTATCCGCAACCAGCTTCTGGGACTCATCGTGGTGTTTCCCACTGTTCTTGTAGAGAAAGAATGCCATTGCTGACAGCATTCCCACTGTTAGAACTGTTGATAGTATTGCAATCACCATTTTCTTGACGGGGTTGGATGGAGGAGTGGCAGCAGATGGACTTACCACTGCTGTGCCGATATCTGGTAATGCCGGGGGTTGATAGCTCTGATCGAATGTCGGCCCTGCTGGAAGTTCGTTTGAGAATGGCTGGTCGTCTTCTGGTGTATCTGGAGTGAGAGGTGGAGGTGGAGGCGGAGACGGTGGTGCTGAGTCGACGGGAAACAAAGGTTGGTGCAGAATTCTCCTGTTGTTCTGCTCACAAGTAGAGTCAGGGCAGTTGGATTGTGCTCCATTGGTTAATTGGATGCTGAAAGATGTAGCCAGTGATATGATCAGGAAAATGTTCATGTGACGAGCTCTCATGTTTGCTTCCATTTTGGTTTACTATCTTATGTTCTTTTCTTACTCCTCCATTTCTTGGTTTTGTGTGTGTGTGTGTGTGTGTGTGTGAGAGAGAGAGAGAGAGAGAGAGAGAGAGAGAGAGAGAGAGAGGCGTCTGAGGAGCAAGATCAAGAGATGGTATCAGTTGATAGTGATGATCTCAGAAATAGCCTCACTTTCCATCTAATGTATTCAGTAACTATTTTTCGTTTCAGTACAGCAAACTTCACCAACCAGCTATCCAATGAGAACTCCACACGGCAACTCTCTCTCTCTCACACGCACACACACAACGACAACGGGATCCTTTTTCACCCAATCCGCAAAGAATCTAAATAAATTGTTGTAAGTTGATGAACACACAAAATCCTTTACAATACTTTTATGGTGCATTCCCTATTGTAAATTCAAGTTTTTAGTTTTTTTTTTTCATTTCTTTTTTTCCTCTATTTCAAATTCTTGTGATTTAGTTTAATTTTACACTTGTTGTTTATAGTTTATCATATCCAATTAGAGTTTTATTTTAACTTTTTAGTATTTAATTTTTTTAAATAATCAATTAATAACTAAAAATTGAAAATTAAATCCTAAAAAATTCTAATGTATATTAACCAGGCACGATGAATCCTAAGCAACAAGTAAAATTCTAAAGTATAAAAATTTGAAATTGAAAACAAAATGAAAAAAAAAATTGAAAAAAATGAGTGTGCGATAATAAATGCAATACAAAAAGTGGAATAGAAGATCTCATCCCGTTCATGAATCAATTTTGTAAGGCAAGTTCACGAAGCTTTAAATGTCTAGCATTTGGAGATTATTAGTTTTCTAGATCGATGAAGATTTTTGTACAGATCCATGCAGGAATTTGAACGGAGCGCCGCTCAGACTTAAAAAAAATATACAGATTTTTGAATTATATTTCAGTTAATTTATTTTCAGTTTTTCACGGGTGCAAGCCACACTAGAAAATGTGACAATTTTATTTTATTTTTCATTTTTTAGTCACAAATGGGGAAACTGAGGTGGTAAGGAAAGAATAACTGTTTTGCTTGCTCCCATTGATCCAGTCGATAACAAGAATTTGACGTGTTTTATTATAGACTAGTAGGTCATCGCAAATTATTACACTTTACACTCTTCAATAATACACGTGACTAAAAATCATAAATCAATTTAATTTCAGATTGTATTGAGGTAAGTTATGATAAATATTACCCATATTATTACATTCTCTTCAATAACATATGTGACTAAAATCATAAATCAATTTAATTTCAGATTATCTTGAGGTAAGTTATGATAAATATTAGGTATAAAGGAAAAAATAATTATTAAAGAATCATACTTGACATTGAACAAAGTTACAGGTCCAAAAAGGATTAGACGATTAGTAGAAAATTGTAATGATCATAATTTCTTTTACGTTTATATATCCGATTTTAATCCATAATTTATTTTTATTTACTTATTTATTTATTATGAGTGATTCTATTCACAGTCCTATTTTTCTCTTTATAATCCCAAAATTAATTAAAATTCAATAATTATTTTATTTAACTATTTTGCTCTTAGGGTCAAACTCACTACTTAAAAACCCTAGCAAAATCAAAATAAAACCCTATTATATAGTCTCCACCCCTCTTTCATAACTAAAAAATATATATTTCATAAAAAAAAAAACTTAATAATATGGTGGCTGAATCTGACTATTTTTTTTAAGATGTCATTTGCCTCGTAATTAATAATCGATTCTCCTTGTAAAATAATTTAGTTTGATTTTATTTTATTTCAACTACTCAAAGCCTAATTAAATTTACTTCTATTAAATTAAAATCGAAAGTGCGTACTATTTAATTTAATCTGATTATTAATTTTCACCTTTCATTTATTTTCTCAATCCGATTCCATTGAAACGATTAGCAACAATTTTAATTACAGAAATGAGGTGAATGTACACAAGGCGTTTATATCAAATAGAAAAATGTATTGCTTATAATATTGAAAGGTACATCACTTCTAATATACAAAATTAAAATTTAATAACTTATGCAATTACAACATTTTCAAAAATTTGGAGTTGTGTTGTTTACAATCACTTGATTGAAACCAATTAATTGAATTGATATTGTTTTCAGTCAATTAAAAATCATGCGGTTACAACATGATTCACGTTGGTTTCAAATGGTTAAAAAGGTGAAAATGTTGTAATTGTAAAAAGGCAAAAACTTCCATGCATAAGGCCTTAAATGGGACTCTTTAAGACGGGTCGGGTCAACCCGCGCTTTGACCCGGTTAACGTGGTCAAATCCACCCTTTGACCAAGTTTTTTTGGGTATATTTGGTGTTTTTTTAGAGTTGTTTTGGGAGGAGGGGAGAGATTTAGGGGTTTATTTTGTGTTTTAGGGGTAAAAAAGTAAAAAAACTGTCAGAAAAAAAAAGGACGGGCGCGTGGCTCCACACGAGCGGTCAAATAGCACATTATTTAAGGCCTTATGCACGGAAGTCATGCTCTTGTAAAAATTATTATGTTTATATTATGAAAAATGTGTTTTCCAATAAAACATGTGCAAAAAACATGATCAGTCCAAAGTTCATATATTTTACAAGAATTATACCTTCTTTCTCGCAACATCAATTGTCTTCCAATATCCTATGTCCTATCATTAATTGATGAGACTATTATTAATTACAAATGTGAGTGCGATCATTGCTCTAATACTCATAATTATGTTAATAATAAAATAAGGAAGTTGTTGAGTGTTTATTATTTGTGAAGGAAGCGGCCGCTGCCTTCATTTCTATGATAACATAAAGTCATATCTGTATCTTTCCCCAAACAAGAAAAATAAAGTAGAAATTAAATGATTTTCTTTTTACGCCATATATTTGATAAATAAAATTCTAGGGCACTATTTAAATGCTACACATTAAATAAAGGAATGCACAATTATAAAACATTATAATACTCCTCAAACGGCCGGATGAAATCATCTTCTACATTTTACGCAACACTTAGTGCTACATAATTAAATTATTATTTTTTCTTCAATTTTATAATTCAATTTCAATTTATTGTGTTTTAGTTTAATTTTACACTTATTAATTAGGGTTCATCCTACCTAATTAGGGTATATAATTAATTTTTGGATATTAAATTTTATTTTTTAATTATTAATTGATTATTTCATAAAAATGATTATATACTCTATTTGGGTGGATGAACTCTAATTAATAAATTTAAAATTAAACTAAAGTACAATAAATTAAAATTGAATGAAAAATAAAAAAAATTAATAAATTTAATTGTGTAGCACCAACTGATAAAATGTAGGAAATGAATTCATCCGCAAACGACCGGGTCCATTCGCGAATGATATGAATGTGAAAAATTTAGCATTATTAAAATAGCATCAACTTGTCTCTCTCTCTCTCTCTCTCTCACACACACACAATATATATATATATATATATATTAATGTTAAACGTATATAATGTCATGTGCATATAAGTATTTTCCTATTTAAAATTTATCATTTTATATATGCCAAATATATACGTGGTAGCAAATATATAGCTACATCACCGGCTAACATGTTATTGTACGTACTCACACGGCACGAGGTGAATCATTTCTTATTATTTATTAGAATTAATTGTCTTAAAAATCATGAATTTTAGGTATGGCTGCATATTTAATATAAATTTTAAAAATAGACAAATAAAAAACACCAATTTTTAATGTAGTTGTTATTCAATATCCCCAGTTTTTTTATAATAAATTGACCTCTAATTTAGTTGACAACTTATTTGTCTCTTCAAATCCATCATAGCTTGACTATTAATTTTTGAAAAATATGTTGGTGCGATCGAATTTAACAATCCAAACATCTTCTCGTTGATGCGATTGTAAAATTTGGCCGCAATGACCTATTTTAAAAATTAATGGTCGAACCATGCCAGACTTACTATCAAGTTGGCGGCTTATAAATCAGAGGTCAATTTGTTTTAAAAAAAAAAAATTAAGAATGTTGCATAGCATATGTAAGTTAAAAAAAATTGATACTTTGATTGTCTGCTTTAAAAGTTCATGTTAAATTTATAATTATGCTCAAAGTTCATATTTTTTAAGATAATTTATCCAATTTATTATCCGTACATACGTGTATATATATATATATATATATATATATATATATTAAAGAACAAGAATTATATGTTAGTGACGTTGAAATAAAAAGACCCAGCATTATATATATAAATAGAAAATGCATGTGACTATATGTGAGTAAACGTATATATGAACATATGTTGGGATTGCTTTTCAGCATTATTTTGGTAACTATTAAGGCCAAAGGTACTAATTAATATAAATAAAGTTGAGATAATTTGCTTGGTGGACTAGAAAGTTTAAAATTCTATGTTCATTTCCCACGTCAAGCACCATCTCATGCCTTTGCTTCAATTTGATGACTTCGGACAATCTTATCAACTTTCTTTTCTTTTCATTTTTTTTTATACCGTGCAATAAGCAATAGAATTAATCAAACGAAATTGAATGATTAATTTTGAAGTTACATAAACTGTGTGATCATGTTCATCATCATGTACTTGAACATTGTTGTGAACATGTAAGGTCAGAATGTAAAAACTTAAACAAACAAAAAACACGAGGTTGGTAACCTTGTTCGATCAACTGATCTACGTCAGGCGGACTTATCAAATCCGTGAGAAACAGTTTACTACTCTGTTGAATGGTTACAAAGGTTATTACTCGAAGACTCCCGTCACTCGACCCCTTTCCTACCCTATTCAACCTCTTTCACTAAACTGAATTGTGAGATCCCCTCACAACCTAGAATCTCTTTAGTTCCCACAGGAAATCTCTCCCGAAACTCCCCTAAGTGTGTATGAAAGTGAGTTTCAAACACAGACTAGAAACACAATGATCTAACCGATCAAACCTAGGCTACCTGAATACTATATGCTTCAAAAGTGAAGTCTTTTAGCTCTCAGCCCTTCTGTGTATTCATAAAATTCGTGTCACCTAAACTAGTCTGATTCTCAGGCTATTTATAAACAACAAATATAGCCTTAACAAGGTAATCAGAAGTCTTAATTAGACTAGGATTTAACAAGGAAATAAATTTCCTTAAATAAATCGGACTTTCCTAGTTTAGATGTCTTCCTTGAATATAACTCCTTCTTTCCTTCTTGATCTTCATCACGAACAAGGCAGCTTCTATTCTGAAACGTCCATCTTGATTCTATAGCTTCAACTCTTTGGATCTAGCATGACACGTCTCTTGTGAACTCTCTGGACAACCATGTACATGATCATGTTCTTGAACATGACTAAGTACATGTCTTTATCTTCAATCAGATAGGCAGCGGAATGTTCACAGAATTGTCCAGAACATGGTCTTCAATCTTGAACAACCAAAACCTTTTGTGTTCTTTTCAAATTGCCATAACATCTTAAACAGATAATGACAATCTTGAACACCTAAGTGCAGATGACACTAACAATCTCCCCCTTTGTCTTTGGTTGCAAATCAGCTCCATGTTTTAAAATAACACAATTCCTTGAACAATAGGATCATGTACTCAAAAACATACTTGAATATTTGGAAGAACATTATATGATTTAGCTGTTTTTCACTTTCTTATCAGCTTGTACCTACTCTGCTATATTCATTTTTTTTTATCTTTTGATAATCGTTTCAATTTTTTAGAAGATATGAATCATAAAGGGAAGAAAAATCTGTTCCATAACAAAATAACTAAAAACAAGTTATCATAGCAAAAAAAATATCTTGCAAAACATGATGCAAGATAAGTAGAACAGGAACAGAAATAAAATAAAAACTACTTAGATTGCATAGATTGCATTGCATTACTCCCCCTATTTGCCACCGAGAAAGGCAAAAGAGTAATATTCATAAACTACTCGGATTTGTCAGAGTCTTGTGCATCATCATCTCCTTCTGATCCTCCTTCTTCAGATCCTGTTTCAGCATCATCATACTCCATTTCTTCTCCATCATTAGCATCCTCATCAGCATCCTTTTCATCATCCTCAGCTTCAGCAGTCTCAACTTCATGATCCTCCTCTGTAAATTTCTCTTGGACAGCTACGGCTTCCTTAGCTTGTTCTGCATTCTGTGCTTCATCTGGCTTTTGTGCTGGAGTAGACTTCTTCTGAGTAGCAACTTCAGCAGTACTTGCAAGCTTGTGCAAGTTATGAACATTCTCAGGAACATCTAATGCTGGGGAGGCAAACTCTTCTCCTAATGAAAGATCAACAATCATTGCTTGGATCTTCATCTTCTCAGAAGTATGCTCAGAAATTAAACGAGCATGGAACTCCAGACTCTTCTCTAAAAATCTTAGCACAAGACCCTTTGGAGAAGATTCTTCAATAGTATCATCTACTCCTTTCTTGGATGACATGAATTGTTTGAAGTGGAGGTGAAGATGAGGATCTCCTATTTCAGGAGCAACCTTGATCACTAGAGGCTTGTGAACATGAATAATTTTATCTTTCTTTGAAGATACATTCTTCTTCTGTTGCTTGATAATGTTGTAGATCAATGATGGATAGCATAGTGGACCTTTGACCACTGTAGACTCTGCACTGCTGATGATCTTGCTGAAGACAAACTCACCATAGTTGAACTTCTTCCCAGTTCCAAGGTGAAATAGAAACCTTCCCTGGGCTTAAGTCACTGCTGCCCTGTGCTTAGTCGGTAGCCAATTTTGGATCAGGATTCTGAACAGGGCGCCATACTTGTGAGTCAGCTTGGAGGTTGGAATAGTCTGTGGATGAGATGGCCATGTGCTGTAGATGCCCTGGGTCAGCTCCTCTGCAACCACCCCCAGTCATCTATTTCATTATACTCCCCCTCAGATGAACATCCCAAGAACTCATTAATGAGATCAGGGGAAAACTGGACCATTTCTCCTCTCACAAAGACTTTCTGGAAGTCTTCAGACTCTGGATCATCAATTTCTTTTATCAAATTACAGTAGAATTCCGTAACAACTTTGGGAACAAACTCCTGAACCTTCTGTACTATTCCCAACAAACAGCTTGCTCCAGCAATGTAAACACCCCAATAGCCAACAATGTATCCTTATCCACCTTCTTCTCAGAGATCAAGGACCTCTGCTTCACTTTCTCCCATAACTCAGCCTGCTTAAGAGAACGAAAGATGGATTGGCTAGATGTACCTGGAACACTGACAATCTGTTTGTGAACTTTAGACTCTTGTTCACTTAAATGCGAGTGAACATCTTCAGGTACATGGGTTGGCTTAGTAGTTTTTTTGTCCTTCTTGGAAGGGCCAGTTGATGCAGTGGCCTTCCTCTTCTTTGTGGATGCAGCAACAGATGGTGGAGTGGTAGAGGCTCGACTTCTGGTCACAGAGGTTCTTGGAACCAGCTGTACCGTAGTAGTAAATGCCTTCTTCCTTGGTGTTTTCTTCTTGACTGAAGATCTTGCAAAAGGATCATATTGAGCAGAAGCTGTAACGCCCCAAACTACTACGTTTGACCACGTCACTTAACATATAGTTTGCTTACTTATAATGATATGTTTATATATAATTGAGCGGAAGCTAAGGTCAATTAGCATGATAAGGTAAGGCATCATAATTCTCAATATCAACTTTTCACAATTAAATATACAATCTATCATATCTATTTTGTCATACAACATAGTGTTAAGTAGAAGCATCAAATAAGCCCATCCACAAAATCATTCAATCATCTAACCTATCGGGCTCATAGGTCTTACACAACCCACCCGTCTATCACCCTAAATTAACATACATAGCATAAAGGTTCATTGACATAAATTCGCACATAGAAGGCTCCAAGGTCGAATGACCCACCTTTAAAATATTTTGCATGATATCAAGTTAAATACATCATAACTACAAAATAGGGCTAGTCACATCCCCAACAATCATTGATCATAAAGACAAAAGGAGAGTGATCAATGAAATAATAATAATAATAATAATAATAATATGAGTATTTCCAAAGAAGAGCATGCAAAATAAACACAAGCTTGTGGGGGTTCTCTTGTGTTCACAACGCTCCTACTCGAGTCTCGACTCCTCAACCTGAAATTCATTAAATGAATGGGGTGAGTATTTAACAACATACTCAGTGGGGAACACTGTAAACAGTTATAGCCAATTACACAAGTGAAAATATAAAATATGGATACTTCTTTTCTTTGTGGAGACTAGTCTCAACCCCGTAGGGCCCAAACATCATGAAGCCCCCGTTAATGAACGTCTTTATCCCTGTAGGGATGCCCGCAGGCTTATTATCCCCCATGGAGGACATTAATGAGTCTATTATCGATCCCAAAGGACCTCTTTGTCGACCCCGAATGATCTTTTTATCGACCCCGAAGGATCTCTTTCATTTCACCTGTCCGAAGACCCTTCATACTTATACAATCAAAGCACAACAATAACTATAGCTTTACACGTGTTCATAGTTTAGAGTTACCCCACCTTATGAGATGCTTTCAGATCCTTTCAACCTTTGAAATACTTCCTCGCCGTGCACAAGTTGTCCACCTCAAGCCCCAATACGTCACCTAACACCTTTAGATCCCTTTTTCATTTTAGATGTCGAGTTATACAATTAATCCATAATTTCGACCAAACTCAAGCTATACTTTTCTTTAAAGATTTCATACATATCCATATACATAAACATGGATATACCAACTCATAATATGATTTTGGACTCAAAATACACATTAAAACTCTTTGAAATATTTAATCGAACACATTACGTGAACTCATTTAAACCACATGATCATAATTCAATTTAAATCCTTTAAACCCAAAATTTCATATACATGAACCTCTATCCTAGGGCTCTAACATAGATGAAAATCAATTTCATACAACCATCACAATACCTCCAACCAACATCAACAAAACAAGGGGAAATTAGGACAAAAATTCCAACTCTAGCAACAATGAACCATAGGAATTCGATATAACTTCACATATAGCTTAAAGAAGGTAAATAAACCATATGTTCAAGATATCTAGGCAAGAGGGTCAATAAAATCAAAAACTCTAATTTTTGGGTATGAACCCTAGATTCAAATCAACATGGAATTGGTGTTTAATCACAAAGAAGAAGAGGTATGAGGTTACCTTAGTTGATGGATGATGATGGTAGAATACACTCCAGAAGTTGAAGAATTTCTTGAGAGGGATGAAGAAAAAATCGCCCAAATAGAGAGAAGAAATGAAGAGGAATGAATAAGTGTAGTGCTTTAAAAGATAAAAATCCGGAAAGAAAAACGCGTCCCAGCCCGCACGACCGCGCGCCTCCCCACGACGGCACATGGGGGCTCTTGGCCAAATGCTCCCCGCGCCCGCGCAGGGCTGCGCTGGTGCGTGCCTCGCCCGTCTCGCGGGCACGCACCACCCCGCGGGCGCGCGGCGTGTTCAGATCAACCCCATTTAACTCTAAATTTTTTAAAGCACTTTTAATACTTACCGAAAAAGTAGGGGGCGTTGCCCCCTAGCCCCCATCGGGGCGCTTCGTCCCCTGAACCCCCGACTCACTGACCGGGCCCGATCAACTCAGTGTTAGGGTGTTAAAGGTATGGCAAGCATAAAATTAAATATAATCACACTCATTCATTATCATATAACTCTACAATTTTAAATATTAAAATGTTAACATGTATTATACACTCAGTATAATATCACAGTGCTTAAGACGTATCGACTCAAGTGGGACAACTTGCATAAAACAACGGCATAATATACGACATACCATCATAATTAATATTCAAACAATATTAATTCAACATCCTTTTCCAAAATTATAATTTATAATTTATCAAAAAGGATCGAGGTATCACAGAATCCAACAACTTTTCCTATTGTGGAACAGGAGTCTTCTCAGCAGATTCAGAGGATGAACTTTGAATGACTTTCTTCTCTGCTGGATCAGCGACTAACGGTCTGTGAATAACTTTCTTCTTTTCGTTGGCAAGAGCAGCAACAATAGCCTTCATCTTCAAGCTTAAGGGAATGCCATCTTCCCTATCTTCACCAATACCTTATGAAGTAGAAGGTTGCACAGGTGATTTCAGAACAACATCAGCTGGAGTAGATGTCTCAGCAGGGCTTTTCTATGTAACATGTGCCTCAACATGTTCAGGCACATCTGAAAGCTTAACATGATCATCACCAGCAGATCCCTTCTCTTTCTGAAGGGCTTGGTCAGCAGGTGCTGTGTTGATCTTCTTCGTTAAAGGGGTTGTAGTCTTCTTGGATTTCTTGACCGCAGTTCCCTTTGTTCTGGCCTTCTTTCTGTTGACTTCATATGACTTCATAGCTTCCTTCAACAGATCATCAATCGAAAGACTCTGGGTCTTTGTTTTCTTTACAGAAGAAGCAATTTCTTATTTTTCTGTATCTTCTTCTTCTTCGTCTCCATGGAATGTTCAATTAATTCCTCTGTATCTTTGCTAGAAGATTCATTGCGAAACGCCCTCTGAACAGGCTTCTTGTAGGTTGATTCTCCATGAACTTGCCTGTCGAACTCGTCTTCTTCAAAGAACTGATCTTGAGGTTTGGAATATGTAACATTTCCATACCTCATCCTAGGTTTTACGACTTTCTTGGGACAAACGAGCTTTCTTTTCAGAACCATTAAAAGTGAATGAGTATACGAAGAGATGAAATAGCAATAGAATTAATGACTAACAATGGAAGAAACTTAGAATATACAGAAGATTTATCGAGAGAGAAGAGTGTTTTGATTTCAGAAAATTTGAAAAGTGAACTTTCTCTCGAAACGGCTAAACATATATATAAGAGAGTATTCCGTTCTCAGGTTTTCATTAGACTAAGAAATCGGAGGGAAATCCAAAAAATCAGAGATGACGATAGCACGTCAGAACTAGCTGTTGACAAAGATGTACTCAGAGTTTGAATCATGAACATGTACATCCGTATGAACATTTATGAGATTGTTCAGTCCATTTGTGCATGAATGGTTCTTTCCTGCTTAGTGTGAAATAGTCACACTCATACCCTTATTCTTTATTTTACTGAACCAAGCATACCCCAAGAGTTGCTCTAAGTTTCTCAAATTGAGCTGAAGCCAATCCCTTGGTGAACAAATCAGCTAGTTGATCTTCTGTCTTCATGTGTTCAATCTTCAGAACTTCTTCTTCAACCAGCTCTCTGATGAAGTGATGTCTGATGTCTATATGTTTTGTCCTTTAATGCTGCACTAGATTATTTGAGATGTTGATAGCACTTATATTATCACAGTACATAATTGGGGTATCATGACTGACTTCATAGTCTTTCATCATTTGCATCATCCAGATGATCTGAGTAGAGTTGTTCCCTGCTGCAATGTACTCTTCTTCTGCTGTAGAAAGGGATATGCAGTTCTGCTTCTTACTGAACCAAGAAACAACATTATTTCCTAAAAAGAAACAAGCACCTGAAGTGCTTTTTCTGTCATCTGGAGATCCAGCCCAATCAGCATCACAGTATATAGTGATACTTGCGTTTGTATCTAAAGTATACCACAAACCATAATCAGCAGTACCATTGATGTACTTGATGGTGTTCTTAACAGCCTTTATATGACTTTCCTTAGGACAGGCCTGATACCTGGCACACACTTCTACACTGTATGCTATATCTGGTCTGCTTGCAGTCAGATATAGGAGACTACCAATCATGCTTCTGTAGAGAATTTGATCGACTTCAATCCTTATATCATCTTTTCCAATCTTGACTGTAGTGCTGATAGGAGTTCGTTTGTGTTTTGAATTCTCAAGCTCGAACTTTTTCACCAGATTTCTGGCATACTTAGATTGAGAGATGAATATCTCTTCTTCTGACTGCTTTATCTGAAGTCCTAAAAAGTATTTTAGATCTCCAACAAGACTCATCTCAAACTCAGTTTCCATGTTCTTGATGAAGTCCTTGACCATCTTATTAGACACTGAACCAAACACTATATCATTCACATAGACTTGAACCACAATTACTTGTGCTTTTTTCCTTCCTGATGAACAGTGTTCTATCTTCTCCTCCTCTGTTGCATTCCTTGCTTACCAGGTATATGGCCAGTCTTTCATACCATGCCCGAGGAGCTTGCTTCAAACCATATAATGCATTTTTTAGTTTGAACACAAACTTTGGATGATGTGGATCTTCAAATCCTTTAGGTTGTGCAACAAACATATCTTTCTTCAAGAACCCATTCAGAAAGGCACTCTTGACATCCATCTGGTATAGTTTGAACTTCATGATGTATGTCATGGCTAGAAGAAAACTAACTGACTCAATCCTTGTCACTGGAGCAAATGTTTCATCAAAATCAATGCCTTCTATTTGAGAATATCCTTGTGCAACCAGTCTTGCTTTGTTTCTTGTAATATTTCCAGCTTCATCAGTCTTGTTCTTGAAAATCTACTTTGTTCCAACCATATTGACTCCTTCAGGCTTCTGCACCAGATCCCAGACATCATTCTTTTTGAATTGAAGAAGTTTTTCCTGCATGGCTTCTATCCAGTAGTCATCTTTAAGAGCTTCTTGGATGTTCTTGGGTTCAATCTTGGAAGTGAAACAGACATAGGATATGTCATCATACATTCTTTTTCTCAGAGTGCTCCTGGTCATCCTTCCTTCATGAATGTCTCCTATTACTTCTAAAGTTGGATGATTCTTGATGATTTGCTTCGAAGGCTTTCTATGTCTTACAGTCTGTTCTTCAGCTTCTTTGTCTGTATCATTATGTACTTTAGGATGTTCAAACACATCTGTATGAACATCATCTTCAGGAGTATTGACAGTATTATCCTGATCATCAAATCTGACATTGACTGTCTCAATTACTACTTTTGTATCTTTATTATAAATCCTGTAAGATTTACTGTTCCTGGAGTATCCAACAAAGATCCCTTCAACTCCTCTTTTGTTCATCTTGCTGAGATACTCTCTATCATTGAGAATATAACATGTAGTTCCAAACAGATGAAAGTACTTCACTGTTGGCTTTTTTTTTCATTCCAAATCTCATATGGAGTGGTGAAGGTACCTAGTCTGAGATGAACTCTATTGCTGATGTGGCATGTTGTATTGATATCTTCTGCCCAAAACATTGCAGCAACTTCTTTAGCAGCAATCATGGTTCTGGCCATCTCCTGGAGAGTTCTATTTTTCCTTTCCACAACTCTATTCTGCTGAGGAGTTTTGGGGGCTGAGTACTCATGACTGATACCATTCTCACTGCAGAATGTATCAAAGTACTAGTTCTCAAATTCTTTACCATGATTACTTCTGATTCTGATAATCTGATCATTCTTCTCAACTGTGATTTTGCAGGCTAATCTCTTAAATGATGTGAAAGCTTCACTCTTGTCTCTGAGAAAATCAACCCAAGTAAACCTTGAGTAATCATCAATGCAGACGAGGACATACTTCTTTCCTCCATAGCTTTCCACAGCTATAGGCCCCATTAGATCCATATGAATGAGATCTAGAATTCTCTTGGAAGTTCTGTCTTGAATTTCTTTATGTTGAGATCTGGACTGTTTCCCAATCTGGCATGGACCACAGACTTTATCTCTATCAATTCTGATCCGAGGTAGCCCTCTGAGAATCACTTTGCTGATGATCTTCTGGAGATTTCTGAAGTTCATGTGTCCATGTTTCTGATGCCAGATCTCTGACTCTTCAATAGATGTTCTTTGACATGTTAAAGAACATTGTGCAGGAATATGTAGCTGATAACAGTTGTCAGTTGATCTCTTCCCTTCCATGAATAAGTCATTGTTCTTATTCATAACTTCGCAGTTTTCCTTAGTGAAGACTATAGTCATGTCATCATCACATAGTTGACTAATACTAATCAGATTAGATTTGAGTCCATCAACTAGCATAGCTTTCTTGAGTTTGGACATTTCTTCAACAGTCAGCTCTCATTTTCCCATAACTTTACCTTTCTTCCATCTCCAAAGATAACAAAATCTGACGAGCAAGCTTTCAGATTCTGTATCACAGAGCAGTCTCCTGTCATGTGTCTTGAATAGCCACTGTCAAAGTACTAGCTTCCTTTATCTTCAACTTTCAATGAAGTATGAGTAATTAGACCGGTCTGCTTGACGACCCATTGCTTTTTCTATGCAGGCTTTTTCTTCTATTGAGTAGTTATTTTCTTTTGAGTGTTGCTAGAATGTTGAGCCACAAATCTTCTCCTCATTCTTTTCAGATCAAAGAGATACTTCTCACAGTGTGGTCGAATGTGGCCTTTTTCTTCACAATAGTGGCAGATAATTCTTTTCCTGTAACCATTATTGGTAGTCATCTTTTTGTTAATGTTCTTCTGAATGGCTTGAACATTATTTTGTACATGTGCTGTCTAGCTTGTACTGGCTTTGACAAACACTGTCTTGGATTCTCCACCATTGTATCCAAGACCTGGATGACTTTTCCCAGGATATCCTGGATTGGTAAGAATCTTATCAAGATTCTTAGCTCCATTGTTCAGCATGTTGACATTCCTTTTGATGGACTTTAGCTCTGTAGTTAGTTCTTCAATCTCCTTCTCCTGCTGTTGGATAATGACCTTCTGTTCTCCATTAGACTTGATCAAATTCTCCTTTTCTTTAAGAAGATCTTTGTTGTGAGATTGAAGAGTTTTGTTGATCTCAGCAACTTCAAGCCATTTTTCATACATCTCCTTGTATGTTTGAATAAACTCCTCATTACAGACATCATCATTGTCTGAGTCTTCATCTTCATTTGTAAGTTTGAAAGGATCCTGGAACTGTGAGACTTTTGCTGTAAATGCACAGTTCTCTTCTTTAGATTCACTGCTACTTTCAGAATCATTATCACTCATAGAGGCATTGTAGTTCTTTTTATTCTTCTTCAGAGTGTTGGCACATTCTGCTTGAATATGTCCAAAACTATCACACTCTCTGCACTGAGCAATTCCAGGTTGTTGTCTCCTGTTGTTTGACCTTCTGGAGGACTGTCTATTCACATTTTTAAGTATTCGACTGAAATTCTTGGTGATAAGGACCATATTATTCATTGTTTCTGAATCAAATACAGGTTTTTATTTCTGCACATGTTCAGGAACATCCTCAGAAACTTCAGCTTTCAGAGCAATACCTTTCTTCCTTGAGTTGTTGTCATCATCTTCAAGATTCATCTCGAATGTCCTCAATGATCCCATCAGTTCATCAAGTCTCATACTCTTGATGTCCTTAGCTTCCTCTATGGTAGCAACTTTGTAGGCAAACTTCTTTGGAAGAGATCTGAGAACCTTTCTTACAAGTTTTTCATTGCTGATAGGTTCTCCTAGAGCAAAACTTTCATTTGAAATGCTCCTTAATCTGGCATTAAACTCACCAGTGGATTCAGATTCTTCTATTCTAAGACTTTCAAACTTTAAAGTTAGATTTTGAAGTCTTGACAGCCTCACAGAATTAGTCCCTTCAAAGGTAGTTTTCAGAATATCCCATGCAACTTTAGCAGTCTCACAGGTTGAGATTAAGCTGAATGTTTCAAGATCTACTACAGAGAATATTGCATTGAGAGTTTTAGAGTTGACATTGTACTAGTTCTTCTGTGGCACAGTCCATTCTCCTTCTTCAATTTCCACATGTCTTCCTTCTTTGGCAATAGTTGGCTTTTCCCATCCTTCAGTGACACTCTTCCATGCGAGTTCATTAAGTGATCTCAGAAAGGCCCTCATCCTTGCTTTCCAGTAAGGATAGTTGTTGCCTTCTAGCAGTGGTGGTCTGACCGTGGATCCTCCTTCTTTGATTGCACTCATATTGCACTCATAACTGGAATGCAACCAAAACCTTCACGCAGATATGTAGCTTTCATGATTCTTTTCACACTAACACCAAATGTGACCCGCTCTGGTACTAATTGAAGTTACATAAACTGTGTGATCACGTTCAGCATCATGTACTTGAACATTGTTGTGAATATGTAAGGTCAGAATGTAAAAACTTAAGCAAACAAAGAACACGAGGTTGGTAACCCTGTTCGATCAACTGATCTACGTCAGGGGGACTTATCAAGTCTATGAGAAACAGTTTACTACTCTGTTGAATGGTTACAAAGGTTATTACTTGAAGACTCCCGTCACTCGACCCCTTTCCTACCCTATTCAACCTCTTTCACTAAACTGAATTGTGAGATCCCCTCACAACCTAGAATCCCTCTAGTTCCCATAGAAAATCTCTCCCGAGACTCCTCTAAGTGTGTATGAAAGTGAGTTTCAAATACAGACTAGAAACACAATGATCTAACCGATCAAACCTAGTCTACCCGAATACTATATGCTTCAAAAGTGAAGTCTTTTAGCTCTCATCCCTTCTGTGTATTCGTAAAATTCGTGTCACCTAAACTAGTCTGATTCCAAGGCTATTTATAAACAACAGATACAGCCTTGACAAGGTAATCAGAAGTCCTAATTAGACTAGGATTTAACAAGGAAGCAAATTTCCTTAAATAAATCGGACTTTCCTAGTTTAGATGTCTTCCTTGAATAGAACTCCTTCTTTCCTTCTTGATCTTCATCATGAACAAGGCAGCTTCTATTCTGAAACGTCCATCTTGATTCTGCAGCTTCAACTCTTTGGATCTAGCATGACACGTCTCTTGTAAACTCTTTGGACAACCATGTACATGATTATGTTCTTGAACATGACTAAGTACATGTCTTGATCTTCAATCAGATTGGCAGCGAAATGTTCATAGAATTGTCTAGAACATGGTCTTCAATCTTGAACAACCAAAACCTTTTGTGTTCTTTTAAAATTGCTATAACATCTTAAACAGATAATGATGACAATCCCGAACACCTAAGTGCAGATGACACTAACAGATTGCCGGAAATTTTTAAAATTTTCATAAATTTATTTTATGAATTGATTTTATGGAAAATAGAGTTAAAATTTATTCTATGAAATTGATAACAAATGACGAGATTTGCCCGGAATTTAGAGTTAAAATTATAACTATTTTCTGTTTCTCCATAATTTTTTTTTAATTTATAATTATCCGATTTGTGGAAAACTAACGTAAATCATTGTGTTAAAAATACTTGTTATATATTTATCTTAAAAATCATAATTTTAAGCCATTTTACAATTAAGCGTGATACCGTAATTGTTGAAAATAAAACACGACTTTTAATATTTTTTACAATTACAACACAAATTTTTTTAAGCCAATTTAGTCTGACATGTCTAACCAAATTTACCCGTATAAACTCTACTAGTACACCACCTGTGCGATGCACAGAAAAATGAATGTTATTAACAATATATATGAACAATGATAAAATCATACTCGATCTTGAATTTAGTATGTAAATATATGAGTTAGATCGACTGAATTATAAATTATTTGTGTATTTTTCAGGGTTGTAGATATCAGCTTGGCCGGAAACATCCAAGTCGGGTGTAAAATCAGGGAGGCCAAATCCTCATCCCCCAGGCGATCTCGACGGCAATTAATCGGCCAATTAGGTACCGATCAATTTTTATTTGAAATTTTTGGTTCAAAATATGCATGACTAAATAAAAAATTTGAGATTTTTCACTCTTTTATACAACCTATATCCAATTTCTTCAATCTACAATCAATATCAGATGTAAGAAAATTGAAATAAAAGTTGTAGAAATAATTTGAGATTTCTATTTGAATTTAAGATTATACACTCTTTTATACAACAATTCATATGCCAATTTGTGAATCTACAACCGATGTGGGATATAGAAAATGTTGAAAAATTAATTTGAACTTTTATACAACAATCTACACCTCAATTTTCATTGTACAACAGATATGGGATGTAAGGTAAATGAAAATCTAATATGTAAATAACAATACTAATAATATATAATAAAAAAATAAAAGCACCTAGAGCCTAAGCAACCAAAATGGATTGTTATATATTATTACATGTAACTTTATTAACTCACTTATACAAAAACCAAATAGTGTGATTCCAATGATTAATATGCAAAACTTCACAAATCTACCAAATAAAAATTACGAATGACAAGTGGTAATATATATATATATATATATATAATTAAAAAATCAAGTAGACTAACTTTAAAGATTTTAGAAATGGATCTTTAATTTTTTTATAGTTAAATTAAAAAATTTAAAATATTTTAAATTAAGGATGTATTTGCACATTTTTCCTAAAAATAAATATCAAATATTACATGTGATCTCAACATAAATAGTTAAATACTGAGAAAGTTTGAAAGACTGAGCCTCAAGATTTGTAGATTGTTCATGCACAAAAACATATGTCGATTCTTTGATATTACATAAATTTTAAAAATATTTAACATTAAATTGATAAGATCAATTAATACATTTAATTTAAAAAAATTAAATATATTTAATTTAAAATTTGGGTGTGGATTTTGATTTTTAAATATATTTAATTAATTAAAAGGTAAAAAATTCAAATTAATATTTTTAAAATGTGTATTTGAAATTTTTAATATATTTAACTTTAATTTTAATTTTAAAATAGTTAAATTTTATAAATTTCAAATTTAAAATTTAAAATATATTTTGAATTTAATATTAAACTGATAAAATCATAAATTATATATCAAATATTGAAATATTACACTTGCTCTCAAATCAAAGACCAAAAAAGGTTGAAAGACTATTGTTTGGCCAAACAAATTATAGTTTGTTTATTCTTAGTTCATCGATGTTTGATAATTTTTATATAAAAAAAAAAATCAAATATATTAGATTTAAGATTTAAGTTTTAGGTTTCATATATTTAAAATTTCACAAATTATATATATTTATTTGAATTTTTTATATATATTTATCTTTTTGAATTTAAAATTTAAAATTTTAGTTTTAATTATATATATATATATAATAAGAATCCGATAGATATTTAAACGAAAAATTTTAAATATATATTTTTTAATATTAAATTCCTAGATCAAATATTATACTCGATCTCAACTTATAATATCAAGAAAGGTATGAATATTTTATTATAACTGTTATAATTTACAATATGTTCAAGTAGAACAATACTTTTCATTTTTCAATATGAGATCAAACATTACACTTGAACTTAGATGAAATATGAAGAAAGTAGCACTAATAAGAAACTGATAAATATTTAAACTAAAAAATTTATGTATGTAATTTAATATTAAACTAATAAGAAAAAATAAACTTAAAGGATAAAAAAAGATATCAAAATTTCATCTATTATAATTTATAGTATGTTCAGGTAGAAGAATGCTCTTTATTTTTTAATGTGGGATAAAACATTATACTTGATATTAGTTGAAACACTGAAGAAGTTGTAGGAATATTATTGTTCGCCTTCACAATTTATAGTTTGTTCATTCAAAATAATATTTTTTAATTATTTGATATGGAACAAATTTAGTAAAATAATTAAAGTATATAATATTTAATTGTTTAAGATTTAGTTTTCATATATTTAAAATTACAAAATTATATACATTTAAAATTAAAAAATTAGTATATTTATATTAATTTTGATATATATATATATATATATATTTGAATTTAAAGCATAAAAGTAAAAAGTAAATTTTAAATATATATTTAATAAGAAACTGATAGATATTTAAACTCAAAAATTTAAATATATATCTAATAAGAAGTTGTTAGATATTTAAACTCATCTTAAAAGGCCAAGATGTATGAAATTTCATTATTGAATATTAGAATTTAAAGTATGCTCAAGTACACTTAAAAATTTGTCTATGTGGGATTAAACATTACACTTATAAATTTACATATCCTTTTAATTAAAAAAAATTCAAGTACATTGTCTTTAAAGATTTGAACTCGTTAAAAGATTTTGGATGTGTGTGCGTGCGTGCGAGTTTAGAGTTGAAATAATACGTTCTTATGAATCTTATCCAACCAATGTTTAATATCGACTTTATTATCACGATTGATTAAAATATCAAATTTAAATTGTGATTTGAAGTAATTCTTTAATCTAAGTTATTTATCAAGTTAATATTGTCACTTTATTTCGCAAATTACCGCTACTTCAAATTAAGGCTAATACATGTAAATATAAAAAATTTGAGCTTATATTGGTAAAATCAATTTTCAAATATTCATATTTAATTTGAAATTTTAATTTAAATATTAAACTGATAAATTCAAACACACTATTTGTTCTGAAGTCTGAGCTGAAAAATCAAAAAAAGTGTGAGATGTGAACATTTAATTTCATTATTGACCATTAAAATTTATAGTACATTCAAGTGCATAATTATCTTCAAAATTCGATGTGGGATAATTGTCCTTTAAAAAATTTGGCTACTTGCTACTTTTCAGTTTTTCCAATTCTGAAAGCATTTGAAACTTTGCAGACGTTTTACCATTAATAATCTATTTCAAGTAATACTAATTGAGTAAATGTGTGATGCGTGTAATATATGTAATTATTAAGGTTATAAAGTGAAAATATTAACATCATATTGTTTGTATAAACAATTACACTAAAGTTTACCAACTCCGTTTGAATGTGTAGCATATAATTTTGTCTGGCCTCATAAAATGACATGTCAGTCAAAATTTAGTATTGCTATCAAGCTAGTAGGAATTCCAAAAATTCAAATTTATTCATTCAAATTAATAGCATACAAGGTTGTTAGAATTTGCAAAAGATTTATTGTATATTTTCAACAACATTTTCTTTAATTATTTCTTTTTCAAAATATATATGATTTGAATTTGAAGGCGCAAACTCCAAAACTGACTTGCTGGTTGTTAGTATAATTCGTTGAAGCAAGAAATTACAAACTACATTTCATAATTATTATTAAATTCAGAATATTACAAAATACATTATTAATAAATATTATTCAATATTTGTTGGTGCTCAATGTAGGCCACATTTAATTTTAAAATTAAAATAAATATAATTTAATTGATTAAAATATACCCCCTCCGTTTCGTTTTGTTTGTTGTTTTAAGTTTTTTCTTTTGTGTCAAAATGTTTGTTGTCTTATACATTTTGACACACACACACACACACACTCTCTCTCTCTCTCTCTCTCTCTCTCTCTCTCTCTCTCTCTCTCTCTCAAATTTAACCTTACAAATATATGGAGAGAGAAATTTTTTTCAATTTTTTAGGAAAATATAAGTGAATATGATTTTATGTAATATAAAAGGGAGATATATATTAGTCCAAAAAATTAATTATTAATTCTAGATTAAAATTCTAAAACAACAAACAAAACGAAACGGAAGGAGTATTTAAAAATTATAAATGTGAGCACTTTTTTAAATTCATAGTGATAAGATAAATTATTGACCATTAAACTTGAATACATTTTGAAAAATACATATTTAATTGTCGAAATTTAACTCAAATATTTTAATATGTATTTAAATATTAAACTATGCCCGTTCTTAAATAAGAGACCAAGAAATGTGTGAGAATTTCATTGTTGACCATTATAATTTATAATATGTTAAAACGAAACAATTTTCTTTAAAATTCGATGTGGGATAATGGTTATTTTCGTTTGTGGTAAGTGCAAATGGGCGGAAAAATGAGAACCGCTATTTAAAATATACTTATTTGTCTTTATATATATATTAAGATGAGATGTGTGCAATCATGTTAAAAAAAAAATGAACATACCCTATATGGATTTAGATATGGTATTGAGATGAACGATCTATAGTGTGTATATTTATCCTCTTATGGACTTGGGTGGGGATTGCTCATTTTTTTTATTAATTAAACATGATATTGCACACGTAGGAATCTGATTATGCTTTTATTGTATACGTCGGACTAAATTGGATGAAAAATATGTGAATTGCAGTAGATGCAAACGGGTGATGTTTTATTTGCAACAATTGCAATGTTGTGTAATAATGTGTTATATATAATTATTACAAAATGACCTCAATGTTCTGATTTTTTTAATGCATATAACCCTAAAAATAAGGTGAATCTTTAATCAAATAAGATTAAAAAGAGTTATCCTGCACAAAGTGGCAGTAAAGGCTCTCACAATTGAATAAGTAAGGACTTTTTTTTTCATAAATTTTTCACGGAAGCCCATTCATCTAAAACTGCATAAAATGGAGACATGCGCTAACATAAAAATGTTTAGAAGACTAAGAATTGTAGAGCATTACCCTGGTGAGAGGGTGCTCTTCCAGAAATTCTCGACGGCCCGAATCAAGTCCGGGCCGAAGAGGGGGTTTGGAAATAGTTTTCAACCAGCAATAGACGCGCCTCGGTTAGAACCTCACTAGCTGCGTCATTGCCCCAAGCGCAAAGATAAAATAAATTATTGAACAAAGCCTTCCTTATATCTGTAAATTTTTCAAACTCAGTTTCTAGATTTATTCGATGTGGGATAATTCCCTCGTTTGCTTAAGCGTACATATTATTCTAGTCTACTAGTGCTAGGCTTCAAATTCTCTATCTGAATGAATTTCTATTCATTTTTGTTTTAAGATTTCTTATTCATGACACTCAGATATTCATCAAATCAAGATGTGCAGAACATTAAAAAAATTACACAATCAAGAAATAACTTCCAGGTTCCGTTGGTTTTAAATAAGATTTACTTAATGCAAAATAGATGCAAATGATGGGTATGCCTTTCCTTTGTGTTGTGATTCTTGTTTTATATATATGGTTTGCTATCGATTTGGAGCCGCTGGTGTCCATCGTTTCCCGTTAGAAACGAGTGCAAGAAATTTCATTCGAAATGATTTTATTTTTGTGATGTAGAAAGATGGGTGATTTTGCACGTAAGCTCTGATGAGTGCAATCAACTTTTATTGACTAGAACTTTCATCGGGGGCATATTTATTGCAAAATTGATACAGTATGATTTTATTTTATTTTTGTAAATGTCGATGGCTGATTATTTATGTAACAAAAGCTGTAAATTAAACAATGACGGAGGTATTTGAGGATATTGCCCATTTTACAGTTGAACTAAATAAATCCAAAATTTTAAATATACAAATGAATCAAAATGATCACAAGCCTAATAACGAAAATTGAAATAACAAAAAAAGGTCATGTTTTCGCTTATTTCTTTGAACCGAATTTTGTTTTGTTGGATTTGACTTACACTATATGATTTTATGTTTTTTTTTTTTGTTTAAGTTCGGGAAATGGGGGAGTGGTAAATTTTGAACCTGAGACGTCTTTTTTTTACACAAAGATTTTCAATATTTGAGTGTTCCCGATGATTGTTGACCTTAAGAACTTGTTTAATTTGATGATACACAATTAGGTGTATAAATATTACAGTGAATATAAGATTAAGAGAGTGGATAAAATGAGAACCTCAAAATCATATTAGGTTGAGATTTTTTATTTTTGTCGAATAGTATCGCAATAGATTGTGAATGTTATAACAATAATTATCACAAAAATGGCACATATATGTAGATCGTCATTTCGAATTAAGATCTAACGTCATCAGCCCTCGCAACTTAATTATTAAACAAATCATCAGATGCAGTTGTAATTGAAGAATCCAAATTTCACTATCAATTGCATAAAGAAATTGAAAAACTACAAATAAATAAATACAAATTGAATGGCAAGATTATTTAAGTTCTCTACAATGGAAAGCAAACTGAACTTCAAATTTTGTTAAATTTACGAACAAAACTGATTTGAACCAAACGGAATAAATTTGTTCAAATTTTAATGTTTTGTGACATGAAATCACTTATGAAGGCCCAAGTGACAACCCACAAAAAATATTTGAACAATTTTTATGATGGGGTAATGACAAATTTAACAGACTGAAAAATTTGCCCATGGGAGGATTCAAATTAAACCTGAGACTTTCTCATTAGGTAATTCTAAACTCAGCTTCTATTTTTCTATTCATACCCTTCAAAATTAAAAAAAAAAAACCCTCTCTCATTATTATGGATCCCATCATTCACACTCTTTATAAATTTAATATTTGCAAGTCTCTAGCTGGTAGGAAACTAAATCAATAAGATCAAGAAATAAATTCTGGTGTCACAAATGAATCGAACTACTATTAATTATTCGAAGATGAATCGTAACACCAAAAATTTGTTTGTTACTAGTAACTAAAGTATGGAGAATTCAAGTTTCAAGTATTTTGAAACAATTCACTTGAGTAGCCGGATACCCATGCAAGAACCTGTGTTGATAAGCTCTGGAGAACCCAAAATCGTTTCTTTTTTTTTTTTCTTTTTATCTTGTTACAATTTTATTAAAAATAAAGGGGCTATACATTGAGATATTTTATTTGATTTTGTTAGGGTTTTTAAGTTAAGAACTGTAAGAATAAAAATGTCTAATATAATAATATTTACTTTTTTATTAATTTTGAGAATTATAAATAGAAAAATAAGTATTGCGTTTAGAATTTCCCATAGCATTATTAGCGCGACACTTTTAACCAACTGACCTAATAAGTCAAGTGGCAAAGGGTTAATAAAATTTTTTATTTACCCAATATTAATAGTAAGTCATTCTCATATGGTCAAATAAAAAAGGGGGATGCGGTCCAAATAGCAATCGGAATTAAATTTTAAATTTCATTTTTTAAATCGAAATTCGTGAAAATTTCAAGTTATTAACGGCTATTAACCCTTTATAATATGTAAGAAGTTTACTTGGGTTGGCTGTTTGATGTTTGTTCTTTCAAAAGTGATCCTAGTTAAGATCCTAGTTAAGGTCAATTTTATTAGTGTTTTTTTTACTCACACACTTGATCTATGGTATTGAGAAGATTCGAACCCGAGATCTTTGGTCTCCAAACAATCTCACTCCACCTTAGACCATCCCACTGGGACCAATTTTATTAGTTCATTCCGTTTAGTTCATTTAGGAGATTTTGTTGGAATATTAATTAAAGTGGATCATTGTCTCAATTTGATTGATTTTTTGGTAGCCAAAATATTTAATTTTATAGGAACTAAATGGTGTACGACACGCGTATGGTACATTTACAAAAATAAAAACTTGGCGTCCGTGTTCAAAGATACAACGATTTGATCTTTTTGGCTTTGAAAAACTAGATGATGTTGAGGAACTGGAGAGCTTAGACTGTATGAAATTTATGCAAATCGTGCAATTTTCTTGTAATCAAATGCATGCTAGATGTGTCATTTATAAACGTGCAAGAATATACACATTGTTGAGAAATTGGCATATGATATACACAGCAAACTTCATCTTGTATATAGATGCTTGTAAAAGTTTTTAACTCAATCCGAACATCTTGTATATACATAGCATAGTAACAAATTAAGCATGCATTATATCCTAGTTAACAAAAATACAAATTTTGGTACCATCACTACTATAAATATGCAAATTGATCACACTTTTAACAGATGGCAATTCAATTTAAAAAACATTGTAATATTGAATGTCGCAACAGTTCAATAAAAAACTGTTGCATTTGCCTCTACATGTTTTACAAAAGACTGATTTTGTAAATACCATTGTCATTGTATGTTGTATTATTTGTCATTGTAAATCGTTATAGATTTGAATTTTGAGATCGACATCGATTTTGTAAACCATTGTATTGTTTAAATGTTTGTAAAGACAACGAATAAAGTTCTTAAAACCGTTGTATTTAGGAGTTCTCAAATTATACAACGGTTAACAACATTGGTGTACTTATGTGTTGTTAGTATTAAATCAAACCAGATCCTCTGTGACATTCAGGATTCATCATTCCTCAACTATTATATTTAAAAAATTAAAAAAAAAATTAAAAAAAAGTAGTTATGACATACGGAATGTAACACCGTTGGACACGTGTGATCTAATTCAGTATTAAACATGAGTTAAACTTCCTAAAAACAAAGGAGCGGTCTATGGACCATTTTATATTTTTGGTTCCATTTAAGACTTTTTTTATGATAATTTTTTGAAATAAAACCTTTTAAACATGGTAATTATTTTTAAAATATTAAAAAATCGAGAAAATGATAAAAATAATATTTGGAATTATAATGTGTAAATTATAAATAACTACATATAATTAGAGTTATAAAAAAGAAAAAGAAAAATTCATTTCTGTCTACTTAATTTTAAACTAATTCCAATATATTTTCATACAAATATATATCTATATCTATATATATATATATATTCCTTATAATTTCCTTAATGTATTTTATCTACAAAATTTAACTTCAAGTAATAAATTTTAACTGATCGGTCAACAAAAAATAAAACCTCCAACTCTCTCTACGTATAAACCCCTCCACCGGGAAACTACCTATTCGCGACGGCGGAAAGCCCCCGACTCTTGTAATTTTAAAATCGAGCAGCCTGAATTTTTATTTATTTGTCGGGTGGTGTTGATTTAAAACTATAATTTTGCCATCGATTTCTCAATTAGTTCGGATGAAATAGATGTTGTTGTCCTCTTCCGACAACGATAGAGAATGGCTTCCATGAAATACTGGTGAGTAATTTAATTCGAGTTTTTAGATTCATTTTAATTCGACAAAGATAGAGTACGCCTGCTATTATAGTTTATGGTAAATTTCACTTTTGGTCCCATTAGAATATGATCAAAATAATTTTGGTCTCAAAAGTTACTATTTTCATCCAAAATGATATTTTTTTGATAATTTTGATCTCATAAGATATTTTTCTGACAATTTTAGTCCCATAAAATATTTTTCTGATAATTTTAGTCTCATAAGATATTTTTTCGATAATTCTAATCCCAAACTAACATTTTTGATAAATCTGAAATGTGTTTCATGCATATGAAAACAAGCAACATGCGTTCCAAAATCCAAAATATCCTGTCATTCTATCTGAAATTAATTTGTGTTGTCTAACGCACCAAAGACTCAGTTAATTTGGGACTAAAATTATTGTAAAAATATCTTATGAGACTAAAATTCTCCGAAAAATATCGTATGAGACCAAAATTGTCGAAAAATATCATCTGGGACCAAAAAAGTAACTTTTAGGATTAAAAGTTGAAAAACTTCAATCCGTGCAAAGTGTGTTATAAGTATACTGCATACAAGTGTTCTAGATATGTTGGGAACAAACTCAACCACAATAAATAAAAAGCAGTAAAAGAACGCACGAGATTGGTAACCCAGTTCGGTTAATCAACCTTCTCTGGGGGACTTCGCCCAAACTTGAAGATTCGTTCACTACTCCTTCATGAAGTGTATTGAGAAAATTACACATACAAGACTCCCTCCTTATGCCGTCCGTTATTCTTCACGAACTCTTTCACTGAATGAAAGCTGTGAGATCCCCTCACAATCATGACACTATACTCCCTCTAGCTACCCACGACTTCAACTTACAATCTCTCCCGAGATTGTGTACAAAAAGGATTAATCAAACCCCTCACGTGTTTCACTCAAAAACACTAAATCCTAGACTATCACGTTGAACAGATTAGGGAATTAACAACTTCTAGCTATTGCATAAATCACAAACCAAATTACTCTCAAATAATATGCTAAGAGAATCTAATTAAGTGCACACCGATTTCTGCAAAGAATTGGTCTTCTTATGGCTTCACTCCTTAGTTGTCGTTGATCTTTAATCTTCAGCAACATGGTAAGTGAATTAGGATTTGTGATCTTTCCAAATAGTTGTAGATGCTTTCCTTGTGTATGAGGGTTAATTTTAGCACGATATCTACTCCATAAGGCACTTAAACGAACGGATCTTGACCTCCCAAACACGATTGACGATCTTCTAAACATGAAAATTGCCATAATAAAACTGTTCCGGGGTATGTCTGGAATATCAGATGAAATAGTTCGCCAACTGTTCTTTATGTTTGCACAGCGGAATCAACACTTGTCTTCAGGAACATACTCTCGAACACATTGTTGAACATATCAATCTGCACAATGCATGAATAAACTTCGCAGATAAAAAATATACCAAAAAATGATATATTGATGAAACTGTCGGACACAATTCCAAGCACTCCCCCTAAAGCTATACTGGGAGTTTCTTCAAATCACGAACATTGTTTTTGCCAATCAAAGTTGCGCAGTTAGGTTGATCAAATACTTATACAGACCAACAAAAATAAAAGCGAGGCAAAACATAAGTCCCCGTGATAAATTGTTCAAAAACTTCAAAATAAATTTTAAAAGAGCACGAACTCTCATCATCATCATCATCCAGCAGCATTCTGCACTTCTTTCTCCCCCTTAGTATCTACCATAAATGGCAAAGCATCAGATCGTGGGTGCAGCAGCGGCGGTGGGAACAAAGCCAGGCACAATTGAGAAAGACGGCTGGGCAACGACAGCAACAACATTAGGAGCAAGACTAGAAGAAGCACCAGCACGGGCACCTGCAATATTAAGATTATCACCAGAGGAACCTGGTGTATCAAGGGGAGAAGCAAAGCCAAAGGCACTAGCACGGAGATCCATCATCAAGGATTCCAGCTCCTTTTTCCGGGTGCGAGCAGTCCGGATGGTCTTCTCTAGGAATTGCACCTCGCACTCCAAAGATGACATTCACAGATGAACGGAAGTAGGTCTGTCAGGAACAGACAGAGGCTCAATTGCATGGGCACCGGTAGGTTCTTCTGCAGGAATATCGCACGCATGCTGAGCAAAGAAAAGCTTGTGACTAATCACAAGTGGAGGCTCCTAAGGCTTATATAGATTAGCATCAATCAAAATGTCGTGTTGCGATATAAGAATGCTGAAAATCATCCCTGGATAACCCAGATGCTGCTGACTTCTCGTTGATTCAGTGTGAGCACACATGTGATCAAACATGATCTGTCCGAGATTGAACACCGCCTGTGTTCCAAACTTGTAGAGCAGCACCCCCAATGCCTTGCCCACAGAGGACCAGTTCTTGCTTGGAAGCCAGTTCTTCACCTCAATTTTGTGAAGTATGGAATACTTCACGTTGAGATCGGAGGCCAACAACGATCTGCCTTTAGGCCACTGGTGCGTCGTTTTACACCAAAAATAAATTTCCCGACAGCAGTCGGTATGCCCTTACTGCACGTGTACAGCGATGAGCGAGATCGTCTCCCAAAGGACCGGCGAGAATTACTCTATACTTCCAATCTATAGAACCAAACTTTCAAGGGGGTTTTGTAATTATAATAAAACAAACGAAATTAACAATTAAATATAAAATAAATGCACAAGTGATTAAAGCGAACGAACTTAAAATATGAGAAGGAGTATTCCGGAATCCAATTAACTCCACCCTAGCTTACCTAAACCGATCCTCGATGTAATGATTAATTCACTTAACACATACAAATCAGTTATAACTACCGAAGACGCTTACTGACGCAGCCTAATTCCTCCGTAGTTTCTCGATAATCAGGAAGACGCTTCACCAATTATTTTTCTAATCGACTGACAACCGTAAGAGACGCTCTATAGGTTTAATGAGCCGACAACCTTAAAATCTAGAGAAACCCGATTCATAATTAACAGACTCTGACGCAGGACCATTAAATTAAGATTGCTATTCTCCCTGGTTCTGAAGAACCGTTTCGCCACTAATTAAACTTAAACCACAATTATGGATGACCGGTTTAATTGACTACTAATTAATTCCGACTCACTAAGTATTTGCAACTACCTAGCAATATTGAAATAATTAACGACTCGAAATACAAAGAATAACAAATGCATGCGATTAATTAAATGAGAAAGAGCAATTAGATCTCACAGTTTAGCTAGGCCAGGGCTTCGTTAGTTGTTTTCGGAATAAGAAAAACTTAGCTTGAATGCATAACAGGATTGAATCGCCAACAATATTGAATAATTAAAACCATAAAATAATCGAAGAAAATAGAATATGAAATCTGCTCCAGAGCGAACGTTTCTGCTCTGCTTCTATTCTTGCGTCAATGTTGAATGAATAAAAATAGAGATAAGTCCTAATCTATATATAATATCCTTAATAAAATAGTATTTAACATGGAAATAAAATCCTAGTCTATCTCAACTAGGTAATTACCAAGATGAGGACTCTTGAGGCGGTGGAGAAGGTGATTTCTGCTCTCAGGCCGTAGGCTTAAGTAAATTCCGCACTCCAGCCCAAATCCGCGCGCTCAGGCCCAATTTCTGAGTTATCCGCCTATATTATCCTGCTGTATGCCCATACGGCATGGCTTTCCGAACTTCCAGCTTCAGCTTCCTTTGCACATCTTGTTTTCTCACCAAACGCATGCTATTTTCCCTAACTTTGTGTAGATTACCTGCAAAACCTCAAGGCATAACATTCTCCCAAAATGACATCATTATACGGCAATCAAATCACATCAAATTGGCCCAAAATAAATAGGTAGAAATGACCCGATCAGCCACATAAGACGACTGCCACTGGTCTACTCGATAACAACCTCATCAAGGCTAGGCACAACTTCAGGAGCAATTAAGTGCCCTTGACCTAAATAAGAGTTTATAACTGTATGAGAAAAATTAAACCAGCATCCATGAATATATACCGAAAAGGCATAATCAGAAGTCATAGAACGGATGGACTTCGTCAAATTCGCATAAAATTCATGTACCACAACTTTAAGAAAAACAAGAACATCATAAATAGACCTATCCAGCCTAAGGTCATGCAAGAGTTCAATCACCCCAATTCTAACAACATCAGACCCAACCAAACTACGCTCAGGAATCAGAGAGCGGCCAACCACTAATTTATGAATTCACTGATGAAAAGCATATAAGAATTTGTGGGAATCAAAATCACCATATTCAGATGCAGCACTGTCTGAGACATCTTCTAGCACATCTTCAGCCTCCTCAATAGAAGGAGTAGGTGCTCGAGCATTCTTCATCAATGGCCATCTTGAAGATGAGGCCAGTCTCAGGAGCCATTCAGACACACTTCGAGTGACATGCCTCGTAGAAACAGAGGCAGGAGCTTTCTTGGCATAGGCCTTCTTGGATTTGGGGGGCCTTTGATGATTTGGCCTTCTTCCTTGCAGTTTTGGCCAAGCCTTAAGACTTTAGATGAGAAATGAAAATCTTTTCATCATCAGAGGGATGGTCAAACACCACTGGAGATTCCTCTGGTTCATCCACCAGATGAATCTTTCACTTCACTCCTCGAGAGCGGGAAGAGAGCTCACCTTGTTCCATCTAAGGAGGAACATATCCTGCATCAGGTGAGGAGGCATCAGCATCAGCTTCCTTAATCTCGACTTCTTCAACAACTTTCACCTCATCAGATTGGGTGATTGCATCAACAACAACCATTGGAGAAACTTCTCCCAACAGGAGTTGAATAGTGACTATCGGCGAGTCACCTTGAGGGAGAATGAAAGCTAAAGGGACAGGATTTTGAAAAATTTGAATGCTTGGGGATGAACAGTTCTCCATACGAATTAATTAGGAAATAATAAGGAAATTTCCATAATTATCCATCACATCCCATAACATCACCTTTCTACACGTCCTCGGGAAGTGCAAGTGAACATGGCATGAGAAACAAGACTTCACTAGTCGTTGCAGTTAAAAAGTAACCGCTTAAACCGTGCTTGCTTCTATCAGGCATATATGAAGGTACACATCTGATAAGGCTACAAACTACTTGGTTATATTCGATTCTCTGTACATACATCACTGACCAATACTGTACAGAGATACTTTTCTCAAAAGAGAAGTTCAGAGAACACAAAGACCCAAGGAGGATCTAAGTGTTTCAAACCTTCCACTCTCAAGTACCTTGTTGTAAATATCTGCAAGTTGGACATTTGTTCCAACATACTCAATCAAGAGTGATCCGTCTTCAACCAATTCTCATATAAAGTGGTGATGAATATCTATGTGTTTCGTCCGAGAGTATTGAACATGATTTTTCGAAATATTAATGGAGCTCATTTTGTCACAAAAGATGGTAAGCACAGACTGTGGAACACCATAGTCAAGCAGCATGCATCTGCTTCATCCATAAAAGCTGAGTGCAGCAACTTCCAGCTGCAATATATTCTGCTTTAGCAGTAGATAGCGAAATGGAATTCTGTTTCTTGCTAAACCATGACACCATGTTGTTTCCAAGAAAGAAACATCTTCCTGAAGTACTCTTCCAGTCTTCAGTATATCTAGCCTAATCAGCATCACAAAACCCAACCAATCTAGGGTTTGTATCGTAGGAAAACCATAGTCCCAACTATGCAGTACCTTTTATGTACTTAATTATGTTCTTAACAGCCTTCAGATCGCTTTCTTTGGGATTGGATTGGTATCGAGTGCGTACTCCAATACTATAGCAAATGTCCGGTTAACTTGTAGTCAGGTAGAGCAGACTATCTATCATACTCGGGTACAAGGTTTGCTCAACAGACACACCCGCTTCATCCTTTGACATTTTCAAATGTGTTCCCATGGGTGTTCTCTTCGTACTGCAACTTTTCATTCCAAACTTATTGATCAAGTTTCTTGCATACTTTGTTTGAAAAATAATGATTCCATCATCTTTCTGCTTCACTTGAAGCCCTATGAAGTAAGTTAATTCACCTACTAAACTCATTTTGAATTTAGATATCATGTGTTTAACAAATTCGTCCACCATTCTGTTTGAAATAGATTCGGAGACAATATCATCGACGTAGATCTGAACGATGATCACATCAGATTTTTCTCTTTTAACAAAGAGAGTTCTATCAGCTCTACCATGAACATATCCTTTCTCAAGAAAGAAATTGGTTAGATGTTCATACCAAGTACGTGGGGCTTGTTTGAGACCATAAAGTGCTTTCTTCAATTTGTACACAAATTCAAGATGATGAGGGTCTTCAAATCCTTTAGGTTGGCTGACAAAAATGTCCCCCGACAAATACCTATTTAAGAAGACACTTTTCATGTCCATTTGGTATAACTTAAACTTCATCCAAGCTGTCATGGCAAGAAGCAAACATATTGACTCAAGATGAGTAACAAGGGCAGACATTTTGTCAAAATCAATCCCCGCAACTTGGGAATATCCTTGGGCAATCAGTCTAACCTTGTTTCTGGTTATGTTCCATTCCTCATCGATCTTATTCTTGAAGATCCATTTTGTGCCTATCATATTTGCATGTTTGGGTCGTGGAACAAGATCCCACACTTCATTCCTTTCAAATTACAAGAGTTCTTCTTGTATGGCATTGATCCAACGATCATCCTTCAAGGCCTCTTTAACATTTTTAGGCTGAATAGTAGATGTGTAGCACACATTGTCAATCAGTTCACGATAATTCTTATGAATTCTTATTGTTCAGATCCCTTCACTCATATTCCCAATGATATCAGCTGCAGAATGATTCTTCTGAACTCCTTTCAATGGTTTGTAGACATCATGGTTTTCAGGCCTTGCTTGATTCAGATCACAGTTTTCGCTTCTGTCTGGCACAGATATAGGAACATTGATTGCAACATGTTTACTTATTATTTGTGCTATTTTATTATAGGAATTTTGTGTCTTAGTGCATGTCTTTCTGTTATTTTTGTCTTATTTTTATGTTGTATTCTTCACTTTTTGCTCTTTTAGTGAGCTGTGCCAGATTTGCGTGAACTCCACATTTTTGGGAGTTTTTGTCCCAAAAATGGTGATTTTATTGCATAATAGGTAGATAGCCAGAAGCCCAGCTGAAGCTGAGCTGGAGACACATGCAGGCTGACGCCCAACTTAAGCCCAACTGATGAATAAAGCCAAAACTTCAGTTGATAGCAGACTCCAGCTGAACTGGAGAGCCCAACTGAAGAAACCAGCTGAGAACCAAACTGAGCTCGCCAACTAATGGTCTAGACTGAAGACTCAACTCAACCGTCCAGCTAGAGCTCGAACTGAAGCTTCTCAACTGAGCAATGCACTGGCCAGTTGAGCCCACATTATGCATGAACTGACGACAAATCGAAGCCACAATTGGAAGGTACTCTCGGCCAAAGGCACCCCGCGAGCACGGAGTGCCTCGCCGGCACGGGGCACCCAGTTCCATGCTATCCTCGGACAGTTTAGCAAAATCCTTCTTTGATTTCGGACAGTTTAGCAAAAAACTTCAATCTGTGCAAAGTGTGTTATAAGTATACTGCATGCAAATATTTTTGGATATATTGGGAACAAACGCAAGAACAATAAATAAAAAGTAGTAAAAGAATGCACGAGATTGGTAACCCAGTTCGGTTAATCAACCTACTATGGGAGGACTTTTCCCAAACATGAAGATTCGTTCACTACTCCTTCATGAAGTGTATTGAGAAACTTACACATACAGGACTCCCTCCTTATGCCGCTCGTTATTCTTCATGAACTCTTTTATTGAACGAAAGCTGTAAGATCCCCTCACAACCGTGACACTAGACTCCCTCTAGCTACCCACAACTTCAACTTACAATCTCTTCTGAGATTGCGTATAAAATGGATTAAACAAACCCCTAATGTGTTTCACTCAAAAACACTAAATGCTAGATTATCACGTTGAACAGATTAAGGAACAATTTCTAGCTATTACATAAATCACAAATCAAATGACTTTCAAATAATATGCTAAGAGAATCTAATTAAGTGCACACCGATTGCTGTAAAGAATCAGTCTTCTTATAGCTTCACTCCTTAGTTGTCATTGATCTTTAATCTTCGGCAACATGGTAAGTAAATTAGGGTTTGTGATTTTTCCAAATGGTTGTAGATGCTTTCCTTGTGTATGAGGGTTAATTTTAGCACGGCTTCTACTCCATAAGGCAGTCAAATGAACAGATCTTGACCTCCCAAATATGATTGGCGCAAGATCTTATAAACATGGAAACTACCATAATAAAACTATTCCGGGGTATGTCTGGAACATCAGAGGGAACAGTTCGCCAACTGTTCTTTATGTTTGTACAATGAAATCAACACTTGTCTTCAGGAACATACCCTTGAACACATTGTTGAACATATCACGCTAAGACAAACTTAGTGCATAATGATGGCACTAACAAAAGTGTTTTGACACTATTCTAATGGGACTAAAAGTAAAATTTTCTTTATAGTTTAATCCGATTTTTTCTTGTATTTCTTGTAACTTAATGTTTAGTTATTTTTATATTAATAAGCATGAATGCTTGCACATATTAGTTGTTAGCTGTGTATAAATATTTCTGCATGACAAAATCAATTATATTTATAGTATTAACAAAACTCTTTGATCCAGTTTTTATGTAGAAAAATACTATGTATTTAAATTGCTTTCTTGCTTGATGCTCGCAGACAAAATAATATATACATAGGACCATTCCATCTAATTTAGTTTTAATTCATAAAGTGGTGAGTGGCCAGAGATATATTTTGTAAAAACTCTATGCCTTCTGCTTTTGTGTGGTTGTTAATTGCTAATGGATTGATAGTGGTAAAAGAAATGAAGATTTGTTCATTTGGATTCATGCATGCTTATATGTATTGGTAATAGTAATCTTTTCTCTGTATCAATGTCTATGTGCAATATGTCTAGCATCCTCTTATATGGCATTAAGCATAATTAACCTACTTATTTTTGGTGTAAACGAGGAATTTCAAAAGGTTTCCACTGGAGGGACATGGTGATAATGTATATTATTGGTTACTCATTTTCTTAGTGTAAAAAACGCGCCTAGGCGCACAAAAAATGTTAAGTCCAGGTATAGGACTTTTTTCCCGACCAGGTGCGGGTTCCTGCAGGAAGCCCACCTAGGCGCGCCTAGGCGCAAGCGCTAGAAGGGCACCCAGGAGCCTTTGCTAGGTTTTTTTTTAATTATAATTGTTAATTAAAACATAAACCTACGTGATTCTATTCTCCCCCACTCTCACGATTCTATTCTCCCTCACTCGCACTCCACGTCGCTCCCTCCGCCGCAACCCACCCTCTGCCGCGCCGCTCAAGGTCAGTTTTTTATTTTTGAATTTTAAGCCTATGTGATAGATGATGTAATTAACACTAAATTATAATGGAAAATGAGTGTAGTACCAGTAAATTTAAGAATGTACCAATTTCTTTTTCTTTATTTTTTTTCATTTTAAATTTTCTCATAAAATAATTTAAATATGAAATCCTTACTGTTTTGGTTGCGTTGTCTTTTTCTAGTATTTTTTTGGATATGAAGTTGTCTTTTTCTAGTAAAAATGGTATGTTTAATTAATGGGTGGATCCAGCATTTTACTCTTTAAAAAAATACATCACTAAGAATTAGAACATTAATTTCAGGGGTGGATCCGAATCATTCTTTTCTTTCAAATAAATATATGTTTTATAAGAATTAAATAAGTAGATGTAAAAATTTATAAATTCTATTGCATGCGGTCGGATATTTCTTAAATACATAGTTTTATTATGCAAATCCTGAACAAGTTAGTTGTGCAGAAGTTGAGAAAGGCTTATATGATTGCATCCAAATATTGACTCCCGATCTTGAGATTCAAGACAAGATCATGCTTGAGTTAAATCCCTACAAAAATGCTAGTGGTCTATTTGGCAATGCAATGGCAATCTGACATATGAATGTCAAATCACCAGTTGGTAATATTTTATATTCTAAATTTTCTAACTTATTTTGAAATTATCAATATTTTATATTCTAAATGTTTAAATTGTTAACAGCGGATTGGTGGTCTTGTTGTAGATCTTCAAGTCCTAACCTCAAATCATTTGCTATAAAAGTACTAAGCCTCACTTGTAGTGCTACTGAATATGAGAAAAATTGAGGTGTTTTCCAACATGTAAGTTAAGATTATATTTATTTTAATTTGAAATTTTAAATATATAATTTGTTATTTTAACTTATTTTATGATATTATTTTATAACTTCATACCAAGAAGAGGAACCGATTAGGGCAAAATCGGCTAAAGGACTTGGTTTATGTGAAGTATAATTGAACTTTGCAATGCTGATACGAGAGAAAAGACACCATAAACCCTATTCAATTGGATGAGATTGATGAAGTTAGTGAATGGTTGATTGGGAATATAGATGGGGACAATTCTAATGAGGAGGAAGATCTTGTGTTTGAGCGTGATGACTTTACATGGAATGTGGTTAGTAGAACCACGAGAGCCCATGAGTCTACTTGTGGCACTAGAGGGGCATCAAAGACAACAAAAATAATAGCATCATCATCTAGAGTTGATAAAGAAAAAATAGTTGCATCAAATTCAAGAAGATCTTTGATGAGATTGAGGATGAGGATGAGGTTGTGCTTGAGGATATTGGGGCGGAAATGGAGATGTAGGAGGACATTGATGAAGACTAAGGACCATTCTCAATTTGAACACTATTCCTATAGATGGTATATTTTTTGTATTAGAAATCATCATTCCTCTAGGAATTATTATTCCTTAAAAATGGGATTAACCATTACCCCACCTCCATGGTATTAGATATTCTGTATCCTCAGAAATAAAATTTTTTCCTTTTGTTCACTAAAACACCCTCAATTTATTTTTCACAGACCTTGTAAACGGATCAATCTCGTTCGTCTCGATCCGCTTCTTCTCTCCTTGTGAATTTCTAGGTCTCCTCGTGAAATACTCAAAAAGTTGTATATTGTGAAATTGATGCATCTTGCTTTACTGGTTATTTGTATAATTGGTGATTATAATTGTCTCTATCTATTTGTGATGTGCAAGGACTAGGATTTTTTTTGTTCAATTTTCATGTTGGGTATGTTTATTGCTTTTATGTTATTCTTTATTAAATAACTAATCTGATATTTAGGTTTTTTATGGGTCCAGATCTTTCTTGTATTGTTTATATGCTCAATAATATTTTTTGTAACTTTTATATTTTTCATTGGTTTATAGTGTCTCCTAAAATATTTAAAAATATCTAATATATGTTTTATATAATTTATTTACAGTTATGACAAGATTAAGTTTAGCTACAAGAAAATTGGCAAGAAGAAAGAAATGCATTGCAATGTTTTCATTTTGGCAAAAAATAATGAAATTAGTGAATTGTTTTTGGCTCGTAACTGCTAGACAAGTAGAACACCATATTCGGTCAATAAATTTAAGACCAATGTATGAATATAATTTTTTTGAGAGAAGAAAATATATAAATAAAACAATTTATGCCAGTGACAATGTATGCATAAACACCACTAGGATGAATAGGTAAACTTTTGTTCATTTATGCTCTAAACTTGAGGCTACTGGTATAGTATCATCAAATAAAAATATGCTACTAGACGAACAAGTAGCTATAACATTACATGTTTTGGCTTATTACCAAAAGCAAAGAACTATAAAAATCAATTTTGGATGATCTAGGGAAACAGTCAGCAGGCATTTTAGATTAGCAATAAATTGTATCATTACACTTCAAAACCAATTACTTCAGAAGCCGGAGCCAGTACCTGTTGACTCTACAGATGAGAGATGGAAATGGTTTAAGGTATGTCATATAATTTACTTTCTAATTTCTAATTATCTAGAATAAAAAATATATTTATTACAACTTTATTATAAGGATGCTTAGGAGCTCTAGATGTTCTCATGTCAAAGTTCGCGTGTTTAAGGAAGATGGGGCGAGATATCGTACACGTAAAAATGAAATTGTTACTAATGTACTTGGAGTGTGTTCATGGGATATGCAATTTATCTGTGTTAGTAAGCTGGGAAGGTCAACTGCTGATGGTAGAATTTTAAGAGATGCAATTACTAGAGAAAATGGTTTGGTGATTCCTCATGGTAAGATTTGTCAATTTGTTATTTATTCAAATAGTCATAGCACATAAGATAATCAAAGCTAACTGATAGAGTTATTTACTATATATCTATATACCTTTTCAGGTATATATTATCTTGTGGATGTTGGATATACAAACAGAGAAGGTTTTTTAACACCATTTCAAGGTCAAATATATCATTTGGAGTGAACGACATCGACCTACCATTGCCGAAGAATTCTTTAATATGAAGCATTCTTTTGCAAGGAATGTAATAGAGAGATTGTTCGGTTTGATAAAGAATCGATGGGCCATCCTTAGAAGTCCTTCATATTATCCAATTAAAATTCAAAACCATATTATTATGGCACTTACTCTATAATTTTATAAAACAAGAAATGGGTAGTTACCAAGTAGAAGATGATGAGAGAGAAGGTGTAGATGGAAGCAATGATGGCGAAGCTGGAGAAGAACTTGTCACGATAGTTGAGCCTTGTGATGAATGGACTAGCTTCAGAAAAAATCTTACAATTAATTAATTCAATAGCTGGAGAGCACAAAGGAATAATAGATAGTTCATTACTATATCTTAAGTTTGTGTTTGATTTTAAATTGGATATAATTGTATTTGGTAAAACAGCTTGAAGTTTTTTTTTTTTAGATTTTCTTAGTTTCTTATTTGATTTGATTTTGGGTATCTCGATGTTGACTTGTCTTGTAAAAACTTATTTTTCCTACCTATAATCTCATTGAATTTATGATAATGATCTTTCTGACTACAGATGTGTGTGCAGAAAGTAAAGATGTTAGGAAGATTGTAATACAAGTTCAGCTGTGAGAGCACTATTCCCAGGAGAATACAATTCTTAGTATAGTATGCAAGATTAAGATTAGGATACAGGTTTGCATGTTTTGTCGAAATCAAACCTTCTGATGATTTTTTATGTGCAGTTTAAAGTTGCTTATTCTGCTACCAAAAAACCTACCATTCCATTTCCTTCATAATGTTAATTGCTTCCTTGATGCACTAACTGTGCCGTGAGACATATTGCAGTAAAAAATCATCAGAAATTGGCTTCTGCTAAGCGTTTTAGCAAGAAATTACATGATTGGGGTACTAAGTTGAATGCCAAGTCTCCTAGCATGTGCTAAAGCCGCCACTCCATTCTCAAATCATGTGATAGGCCAAATAAGTTGAGCTCAGCATTTTGACAACAACAACAACAACAAACAGACCAAATTTACTGGGAACTCCAAATTTCCTAGCAGAAGCTGTTGTGGCCTTTCTAAGACCAATAGAATGAGAGTTGAACCAAAAATGGAATTCTTCATTGCAAGCTCATCATACGCAGCAATCATGAATTAGTGAAAATGAATAGGTGATAATGAGCTCGATCATTAAGGTAATTACATAAAGTGGCAAGTTTCTTATATATAAAAGTGAATGGAAAGCAACTAAATTTAAATAAAATTGTTAAAACCGTGGATTGATTTGGAAAAGTGGACTAATATGGAAAAGGAAAATGCAGAACACTTAGCAGGATGTAACACCAAAATCAATAAAAGAAAAGATAACGAACAAATTTATTCAAGTTAAAATCAAATTAACCCCAACATAAACATGAGTGTAAACAACTAAAAAACTAAAGTCTATAACATATAATTCTAGTTTTAATTAATTGAAAACAATAAATAAATAAATAAATAAAATTTGAAACTTCTTCATTCAAAATAGCTTTGACCAATTGCTCTTTGCCTTCTTCAGTCATACTAAAAAACCACATCAATCAACTCATCACGACTGGCGATGTAGCAAATAGATTTGATAATCTCTCCTATGGTGAGATCGGACATCTTCCTTATCTCTGAATCAATTTGTCACCGCTTTTCAGAAATTTCAGCATTAACTCCAATAGCTTTACTAAAAATATGACCAGCATTTGCAATTTCAGTGTCAATAATAGAAGCCGCTTCTTTCATATCAGCCACCATTGTCAAGCAACCAGTTGCTCTATTTTTCTTCTTCTGAATGTTAGTCCTTTCATTTATAGGAGATTGCAGAGGAGAAAATGATAAATCAAAATCATCCGGATCCTCTACATTTTTTTTCTTTCTTTTTGGATCTCTTCCATCATATCACCAAGACCTTCAGCATAAATTCATGTTGCTCTATCTCTCCCAAAAATAACAAGCACTGCAAACAAAATATAATATATATAAAGTGATATAAAATAAAAGTCATAAACCAATTACAAAAACTAAAAATCCAACCTTCAAATATGCATCCCATACGGGCTTTTTCGCAGTAACATATTTTTTGATTGGATCCATTCAAAAACCACTTGTGCTAGGCCCATTCAGCATGTCATAAACAATACGAAAATCTATTTTCAATGTTTTAATTCTTGACTCAATGTGTGGTTTAGCCTTCAAGAAGCGCCTCAACGAGCTTAGCATCTTCTTCATAATTCCATTTTCTCTTGTTCTTACAAGGACCTCTTGTCTCTTGAGTAGTGTCATGAGTATCCATTCTTTACAATATATAATATATAAAAAATAAAAGAAAATAGCACTATAAGAAACATGATGAAAACTATACATACCAAATAAGTTATCTATGGCAAAATCAATCAAGAAAAATAAAAGATACTTATATTTTTAGACTTTTAACTTTGAATGCTGATAAAAAATGTATTCTATGTATGATGCATATACCATTTTCAACAATACAAGAAATACACTACAGTGGAACACTTGAATAAGTAAAATAAGATAAATTGGTTTCAACATTATAATCGCTCAAAATTTATTATTCCAGTTGTCTTAAAGCATACAATGAATACTATTAGAGGAGCAGTTTCCATAATTCACTTCTACAAAATCCATGAACATTGCAACATGACAACCAATCAGTATGTATCAGAGAAAGCCACAAAGGGAAAATTCAGCACTATATATCACTAACAAAAAAATCCAATTGTAACCCAACTTTCCAATCAACATTTTGTTTAGCTCGAGAACATATGAAACAGTCTGACCTGAGAGGGAAAATGCCTCCATTTGTAGAGGTAAACTAAGGCCAAATGATTGTGCTCTTTCAAACATAAGTGACACTTTATATAGGCTTTAGAAGAACAGATTTTACACATAATATGGTGACAGACTTCAGAAGAATAGATTTTTCTGTGAAGTTTAATTGACTTCAGAAAACAGATTTCACGGACATCTCGCTGATTCCTATTAACCAAGTCATCGAGATCATCTAACAAACTTTCCCGGAAGATTTAATTGACTTCAAAAGAACAGAAAAATATATTTTCCCTCAAGATTTAATTGACTTCAGAAGAAATTTTCACGGACGATTAGGTTTTTATGTGAAGTTTAATCCGCACAACATTAGGTTTTTCTGCAAAGTTTAATTCATGAAGATAGAAAGTAAATGGGGGTTATTTTAATTTGATATTATTATTATTATTATTATTATTATTATTATTATTATTATTATTTCACATTTTAATATTATATCATTTTTTTTCAATTATAAACGTTTGTGAAAATGTTGGCAACTTTTTTAATTCTTATTCAATGAATTTTTCCGTAATTGATTTTTTAATTTATCCAGATTTTCTAATAAATAATTTTTAGTTCATTTTTTTTACTTAGACTCCACATGGGTATATTGGTAATTTGAAAAAAAATATTATTTTATCCCTTGTGCATACCAACCATGTGAATGAAATTAATCAAGGAATCATTCTATTACTAAGTTCATTCCATTCCCACTTGATTCTATTCCGCTATACCAGTCATCCCCTAATAAGTGGAATGAAATAAATGACTTTTCAAAACAAAAAGAGGAAAAACTACTGGTGGTGGGTATTAAATACTTGATTTTATTATTATAGTTTATATATCATAGCAGCTGAATAGTAATTAATTATATTAAACCAAGATGAATAAGATGTATATATCATTTTTATTTTTATTTTTCAGCTAATATAATTGATTAATAGGGTTGATTATTCTATAATTAAGTCTATATAGTTTTTTCAAAATTTCAATTTTTAGCAATAAATGTTAATTATGACACTATATTCTAAATCTCTTCCTATCGTATATATGTCACAACTTAGAGAAAGAAAAAATAAAATATTAACTTCCAAAAGTTTTTGTAAAACTTTGTATGTCTAGATTGTCAAATATAATTAATTGTTGTTGGATTGTGATATTTTATAGAGGCTTATTAAAATATAGGTAGTTTGCAACGTAATGAGTTTGTTCAATACAAAACTTGGGAAGAAAAGGAAAAAGAAAACCATAAACTGGGGAAATTATAAGGGTATATATACTTTCCATGCACTTCTGTTTAATTGTATTTTAGCAATTAACATTTGCTTTTTTAATGTAGGGTCCTCGACAATCTCGATAGCAATATTGTGGGTATTATGTGGTGTTATATCATAAAAATTGTTCAAAGGTTTGAAACAATTGACACCAAATCCATAAGGTCATTGGTAAGTTATACTATATGAGCTCGTTTGCTAGACAATATGGTATAATATTGAATATATTTGACATGTGATGTGTTATGCCGTATAAAATATCAATATCATATTTGTTTTGATGTATTAAAATATTTGTACAAGTAATATATAGTTTGCTTAGATGTATTAGATTTTATATAAAATTTTAATTCTTAAAATATCCTTTAATTAGTTACCATGCACTGTGTAAATATTCTATAATAAGATTTTTTTATTAATATCTGCAATGTTATTTTAGTCTGTAATTTTTAATAACTATGTATGGTATTATATATCTCACTTGCAGGTGTGATATGTTATACCATATAAATGGTTTGCACATGCCGGGCCCTTGCATAATCATATTTACTATTGCTAGCAAACATGATATTAGGGTGTTATATGTATCTATTACAACCTTATACAACCTAACAAATATATATATATATATATACATATATATGTATATATATATATATTTCTTATTCTAGCTAAATAGAACTCTTTGAATGTAGTGGTTATGTTTTTGTCCATTTCTTTTGTTATTGTTTTCAGAACAACTTATAGAGTTGAATTGGTCAGTTTAGCATCATGCTTCTGTAATTCGTATGTCGTCATTGTCATTTTTGCCACATTAGTACTTCACTTGCATTTCATTTGAATTTGGTCCAGCATTTCTTGTGGCTTTGATCTACTCAAGTAAGTTGAGCTTGTCGGTACATTCTTGCACTAATATATCTTTTAGTTTAGGGGCTATTAAGTAGTTTTCGAGATGGATTGTAGTGCACTTTGTTGTGATTATCATCCGATTAATATATACCATGTGAATAAATTAGAGGGAGTAGGATGCTTGTGTATGCCAGAGTGCTAGATGTTGCTGATGACATAACTCGATTACATTAATAAATTCTCCAGTTAAAATTTGTGCACAATATATATGAGGTCTATCAGCTAAATTCATTGTATTATCTTAGACCATTCCCAGGGCAAAAGACAAACGTATTTAAAAAAAAAAGTCATGCATATTGTCGACCTGATCGGTCATCCGACTTTAGGTTGCCCATCAATTCTTGCACACGTGGCACCCTCTGATTGGGTGCCACTTAATTATATATATATTAATTTAAAATTTAAATAATTTATATAATTATAAAAAAAATCAATATTCATAGTTTTTTTTTCTCTATAAATAGAGCCAATATTAGTATATTTTTACAAACAACTAAACTCTCTTTTTCTCACATATCTTATTTCACCAAATTGTCAATCTCACATTTCTTCTTCATTTTAAGTTATGGATTCAAATCACTCAAATTATTATCATGACTCCCAAAATTTTTCAATTTATGGAACTTACTTTCACCCATAAAATTTTCCAAATTTAGAAGATCAACAAAGTTCTCATAATTATCAAAATTTCCAATTTTCACTAAACCTTACTCAAATTCCATCATCTGAAAAACTTCCCACCACACAAAATATCTTTCGCAATTTGTTTGGGAATGTTCAATCCTCAAACCAAAATCAGAAATGAGCAAAAAATGTAAGTTGGTCCGTGAAAGAAGATGTAACCCTTATGTCATCTTGGATCTACGTTAGCACAGATAGTGTGCACAGAAAGAATCAAAAGAGGCCCGCAATGTGGTCATGTGTGCATAAATTGTATCACGAAACTCAAGCTGAAAATCCATACGAGCTCAACCCAATAAATATCGAATTAATGAAAGATTGTTGGAAACGACTTAGTGCAAATGCTGGCAAGTGGGTTGCTGCTTTGGAATAAGCAAATCGGAGAAACAAAGTAGAATGAGCCAAACAGATATTGAGATAGAAGCTCATATAATTTATGAAGTGAATGCGAGCAAGTTTCAAGACTTGGTTGTTTATAATGATGTTATGAGTAAACATTCAAGGTGGACTGCATCATTTCATAACGATGCAACACGACTTCGTCCTGAAGATGGAATGAGAGATGATGAAGAAAGTGGCGGCAGAACCGAAAGATCAAGGACTTCTAAAGATGGGGAGTATCATATTCCTTCAAATCCAGAAACTCCAACTACTAGAGGTTTGACTATTTCTCGTCCAACGGGTAGAGATAAGTCAAAAAAAGAAAGGAAAAGGTAAGACGATACAATCTGGATCTGAAGTTGCTGCAGAACTTCATGCATTGTGGCTTGATCACCAGAGATAATGAAAATGAGTTAATTGCTAAGAAACTCGAATTGATGAGTCAGAAGCTATAAATGATGTCTTTGAAGATGGAAAAAAGAATGTTGAACACATAATTGGCGAAAGATCACTTATCACATTATTAGATTCTGATTCAACTTAACTCTTTTTTATTGTTTTGCATTGTCTATAAATATATTATAAAATACAAATCAAAATTAAACTCACACAAAAATCTTCAATATTACTTTTTTTCTCTTCAATTTTCAATTCTCTTCAGAAAAAATGCAGGTTGATGAAAATGCTTCAATCGAATCAAAATCAAGTTCTGATGATTCAAATCCCAATGAACTTAATGAATGAGAAGAATGAGTTCATCAACAACGTCATGAAGAGAATAACATCATCCAGAATATGCTCATAACCAATCCTCATCTGGTTGTAGGAGCTCAAACTTCTACAATTAGAAGAAGGTATTGTGATAGAGAATGTGAGATTGGTGAAGAACGTTTGATAAAAGACTATTTTGTCTCTAATCCGATGTATTCTCCAGAGCTCTTTTGACGTCGATTTCTCATGTAGAAATCACTTTTTCTTCGTATAGTGGATGCCGTTACTACCAATGATGAATATTTTCAATAGAGGTCTGATTGCACAAGTAGAAAAAGTCTTTCACCATTGCAAAAATGTACCGGAGCCATGAGGGTATTGGCTTATAGGACATCACCTGATGTTGTTGATGAATACTTATGAATGAGTGCAACGGTTATAAGAGATGCTATCATCTATTTTGTAGACGGTGTCATTTCCTGCTTCGGTAATACATACCTTAGAAGGCCTAATCAACAAGATTTGGCAAGATTACTCTATGTTAGGGAACAACGTGGTTTCCCTAGCATGATTGATAGTATGGATTGCATGCACTGGGAATGAAAATTTATCCCACTGCCTGGGTTGGGCAATTTACAGGGAGAAGTAGAAAGCCAACAATCATTTTGGAAGCCGTTGCATCATATGATTTATAGATATGACACGCATTCTTTGGAACACCAGTTGTGTGCAATGATATTAATGTTCTCCATCGATCTCCAAATTGTTTTAGAAGGTGGATGACTACAGGTTAGTTACATCGTCAATGGTCGCCAAAATTGATAGGGTTTTTTCGAATTGAACCACCGCAGGATCTAATTGGATGTTCATTAATCCTAATGTCATGTAGATCATAATTTTATGCAGCACCTATGTTTTAATTAACCGAGTTCAATTAACATGCATAGCCGGTTTAATCGATTCTACTAAAGAGGAAATATAGGAATCGAAAAATGACTTACAAATTAAACGACGGGTTGAGGACAAGATTAAAGATCTAATCTTGTTGTTGTATATATGAAATCGGTACCCCACTGTGATATTCCACTCCTTGATCTTCTGTTGTATTCTCGGACTGAATCTAGTTTCAGGGTGGCTGAAATCTACTAGATCGGTATGGAATCTGTGGAGATAAAGAGAACACAAGAGGAGCTGATGTCTGAACATTAAAATTTCGTCCCCACCCTCATATATATAAGGGGGTGGGCGAAATTTCAGTGTCCTAACCCTACTAGGTTTGGGCCTCTATCTCTTTTTCCATCTCCAGTCCATTAAAGTCATATTGGGCTACAACAGGGATCTATAAGAATATTAAATTGGCCTGCTAATTTATTTAATTTCCAATATACAATAAATTTAGGATATTATTAAATAAAATAAGTATTATTTTTATTCCACTAAAGAAATAATACTGACCTACCAATTTAATACATATTTCTGAATAAGCTTTCTCCTTTAGTCCAGCCATTCCCCGTGTTTAAGATATAATACCATTAATTAATTATGTAAGCTTCTGACAACTATAATTAATTAATATCTTATCCTTGAGTAGTACCACACAAGCTTTACTCATGTACGAAATAAATTCCACCTGCAGGGTTTCAACATGAACTTGTGTTTCCTCAAGAGGACACCATCAACCTGGCGCACCAGGACATGGTGTCCCTACATATTGTACGACCCATCATAAGTGTAAATGTTACAACCCAAGATGTCGAGATTATTGATCCTATGAAAGAATCTCATCCTTTGATAAATCAAAGCTGCAAACACTATACATATATGTCCGTCAACATATAGGGGGTTAAGAACCCGAACTCTGTGGATTCTTATTCTCTCATTTAAGGTCAGAATAGAGAATAGAATCCTAAGCAGATCATTCTCAATACACTTGACCGTGTATTAGAATAATCAGTTAGTCAAGACAAACTAACTATCAGATTATTCTACGGCGTACCGATAGCAGGTTCAGTGCTATCTAGACCGTGAGCCTTTTAATACATTACAAGAAACCGATGATATGATCTAACCGTGTGTTTACCCACACCATATCATCTACAATGCAAGTATAGTGAACATGCATGTAAATATAAAAATTTAAATGCAAACAGTGACTGCAATTGTATTCATTCTATATCATCATAAAACATCATCAATAAAGTATACAAAAGACAAGTCTTCTAGTATACAAAACCAACAATCCCCCACTTATACTTGAAGCATGTCTTTCAAATGTAAATCAAACTGGCAAACTCTCCAACTCTAACTAAAATCTCAAACGGTAACCTCGGGTCTACATCTCACTCCCATTTTCTCCACGTGACCGTAGAAGGTCTTAACTGGAAGGCTCTTCGTTAATGGATCAGCCAAATTGTCCTCCGATGCAATCTTGACCACTGCCACATCTCCACTCTTAACGATTTCTCGTATAAGATGGTACTTTCTCTCTATGTGTTTACTTGCCTTATGGGCTCTGGGTTCCTTCAAATTTGCCACTACACCCGAGTTATCACAATATACTGTGATACTCTTAAGCAAATCAGGTACCACGCTCAAGTCCAATAAGAAGCTCTTGAGCCAGACGACCTCTTTTGCAGCCTCAGAGGCAGCTACATATTCGGCCTCCATGGTGGAATTTGCAATGCATTTCTTCTTTATGCTCCTCCATGTAATGGCTCCACCTCCTAAGGTAAACACATAGCCTGAGGTAGATTTACTCTGATCTTTATCGGATTGAAAATCTGAGTCCTTGTAACCGAAAGGCACTAGACTATCAGAGCGGTATACTAGCATATAATCTCGAGTCCTTTTCAGGTACTTGAGTATATTCTTAACCATAGTCCAGTGACCTTGTCCAGGGTTAGACTGATATCTGCGCCTGAGGCTGAGACGACGGAGGAAAGTTCTGCAACTCTGACTCAAACGGAGCAGCCAGATGATGAGGCTACTGTAGAGGACATGCAGGAGGAAGAGGCTACTGAAGAGCCTGAATCAGAGCTAAAAAAGGGGCCTGAGAAGAAGAAGGCTAAAAAGCCGACTAAGGCTCCGACCCCTATGCCATCGGTGGAGATCGAGGACTTGGAGGATGATGAAAAAGAAGAGGAAGTCGAAGGAAGAGAAGAGGGTAAAGAAGAAGGATACAAAGATACTGATTTGGATAATTATTTGAACGAAATCGAAGAAACTGAAGCTGAGCCACAACCGGATAAGGTACCGCTCTTTGAGAAGGAAGAAGAAGACGAGGCACCCGCTGACATCTATTTAGTGTATATTTTTCCTATTTTATCATAGGCATTTTGTATCTTTTGTAGGAGTTTCTCCATTGTTTTTGTGTGATTTTTATGTTATTTCCTTCACTTTTGCTCTTTTGGTGAATCGTGTAGATTTGCACAATGTCTTCAGAAAATGGAGGATAAATGACTGAAAAATTTGAGGGATTCAAGACAATGGGAAGATAGATAATCGAATAAGGAGTGCGTGGCAAGTTGAATCGGGTTAATCGGCCAAGAAAAGAGGGAGAACGAGCCAAAACCATGGAAGCTGCCGAAGACAGATTTGTCAGGGTGCGCGACCGCGCGACTCCCCTCTCGGCTAAGAGACCCCGCGAGCGCGCGAACTCCCGCGGGCGTGCGGCCTCCAAACCCCGCGGGCGCGGCACATCCCGCGGGCAGGCGGGGTGCGTTCCAGCCCAGTTTTTCACGCATATTTTGTCCGATCTTTCCCTAACGACTACAACTTTTTGACTACCACCTCCCATCTCACCCACTCTCGATTCTCTCTCTCTCTCTCTTCAAATAAGGGGACTTCTCCCCAATTATAAAAGGGGGAGGCTTCTCCAACAACCACACACACCCATCTCTCATCTTTTCTTTCTCTCCATTCACCACTTCTTCTTTTTCACTTCTCTTCACCTTCACCACCACCACTGATCGAAAGAGGGAGAAAGGAGGATGAGAAGAGGCAGGAGGGCTAGAGCTCAAGGAGGAAGGCCCGAGAAGAGGAGTCCGATATCAAGCCATCCGCGGAAGCTTATGCTTGGTGGAGGGACTCCGCTTTGATGATGGCCCGAGAAGAGGGATCCGACTTCAAGCCATCCACGGAAGTTGAGCTTGCACGAGGAGGCTCCGATTTGGTATTTCCTTTCCTTTTAGCTTTAGCCCATTTGTGGGTATTTGTCCCACGACTCTCGAGACAACAAACAATATTGTATAAGTGGTATGGATTTTAACTTTTGGTTGTTGAATAAATGACTTTTATGATGTTTATGTTGTTTTGAGCATGGTGTTGGGCAAATTTCTACATTAGGGGATGGATATTTGATTTGGTTTTGATCTATGCTTGTTATTGTTGGTTGTTGTTGTTGGAATCGTGCCTTTTCATGTGAGAGTACTTGATCACTACTTGAGCATTGTTAGAATTTAGAGGAGTATTGATTGTGATTCTAAATCCCGAAATTGATTCCTTCGATGTTAGGTGGATGGGGTCCTAAGCTTAATATGTTAATCTTGCTCATTTAATATAGCTGAAAGGGGCTTAATTGATAGAGGGTGACAATAATTGACATTAGGCCTTTTGAGAGGGTCTATTGAATGTGTAATTTTTGCATTACCAACTTGAACTAAGCATAGAAATAAACCAATGAGAGAATCACACCCTAATGCTCTTCTTATAATCCTATCCTCTATCTTTGTGTTTGGTGGTGCAATTAGTTAATTTTACTTGCTTTAATTAGGTAAGTTAGTATAACTTTCCTTCCCCGTGTTTAGAATGTTTAGGATGTATTTCATTTTATTGTGTTTGACAACAATTATAGTATAGAAAGATAATCACCCACATGAAGCTTTCCTCGAGAGACACGACCCGAGTTAGCTCACCGCCCTACAATCGACCCCGTCCTATTGCGGGAGTCCGGATCAAAGTAGTCTCGCATGTGGAGTCAAATTCGGACACAACAACATCAAGAAGGGGGCACTTGAGAAAGCCAAGGGAAAAATAAAGGTTGGCGAGCCCACTCCAAAGCCAACCGAGCAGCCATAAGTATCCCAGCAAGGGGATACCGAAGAAGAGCAGCAGCAGCAGCAAGAGACCAGTGCGCCCTCCGAAACTCGGGCAAGCACTGAAGAGCCCTCGAAGGACTCCTCACCCAGGTGAAGGGTGGGGAAATTTGTGAGCGTAAAAGCCGGAGCCAAGCTGGCTGGAGAGGTCTTCTCGCGCAAGAGGAAGGCTGAATAGGGCATTTCAGCCTCTGCGCCCAAAAGGAGCAGAGGTGTGGGGAGCCCCACACCAAGCAAGCCCAGCAGTGGCCCGCCACCAGTCAAGGGCATTATAAACTCCAAGGGAGTCTACCGTGAGTCGCTCGCAGCTCTTGGTATAGGGAAGAAGGTAAGGAACTTGTTTGCTGCAATTGGTTGGGAGTGTTTTATGGATATGGAATGTGTTTTACGCCGATTTGGCTATGTGATTTTTAATCCATGAGAAAATCCATGGATTAGGTCTAGGTATTTTATTTTACTATGTTGTCTTAATGTAATAGGAAAAATAAATTGTTAGCCCTAGTAGTGATTTCTGAAAATCACTAAGTTTTGAGTTGTAATTTTATTTCCTTATTATTCTAGATATATTAGGATTTTTCTTTTGGAATATACATTCTATATTGAATAAGAATACGAAATCGACTCAAAGAAAGAAAGTGGTGCAGCCCAGTAAAGGAAAGACATCCCAAACACGTTCTGAAACCCTAATTGGAGCTAGGATTTTGGCGAGGCGATGGTGGATGATCGACCATGATGTCCAGTATTCCGGAGTTGACTTTCCAAATTTATCTCATGAATCAACATGAGATATAAGACATAAGAGTTGGTTTTAATTATTATGTTTATTGTATTGTTTAGCATGCAATGGATGTTTATTATTTTATGTGATGTTTGCATATTTTAAAATGGGATAAAACGAAACATCAAGTATAAATAACTAAGTGGGAGGGATACATACTATTTTGAGGATTTTTAATTATATGTCTTTATCCTAAAGTTTTTTACTGTACTGCTGTAACGCCCTAAATTTACTTTAATAGAAAAAAGGCACGTTATCCATACTTTTCATTAATAAAATATTTTACTTGAAATATAGCAGAAGTTTCAAAGCATAACTCGACATTTATTACATAAAATAAAGTAAAAAAAAAAATAAATTAAATCTTTAATCATGCTTGACCACTTGACCACCATCATCACATCTTGCCCGCTATGCATCACCCGAGACAACACCTGCAAAGATATGTAGTTTTGAGGTGAGTACTACTGACTCAGTGAGGAGTGTCCAATTATCCAGGCTATATATCAAACAAAATAATATGCAAATAATAAACTTGTGTTCAGTCTGTAGACCAAACCATGTATCCCGGAGGCTCTGCGTGATAGCTCGAAAGCTCTACGTATAGCCCGGAGGCTCTGCATGATAGCCCGTAGGCTCTGCGTGTATAGTCCGAAGGCTCTGCGTGTATAGCCCGAAGGCTCTTGCATGCTGTGACATCACATACATTCAGTAAAACATATACAAAGGATAACACGGACAATTTCAACGTAAAACTCCACCTTAGCCTTGACTTTGATATTAACCGATTAAGTCCTGCGCGCCTTGCCTATAAATTATTTATCTTAAATTAATATATATGCAAGAAATAATGCTCGACACTAATATATGATGCATGCATGAAATCCTAATCTATTATTAATATGAAAATGCATAACTTTACGTAAAAGAAACATTGTCAAATTTTAATAATAACTTGCTAATGCCTACGTGAACATGCATGCATATGTATAACATATATGTTGAAAAAAAAATGACAACTAATCACGGCCCACTTATCTAAGTAAACCCAAAGCCCATCTACAAAAACAATTGGTTAGGAAAAGAAATAATTAAATAAGAACAACATCTCCTTCACAACTTCACGTAACCCAGCAACTTCTTCTTCTTCTTCTCCTATTCTCTCTTCACGGCAACAGCAAGCTCACGGTCTATCATTATTTCCTCTTCCCCTCTACTCATCCATCCTTCGAAACAACAAGGACATCATTACCATGCCACCTCGCCGTCCACCCCCTTCGACTTTGAAATCTATCTGTGGAAATGGTAACGTCGAGCTCTTACTGTAACAGCCCGGTCCCGAGATAGGGATTAACTAGTAGGGACGGGGTGTTATTAAGGAATTAATTAGATAAAACAGAAGATTAATAAGTTGGTTTTACCATCGGGATATGCTTTTAGAGATTAGACAAGGATACTCGAGTTCACTTTTGCTAGAAGATAAATTAAACGGATAAACAGATACCATCCAACATAGATGATGATGGTTAATAATGCATGCAAGCCCCTTGTATAGACGAAAGAAATTATACTCGGGTAGCAGAAATAGAACTTAGTATGCATCTTATACTCAAATAGTTATGTCTGGGGAGATTATTCATAGAGTCTTGATAATCATAATAGGACTTAAAACAGAATTAGAAAGAGTGTATCAGAGTAGCAGATCACATAGTGGGTTTTCAAGGAAACATTAGATAATAGCAAAACAGTCTTGGCAGCCAACCCACATCCACAGCCACCAACATCCTCAGCATCTCAACCTGAAAACATTTGAAAAGAGGGAGCATGAGCACTAATGTACTCAGTGGGTTTTAGCGAAAATGCTTTAATAACTTCAAGATATCCAATAATTAACAGACGGTATACGGAGAGCAAAACGCAAAAGCCCTCTCCGTATCCATAAAACCTTTTATTTTCTTTTTGGGCCCAACTTGGCTCAAACCTGTCGTCAACTGTACCCTTAGGCATGCAATAGGATAGAAGAGGGGTAACGTCAAATATCCAAATGAGTTTGCGAGGGAAAAACCCAGCAGTGACTCCCTTACTAGTTCCGAGCTCATATCCTGCTTAAGTGAAAAGCTAAGTTCCTTCATTTCCTACCCTTGCTAGCAATACCAAGCTTTAGAACAATGTCTAATGCTAATCCTTTAACACTACATGATCTCGGCCTACAAAAGGTTAATGCTACCCTAACAAGGCAAACCTTAACTCTTAATTCTGTGAGCTTAACAAGCATAAACATTAAATTACAGGAGAAACACGTAAACAAGTACAAATCGGAGCTAAAGATAATTCTAAACATCTCATGCTAAGCATAAACAATACTTTAGTAGTTCTATCATTTCTAAACATGCTTGAGAGCTCAAGTAAAGCATAACATCTTCCTTTCTTCCTTCCTTGTACAGAGATCAATCAGGCTGAGCAAATATACTTTATTGGATATCTCATTTGCCCTAACATGCTTCTAGAGCTTATTAGCTCAAACTTTAGATGAGTATAGATTTACCCACCTTGATTACGGGACGAAAGATGAGGCAACGAGCTGGTGGCCTTCCTTAGTATTCCTCCGAGGCTCGATTCATCCTACAAAAGTCGAATCGTCGACTTAGCAGCCCCCTTTGAAGATTTCTAATAACATGATATTAAATAACACCCAACTAATATTCCCTTAGCTAGGACTTAACATGGATAACATGACTTTGACTTAATAAGGGTTCGAGAAGGATTTATTTTATTTAAGGAACTTCTCGACTCGATCTCTAAATTTTTAGACGGAAAATAACTTGAATATCTTATTCGAAATAAATTGAAATTAACTTGAATACCTTACTATAATTTAAACTAGAATATGGCTTGAAAGCAACATAATCTGGAAGACTCGAAAAGATCGAAAAAAGGGGTACGGAAATAGCCGAAAAGGAACGGCGAACAAAACAACACCGGAGAGGGGGAGGGGCCGCCGCGGGGCTGCCTTGCCCCGGCGGGCTCCCCGCCGCCGCGGGGCTGCCTTGCCCCGGCGGACTCCCCGCCCCCGGCGGGATGGGCGCGGCTGAGGGGGGTGTGGCGCGGCGGCGCACTCCCCCCCCACGGGGCTCTCCTTTTCCTTTTTCTCTCTCTCTCTTCAACTGGGTTTCTTCAACTGTTCTTCGTGTTCGTTGATTTCTTCAAAGAACACGAAGAACTCGAAGAACAATTAACCTGAATTTTTATAAAAATAACGTACTTGAAATTAACATGCAACAACATGCTTTAACTTAAAAAGCAGTTTGGCATTATAACGACATAAACACGATAATCCTCCTTTAAATTAGAATAACGACAAATCGTTAAATGTGGCTTGAACGGAATTTAACGGAATGAACGAGGCTAATCTTCTTAGAATAATAATAACGGAAGTAGAATGAGAAATATAACATACACGTTATTAACTTGGAATTTCAACAAAAATCGAAATGTAACTTTTAGACGAGTAAAAATAAAGAATGCGAAGAACGTAAAGAATGGAAAGAACGGAAAGTAAATGCGAAATTTAAAGACGAGAAAGAAATGGAATCGAGACCGACGAACAAGAATGGACGGGGTCAGGTGCGTCGAAGGAATGTGGTTAGTGTTGGGGTTTTTTCGAATTAAACCACCGCAGGATCATTTGGATGTTCATTAATCCGTGTTCATGCAAATCATAATTTTATGTAACATGCATGTTTATCACAGTCTAATCAAAAAGCATGCAAAGCAGATACGAATCTAATAAAGCGGAAGACATAGAAACGAATCTACTTACAAATCGATAGACGGTCTGTGGACAAGATTAAAGATCTAATCTTGCTGTTGAATGAACTGTAGTTGGCGCCACCTAGCACTCAAAATTTCGACCACCACAGTATTCTACTCCAAGATCTTCTGTTGTATTTTCGGATTGTATCTAGATTCAGAGTGGGCTGAAATCTACTAGATAGAGTTGTGAAATCTGTGGATAACTTTGAGAGACAAAGAGGGGCTGATTTATTATGCTGTAAATTTCACCCCCCCTTCCCCTATTTATAGGGAGGGGGGCGAAAATTAGATCTCCAAACCCTACTGGGTTTGGGCCTCTATCTCAAGTTCAATATCCAGTCCAATATCAGTCAATTGGGCTACAACAGGGATCTAGAAGAATATTAAATTGGCCCACTAATTTATTTAATATCCAATATCCAATAAACCTAGGATATAATTAAATAAATTAAGTTTTACTTTTATTCCACTAAAGAAGTAAAATTGACCTACCAATTTAATACATATTTACGAATATGCTTTCTCCTTTAGTCCAGCCATTCCCCGTGTTTAAGATATAATGTTCATTAATTAATTATGTAAGCCTCTGACAGCTATAATTAATTAACATCTAAAACCTTGAGTAGTACCACACAAGCTTTATTCATGTACGGAATAAATTCCACCTGCAGGGTTTCAACATGAACTTGTGCTTCCTCAAGAGAACATCATCAACTTGGCGCACCAGGACACAGTGCTCATGCATACTGCTCGAGACATCATGTATACATTGTTATTACCCAAGATATCGAATTCGATCTACGAAAAGATCTCACCCATTGATAAATCAAAGTAATAAACAACACACACATATGCTCGCCAATATCACATGAGTTCAGAACCTGAACTCTGTGGATCTTTATTCTCAGTAATTGGGTCAGAGACAGAGAATAGTATCCTATCGTGATCCTCCTCAATACACTAACCAGTGTACTAGAATAATCAGTTAGCCAAGATAAACTAACTTATCAGATTATTCTACGGTGTACCGATGGTGTGTTCAGGACCATCTAAGCCGTGAACTCTTTAATACATTACAAGGTTCTAATGATATGATCTTTACCGTGTGACTCCCCACACCATATCATCTACAATGTAAGTATATGGAACATTGCATAAAACAATTATAGAACATAATCTAAATGCAAACAGTGACTGCAATAACTTTCATTTCATATCATCATATCATCAGAAAAGTATACAAAGACAAGTCTTCTAGTATACAAAACTAACAGTTAGCTCGGCGTCTCGTCGAGTCACAACGGCGGCAGAGCCGCCTGTTATGATTTCAACGGCGCCACTAGCACATTCCCTCACCGCATCCCTTCCGCGCCACTCTGCTCGTCGTCTTGAAGAACACTCATGAAGAACGCTTTTTATTTCGACAGAACCTTCTCGGCTTTCAAAGCTTTTCACCATCTCGATTTAGAAGTGAAGTGAATGTGAAATGAGCAAGGAATGCCAAAGGGGTGGTCCCCTATTTATAGGAAAAATCTTTGGCTTCCCTTGGAAGCCATTGCTGTGCGGAAATACTGCAAAAGCTATCCCGGGTTTGGTTAAACGCTTCTTTATTCGATGTCGAGGTCCAAATGACTTCAGACACGAAATCTAAAAATACCGGGAGACTCGTTGGCTCGAACACTAGTAAAGCAACTCGTTTCATGAAGAAGACGGGGTCCTCAGAAGAAAGACGAGCAAAGATTCCCTTTTTGGAATTACTTTTTACTATTCACTCAGACTGACAGATTTGGCTCCCAAGCGTTCGATTGACCTCAGAATGACAATCCGTGAATGCCAACGTAATCCTTGAGTCATTTCCCATAAGAGGGGCCTGACAGAACTGAACTCGAATAAACGAGGAGGATTTCATAAATTTCTCAAAACACGAACGCACGCAAAAGTTACTATTCATTTCCCTTTTGAATACGTCTTCCATCATCGGGAACTCAAATGACCTCAGATTTGAAATCCAAAAACACCGGTGTACTCCTCAACTCAAAACCTTTCTAAAGAAACCATAAATGGCAATAAAAGAATTAAGATTATATTTTCCAAAAAGACGATCCTCACGAAAACTGACTCCTAAAGTCGTGACTGACATCGAATCATAGCTAACCTTAATTAAATTCCTTCTTTAATTAATTAACTAATATTAACAGTTCTCTAAATCTTATTCAAAAATCTGGGGTATTACATCCTACCCCCCTGAAAGAAAATTTCGTCCCGAAATTTACTAACCATGATAAGCGATATCAGGGTACTTCTTGAGCAGTTCGGATTCAAGCTCCCAAGTTGCTTCCTCTGAACCATGGTGGTTCCAGATTACATTTACCAGATCGATCTCCTTATTTCTCAGCTTCTGGATTTTTCGATCCACGATGGCTTGGGGCTTTTTCTTCATAGGCTAAGTCCTCATTCAGGACTATCTCTTCTTTGCTAATCACATGCTTTGGATCAAACACGTATTTTCGTAACATGGAAACGTGAAAGACATCATGCACGTTACTCAGGTTGGGTGGTAAGGCCAACATGTAGGCTACTTCATTCACCTTTTCTAAGATCTCAAAAGGTCCGATAAATCTGGGCCTTAATTTTGCTTCGTCTGCCAAAATGAATTATTCCTTTTAATGGAGACACCTTCAAAAACACTTTATCTCCAACGTCGAAACTGAGCTCCGTCCTCCTCTCATCCGCATAAGCCTTCTGTCTATCCTGAGCTTCTTTGATGCGTTGACGAATAAGCTCGATCTTCTGGACGGCTTGCTGGACCATCTCAGGTCCAAGTATCCTTCTCTCTCCAACCTCGTCCCAATATAGGGGTGATCTACACTTCTTTCCATAAAGGGCTTCATAAGGGGCCATGCCGATCGACTTCTGGTAGCTGTTGTTATAGGCAAATTCTACCAAAGGCAGTAACTCCTCCCAATTACCTCCTTGATCGATGACGACTCCTCTAAGCATGTCTTCCAGAATCTGGATAGTCCTTTCGGACTGGCCATCCGTTTGAGGATGGAATGCTGTGCTAAAGTTGAGTTTTGATCTCATTGCATCTTGTAGGCTTCTCCAGAATCTTGATGTAAATCTTGAATCACGGTCCGATGTAATCTAGACCGGCACTCCATGCAAACGCACAACTTCCTTAATATACAACTGGGCTAGTTGATCTAGCCCGTCCGTCATCTTAACAACAATAAAATGTGTTGATATAGATAATCGATCAACGATTACCCAGATAGCGGTATTCCCCCGCTAAGACTTTGGCAATCCTACGACAAAATCCATATTGATGTGATCCCACTTCCATTCAGGAATTTCCAAGGGTTTAAGCAAACTAGAAGATTTTTGATGTAAAGCTTTCACTTGTTGATAGTTTAAACACCTTTCCACGAAGGCGGCTATTTCTCTCTTCATGTTATTCCACCAGAAATTCCTCTTGAGGTCTTGGTACATCTTGGTGCTTCTGGGATGTGTAGCATATGGTGTGTTATGTGCTTCGCACATGATTTTCTCCTTTAGTTCTTCCTTGCATGGCACGCACAGTCTTCCTTTGAATAAGAACGCGTTATCGGTGGCTTCCGTGAAATCTTGCAAGCTATCAGATCGTGCTTCTAGCCTTTTCTTTTCGAGAAACTCATCTCCTCTCTGGGCTTCAATTATCCTTTGCCTTAGGTTGGGCTGAGCGACTATCATGGCAACTTGAGCTTGAATAGTCTCGGGTGGTGTTAACACCTCAATTCTTAACTTCTCGAGTTCCTTGCGGAGATCCTCCTTGGCTAGGATGAGTTCTAATTCTGCCTTCTCTTTCCTACTAAGGGCATCTACTACCACATTTGCCTTGCCTGGGTGGTAGTGAATCATGCAGTTATAATCTTTTACGAGTTCTAACCATCTTCTTTGCCTCATGTTGAGATCATTTTGCTCGAAGAAATACTTCAAGCTCTTGTGATCTGAGAAGATCTCACACTTGGCTCCGTAGAGGTAGTGCCTGCAGATCTTCAGCGCATGAACGACTGCTGCTAGTTCTAAGTCATGCGTCGGGTAGCTCTGTTCGTGATTCTTAAGCTGTCTAGAAGCATAAGCAATCACCTTTCCTCTCTGCATTAGTACGAATCCTAATCCTTTACTCGATGCGTCTGCGTAAACCACGAAATCTTCATTCCCTTCCGGAATGGCTAATACGGGGGCTGTGGTTAGCATCTTCTTTAAAGTTTGAAAACTTTCCTCACACTCAGGCGTCCATTTGAACTTGGAGTCCGTCTTTAACAATCGCATCATAGGCTTGGATATAGTCGAGAATCCTTCGATGAATCTGCGATAGTATCCAGCGAGTCCTAGAAAACTTCTTATTTCGTTCACGCTTCTTGGTGACTTCCTGTTGCTTACAACTTCGATCTTGGCCGGATCCACCTTGATTCCTTCTACCGAGACTATATGACCTAGAAACATAACTTCTTTGAGCCAAAACTCACACTTGCTGAACTTAGCATAAAGCCTTTCTCTTCTTAATGTCTCCAACACCACTCTTAGGTGCTCCTGATGTTCTTCCTCATCCTTGGAATAGATGAGAATATCATTTATGAAAACTAGAACAAACTTATCTAGATACGGATGAAAAACCCGGTTCATTAAATCCATGAACAATGCTGGGGCGTTGGTCAATCCGAATGGCATTACCACAAACTCGTAATGCCCATAGCGAGTTCTAAAAGCGGTCTTAGGGATATCCTCCTTTCGGATCTTCAACTGATGGTACCCAGATCTTAAGTCTATCTTGGAGAAGAAACTTGCTCCCTTGAGCTGATCGAAGAGATCGTCTATTCTTGAGAGAGGGTATCGATTCTTGATGGTTAGCTTATTGAGCTCTCTATAGTCGATGCACATTCTCAATATACCATCATTCTTCTTTACGAACAAGATTGGAGCTCCCCAATGCGACACACTAGGTTGGATAAAACCTAGGTCTAGTAACTCTTGCAGTTGAACTTTGAGTTCTTGCAACTCCTTAGGCGCCATTCTGTAAGGGGATTTTGAAACTGGGGCAGCTCCTGGTTCCAACTTGATAGCGAACTCTACCTGCCTATCCGGAGGCAGTCCGGGTAGCTCCTTTGGAAATACGTCGGGGTATTCCTTTACGACTGGAACGTCTTCGATGGAAAGCTCTCCTTCCTCCTTCCTTATTAGATTAACTAAAAGGGCTTGGCAGTTCTTCTTCCGTATCATCTTAGTGGCCTTCAAGGCGGATATCACTAGGATTTTGGTTCCCAGCCTTCATCCGTAGATTTTCACCTCAGGTTTCCCGGGTGGTCGAAACACTACTTCCCTCTCCGGACAGCTTATGGAAGCATAAGCTGAGGCTAACCAATCCATTCCTAGGATTATATCGAAGTCCTGAATCTTTATCACATAAAGATTTGACTTAAAGTTTTCCCCTTCTATGTTCAATTCTAGGTTAGAGCAGACCTTCCTAGACATCATTTTCTTTCCAGAGGGAATACTTATTTCAAGAGCATTCTCGGCATTCTCAGGTTTAATCTTCAGTTTCTTACAAACAGACTCAGCTATAAACGAATGTGATACTCCCGTGTCAAAGAGAGCTAAAACTGGCGTCTCGAGGAGGGTAATCATACCTGCTAGATTACCTGGGGCCTTAGCAGCTTGCTGCTGATTGAGAGCATAAGTACGAGCTGGCTGAGGCGGCCTCTGTCCTTGGTTGGACCTTTGATCTCGTCCTTGGCTCGGTCTCGGGTTCATTCCCGGCCTTTGACCCTGAGGCCCTCCTTGCTGTAGTCTTGGCTGGTTTCCAGGAAGTTGCTGAAGTGGTTGCGGGTACATGGGTTGTTGTGGTGTTTGAGATCGTCTGTTGTTTCCTTTAGGACACTCTCTCTTGAAGTTTCCCTATTCACCACAGTTGTAGCACCCAGTTAGATTTGCTCGGCAAACTCCAGGATGCATTCTTCCGCACCATTGACACGGCCTAAAGCTAGGGGCGTTGCCAGGCTGACTTCGAGGCACCCCTGACTCTCGACTTTACCAGTGGGGTTTCTTCCCTCTGTCATCTCTTCTTCCTCCTTCCCACTTTTTTTTTCCCTTTGGATCATTGGATGACTGAGAGGGTTGAATTTTCTCTCGAGGAAGGATGGTCTCTATGCTCAATGCTTTGGCTAAGGTTCGGGCATAAGACATGTCTTCTTGCCCAGCGAGGGCTATGCGAATCTTGGATCTGAGTCCTTTCTTGAACTTGCGTGCTTTCTTCCTGTCTGTGTCCACTAGATGTGGAGCATGCCTTGACAATTGGTTGAATTCTCTATCGTATTCTGACACTGTCTTGTTCCCTTGCTTTAGATTCCAGAACTCCATCTCTTTTGCCTCTCGGTAACAATCTGGGATATACTTCTGATACAGATCGTGCTTGAAATCCTCCCAACTATAGTCTTCCCATTGATCCGGGGTTATAATCCTTCG